>CM053793.1:318825941-320208441 GCA_028749045.1 Cupressus sempervirens | reverse complement strand
TCATATTCCCTCATACATTCAGTTTCATGCCTATGAGAGTGAGAGTCACAACTTATTGTTTGGAGATGATTCCCATTTTCTCCTTCAATGGAAACTCATTTTTGTGGAAGTATATTATTAGGAATAGTATCTGTATTTCCTTGAATAGTGTTTGTATCATATAATTCTTCATGCAGTCTTGCTATTTGTCTTCTAGCATATCTTTCTTTGTCTTGTTCATTATGAATGAGACGTCAATTTTCCCTTGCTATAGCACTCATTTGTTCTTGTTTTCTTCATTTATACTCTCTTTGATAATCCCTTCTATGTTGTCTCTGTTCTTCATCAGTTTGAGATCCACATGTCATTACTATGAATATCAAATAATTAAATAAGAATATTTCTAATATGAGATTAAATAATGTGATATATAATATAGACTATTTGAAAAAAAATGTTTTTAAAATACTATTAGATAGTTGTACACAAATTTAGAACTTAGTTATTATTGACAACAATAAATATGAAATAAGAACATAAACTCAAAGTGGATAGATAATATATATTTTATCAAGATATACTTTACAAAATGCTATAGATTTTTCCAACTCTTGTGTCTCATAAATCATTTTAAAAGTTAGTATTTTATTAGTCATACAATTAATAAATAATGGTAATTTATTAACACCCAATTTCTTTAATTAAAAAAAAAAAGCCAACATATAAAATTTAACATACGAAACTTGTTTCATTTATTCATGTGATATACAAAAGTGTCACATAAGTATATAATGCACAAAAAACATTCTATTTTTCTTTAAATAAAAGAAATAATTAGATTGCAAAAGATGTGCTTTGAATGAAATGTATTGCATTAGAAATTCTACATAAAGAAATAAAAATCATATAACACCACTATGTATATTGAATTTTAGCAAAAACTCTAGACAAGAATTACATTCTATGATTTTTGTTCAGGTTTAGCCTCATATGTTTTGATGACATTCATTATTTCATCTTCTTCCAGTCCTAGCTAATACTTCATCTTCACCTATATAAATGCAAAAACCCTTTTCATCTTTTTGGTTGTTTCACCTATTTGTATGCAATCTTTTTCAAATTTATAGATAGTAAACTTCCTTTGTATCAAATTGTCAATGTCCTCTTTACATGACAAATTTTGAATTGAGTTTGAAAAATGTTGAAAAATGTGTTCCTCAGATCGAACATTCAATGGACATTCCCAAAAAGGACACTCGAGATCTTCTCCAAACATCTGAATTAGTGACAAACTAGTTTTTGTTATATCCTTAAATGCATCCATTTTCTTATTACACTTTAAAAGTATCCTTTTCCTCATGTTCAGTGTTGTAAGCTACTTTGAAAGAATCTCTTTGCTATGTAAAATACCAAAATCTTGTAGCTAGACATGGGAGGATCTTATCAATGTTCTAAAAATTAGAATTTTTTGTGTACAAACCAATAACTCTTTTCTTATTTTTTCATTTACATCCACCCCATCATTTGCAATCTCCATTATATTCTCATAATATTTTAGCCCCCTATTTATGAATTGGCTACCCAAACATTGAAGTTCATATCTCCATTCTATGAATGTAGAACATATTGCTTCTTTTTTTGGATTGTGAGACAATGGCAAGGAATGTGAAGGAGAAGAGATAGTGCAACAAACAACTTCAATTGAGCTACAACTTGGAGACTGTTTAGGTGAAATTTTGGAATGAGAATTAGAAGTCGAATGTATAAAAGGTGATCCATGGGAAGTTGATTCTTGTAATTTTGTCACATTAAAACATTCTTCCTCTAATATTTTCCTTTTCAATAGATCTACACCATTACTAACATTTTTATGCATGCCATGCACACATGTGTCCTTTGAAGAAACACGATAATCACATCAACTAGATTAGAGCCCTCTATAATATGCAGTGCAACTTGATAACTAAGCATAGGTATTGAAATTAAAGGATATGGCCTTTGTAACAAATCCATGGACATAAGAATGACACTCATAGTCCTATTTTCAATTAACGTATCCTCAAGAATGTACCAATTAACTCTTGGGATATCTTTTGCTGAAATATTTTTTGTAGGAAATAGAGGATTTAATTGATTAGAGGTTTTAATATTAGGAGTTTTATATATTAGAGGTTTTAATGGATGTTCATAAATATTATTTTGTAGGGATTAAAGAATGGGTTAGTGTTAGAATTAGTTAGTCTGGTTTTGTGTAGTTGGATAAAAGTAGAATATATTTTGAAAAATATATTATTTTAATAGGAAATTATTCAAGCAACATTTTAAAGGTAATATTATGTATTTATTTTATGGTTATAATTAAATAAAAAAATTCCATTGTTAAGGATTGAAAGTGTAATAAGAAGAATTACATCGATACTTGATAGGATGATTTGGGATTGTGTTGGGGGATATATTTGAGAGTCAAAATATATTCAATGATATGTAATTAATATTTTATTTAGTTCTTTTAGGTGATGTTGGTAATCAAAATCAAATATTATTAAACCAATAGTATAAAACTTAAGTGAAGATTATTTTCTCTAGGGGACCGACCTAGTAGTTTTGCAAAAAAGTATATGGCATTGAATAGAACCTATGTGTTCATGATTACTACCCTATCATATGATTCATGATTTAATATAGTTGAGTATGCACGAGTAACCTATTGTTGAGGGTTTAGGCCCGGTTATGTGATTTAACTACATTTCTCTACCCTCAACCTAATTGATGATTAAAACTGTAGCCCAAAATATCTAGTAAACCAATCCAAGCAATTTTGAAACTGGAAGTCAAAGTTACATAGACTTCACTTTTCCATAATGAATTCAATGTTAGTAGGTGTCAGCCTAGTTGTTATTACCTTTAAAAAATTGTTGGCATGTTTTTGCCCTAATTTTTGGGCATGACACACAGAAAGATATTCCTTGAACATCTAAGGTATTTCTAGATAATAATCTATGTATCACTTCAAGATCATATTGCTAAAACATTATTAATAATAAAATTTCATTCCAAATAATTAGTCATACATAGATCATTCACTATTATTTCTTGTGAACAACATCAATTTTTAAATAGTTCTAAAATATAGGGTAACCATTATAGGAAAGTCCTCTAATACATAAAAAATAATATATATAAATACATAGAACATTTACACCAATGTCTTATTTATTATGGGTTAAACCGTGTTATTTATAGGGAACATGAAACCCCAACAATAATTACAAAAGGCCAAAAATAGTTTACAAATTGAAACAATACTGAAAAATAAAAGCAACACCCCCAGACATCCAATAACTTGCCATAGAACCAAAAAAAAACTAAGGCCTAGACCAACAAAAAAACAAAAATACATACCCATCCTTTTCACTAGAAATGCCAAAAAAACTAGTAAGAAAGACCAATAACTAGCCAAAATTTAGGTTGGCTCAAGAACTGTCTCCCCATGAATTTTGTTGATATTTTCCAAGACAACTTTAACATCCTCTTTGTTAAGCTTGTCATTATTTTCCTTTAGCTTCCTTGTTGTTGACTTGGTTCATTTTTTAACCAAAACACTCTTTTACACCCTTAGGTTCATCCATGTCCAACACCATAATCTTGTCCTGATGCAAATCAACATTACTTGCAATTTTGTTCATGCTCTCCATTTTTGTCTCGAAAAGTTTTTGGTAATTTTTTACCACATTGGGGGTACTATTTTCTAGGTTTTCAATTCTATACACAAACTCGTGTAACAACCTTTTCTTTTCCATATCATAAAAAATCCATTCACAAGTTCTTCCATTATGGCATTTAGGTCTTTATAATTTATATTGAGCTTTTTGATGGGATTAAAGGTCCATTGCTTGATTCCAAAGGTATACATGCAGATTTACTTCAATGTTTGTAGAACACCTAGGTGAGGCTAAATGTCTTCCCTTGCATGTCATCCTCAACAACTTCACATTAACCTCACTAAAATTAACTAGGGGCTACTGGAAAACTCCTTTCTCTATTATCCTCAATTTTATCTTGCATTACTTTAGGGGAGGCTTTCAAAAGAAAATCCTCAGATTTAATAAATGCATCATGGGAAATGTTCTTTTCAAATGATTTGAGGAATGGGGGTTCTTTATCTAAATCCTCGTCATCGTCACTAGTATCACCCTTTTTAACAGATGCATCCTCCTTCTTTTTCATACTATAATCCACTTCATCCAAATTAATAGAAATAGGGGAATGATACATACTCCATGGTTTGGACTTTTTTTGAATTGACACACCATAGTAATTACTCTCACCATTCTCCTCGGTATTCAAACTTTTCACCTCTTCCTCACTAGTACCATCATAATTTGTCATCATTTGTTTGTAAATAACATTCTTCTTATTTCTTTTCATAGGCTCCATTTTCATTTCACCCAACTCTACAATCAAATTCTTACCTTTTCCTTTACTACTACTAGGAGTTTTAGGGATTTTTCAAGCCTAACAAATAATAGATATAGGGAGAGTCTATTTAACATTTTCCATCATAAACTTAAAAATAAATCTCATCAACCCTTCATAGGGAATGAGTTTGCTCGGTTTCTCCTTAAAATCCTTAATGTTATGCGTGAGAGAGAAAAAGAAAGTAAAATAGAAAGAAAACCCTCATTTTTTTTCTCAAATGATTTAACATAATAAGATGGTAATTCTTAGCCCTATCATGCCTCTGATCCAGAGTAATGTATTGAATTGTAGCTTTTAAGAGAAATTTCCAAAATGTTTGAATAGAAGAAATAACAAAGGTCCCTCCCTTTACATTAACCAGAGCCCCATCATCACTTTTTGGGAATTTCTTAACTAATTCCTCAAAAATTTCTTTATTTTGGTAAAATTTCACAACTTTATCCCTATGACTTATTATCACAACCAAGATGTCCAGCTTAAGACATCTCCCTACTAAGGAAATTGTTCCCATGTCCTAGCCATTAATAAATGCCTTAGTGATATCTACTTTTGCATCTTTAATTCACTCCACACATGGCACCAAAACACCATTTTCTATCTTATCTCAAACCTTTGGTTTTTTCCTCCATCTATCACAACCCCTAGGTTACCAACATTTTAGAGTGGCACCCATTGTTAATTTTTTGCAACTTTCCTCTGCTATAATTTTTTGTCAAATGAAACTTTGTTTTCTCATAGTAGGGTCAAGATAAACATACTTTTATAAGAATGTTTATAGAAAAACATACTCTCGACAAAGTACAAATACCCAACATATTAACTACAATATAAAGGATGCAAACCACAAGTTTAAATTCTCTAACATGAAGGATTTTTTAGTCTGCAACATACTTATCTACATAAACTCGCTCCATCAATTATTCAAAGACCACGAGTTTCCAAAAGTATCATTCCTTCTATTCTAATGCCATCTCATCTCAAAACATGTAAGATCCACTATAAAATGTTGTCATCATTGGGTTATCCAATACCAAGAAAGGAAAACATTTTTCTCTCCTTCCATATCTTCTATTGCAATGCCATATCTTTTCCCTATCATTGACCCTTGTATTGTCGTCTCCCAAATGCATATGATAAATGCTATTTATTAATCCTTCAATAATCTACATATATGAAAGGCTATCCACAAAAAAAAAAAGAAATTCTTCCCCTCTCAACTACGCTCAACCATCTTCATATTCTAATCAACATCTTAAGGATATATCATCTTCATCAATGAGTTTTTCTCGTCCATCATTTCGCAAATGAGAACAACACATAGTGCTAGATATTATGTTGATATCAATGACAAAATATATTCCCAATAGAGAGGTAGGTAAGGATTAGGTGGAGATGTTGAATTTCAATAGCATATTTGGATTCATTAAACCTAGGCATCTTGGGATATGTAAGAGAGAAAAACATGAATAAAGAGGCAAATGAAAATTGTCACATGCCTATAAATATAGACTATGATCCATTTGAATGAATTGAAAGGTTAATATTATAGAAAGGAGTATATCATAAAGCAAGCATATAAAGAAATAAACAAATTTAATCATAGGAAGAAAAGACTAATGAATCAAATAAACAAACAAGTAACAATATTTATTTAGATTTACATAGTAAGTAGCTAATGTAAATTGATTAAATAAATTTAAACTATTTATTTCACTTAGTGAGGATATCTTTAGGTATCTATAACTATTATTCCACATTTTAAAGTTATGTCATCTATTAAACCAAAGTCTGCGTAAATCTACGTAAAGTGAATACATAGGTGAATGTCTTGGTCTCTTGCTGAAATTTAAAATAACTGAAGCCATTAAAACTATAATCATTTGTTGATAAATAATTTCTAACAAATATCAATTTCTAGATATGATTAGAGATGGTAATGAAAACTATTTTCATATATGCTACAATCTCAATCTTAAATAAAAATATAATCTTTATATCTCAATTCTAGGGTTTCAAATCACAACATCGTCATGATATCTTTATTTTCAAGTATTGAATAGAATAACTATCTTGCAACAAGGAAACAATATGCTTTCATATTGATATAGAAAATTCAATGTGGAAGAACATTCAAGGACAGAGACAATTGATTTCCTAGTTGTTGTTGTTCATTGAATCTGAGATATAATAATGAATATATCTTATTCCTTAGTTAATGATGGAAAACGTAGAAACTAACTTTTCAAATGTTTTAGAGATCATAAAAGGAAATGTAGTAAATGAAACAGTGTCTATATTAAATGTACTTCTATTTTCTGACTTGATGAGTTGCCATGCAATCACTGAGATTCAGTGTAAGTTAGAGATTATTGTCAGAAGTTGAAGAAGGTTATATAATAGCATCCACTATAATCATTTTAATGCTCTTTGCATCTTTCTTTATATAAATGATAAATGATATTTAGTAATATTCTTTTCTATCGATGATTGAATGTAAGAGTTCATCAAATAAATCTGTTTCTCCCTATTCATGCATTTGATAATACAACCACAAATCATTTGAAAACCATTAAAGATGATAATAATTTCGGGGTTTACAAGGGTCTTTCGTGCTGCCCATTCAGAGATGAAATACTTAAACAATTCTATTATAGTTTCTCATAACGTCACATATGCAGGCAATGACGTTGATTTTATTCAAGAAACATGTCCATACTGTTTTAGGTCCACCTAAATACATCCTCTAATGAAATCTATGGTTGCTATATTATTTGTTTTATTTTATATTCTAATGTTTATATCTTTTCCATTTCTATTCACTTAACACTATTATATCTAAATAAAATGTTACATCAATTATATGTGTGAGAATCAAGAATGTATTATAAAGTTAAATATAAATTTTGGGAAAAATATATAACAAATAATAATTCACTTAAACAAATTCAATCTAAATATCCAAAACTAAAGGTAAAGAAAATGACAGTTTGTATAAATATTCCACACTAAACCTTTCGATGCTGAATTTCATCTCACATAGAAGAATATTTAGTTTTAATAATATTGGGTAAAATGAGGTATATGTCCTTCCACATGAACAACTTTTTCTTATATTTTTGAAATATTGAAAGATATTAAAATCCTTAGACCCAATTTGGTTGAGGAATTGGTCACGAATACAAAATTAGAATTTGTCTAACTTAATTTGCCTCCAAAATGAGCATAGCAGAATTCCTACAAAAAGGTGGTAGGTCAACATTATTTAAAGTTTAATATTTGATACTTTTAGAATGATAAAAAAGATTAATATCAAATTTGATATCTTTTATCAATTTTATAAAATTATCTTTACAAAATTGTTTCATCTTATAATTAAAAATATGTTGAAAGATCATTTAAATATCACATTAACAACCTCAACTTATTTGTATTTTTATTTTCTTATACTCAAATTTATACTTATATTGAACATTTAAATATTTAAAAATGATATCAAAATTTTATAATTTAAAATATTAACTTTTGGCTTTTTTAATAATAAACATAAACATTTAAAAATCTCACTTAGAAATTAAGTAATATTGAATATGAGTTTAAAATAATTTGATTTAATTTATAACTAAAATTATAATTTATAATATAATGTCTTTAATTTTGAATTTCAAAGATAATTCAAGAATTTATAAGAATTTATAAAAATAAAAAGTGTTATTTATTTAAAATATTACTAAACTAAAAAAATGTATCAATTTTTTTTTTTTAAAAATAATTCTAATTCCCATTTCAATTGTTGCAACTCACTCAATATGAAATTAAAATATCTGAACACTAATCCTCTCTAATATAGGAACATATAAAACATTCTTCCTCATTTCTATAGTAATATGGATTGTTCTTGTGCTATTATAACCATCTTTATTAACTTAATTGATCAAAGATTTCCATGCATTTGTTAAATTAAATTATTTGATTTGATATATTTGACAATTTGCTTAGTAAAAAAGAACTATATAAAAGTAAATGAATTAATAAAATTCATAATTTAATAATTGAATCTAATTAAATTTTAATTTAAACTGATTGAAGATCTTTAAAATGAAACCTAATATATTAAAGATAATAATAGTAATAATAATAATGGAAACTCTATTGACAGCATCTTTATTTCCATGATAAAAATACCATGACAGACTGGTCTTTGATATAGATAGAAATCAATTCTTTTGCGCATATGGATTTCCAATATTATATAACATTCCCCATATAAATTCTAGGGTTTCATATCTGAATATTCAACATTGCACCCATTCATGACATAACTGAATATGAACCATTCTTGTTTGGGTAAGCATTAAAATTGTGTGCTTTGCGTACAACCACTGAAACAATTTGTGAGAAAAGGACAATAGAATATATTTTATGCATGCCACTATATTCCAAACAATAACTATACTTTCCTATGATATTTCGACTTACTAGAAATAAACCAACCAGTTGGCAATCGTTATTGCCATATATAATTATATATAAAAGAACTTTAAGATTTGCAAGGAACTTTATAAGATATTGGGCTTGTATGGAATTTAGAGTTTTGGATCTTTCATAGTATTTTAGGAGTTCAGACTTTTCAAAGCATTATCGGAGATTCAGATTTTATTAAGATTTTAGAATATTATAATGATTTTAGGTAATTTTGATTTTTTGAAATTTACAATATTAAATGAAATATTTTTTAGGATTTTAACATTTGGATCTTTAATGGAATTTAGAGGATTTGGGTCTTTCAAGGATTTTAAAAAATTTGTACCTTTCAAAGATTTAAGTCTTCCAAAAATTTAAGATATTTTAAGTTTCTAAAATTTTTAGTAAACTTGGACATGTCCTAATTATTTAAGGATTTCTCAACTTTTATAATCATATGGATTCTTCATCCTATCCAAAAATCTTTTTTTTTTTACCAGTCAATAAATTTTTATAACTTGTAAATTTACCTAAATTTTTATCCCACTTCTTAACGACATTTTCTACTTATTTTTCAACAACTTCCTTTTAAAACATTGGTAAGAACTTAACCAACCTTAGGCTCTTAAAGTAATTTAAAAGAAAACTATGTTGAGATAATGGGTGTTGCACACATTGCATAATATTGTTATATTGTATTATTTTATTTTATTATGTAACGTTGTGCCTAGATGGGCGTGCAACCTGTAAAGATTCCCATGGGATATATTTGATGAGTTGTATTGTAACATTGTGATAACATTTGATGTAATTATTTAATATTGGGGAAAAGAATTAAATGTCCAATACTGAATGTGGAGTCAGTGGGTTAGGTAGCACATGGTTTTAGCACATATTTTATGTAATACCACTTGGTGTATTTGTGGGGCTTGCTACTATATAAGCAACCACAAGGGTAGTTGTTATAGAGTGAGAAAGGAAAAAATTCGAGTGGGACAAGGTTTGATAGGTTAGCCAAAGGAGCATTTGTGAAGGTTGGAAGCATGGCATGGGATGTGTGGATTCATGCTTGTTCACATAGTTTGCTCGATTGTGGCTATGGCTTTGAAGGCTTCCATAGTTGTATGACAATGATTTTTTTGCTGAATAATACATGGTGATGGATGCTTTTTTAGGTTGGGTTTCTTCCCTCAATGAGGGTTTCCCAGGGTATATCTTGTGAGACAATTTTGTGGGTATGTTGTCTATTCTCTTGCATGTGAATTTTAATTTCGTGTTTATTTTAGATCTATTATGGGTTATGTGGAAATGGTTATATTCTTTATTGCAAGTTTCCTTACAAACTAAACTTCCAAAGCACTTTCCCATATGACAAAAATGAGAAATCGGTCTATGAAAAATGCTAAAAGGAAGATAAAAGATTAGGGTTTCTAATGAAGAATAGATCATAATGACTTGACTAATATTATTATATAATTTTGATCATATATTTATGTGACAATTTACTTGATCTTGTGGAGATGAGAATGAACACTTGTAACATTAGATACATTAGTCATGTTTTAACTAGCTCATTATTGTCAAAGACCAATAGAAAGATTGTGAACCACTCTATATTGTATAATGTCCTAACATTTCTTTTGTCTAACTTACACTATGGGTAGGGTACATTATTGATGTGTCACATTTCCACTATGTATATGTTATCATCATGCATATGCCCTACATTTGAATTGTTCACCATAGATGTCATGTATGCTGAAGCTAGTAATTATACAAAGCATATGTTAGATCTAGTTGTTATATATGAGTTATGTATGCTAGAGCTAGCCACTATGTGTACATTACATATGTTGTATCTTCTCACAATGTTTTTGTATGATGTATGAGCTAGTTATTTTGTGTCTATATGCAATGATCCCATCTTTTGGCCTTCACATTCTCCAAAGTCTAAGTGGAGGATAAGAAGAAATTAAATTAATTTCTTATAAAGTCATTCAATTAAAATTAAAAGGTGACTTTGTATTTAATTAATTCAATTATTAATTACAAGGGAGTAGCTTCTAGGGTATGTATTAATTATTTGAAGGACGGAAGCCTCTCGTAATTTAATTAATTATTGCCAGGGAGGAATTTTTGAGGTATGCATTAATTATTGGAAGGAGAAGCTTCTAGCTCTTGCAATTAACTAATGTTTTAGTTCCTTCCAGAAGGATGAAGAAAAGGATAAATAGGGCTAAAAGTCTCATTGTTGATCATCAGATGATTATAACTTGCATTTGATAAGAGCTTGGATGTGTGAATCACACTCTTTTTTGGCAATAGGGGATGTTGATTCTCTGTTCTAACATTCTAGACGTCATTCCCTTAGGGTTTGGCCTTTGGAATACATCTCTTTGTATGTGATCGCAGCATTTTTAGAATTAATATAATTTCAGCACTTGGTTCAGCTTTTGGGCATTCTTGGGTGTCCATTACAGTGGTATCATAGCTATTTCTAGGGTATCCATTACAGTGGTATCAGAGCTATAAGTCCTGCCATCCTGTGGAGATCTTCAACATTTATGTTTGAGCATGCGACAAGGGCTTTATAATTTTTGCAATACTAGAGCAAGACAAAGTAGGAGTTCGGACTCGCTTAATGAACGTGATAGTTTGTTTGTGCAGAGGGACATACAATCCAGTTATACAGACACGGAGGAGACATTCCTTGAACAAGACAACAACATGGGTGACCAAGATGATAGAAATACTAGTTCTGACCAAGAAAATGTAATATTTAGGTTACTGGGTACATTAGAGGAGGGGCAATGAATGCTACAGGAGTAGAATAGGATGCAACAGGAGCAGAATAGACGAATGGATATGATGTTGCAACTTATGGTTAAAAGATGGGCATCAACATTGACGATTTGTATGTTGCTCCAGAGCAGAAGGTAGTTGATTCCTCAAATGGGATCAAGACATGTATAGAACCACCCATCTATGATGTTGGTGATATGGGTGTTTCAACGAAATCAGTAGAAGCATGTGTGCAAAGTAAGGAGACCACATATGAAGCTTTTTCAGGAGATGGTGCTGCAGTAATAGTGGGATTAGGAGAACATGAGGATACTATCATATCGGCATCCACTTCTATGTCAGTTGAACCATCCAATGAGATGTTTAATGGTATAAATGCAGTGGTTGATGTATTTTCTAATGAAGCCACACATGTTGATGATTATAAATTTTCATCAACTACAAATTCAGTTCAATTTTCTGTTGCAGTAGTTAATGTTGTTCCTATGTCCATATATTTTGATGTGACAACACCTATTGTTGATACAATTAGCATGAGTACATATGGTTCACCTGGAGCTACATCTTTTTCAATGCATGATGGTGATAATATGCATTCCAGTCCAATATATATTATGTGGATGGATACAAGGAAGAAGATGTTTCATAAATCTTCTATGGAGTTGCCTTATGGTGACATTCTGACTTCATCAGCACAAGTTTTGAATGGTAGGCTACAGGGGTTGGTCCTGTTGATGCGGGTTTGCAGTTGGTTTAACTTCCATATGGATATCACATATTGGGATCTAGGTGGAGGTTGGAGTTCATTATGTTACTTAATTTCTTGAGGACAAGCAATTTCAAGGAGGGCGGATTTGTAATGATCCCATCTTTTGGCCTTCATGTTCTCCAAAGTCTAAGTGGAGGATAAGAAAAAATTAAATTAATTTCTTATAAAGTCATTCAATTAAAATTAAAAGGTGACTTTGTATTTAATTAATTTAATTATTAATTACAAGGGAGTAGCTTCTAGGGTATGTATTAATTATTGGAAGGACGGAAGCCTCTCGTGATTTAATTAATTATTGCCAGAGAGGAATTTTTTGGGGTATGCATTAATTATTGGAAGGAGAAGCTTCTAGCTCTTGCAATTAATTAATGTTTTAGTTCCTTCCAGAAGGATGAAGAAAAGGATAAATAGGGTTGAAAGTCTCATTGCTGATCATCAGATGATTATAACTTGCATTTGACAAGAGCTTGGATGTGTGAATCACATTCTTTTTTGGCAGTAGGGAACATTCATTCTCTGTTGTAACATTCTAGACGTCATTCCCTTAGGGTTTGGCCTTTGGAATACATCTCTTTGTACTTGATTGCAGTATTTTTAGAATTAATATAATTTTAGTAGTTGGTTAAGCTTTTGGCCATTCTTGGGTGTCCACTACTATGGTATTAGAGTTGTTTCTAGGGTATCCATTACACTATATGATATGTTTTAATTGATTGATAATGGAATTGGAGAATTATGAAAGGATATGACCATAGAGTAATAGTGTATGTTGCTATAGTACATAATGAGAATCAATTATTTCTATAATACATTTAGACCAAGATTAATTGAGAGTCTTGGTTTAAAGAGATATGTGAGACCTCACACAAGAGGAGAGAATAAACCCCCTCTTACTTTCGACCTGGGTGAACTATGAGTCCTTTGATTGGGAACAAGTTATACACATAAAGTGTCACTAAAAATGAACCCTAGAGGCCATATATGCAGGTCTAAGAGGGAATATAGCCTCAAAAGCCCACCACATAAAAGTGTAAGACCAATGGATGGCATCCATCTCTCATCACTACAATGATTGAACAATTTACAATTTGGCACTTCTAAGTTGAAATGGCATGCTTGGTTCATTGATTTGGTACTTGTGAATTTAAAAAATGAAAATATAGTGATTATTTAGGAGTTTTTTTTTTTATAAATTGTACTGTTAGTATATATTTAGATAACAAATAACATAACTATTATGATAGTATTTGTTTACTCACCATGTTCAAGATTTTATATGCAAGTATACTTATTTATTTTTATTTTTTATGAAGGTTCAACATTTTCAGATATTGGGGCCTTGCACTCAAAAGACTTGATCCCTGATGGATTCCTTATGAGCCTTCCAACTTCACCAATACATCAAATTATTATTTTTCAATTCTTAAGTCTTTACAATTCTTATTCATTTAATTTATTTTTTTAATATTAATACCATAAAATGATAATAAAGTCTTCATAACTAAACCTCCCAAAGACTCATTTTCTATATTCTACAATAAATTCAAGACTATGATATAGTGGAAGGAGCATTTTTTTTTCTTTTTATAAATATTTAATAATTTGCAAAACACATTCCTCAACTTGTTCTAAGTGGGCCTGATCAACTTGTACTACCACAGCCATCTTAAGCACCATCTCACTCATGACCAATCCTTCGATGGGAACAATGTATTAAAGTAATACAAGACAATAATTTTCTATTGTGAGATATTTTGGATCTATGTAATTAACTGATTTTCTTTTCAGGTCTATTAAAAACTACAGACTAGTCTATTAACGACATAACTGAAATAAATTAATAATAATAATAACTTAAGACATGATGAATACCACAGTGTAGATATTTCTACTTTTCTCTTCACCTGAAATGGATATTTCTCATAAAATACAAAGCAATTAGCTCTGCAATCTTATCACCATTGAAAATCATATCTAAATATCTTAATTGTAAGTATGTAAACAAATGTTTAATATAAAA
The DNA here is from genome assembly GCA_028749045.1 of Cupressus sempervirens. Classification (NCBI taxonomy): domain Eukaryota; kingdom Viridiplantae; phylum Streptophyta; class Pinopsida; order Cupressales; family Cupressaceae; genus Cupressus; species Cupressus sempervirens. The sequence continues at coordinate 320,193,931 of CM053793.1, read as the reverse complement.
TAGATTACATTAAATTTTAATAGTTGTCCTATTGTCTAATTAAATATTTTATTGGGAATACAATTCTCAAGTTATTTATACCTTCTTCTTTTTTCTTCTTTTTTTGTGGAGGGTTCAGATCTACGATTCAGTACCTCCCTATTTTCAAAGTTAGATCTATTTAAATTAATTATTTTAAATATCATTGGTTAAGAACTATACAATTATATATTGCTTTTGAATTTAAATAAGATATAATGTTATTACAAGTTATGATATTAAAATTTAAATATATATATTGGAGTTGGGAAATCTTTGTGAGAGATGCCATGACAAGATTTTTAGTTTTAAAATATATATTTTTTATTATAAAATATAAAGTTGTAATTATTAAGATACCATTTTGAAGTATATGTCTAAATGATACAAAAATACAAATATTACAATTATTATAATCAAATTAATCTAATATAAAATAATATTTTTAATATTAATTAAATTGTGAATATTTAAGTATGGAATAATTTAACTTTTGATAAAAAATTACATTCTTTAACATTTTAAAATTAAATATTGTATAAATCAAATCTCAATTTATTTCTTCCAACTTGTATTCAATCTTCTTTATCTATTTGACCCGTGCTAAATCATGTTTACACTGAAACCTAATATTAGAAATGTGATTTCATTACAAAGAAAAGTAATTAAATATAAAAGAAAACTTGTATAAAAGTTGCACTTTTATAAAAAAAAATTGACTAACAATCCCTGAGAATAAATGAGGAGAACATATTTTATACATGCCTATATATTTAGAACAGTAATGGTTAATTATCAAACAACTGCTCATTTTTTTTTCTCTGACAAGACTCTGTAAGACATAATATGGTTTTTCTATCTTATTTAGTTATCAATCTTTATCGCCATAGAAATTATTAATAAAATATTTAATTACAAAAGGTTGTCTTTCCTCCTCGTCAACAACCACACCAAGAATTATTTCTTGTCTTTTCATTTTCTAATTTTGTGTTTTATTTTTAAGAAGACAGACCAAAAACAAAAAGAAAAATCAATCTAATTTTGTGTTTTACTTTTAAGAAGACACTGCTACGAAAATGTGAGTTGAGATAACTTATAATAGTTTAAGAATAAAAATCAAATAGTTAGAAAATAATGAGTTGTAATGATAATTCAATATAATTTAATAAATATTTGTTTAAGATTAAAAAATTAATTTTATACATATTTAAATATTTGAAGAATAATAATTTCTTGTAACGCCCCGCCAAGGGATCCAAAAGAATTAACCTAAAGTTTCACTAAGTTTGCTAAACATTTTTTTTTTTAAAGTAAGAAAGTATAACATACACATCAAACACATAGTAGCGGAAGCAATAACATGAAATCATCGACAAACATACATTGTAAGTTACATTTCTTAAAGATCCCAAGATGTTGAGTCACGTTTAAATTTAATTAATTCTAAGTCTAACAACTATCACATACATATGAAAGAATAATCAGAAACTCCAATGTCCATAATATACATTTGTTTCGAATGCTCCTTGGCAAATTAATTCGGAATGCTCAATCATCCACTGTACATGTCATAGGGTATGAAAGGCTTAAAAGAATATACATATGTAAAGATCAAGATACAACATCCTCAAATCCATGATACAAAGTTCAGTAAAAATATATGAAACTATTCACCATACATGATACATCCATACATCCATAATGATAAAACATCTATCATAAAATCTAACCATCGATCATAATAATCCAAGAACATAGTGAAGGTAAATGCTAGTCACGAAATCTCCAGCCACGGTGACCACGGAACGGATCTCAATGGTAAGAGTAAAAGCACTACCACCCGACCGCGTGGAACCTAAATGGTCCACTCCCACCGCGCTGAGGAGATAGTCTCAAGTCCCAACTAGGATAATGAAACCTATAATCATAAATACTCTCTAAGTCCAGGAAATCCTATAAGTATGCTAACTCAAGGGTTCCTAAAAAGATCGACATCTAAATCCCAGAGGTACCACAAGACACGTAGGAAACCTAATATGCAAGTGGGGAAGTGTCATCGCAAAAGTCATGTAGAAGTTATCCGAGAAATACCTTAGGAATCCTAGGTCCCTACTGATCCTGCGGCCACTAGTATCCTCTCGTACTAACGAGGCATACTATGGAATGCAAGGTCGTAACCAAGCATTCTCTCTACCCCATCCTAGTCTATACTAGCACTAATGGCATGGGAGAGAACATACTATTATCTTGTTAGGTTCATTTTCTCTCATTTATTGTAAAATGTTTTCACTTATTAAAAATGACTTACAATGGGTTTCTCAAAGCAGCCTCTTAGGGCTCCAACCCCCATTGCAAGCCACTTCCCGACTCTACACATAGATAACCTACCCTAGCTCATGAACTCGTAAATCAAAGAATCATAATAAAACCACCTCAGTCCTATACAAGAAACTGAAAAACATCATAAAAAGATAATCCACAAAATTACATCAGTTCTTCATGAGCAACAGATAACATCAAATAGTAATCACATGATCACGACAGTTCTCTATCAGCAACTGAAGGCATCAATGATAAGTCACAAAATCTAATGGTTCTCCAAGGAGCAACTAGAAAGTAATACAAGTATAACTGATCGAGACTCAGAAATGGTTATCAAATATAACTGATCGAGACTCAGAAATGGTTATCAAATATAACTGATCAAGACTCAAAAATGGTTAAGTTAGGTATTCTCAAATACATACACCTCAACTTCACACAAGGAAACTGGAAAGCAATAACAAACATTAAACACAATCATGTCATAGAGCACTTCATCACATTACCATGGTCAGGTTAAGAAAGATCGAGACCAAATCATCATGACATCACATTCACAACCCTGAGCCTCTGGTAACAACCTGAACTGGTCAACGCTAAACCAACCCCAAAAAATTCAAAGTACAAAGACAACATCAAAGTCTTAGAAATTGGATCTGAAAGTATATTGTTTGAGTTAAGGTAAGGTTTATATTTCAGTTTAATGTCAATTTCAAGTATCTAGGTTTTCACAACTACCCTTTACGATTAACCCTTTTCTATAATAACTTTCATTAAATCAATACTCCAAATTTATAATTTAGTCAAATAAAATTCATTATTAATTAACTTAATTAAACTAATTTTAATTAAATTAATCAATAATCATTTGATCTAATCACTTATTTTAATCTAACCATTAATTGTTAATTTATTAATATCTAAGCAAAATTATTAATAAATTAAAACTTACAAACTATGTCTATGCATTTAATATTTATTTATTAAATATTAATAAAGTTAAAACTATTATTAAATTAAATATATTATAATTTTATTAATTAAAAATTTTAAATAATATAATTTGTTTTTAATAAATTAAAAATTATATATTAAAAAAAAATGCGAAAATCAAAGTTTTATATTTTTTTTTCATGCAAAATACGTTTATAGCCCGTCGGCTTGGCCGCAGGCCTACGGCGGCAGGTACTCTGTACCTATCGTCGCAGTACCTGCGACGCAGGGTACTGTAGGCCTCCGACAGTGGGGGGCGGGTACGGGGTGATTCCCTCCCCCCCCACTATATATATATTTTTTATATTATATATATATTTTTTTTAAAAATTTTTTTTTTATATATATATAATATCTTATATTTTTAAAACAAAAGAATACCATTTCGTTATTAATAAGACTTTTATTAATAAACAAATTAATTAAGAATATATATATATATAAATTTATAAATATATATATATATATATATATATATATATATATATATATAAAAGCATTGAAAAATTGGTCTCCTTTTTTTAAATTGATATAGAAAATATATAGTCAACCAATCGATCTTCTAATTTAGAATTTCGGTATTAGATTCAACCCTTCCCCTTTAAATCTTATGTATACAGAAGTTTATTGGCAAGCATCTGATAAATTCTAATATCATAATGTTTTAACATTCATCACAGAGAATTTCAGATTTACAAACCTTAGACACGAAGAAGACAGGAAAGGATAATTGCGTAATAAATCAATAATTGAAAACACAAGACCCTACCTGATCCTGATGCTATTATGCAATCTCCAGAAACTGTAAAAGAATTCACTCCTCTCAATAACCTTCCTCTGGAGCACTTTCTTGGTATCAGCTTTCTGAAATTCGCTTCCAAAAATTATCTCCCGAAAATTCCCGTCCAAATTCCTCTATCTCAAAAATGAACCCCCAAAGTTGTGATAAGCAATTTCTCCTCAAATTGGGGCACTAATTGTGCGTTTACCCGAGAAGACTCTTTGCACAACTCAGTTAACTCCAAATTAACTTTTATTATCTTTTCTTATTCCTTTGCATTCAACTTTCATGCACATTAAGTTGAATTATTAAATAACTTTATTTAAAATTTCGCTTGACTTCTATTCTTAATTAATTTATTACTTTAATCTTATGTGCACTTTTAAGAAATTAAAATAACATTCTTAATTTTTATAATTTAATCTTTTAATTTAATTCTTATATTTAACTCATGTTTAGATCATGCGATCTAGAATTCTTAATAAATTAATATCTTTCAACTTTTTAATTTATTTTAGAACTTAATTGATAACATATTTAATTAATTTAAATAACAATAATATTTAGCATTTATTTAAAAATGAACTCCAAATATATTATTATTAAATTAAATAAATATTATCCTGTTCTAAATATATCTTTGAACTTTAATCTCCAACTTTAATTCTTTTATTAAATTAATTAATTAATTAAATATAAAGATATCATAATAATTCTCTATTAAATTAAATCATTAATTAATCTTTTTAATTAGACTTAATTAATAGAAAAACAATAAGAACTCATAAAGCAACATACGAAAACCCATCATAGAAAAATACCTACCAAAACAACAAAAGGGTTATAATCATGAAATTACATCATTTGATGCATTTGGAGGGTACTTAACTCAGATACTTGTCCTAATTATCAATTAGGACAATTGGCTAAAGGGTTTAGGATTTGGACTTAAGAGTTTATCTCCCCTCTCTTACCATTGAGGCAGTGCAATAGGGTACGCTCATCCTGACAATTCAAGGAAGTCGATACCCGGTACCTGCAACTTGCATAAAATCCACGCATGTACAAACACAATATTCTAAGCCAAACAGACAATGGCAGGAAGTGGTGCATCGTGTAGATCCCGACTAGCAGGTGACTACGACTCCCTTCCTTAACCATATCAGAAACACCATACATAAATAAAACAACATGCACACCATACACATGCAGTATAGGGTAAGTATCCATAAGAAGCACATGAAATAATAAACCATCTAACTAATCATCATCGATAACTAAAACCATTGAATAATCATCATACATGCATGAAATATAGAGTACCAAGTAATCTCATCATATAATAAACTGAGTGTAAACATCATATGATATTCTCTAAAATAATAATACTAATCATCAAACATAAATTGGCCTAAAAGAGTTTGGCAATGATATCATAAATGTAGCTCAAAAATGTAGACTAGAGGCAGGCACTACATTTCTAAAAAAATTTAGTCATATTAGTGTAATGTTAGAATTCACTCTATTTTGTTTAAATTATTAAGATTTAAAACAATTACTATTCAAACTATATAAATCTTTAAATATGTGTAAAATACTATTTTCTAACATAAAAATATTAATTTATAATATGTAACTATTAGAGCTAAAAATTTATTATTGTTTCATATATGTCTTATGTGTAATCCATTTTATATTAAACAATAAATGTAATCAAACTAAAAGACAACTATTAAAGTTTAATGTAATCCTATATCCTCACAATAAATGAGCCAATCAAACTAAAGTAAAATATTTTTCATGATTTTAAAATTAAGATTTGAAATATAAACATTAGAAAAAGTCAAATGATTAAATTAATTATAAAGATCAAGCACTAGTTATGCAAAAGTGATTGCAATAGTATGTGCCTCTGGCAAATACAATAAGAGCGTATAATAATTTAATTAAATAGTGTAGTAAAATTAAAATTTAGATAATGTTTAATATAATTTAATTAATATTTTAAGATTTGATTAATATGTAACATTTTTAGATGAAATTTTGCAAAGTATAATATTTATATATTTGAAAAATAATTTTTAATATAAAATTATTATAATATTAATATAATGCTATTGTTATAGCTTAGTAGTATTTAGTGTATGTGTATTTTATTTAAATTTAAAAAGTATTCAATAAATTTGCATATTTTAATTATTATTTTTAGGCATGATTGTTAAATAGCTCTCTTAAAAGAAAAATAGCACAAGATTTCTCAAATTTTGATTAAGATCATTATTTTACACATACTAATGTACCAGTAGTTATTCCTAGAAATTTGCTCCAATAAGACCTCATATATATGAGCCAATCATATTAAAGTAAAATATTTAAATTTATTTTAAAAATTAAAAAGCTTAGAAATATACAATAGAGTAGTAAAATATCAAAATTAAAGAAAAAAATAAATAGATCTAATTGGTTGAAATTAAAACTAACTATATACATATTATATATTTATATAATATAAATAGAGAAAGTTGAGAGATATCAAGGCTTTAATTTTTTTAATTTGAACATTCATTTTGTGTAAATTAAAGCCTCAATATATCTCAACTTTCTATATATCTATATATATATATATATATATATATATATATATATATATATATATATATGTATGTATGTATGTATGTATGTATGTATGTATGTATGTATGTATGTATGTATGTGTATGTGTATGTGTATGTGTATGTGTATGTGTATGTGTATGTATATATACATATATACATATATACATATACATATATATATATATGTATATGTATATATGTATATATATGCATATGTATATATGTATATATATATATGTATATACATATATACATATACATATATATACATATATACATATGCATATATATACATATATACATATACATATATATATATATATACATATATACATATATACATATATATATATATATAATATAAATTTATAATATGTATATAGCTAGTAGCATCTGCAGGGGATGTTAAAAGAATAGGATTCTACTATTTATTTTATAATATTATATTATTACATAAATTTTATAATATGGACCTTTATAATTATATTATGTAAAAGACAAATTTTTGAATTTGATAAATAGGTTTAATTTAATGTAGGTTTGAGGTTGTAGTTGTTTAGTTTAATACTAAAAAATATCAATGTGTATTCATCCTAACTCTCTCTCTCTCTCTCTCTCTCTCTCTCTCTCTCTCTCTCACACACACACACACACACACACACACCAACCATATTTTTCCCATATTTACCTTATTTATCGACCTCATGTCTCTCACCTTGTGCCAATTCTATCTTATTTATGCCCTATAAGTACTCATTGTCTCTCCTTATTTACCACTCACTCTTTCTCTTACTCCCTCTTTTCACCACATCTTCCCTATCTCTATCTATTATACATACAAATATATACCCCCCTAATTAATATCTTTTGTACTTCTCCTCCCGCCACCGCACCCCCCCCCCCCCCCCCCCCTCTCTCTCTCTCTCTAAAACTTTGTGTTCTCAATACTCTCGCCATATTTTCTCCCTATTTACCTTATTTATCTACCATATGTCTCTCACCTTGTTCCCATTCTATCTTATCTACCACTTCTCTAATAATTAATCAGCTCCCTACTCTCACCATATTTTCCCCTTATTTATCTCCTTTATCTACCTCATTATATCTTATCTACCACCTAGATAATTACTCACTCTATCTTTTTATCATCCACTCACTTTTTTTCTCACTCCCTCTTTTCACCGCATCTTCCTTATCCCTATTTCTTATACATACACATCTATATCCCCTAATTAATCTCTTTTATGGTCCTCCCTCTAACACTTCTTCCTACTCTCAAGATATTTTCTTCTATTTACCTTTTTAATCTCCCTAATTTCTCTTACCTTGTCCCCATTCTATCTTATCTACCACTTCTCTAATAATTAATTAGATCCCTTCTTTCAATATATTTTCCCCTATTTTTCTTTTGTATCTACTTCATGCCTCTCATCTTGTCCCCATTATGTCTTATCTAGCACCTATAGTCACTCAGTCTATCTCATTACCTTCCATTCACTCTTTCTCTTTCTCCTGCCTATTACCATATCTTCCCCATATATATTTCTTGAATTAAATTTTTTATTCCATTCTTATTCCTGATTATACTCTCTCTCTCTCTCTCTCTCTCTCTCTCTCTCTCTCTCTCTCTCTCTCTCTCTATTTTATTTAACTTTATTCTCTCCCTCATCTCATCATATATTCCTCCTTAAGCTCTATTTATTCCTAATGTCTCTCCCTATCTCTCTCTTTAGTCTCCCTATGACATATGCCTATAATGATAAAAGATCCCCTCTCTCTATATTACACACACACACACACACACACACACACACACACACACACACACACATATTCATATCCCTCTCCTAATAGATCACCCTCTCTAATCTTATATAATAATATTTTATCTATTGCTCAATATTGAACCCTTTTTTTTTTTTTTTTAATTACAATAATTAAAATTTACTTCATATATGTATTTACATTTAATAATAATCTAGTTTAATGATTAAAATATTTTAAAAAAATTTATTTATCTAAATATATGATTCAATATATCCAATTGTTTTAATGTTATAGAGTAATATTTTTTTGTAGATAATAGTGTGATCTAAGGCTTTGAAGTAAAAATTAGAATACAATCAACCCAAAAAATAGAACAAGGAATAATAATTTTTTTAACATAATGAAGTTAAATCAATAAATAAATATTTTTCTTTAAAAAATTGATTCTAGATCTTATTATGTTAGCAAATAATTATTTATAATAATAAAAATTAAATTATAACTTATAAAACACATATATTATAGAAAAGGGCTATAATTTGCAATTTAAAGGAATAAGGGAAAACATATTTATTGAAAAAACATATTGTGCTTAATAATATTGAATTATATAGTAGTTTATATAATATGAATAAATTTGTTATGCATGAATAAAATCATATCTTTTTATCAATACTAACTAATTTGGTCAATGCAAAGACCTTATAAAATAATCACTAATGAGATAAGTATTGTGACCTTCATTTTCTTCATGATCAGCTTTGACTTCTTCCAAAACATTTGAAAAAATAGCTATTCTATTAAATGTCTCCCTTACTTTTTCTATAACATTTCTCATTCTTAAAATTTCATTATCCGAGATGAAATCAATTCCTACTGCCGCATTTTCAAAATGTAGAAGCAATTTATAACAACTCTCCAATGTAGATTTTTAACATTTATCAATAACAGTTTGAGGGGATCCATCATAGTTCACTGAGCCCACTAGACTTGGCATAATAATTTCAAACTCATTGTTAGAGTGGTCCATTGTATTAATATTATACCTTGAAAAAACATAAAAGGTTATAAATTAAAGTTTATTACATGTAATTTATCATATATGGTTACCTTAAAAAATATAGATCATGTACACAAAAGAAAATATAACTCACAATAAATCAAAATTATTATATTTATTTTTAATTTAAACAAAAATAAAACTCATTATATAGAAGCATAATACATCAATATTCTTAATTGCTTCTTATACATTGTAGAGTACATGTGGTCATCTAAAAGCCTAAAAATATCTCATAAAAATTTCTAAAATCTTTAATAAATTGTAATTATCAAAATGTGTTAATAAAAAATAAGATATATTAAATAATTAGAAATAAATAATTTTTTTATATATTTTCTAATATGAGTTACAACAAAACTAAATGCAAATATGAATGACAAATTCTCCTATTTGAAATTGTTTGATTAAATATTGAAATCACTGTGGAATTATTTTAATAGATAGGATATTGAAATTGATTGCAATAGTGAATCATTTTTCTTTGAAGTAAATCATGTGTATCAAGATCCAACAGATGAAACCAGTATAGGTGCTCAAAGGTTTTTCATCTCATATATGAAGTACCATTATTTGAATGCTGCAGTATAGAAAATTCATCGATTTATTGCATCCATGTAGGTATATTTTCTATTACAATTTTTTTGGTTCTTTCATGAAATGGAAGATTCAAAAAGACCCCCTAAGGCCCCCATCTATCAACCACATGCCAATTCCAAGGTGTTTCGTGTAATCTAGCAAATTGTATATGAAAATTTTGGCCATGATAGTGAAATTTCTCTAGACCTTGAGTACCAATTTCTGAACCTTGAAGCATTGTTTTCAACCAATGAGAACTATTTTCATCTGAATATGTGGGGTAAGGAGCTTGTTCTAGATAGATCTATGCAGGAACAAAGTACAATTCGGTGGGATCGCACTCCTCACAACAAACCAATTCTTCAAAAATAGGATCTCTATAGAAATGGTTGAAATTTCGAAGAGCTGGAGGATGAAATCTAAGAAAGCTTGCTTCCAAAAGATTTCTTTTTGAAGATAAATATTTTTCTTTTTCTTCACTATGAATTTTTCTAAGATCAACATACTCATAGAAATCATCAATTCTAATTGTTCTTTGCCTTAACATTTATTTTTTCAAATATTTGAAAGAGAAAAAAACAAAAGGAAATGACTGTGTAAAAGAGAATGAAATCTAAATAAAATATTTATTAAAAACCCAAAAGAGCATTGTCAAGTCGAATAATTAAATAGAAATAATTTAAAATATATTCTTTAAAAAAAAATTATAATTTGCAATTTAATTGGTACTAATATCAAAGAATGATAGAATATTTTTTTCCAGTCCTTCCAAGAAAAAGAACACATATAACATCTCAATAAATGATCCATACTATATATTCATATAAGAACTATTTACAAATGATTTTACAAATATAGAGAGTGAACCATACTATATGTTCATAAGAAGTGTGAGGCCTCGCCTCGACCCATCGTAGCATATTGATACATTACTATTATTTTGATATTCACGACTCAAGATGTCGAGACATTATCTAATGCTTAGAACATACTTAATTATTGCATGTTGTGTGATGTTACTTTTAGATATGTTTGATGACTATCATTTAATGTTTCATATATATGTATGTTGATGAAATTAGTAATGTAGGATTGAGACTTTGATCTAAGAGATTTTAAACGGTTAAGAATTAAGCAGGATGAAGAAACCCTTATTGATGTATGTAACTTCAATTTATGTGGATTTCTGATACGTATACATATATGTATATGCGATTTTATGGGATTATTGATGTGTGCAATGAGTGTGCAGATATTTAGCCAAGAAACCCTACGGAGGAACAGAACTGATCTCTTTGAGCTAATTTTGGAAACCTTGTTGTTCGTAATTCATGTATTGTATTGTGAGATGTATGCATGTATCTTTCTATATTCGGTGAATGTTAATGTTCGTAATTATGTTCTATTTGTGTCGCTTGACACTCGTAAATTAGCTATGTTCTTCAGTTTGTTTTAGGTTCTTAATCGAGGTTAGTCATCCCTTAATTTGGATTAGTGCTTAATCTGCAATGATAGAGTATTTAGAAGGTCCTATTTTATTCCTAGATTTTGTTTGGCTCTAAACCTTTTTCCTAAGGCTTAAAACATGAAATCATTATACCCAAAGGGTATGGGTATGGGTTAGGGGTCTTTTCCAACCCCTAAGCCCCTTTTTTTGACTTTTGAGGCCACTCAAAAAGTCTCATTTTGCCTTTGTGCGAAAATTGAATATGACCATCTTGAGTTACCTCATCTCACCTCCACTTAGTGTTTAACCCTAGTGTGGGTTGAGTTAGGAGTTTCTAGAACTGCTAGTGGGTGGAAGTAGTTATTGCTCCGTTTGATGGTTGAGTTTGAGGCTTATTTAGAGGCCCTTCTTGGACTTGTGGAGGTTGTTACCCAACCTCTACATTTAGAGAGGTTTTCTTGAAGATTGAAGGAAGGAAGTGGAAACTCTACTGAAATTGTTCATTGCCATTACCTCTTTGTGAAGGTAGGAAATTCTCATCTCCCTTATTGAGTTTTCATATTTGTTTCATGCTTATGCTACTTTGTTGTTGTTTCAATGTTTGTATGTTTTTGTGTATTTTGGGAAGATTTGAAAACCATGTTATTGTGGATGTTTTCCTTTCATGTTTATGTTTGCAATTTTGAGATTTTTCTTGTATGGGTGTTTTGGTATTACTCATCCTTGGAGAGGGCATAAGTGACCAATTTTGGGAAAGGTTTGTTTAGTTGGACTCCAACTAGTGTAGAGTCTCTTCTTAGGATGAGAAGAGGGAGAAAGGGTAGGGTGTTATGGGCCTCTACCCGTCAGCACAAACCTCGTATGAGTATGGCATTTTTTTAAAATGGTAGAACAAAAGTTCTTGGTTAATAGCCCTGATTGGGCATCTGATTTGGTGTTGTGCTTGACTTCTCCTAGTTGGAAGAATCCACCTTTCCCTAGTGTTGATTCATTGTAGATCTTGTTGTGAAAACCTTGTATAAATATGTATGTTGGAATTGTTTTTTTTTTATCATGTTTTTGGTCACCTGATCAGATTTTGTTCCCTCCATGGTTCTAGAAATGAGTTGCAGAAAACATTATAAATCCCTTGATTTGGGTCATGAAGAAAATTTGATTAAATTGTTGAAATTTAGGATTGAGATCCTATTGTAAATTGTATTTTAAACCTTGTTGTAATTGGCAACGAAGTTGGGTTTTCTTCCTGATTCTTTCTTGGTTGAGCCTTTGAATCAGGTTTGCCAATAAAAGTGGTGATTGAGAATATTTGGTTATCATGTGATTTAATTGTGAATTAAATTTAATATGGTTGCACATTAAAAATAGGATGAAATTGATGATATTTAATTTGACAAAATTTCAAGTTTTCTTATATGTTGGAAATGAAAATTAAGATCATGCATGTAGATTCAGTTTTTATGATTATTAGAACCAAATGATAAATTTTTGCATTATTGAACAAAATGGATAATCCATATTTTTGGTATATTAAGTTGTAATAAGTCCTTATAGATTACGTTGAAGAGAAAAACAAATTTAATTCCCCCTTAGTTATTAATCAACTGAAAATGTTATACTTAGTAAATTTTAGAAAAAAATATATATATACTTGCTTTGAAATTTCTATACTTAGAAAAAAATTCATCAAAAAAAATGTGTGTTGCAAGAGAGTAAAATTCTCTACCTTTTGTATGGGAGAAAATTTAAATGCCTCCTTGCAACAGAGAATATTCTCCAAAATATTCATATTTTTAAAATTCGAAATAAAATAAAATAAAAAGAAAATATATATATTAATGTTTAAAATATCAAAAGTAATTGAATATATATATATATATATATATATATATATATATACTTATCTTACCTTTTTAACATCTTTCTCACCTATAAAACTTTATGGGTTATTGCATACCCATCTACCCAAGGTTGACGTCAGTTTAGATGGGACTTAGAAAGGTATTTATGTCCAATCAAGATCTAAGTTGTTTTGATGGGAGGGTGACATCACCCTGCCACCTTGTCCCATCCACATCTTCCTCCATACCTAGCGCTCTGTTGGATGGTAAAACATTATGTTGGGGGAAAGTTTCTTCTTGTCTTAAGTTTAAATTTGGTGGTCATTTCCTTATTATCTCCCTTCCCTTGTCTCTGCTCACGTGCCCACTACTTGGGATGCGTTTCCTCCTTCTTGGGCTACGTGGAAAGGATTGAGAATGCTGCCATGTCAATGACATGACATTGGTTGAATTCTTTGGTTTACGTTTGGGGGTTGTAGTAAATTTTGAAAAAAAAAACATGAAATCTGCTTTAAACAAAACTTCATCTCCTCCATCTTTCAGCGTACTTTTTTTTGTTGTTGTGAAGGCTTGGTTTGTGTGGGGCCTTGGGAGAGGTGTTGGGGGTCATATCGACTTGCCTAGTGGCCAAGGTGGATGATTACTGGACTAGGATGTAGGTGGGGGCTTAGGGTAGTGTAGGGTAGTTTGGGTTAGTTGTTAATCAGTTTAGTTTTAGTTATTTATGTTAGTTTTTTTGTCTATTTTATTTTGTGTTTTATCAAATGTTTAATTAAGTTAGTATTAGATGTTAGTATAGATAATTGTTTTATTTATATTTAAGTTAAATTTTGTTTTAAATAGTGCTTAATCTAAAACTAAGTTGAGTTTTAAGTTATTATTTATTTTTAAGATAGTTGTCGAGTCGTATTAAAATGGAATTAGTTTAGTATGAAATTAATATTAAAATAAATTTAGTTTAGATTTAATTTTAATTCGATTAAATTTTTTGTTGAGAATTAAGCAAAGTTTTAGTTTTAAGAAATGTTATTATTTAATAGTATCTTGATAATTTGTTTAGTTAGTGTTCTAATAACTAAAGTTATTTGAATAATTTTAAAGATATTCATTACAAGTATATAAAATTTCCACTGTGAAAAAAACTTTTTAGAAATTTGATTGTTAAGATAATTAAACGATTTAATGATGAAGGATAAATCAATGATTAATTCATGTGTGAAATTTTTTTTTTAAAAACTTAAGATGTATCGTAGAGATCCTATACTTAAACTGTAATCACAATCATTTCAAAACTTAGAGCAATTTAATTATTATTAAAAAAAAAAAAAATTGTGTGCTTTGCCCTCGTAGTTTGGGCATGACATTTTGGTATCAGAGCCCGTAGTTTCAACACTAGGAACCTTAAACCATTGTGCTTCCTAAACTTAACTCAAACTTTTAATTGTGTAGATGCGCCTGTTACTTGTAACCGGCAAGGCAAAGCTCATAGGGCTAGGGGTGGTAGAGTGGGACAGGAGGATGGACCACCTCCACCTCCACCACCACCAATCCCAAACAAGGACATTATAGATGCACTTCAGGCTTTGATCGGTGTAGTTCAGCAGAGAGTAGTACCTATAGTTCAGCCAGTTCAGCAGATTTGAGTAGTGGAAGCAGAGGGACTCGGAGGAGGCGGGCCTAGAGTCAGAGAGAGGACTAGGAGTCCTCCACTGAGGCAGTTAGAGGGTCAGGGTGAACACGAGGAAGATTCCATACACAAGAGAGGACCCCCATTTGACAGACCTCCTAGACATGTAGGAGATGATATCAGGGAATTGATTCGACTTGGGCCACCATTATTTACCGGTTCCACTAAGGGAATAGTAGCAGAGGCATGGTTACAGAGCTTACAGAAGTGCTTTGGGTTATGCCCTTATGGGAGTAATCTAAAAGAACACCTAGCAATTCATCAGTTTAGAGGGGATGCCTCCAACTGGTGGCATCAAGAGGAGATTATTGGTGGAGTGAGGATGGACACCCTCACATGGGAATCTTTCCTAGAAAGATTTTGAGAGAGGTACTTGTCAGAGCATTTTTTACAGAAACAGATAGAGGAGTTCCATTCTATTTATCAGAGAGGCCTTACAGTGGCTCAGTACGAGAGCAGGTTTCTCGAGCTCCTTCCTTATGTGGAATACATGAAGGACGAGAAACTGTGGGTGCATCGCTTTATGATGGGTCTGAATTTCTCTCTACAGGGCCTAGTTTGGATGGCCTTCCCTACCACCTTTAGACAGGTAGTGGAGATAGCACTAGTTGTTGAGGACACTCGAGGTAGGCAGGAGTCACGAGATCAATCTTAGAACTGAAACTCTTCCCACCAAAAACCCCCTTGGAAAGGGAATCAAAACTATACAACAGGGTCCTCTAAGGGCCAGCAGTCTCAGCAGCCAAAACCCCAGCAACAACAACAGCAAAAACCTTCTCAGGGTTATTAGGGCTCCAAGCCCAAGTAGTGGCAGTCATAAGGTCCTAGGTAGTATCAAAAAGTACAAGCCCCACAGTTATAGTTAGTGAAGACTCAACAGTCTTCTAGGGGTGGATACAACGGATCTAGTAGGTCAGGAGGCCCACAGCAGTATGGGTCACAGGGTGCATGATCTTATACTCACGGACCATGCTACACTTGTGGAGGCATGGGTCATATAGCTAGGGAGTGTCCATAGGGATAGGCATCTAGTGGTCAGAGAAGGGCTTGTTCAGAGCTGACAGTTGGTGACATGGGTAGATCCCATAGAGTTTTTGCAGCGGTTGATAACTGCTAGGCTGAACATCAGGCCATAGTTATTGAGGCTACAAGTATTATACAAGGCCGTATGGTTGCAATTTTATTTTATTTTGGGGCTACTGACTCTTTTATATCTCCATTTGTGGTGGAGCATTGCGGGCTAGTGGTAGTTAGACAGGATGTTAGTTGGGAGGTAGAGTTAGCCTCAGGAGCCAAAGTGTCAGTTAGTTCCATGGTGCAGAGTTGTCAGATGCAGATTGGAGACATGTCCACTAGGACTAATCTATGCGTTACCCCTCTAGGTTCTTATGATGTTGTTCTTGGCATGGATTGGCTCTATGCCCACAACACCAAGAGGGATTGTCGACAGAAGAGGGTGGAATGTGTGGATGATGATGGTATCTCTAGGGAGATCTTCGAAGTGAAGAGGCCGGTGTCCCTTTGTATGATTTTCGCTATGCAGCTTAGATGGTGCATGCAAAAAGGTTTTCAGTTGTTTGCTATCATTATTAGTGACAAAGAGGAAAATTCAAAGGGGGAGCCATCCCTCAATGATTTTCCAATCTTGTAGGAGTTTTCCAATGTGTTTCCTTCAGAGCTTCCTGGTATGCCTCCAACTCGAGTAGTGGATTTTCACATAGACCTTGTGCCAGGAGCCGAGCCAGTTTTGAGAGCACCATACAGGATGACTACTCATGAGCTTAGTGAGCTAAAGGCTCAGTTGGAGCAACTCTTAGAGAAGGGGCATATTTGACCTATTTTGTCACCTTGGGGTGCACCTGTGATCTTCGTCAAGAAGAAGGATGGATCACTTAGGTTGTGTATTGACTATCGGCAATTGAACAAAGTGACCATCAAGAACCGATATCCTGTTCCAAGAATCGATGACCTCTTTGATCAGTTGCAGGGTGCCCAAGTATTTTCAAAGATTGATCTAAAGTCAGGTTACCATCAGTTGAGGATTGTGGATAGTGATATCCCCAAGACAACTTTTTGTACTAGGTATGGTCACTATGAGTTCACTGTGGTACCATTTGGCCTCACAAATGCTCCAGCTGTATTCATGAGCCTCATGAATGGAGTATTTTGTACCTTTTTGGATAATTTTTTGGTTATGTTTCTTGATGACATTCTAATTTATTATCATGATGAGAGAGAGCATGAAGAGCACCTGAGACAGGTATTGCAGAGGCTGAGAGAGAATTAGTTGTTTGGCAGCTTGTCAAAGTGTGCATTCTTCAGACCTGAGATACATTATTTGGGTAATGTCATATTAGGTGATGGTGTCTCAGTAGACCCATCAAAGATTAGGTCTATCATGGATTGGCCAGCACCCACCAGTCTAACTAAAGTGAGGAGCTTTATGGGGCTAGCAGGATATTACCAACGCTTCATTTCAGGATTCTCTAGATTGGCACACCCCATCACATCTTTTCAAAAAAAGGGGAAGAAGTACGAGTGGACAAAAAAGTGTGATAAAGCTTTTCAAGAGCTCAAGAGAGCCCTCATGAGCGCACCGATTCTTGCAGTATTAGTCCTGTTGCAGATTTTGTGGTGTGCACTGATGCATCTTTAGATGGTTTAGGGGTAGTCCTTATGTAGGAAGGATGACCTATTTCCTTTGAGTCTAGAAAGTTGAAGACTCATGAACTCAATTATCCTACTCATGATCTAGAACTTACGGCAGTGGTTCATGCCTTGGTGAGATTGCAACATTTCCTTTTGGGTCATAGATTCAAGCTTCATTCCAATCACCAGAGCTTGCAGTACATATTTTCTCAGACAAACCTTAATGCTAGGCAAAGAAGGTGGATGGAGTTTCTGTGTGAGTATGATTTTGATGTTCATTACATCAAGGGAAAGGAGAATGTGGTTGCAGATGCCTTAAGTAGAAGGCGCCATGAGCTTTCATCTGTGACTACTTGCACTGACTTGAGAGTGCAGATCTTACAACACTTACCAACTGATGAGCTTTATGAAAAAGTTAGTCAATTAGTACATTTTGAGAGACCCTTGGAAGGGAGGCTTGCAGAGTTTTCCTTGGAGTCTGATGGACTTTTGCGTCGTAGGGGATGTATGTATGTACCTTCCATTGGGGGTTTGCACGAGCTCATTGTACTTGAGCCTAATAGAGCACCTTATGTAGTGCACCCTGGTGTTAAGAAGTTACATGCAGATTTGAGGCAGTTGTATCATTGGCCAGGCATGAGAGTGCAGATTGCTAGCATAGTTGCAAGATGCCTTGAGTGCCAGAGGGCGAAGGCGGAGCACCATCATCCTTGCGGGCTTCTCCAGCCGCATGAGATTGCAGTGTGGAAATGGGACACTATATCTATGGATTTTATTGTTGGTCTTCCTATGTCATCTCATCCCCATGATGCCATTTTGGTGATAGTTGACACATTGACCAAGGTTGCCCATTTCTCACCCGTGTGTACCACATTCACAGCACAAGACATAGCTCGAGTGTTCTTGTGGGACATGTTTAGACTTCAAGGTGTTCCTCATAAGATCATCTCTGATAGAGACTCATTGTTCACTTCTTCATTTTGGAGAGATTTGCAGTCAACATAGGGCACTAGGCTCAATTTTAGTACAACGTACCATCGTCAGACCGACGGCCAGAATGAGCAAGTAAATCAAGTTTTTGAGGACATGCTATGTATGTACGTGATGGACCATTAGGTCAAATGGGAGGAATACCTACATCTTGTCAAGTTTGCCTATAACAATGGGCACCATTCTTCCATAGGTATGCCACCTTATGAGGCCTTGTATGGGAGACCGTGCAGGACAACCTTGAGTTGGGACAGGATCGAGGATCAAGTATCTATTGTTCCCCTATTAGTAAAGGAGATGGAGTAGCAAGTTACCCTAATCAGACAACGCCTAAGAGAGGCACAGGATAGGCAAAAGAAGTATGCTGATGCGAAGAGGACAGATCGAGAGTATTAGGTTGGTGATAAAGTGTTCTTGCAATTCATTTTGGAAAGGGCTCTAAGTTGGCACCATGTTTTGTTGGGCCATTCGAGATCCTTGAGAGTATAGGACCTTTTGCATATTGTTTAGCTTTGCCACCTAACCTGTAATGCATCCACAATGTGTTCCATATTTCTGTACTTAGAGGATACATTTATGATGAGTCTAATATTATAGATTGGGATTCTTTACAGGTGGAGTCAGACGGATAGCTAGCATTGTAGCCTATCCGCATTATTGCTCGATGTACCCTAGCACTTTGAGGCCGAGAGCTAGACCAAGTTAGGGTCCAATGGGACTATTATGATGAGGTCACAACTTCATGGGAGGATGCAGCATAGATGCGATCTCAGTACCTATCCCTTTTTGATGAACTCCAGGAGGAAGTTCATGCCTAGTGGGGGAGGATGTGAGGCCTTGCCCCGACCCATCATAGCATATTGATACATTACTATTATTTTGATATTCGTGACTCGAGATTTCGAGACATTATCTGATGCTTAGAACATAATTATTTCATGTTGTGTGATGTTAATTTTAGATATATTTGATGATTGTCATTTAATGTTTTATATATATGTATGTTGATGAAATCAGTAATGTAGGATTGAGACTTTGATTTAAGAGATTTTAAAGGGTTAAGAATTAAGTAGGATGAAGAAACCCTTATTGATGTATGTTTCAATTTATGTGGATTTCTGATATGTATACATATATGTACATGCGATTTTACAGGATTACTAATGTGTGCAATGAGTGTGCAGATATTTAGCCGAGAAACCCTACGGAGGAACATAATTGATCTCTTTGTGCTAATTTTGGAGACCTTGTTGTTCGTAATTCACGTATTGTATTGTGAGATGTATGCATGTATCTTTCTATGTTTAGTGAATGTTAATGTTCATAATTATGTTCTCTTAGTGTCGCTTGACACTTGTAAATTAGTTATGTTCTTCATATTGTTTTAGGTTCTTAATCGAGGTTAGTCATCCCTTAATCTAGATTAGTGCTTAATCTGCAATGATAGAGTATTTAGAAGGTCCTATTTTATTTCTAGATTTTCTTTGGCACTAAACCTTTTTCCTAAGGCTCAAAACATGAAATCATTATACCCAAAGGGTATGGGTATGGGTTAGGGGTCTTTTCCATCCCCTAAGCCCCTTTTTTTGACTTTTGAGGCCACTCAAAAAGTCTCATTTTTCCTTTGTGCGAAAATTGAATATGACCATCTTGAATTACCTCATCTCACCTCCACTTAGTGTTTAACCCTAGTGTGGGTTGAGTTAGGAGTTTCTATAATTGCTAGTGGGTGGAAGTAGTTATTGCTCCTTTTGGTGGTTGAGTTTGAGGCTTATTTAGAGGCCCTTCTTGGATTTGTGGAGGTTGTTACCCAACCTCTACATTTAGAGAGGAGTTCTTGAAGATTGAAGGAAGGAACTGGAAACTCTACTCAAATTGTTCATTACCATTACCTCTTTGTGAAGGTAGGAAATTCTCATCTCCCTTATTCAGTTTTCATATTTGTTTCATGCTTATGCTACTTTGTTGTTGTTTCAATGTTTGTATGTTTGTGGGTATGTTGAGAAGATTTGAAAACCATGTTATTGTGGATGTTTTCCTTTCATGTTTATGTTTGCAATTTTGAGATTTTTCTTGTATGGGTGTTTTGGTATTACTCACCCTTGGAGAGGGCAAAAGTGACCAATTTTGGGAAAGGTCTATTTAGTTGGACTCCAACCAGTGTAGAGTCTCTTCTTAGGATGAGAAGAGGGAGAAAGGGCAGGGTGTTATGGGCCCCTACCCGTCAGCACAAACCTCATATGAGTATGGCATTTTTTTAAAATGATAGAATGGAAGTTCTTGGTTAATAGCCCTGATTGGGCATCTGATTTGGTGTTGTGCTTGACTTCTCCTAGTTGGAAGAATCCACCTTTGCCTAGTGTTGGTTCATTGTAGATCTTGTTGTGAAAACTTTTTATAAATATGTATGTTGGAATTGTTTTTTTTTTATCATGTTTTTTGTCACCTGATTAGATTTTTTTCCCTCCATGGTTCTAGAAATGAGTTGCAGAAAACATTATAGATCCCTTGATTCAGTCATGAAGAAAATTTGATTAAATTGTTGAAATTTAGGATTGAGATCCTATTGTAAATTGTATTTTAAACCTTGTTGTAATTGGCAACGAAGCAGGGTTTTCTTCCTGATTCTTTCCTGGCTGAGCCTTTGAATCAGGTTTGCCAATAAAAGTGGTGATTGAGAATATTTGGCTATCATGTGATATAATTGTGAATTAAATTTAATATGGTTGCACATTAAAAATAGGATGAAATTGATGATATTTAATTTGACAAAATTTCAAGTTTTCTTATATGTTGGAAACGAAAATTAAGATCATGCATGTAGATTCAGTTTTTATGATTATTAGAACCAAATGATAAATTATTGCATTATTGAACAAAATGGATAATCCATATTTTTGGTATATTAAGTTGTAATAAGTCCTTATAGATTACTTTGAAGAGAAAAACAAATTTAATTCCCCCTTAGTTATTAATAAACTGAAAATGTTATACTTAGTAAATTTTAGAAAAAATTATATATATACTTGCTTTGAAATTTCTATACTTAGAAAAAAATTCATCAAAAAAAATGTGTGTTGCAAGAGAGTAAAATTCTCTACCTTTTGTATGGGAGAAAATTTAAATGCCTCCTTGCAATAGAGAATATTCTCCAAAATATTCATATTTTTAAAATTCGAAATAAAACAAAATAAAAAGAAAATATATATATTAATGTTTAAAATATCAAAAGTAATTGAAAAATATATATATATCTATACTTATCTTACCTTTTTAACATCTTTCTCACCTACAAAACTTTATGGGTTATTGCATACCCATCTACCCAAGGTGGACGTCAGTTTAGATGGGACTTAGAAAGGTATTTATGTCCAATCAAGATCTAAGTTGTTTTTATGGGAGGGTGACATCACCCTACCACCCTATCCCATCCACATCTTCCTCCATACCTAGTGCTCTGTTGGATGGTAAAACATTATGTTGGGGGAAAGTTGCTTCTTGTCTTAAGTTTAAATTTGGTGGTCATTTCCTTATTATCTCCCTTCCCTTGTCTCTGCTCATGTGCCCACTGCTCGGGATGTGTTTCCTCCTTCTTGGGCTACGTGGAAAGGAGTGAGAATGCTTCCATGTCGGTGACATGCCATTGGTTGAAGTCTTTGGTTTACATTTGGGGGTTGTAGTAAAGTTTGAAAAAAAAAACATGAAATCTACTTTAAACAAAACTTCATCTCCTCCATGTTTCAGCATACTTTCTTTTTGTTGTGAAGGCTTGGTTTGCATGGGGCCTTGGGAGAGGTGTTGGGGGTCATATCAACTTGACTAGTGGCCAAGTGGGATGATTAGTGGACTAGGATGTAGGTGGGGGCTTAGGGTAGTGTAGGTAGCTTGGGTTAGTTGTTAATAAGTTTAGTTTTAATTATTTATGTTTGTTAGTTTTTTTGTCTATTTTATTTTTTGTTTTATCAAATGTTTAGTTAAGTTAGTATTAGATGTTAGTATAGATAATTTTTTTATTTATATTTAAGTTAAATTTGGTTTTAAATAGTGCTTAATCTAAAACTAAGTTGAGTTTTAAGTTATTATTTATTTTTAAGATAGTTGTCGAGTCATATTAAAATGGAATTAGTTTATTATGAAATTAATATTAAAATAAATTTAGTTTAGGTTTAATTTTAATTCGATTAAATTTTTTGTTGAGAATTAAGCGAAGTTGTAGTTTTAAGAAATGTTAGTATATAATAGTATCTTGATAATTTGTTTAATTAGTGTTCTAATAATGATCTGGGGGATACTTTCGTCAAAATTGAAGTATCTTCAAAACTCCAACAATCAGCATCAGATTAAACTCCTTAAAATTCAGGACCCAACGCAATTTGAATGGGTGAGAAAGGAGTCCGTACACAAAAGTTACGACCAGTCAAAGGTTGGTCAAATTTAGGTACAGAGGCTATTAAAAAGGCAAAAAAAATCAAACTCTCCAAATTTCGTGAAATTCAGCATCAAATCGAAGGTCTCGTCAAGAGCTCTCCAACGATGTTCGTTTTGTCAAAAACAGAGATCGTATGTGAAAATGGCGCTCAATTGAAGTCCAAGGTGGTGTGGCATTAAATATATATATATATTTAAATTTTTTTTTTTAAAATTGCCATTCAAAAATATAGGTGATGGTCGGGGGGGTCGAACTCGTGACCTCCTAGTCCTAAGACTTCGCTGATGATTGTTGGAGCATTTGTTGCTTTTGAAATATATAAAGCACAGCTTGTATATAACCCCTTCCCGCCGGAAATTGGAGAGAAAGGAAGCCACCGGCGGGGTTGGAACCCCCGACCGGCGCCTTTTTTAAAATACTCAACTGCCAATGCACTATTTTGTCACTTTAAGACATATCTAGCGTAGTTTTATTTTATCCTTTAAACCGACAGCCTAACCTTAGTAAAATAAGGTTATTATCTATTTTGACCCCAAAATTAACCTAAGCCAAATCTTTCAAAAATGGCTAAAGGTTAATTCAAAGGGAGGAATTAATTGAAGGGTCTAATATTACATCATTTTGTTATAGCCTTATTTTGGCTAATTTCATGTATAAAAAGGGGGTTTAGGAGACTCTTGGGGCATTCAGAAAAAGGAGAGAACGTCGAAGTGCTAAGAGTAAGGGAGATTTGTTGAAGCATTTATTCCTATACTTTGAAATAGCTTGATGTTGTTGTACTTCAAAGGAATGAATTTGTAAACATTTGTGCATGATTTTTGGAGATAATCAGATTGGTCCCCTTATTGGAGCTAGACCCGGAGACATAGTCCATATGGATGAACTCCGAGATCAAATTGTTTGCGTCTTCTTTCTCTCATTGTCTCTTTTATCAGCTTAATCTTGTTGTTCTCTTATTTCATTTACATTAATTTGATTCGTTAAAAGTTTTAAATTAATTCTATGTGATAAATTAGCATTCCTCTGTAATAGTCCTAGATCCTAATCAGATCAAATTTGGTATCAGAGCTTTTGTTGGACTAGTATTGTAGATTTGAATGTTAACAAGATCCAGGATTGAGAAAGGCGAAGGAAAGCTTGAGGAATACAATCCTCAGATTGGAAAACGAAGGACTAAACCATCATTACAAATGGCAGATGAAGGCGGACAAGCTTCTCAAGATAAGAGTATTCAGAAGACTCTTCAGAATTTGCAGACAATGGTAGAGGTTTTGGTATGAGAAAGAGAAGAGAAGATGCAAAGACGTGCAGCTCAAAAGGACAAAGGGAAAAAGAAAGGAGCTGTTCAAGATCCACCAAAGACACCTCCATCTTCTCCTTCTTCTCCCTCTTCTCCTTCTTCCCCCTCTTCTCCTTCTTCTACCCATTCTGAGTCTTCTAATATTTTCAAAGGAGGACATAAGCCTCGAATTAAGTTGGATGTAAAGTTTGACTTAACAAAATATTGTGGGGAGTTAAATCCCGAGAAACTAGATGACTGGATTCAACAAGTAGAAGTCTACTGTAGAGTTCAAAACCTTGTAGATGATGTTGACAGAATTCAGTTAGCCACTCTTCATTTAGGTGGTGTAGCCCTAACTTGGTGGGAGAGTAGGTCTCGGGATGAAACTTCACAACATGGTAAGTTTAGTTTGTCTTGGTCAGAATTTGTTACTGCTTTAAAAAAGCAATTCTACCCCCTAGGCCATATGTAGCAGTTAATGATGAACTGGCAACATTTTAGGCAAGGGAAAGGTCAGTCTGTCCAGGATTACACCCATGAATTTTGCAAAAAGGCTATTTCATTAAATGTCCCATTGTATACCCAGGACACCTTACTCAAGTATATAGGTGGTCTTCATTCTTACCTAAGGCATTCTATTCTCATCCTGAATCCTTGTAATTTGGATGAAGTATGTGTCCAGGCAACACATTTAGAATCAAGGGGTAAGGGTACTTTCATTGATAAGTATGATAAAAAGCCATCTAAGTCTGAGGAAAAGTCCAAAGAAAAAGGAAAGGGTAAAAAGATAGCAACAGTAAAGAAAGAGGGTGAGAAACCCACATGCTTACATTGCAAGAAAGAAGGGCATGATGATTCTAAGTGCTGGAAGTTACATCCTGAAAAGAGGCCAAAGCGATATGGTGGAAACAAAGGTCAACAGAAAACTGATGCTGTAATTCAACAAGATCTTGGATCTGACTCCAGAGATGAGACAAATATTGTTGCTATCGGGATTCAAGGTAAAGGAAAAGGTATATCTCTTTCATCAGCTCCAAGTTCTTCTAGCATAAGTGCAAGTACAAGTAAAGAATCTTCTCCTAAGAATGATAAGCAAAGGAATGAATTATTTCACATTCGATTTGTTATCAAGCATAATAAGGTTGATACATTATTTGATATGGGTTCCCAAGTTAATTTGATATCTGAGGAAGTTGTTAAAAAGCTTAACTTGACTAAAACACCTCATCCAAAACCATACCCTCTTGGATGGGTTTGCGATGATGCACAGTTACAGGTAACTAAACAATGGAAGTTAAGATTTGCTATCACTGCAAACTTTGTAGATGAGGTAGAAGCTGATGTAGTCCCTTTAGATATATGTGGTCTCATACTTGGGAGTCCCTATTTGTTTGATCGTCAAGCTATCTTTTATAGGGGGGAAAATAAATATCATTTGTTTAAAGAAAAGATTAAATACATTGTATAGGCACATAAGGTTAAGACTAATATGGCACTAGTTAATGCTGGTCAGATGAAAAGGTTAGTCAACTCTAGTAAGAATTTTGTGTTGATGCTTGTAAAAGCCAAAGAAGATGAAACATATAAGGCATTTAAGGGATGTGATCCAAAAGATAAGGCTGAAATAGTCAAAGTTGTTTCTGCTTACGATGACTTATTTCAGGAACTGAAAGGATTGCCTCCTAAGAGAGAGATACAACATGAGATTCAGTTGCAGCAAGATGCTCCACTTCCTAATATCAACATAAAGGAGTTATCCATCCTAGTACTTCTCCTTGTGGTTCTCCTATTGTGTTGGTTCCAAAGAAAGATGGGACTTGGAGAATGTGTATTGACTATAGGCCTTTGAACAAGATAACGATAAAGAACAGGTACCCTCTTCCTAGAATTGATGATTTACTTGATTAGTTGAAACATGCAATCTATTTCACTAAGCTAGACTTATGTAGTGGATATCATCAAATAAGAATTGCAAAAAGTGATATTTGGAAAACTTCTTTTAAGAAAAAATAGGGACTTTTTGAGTGGTTGGTCATACCATTTGAGCTTTGTAATGCACCAGCTACATTTATGAGAGTCATGAATGATGTCTTCTGTCCCTTTATAGATGATTTTGTCATAGTCTATTTAGATGATATTCTTGTATTTAGTAAGTCTTGGGATGATCATGTAATTCATGTAAAGAAAGTATTTGAAATACTGAGAAAAGAAAAACTATATGTAAAGATGTCAAAATGCGAATTTGCAAAGACATCTTTAGTGTACTTAGGCTATGTTGTAGGGAATGGTCAACTGAAAGTAGACCCTACAAAGGTCAAATATATTGTAAAATGGCCTAATCCAAGTACAGTTACTGAAGTCAGGAGTTTCTTAGGTGTAGTTCAATAATGGAGGAAGTTCATTGCAAACTTCTCTTACATTGCATCACCATTACATGCATTAACCACTACTAAGGCAACTTTTTAGTGGGGAGGTCTGCAACAGAAGGCTTTCGACACTTTAAAAGAAAAGTTGAGCACTGCACCAGTTCTGGCTTTACCAGATTTACATCAACCATTTGAGATTGAGACAAATGCGAGTGGGTTTGCCATGGGAGTTGTACTCATGCAAGGAGGTAAACCAGTCTGCTACCACTTTGAAACTTTTTCAGGAGTAGTAAGTAACTATCCTACGTATGATAAAGAACTTTATGCTTTAGTTTAGAGTGTTAAAAAATGGAAACATTACTTAATAGGAAAGGAAACTATAATCCACACTAATCACCAACCACTACAATATTTGCACTCACAATATAAGTTGCAACAAAGTAGGCACTTTAGGCGGATGGGTTTTCTACAATAGTTTCATTTGGTAATTAAGTATAAGAAGGGTTCCCATAACAAAGTAGTAGATATGATGTCTAGACCTCCTATTCAGAATGCTTTGATAATCCTTCAAAATAGTTCTATGGTTCATGAAATTTTTCAAGAACAATATGCTAATGATGAGAACTTTAAGGATATCTATGCAGCTTTAATCAAGGGTAAACATGTAGAAGAGAAAGATTACTATGTGCAGGATAATTTGTTGTACTACTTGGGAAAATTATGTATTCCTAGAAATGAACAAGCACATGTAATCTGTGAAGCACACACCTCATTGATTGCAGGACATTTTGGGGTAAGTAAGACATTAGCTCAATTGTAGAAATATTGTTACTGGCCTAGTATGCAGGAAACTGTCACCAAGTATATAAAAGGATGTGTAATGTGTGCAACCAGTAAACCAAGTAATAAGAAATTAGGTTTGTACACACCATTACCTGCACCATCCCATCCATGGGAAAGTGTATCTATGGACTTTGTGGGAGGTTTACCTATTTCTAGAAAGGGTCATGATTATTTGTATGTAGTAGTTGATCGGTTCAGCAAAATGTGTATTTTAATGTCTTGTAAAAAGCAAGTTACTGCTGAACTAACTGCTCATTTGTACTTTCAAAATGTATGGGTTCATTTTGGGTTACCCACTTCTATTGTATCAGATTGAGATTCTTGATTCTTAGGGGAATTTTGGTCATCTTTATGGGGACTCATGGACACCAAGTTGAAGAAGAGTATAGCCTTCCATTCGCAGACTGACGGACAGACAGAGGTAGTGAATAGGACAATTGTGCATCTACTTAGAGGCTACTGCAGCAGACATCCTAAGTTGTGGGATGAAAGTCTTCATTATGTGCAACATGCTTACAACCATGTGGCACACTCTTCTACAAAGAGGTCTCCTTTTGAGACTTGCTTCGGTTACTTGCCTAAGAAACCAATGTATTTTGCTTTTGGGAAGGATGATGTTGAAGATGGATGCCATGATGTAGAAAAGGCTTTAAAGTTCATCCAGAAGGTCCAAGCAATCCATCAGGCAGTAGAAGCACAATTAGAGCAGAGCCAAGAAAAATACAAGGCTCACCATGATAAGCATCGCATTGATCACCAATTCCAAGTTGGTGACAGAGTTTGGTTACATATCAGCAAGGAAAGAATGCAAGGTGAAGGAAGGAAGCTCAAAGCTATCAGGTATGGTCATTTTGAGATCTTGGAAAAGATCGGTACTAATGCTTTTCGCCTTAATCTTCCTCCATACATGCAAATTTACTCAATTGTCAATGTTGAGAATCTGAAGTTGTATGAGCCTCCAATGATCTTGGATGAAGACATCAGTGTTCAGGTTCCATTAGTTGATGATCTTTCACCAGAGTATATGTCAGAATTGCCAGAAGATGTTATCCTAGATAGGAATGTCAGAACTTCATGAAGAGGACCAGTTGAATACCTCTGAGTGGGATTGAAGGGGATGCATCCAAGCAAGGCAAGATGGATGGAGATTGGTAAAGTGAGGGAACCATACCCTCACCTTCTTTCTGAGTAATCCAAACTTTCGGTGGTCCGAAAGCTCCTCAGTGGGGAGGCTTGATACGGGGGACACTTTCATCAAAATTGAAGTATCTCCAAAACTCCAACAATCAACATCAGATTAAACTCCTTGAAATTTTGGACGCAACGCAATTTGAACGGGTGAGAAAGGAGTTCGTACACAAAAGTTACGACCAGTCAAAGGTTGGTCAAATTCAGGTATAGAGGCTATTAAAAAGGAAAAAAAAATCAAACTCTCCAAATTTGGTCAAATTTGGCATCAAATCGAAGGTCTTGTCAAGAGCTCTCCAACAATTTTTGTTTTGTCAAAAATGGAGATCATATGTGAAAATGGCGCTCGATTGAAGTCCAAGGTGATGTGGCATTAAATATATATATATTTAATTTTTTTTTTTTTAAAATGCCATTCAAAAATATAGGTGATGGTCGGGGGGGTCGAACCCATGACCTCCTAGTCCTAAGACTCTGTCGATGATCATTGGAGCATTTGTTGCTTTTGAAATATATAAAGCGCAGTTTGTATATAACCCCTTTCCGCCGGAAATTGGAGAGAAAGGAAGCCGCCGACGGGGTTGGAACCCCCGACCGACGCCTTTTTTAAAATACTCAACTGCCAATGCGCTATTTTGGCACTTTAAGATATATTTAGCGTAGTTTTATTTTATCCTTTAAATCGACGGCCTAAACTTAGTAAAATAAGGTTATTATCTATTTTGACCCCAAACTTAACCTAAGCCAAATCTTTCAAAAATGGCTAAAGGTTAATTCGAAGGGAGGAATTAATTGAAGGGTCTAATATTACATCATTTTTTTATAGCCTTATTTTGGCTAATTTCATGTATAAAAAGGGGGTTTAAGAGACTCTTGGGGCATTCAGAAAAAGGAGAGAATGTCGAAGAGCTAAGAGTAAGGGAGATTTGTTGAAGCATTTATTCCTGTACTTTGAAATAGCATGATGTTGTTGTACTTCAAAGGAATGACTTTGTAAACATTTGTACATGATTTTTGGAGATAATCAGATCAGTCCCCCTATTGGAGCTGGACCCGAAGACGTAGTCCATACGGATGAACTCCGAGATCAAATTGTTTGCATCTTCTTTCTCTCATTGTCTCTTTTATCAGCTTAATCTTGTTGTTCTCTTATTTCATTTACATTAATTTGATTGGTTAAAAGTTTTAATTAATTCTATGTGATAAATTAGCATTCCTCTGTAATAGTCCTAGATCCTAATCAGATCAAATACCTAAAGTTATTTGAATAATTTTAAAGATATTCACTACAAGTATATAAAAGTTCCACTGCGAAAAAAACTTTTTAGAAATTTGATTGTTAAGATAATCAAACGATTTAATGATGAAGGATAAATCAATGGTTAATTCATGTGTGAATTTTTTTTTAAAAAGCTTAAGATGTATCGTAGAGATCCTATACTTAAACTGTAATCACAATCATTTCAAAACTTAGAGCAATTTAATTATTATTAAAAAAATATATATTTGTGTGCTTTGCCCTCGTAGTTTGGGCATGACATTTTGGTATCAGAGCCCGTAGTTTCAACACTAGGAACCTTAAACCATGGTGCTTCCTAAACTTAACTCAAACTTTTAATTGTGTAGATGCCACCTGTTACTCGTAATCGGCAAGGTAGAGGTCGTAGGGCTAGGGGTGGTAGAGTGGGATAGGAGGATGGACCACCTCCACCTCCACCACCACCAAACCCAAACAAGGACATTATAGGTGCACTTCAAGCTTTGATCTGTGTATTTCAGCAGAGAGTAGTACCTATAGTTCAGCCAAATCAGTAGATTCGAGTAGTGGAAGCAGAGGGACCCAGAGGAGGCGGGCCCAGAGTCAGAGAGAGGACTAGGAGTCCCCCACTGAGGCAGTTAGAGGGTCAGGGTGAACACGAGGAAGAGTCCATACACCAGAGAGGACCCCCATTTGAAAAACCTCCTAGAAATGTAGGAGATGATATCAGGGAATTGATTCGACTTGGGCCACCATTATTTACAGGTTCCACTAAGGGAATAGTAGCAGAGGCATGGTTACAAAGCTTACAGCACTGCTTTGGGTTATGCCCTTATGGGAGTAATCTAAAAGCACACCTAGCAATTCATCAATTTAGAGGGGATGCCTCCAACTGGTGGCATCAAGAGGAGATTATTGGTGGAGTGAGGATGAACACCCTCACATGGGAATCTTTCCTAGAAAGATTTTGAGAGAGGTACTTGTCAGAGCATTTTTGAGAGAAACAGATAGAGGAGTTCCATTCTCTTTATCAGAGAGGCCTTACAGTGGCTTAGTATGAGAGCAAGTTTCTCAAGCTCCTTCCTTATGTGGAATACATGAAGGACGAGAAACTGCGGGTGCTTCGATTTATGATGGGTCTAAATTTCTCTCTGCAGGGCCTAGTTCAGATGGCCTTCCCTACCACCTTTAGACAGGCAGTGGAGATAGCACTAGTTGCTGAGGACACTCGAGGTAGGCAGGAGTCATGAGATTGATCTCAAAACTGAAACTCTTCCCAACAGAAACCCCCTTGGAAAGGGAATCAAAACTATACAACAGGGTCCTCTAAGGGCTAGCAGTCTCAGCAACCAAAACCCCAGCAGCAACAATAGCAAAAACCTTCTCAGGGTTATCAGGGCTCCAAGCCCAAGCAGTGGCAGTCATAGGGTCCTAGGTAGGATCAAAAAGTATAGGCCCCACAGTTACAGTCAGTGAAGACTCAGTAGTCTTCTAGGGGTGGATACAACGGATCTAGTAGGTCAGGAGGCCCATAGTAGTCTGGGTCACAGGGTGCACGATCTTATACTCATGGACCATGCTACACTTGTGGAGGCATGGGTCATATATCTAGGGAGTGTCCACAGGGATAGGCATCCAGTGGTCAGAGAATGACTTTTTCAGAGCCGACAGTTGGTGACATGGGTAGATCCCATAGAGTTTTTGCAGTGGTTGATAACCGCTAGGTTGAGCATCAGGCCACAGTTATTGAGGCTACAAGTATTATACAAGGCCGTATGGTTGCAATTTTATTTGATTTTGGGGCTAGTGACTTTTTTATATCTCCATTTGTGGTGGAGCATTGCGGGCTAGTGGCAGTTAGATAGGATGTTAGTTGGGAGGTAGAGTTAGCCTCAAGAGCCAGAGTGTCAGTTAGTTCCATGGTGCGAAGTTGTCAGATGCAGATTGGAGACATGTCCACTAGGACTAATCTATGCATTACCCCTCTAGGTTCTTATGATGTTTTTCTTGGCATGGATTGGCTTTATGCCCACAACACCAAGATGGATTGTTGACAGAAGAGGGTGGAATGTGTGGATGATGATGGTATCTCTAGGGAGATCTTCGGAGTGAAGAGGCTGGTGTCCCTTTGTATGATTTCCGCAATGTAGCTTAGATGGTGCATGCGAAAAGGTTGTCAGTTGTTTGCTATCACTATTAGTGACAAAGAGGAAAATTCAGAGGGGGAGCCATCCCTCGATGATTTTCCAATCCTGCAGGAGTTTTCCGATGTGTTTCCTTCAGAGCTTCTTGGTATGCCTCCACCTCGAGTAGTGGATTTTCACATAGACATTTTGCCAAGAGCCAAGCCAGTTTTGAGAGCACCATACAGGATGACTACTCATGAGCTTAGTGAGCTAAAGGCTCAGTTGGAAGAACTCTTAGAGAAGGGGCATATTTGACCTATTGTGTCACCTTGGGGTGCACCTGTGATCTTCGTCAAGAAGGATGGATCACTTAGGTTGTGTATTGACTATCGACAATTGAACAAAGTGACCATCAAGAATCAATATCCTCTTCCTAGAATCGATGACCTATTTGATCAGTTGCAGGGTGACCAAGTATTTTCAACGATTGATCTAAAGTTAGGTTACCATCAGTTGAGGATTGTGGATAGTGATATCCCCAAGACAACTTTTCGTACTAGGTATGGTCACTACGAGTTCACCGTGGTACCATTTGGCCTCACAAATGCTCTAGCTATATTCATGAACCTCATGAATGGAGTATTTCATACCTTTTTGGATAAGTTTTTGGTTATGTTTCTTGATGACATTCTGATTTATTCTCATGATGAGAGAGAGCATGAAGAGCACCTGAGACAGGTATTGCAAAGGCTGAGAGAGAATTAGTTGTTTGGCAGCTTGTCAAAGTGTGCATTCTTCAGACCTGAGCTACATTAGTTGGGTAATGTCATATCAGGTGATGGTGTCTTAGTAGACCCATCAAAGATTAGGGCTATCATGGATTGGCCAGTACCCACCAGTGTAACTAAAGTGAGGAGCTTTATGGGGCTAGGAGGATATTACCGACACTTTATTTCAGGATTCTCTAGATTGGCACACCCCATCACATCTCTTCAGAAAATGGGGAAGAAGTACGAGTGGACAAAAAAGTGTGATAGAGCTTTTCAAGAGCTCAAGAGAGCCCTCACGAGTGCATCGATTCTTGCAGTACTAGTCCTGTTACAGATTTTGTGGTGTGCACCGATGCATCTTTAGATGGTTTAGGGATAGTCCTTATGTAGGAAGGATGACCTATTTCCTTTGAGTCTAGAAAGTTGAAGACTCATGAACTCAATTATCCTACTCATGATCTAGAACTTTTGGTAGTGGTTCATGCCTTGGTGAGATGGCAAAATTTCCTTTTGGGTCATAGATTCAAGCTTCATTCCAATCACCAGAGCTTGCAGTACATATTTTCTCAACCAAACCTTAATGCTAGGTAAAGAAGGTGGATGTAGTTTTTGTGTGAGTATGATTTTGATGTTCATTACATCAAGGGAAAGGAGAATGTGGTTGCAGATGCCTTAAGTAGAAGGCGCCATGAGCTTTCATCTGTGACTACTTGTACTGACTTAAGAGAGCAGATCTTACAACACTTACCAACTAATGAGCTTTATGTAGAAGTTAGTCAATTAGTACATTCTGAGAGACCCTTGGAAGGGAAGTTTGCAGAGTTTTCCTTGGAGTCTGATGGACTTTTGCGTCATAGGGGACGTATGTATGTACCTTCCATTGGGGGTTTATGCAAGCTCATTGTACTTCAGGCTCACAGAGCACCTTATGCAGCGCACCCTAGTGTTAAGAAGTTACATGCAGATTTGAGGCAGTTGTATCATTGGCCAAGCATGAGAGTGCAGATTGCTAGCATAGTTGTGAGATGCCTTGAGTGCTAGAGGGCGAACGCAGAGCACCGTCATCTTGGTGAGCTTCTCCAGCTGCATGAGATTGCAGTGTGGAAATGGGACACTATATCTATGGATTTTATTGTTGGTCTTCCTATGTCATCTCGTCGCCATGATGCCATTTTGGTGATAGGTGACACATTGACCAAGGTTGCCCATTTCTCACCCGTGTGTACTACATTCATAGCACAAGAAATAGCTCGAGTGTTCTTGTGGGACATTGTTAGACTTCAAGGTGTTCCTCATAAGATCATCTCTGATAGAGACTCATTGTTCACTTCTTCATTTTGAAAAGAGTTGCAGTCAACGTTGGGCACTAGGCTCAATTTTAGTACAGCGTACCATCCTCAGATCGATGGTCAGACTGAGCGAGTAAATCAGGTTTTGGAGGACATGCTACGTATGTACGTGATGGACCATTAGGTAAAATGGGAGGAATACCTACATCTTGTCAAGTTTTCCTATAACAATGGACACCATTCTTCCATAGGTATGCCGCCTTATGAGGCCTTGTACGGGAGACCATGCAAGACACCCTTGAGTTGGGACAGGATCGAGGATCAAGTATCTACTGGTCCCCTATTAGTAAAGGAGATGGAGCAGCAGGTGACCCTGATCAGACAGCGCCTAAGAGAGGCACATGATAGGCAGAAGAAGTATGCTAATGCAAAGACGACAGATCAAGAGTATTAGGTTGGTGATAGAGTGTTCTTGAGGGTGCGACCACACAAGAATTTGATTCATTTTGGAAAGGGTTCTAAGTTGGCACCCCATTTTTTTGGGCCATTCGAGATCCTTGAGAGGATAGGACCTATTGCATATCATTTAGTTTTGCCACCTAGCCTGTCACACATCCACAATGTGTTCCATATTTCTGTACTTAGAGGATACATTTATGATGAGTCTCATATTATATATTGGGATGCTTTACAGGTGGAGTCGGACGGATAGCTAGCACTGTAGCCTATCTTCATTATTGCCCGATGAACCCTAGCACTTTGAGGCCGAGAGCTGGACCAGGTTAGGGTCCAGTGGGACTGTTATGATGAGGTCACAACTTCATGGGAAGATGCAGCATAGATGCGATCTTAGTACCTGTCCCTTTTTGATGAACTCCAGGAGGAAGTTCATGCCTAGTGGGGGAGGATGTGAGGCCTTGCCCTGACCCATCATAGCATATTGATACATTACTATTATTTTGATATTCACGACTCGAGATTTCGAGACATTATCTGATGCTTAGAACATAATTATTTCATGTTGTGTGATGTTACTTTCAGATATATTTGATGATTGCCATTTAATTATTCATATATATGTATGTTGATGAAATCAGTAATGTAGGATTGAGACTTTGATTTAAGAGATTTTAAAGGGTTAAGAATTAAGCAGGATGAAGAAACCCTTATTGATGTATGTTTCAATTTATGTGGATTTCTGATACGTATACATATATGTACATGCAATTTTATAGGATTACTAATGTGTGCAATGCGTGTGCAGATATTTAGCCGAGAAACCCTACGGACGAACAGAATTGATCTCTTTGTGCTAATTTTGGAAACCTTGATGTTTGTAATTCACGTATTGTATTGTGAGATGTATGCATGTATCTTTCTGTGTTCAGTGAATGTTAATGTTCATAATTATGTTCTCTTAGTGTCGCTTGACACTTGTAAATTATTTATGTTCTTCAGATTGTTTTAGGTTCTTAATCGAGGTTAGTCATCCCTTAATTTGGATTAGTGCTTAATCTGCAATGATAGAGTATTTAGCAGGTCCTATTTTATTTCTAGATTTTCTTTGGCACTAAACCTTTTTCCTAAGGCTTAAAACATGAAATCATTATACCCAAAGGATGTGGGTATGGGTTAGGGGTCTTTTCCAACCCCTAAGCCCCTTTTTTTGACTTTTGAGGCCACTCAAAAAGTCTCATTTTGCCTTTGTGCGAAAATTGAATATGACCATATTGAGTTACCTCATCTCACCTCCATTTAGTGTTTAACCCTAGTGTGGGTTGAGTTAGGAGTTTCTAGAATTGCTAGTGGGTGGTAGTTATTGCTCCTTTTGTTGGTTGAGTTTGAGGCTTATTTAGAGGCCCTTCTTGGATTTGTGGAGGTTGTTACCCAACCTCTACATTTAGAGAGGAGTTCTTGAAGATTGAAGGAAGGAACTGGGAACTCTACTCAAATTGTTCATTACCATTACCTCTTTGTGAAGGTAGGAAATTCTCATCTCCCTTATTCAGTTTTCATATTTGTTTCATGCTTATGCTAATTTGTTGTTGTTTCGATGTTTGTATGTTTGTGGGTATGTTGGGAAGATTTGAAAACCATGTTATTGTGGATGTTTTCCTTTCATTTTTATGTTTGCAATTTTGAGATTTTTCTTGTATGGGTGTTTTGGTATTACTCACCCTTGGAGAGGGCAAAAGTGACCAATTTTGGGAAAGGTCTATTTAGTTGGACTCCAACTAGTGTAGAGTCTCTTATTAGGATGAGAAGAGGGAGAAAGGGCAGGGTGTTATGGGCCCGTACCCGTCGGCACAAACCTCATATGAGTATGACATTTTTTTTAAATGGTAGAATGGAAGTTCTTGGTTAATAGCCCTGATTGGGCATCTGATTTGGTGTTGTGCTTGACTTCTCCTAGTTGGAAGAATCCACCTTTCCCTAATGTTGATTCATTGTAGATCTTGTTGTGAAAACCTTGTATGAATATGAATGTTTGAATTGTTTTTTTTTGTCATGTTTTTGGTCACCTGATCAGATTTTGTTCCCTCCATGGTTCTAGAAATGAGTTATAGAAAACATTACAAATCCCTTGATTTGGGTCATGAAGAAAATTTGATTAAATTGTTGAAATTTAGGATTGAGATCCTATTGTAAATTGCATTTTAAACCTTGTTGTAATTGGCAACAAAGCTGAATTTTCTTCTTGATTCTTTCCTGGCTGAGCCTTTGAATCAGGTTTGCCAATAAGAGTGTTGATTGAGTATATTTGGTTATCACGTGATTTAATTGTGAATTAAATTTAATATGGTTGCACATTAAAAATAGGATGAAATTGATGATATTTAATTTGACAAAATTTCAAGCTTTTTTATATGTTGGAAACGAAAATTATGATCATACATGTAGATTCAATTTTTATGATTATTAGAACCAAATGATAAATTATTGCATTATTGAACAAAATGGATAATCCATATTTTTGGTATATTAAGTTGTAATAAGTCCTTATAGATTGCTTTGAAGAGAAAAAAAAAATTTAATTTCCCCTTAGTTATAAATCAACTGAAAATGTTATACTTTGTAAATTTTAGAAAAAAAAAATATATACTTGCTTTGAAATTTCTATGCTTAGAAAATTTTTCATCAAAAAAAAACGTGTGTTGCAAGAGAGTAAAATTCTCTGCCTTTTGTATGGGAGAAAATTTAAATGCCTCCTGGCAACAGAGAATATTCTCCAAAATATTCTTATTTTTAAAATTTGAAATAAAATAAAATGAAAAGAAAATATAGATATTAATGTTTAAAATATCAAAAGTAATTGAAAAAATAAAATATATCTATACTTATCTTACCCTTTTAACATCTTTCTCACCTATAAAACTTTATGGGTTATTGGATACCCATCTACCCAAGGTGGATGTCAGTTTAGATGGGACTTAGAAAGGTATTTATGTCCAATCAAGATCTAAGTTGTTTTGATGGGAGGGCGACGTCACCCTACCACCCTGTCCCATCCACATCTTCCTCCATACCTTGTGCTCTGTTGGATGGTAAAACATTATGTTGGGGGAAAGTTGCTTCTTGTCTTAAGTTTAAATTTGGTGGGCATTTCCTTATTATCTCCCTTCCCTTGTCTTTGCTCATGTGCCCACTGCTCGGGATGTGTTTCCTCCTTCTTGGGCTACGTGGAAAGGAGTGAGAATGCTGCCATGTCAGTGACATGCCATTGGTTGAAGTCTTTGGTTTACGTTTGGGGGTTGTAGTAAAGTTTGAAAAAAAAAACATGAAATCTACTTTAAACAAAACTTCATCTCCTCCATGTTTCAGCGTACTTTTTTTTGTTGTGAAGGCTTGGTTTGCGTGGGGCCTTGGGAGAGGTGTTGGGGGTCATATTGACTTGACTAGTGGCCAAGTGGGATGATTAGTGGACTAGGATGTAGGTGGGGGCTTAGGGTAGTGTAGGGTAGCTTGGGTTAGTTGTTAATAAGTTTAGTTTTAATTATTTATGTTTGTTAGTTTTTTTGTCTATTTTATTTTGTGTTTTATCAAATGTTTAGTTAAGTTAGTATTAGATGTTAGTATAGATAATTTTTTAATTTATATTTAAGTTAAATTTTGTTTTAAATAGTGCTTATTCTAAAACTAAGTTTAGTTTTAAGTTATTATTTATTTTTAAGATAGTTGTCAAGCCGTATTAAAATGAAATTAGTTTAGTATGAAATTAATATTAAAATAAATTTAGTTTAGGTTTAATTTTAATTCGATTAAATTTTTTTTTGAGAACTAAGCGAAGTTGTAGTTTTAAGAAATGTTAGTATTTAATAGTATCTTGATAATTTGTTTAATTAGTGTTCTAATAACTAAAGTTATTTGAATAATTTTAAAGATATTCATTACAATTATATAAAATTTCCACTGCGAAAAAAACTTTTTAGAAATTTGATTGTTAAGATAATCAAACGATTTAATGATGAAGGATAAATCAATGGTTAATTCATGGGTGAATTTTTTTTAAAAAAGCTTAAGATGTATCGTAGAGATCCTATACTTAAACTGTAATCACAATCATTTCAAAACTTAGAGCAATTTGATTATTATTAAAAAAAAAAAAAATTGTGTGTTTTGCCCTCGTAGTTTCGGCATGACAAGGAGATTTTACACTGTGTTAATATAGCTAGATAGCCACAAATATAATATTGACATTGAATAATTAAACAAAAATAATTCAAAATATGTTCTTTTAAAAAATATTATAATTTCCAATTTAATTGGTACCAATATCAAAGAATGATAGAATATATATTTTCCACTCCTTACAAGAAAAAGATCACATATAACATCTAAGTAAATGATCCAAATTATATATTCATAGTAGAACTATTTACAAACAATTTTACAATCCCATTACAATAAAAGAAACTATACCTATTGCAATTGAAGGTATTGTAATATTAAAGAAAAATGTTTTATGACATATTTTCTATTTCTCTAAGCCTTATTTCTTCTACTTTTCTTCTTTCAACTTGTTTTCCCTTTTTCATTTTCTCATAGCAATCATAGGAAAATCGTGGCATTACCCTCAATCCCTGTAATGATTTTAAATGAGAAATCACAACAATGTTATCCCTATTCTCTCTGTTGGACCTATATCAATTGTTTCTTTTTCAAGTGTTAAACCTTGAGATTTGTGTATTGTCAATGCCCAAGCCAATCACAAAGGTATTTGAGTTGTACAACCTCTTTTTATTGGATATATTGGAACTAATTTTGGATTTTCTTCATTGAATGGGAATCCAGAGTAAGTGTCAAATTTCACCAGTACATACAAGGGTAATTCTGGTGGCATGGTTTGTGGCTTGTACACAACATCATGAACAAAACCTAGAGCACCATTTACAAATCCTGCTTCTATCCATAAATTGGAAGTCGACATTACTCTTGCATTCTTTGATATCAAAAATTCCATATCTAACTCATTTGTAGAATTGTCATCTACATGATTAATGTTTGATACTTTAGTTGCAATAATACATACAACAGGTTCTTTAAGAGAATGTAACATGCTTCTATTATGAATGCAAACATTATCATTTGTTGAAAATAAATGAAGAGTTTTATCAAAATCATCATTGATTTCTAGAATAATATTAATTCTTGTTCTCAACATCAACAAATTCCAATCCACAATTGTGAGATTTGCATCTCTAAGGTTGCTGAGTAACTGGCAAATTTTTTGTTTTTTTGAGTCTTCTCCATCTTGCCTAAAAACCTTTTCTAATGTGACCACCTTTTTTAATTCTTCCCATAATAGCTTTGCTCTTCTAAATCTTTCATATGGTACTTTGTCTTTTACTAGAGGTAGTTGTCCGAGGTCTCCAACTAAAATGATTGAAATTCCTACCAAAAATAACAAACATTTATCAATTCATTAGATTTTCAAAATAATATTTTTATACATCATGAATAACATTAATCAAAATTTTAACAAATAAAAACAACTGAACACCTCCAAAGCTGAGATTTGATTTATGAGGACATGCTTGACAAAGCCTTGAGTCAATATTCTCAAGTAGCTTCTCCCTAATAAAGCTCATTTCATCTATCAATATGTATTTTATATGACTCGTTTCCTCCTGAAAACTGGTCA
The DNA here is from genome assembly GCA_028749045.1 of Cupressus sempervirens. NCBI lineage: Eukaryota > Viridiplantae > Streptophyta > Pinopsida > Cupressales > Cupressaceae > Cupressus > Cupressus sempervirens. Next base: position 320,153,492 of record CM053793.1, on the reverse strand, counting down.
AATGTGTTCCTTCTAGTTGTATGAAATCCTTAACTGAAATTTTTAACTTTGAATGTATTGTTGATCCACCAATGCTAAATGTTGCTACTCCAGTCGGTGCGAGGAGCAGTAGAGGGGACTGATTTGGCATTGCAACTTGTTTTAGATACTTACTAATTCTACCAATCAAATATGACTTTCATGTACCCACAGTTCCTTGAACAATCATGTACAATGGATCCACATTCTCACTTGCTTGATAGTGTGCATTAATGATGTCAAATGCTTTGTTTTTTCTTTCACTAAATTTTTTTGTGTTGATATTTTTTTCTATGCAAAAATCTAAAAGCAATCCATTTTCTCTTATTCTATAGATAAAATTTATTGCCACATTACTTTCTTCATTTGACCTATATGTATGTGACCAATTATACTATTTATCTATATCTCTTCGTCCCAACATATCAATTTCAGAAACTTGTATTGTTTGTCCATGATGCAACCATGAAACTATTTCCCATTCATGCTCTATATTATTAGCACGACCAATAATATTGTCTTCACTTTCTGATTCACTTACATTATCATTGTCGTCTAATTCTATTACTCGTTTAACATGCCATGGAACATAGTTAAATGACTCCCAATTTGAAATGATGGAGTTATTATCTTCACCAATATCAATTGCAATTTCTCTAAATGATTTTTATAGAAGCAACTCTAAGAAACAAAAGTCAACAAACTTTTCAGACTAGCATGTCATAATAGTTACAAATTTTGGATATACCCTAACAATTTCATTCTTGTGTCTTTTTTTCCACTTATTTTAATTTTTTCTATTCTTGTTAAATATCCACGATCTAGAGGCATCAATCAATGACAATGTTTCCATAGAGCTTAGTCTCCTTCTATATTAATCAATAAAGGATTCTTTTGGCTCCTCACTTTCACCTTCATTTTCTTTTGTTATTGGTTTAAAAATTTTGCGTGAAAGATTTAGATTAACATATCTTCTACTACATTCAACCAATGGAAGTTCTAATGGCATATTACATGTCTCTTGAGCTGCAACATCTCTTTCAACTATAGTTTCAATTAAAAGTTTCATGTACACCTTTGAGGCAAAGTGATCAGGATTCTCTATATTGGCCAAATGTGTTAGCATTTGATGGTAGGTTTTTGAGTTTCTCTCTGCCTTTGCTGCATATTTTTCAATGTACCTAATAACTACATGCTCTAACAAAACTGACTACCAATCAATATTAGCTCTCCAAAACTAGAGAATGTAACGACTAAGTGAGTTAACTCTATCATCATTTCTAGCAGGTTCAAACTTCTTTTCACCAGTTTCAATGTGCTCATATAACTTTGAACCATTGAGATTTAGAGGCCAAGGGGTATTGTACCTACACATTTGAATTAAATTATTTTATACTATACTAAATAGTCACTAAATTTACATTCTATATGAAATACACCATTGAAATAATTTCTACTTGCACGCCATTTTTCCTTTCTTTTTTCTAAGACGTGCACCCTCCTTACACATTGTATTCCTTTCAATAGTATTTAGAATTTTCTCATAGTTTTCTCAAAATCTACATCCATAAGTTGTCTCATGTCTCTTAAGCATGGATGTTTTGAAATTTTTTGATATACCTAAATCAAATCACTTCTAGTTTAGAAATTTTTCAACATAAGAATAAAGAACTCAATATTAAAGCCAAACATAATTTATAAACTTATTGTAGATATACTTGCATGTTATGTTGGTGAGCATTAGCTCTTGAATTCCATGCATGAACAATCTTGTTAAAATAATTTCGAGCTTCATTTACTTGCTCTTCATTATGCCAATCTATTAAACCCATATTTGGAGTGCCATGAAGCCATAAAAAACCATGTACATGTGGAGACCCCCTATGTTGCCATTCATATCTAGACCAAAAGTCTTTAACATTCAATCCCTTTTCTAATATCTCCTTTCGGAACATAGTATGTCTGAGGTGAATGTAGTAAGTGACAATGTGAGGGTAGTCAATAAAATTTTGTCTTCTCCAATTTTGGGCTTCTTTTGGATTAGTTGGTGGAGTTCTTAGCATTAGTGCATGTAGATCAGGCCAATACATATCAGCTGCACTTAATGTAAAGAAAATTGTAAGTGTCCCTAATTGCCTAAGCATGTCACATAATTCTCCTTGAATCTTAGTCCAATATGACCTTGTGCCTCACAAAGTTGTCCCAAATTGCATCAATTTATCAGCAAGAAGAGAATTTGGTACATGTTCCATATGTTCTCTCAATTCATCTATCATAATTAGCAATTCTTGGATATGTCTTTTTACAAATATAGAACTAGAATTTTGTGCTTAGTGTCTCATTATCATGTTCAACATGTAGTACCAAAATCTAGGATGTTTCCCAAATCTATTATCTCTGAATCAAATAAGATGTTTCACATATTCATGTAAAAGTGCTCGTCTAAATCGTGGCTTAAGTCAAGCACATTCTCCTTTAGGGAACAATGTAGGAAAAGCCATATCCAATAATCCTAGTGTTACATATTCATTCACTATAGATGCACCAACTAATGGCCAATCAATCAACCTTAAATGATCAATATTTGGGTTTTTAACCCATGCATGGATAAATTCCATTTCTCTTTGAAGGTTTGGTGGTCGTATTGCCATAGATGTGTAATTTTTATTTTCATTATCTTCCTCTATTTTAGGTTCTACTAACAAGATATCATTTGATTTTGAGTCAAACTCAACATGAACTATCTTTATCTTATTGAAAACATTGTAGTATTTATCTTATGGGTAAAAGCACAAACCTCTATCACCTTTTTTAAAGAAATGTGATATCAGAATGTGATAGTTCAACATTAGTGACAAAAAAAATGGTATTTGTGTTTAAAATATGGAGATGATCTAAACTGATGAAATGTGTAGAATTGGATGAATTTTATGCCTATAATTTTTATAATTTTTTTAAGAATTTATTCATTTTATTTTATTTTGAAGTCCTTTTTTTAACTGTAGAAAATATAGGGTGTAGTTCTCGTCAAACAAGTATATGCAAGTCATCATTTTTTGTTCTGATTTGAAAATATCTTATAGATGACATGTATAGCTAGTGCACAAAAAAAGATATAATTATTTTTGATGTATATTTTCTTTGTTATAAGTACTTAAGCTCGACCTTATCAGAATCCAACAATTTTTTCCTCCCGTCAAAGCTTTCCTATGAAATCTATACCTTCTTGAAAAAAAATTACATATTCGTGAAGAGGATTCTTTCATCTAGAGATAAATATAATTTTTAAATTTTTTTGATATGATTTACTATTTTTTTTCTTTTTTTGAGGGAGCATCTTTTGAAATGTTGAAATATCGACTTATAATACTTTGAGATTATAACATATTATAACTAATAAAAATACTCAAAAATTTATATAATGACGATATTGAATTTGAGATCTATAAAAGGGTATTTTTAGTTTTTGAAAAAATTTGAGTTTTGATAGAGAAATGAGATTTGACCAAAATAGGTTTTGGTATCACAAACGGTGACACAGATTTATGCTTTTACCCTTATTCAACATCATCCAAAGAATGATCATCTAATTTGACATCACAATAAAATTTATCATTATCAATCTTATACTTTAGTGCCTCATAAACTCGATCTCTATTGACTGCAAGGTCATAATTTGTACCTAGCTGATCCTTTTTCCAGACAATTATCATTGGCAACTCTTTAATTGGAAGTGGAAGAGTTTTATATATTCTTTCTATATCTTGGGGAAAGCTTATTGTGTTCCCTTTGTATTTATATTGTCCCCCTATTGCATATGACACCTACAATATTGGATCGACATGTGAAATCAATGTCTCTTCTACTTGAGTTAAATTTGCAACTTCCTTTGGTTGCGAGCCTGGATCCATATTGTTTGATGTAGAGAATTTTTTATTTCCTTTTTCTTTTTGATATCTTGAACACATTGGACCTTCCCTTGAATGTCTTACTTTTATGCTAGGATAGCATTCTTGACACATATATCACATTTTTGGGTGTACCAAACTATCAAGTAGATGTTGAAAAAGTAATTGAAGGTTATGGAAACTATTCCCAAATATGTCATGATAATTCTCATCGATTTGCACATTACATGTTTTGAAGTTTTAGTGCTTGTACTATATTGTCTACCCTTCTTCTATCACTTCTTTGTCTTTCTTGTTGGTTTTGGTGCAGCCTTTCATGTTTCCTTTTTATATCATTCATTTGTTCATGGCGTTTCTTTCTATATTCTCTTTTCTCTATGACGTATTGAGTATTTATATTTCTAGTACAATTGTGTGTATCATTTTCTATTTCAGGCACTCTGTGTTGTTGTGGAGTTATTGTATGATCTATTTCAATCAGATTTCCATCTGCTGAATTGTCATTATTCATTCCTACAATATTCATTTCTTTAATTTCTTTGACAATTCATTTGCTAGGGTACAAACTTTGAATTTCTCCTTCGGTTTCATTACTTTTTTAACACCTCGCCAAGGGATCTAAAGAATTAACCTAAACTTTCACTAAGTTTGGTAAAAAAAAGAAATTTAACATGAAAGATAAACCATTCATATCAAACACATAGTAATGAAATTAATAACATACATACAACTAAAAACATTCATAACAAGTTACATTCCTTAAGAATCCCAAGACATTGAGTCACATTTAGACTAATTAATACTAAGACTAACACTACCACATCCACATGAAAGAATAAATAGAAAGTCCAATGTCCATATTACACATTTTTTCTGAATGCCTCTTGGCAATTAAATTCAAAATGCTCAATCATCCGTTGTACATGACACAGGGTACGAAAGGCTTAAAAGAATATACATGTGTGAAAATGAAGTACATCATCCTATTCTAATCCATGATGCAAGTACAATAAAGTAAATGAAACCAAATACCATACATGATACATCATCATAGAAGATATAAACATCCATCGTAAAAGATAACCATAAATCAGAACATAATTAACTAAGTGCATGGTTCCTCCAAACCATAAATAGCATCATTAGACCATCATGGGTCCTAGCCATCCCTCCATGCGTAACATTCCAAATCACTGAAGAGATCATCGGTATTAACATAGTAGGAATGTCACTCCTAAATCATACTACATCAATTGCAGAAAGGAAATCTAACATCCAAAATAAAGCATAAGATAACATCATCTAGCATATGGAAATCATCAGTGTAATTATACGTGTCCATCATCATAATCCATGAACAGAATGAAGATAGATGCCAACAAAGAATGTATCCGCCACGGTGTCTCAAACAGATCTAAAATGATAAGAGTGAAAAAGCACTACCACCTGACCGCGTGGAACCTAAATGGTCCACTCCCACCACCCTAAGGAGATAATCTCAAGTCCCAAACAGGTTATCAAAACACATAGCACAAATACACTCTAAGTCTAGGAATCCTAAAAGTATACCAACTCAAAGGTTCTAATCACAAAATGACATCTAATTCCAAGAGGCACACAAAGACATGTAGGAAACCTACTATGCAAGCGGGAAAGTGTCATCACACAGATTATGCTAGAGTTACCCTGGTAGTCTCTCAATAGACCTCGGCCCCCTAGTGATCCCAGTGCAACCACTAGTATCCTCTTATACTGACAAGGCATACTACGGAATACAAGGTCGCAACCAAGCATTCTCTCTACTCCCATCCTAGTCTATACTAGCACTCGAGGGATGGGCGAGAACAAACAATTATCTTTTTAGGTTCCTTAAGTTAGTATTAGGTGTGAGTGTTTTCACTTATTAAGACAACTTACAATGAGTTACCCTGGCAGCCTCTTAGGGCCTCGACCCCCATTGCAAGCCACTTCCCAACACTACAAGTAGATAACCTACTCTAAGCTCATGGAATCATAAATCAAAAAATCACCATAGTCCTATACAAGCGACTGGAAAAATACCAAAAGATAATCCACAAAAGAGCATCAAATCTTTATGAGTGAAAGAAAAGCATCCATAAATAATCATGACCACATCAGTTCTCTATTGGCAACTGAAGGTATCCCTGATAATCACAATAATCATTGGTTCTTAACAAGCAACCGAAAAGTATCTCAAAGTAATATTGATCGAAGACTCCAAAATGGTTGAGTCAAAACATGTCATAACATGACATCATCAAGATCAAATAAACAATTCAATCGCATACAACTAATCGATAGCTCATAAAGAGGTTACATAAATCACAGCTTTAAACAAGAAGACTAAAGACAATATCAATCAACATACCATCACATAACCATGGTTGAGTTTTAAAAAAGATCAAGATCAAAAGACATCATCATGGCATCACAGTCGTAACCTCGAGCCTCTGGTAGACATCCTATAACTGGTCAACAACTAGTCAACCCAAAACCCCAAAACAAGAAGCATAGAGAAAACACATGTTTTGGTTTGCTAAAATTACATGGTTGAATAAAATGTGGAGGCCTCAATTTTTGTTTTCAAATTTGGATATTGAGTGGAGAAATTTGTGCATTTTTACTTAATCCATGTATAGGTTTTTTTTTTGATGAATTAAAGTTTTTTCCCCATAGCTCTTGGACTCAATTTTCTAAAATGTTCTAAGTCCACTTTGTTGGAAATGTTCCCTCCTTCCATATATATCTATACTATTTTGGAGAAAAAAAATAAACTTTTAAATCATCTATCATTTTCAATAAGTCAATTTTCAATTTCAAGAACCCTAAAATAATCCCAATAATCCTTATTTGAACTCATTCTAATTACATAAATTTATTAAATCTAAATATAAAAAAATATTATTTAATTAGCTTGAATATTAAAATTTCATTAATATAATATATATATATATATAATATAACATTTAATATATAAAAATTATTAATATAAAATCGATTCATAACACTACACTTTTATTAATAAAGGAAAGCAATTTATAAAGTTTTTTTTTGAAGTGATTTATATCATTGTGGCACTATTATAGAAAAAAAGCACCATGCGGCCCCCGTACCCTTTCGCAGGGCCTGCGACAGTAGTACGAGCGACTCTCGACTGCAGCCTATGAAGGTGACGGAGGTAGGGGGTGGGTAAACTTGCCCGTCCCCAATATAATAATTTTTTTTTTTTATATAACATTTTAAAAAAAAAATTTCTCAATGCGGATTTTATAAAACGTTTTTATACAATGCGATTCGAATTTTATTAATAAAGTTTCTCACTGCGATTTTCATATCTAGTGCTTCAATGAATATATATATATATATATATATATATATATATATATATATATATATATATATGTATGTATGTATGTATGTATGTATGTATGTATGTATGTATGTATGTATGTATGTATGTATGTATGTATGTATGTATGTATGTATGTATGTATGTATGTATGTATGTATGTATGTATGTATGTATGTATGTATGTACGTATATATATATATGTATGTATGTACGTATATATATATGTATGTATATATATATATATGTATATATGTATATATATATATATACACACACATAGAATGTTATTAGGCATTACAATATTTTAATAATAAACATATATATATATATGTATGTATGTATGTATGTATATATATACATGTATATATATATATATGTATGTATATATATACATGTATATATATACACATATATATATAGATACATATATGTATACATATACATACATATATATATGTACACAGATCTGTATAATTAAAGAGAGAACATATACATAGTTTTTAAACAAAAAGGGTTTTCCAATTCGATGAATTGATAATTTTTTCTAAATAGTGATTGTTCTCTAAATTTACCCATTAATAAAAAGGTTTGTTCATACGCATCTAAAAACCCTAGCCCCATAGTTTTTTTAGATCTACACATATGGAAATTTTCTTATATAGAATTTAACTACCCATGACAAAATGCATACAACCAAGATATGAAAATCCTCAGCAAGCATTTAGAAGACACGAAGAAGACAGGAAGTGCAAGAAGTGAGATTTCATATGCAAAATTCACAAGTGTCTACCTGGATACTGATGCTAATTCACTTCTCCTCAGAATTTGCAAAGCAAGCTCCTTCCTTCTCCAACGTTCGTGGGTCCTCCAAACACACTGTCTAAGCTTCTAGGACTGCCTGAATATAAAGAACTCTCAGGAAGCACCTAGAATGTCTCTAGAAACAACTAGAAGGTGTTGACAACTAAGCATGAGTCTTTTCCAACCTTCTAGATGTGTCATACGGTTGTAGACACCATGTGCTTAATTTGTGTGCTAACTCTTGTGTTGTTGACATATGTGCAATCAAAAGGTGCGTTAACTCCTAGGCAAGCTTATAACATTTATTTTAATTCTTTTATCTTTTCTATTATTATTATTATTTATTATTTTATTATTATTATTATTAATTTTAATTTCTAATTTCTTTTATTTAATTCTTTTCTCAATTAATTTTCATTTAATTAATTAAAATCAAAATATCAAAAGATCATGATACTATATTAATTTTTCCCAAATAATTAAATTATTAATTAAATTTTTTAATTTAAGACTTAATTAATTGAAAATTCACCATAGACCTCCAATATAAAATATGAAAACCCATCACAGAACAATCCATACAAAATCAATCTAAAGGGTTAAAAATCACGAATTATGTCATCTGACACATTCAAAAGGTAAAATATCTTGGATACTTGTCCTACCTCACTAGGAAAAATGGTTTAGGGGTTTAGTATTTGGACTTGAGAATTTATCTCCCCTCTCTTACCATTGAGATAGTGCGATAGGGTATGCTCATCCTAGCAATTCAGCGAAGTCAATACCCAGTACTTGCAACCTGCATAAAGACCATGCATGTACATACAATATATATATATGCTAAGCTAAACAGGTAATCGTAGGAAGTGGTGCATTGTGTAGATCTCAACTAGCAGGTGACTACAACTCCCTTCCTTAACCACATTAGAAATGCCATACATAAGATCAAACATGCACACCATACACATGCAAGTATGGGGTAAGTATCCATAAGAAAATACATGTGACAATAAAAAATCTAACTAATCATCATCAATAACTAGAAATAATGTAATAATCATCATGGATAAATGAAATGTAGAGTCTAAGCAATCTCATCATATATCAATTTAATCCATAGCACAATATCTAATAGTCTCGAAACAATGCTACTAACCATCAACATAAAACTAACCCCTTAAGATTTTGATCATGATAACAAAAATGCGACCTAGGGGCAGGCACTACAACTTTGATCTTGTTCTCTTCTTTTACACTCTCCTTCACTTCTTTTTCTTTCATGTTGATCTCGGTTCAACCTTTGACATTCCCTTTCTGTATCATTCATTTGTTCATGGAATCTCTTTCTATATTCCCTTTGATAATTGCTTCTATATTCTCTTCCCTCTATGGCAGATTGAATATTTATATTTCTAGTACAATTGTGTTGGTCAATTTCCATTTTAGGTATTGTGTGTTGCTGTAAAATTTTTGTACAGTCCATTTCACTTACATTTCCATCTATTGAATTGTCATTATTCATTCCTACAATATTTGTTTCTTCACTTTCTTTGTCAATTCATTGGCTAGAGTACAAACTTTGAATTTCTCCTTTAGTTTCCTTCCATTGTTCTTGTTCTCTTCTTTTATAATATCCTTCATATTCCCTCATACATTCAGTTTCATGCCTATGAGAATGAGAGTCACAGCTTATTGTTTGGAGATGATTCCCATTTTCTCCTTCAAAGGAAACCCATTTTTGTGGAAGTATATTATTAGGAATAGTATCTGTATTTCCTTGAATAGTGTTTGTATCATATAATTCTTCATACAGTCTTGCTATTTGTCTTCTAGCATATCTTTCTTTGTCTTGTTCATTATGAATGAGACATCGATTTTCCCTTGCTATAGCACTCATTTGTTCTTGTTTTCTTCATTTATACTCTCTTTGATAATCCCTTCTATGTTGTCTCTATTCTTCATCAGTTTGAGATCCACATGTCATTACTATGAATATCAAATAATTAAATAAGAATATTTCTAATATGAGATTAAATAATGTGATATATAATATAGACTATTTGAAAAAAAATGTTTTTAAAATACTATTAGATAGTTGTAGACAAATTTAGTACTTAGTTATTATTGACAACAATAAATATGAAATAAGAACATAAACTCAAAGTGGATAGATAATATATATTTTATCAAGATATACTTTACAAAATGCTATATATTTTTCTAACTCTTGTGTCTCATAAATCATTTTAAAAGTTAGTATTTTATTAGTAATACAATTAATAAATAATGGTAATTTATTAACACCCAATTTCTTTAATTAAAAAAAAAAGCCAACATATAAAATTTAACATACAAAACTTGTTTGATTTATTCATGTGATATAAAAAAGTGTCACATAAGTATATAATGCACAAAAACCATTCTATTTTTCTTTAAATAAAAGAAATAATTAGATTACAAAAGATGTGCTTTGAATGAAATGTATTGCATTAGAAATTCTACATAAAGAAATAAAAATCATATAACACTACTATGTATATTGAATTTTAGCAAAAACTCTAGACAAGAATTACATTCTATGATTTTTGTTCAAGTTTAGCCTCATATGTTTTGATGACATTCATTATTTCATCTTCTTCCAGTCCTAGCTAATACTTCATCTTCACCTATATAAATGCAAAAACCCTTTTCATCTTTTTGGTTGTTTCACCTATTTGTATGCAATCTTTTTCAAATTTATAGATAGTAAACTTCTTTTGTATCAAATTGTCATTGTCCTCTTTACATGACAACTTTTGAATTGAGTTTGAAAAATGTTGAAAAATCTGTTCTTTAGATCAAACATTCAATGGACATTCCCAAAAAGGACACTCGAGATCTTCTCCAAACATCTGAATTAGTGACAAACTAGTTTTTGACATATCCTTAAATGCATTCATTTTCTTATTACAGGTTAAAAGTATCCTTTTCCTCATGTTCAGTGTTGTAAGCTACTTTGAAAGAATCTCTTTGCTATGTAAAATACCCAAATCTTGTAGCTAGACATGGGAGGATCTTATCAATGTTCTAAAAATTAGAATTTTTTGTGTACAAACCAATAACTCTTTTCTTAGTTTTTCATTTACATCCACCCCACCATCTGCAATCTATATTCTCATAATATTTTAGCCCCCTATTTATGAATTGGCTACCCAAACATTGAAGTTCATATTTCCATTCTGTGAATGCAGAACATATTGCTTCTTTTTTTGGATTGTGAGACAATGGCAAGGAATGTGACGGAGAAGAGATAGTGCAACAAACAACTTCAATTGAGCTACAACTTGGAGACTGTTTAGGTGAAATTTTGGAATGAGAATTAGAAGTCGAATGTATAAAAGGTGATCCATGGGAAGTTGATTCTTGTAATTTTGTCACATTAAAACATTCTTCCTCTAATATTTTCCTTTTCAATAGATCTACACCATTACTAACATTTTTATGCATGCCATGCACACATGTGTCCTTTGAAGAAACATGATAATCACATCAACTAGATTAGAGCCCTCTATAATATGCAGTGCAACTTGATAACTAAGCATAGGTATTGAAATTAAAGGATATGGCCTTTGTAACCAATCCATGGACATAAGAATGACACTCATAGTCCTATTTTCAATTAACGTATCCTCAAGAATGTACCAATTAACTCTTGGGATATCTTTTGCTGAAATATTTTTTGTAGGAAATAGAGGATTTAATTGATTAGAGGTTTTAATATTAGGAGTTTTATATATTAGAGGTTTTAATGGATGTTCATAAATATTATTTTGTAGGGATTAAAGAATGGGTTAGTGTTAGAATTAGTTAGTCTGGTTTTGTGTAGTTGGATAAAAGTAGAATATATTTTGAAAAATATATTATTTTAATAGGAAATTATTCAAGAAACATTTTAAAGGCAATATTATGTATTTATTTTATGGTTATAATTAAATAAAAAAATTCTATTGTTAAGGATTGAAAGTGTAATAAGAAGAATTACATCGATACTTGATAGGATGATTTGGGATTGTGTTGGGGGATATATTTGAGAGTCAAAATATATTCAATGATATGTAATTAATATTTTATTTAGTTCTATTAGGTGATTTTTGTAATCAAAATCAAATATTATTAAACCAATAGTATAAAACTTAAGTGAAGATTATTTTCTCTAGGGGACCGACCTAGTAGTTTTGCAAAAAAGTATATGGCATTGAATAGAACCTATGTGTTCATGATTACTATCCTATCATATGATTCATGATTTAATATAGTTGAGTATGCACGAGTAACCTATTGTTGAGGGTTTAGGCCCGGTTATGTGATTTAACTACATTTCTCTACCCTCAACCTAATTGATGATTAAAACTGTAGCCCAAAATATCTAGTAAACCAATCCAAGCAATTTTGAAACTGGAAGTCAAAGTTACATAGACTTCACTTTTCCATAGTGAATTCAATGTTAGTAGGTGTCAGCCTAGTTGTTATTACCTTTAAAAAATTGTTGGCATGTTTTTGCCCTAATTTTTGGGCATGACACACAGAAAGATATTCCTTGAACATCTAAGGTATTTCTAGATAATAATCTGCGTATCACTTCAAGATCATATTGCTAAAACATTATTAATAATAAAATTTCATTCCAAATAATTAATCATACTTAGATCATTCACTATTATTTCTTGTGAACAACATCAATTTTTAAATAGTTCTAAAATATAGGGTAACCATTATAGGAAAGTCCTCTAATGCATAAAAAATAATATATATAAATACATAGAACATTTACACCAATGTCTTATTTATTATGGGTTAAACTGTGTTATTTATTGGGAACATGAAATCCACACAATAATTACGAAAGACTAAAAATAGTTTACAAATTGAAACAATACTAAAAAATAAAAGCAACACCCCCAGACATCCAATAACTTGCCATAGAACCAAAAAAAAAACTAAGGCCTATACCAACAACAAAACAAAAATACATACCCATCCTTTTCACTAGAAATGCCAAAAACACTAATAAGAAAGACCAATAACTAACCAAAATTTAGGTTGGCTCAAGAACTGTCTCCCCATGAATTTTGTTGATCTTTTCCAAGACAACTTTAACATCCTCTTTGTTAAGCTTGTCATTATTGGCCTTTAGCTTTGTTGTTGTTGACTTGGTTCATTTTTTAACCAAAACACTCTTTTACACCCTTAGGTTCATCCATGTCCAACACCATAATCTTGTCCTGATGCAAATCAACATTACTTGCAATTTTGTTCATGCTCTCCATTTTTGTCTCAAAAAGTTTTTGGTAATTTTTTACCACATTGGGGGTACTATTTTCTAGGTTCTCAATTCTATACACAAACTCATGTAACAACCTTTTCTTTTCCATATCATAAAAAATCCATTCACAAGTTCTTCCATTATGGCATTTAGGTCTTTATAATTTATATTGAGCTTTTTGATGGGATTAAAGGTCCATTTCTTGATTCCAAAGGTATACATGAAGATTTACTTCAATGTTTGTAGAACACCTAGGTGAGGCTAAATGTCTTCCCTTGCATGTCATCCTCAACAACTTCACATTAACCTTACTAAAATAAACTAGGTTGGCTACTGGAAAACTCCTTTCTCTATTATCCTCAATTTTATCTTGCATTACTTTAGGGGAGGTTTTCAAAAGAAAATCCACAGATTTAATAAATGCATCATGGGCAATGTTCTTTTCAAATGATTTGAGGAATGGGGGTTCTTTATCTAAATCCTCTTCATCATCACTAGTATCACCCTTTTTAACAGATGCATCCTCCTTTTGCATACTATCATCCACTTCATCCAAATTTATAGAAATAGGGGAATGATACATACTCCATGGTTTGGACTTTTTTTGAATTGACACACCATAGTAATACTCTCACCATTCTCCTTGGTATTCAAACTTTTCACCTCTTCCTCACTAGTACCATCATAATTTGTCATCATTTGTTTGTAAATAACATTCTTCTTATTTCTTTTCATAGGCTCCATTTTCATTTCACCCAACTCTACAATCAAATTCTTACCTTTTCCTTTCCTACTACTAGGAGTTTTAGGGATTTTTCAAGCCTAACAAATAATAGATATAGGGATAGTCTATTTAACATTTTCCATCATAAACTTAAAAATAAATCTCATCAACCCTTCATAGGGATTGAGTTTGCTCGGTTTCTCCTTAAAATCCTTAATGTTATGCGTGAGAGAGAAAAAGAAAGTAAAATAGAAAGAAAACCCTCATTTTTTTTATCAAATGATTTAACATAATAAGATGGTAATTCTTAGCCCTATCATGCCTCTGATCCAGAGTAATGTATTGAATTGTAGCTTTTAAGAGCAATTCACAAAATGCTTGAATAGAAGAAATAACAAAGGTCCCTCCCTTTACATTAACCAGAGCCCCATCATCACTTTTTGGGAATTTCTTAACTAATTCCTCAAAAATTTCTTTATTTTGGTAAAATTTCACAACTTTATCCCTATGACTTATTATCACAACCAAGATGTCCAGCTTAAGAAATCTCCCTACTAAGGAAATTGTTCCCATGTCCTAGCCATTAATAAATGCCTTAGTGATATCTACTTTTGCATCTTTAATTCACTCCACACATGGCACCAAAACACCATTTTCTATCTTATCTCAAACCTCTGGTTTTTTCCTCCATCTATCACAACCCCTAGGTTACCAACATTTTAGAGTGGCACCCATTGTTAATTTTTTGCAACTTTCCTCTGCTATAATTTTTTGTCAAATGAAACTTTGTTTTCTCATAGTAGGGTCAAGATAAACATACTTTTATACCAATGTTTATAGAAAAACATACTCTCGACAAAGTACAAATACCCAACATATTAACTACAATATAAAGGATGCAAACCACAAGTTTAAATTCTCTAACATGAAGGATTTTTTAGTCTACAACATACTTATCTACATAAACTCGCTCCATCAATTATTCGAAGACCATGAGTTTCCAAAAGTATCAGTCCTTCTATTCTAATGCCATCTCATCTCAAAACATGTAAGATCCACTATAAAATGTTGTCATCATTGGGTTATCCAATACCAAGAAAGGAAAACATTTTTCTCTCCTTCCATATCTTCTATTGCAATGCCATATCTTTTCCCTATCATTGACCCTTGTATCGTCGTCTCCCAAATGCATATGATAAATGTTATTTATTAATCCTTCAATAATCTACATATATGAAAGGCTATCCACACAAAAAAAAGAAATTCTTCCCCTCTCAACTACGCTCAACCATCTTCATATTCTAATCAACATCTTAAGGATATATCATCTTCATCAATGAGTTTTTCTCGTCCATCATTTCGCAAATGAGAACAACACATAGTGCTAGATATTATGTTGATATCAATGAAAAAATATATTTCCAATAGAGAGGTAGGTAAGGATTAGGTGGAGATGTTGAATTTCAATAGCATATTTGGATTCATTAAACCTAGGCATCTTGGGATATGTAAGAGAGAAAAACATGAATAAAGAGGCAAATGAAAATTGTCACATGCCTATAAATATAGACTATGATCCATTTGAATGAATTGAAAGGTTAATATTATAGAAAGGAGTATATCATAAAGCAAGCATATAAAGAAATAAACAAATTTAATCATAGGAAGAAAAGACTAATGAATCAAATAAACAAACAAGTAACAATATTTATTTAGATTTACATAGTAAGTAGCTAATGTAAATTGATTAAATAAATTTAAACTATTTATTTCACTTAGTGAAGATATCTTTAGGTATCTATAACTATTATTCCACATTTTAAAGTTATGTCATCTATTAAACCAAAGTCTGCGTAAATCTACCTAAAGTGAATACATAGGTGAATGTCTTGGTCTCTTGCTGAAATTTAAAATAACTGAAGCCATTAAAACTATAATTATTTGTTGATAAATAATTTCTAACAAATATCAATTTTCTATATATGATTAGAGATGGTAATGAAAACTATTTTCATATATGCTCCAATCTCAATCTTAAATAAAAATATAATCTTTATATATTATATATTTACATTCATTAAATTAATGCAATAGTTTAGCGTACAAAATATTTTTAATAAGTGACATTTTAAAAGCGAAGAAATAGTTTGAATGCATGCAAGGTATAGTAGTTCCTCATTTAGAGTCAAAGCTTTCCATTTCAGTTATTTACTCAGAAGGAAACCTTTCATTCATTTGGGATATTATTGCAACATTATCATATCTCTCAATTCTAGGGTTTCAAATCACATCATCATCATGATATCTTTATTTGCAACAAGGAAACAATATGCCTTCATATTGATATAGAAAATTCAATGTGGAAGAACATTCAAGGACATAGACAATTGATTTCCTAGTTGTTGTTGTTCATTGAATCTGAGATATAATAATGAATATATCTTATTCCTCAGTTAATGATGGAAAACGTAGAAGCTAACTTTTCAAATGTTTTAGAGATCATAAAAGGAAATGTAGTAAATGAAACAGTGTCTATAAAATTAAATGAATTAATAAAATTCATAATTTAACAATTGAATCTAATTAAATTTAAAATTTAAAATGATTGAAGATCTTTAAAATGAGAAGTAATATATTAAAGATAATAATAGTAATAATAATAATGGAAACTCTATTGACAGCATCTTTATTTCCATGATAAAAATACCATGACAGACTGGTCTTTGATATAGATAGAAATCAATTCTTTTGCGCATATGGATTTCCAATATTATATAACATTCCCCATATAAATTCTAGGGTTTGATATCTGAATATTCAACATTGCACCCATTCATGACATAACTGAATATGAACCATTCTTGTTTGGGTAAGCATTAAAATTGTGTGCTTTGCGTACAACCACTGAAACAATTTGTGAGAAAAGGACAATAGAATATATTTTATGCATGCCACTATATTCCAAACAATAACTATACTTTCCTATGATATTTCGACTTACTAGAAATAAACCAACCAGTTGGCAATCTTTATTGCCATATAAAATTATATATAAAAGAAATATGCAACATAAAATTATTTTGTATTTTTATTACCTTAAGATTTGCAAGGAACTTTATAAGATATTGGGCTTGTATGGAATTTAGAGTATTTGGATCTTTCATAGTATTTTAGGAGTTCAGACTTTTCAAAGCATTATCGGAGATTCAGATTTTATTAATATTTTAGAAGATTATAATGATTTTAGGTAATTTTGATATTTTTGAAATTTATGATATTAAATGAAATATTTTTTAGGATTTTAACATTTGGATCTTTAATGGACTTTAGAGGATTTGGGTCTTTCAAGGATTTTAAAAAATTTGTACCTTTCAAAGATTTAAGTCTTCCAAAAATTTAAGATATTTTAAGTTTCTAAAATTTTTAGTAAACTTGGACATGTCCTAATTATTTAAGGATTTCTCAACTTTTATAATCATATGGATTCTTCACCCTATCCAAAAATCTTGGGAATTTTACCAGTCAACAAATTTTTATAACTTGTAAATTTACCTAAATTTTTATCCCACTTCTTAACGACATTTTCTACTTATTTTTCAACAACTTCCTTTTAAAACATTGGTAAGAACTTAACCAACCTTAGGCTCTTAAAGTAGTTTAAAAGAAAACTATGTTGAGATAATGGGTGTTGCACACATTGCATAATATTGTTATATTGTATTATTTTATTTTATTACGTAATGTTGTGCCTAGATGGGCGTGCAACATGTAAAGATTCTCATGGGATATATTTGATGAGTTGTATTGTAACATTGTGATAATATTTGATGTAATTATTTAATATTGGGGAAAAGAATTAAATGTCCAATATTGAATGTGGGATCAGTGGGTTAGGTAGCATATGGTTTTAGCACATGGTTTATGTAATACCACTTGGTGGTTTTGTGGGACTTGCTACTATATAAGCAACCGCAAGGGTAGTTGTTGTAGAGTAAGAAAGGGAAAAAGTCGAGTGGGACAAGGCTTGATAGGTTAGCCAAGGGAGCATTTGTGAAGGTTGGAAGCATGGCATGGGATGTGTGGATTCATGCTTGTTCAAATAGTTTGCTCGATTGTGGCTATGGCTTTGAAGGCTTCCATGGTTGTATGGCAATGATATTTTTTGTTGAATAATACATAGTGATGGATGCTTTTGGAGGCTGGGTTTCTTCCCTCAATGAGGATTTTCCAGGGTATATCTTGTGTCACAATTTTGTGGGTATGTTGTCTATTCTCTTGCATGTGAATTTTAATTTCGTGTTTATATTAGATCTATTATGGGTTTTGTGGAAACGGTTATATTCTTTATTGCAAGTTTCCTTACAAACTAAAATTCCAAAGCACTTTCCCATAGGACAAAAATGAGAAATTGGTCTATGGAAAATGCTAAAAGGAAGATAAAATATTAGTGTTTCTAATGAAGAATAGATCATAATGACTTGACTAATATTATTATATAATTTTGATCATATATTTATGTGACAATTTACTTGATCTTGTGGAGATGAGAATGAACACTTGTAGCATTAGATACATTAGTCATGTTTTAACTAGCTCATTATTGTCAAAGACCAATAGAAAGATTGTGAACCACTCTATATTGTACAATGTCCTAACATTTCTTTTGTCTAACTTACACTATGGGTAGGGTACATTATTGATGTGTCACATTTCCACTATGGATATGTTATCATCATACATATGCCCCACATTCGAATTGTTCACCATAGATGTCATGTATGCTAAAGCTAGTAATTATACAAAGCATATGTTAGAGCTAGTTATTATATACGAGTTATGTATGCTAGAGCTAGCCACTATGTGTACATTACATATGTTGTATCTTCTCACAATGTTTTTGTATGATGTATGAGCTAATTATTTTGTGTCTATATGATATGTTTTGATTGATTGATAATGGAATTAGAGAATTATGAAAGGATATGACCATATAGTAATAGTGTATGTTGCTATAGTACATAATGAGAATCAATTATTTCTATAATACATTTAGACCAAGATTAGTTGAGAGTCTTGGTTTAAAGAGATATGTGAGACCTCACACAAGAGGAGAGAATAAACCCCCTCTTACTTTCGACCTGGGTGAAATATGAGTCCTTCGATTGGGAACAAGTTATACGCAAAAAGTGTCACTAAAAATGAACCCTAGAGGCCATAGATGTAGGTCTAAGAGGGAATCTAGCCTCAAAAACCCACCACATAAAAGTGTAAGACCAATGGATGACATCCATCTCTCATCACTACAATGATTGAACAATTTACAATTTGGCACTTCTAAGTTGAAATGGCATGCTTGGTTCATTGATTTGGTACTTGTGAATCTAAAAAATGAAAATATAGTGGTTATTTAGGAGTATTTTTTTGTAAATTGTAATGTTAGTATATATGTAGATAACAAATAACATAACTAGTATGATAGTATTTGTTTACTCACCATGTTCAAGATTTTATATGCAAGTATACTTATTTATTTTTATTTTTTATGAAGGTTCAACATTTTCAAATATTGGGGCCTTGCAGTCAAAAGACTTGATCCCTGATGGATTCCTTATGAGCCTTCCAACTTCACCAACACATCAAATTATTATTTTTCAGTTCTTAGATCTTTACAATTCTTATTCATTTAATTTCTTTTTTTTAATATTAATACCATAAAATGATAATAAAGTCTTCATAACTAAATCTCCCAAAGACTCATTTTCTAGCTTCTACAATAAATTCAAGACTATGATATAGTGGAAGGAGCATTTTTTTTCCTTTTTATAAACATTTAATAATTTGCAAAACACATTCCTCAACTTGTTCTAAGTGGGCATGATCATCTTGTACTACCACAGCCATCTTAATAAAGTAATACAAGACAATAATTTTCTATTGTGAGATATTTTGGATCTATGTAATTAACTGATTTGCTTTTCAGGTCTATTAAAAACTACAGACTGGTCTATTAACGACATAACTGAAATAAATTAATAATAATAATAACTTAAGACATGATGAATACCGCAGTGTAGATTCCTGTCTTTTTCTACTTTTCTCTTCGCCTGAAATGGATATTTTTCATAAAATACAAAGCAGTCAGCTCTGCAATCTTATCACCATTGAAAATCAAATCTAAATATCTTAATTGTAAATATGTAAACAAATGTTTTATATAAAATGGATTACATTATACTTTAATAGTTGTCCTATTGTCTAATTAAATATTTTATTGGGAATATGATTCTCAATTTATACATGCCTCTATTTTCAAAGTTATTTTTATTTTAAATTAATTATTTTTAAATGTCATTCGTTAAGAAGTATACAATTATATATTACTTTTGAATTTAAATAAGATATAATATTATTACAAGTTGTGATATTAAAATTAATATATCGATATCTTTGGAGATCTTTGAAATATATAATGATTTGTGTAAGTTAGTTGTATAGTGATACAGCTTTTACCTCTTTAAAAATTTGAAGTCCATCTCCGTGCCTTGAATATTGCACATCAAATAACATCATAAGGTAAATTATGATTTGAAACAAATTACTGATTGATGTATTGAATGACGTTATGGAATGTAACGACTCTAGTAGTTCAAGATTTGAACCAAGTTAGGAAGACACTATACAGAATTTATTCATTATAAAAGATTAATATATTCTGGAAAATAAGGATTTAGTACATTAATATTACAAAGTCAAGAATAACCAGTGTTACTTAGTGGCTTGTATTTGTTAGAAGTTGAAATAGGTTATTATTAAAAGTTTAATAGTTAGAAAACAGTGAGCTGAGATAACTTATAATAGTTCAATAATAAAAATCAAATAGTTAGAAAAAAATGAGTTGTAATGGTAATTTAATATAATTTAATCAATATTTGTTTAAGATTAAAAAATTATTTTATACATACTTAAATATTTGAAGAACAATAATTTCTAAAAAAAAGTTATCATATGAGTGTAATGTTATAATTCACTCTATTTTGTTTAAATTATTAAAATTAAAAACAATTATCATTCAGTGTAATGTTATAATTCACTCTATTTTGTTTAAATTATTAAAATTAAAAACAATTATCATTCAAACTATATAAATCTTTAAATATGTGTAAAATACTAGTTTCTGACATAAAAATATTAATATATAATATATAACTATTAGAGCTAAAAAAATTATTCAATAAGTTTTATGGGTTTCATATATGTCTTATGTGAAATCTGCTCCTATAGGCTCAAAATATATGAGCAAATCAAACTAAAGTAAAAAAAAAAAATCATGATTTTAAAATTAAGATTTGAAATATAAACATTAGAAAAAATCAAATGATTAAATTAATTATAAAAATACTTACATTTCATTGATTCAAGTAGGAGAAATTAGTCACTAGTTATGATCAAGTGACTACAATAGTATGTGCCTCTAGCAAATACAATAAGAGCATATAATTATTTAATTAAATAGTGTAGTAAAATTAAAATTTAGATAATGTTTAATATAATTTAATTAATATTTTAAGGTTTGATTAATATGTAACATTTTTAGATTAAATTTTACAAAGTATAATATTTATATATTTGAAAAATATTTTTTTTAATATAAAATTATTATAATATTAATGTAATGCTGTTGTTATAGCTTAGTTGTATTTAGTGCATGTGTATTTTATTTAAATTTTAAAACTATTCAGTAAATTTGCATATTTTAATTATTATTTTTAGGCATGATTGTTAAATAGTTCTCTTAAAAGAATAATAGCACAAGAGTTCTCAAAATTTGATTAAGATCATTAATTTACACAAACTAAAGTACATGTGGTGATTCCTAGAAATTTGCCCCAATAAGACCTCATATATATGGCATGATTGTTAAATAGTTCTCTTAAAAGAATAATAGCACAAGAGTTCTCAAAATTTGATTAAGATCATTAATTTACATATACTAAAGTATGGGTAGTGATTCCTAGAAATTTTCTCCAATAAGACCTCATATATATGAGCCAATCATATTGAACTAAAATATTTAAATTTATTTTAAAAATTTAAAAATACATAGATCTAATTGTGGGAAATTAAAAAGATTTAAGTAGATGTGAATGAGACAGTATATTGCCTGCGAAAAATACAATAATTAGGCTAATGAATAAAAATATATGGTGACATAATAAAGAAGAGAGGGAAGGGGGGAAGAGAGGGAGGGAGAGTGTTGGTAATTATAAGGGGTAATATGTGTGTGGAGAGAGAGAGAGAGAGAGAGAGTAGGGTGACAGACACAAGGTAAAAGGAATGGTATGGTGAGGAGAGGGAGGAAAAAGTGTGAAAGATAGTAGTTAGGGAGAGATAGAAAAATGATGTATAGTAATCATGGGAAAGTGATAGTGAAAGGGTATGTGTGTACACATACATACATACATACATACATACATACATACATACATACATACATACATATATATATATATATATATATATATATATATATATATATATATATATATATATATATATATATATATATATGTATATTATGTATATATATATACACATACATATACAGAGAGAGAGAGAGAGAGAGAGAGAGAGAGAGAGAGAGAGAGAGAGAGATCATGGGGAAGTGATAGTGAGAGTTAGAGGATAGAGAGATGATACATAGAGATAAAGGAATAGAATAATTAGTGCATGTAATAAAAATATTAGGTGATGGAAGAAGGAAGATGGGAGGGGAAATAGAAATGAGATATAGATTAGGATGAATGTATAGTTAGATAAAGGAGAGAAGTAGGATAGGGTAAGCCATGAGCTAGAAATTGAGGATAAAAAAGAAATGGTATAGTGATAATTACAAGGGGACATGTAAGAAAGAGAAACTAATATTTGGGGACATGTATAGGAGAGAAGTGGGATATGATGAGAGACATGAGGTACACATAGAGGGTAAAAAAAGGAACAATATAGTTAGAAGAGGGATGAGAGTACTTTGAGAGACTAAAAGAGAGGGATAAACATATAAGAACTATGGGAAAGTGATAGTGGGAGGGAGAGAAGGAAAGAGATGACATGTGTGTGTGTGTGTGTGTGTGTGTGTGTGAGAGAGAGAGAGAGAGAGAGAGAGAGATTAAAATTTTGGGCAAGTGAAGATGAGAGGGGGGAGGAGAGAGATCATATATAGAGAGATGAATAGTAAAAATAAAGCATGGAATATAAATATGTGGTATATGGGAGGGGAGAGAGATATACATATATGATTATTAGGATGAATTATATGGAGAGAGAGAGAGAGAGAGAGATTTGGTGGAATGAAATGAGGGGTAAATGAGTAATGGCTACTAGAGTCAAACAAAGGATATCAGATGTGCAGAAGCTCACAAACAATCAACTAGACATGATGAATCAGCTAATGCTTGCAAATTGGGAATTGAATCATAAGGATGTGGAAATTGCAAATCTCAAATCAGAGAAGCACATACTAAAGAATGAACTAAAAAATGAGAAAGAACCTATGGAGAAATTTAGCAAACCAAAAGAAGCAATGATATACTTTGAAGAACTTATGAAGTCATCTAGCAGCACTGATGGATTAGAACATTCTTACACTGAGCAAGGAGAATCATTTAGGAATGGAGAGCTAAGGAATGCAAAGTCAAAGAAAAAACCAACATGCTATCACTGTGGAAAACTTGGTCATACTAAAGACATTTATTGAAGAAAACATAGTATGCAAAATTCTCAAAACTACAAATGTTACAATTATTATAATCAAATCAATCTGATTGATATAATTTTATTTTTTTAATATTAATTAAATTGTGAATATTTAAGTATGAAATAATTTAACTTTTGATAAAAACATTACATTCTTCAACATTATTTAAAATTAAATAATTGTGTAAATCAAACATCAAATTCATTCTTCCAAATTGTATTCAATCTTCTTTATTCATTTGACCCATGCTAAACCACGTTTACACTAAAACCTAATATTAGAAATGTAATTTTAACCTAATATTAGAAATGTGATTTTATTACAAGACTTTTGTAATTAAATATAAAAGAAAAATTGTATAAAAGTTGCCCTTTTATAAAAAAAAATTGACTAACAATCTCTAAGAATAAATGAGGAGAACATATTTTATACATGCCTATATATTTAGAACAGCAAGTGGTTAATTATCAAGCAACTACCCAGTTTTTTTCTCTAACAAGACTCTGTAAGAAATAATATGGTTTTTCTATCTTATTTAGTTGTCAATCTTTATCGCCATAGAAATTATTAATAAAACATTTATTTAAAAAACGTTTTCTTTCTTGAATCACCAAGAATTATTTCTTGTCTTTAATTTTGTGTTTTACTTTTAAGAAGACACTCAAGGGAGACAGACCAAAAAAATAAAAGACATTAAAAAAAAAAATCAATATAATTTTGTGTTTTACTTTTAAGAAGACACTGCTACAAAAATATTACTAAAGTTACAATCGCCCATGCAATATGTGAAGTCCATCTCCGTGACTTGAATATTGCACATCAAATAACATCATAAGGTAAATTATGATTTAAAACAAATTACTGATTGATGCATTGAATGACGTTATGGAATGTAACGACTCTAGTAGTTCAAGATTTGAACCAAGTTAGGGAGACACTATAAAGAATTTATTCATTCGAAAAGATTAATATATTTTGAAAAATAAGGATTTAGTACAGTAATATTACAAAGTCAAGAATAATAAGAGCGTACAATAATTTAATTAAATAGTGTTCTAAAATTAAAATTTAGATAATGTTTAATATAATTTAATTAGTATATGTAATATTTTTAGATGAAATTTTGTAGAGTGCAATATTTATATATTTTTAAAAAATAATATAAAATTATTATAATATTAATGTGATTCTACTGTTATAGCTTAGTTGTATTTAGTGTATGTGTATTTTATTTATATTTGAAAACTATTCAATAAATTTGCATATTTTAATTATTATTTTTAGGCATGATTGTTAAATAGCTCTCTTAAAAGAAAAATAGCATAAGAGTTCTCAAATTTTCATTAAGATAATTAATTTACACATACTAAAGTACGAGCAATGATTCCTGGAAATTTGCCCATATAAGACCTCATATCTATGATTAATCATATTGAAGTAAAATATTTAAATTTATTTTAAAAATTAAAAAGATCACAAATATACAGAATATAGTAGAGCAAGAAAATATCGAAATTGAAGAAAAAAAATACATAGATCTAATTGGTTGAAATTAAAAAGATTTAAGTAGAAGTGAATGCAATAGTATATTGCCTACTGCATATTGCCTACAATAAGGACAATAATTAGGCTAATGAATATAAATATATGGTGAAATAATAAAGAAGAGAGGGAAGGAGGGAGGGAGGGAGGGAGAGAGTTGGTAATTATAAGGGGTAATGTTTGTATGTCTGGAGAGAGAGAGAGAGAGAGAGAGAGAGAGAGAGAGAGAGAGAGAGAGAGAGATGGTGAGGAGAGGGAGGAAAAAGTGTGAAAGATAGTAATTAGGGAGGCATAGAAAGAGAGGTATAGTATTCATGGAAGTGATGGTGAAAGGGTGTGTGTGTGTGTGTGTGTGTGTGTGTGTGTGTGTGTGTGTGTGTGTGTGTGTACACATTCACATACATACATACATACATACATACAGAGAGAGAGAGAGAGAGAGAGAGAGAGAGAGAGAGAACACAATTATGGGCAAGTGAAGATGAGAGGGGGAAGGAGAGAGATCATATATAGAGAGATAAATAGAAAAAATAAGGCATGGAATAGAAATATGTGGTATATGGGAGGGGAGAGAGATATAGATATATGATTATTAGGATGAATTATATTAAGGGAGAGAGGTGGGGGAGGGGGGAGAGAGAGAGAGAGAGAGAGAGAGAGAGAGAGAGAGAGAGAGAGAGAGAGAGAGAGATAAATATAGATCTAGCAGAGATAAATGCATGTAAATGAGTAATGGCTACTAGAATTGAAGAAAGGATATTAGATGTACAAAATCTCACAAACAATCAACTAATACTTGCAAATTAGGAATTGAATCATAAGGATGTGGAAATTGCAAATCTCAAGTCACAGAAGCACATACAGAAGAATGAACTAAAAACTAATAAAGAATCTATGGAGAAATTCAACAAACCAAAAGAAGCAATGAAGTACTTTGAAGAGCTTATGAATTCATCTAGCAACACTGAAGGATTAGGACATTCATACATTGAGCAAGGAGAACCACGCAGGAATGTAAAGTCAAAGAATAAATGAACATGTTATCACTATGGAAAACTTGGTCATACTAAAAAATTTTATTGAAGAAAACATGGTATGCAAAATTCTAAACCTAAAGTACAACGCTAAAAAAATATTACTGGATTCACAATTGGCCCTCCATTTTTTATATTTATTTTTATGATTTCAATGTATTCACACTTTGATTATTTTAATATTTAAGGAATTTTCTCAATTGTATTTTACTTATTTCTAATACTAAAAAAATTATATAGTTCATCTTCATGCCTTACATATTAATTAGCCATATTATTGATTGAAGTATCGATGGGCATTATCACTTCTAAGGAGTGTAATGATTTGCGCATTGAAGCAAGTTATGTAGACACTTTGAGGATTGTATTATTACTTGGTAATTCTTACAAACAAAATTAAAGACTATTGTCACTTATTAATTATTAATTTCTTATGGTTTATATATAATTATAAAAAAAAATCTGAGATGATTTTGTGGATGGATGATCTCGTAATTTATACATGTTTTCTATATGAAATATTAACCTTCAAATTAGTTAGAAAAATAAAGTTATTTTACTATTCTTAAATATTATAAATGTTACACATTTATTTTATATTATTTTTAGTGACCAAAAGAATACTTTAGTAGAACTCCCCAAAGAGAATACTACAACAAACAAAAAATCTCACTTTTCAACTATAGTTACAAACAAACCACACTCAAGTTGTAGAGCCAACCAAATATAAAGACAACTATGAAATGTTTATTAGATTTTAAGATGTGAAATGAATCCTATCTAGATAAAACCTCCACAAGTAAAGGACAAAAACATTACATTTATATTTTTAAAAAGAGTTGCAAATACAACACAAAACATATTTTTCCCTAAATCATTAGTAAAGGAAAATCTTAACTTCAATTTTTTTATTTTTTTTTTGTCTTTTCTGAAATAGTGATTTAATTTAAATTATTCTCATTTTCTTCATTATATTATTATGCTGAGAGGTGTTCTATACAATGGCAACATGAATGCCCAGCACAAGAATATGCCAAAAAAGATTCTCCATCAATAAGAAAGAGCTAGGAGTAGTTACAAACTTTTAAATCATAAAATACATAAAGCATTCCTGAAATAATAGCTGGCCAAAATAAAAGGCAATAAAAGGCATTCTCGAAATAGTAGCTGGTAAAAATAAGAGGAAGCTGAATGGAGCCCAAAATAATAGGGCCCAAAAAAATAGACACCTAAAAAATATAAATATAAATGTATATAATAAAACAATACCAAAATTTTAAGATTTTTTTTGAAAACAAACTTTAAAATAAATAAATCATAAAAGAAAATCAGATAAAATAAAATAAAATAAAATAATTTAGATAAAAATTAAATTAAATTTGATTTAAAAATAAAATAAAAATAAAACAAATGCAGAAGCTCGTGAGCTACGACAGTGACTGTTTCTACTATCAGCGACAATTACTGCTGACACTAACATGTGTTATTGCTAGCAATAATTGTCACTAATAGAAGCAATAGTGGTTGCCAAGGTAATTGTGGATGGGGTGGTAGGGGTGGTGGTGCGTCACCTTTATAATATTTACAAAACAAATTATTTATAAGATCCACCACTATGTGGTGGATGTCATAAATTATTATTTTAAATTTCATTTTAGAATAATGCCTTGTCGGCATTTTTAAATATATTTGTTTAAATTTTGAATTTATATGGAGAGTAAGGGAGTGGAAATTGAAGGGTCTTTTAGTGAACAATGAAGAATCTTTTGATGGGAGGTGAAGAGTTGTTTCTTTGATTATAAACACTCCTCTCCTTTCATTTTTGCTTTGCATTTACAAAAGAGTAGATTTGGAGAGAAAGAAAAGAGTTGTGAGAGTAAAGCTTTGATTACTTTTGAGAGGTAGAATAGCTATTTTTTTAGGAAGAAGAGAGGAAGATTGCAAATTTGAAGATCAACAAGGGAGATCAAAGAGCAGAGTAAGCTTCTTCTTAATGTATTTTTTTTCCATTATGTTCTATTTTTCATTTAGATTACTATCCACATTTAGAATAGTAGTTACAGTATTTACATTTAGTTGTATTTTATATTTTGAATGAGATTTGTTAATTTTTTACAATGTTCTATTCAAAATTACATTCGCATGCTTGATACATTATTTAGATTTAGTTGCATGTTATATATTTAGATATGATTTGCATAGATTATTGTTCTTCATATTTTGCAATGTAGTTTTTAGATTAATGTTATATTTTTTTCCATAATGTTTCATTTATGGATGACAATGCCACCATATAACTAATTTTAATATTCTTTTTTGAAAACAATGATCTATAAATTTAATGATTACTATTTTGATTTACAAAAGTAATTTTATTTATAATAGTATTTTGATTAAGATAAGTATATTGATTTAGATTACTATTATGAATTAGATTACTATTTCAATTATAATAGTTTTTAAATTTAGATTTAGATTAAAATTAATCTTTACTTATTACTATTTGAAAAGTGGATGGCAATGCTACCATTTTCCAAATATTTTATTAAAGTACCAATTTATTTGTTTCTAAATAAGAAAAATCAAAATTATACTTTAAATTTTTTTGTTTGAAAATTAGATTAACCATATATTTATTTTAATTTATGTTTGTTTTTTAAATGCAATTTTAAAAGAATAAATATTAACATTTAGGCATCAATATTTGAAAAGTGGAAGGCAATGCCGCCATTTTTAAAATATTATCATAGCAAGAAATTTATTATAATGTTAGATATAACTAAAAATATTTGTAATGTTTCAAAAATGCCACCATATTTGAAACATTAGAATGTAAATATTTCATAGAATAATAAATATTACTTTGTTTACATATAGTTTTAACCATATGCATTTTATTATGAATATTTTAAAAATATCTATTTGTATTAAGAATTGATTTATATGTTTATAATGAAATAATCAAATACTTTTTTTATTGTTAGGGTTAGAATAGGTATTGCAATGTTTGAGATCATGTATACATATGTTTTGCAATAAAAGTTCTTTTAGATCATTCTTTCTTAAAATGATGTATTCAAGGTTTTCATAAAAAAATAATTTATTTAGATGATGTATCCATTGTTTTCATAAATAAAAAATCATCATATATCTTCATGTTTGTATATTTCTTTAACAAAATGCATTTTCATTATCTTTTAATTATTCTCTTATTTATTGTTCATACTATTTCGTTTCTTCTTAATTAATATGTTTTGCAAAAATCTATAAATGTTTAAATTGTTTGTCTCCATTCATAGATACTTTGATTTTACTCATTTTAAATGTTAATTTTCTTCATTCATGATAACATTATAGATAAATTTAACTACTTATATAGTAATCTTCATTGTTATAATTTTTCTCATGTCTACTAAGTAAAGTATCCCTTAAATAACTCATATATACATTCTAATAAATGAAGTTTACTAATTTATATGACAAATTATTTAGTGTCATGAAACATATATCTTAATTCACTAATATTATTTTTGTACTAGCTATGCTGAGACCTAGGTTAAATTTGTAATCAGAGGAGGCAAGAAGAGAATACCAAAGGAAATATCAAAGAGAATATCATAGAGAATACCACAAATGTCAACAACAACAACAGAGAAAAAATGAAAGAGAACAACAAATAATAACATTAAATCAAGGAAATAGGCAAAGTTATAGTACAAGAAGGTCTAAAGTATCAATTGCACAACTAGAAACTGATGAAAGAGAGCACACAAATGTACAGAGAAACAATCATTTGGTGTACTTTTGAGAGAGTCATTCTAGATGTAGAAAGGTGTGAAGTGCAACATGTTGAAGTGCAACCAAGTGACATACATGGGCATCCTACAAATGTAAACAATCAACTATAATTGGATATGCTCAATGCAACATGATAACCTTATTATTTGCATAGTTTAATGGTTTCAAGTACCATTAGGCTGAAATTTCATTGTACTAATTCTCTAATTTTTAAATTTATCTATGATCATCAATTGGGTCCTAAAATTAAGGTAGCTATAACATTAATTCAAATTAGAAAGAGCACTTCGATTAAAATAAATCATAATGATTGTGCTTCATGACTTTAAACAAATACCTTGCTACTTAATATTTGAAAAGTATGTTTGTCTATTCTTCACTATCCATGAATGGTCATAATATCACCATGTTTCCATACCCAAAATTTTATTACAAATTTCAATACAATATGGTTTTTATTTTCATTTTCTCCACACTTGATTATACTAAGTGACCGATTATGTTTTTGCAAAATAATTATTGATTTAAAATTTATATCCTTATGATTAAGTATACATTTGTTCTTTTTTATTAGTCCTAATGCTTTCTAAATTATATTCTATGAATTGTTTCAGACATGGAAACCTCTGATCGATAGTCAAGCATTGTCAACATGAGCCCAACTTCTTTTGTGAAATCAAATCATTCTTTTGAGATAGAATTTCAGAAGTGTGCATGAATAATTAAATAATATTGTACAACTATGGTAA
The DNA here is from genome assembly GCA_028749045.1 of Cupressus sempervirens. Taxonomy (NCBI): domain Eukaryota; kingdom Viridiplantae; phylum Streptophyta; class Pinopsida; order Cupressales; family Cupressaceae; genus Cupressus; species Cupressus sempervirens. The sequence continues at coordinate 320,122,492 of CM053793.1, read as the reverse complement.
AAGCACTTGAGAAGGTAGCTTTATTAATTGATCATGTACAAGAGATAGAGATAATTGAGATGGAAGATGTTGCCAAATACGTATGCAACACATCTGCAAAAGTGGATGCATTTCCACCCATGATGAAAGAGGTCTATGATGATCATATTATGAACAAAGGTTGTAATATGATTTTAATATCTGAAGAATATGTAATGCACTTACATCATTATGGAGAATTGAAAATGTGGCCCATATGATGATTTGACATCTTTCAATTTTTCACTTATTACTTCATCTAAATAACTGTATTAGGAGATATAGTTCTCCTTTCATCTATGTATTGAATAATAAATAAACATTTGACTTTTTAGCTCAAATTCTTCTCAACTATACTTGCAAATATTTCAAACATTTTTACCTTGAGCTGTGTATTTATAATATTAAAGCTTTTACATGACATTTATCATTAATATATTGATCATTAAATTATGTATAAAATTGATGTGTTATTTCTAACTATTAACCTACTTGAAAGCAAATATTTATTTTATGCTCATTTTAAGTGCAATCATTACCTCAATAACATTTAGTAGCTCATAATTGTACACTATTCATGCTAAGAATACTAACATTAATCAATGGTCTATTTATTAATGTAACTAATGCAATTATAAAACTACTTAAGGATCATTGTATCCTTATATTGTTCTATTATGCTAAGAGGCATGTGTAACGAGAACAAGTTGCCCTCCTAAACATAACTCTAAATGTAACAATACTTGTAACTCTAACCATGGTCCTAATTTTTCCCCTAACCTTATCCATGATCTTGAGAATATACTTATTATTATATAGGCCACCTTATATAATAATAAATATATTCTAAAATCCTAATCCTTACTCCCTTCCTAACTATAACTGTGACCCTAAGTAAACTCCTCAATGTAACCCTTTCTCTAACTCTGACCTTAATTGTAATTGTAACCCTACCCCCACACCTAACTATAACCCTAAATCTAACTCTACCATAATTGGACTTTAACCCTAATCACAACCGTAACCATAACCCTAACTCTAACCTTAACACTCACTTAAATTAATAACCCTAACCCTAACTCAAACTCAAACCCTAAACCTAACCCTAATCCTTACCACAATTCTAATGCTTTGTCTACCCTGAATTCAAAATATAACCCTAATTCTAACTTAAACTTTAACTCTTACTCATATTCTAATCCTAAACCTAACCCTTACCCTAACCTAGGTAACTCTAATCCTAAACCTAACCTTGACCTTGACTCTAACCCTGACCCTAACCCTTTCTCTACCCCTATCTCTATCCCTAACCTTAACCATGAGCCTATCTCTAACCCTAACCCTAATCTTAATCTTAACCCTAACCTTAACCCTAACCCTAACCCTACACCTACCCTTAAGTCTAACCCTAAATCTAACTCTACAATAATTAGACTCTAACCCAAACCCTAACCCTAACCCCAACTTTAATGTTGAATGAAACCCTAACCCTAACCTTAACTCTAACCTTAACTGATTCAAACCCTTACCCTAACCTTAACCCTGATTTAACTCTATATATAACCCTAACTCCAAATATAGACCTAACCCTAACCATAACCCTAAATCTAACCCTTTCTCTACACCTTTATCTATCTCCAATCATAATCATAATATGTAACCTTACCTTATTCCTAACTCTAACTATTAATCTAACTCTACCATAATTGGACTTTAATATTAACCATATCCCTAACACTAACTCTAATATTAAACTTGATTCAAAACTCTAACCTTAACCCTAACTCTAACATTACCCCTAACTCAAACCTTAACCAAAATATTTAATCTATTTGTAACTCTAACTCTAACTCTAACTCTAACTCTAACCCTAACTCTAACTCTAGCTGTAACTCAAACTCATATCCTAAACCTAACCCTATTTCTAATGTTATGTCTACCCCTAACTCAAATTGCAACCCTAACTCAAACTCATACTCTAACCATAAAAATGACCCTAATCTTCACCCTAATCCTAACCCTTTCTCTACCTTATCTATAACCCTAACCCCAACCCTAACTCTAATCCTAATCTTAACCCTAACTCTATTCCTAACACTAACCTTAATCCTACCCTTACCCCTAACTCTAACTATAAATCTAACTCTACCATAATTAGACTCTAACCCTAATCTGAACCCTAACTCTAACCTTAACTCTGACTCAAATCCTTATGCTAACCATAACCCTAATTCTAATTCTATATAGAACCCTAACTCTATATATAAATGTAACCCTAAGTATAACCTTAAGCCTAAGCCTTTCTCTAACTCTAACCCTAACCCTAATTGTAACTATAACTCAACCACTACCTCTAACTACAACCCTAAATTTAACTCTACAATAATTGGACTTTAACCATAATTGCAATGGTAATCCTAACCCTAACTCTAACCTTAACCCTAACAAAAATCTTGACTCAAACTCAAACACTAATCCTAACCATAATTCTAATGATCTATCTACCCCTAACTCAAACAATAACCCTAACCCTAACTCCAACTCTAACCCTAACTCATATTTTAACCCTAACCTTAACCCTAACCCTTTCTCTACCCCTATCCCTAACCCTAACCCTAACTCCAATTCTAACCTTAACCCTAACTCTAATCCTAACAATAACCCTAACCCTAACCATAATCCTACCCTTAACTCTAAACCTAATCCTAAATCTAACTCTAACTATAAATCTAACTCTACCATTTTTAGACTCTAACGCTAACCCTAACCCTAACCCTAACTCTAACCTTAACCTTGACTCAAAACTCTAACCCCAACCCTAACGCTTACTTTAATCTTGACTAAAACCCTAACCCTAACCCTAACTCTAACCTTAACTTGATTCAAACCCTTACCCTAGCCTAACCCTTTCTCTAACTCTAACCCTAACCATGATTATAACTATAACCCTACCCCTACCTCTAACTATAGCCCTAAATCTAACTCTACCATAATTAGAATTTTAACCCTAATTGTAATGGTAACCCTAACCTAAGTCTAACCTTAACCCTGACTCAAAACATTAACCCTAACCCTAACTCAAATCCTGACTCAAACTCAAACCCTAAACCTAAACCTAATCCTAACCATAATTCTAATGCTCTATCTACCCCTAAATCAAACTATAACCCTAACCCTAACCCTAACAATAATCCTACCCCTAACTTTAACCCTAAATCTAATTCTAACTATAAATCTAACTCTACCATAATTAGACTCTGACCCTAACCCTATCCCTCAGTTTAACCTTGACTAAAACCCTAACCCATACTCTAACCTTAACCCTGACTCAAAACTCTAACCACAACCCTAACCCTTACTTTAATCTTGACTAAAACTATAACCCTAACCCTAACTCTAACCTTAACCTAACTCAAACCCTTACCCTAACCTTAACCTCGATGTAACTCTATATAAAATCCTAACTCTAAATATAAAACTAACCTTAACCATAACCCTTAATCTAAGCTTTTTTCTACCCCTTTCTCTAACTCTAACCCTAAATATAATTTTAACCCTAACCCTGATCCTAATTTTAACCCTAATTATAACCCTAACTATAACCCTAACTTCAACTCTAACTCTAACCCTTATTCTAACTCTAATTCTAACTCTAGCTGTAACTCAAACCCTAACTCTAATTCTAACTCTAACCCTAACTATATTTACAACTTGAACCCTAATTTTAACTCTAATTCTAACCGTAACTCTAACCTTAACAATAGCCCTAACCCTAAAAATAGTCCTAGCCCTAACCCTAACTCTAACCCTAACTCTACTTGAAACTCTAATCCAAACCCTAACTCTAGCTCTAAGTGTAACCCTAACCCTAACAATAGCCCTAATCCTAACCCTAACTATAATTTTAATCTTAATGCTAACCCTAACTCTAATTCTAATCCTAACCCTAACCCTAACCCTAACCATAACTCTACTCTTGAATATAAAATTTTACGTAACAATTTCCTTAAAATAAAAATGAGCTAAAGTGATGCAAATAATTACCATATATAGAATTTAAAAATAGAATGTTGAAGAATAATTTTATAGTAAGTTTATACTACTACAATTTTATAGTGAGTTTATACAACTATATTTAAAAATAAATAAATAAATGGATACTAACCTTATCGAAAATAGAAAAAATTAAAAATACTTTTCTAGTCATGCCATGATTCCCAGTAGCTTATATATATATATATATATATATATATATATATATATATATATATATATAAATGTAGCTTTTGAAGATTGTAGATCATTAAAAAAATTGTACATTGTAGTTAATATATATACAGTATGTGTAGGATTATGTTCAACCAAACTATGCTCTTAAGTGGCAATAACAAGTCAATAAATCAAGGTTATGTCAACTTGAAGTGCAATTTTCAACTTGCTATAAACTTTATATAAAAAATTTGAGAGAAAATAATCTCTAGAAAATTGAATTTTTTTTCTAAATTACTAGGTCTTATCTGAAAGTAATAAAAATTAATTAGTCAAAATTTTGAATTTTAATGAAATAGTGCAAAAATTGTAGGACAAGAATAAGAAGTAGGCATGTGTCTAACCACCTTAATCAAAATAATATTTATAATATTTTTTAATAATATTATAGATATAAAAAGTAGACTCATGTCTGAATGTGACACATATTTTTGGGCTTTTTATTCTAAATAAATAATTAATTATGAATTTTCTATGATAGTATTTTTGGAATAAATAAATTCTTGTGTTTGACCACCTTTACTAATTCAAGACCCTACAAAATTTATTTTTTAATTTTTTCCCTTATTGTAGAAGAAGCATAGAAAGTAATGCATCTGTTGGATTTCAAAAATGTTGTACCATTTGAAAGTTACAGTTATTTTTCAATTAGTGTGTCAATCAACACTTTATATGTAATTCCATTACAAAATAAGTAATAATTACTTACTAATCTCATAATTTGAAAAATCTTATATTTATGGAAAGATAAGAAAAATATTAAGAAACCCTTTTCATTTCACCAAATTTGGGTGAAACAAAGTCGTCGGCTACATGTTTGAAGTAAAACAACGCACACAAGAACATGCCAAAAGCATATTTTTGGGACATTTTTAAAGTTGATCATGTAGGCTTGGTATCCAAAGATATAACAATCCTTATTAGTTTGGTATTAGGATGGGTTGAAAAGAAGTTGGAATAGATATTGAAATGCTTTGAAGTGTTTCAAAACTACATATTTTTCAAATCACCACTTTTTGGTACACCATGATCTTGCACACACACACACACACACACACACACACACACACACACACACACACACACACACACACACACACACACACATTTATATAATTCTAAAATTAATGTTAGGTGGAATTCAAATAACAAAATAACAAAATAAATAGTCAATATTTTTTATTAATACAATGATTAGATATCTCTTCAATAACTATTTATTAAAAATCATAGTCAAAGTTTAGGAACTTATTCAAATTTATATTTCATAGAATTAGAAAACCAAAAACAATGTCTTGGAAAAAAAAAACAATTAAATGAATTATAATTGAGATAAGTAATTTATAGTTAATTAATAAATATAAATAATAAAATTTGGACAATTTTGCAGGTTCAAAAGTATTTAGTAATTGATTTAGAATATAAATCAAGCAATTTATTTATTTTGATTTTTTTTTAATGGGATGGAATAATAACATAAATATTTATTAAAAAATTTAAATGGTAGTTTATGTTTAAGATCATTTTTAATAGTATGTGATTTCTTTATTTTTAACTAAGAACATAATTATTTGTCCAATGTATCTAGAATCAAATGAGATTGATGCATCATTTGATATGTAAAAGGGTGGGATATTTAATTGATGTAATTCTTCTTCGAGTAACTCAAGTAGCATGTAGGTGAAGAGCTTGAATCCAATTTCGAAGAGTGATCTTAGCTAGAGTACCATGAAGCTACATGAGAAGATCATACTTGTTAAGAACATGTTGGAGAGAAATATTTGTATCTTTTATAAACCACTATGTGTCTAAAATTATATGATAATGGAGTTTTTGTTACATTTATTCATTAAATGTGTTTCTTATTAGATTTTGTTTTATAATTTTAAACAATTTTTCAGAAGTCTATTCAAATTCATATAACTAGTAACCAAAATTACTAGTTTTTTGGTTAAGAAGCATAAAACCAATACACACAAAAATTTGAGATTTTACATGTTGATCTGTACTAATTGAATCATGAGTTGTATTGACTTGACTTTAATTAAGAAATTTATTCACTACCAATTCATCTCTAGATGGAAGACCATTATGAAAATTACATAGATGTCATCCTTTTGCACCTAAATCTTCTCATAACTAGGAGAATTCTTGAGAGAAACAAAAATTATTTATCAATTTTTCATCTTTAGGGGAGAGGCCATTAAAATTTATAGAAGGGGAAAGGGGCATGGTAGAGGGGTTCAATATGAGAAATATTAAAACTATCATCCTCTTATGTAAAATTGCTCTCATGAGGGAGGTACATTTTCTAAGTAAGATCAACAAAAATCCTCTATTTTTTTTTATCACTAAGAGAGATATTGTTCATAATGTAATATTTGTGGAATGAGGTTTACACTAGTTTATGAATTCAAACTAGGACTATGACCTATTCTAGCTTAATTACAATAGGGAGTCAGGATCCAATTGGCTCAACCTCAAATAAAATTGAAAAGGATTGACCATGGGGTGAGTCTAGTAGTCCTCATCTTAGTTAAAAATGATATTGCAATGATGTGACTTTGATGATATATCTAAGGATAAATATGATAAATTGATAGTTTTCTAATCTCCAACAAACTACAAAATAGATATGCAAAAAAAAGTTATAGACCTAGAAAGAAGTGATAAACCCCTATTTGAAATATGGTCTCATTCAAGAGGTTAATGTTTCTAGAGGCTACCTTGACCAAGAAGAATGGATGCGAATGTATAATAGACCTTCAATAACATAATATATTTAATAGAATATTCCTCAAAAAAATTGTCAATTTGTTTAGCTTGAAGTTAGGTACCTAAATTTATAGGTCTTTATCTATTCTAGTTATTTCAAAATCTACATTTCATGATCCTATCACCCACTTATACAAATATGATAAAATATTATTTTGATGAAAGTTATCCTGTGTCAAACCTTGATTTTGGAGTTAACATTGGTATCAAAAGAAAATTTTAATTGACCTAAAAACATGCTTTAATAGAATAGACGCTAGATGTGAAGCTAAATTAGTTGAATTATTATGCCTTTGTCACTCTACTTTGTTGTGAATTTGTTAGAAATTAAACTCCCCCAAGATAACTATGAGGAGGGGGGAATTAGTTATGCAATTTAACAACTGTCAATATCTTCTTTAATTCTAAAATATGTAAACAATAGATGCAAAAAGCATAGAAAGATAACCATCCTTAATAACACTAGATTTGTTAAGTAGGGAAACCCTTGATTAGAGGGAAAACCCTACTGGGGATGGTACAAAATAATGATGTAATAATATGAAAGTTCCTTGTGAAAGAATGTGCCATGTTAGGATACAATGAAATATAATCACTACATATAAGTCCCTATTAGGAAACTTTTAATCCCTATTAGGAGATTCCAACCTTGTTAGGAGTTGTGCCGACCATGTTAGTAGTTGAAAGGAAGAAAGATGGACCCATTTTCCAAACAAGTTAAGTACTATCGTTACTAAATATTAGAAGCATACTTAAAAAATTGTTCAACAAAGAGATCTTTCCAAATATAGTTCCCTCTAATCTCGCCATGGCTCAACTGAACTAATCTCTTCTTTGATCCAAAATTTATTCGCATTCAAGGTTGCATATCACAATATGATCTCATTGATCTACTATACACACACTACCACAAGGAAATAATATTTTATTTATATGAAGTCCTAAAGAAAATTATCCAGTTATCTTTTAGGATTTCCAAATTTACAATAATAACATAGGACCAACTTGAGATATTACATTACATGTTATCATGCAATATTACATCTTTTCACAATTTCAAGTCATCTATTGGCTCACATTCTTCATAGATTTATACTCGTTCATCATCTAATTATGTGTGTTTGACCAAAGAATCTTCTACATGTCTTCAACCTCTATTCCAAATTTCTCAACTTTATTCCATCTTTGTTGGGAGATAAAATCCAAACATCAGTACCTTCTTTCCAAAAATATTGTCTGAAAGCTACCTTCACCAAATTCTTCATAACTTTGTAACTTGGTCTTCATATTTTCATATGCATTCTTAACTATAGTATCTAGACATAGTCCAAAACATAATTCCAAGTGTGCAAAAGTTGATCTTTAATTCTCAAGCTACATGAAGCCAATCTCTATCTACTACTATGCTAGTCTATAAAGAATAACCAGTATTGTAAGGACCTACTTGGGGATCCTTGGAACAAGGATCAATAAAAACTAAGAGATATTTTTTTAAACAAGTATGGATGCACATGAAAATCAACATACAAGGATCACAAGATCACAATGGAAGACTTATCCAACAATCCCAACAACCAACAATTCTGCAAAAGCCATTACCAAAGAAAAATGTTGAAAATTGAAAGATTAGAACCAAAGATGACAATAGAACATAAAATATTTGATCTATCAAGGCATGGGAAAACAAGCAATCTTAAAGTGTCCTCAAAACACAAAAATGTGTTCCCTAAAAAATAGCAGAGATAACCCTTGTTTTCTATCTAAGGAAAGGAAACAACAGTCTTGCACGAGGAAGTACACCTACATATTGTGCAAGGAACTATCCTCTTGCACTAGGAAATGCTTTGGAACATCCAATAAGTCTCTTCATCCTACTATCAAGGTTCACATGTGAGAATGCCCACATGTATGTGAGGAAGTGCCAAGTCTCGCACAGGAGAGGGTATAATCTCATGTGAGCTTCTACTACAATTTACATGAGAGAATGCCTTCTGGTGCAAGAGATCACATTCTCACATAAGAAAACACTTCTCTGACATGAAGAAGTATGATAGCAAATAGGGAAAATGAAAGACAAAGAAGTAGGAAAAACAATTCCTCCACACTAAGGAGTACCAGAACCACAAATTGAGGCTTGAACACTCAAACCCAAGACAAGCAAGATGGAAAATCAACTAACCATCTAAACCATAGTAGCATAAGAAAACATACTAAAAGAAACATCTTAATGTACAAAAACAAACTAAATTCTTGGGCGGTTCCTCCCAATAGCAATAGCATCATGACACCTTGAAGGTCCTAGTCATCTCCCATGTGTAACATCCCAAACTACAAATTGGATAGTTAGAGTTGTCTTATGAGGGCAATATTACTAAAACATAATAACATCATAAGAACAAGGAAATCTAACATGCTAGACTAGTAAAGCAATAGATAATCCAACTAATTAAATCACATCATCTAATCATATGCTAAACATCATAATGTAGGAATGTGTCAATTAAACTAACATCATATAGACATGATATCCAAGCATTCCAATGAAAGCATAAATCACAAGGAAGCATACTCTAGAATCCTGAATATATCAAGTGAAATCAAGAATTAGTCACATTGGAATAATAGACCATCTTTGTACACCAGTTCCTAGTAGTGGTATAGGTAGCTACGCCTCCCAACCATGTGGACCTTATAGGTCTGCTCCCATCATGCTGATGGAGATAATGATCCAACAAAAAACAAATACAATTAAAAATCCATGGCTAACACTCATGCCAGATAGTAAAGAGGACTACAACCAAAAGCATGAGACAATGCAAGTGGATCAAGTCCTGATCAGACACTCTATGGGTCACTATGTAGGGGTTATAGTGTGTTGAACCCTTGGTATTTCATCATTGATTGTTGTCATTGATGTCAATAATGTAATTATAATGAGAATATGGTATGGTTTAATCATGTAATTATCTTATTTGATGTCCTTAAATATTTTTCAAAACATATTCAAGACAAACACGTAAGAGTTAAACAATTAACAATTAATGTTCACATTGGTTTAGAAAATGGTTATAAAAAAATATTTTTGGTGTATGAGAAAGTTGACTAGATTTTTTATTAAATAGACCACAAGAATCATATCTTTTTGGAAAGGCCCCTGAGTTAGCTAAAATTGGTTTCTATTAGTTTTTGCATAACACATGTATGGAAAGAGAAAAAGTTTGTTTATTAGAAACAATTACCAAATTGTTTATGATAGTTTTAGCAGTTTTGAATGGTTTTGGTCTAATGGAAGTTTGGGTTATGTACTTGCATCCAAAATTCTAACTTTCTTAGTTTATAAATAGAGGATAAATTCTTCTAAAACATCCAATAGGTGGTTTTGATAGAAGCTATAGGATTTGTGTGGAATTCCTTGTAGATCGAAAAATTTGCAAGTAGATTTTTAACAACAAAGAAGAGGGTAATGCTTCATGTTTCTATTTTCATATTTGTGATTTGATTTTAATTGTAGAAGTTTATCAAAGGTAAAAGAAGAGTTATATATTGCTACTTCATTCATTCATATCAAATCTTTTAATGGGAAAAGAAAATATATTTGGATATTGGATGTTTTGAGGAGAATAGAAGTATATCTTGCATTGTGTTTTCAACAAGAAGTTGAAACTAGTGATTCGTGATTTATGTTGTAACATAGATGATCCTCTAATTTTATATCTCATTTGTTCATTTTGGAAGTTGATGCTTCTTGTATTCATGAAGTTGATGCTTCAAGTGTAAGGGATTGGTGTTTCTAAAATAGGATGTTGGTGCTTCCCAGAGTTGTAGCTCTAAAAGATTTTCCCAAGAAGCCAATAAAGTTTTACATTCAAAGTGGTTTCTTTACCCTAAGGGGTTTTCCATGTTAAAATATTTTGTCACTTTTTTATTCATTAACTATCTTGCTCATGTCTTAAATTTTTATAACTTGTAATTGTTTCAAGTTATGAAAATTATTTTAAATCACTGATTCACCCCCACTCTCAGTGGTGTTTGTATTCCAACAAGTGGTTTCATATCAAGGTTACCTATATCGAGTTTAACAACTTTGGGTAGATTTTGGTTGAGTGGAATACTTATCTTTTTTGGATCAAGATAGTTCTTCAAAGGTTCCTATTTTTTATGGATCAGATTATGCTTTTTGGGAAGTAATGATGCAAACATATTAGTGCTCTATTAATGTTGATGTTTGGGATTTAGATTTTAATGGTTATAAAGTTCCTAATACTTTACCTATAGATCCTGATGAAAAGAGGAAGTATGGAACTGATATGAAAGCTAAATTTTCTATACTTAATAGTTTATCTAAAGATGTTTTTGTTAATGTAATGCATTGTAGTTCTTTTAAAGAAGTATGGGATGAATTAAAAAATATATATCATGGTAAAGATAGAGTTAAATAAGCCAAGATAAAACTTTTGAAATCAAGATTTTAAGACCTTAAGATGGTAATGATGAAAAGGTAGAACACTATCTCCTTAAGATAGATGAAACTATAAATGGCATAAAAGGACTTGGTGAAAAAATTGATGATATTAATGTTGTAAAGAAATTTTTGAGATATCTTCCTGATAAGTTTGATTCTAAGATATGTTCTATAGAAGAAAATATAGATATTAACAAATAAACAATGGAAGATATTCATGGAGCACTTGTAGCTTATGAAATGAGAAAGTTTGGGAAGTAGGAATCCATAAGCAAAGAAGCAACATTCAAGGTGGAAAATAAAGTGAAGCAAGTCTTTTCAGAATCAAAAGATCTTAATGTTCTTGAAGCACATTTATCAAGGAAATTAAATAAAGAAGTGGTTAAATACAAACATAAACTTCCTTTCAAATTCTTTAATTTTGGTAAAATAGGACACTTTGCATAAATGTCCTTATAATAATCATGATGAAGTAGATGATGAGAAAGAGAAATCAAGTAAAAATAAATTCTATAACAAAAAGAACTTCTTTATGAAGAAGAAGAGTTTGATTGCTGATGTATCAGATAGTGAATCTAGTAGTTTTGAATGTGATGAATATTAAGTTTCATTCGTGGCTATAGAAACTATTTGTCAAGAATTAGATAGTGATGATGATTTTGAACTTGGTGAGGCTGATTTAGAATGTGAATTTCTTTATGCACTTAAAAAGATAAAGGAATTAAAAAGGAATTAAAGTATTCATGTAATGCCTTGCCAAGGGATCCAAAGAATTAATCTAAAATTTCACTAAGTTTGCCAAACAATTTTTTTTTTAAAACATGAAAGATAAACCATTCACAACTTATACATAGTAACAGAAGCATTAGCATCAATTTAGTAAACATAACAAGTTACATTCTTTAGGAATCCCTTAACATTGAATCACATCTAATCATAACTAATTATGTTTCCATCTAATACTACATCCACATAAAATAATAATGAAAATTCCAATGTTCTTAAATTACATTTTCAAATGCTCAATCATCCACTGCACATGTCAAAAGGTATGAAAAGCTTAAAAGAACATACATCTGTGTAAATAAAGAATATCATCACCCAATACTAATCCATGATGCAGTAAATGAAACCACATGTCATACATGATACATCATCATCATAAAGATATAACATCCATCATAAAAGATAACCATATATCACAAACATAAATAACTAACTGCATGGTTCCTCCCAACTGTAAATAGCATCATTAGACCATCGTGGATCCTAGCAATCCCTCTGTGCATAACATTCCAAATCACCAAAGAGATCATTGGTATTAACATAGTAGGAATGTCACACCTAAACATACTCCATCATATACAGAAAGGATCTAGCATGCAAAGTAAAGCATAAGATAACATCATCTAACATATGCTAATCATCAATATAAGAAACATACCAGTAAATACATCCACCATAAGGTATATCATCTATCATAATGATCCAAGAATAGAATGAAGATAAATACCAACCAAGAATGTTCCAGCCATGGTGTCTTGGACGGATCTCAAATGATAAGAGTGGAAAAAACACTACCACCTGACCGTGTGGAACCTAAATGGTCCACTCCCACTGTGCTGAGGAGATAATCTCAAGTCCGAAACAAGATATCAAAATCACATAGCACAATATTCTTTAAGTCTAGGCATCCTAAAAGTATACTAACTCAAAGGTTCCAATCACAAACTGACATCTAATCCGAGAGGCACATCAATAAGTACACCACCAGAGGTACACAAAATCTATAGAGGAGACTCAGGCTACATACTAGGGAAAGTATACTAACTCAAAGGTTCCAATCACAAACTGACATCTAATTCGAGAGGCACATCAATAAGTACACCACTAGAGGTACACAAAATCTATAGAGGAGACTCATGCTATATACTAGGGAGTGTCATCACATGGCTTCTTGAGTTACCCTCGACTGGTCTCTCATTAGACCTCGGACCCTCAAGCGTTGAGTTACCCTGGATTGGTTACTCTGAACCTCAGACCCTCAACGTGGCACATGTGGAAACCAAGAAGCCCTCTGAAAAAGATGAGACACTATTCTCATCCTTAGCCTATACAAGCACTCAAGGCATGGGTGGATCAAATATCTCTAACTTATCTTTTTAGTGTGTTTCCCCCCCCCCCATAAATTTTAATTACTAGATTATCACTTATTACATAACTTTCATTAGGTTACCCTGGTACTGACCACTTTGGGCCTCGAACCCCTATGCAAGCCACTCCCATAGTCATGTACCTAGACAACCTCTCCTAAGCACATAAATCCATAGTTGTGTCCCATACCACAACACTCATAAAGATCAAACTCACTTCCTTAATAGGCAACCTAATAATAAGATGGTTCTCCCATCTAAGAACACATAAAAGCTCCACAAAATAAACCTCATAAATATAATCTCCAATATGAATCACAATATCCATTGGTTCTCAACAAGCAATCAAAAAGTATCTCAAAGCAATACTGATCGAAGACTCCAAAATGGTTGAGTCAAAACATGTCACAACATGACAACATTAAGAAATAAATCAACACTTCAGTCCCATCATGAAAATTGGAAAGTAATCCAAGGATAACTGATTGATGACTCAAAAATGGTTAAGTCAAGTGTCTCAGATACATATAACTCAGTTTCACTCAAGAAGACTGATGAGCAATAACATTTAGTAAATACAAACATCTCATAGAGCATACCATCACATAACCATGGTTGGGTTTAGAAAGATCGAGACCAAATAACATCAACATGCCATCGCATTTCATAGCACCTAAGCCTCTGGTAGACATTTTATAACTGGTCAACAACTAGTCAACCCAAAAACCCAAAACAAGAAGCATAGAGAAAACACAATGCAAACACATGTTTTGGTTTACTAAAATCACACAGCTAAATAATGTGTGGAGTTTTAGTTTTTGTTTACCAGTATACTTCAAGTGTATAGGATTTATCATTTGACCTACAAGTCAACCTGTTTGTTCCCCGATAGCATTATCCTTCCATTATTTAAAATAATATTCTAAGAATAACTTAAGGATAAATATCTACTCATTAAATCATTTGACACTTAATAAAATCATTCGCTTTATTTTGCTAAGATCAATGTTCTAATTGAGATAACTCTTCTTTAATGTTACTTCAACTTTTCCAAACAAAACCCAAGGATCATATTCTTTTAAATTATAAGAAAGCCAATTACTAGTCTTCGACTAAGAAGATTATAACTTTATGACCAATTAATTCAATCAATTAACATAGGTACACAATCCATAATCTTTTATCATTCTAATAATACTTAATTAAAACTCAATTAAATATTACTAAATTTAAGCCTTTTAATATTAATCATTATAACAATTAAATCATCACTAATAACCATTAAAATATCTAAAGTCATTATTCAAGTCATTAGAATAGGACTCATCAACTTCGATGTAAATACTTCACAACTTCGCTAGAGGAATCGATATTAGCATATCAATTAGAACTTTATTAATTATTAATTTAATTTAATTAACTCTAATTAATTAATTTAATTTAATTAACTCTAATTAATTAATTTAATTAATAATTACATAACCATACCAACAACCCAATAAATATCAGTAGATTAATAACTAACTATAATTTGTAAGTTATAAGTTGACTACTATTTTCAAATTTAAAGTATATTCTAGGTAGAAGAGATTCCTGATTCCACCCATTTTATATTTAAATGATAGGTGCAATTACTCGTAGTAATTGGTCATTTTAAACTACCAAAATAATGCTTATAAATTTTCAATTAATCAAACCATTGGATAACCTAATTAATTAATTTAACTCAATGATTAATATCAAGCAAGAAGACTCCCTATTTCCCTATAGTTATCCCGTTTAAATAGTATAATCCTCTTAATGTTTTGAAATTAACCTTCCTAAACTCAACTAAGGGTAAATTTTTGAATCATAATAATAATGTTCTCTCAAAAGATGATTCTGATTTAATCATTATCATAATAGGATGAATTTTGTTTCCTCTAACTTGACCAATTAGTCTCATTATTTTAATAAAACTATTTATACCATCATTCATTAATAATCTTATCCATTAAATAATGATCTCATTAATTTTAAAGATTATAAATCTAAAAACTTATTCATATATGAAATTTCCTTATAATAATTTTTTCTGAAATCAATTTCCTTAAAACACTCTAAGGATAATCATCTTTATAGACTTAATAAGATAACCGTCAATTTCATTAATAATAATGCAACCCCATTAATTAATCTTAATTAAATTATATTAAATTATGTTAATTAACAATTATATACCAATCTTCAATCATCATCTATTAAATTTAATCAATATTGATTGACAATTCTGAGAATCTCCAAACTAATTGATAACTTAAATATTCATATGCATTCTATTAAATAAATTCTAACTATATCACTTATTGAAAATTTATTTGACTTAATTAATTACTTAAATGAACTTATATATATATATATATATACATATACATATACATATATATATATATGTATCTATATATGTATATACATATACATATATATATATACATATATATATATATACATATATATATATATACATATATATATATGTATATGTATATATATATATATATATGTATATGTATATACATATATATATATATATATATATGTATATGTATATACATATATATATATACATATATATATATATATATATATATATATATATGTATATGTATATGTATATGTATATGTATATGTATATGTATATGTATATATATATATATATATATATGTATATGTATATGTATATATATGTATATATATGTATATGTATATGTATAGATATATATATGTATATATATATATATATGTATATATATATGTATGTATATATGTACATATATATATGTATACATATATATATGTATACATATATATGTACATATATATATGTACATATATATATGTATACATATATATGTATATATAGATATATATAGATATACATATATATATATACATATATATATATACACACACACACACACACACACACACACACACACACACACACACACACACATATACATATATATATAATATTAATATTTAATAAATCCATAATCGAATAACATAAATCATAAATGTTCTTTATAAAATACGTAATATAATAATAATTAAAAAAAAAATTAAAACCACACGCAACTCATATTAAAATTACCACTGACACGGTCCGTAGTACCCTACGGTCACAAGGCCTGCGATGATAGTGGTACCGAGTACCACCTGTGACACAGGTACTCGGTATTCATTATCGGTGGGGGTACGGGCTTCACCCTCCCATATGCAATATACACTTTGTTATAAATTTTTCTTTTTTTAAAAGCTTTTTTTTAATAAACGTTTCTCAAATGTGATTCAATTCGCATTTCAAAAGCGATTCCCATTTTTAAATATATTTTCCACTGTGACAATATATAGTACATACATACATACATACATACATACATACATACATACATACATACATACATACATATATATATATATATATATGTATGTATGTATGTATGTATATATACATATGTATATATTTATATATATGTATATATATAGATTGTCAAACAATATTTTAGCATTTTAAATATATGTATATATTTATATATACATATGTATATATATATATTTATATGTATATATATATATATATACATATGTATATATATATATACATATGTATATATATATATATATATATACATATGTATATATATATATATGTATGTATATATATGTATATATATATATATATATATATATATATATATATATATATATATATATATAGATTGTCAAACAATATTTTAGCATTATATATATATATATATATATATATGCAGATTTGAACATATATGTATTTTTCTTTAAGAAAAAGAACATAGTTATTAAATAAAAGGCTATCTTAATCTATAGGTTAAGAATTTTCATAAAACAATTGCTCTCTAAATTATCCATTAATAAAAAAAATTGTTCATACACATCTAAAAATATAATTTGATAGAAAGATTACTTCTAACCATTCAAATTTTCAACTTAGAATTTCCATTTTAAATTTCAAATCCTGTCTATCTAATTTCACAATATAAATTCGAACCCAAACCCAATTCAAATCTAATTTC
The DNA here is from genome assembly GCA_028749045.1 of Cupressus sempervirens. Taxonomy (NCBI): domain Eukaryota; kingdom Viridiplantae; phylum Streptophyta; class Pinopsida; order Cupressales; family Cupressaceae; genus Cupressus; species Cupressus sempervirens. The sequence continues at coordinate 320,104,724 of CM053793.1, read as the reverse complement.
TTTTCATGAATGGAAGCTAGGGTTTTCTAATTTTTTCTTCTCAACCAAATAAAAATTAACATACATATCTAGATTCCAATTCAAATTGCAGGTTCAATCACAGAGAGTATACAGGCACACATAATAGACACGATGAAGATAGGAAGAGAAAGAGTACAAATAGAATAAGTGAAAATCACAAGTGCACCTAGAAAATGATGTTAACTTGCCATCCCTCAGAAGTCCATAGAAAATCTCTTCCTTCTCCATCATTTGCAATTCCTCCAAGATCCAAGCAAACCGAAACCTCCAAGTGACTAGAAGTGCTTGTAGAAGCATATGAGCATGTAGAAGCATATGAGCTTCTCAAATGCATGTAAACTTTGAAGCTTGATCAAACACACTAGGAGAGCCTCTATTTAAAGGCCTCTAAGATGCATCTAGAATGTGTCTAGAAAGAACTAGAAGATAAGCATGACAACTAAGCATGAGTCTTCTCCAACCTTCTAGATGAGTCATAAGGTTGTAGAAACCATGTGCTCAAATAACATGCTAACTCCTAAGTGTAAACAACATGTGCATACTTAGAGTGTAAACTCTTGGGTTGTCTACATGACAACTCCCAAAAATTTGCCAACTCCTATGTGAGCAAATATTAAAATAATGCACATTAATTGATTTAATATTCACTTTACTCTTTTCGAATTTAATTTATTTATTATTTTTAAATCTCATGCTCTAACTTAATAAATCCACTTGATTTAATATTAATATATTTATATTATAATCACATGTACACATCATGCAATTTAGAATCTTTTAATAATTTAATATCTTTTCCACTTTTAAGTTCATTTTCAAAACTTTAATTGCTAAAATATTTATTAACTTAAATAAATATTATCACATTCGATCTTTCAAATTATAACTTTTATCTTCAAATTTAATTATTTTATTTAATTAATTTCCCAATTAATTAAATAAAATAAATATTAAAATATGATATTAATTTTCCATTAAATTAAACCATAACTAAATATTTTAATTAGGCTTAATTAATAGAAAATACACCAAAGATTCATAAAATAAAAAATACAAAAACCCATCATAGCAAAAATACATACAAAATCAAGCCAAGGGTTAATATCACAAATTACGTCATCTAACACATTCGGAGGGTACTCAACTAAGATACTTGTCTTAATTTTCAATTAGGACAAATGGCTTAAAGGGTTGGGATTTGGACTTGAGAATTTATCTCCCCTCTCTTACCATTAAGATAATGTAATAGGGTACGCTCATCTTGGCAATTCGGGGAAGTCGATACCTGGTACCTGCAACCTGCATAAAAACCATGCATGTACATACAATATATATACTAAGCTAAATAGGAAATGGCAGGAAGTGGTGCATCGTGTAGATCCCAACTAGCAAGTGACTACAACTCCCTTCCTTAACCACATCAGAAATGCCAAACATAAGAACAACCACACACACCATACACATGCAAGTATGGGGTAAGTATCCATAAGAGAACACATATAATAATAAACCATCTAACTAATCATCTTCAATAACTGAAATCACTTAAATAATCATCATATATACCTAAAATGTAGAGTCTAATAAATCTCATCACATATTAACTGAATCCATAACAGAATATCTGATAGTCTCAAAACAATGTTGCTAACCATCAACATAAAACTAGCCCTAAAAGAGTTCAACAATGATAGAAAAAATGTGAACTAGGGGCAGGTACTATAGTTCAAGAAAGTCAACTCTTAAAAGAAAAATAGATTTTTGAAAAAGAAACTAAGGACTTAAATCAACAAGTTATAGAGTTGAAATTACAAGTTGAGGAATAAAAGAAAATTGTCTTTGTCACTAAGGAAGAGTTAAGCTCTAAAGACCAGGAATGTACAAGGTTAATGAATGAAGCAATAGCATATAGAAGAATGTTAGAAAAATATGAGAACACTACTTTGGATGATATGCTAAGGAAACAAAGAAGAACTAATGATCTAACAGGAATTGGTGTTGAACTTGGACAATGTTCTAGTCACAAGAAAGATAAATCATGATTTGAGATATTTAAATTTGAAAATAAGGATATAAATAAAAATTTAGATTTTAATCATATTTCTAATGATAAAAATTAGGTTATAGATCAAGCACTTCATTCATGGGTAACATATACTCAAATAGGTTCACTTCTTTCTTTGATGGGTATTACTTCATGTGTCATCAATATGGACATAGAATAAGTAATTGTAGATACATGTCAAGGAGGTACTCAAAGTTTCATTTTAGTTATTCCTTTCCTAAAATGAATGGTCTAATATGTTAAAAATATAATCTCTTTGGTCATGTTATGAGTAATTGCAAAACTAAGTCAATTCAGAATGATCAATCTTATGCTAGTCTACAAGTTGATAAAGAATTTGATACTAAAGCGACTAAGATATGGAGACCTAAGATTAATAATTCTATGTTTTTTCAAATGCATCTGAATTATGAAGAAAAGGACTTTTGGATAATTGATACTAGTTGTTCTAGACACATGATAGGAGATAGAACAAACTTTGACAAATTGATTAACTACAAAGTTTGCAATGTTAGTTTTGGTGATGATTCTTCAAGAAAAATTAAAGGTTTGGGTTCATTGATGCTTAGTGACAAAATGTCCATTCATGATGTGTATTATGTTGATGGATTATAGTACAATCTTCTAAGTGTTATTCAAATTTTTGATCATGGATATGAAGTTTTTTTTGATGACCATGGTTGCCAAATCAAATTAAAATTTGGACAGTTCGTTGCATCAGGTAAAAGATCTAAAGGAAATGTATACAATTTAAAAGATATCACAAATACTAATAATCATGAAGATGTTTGTCTTATGGGATAGGTGAATGAAAGTTGGTTATGACACAAAAGGTTTGGGCACTTGAATTTTGACAACTTGGTAAAAATTAGTAAGCATTAGAAAGTAAGAGGTATGCCATGTATAAGTAAGCTAGAGAATCTTATTTGTTAAGGGTGTCAATATGGCAAACAAACAAAGACATATTTTCCTTCAAAAGAATATCTTGCTTGTAAATTGTTGAAATTAGTACATAATAATTTATGTGGTCCTACAAGGACAACGTCGTTAAATGGTGAAAAGTATTTCATTCTTTTTATAGTTGATTATACAGGAATGACATGGGTAAAATTCTTAAAGCATAAATCAGAGGCATTTAACAAAATGGTTGAAAATGAGTTTTCCATGAAGATTAAATTCTTATGATTAGATAAAGATGGTGATTTTACTTCAAATGAATTTGTTGATTATTGTGAAAAACATGGCATCAAAAGATAATATGCAGCATCCAGGACACATCAAGAAAATGGAGTTGTTTAGAGAAAGAACCGAATAGTGAAAGAAATGGCAATGAATATGTTAGATGAATCTAAAGTACCAAATAGGTATTGAAAAGAAGCAGTTCAAAAAATAGTATATATTTTTAAAAGGGTACAACTAAGGGTAACAACTAAGTACACTCCTTATGAATTATGGTATAGATGTCCTGCATTTGTTAAGCATTTTAGAATTTTTGGAAGTAGATGCTTCATTAAGAATTCTAATGACAAAATAGGAAGATTTGATTCAAGATATGATGAAGGAATCATTTTAGGATATTCTTCTCAAAGTAAAGCTTATAAATATTTTAATAAAAGGTTGAATAAACTTATTGAAACTATAAATGTGAAAGTGGACTAAGTTGTGCATGATAAAAAGGAAATAAGAATGGATAATACTTTCCTACAAGATAGTGATAAAGACTTGAAAGTAGTAGATAATAAAGTCAATGAAGGTAAAGAAGTAGATAATAAAGTTGATGAAGGTGAAAAAGAGATAAAAGATCAAATGGAAACACTAGAACTCCAGGTACAAAGGCTACAGGAACAAGATTGAAGAAGTATCATCCTCAAGAACAAATGATAGGGGATAAACATGTAGGTATTCAAATGTGAACAAGAACTAAATCTAGTGAATGTGCTAATATATATTTGTTATCTCAAATTGAAACTAAATCATATAAAGAAGGTAGTATGGATGAGTTTTGGGTTAATGTGATGAAGGAGGAACTAAGTCAAATTGAAACGAATAAAACTTGGGAATTGGTACTTAGACCTAAAGATAAAAATGTAATAGGTGCTAAATGGGTCTTTAGAAATGAAATTGATGAAAATGGAAAGATATCAAGGAACAAGGATAGGTTGATTTGTAAGGGTTATGCATAAATAGAAGGTGTGGACTTTGATGAAACTTTTGCACTGGTGGCTAGAATTGAAGCAATTAGAATCTTTCTTGCATTTTCTACTTTCAAGGGCTTTAAAATGTACCAAATGGATGTTAAAATGACATTTCTCAATGGTTATTTTTATGAAGAGGTTTATATGGATCAACTTCAAGGATTTGAAAACAAAGACTATCCTAATCATGTCTACAGGCTAAAAAAGTCTCTTTATGGTTTGAAACAAGCTCTGAGGGCTTGGTATTCTAGGTTGGATCAATATCTTATCAAAAATGGCTTCATAAGAGGTGGTGTTGATAGAAATTTGTACATATATATGGTACATGTGATGATGTTCTCATTTTTCTTGTTTATGTTGATGATATAGTATTTGGATCCAATAATGATGCTTTAAGTCAAGGTTTTTAAAAGCTTATGCAATCTGAATTTGAAATGTTCATACTTGGGGAACTATCATATTTTCTTGGGTTACACATTTCTTAGTTCAAAAATGGTATATTCTTATCCCAAACTAAGTATGGAAAAGAAATGTTAAAAAAAATTCATATGGAAGATTTTAAGCCTATGGGAACACCAATGATAAGAGGATGTAAACTTACTAAGAGTGATGATTCTCCTAATGTTGATCAAACTACTTATAGATCCATGATTGGTAGTTTACTATATCTCTCACAACTTCAAAGCCAAATATCATGCATGTTGTATGTTTGGTTGCAATATTTTAATCTTCACCTAAAGAATCTCATGTTATGGTAGTTAAAAGAATTTTCAAATATATTTAGGGTACTTTGGATTATGGGATTTGGTATCCTAAACATGATGATTTCAGATTTGTTTCTTATACTGACTTAGATTGGGCAGGTTATCTAGATGAAAGAAAAGTACTTCAGGAGCAACATTTTTCTTGGGTAACAAGCTAGTGTGTTGGCATAGTAAGAAGCAATAATATACTACACTTTCTACTACAAAGGCTGGATATATAGCTGCATGTTCTTGTTGTCAACAGGTTCTTTGGATGGCTCAAACTTTATTAGTTATGAAAGTAGCAGTGTCTAAACCGATTTCTATCTATTGTGATAATTAGAGTGCAATCAGAATTTCTAAGAATCTAGTTATGCATTCATGCACCAAGCACATTGATGTTCATTATCATTTCATAAGGGAACATGTCTTGAATGGTAATGTTGAATTAGAATTTTTTCCTTCTTCAAATCAGCTTGCTAACATATTTACAAAACCTATCTCAAGAGCCATATTTGAAGGATTAAGAACAAGATTGGGGGTTTTATCCCTCTCTTCTATTACATAAGTTCACAAATGAGTGATAGGTTTTAAGGGGAGCATATTTTGCTTAAATTTTTTTTACACTGAAACCTTGGTATATCTCCTTTTTCATTGATGTTAAAGGGGGGGAAAATAAAGAAGATTTACATGATGGATATACAAGTATAGGTACAAATGAATATATAGGTATATGGGTCAGATATAGGATATACAAGTACACATGGATATACAGGTGGAAGTTGGTATTGACATCAATGCCAAAGTAGGAGTATGTTGAGCCCAAAGTATTTGGTCTTTGATTGTTTTCATTGATGTTAGTAATGTAATTATAATGAGCATATGGTATGGTTAACATCATTTAATTATCTTGTTTGATGTCCTTAAATATTGTTCAAAACATATTCAAGAGAAAAACTTATGTTTTAAATAACACTTAATGTTCACATTGGTTTAGAAAATGGTTATTAAAAAATAGTTTTGGTCTATGAGAAAGTCGAAAATATTTTTTCATCAAATAGACCCCAACTATCATACCTTATTTGAAAGGTCTCTAAGTTAGGTAAAATTATTCTTTGTTAATGTTTTCATAGCACATGTATAGAAAGAGAAAAAGTTTGTTTATCAGAAATAGTTATCAAATTATTATGATAGTTGTGTGGAATTTCTATCAGACCGAATAGTTTGCAGACAAATTTTTAATAGCAAAGAAGAGGGTAGTGCTTTATGTTTCTATTTCCATATTTTTTATTTGATTTTCATTGTAGAATTTTATCTGAGGTAGAAGAAGGGTTATATATTATTGCTTCATTCATTCATATTAGATCTTTTAATGGAAAAAGAAAATATATTTGGATATTAGATGTTTTGAGGAGAATAGAAGTATATCTTACATTAACATTTCAACAAGAAGTTGAAACTAGTGATTCATGATTTGTGTTGTAATAGAGATGATCCTCTAATTTTATATCTCATTTATTAATTTTGGAAGTTGATGATTCTTTTATTCATGAAGTTGGTGCTTTAGGTGTAAGGGATTGGTGTTCCTTGGAATTGGTGTTTCTAAAATAGGGTGTTGGTGCTTCCCAGAGTTGTAGCTCTAAAGGATTTTTCCAAAAGCCCAATAAAGTTTCAGATTCAAAGTGGTTTTTAACCCTAAGGGGTTTTCCACATTAAAATATTGTTTCACTTTTTTATTCATTAACTATCTTTCTCATGTGTTAAATTTTAGAACTTGTAATTGTTTCAAGTTTTGAAAAGTATTTTAAACCACTAATTCACCCCCCCTCTCAGTGGTGTTTGTATTCCAACATAGTGCAGAGTAATAAACTTTGGACTCCCACACTAAGTCTAGTGTGGAAACATTCTCAAGCGACTCCCTTGGAGGCTATTACACCAGTGCATAAACACTTTCAAGGTACTCCCTTGAAGGGCATCACTGAGTGTCCTCATAATCAAACCATAAGACATCATATTTTATTATCTTAATTTTATTACCCAACAGTTTAATTAGTTATCACTTACTTAAAAAAATTCCTCATCCTAGCCTAGGAAATAGTCACTGAGGTTATAAGAGAAGCCCCTCTGCTACCGACCCTACATACCCATTCTCATCACATGATGAGCTCCCGTAGGCAATGCATATTACCAACCCAAACCAAAGAATATAAATCCACTGAAATACAACTAGGATTTTGGGCCTTGCAGGTCACCTGACAAATGCACACACACACACACATGCTCATGCATGGGTGTACCAACATTATGAGGATCATAACAAAAGGGTTGGATGAGAACACAAACAAAATAACACTCAACTGAATACAAGCTTGGGAGTATGGATGTGGCACACATCCCAATGCAACATAAAAGTGCACCAATGATCTAACTGACATCCTATGGATAATCCAATAACACAACCAATGCCATACCAAGGAAAACCCCAAAAAGCTAGGTGACATGCAAGCCAAGTTCAAAACCCCAAAAATCAAAAAATTCAAAAATTAAAACCCATTTGGTCTTAGGGAAAAAAAGCCACAAAAATCCCATAAATTTTGGGTTCAGACACCAGATGCAAAAGATGACCATCATAATGACACAAAACCCTAAACCCTCATAAAAAAAATTAGGGAAATGTTCATACCTGACCAACTGAGTAGGCTAGCAATCAGAAATGGAGGGGAACACTACTTCTTAACCTCCTAACATACAGCTACTAGAAACAAAATAAAAGATGAAGCTAAAAAATAAAAATAGGAGAGCCCTACCTAACACACAAAAGGGTTAAAATGAAAAATCACCTAGATAAACTAAATATCCTGCGAAAGCTACCAAAAGTCACAAAAAACCAAGTCTCCTTGAGTTGCATCCAATGGGACTAATCTCACAAAGATCCCACCCCCGTAGCTCTCATAGTGAATAGAAACACAATCCTCCAAAAGAGGATTTTAGAAAAACCTCTCAAATTTCTAATTTTCAAAAGTGAGAAGTGAGGAATAAATTTCCTCTTTGGATACTTATTCACTTTTCGAGTGGATAAAGGAATAGGATAAATAACCAAGTAACCTAGTTAAACCATGAAACAATCCAAATGACAAATGGGAAATTCCAAGTAATTGGAATTCATCTATGGAAATTTTTCCAAAAATTAAAATTAATTAAAAATAAATCCCAAAAACCCTTCAACCAAAATAACAAAAAACCTTTCAAACTTTCATGACAAAGGCAAACCTCTAAGTGCATAGACACGTTCATAGGTCTAATCACGTATTGAAAATGAGTCTAGATTTATCAAATCATCAAAAGTTTCAATTTAAACAATTAAATATGATACGTTGACCATACAAGGATTACATTAGCAAAATATGAATGACTGAATCACTAACTCCATGTACCACTGCCAGCGATACAAATCTGGCACACTAAAACACATGATCAAGTGAAATTGCATATAATAACATAGCCAACGCAATAAATGCATTAAATAAACTATTTTAACCATTTATTTAATTATACTAAAATAATTCATTTACATCACTCACATTCACATAAAGCATAACAAGCAACAATGAAGTAAATTACCATAACATTAAATCCAACATATAACATAATCAAAGATATGTCCAAATAATGAATAACCATATATCGTCATAAAAATAAGTATCATCTCAAAATGGCATCATCATACAAATATGATCAACTAAAAAACATAGTAATCTAACATCTATGATATTGGAACTCAAGGCATAACATTTGGCCCTTAACTCATCTCAAATTTGAAAAAAACATGAGTAACAAGTATCTCTTAGATCAAAATATAACAAGGTACATAGTACAACATGAGTGGAACTACAAGTATGTTGACATCAATGATAAGCTCTATCATGAATGCAACATATAATCATTAAATCATATCTCTAATACTTCTAGGATACTCACCCATTGGAATGTTGCCAATTTACTTTATGAAAATCTCCCCCTTTCACATTGATGGTAACATATATGACAAATATCTAAGTTCCATGAATACCAAATATATATCTTTTTCATCCTTAAATCAACATCTTTTCAAATCCTATTCATCAATCAAGTCTTCTTCGTCAATCAATATGAATCTTTCCCTCAAGTACTTGTTTTCCTATGATTTTGATAATGAATAATGGCCAAGATCATATTGAGTAGGATTCATGATGGAAAGTTTTTTCTAGATGAAAATATGATATTTTTTAGCTAACCTCATCCATGAAGTCACTAGTCTAAGAAACATAGGTTCTATAACTATTAACGAGAAGAATGTAAAGAAAGTTGTGTTAAAAAATACCAAGTATAAATATAATGGAAGATGAATTAAGATAAGATAGACCAAGAAACATGGTGCAAGGTTTGTCAATAGGATTGTGGCATCAAAGAATATTCAACTTCTAGAGAAGATGACATGGAAGAAGGTTTTATTCATGAAACCTATATGATGTGTGTTGAGAAAGCTAAGGTGAACTTGCATGAAATATTGAGAACATAAATAGTTTAAAATCAAGAGAGGATAAAGAATGTAAGAAATAATCAGTTTAGATTCCTATCATTAATAACATACATTTTTTTCCACTTGATAAAGAGATTTCCATTCATGAAAATATCTGAGTTGATGAATAGTGATAAATGTACTAGAGAAATGATAATAGATTTGTATAAGAGGTAATGTATTGAGAAGATTAAGAATAGCATAGACGTGATAATGAAGACATTTCAACTCAAGATGAAGAAAAGATATAGAATCCCACCATCTATAGTGGTAAAATACAAAAATGATTTTTTTTTAATGGTTGACACTGATTTCACTTACATAGAAATAGTTGAACCCAAAATGATGTATGTTGACCCTCTTTGGTATGAAGTTATAGAAGTAGAGATTGAATGATATGTGGAAGTTATTCTTAAGTCTAATAGAGATGAAGAATTTGATAGATTTGGTGCCTATTATGAGTTAATGTAGCTGACTTATCTAGAAAAGCTTGCGAATTCTTCTAGGAAGAAGATAGAGAAAACTATGAGAAAGATCATGGAGGAGGTATAGATGACACCTAAAGAATCTTCAGCAAGAAGGAAAATAGTGGCATGTATGAGAAAGAGTGGACAAGAAGGCATAATGCTTGTAACTCCAATAATAGTAGTAGGACCCTCACCAATTGATTTATTGACAAAAGGTACAACTGTAGAAAAAATAATGGCTAAAGCATCAGTTATTCCTTATGCAATAGTTTCACAGGTAGAACCATAGGTCACACTAGATGTTCCCTTAGTTAGCCTATCCATTTAGCAAGTAAGTGAAGAAGAAGAAGAGGTGAATGTTGTGGAAGTCAAGAGGAAGTCTGTTGGATTGGTAGAAATAAAGAAAGATCTAGTAGAGACTCCAAAATAGAAGAGAGTAAAATAAATGGTAGTTGGGCCTAGTAAAAGGCAAAAAAAATTGATGACTTTTGTGGAGTAGAAGAAAATAAGAGGAAAAATTATGTCCATAAAGATATTGATCTCAAGAAGAGAAAGAGAAGAAATAGCTTGAAGGTGTGAGAAAAAGAAGAAAGGAATGGAAGCCTAAGGTAGAAAGATTGAACATCACAATCATTGATGATGGTAATTTTGTCCAGTTGAACAAGTTTTATGAATTGTATAGTAATATCAAAAAAATTCAATTAGAAAATTCAATAATAAGATATATGATACTGTCTAGGAAGATGTTCAAAGACATACAAGGATGGATTCCCATGAATCTGTATGATAGATTAGTTAATAAAAAAAAATAGAGTACAAGAAGAGGATAAGAAGATCAGAGAAAATATGATCAAAATGTAATGCACAATAGACAGTAAATTGTATTTGGGAAATATGTTGAAGAATCTTGAACCTTATCTAAGGAACAAGTCAAGAGTTATATTAATCATGAGAGGGAATTATGATGAAGTAAATAAGGAGACTGAGCAAGAAATAGTACAAACGATGAAGGACCTTAAATCTTCTAGCCCCCAAAGCATAAGAGCAACAACATCTACACCAACAACATCATTATTAGAAGCTCTATAGGTGACTATAGATGTGGAAACGATGTAGATAGATAGCACAAATGTCATATTTGATAACACAGAGGATCCTTTTAATCATTATGAAGAAAAAAATGACAATTTGGTAGGTTGTGCAAGCTTCAATGAAGACAAAGTAGTAGTGGAGAAAAAGAACGAGGATGAAGAAGAAGAAAATAAAGAGGAAGAATAAATAATACATGTAGAAGAAAAGAAGGAGGAAGAAAGATTGAAGAGAGAAGAGAAAGAAGGGAGAGGAAGAAAAGAAGATGAAGAACAAAAAGCTAGCAGGAGAATAAAGGCAAGCAAACCCATTTCTTCAAGGTCACCACTTAAATCTATGGTGGTAGTTTTGACAAAAATAAGTAAGATGATGAAAATTATTCAGAAGAATAGGAGAGTAAAGACTCTACAAAACTCTTTGATGGAAGTCACTAATAATTTGTAGAGTATTGTATCAATTAAAATCAATGAGGAAGGTCCATGGATAAGAGCGATAGAGGTTATCAATGATTTTGATACTAAGTTTAGACAGTTATTAGAAGTGGAAACCACAAAGGAAAAAAAAATCCATGATGTAGATATATTTAGAAAACTAAGTAAAAACATCAGAGGAGACTTGAAAAATCTTGATGAGAGAATCAAGGAACTGAGGAGATGTTTAGAAGAAGGAAAATAAGTGTATGGTAAATGTGCCTTATCACACACATTTATCATAAATGAGTTGAATGTTGAACTATTAGAGTTAAAGACACTTGTTTATGAGCTACAAAGTCAGTTATAACAAATTGTAAACATGGAGAGAAGAATTAACTAGATACATGATGAAATTAGGCTTTCAAAGCTAAATAAGGAAATAATGTTGAACAATTTTTTACTGTTAAAGGAGCACCTTAATCCAAAAATTCATCTTGTGTAGAGACATTTAGATGAATGCCTATTATCCAAGGAATCTTATGAAAAGTTTGGATACACTAACATGGAAGCAATAGAAATAGCCTCATATGGGCTATGTGCATTACTCAACATATCATACATAGTAAAGGACAAATGTGATATGGCATTTTCCATCTTGAAGACTAAATTTTCAGATCGTATCTTGTGGATATCTAGTCAACAATCATTAAGGTAAAAACATCAATACAATATTGACTTGTATATAGTTGTTGACACTACCTTTATCATTGATGTCAAAGGGGGAGAGATATAAGGAAAATTGTATGAACATGTAAGGGGGAGTAAAAAAATTGTAAAAGAGTGAAATATTATAATCAAAGGGGAAGTAATATTATATCTAAGAGATATAATGTCAATATGGTATAATTAATGATGATCCATAATTTTTTAAAATCTTTGCAATGGCCATTTAACAAATGTTACAAGTTTGAAAATTTTGAAATTTTGAGTTTTGGGACTTAGTCAATTTTCCCATATGTTTCCATCAATTCCAAAGGGGGAGATTGTTGGAAATTTGGATAGGTTAGATAGTTGAATGTTTTCATTTATGGAAACATACATTCAACACAAAGTGAGCAAGATGTGAGGATACAATTCTAATAGTTAGACATAGAAAATTGTCTAAGTGTCACTTAGTTTATCTGACAACAAAGATAGAGATTTGATTGGTGGTCTTTACTCAGAAATGATCCACACTTGTGAACTTAAGGATAGATAGATTAAATTATTTTGATGATGCATGTATGCATGTGAGGTTGTACGAACTCTATGAAAGAAGTTATAGTAGTTTTTCCAATTGTAGTAATGAGCTGACTCAAACTAGATAAAGATAAGGAATTGAGTATTTTCGGTTAAGGAATTGTCTTTTTTTACCAAATTAATTACTGTACTAAGTAGTGATGATATACTAGATGTTAACTCTAAGTGGGAAAATTATAATGTTATTTTTTGGGACACATGTCAAAGGTATGAAGGCTAATAGTACAGGTTATTTTGCAATAACTTAATATAAAGGACATAACTTGAGATGTGAAGTTTGTAGATGTCTATGACATTGATAAGAGATTGTTTGAGATGAAAATTCTAATGTTTTGATTAGAGAAGTAAGGATATATGATTAGTTTTTTATAGAGAAATAAAAGACAAAATCAGACATTGAAAATATCAGTAACAGTAAGAGGATTTTGTATTTATCTCTTGTATTAAAGAAATTTATTGTATATTGTTTTTTTAGGTAGTGGGCTCATCTTGCACACTTTCTATAAATTGTAATAAAAACTCCTAATGGGTTTAAAGATTCTAACAAGGCCTAGTCCTCTTACAAGGACCAAGATACTATATAGATTTAATAGACTCCTAACAAGGTCAATATCTTTCACAAGATACTTTAAATTAGTCATAATTGTGTTGTTACCATCGCTATTGACGTTTTCCCTTAGCCAAGGTTTCTCTAGTTAACAAAATATGGTGTTATGTGTTGCATCAATTTATGGCTATGTGTAATCAATTTACTTTCATATACAATTTATAAGTTTTTTAATCATATTTGTATTTGGGAAAATTTTTTTGAAATACTGATTCATGCCCCTACTCTTAGTGTTTCCTATTTCTAACAACTACCTCCAAATTATTTGCCTCTATTTGAACCTCCTCTTCAACTAGAGTCTTCACTGTACTCTAAGAATTTAGAGTCTCCTTGTGACTTGTTATCACTACCTCTGCCACCATAAACCCCTCTATGTCCTATGGGATCTCTTCCACTACCCTTACCCTTGGATTTGGTATCTTATTTCTTCTTACCCTTTTCTTCCACCCTAAGGGCTAGCTGATAAGATTTGTGGATAGTAGTTAGGATCATTAGACTAAGATCTTCTTGTCTACTCCATCTAACTCCATAAAGGTACCTAGATAACTTAATGTTTTGATCCTCTCACACCCTTTATCTTAAACACAAACTATAGAGCTCATATGTGTATGTGGCCACCTCTAAGTCATTTTATCTAAGACTTTTCCTTTTCTTGTTTAACTGAATTTCTCATTCCTTAGGTAAGTAATTCTCCCTTACCTTAGCCTCTATGGTTTTCCAAGAAGCTATAAATTTCTTTCCTTCCTTCTCCCTTTCTAGCTACATGAACTTTCACCAAGTCGAAGATGACCCCCTCATTCTAGACTTGGCTACCTTAACCTTATGTGCTTACAAGATCACTTCACTCTTGAAGTGGTTCTCCATTCCCTCTATCAACTCTATTACCAATTTTGGCTCTATCTTGCCATTAAAGAATAGAACTCCCTCCAATGCCTTGAATCCCTTCAATAAATTTTCTTCCTGCAATGGTGGATTGAGTTCAAGTACTTTATCAACAATGTCTATTGACTTTATCTTATTATCTTCACTTTCCAATTTTTCATTGACTTTGTTAGGCCTTTCTGCCACCTCCTCTATTTTTCTCTTCATAGATTCTAGGGCCTCCTGGAGGAGGCTATTTTCCTCTTTCTATTATGTCATCTCCTTATCCAACTTAGATCTTTTCACCACACATCTTTCACCCACAGATACTATATCCCATCCCAATCTTTGTAGCGCTCTTATACCAACTTGATGGGGAGTTTCCAAGAAAACTCTTATATCAACTAGACCTTGTCTCTTAGGTCTATTTAGGGACATTTTATAAGTCCTTAGAGGTCACTCTAGACACCCTCCTCCTTAGGAGATTCAATCTAATCTCCAAGCCACAAGAAACTCAACACCAAGGTTGATCCTTTTGATAATTACTATAGGCTTCTACTTACAGAGCCTCTCAAAGTCTTCAAAACTCCAAGTTCACCATTCACATGGATGGATGTGTCTTAGACATCTTCCTTTAAATATTCTTAGGTAGGTTTTCCTAACTCTTTCTCTTTCTCTCTACTCAATCTCTCCAAATCCCTAAAAAGTAGGGTTAGTAGGCCTAGCAACCCAATTAGGCCTCCTAATACAGTTTTGGAAAAATTGCTCAAAAATTTCCTTAAAGTCCTTTCAAACACATCACCATACTAGATGCTCTTTTGGAAATACTTTAAAATTATTTTGGTCTCAAGTGCCTTAGGTGCTCATACACCCCTAACCCCAAATTGGCCTACATCCTTAAGGTTAATAGCACATATGAGTTTTTTCTTTTGTTCTTTATTAATAGAGACTCAACCACCTTTAATTTATATTCCATAGTGCCTAAAATAAGTATACAACACTTCTACACAAGATACCCAAGCTCTCAATCCATCAAACCATATTTCAATGCCCTATTATGCTTCTTACTCCTAGTCAGGTGATTGCTAACTCACCTAAGGAAAGTTGTTGAAGATAGAAAATCATTTTTTGAAGGCTTAAAATTGAGTATTTACATTGTACAGTGAGTTCCCTTCCATGTACAAATAGTCCATGATGGTCCCACAATGGGATTTTATGGAAGAGACATTTTTGTCTTCCTCACTTTGGATGAACCAGTAAACTGGCTAGAGAAGAAAGATTTTTCAAAAAATCTACAAATGTAAATAAAAGATCCTAAAAAAACAAAAAATGAAATTAATTACATAATTCTATGTGACTAACATGTACACATATGGTGATCAATTCATTAAATCAAAGTTGCTCCACTTGCAAGCAAAATTGTGACAATGAATGCACAAAAATTGCTCACTATATTCCTCCAAAAAATAAATTATGTTCATTAACCCCTTGATTAGGTTAGGTATGGCCTTATATTAACAAAAAATATGAAATAAAGATATAAAATAGTTCCATAACTACTAATGAGTCATCAGGAAACTTTTCATGAAATATAAGTTGAGCTAAATATAGTATCGATAAAGCATAAATATTGACCAAGCATTCATATATTTGTTGAACAAAACTGTTTGCAGCAACCTAGTAATTGAGTGATGACTAAGTATCAAAATACAATGTTCGTTGAGGGACAACATTTAACAGATTATTAGGAAATCATGATTTCCAACTGATAGAGTTGATTTCTTGGAATATGGAAAGGGTGTTGAAGATAAGGATAGATGATGTCTAATTATTTGATTCAAGAGAAACTATATTTGAGCATTTCTATGCAAGAATTCAAGAAGAAGTTTGGAGAAGTTTCTACAAGAGAAAAGATGAGATGAAGTGATGGAAGGATTTGATAAATTTGACCTAAAACTAAGATCTAGAGTGATGTTTAAGTATAAAATATCAGAATTACCTATTTAAGGAGGTACAAGGGCTAAAATTGAAAGGTTAGCAGAACTAGTGAAGACCTTCACAAGGTTGAAGCAGTTGTTGATTTTGTTGATTGGAAAACTTAAGAAGAAGGTTGGATAGAGAAGAGTTATGAAGAAGAGTGATTTCTTGAAGGGATACCAAGTGAACCAGTAATGGAGATGTTAACGGTTGTCAGTTAGTTAATCAACTGTTGGACTGAATTGTGATATGTATTTACAAAGAGAGTTGTATTTGTCAAATCAATGCTACTATAACTTTCTAACCATTGCATCAATTTTAAAATCCTTTAATCAAGGTTGACCTAATAGTCATATGTAAATCCTTTAATCAAGGTGACATTCTAATGGAATGTTCTTAAGCCCTCTAACAAGGTCATTCTCAACATGGTGATTAAATCCTTTAACAAGGTCACATTTAACCTTTAACAAGGTTTTCTCCTAGCAAAGCTTACTTTAGAAGAGTGAAAAATTAGTGAAATGTTACTGGTGGTTTTTCTAAAATTAGGTTTACACATTAAATCCTAGTGTCATACTTCTATGGATGTCATTTGAGATGTATATTGTTAAACTAATGCTTTACATTCTACAAGCTTTTTACCATTAGGATAGTGGACTGCTAGTTTACATTACTAATTATCTACTACAAAAACTAAGTTATTGAATATTTAGATTTAAGATATTTGAAATGTTTAAAAGTTGAATTGGTACATCCAGACCTAAGGATAATTGATTCACCCCATAGGTGCTTTTTCACCAAGATAGAGGATAAATAGGGGGAAGACATGGTGAGAGGATGAAGAGGAGTGAATAAAAGATAGTAATTATTTTGGAAATTATGAGATAGATTTTTGGCTAACTTTGACATTGAAATAGATATTTTATATAAAAAAATTCACTTCCATATGTGTATAATTAAAAAAATATAGAGAATTTGAAGACGATATAAACTAGTGATTTGTAGAATTTTCTTTCTCGTTTCTAGAAAAAAATATTTTTAAAACTTTTCTAAAGTGTTTAAAGTCCATTTTTATTTCTCCTTCAAGAAGTGCTATATATGGAAAATCAACATTTTAAAAGAGTGATGGGTATTTTGACCAACACAATTCTTTTTTATATTTGATAATGACAAAATTCTTTCTAGGCTATAATGGTAACAAAAATATAAGCAACTTTAGTTGGTTTTGTTCAATTTTGTTAAAAATTTGTAGATTTAATTCAATGGCAAATTGAATTGAATAAAGGAAAAAAGTAGCTCTCTCAATAGATGGTGTGATTGCCTATGATAGGTGCAATTAGGGTCTGCATACCCTATGCCTACTCCTAACCAACACTACTACTCTCCTTGTGGATGGGTTCATTACTTCTGTGTTGGCACTAGGGATTGTTGTTGCTACAAGGTGTGGTCAGGAAGTGTTTGAAAGTTTGGTGTGTGTTTCTTTTGGGGGATTTGGGGGTTTTTGATGAAGAGTGGGATTGGTGTTGGCTGGGGCTTCCTAGAGTGTGTGGCCTATTCTCTACTATTGTGCTTTGTGCATGGTAATTTTCTAGTGCCTGAAGGTAAGGAGATTTTAGATTGGGGCTAGATTTTTCTAAGGTATTTGACATGGGGAAATCAAAGATTCTTGCATCTCAAAATTTGTTCGTTGATATGGAGATGGATGATTCATCCATGTTGATGTAGGCTTGGGCTAAGGGCCAAACTAAAAATCTCCCATCTGGGGTGAACATTTCATCATCGAAGGATTGTGTCCATATTAAGAAGATGAATGGGTGTCTGGAGTGATCTGATGATCAACCAGTATTTTTTATTCAACTAGAGTATATTTTAGAGGATGTAGAATACTGTAGCAAGCATGCACTCATTTGTAAGTTTCTAGGTCTCCATATTTCTCTTCCTATGTTGGAATCATGGGTGCATCAGATTTGGAATCTTGAAGGGGATATGGAGATTCTTCTTGCTACTAACAACTATTTTATGGTTATTTTTTCAAATATGAAAGACATGAATAAGGTATTTGAAGGTGGTCCATATTTCTTTGACCAGGTTGGGATTTTTATCAAACCCTAGCACATTGGGTTTAACTCTACTGAGAAGATTCCGTCTCAAGTCCTAGTGTGGGTTAATCTACTAAGGCTACCTCTAGAATTTTGGAGAGAAGATATTCTTCATTCAATCTCACTTTTTCTTGGAAAATCGGCTGGGTCAGCCACACAACCTCAAGATTGAAAGGTAATTTCATATGCACAAATTTGTGTAGAGGTTGATCTTAATAATCTACTACCTAATTCTATGGAAATTTTCTTGGGCCCTACCTCATGGATTCAATAGTTGGACTATGATACTTTACCGTTTAGATGAGGGATATGCTACGAGTATGGGCATTTACAACATAAATGTCCTTGAAATAAATTCTCTCAACCATTGGCTTCTACCGAGCTAGCCACTAAGGATGATAAGGGTAAGGCCCCTATGTTGGAGGGATCTATAGATAAGGAGGGTTTTATCCTAGTTAAGTCATGCAATAAAGGAAAAGGGAAGAAGAGAACCCAAATGCATAGACAAAATGATGACACTTTTAACAAGTTTAATGTTCTAGAAAATTTTTTACAAGAGGAAGGCATGTCAGTTGAGCTACCCTTGGTAGATGGATCTCTTTAGGGGCCCTAGGTGGGGGAGGTAAGGAGTTTAGCCCAAGTATTAGAAGAGGAACAAAGTCACCTAGTTCTTTTGAATGGATTGGATCAAGAGAAAAATTGTGATGTCCTTGGAGGATCACAACCTATGGGCACCCCAAATATCATAGCTTCTACTCTCCCTTTCTAGAAAGGGATGCCAAACATCACACAAAGGTACTAAAGTTACACCTTCTTTAGGCTTATAGAGGAAGCCCTTTCAAAAAGGGCCCTCAGAGAAGTTTGCTAAGAGTGGAAGGAAGATAGATTAGGAGAAGGTTAAGATGATGGGAGAGACTTTAGTTGAGTTAGGGTTTGTAAAGCCCATTGATTCCCACTTCTCACAACCTTTTAAATGATTATTCTCTCATGTGAGGGAATTGAACAACATCCCTAGACAAAAGGCTTTTCATAGATTAATAAATTCTCATTCTCCACATATTTTTTTCATTTAGGAAACTAAGCTTACAGTTGATGATTTGGATAACTGTGGGCCAAAGTTGTGGCCCCATGGTAGTTGGAAAGGAGTGGGTGCTCAAGGTAGCTCAAGTGGAATTTCTTGTCTTTGGAATCCTAGGAAGGTGACTCCTCTATGGTGGATTTCAAGTAGGTCCTCTATCTCTTTTATGGCTTCTCACTTTGAGATAGGAGAAAGGTGCATGGTCTCCAATATTTACACTCCTAATGATTTGGACCATAAATCTCTTATGTGGTCACATATCACCTTTGTTCATTCCTTAGATCCTTTTCTCCCTTGGATTGTAGCTAGAGATTTTAATGTTGTTACTAGTTTAGAGGAAAAGAGAGGTAGGATTGCTTGATTGGGCTCTTCTTCAAGTATGCTTAGAGATAATATTGGGTCATTGAACCTCATTGATGTTAAACTTGGCACTGGTTCCTTCACCTAGAATAACAGAAGGAGCAGTACAAAGGGCATTTCAAAAAGGCTGGATAGGTTCCTAGTTTCTTATTTTTGGATGGATATTAGATGGTCTACTAGATCATAAGTTCTTGATTAGAGAGGCTCTGACCATTGATCTATTAAGCTTTTTGTCACTCCTTTTAAGGCTTCTAAAAATCCCTCTTTTAAGTTTCAACTGATGTGGTTGAGGGATCCCTCTCTATAGGATCTTATGATAACCTAGTGGCATTAAGGTAGACCTCCTCATGGCATATCCATGTTCTCCTTCAAGAAGAGGCTTTAGCATGTGAAATTTAGGCTTAAAAAGTGGAACAAATAGTGTTTTGAAAATCTTCAAAACCAAATACGGGTGGACCAGTTTAGGCTAGACAGTATCACTCGCCAAATCAAGGACCAAGGAATGACTCTGGATTTAGTTTCTATAGAGTCCTTAGCTCTGAGGGCATTGGAGGAATGGGAACTTCAAGGGGAAATATTTTGGAACCAAAAGTCTCATGTCGATTAGCTATAGGAGGTAGAAAAAAACACTACTTTCTTTCATAACATAGTTAAAGCCCACAGGTCTAGTAATTCTATCTCTTCTCTTGTTTCTGCTTTTGGAGATCAACTCTCATGCAGAGAGGTGATTTCTCTAGAGGCCATTAGATACTTTTCCCAACTCTTCTCTAGGGAGGAACCTAGTTCAATGCTGGAGAGAAGGACTATTTTAGATTAAATTCCCCAACTTATTTCTAGCAACATGAATAGGCATCCATTAAGACATATTTTTCTTGAAGAGCTGGAGAAGGTGGGTTTTTGTATGAATAAAGTTAAAGCCTTAGGCTTGAATGAAATTCCCACTGGATTTTTTTGAGAAATTTGAGAGATTATTAGATTTGATCTTCTTGAAGTAGTCCAAGAATCACATCAGAACAAACAAATGCTCAAGTCTTTGAATGCTCCCTTCCTGGCTCTCATTCCCAAGATTGATGGGACCAATAGTTTGGATCAGTTTAGACCTATCACTTTATGCAATGTTACTTACAAAATTATCACCAAATTGATTTTTGAAAGGCTCAAACCTTATTTGGTTACTTTGATATCCGAGGAACAAGGAGGCTTCGTTGGTGGCAGGCAGGTTCTTAATGGGGTGGTTATTGCTTCAGGGGCTATCCACTCTATGGCCATGTCTAAGGTAAAGACTATGTTTATTAGGCTGGATTTAGCAAAAGCATATGACTAGGTTAGCTAGGAGTTCTTGAGTTGTGTGCTTCTAGGTTTTGGATTTTATCTAGAATGGATTGATTGGATTCTCAATTGTGTGACTTCCCCATCCTTTTCAATTCTTATTAATGGAGAACCTACCGAGCTATTTTCTACTTCTCAGGTACTTTGATAGAGGGAAAATATCTCTCCATATCTCTTTATCATTATGGTAGAGGTCTTAGGAAAATTTATAAAATTTCAAGCCAAGTAGGGGCTTGTGCATGGGTGGAAGTGGAACAATAATATTCCAATGTACACGCACCTCCAATTTGTGGATGATATTGGACTGATGGGCTTGGCTACAATAAATGAGACAAGAAATTTTAGAATTATTTTAGACACTTATTTGAAATCTTCTAGGTAGAAAATTAATGAAGGGAAATCATCTATTTATTTCTTTAATATTCCATAGTCGATCCAACTCAAGATTGCCAAGATTCTTAGGTTTCAAATTGTGTCTCTTCCTCTAATTTACCTTGGAGTCCTCTAAGCTCTTAGGACTTAGCTAAAGGAGTATTGGCAAGATCTTTTGGACAAATTTCATAGTAAGGTGAACCATTGGACTCATATGTGGCTCTCTTCTACTAGGATGGTTAGCTTCCTCAAGATAGTGATTTAGGCTCTTCCCATTTACAAGTTTCTTGTGAAAACTCCTCCTACTAGGGTTATGAAAGAATTTGATGCTCTATCTTGAAAATTCCTTTGGTCAGGCAATATTCTATCTTCTAAGTGGAGCTTAGTCAATTGGGACATATTTTTCTTGTTGAAGCTTGCTGGGGATCTAGGGGTTAAATGTATGGCTCTTGGTGCCCAGGATTTAGCTGCTAAGTTATACTAGAGGTGGTGCAATAATCAAGATTAGGGCTAGGCTAAGATTCTATCACAAAAGTACTTTTTAGGAGTGGATTATTAGGATGTTCCTAGATCGGCTCTAGATGGAAAGGGTACCTTTATTTGGGATACTCTTGAAAAGGGAGCTCCTATTATCAAGGAAGGTCTTTTCTAGATATATAATGAGGGATCAAGTGCGTTATTTTGGCAGGATTCTTGGGATGGCCATCCTCCCATTCTTTCTAGTTACCTCCACTGTTGGAAATATTCAAGACTATGCTAGGTTACTGAGAGGGGAGGGGTGAATCGGTAACCTCAAAAAAATTATTGAATTCAGATCTTAATTGCAATAATCCAATTACCATTTAGTTCATCAAATTAGATCTAACTACATGCATGAGTAACTGAAAACATAAAACATTCATAACACTTGAACACAATAATTTTGGTGACCCAAAAACCTTCCAAATAGAAAGTAAAACTGGGGTGAGGATGACACCCACAAAACTTCAATACTGCAACATAAAGTTGGCCTATTAAGGCTTACAATGATCACTTCTGATAATCCTCCCTGTTAGGAGCAATTAGGACTACTGGGTCCACCTTGGTAGAGATTTTCCAAACACACAATAAAGTGTGCACTTTGTTAAGAGATTTGAGAAAAGATTGTTAAGTCTACCTTGTTGAAGGATTTGGACTGGTTCACCTATTAGGATGAAATAGTAGATCTCTAACTTACAATTGATTTGCTAATAGAGATTCCTTGAAGTGTTGATCACCTTTTGTGATGGATATGTCTTTGCTACTCCTTTACTAATATGGCCTAACAATACACTTGTCTGATGCTGATTCACATTCACATGCTTCTTTTTCGCATTGTTATCACACTTCCATACTTACATGCTTACTTGGATATGATATCATACATTACATATATATCAATCCAATTTACATAATTACAAATTTGACCAATATAAAAGTTAACACCAATATTACAAAGTTAGCCCATATGTAGATACTCAAGTTCTAAAGACTGGCTTGGTGAAGTTCTTATACTCATCGTTCACTATCACTACTCAAAATCATCATGCCTTCAGTAGAAGTAGAAGCTCAGTCCATACTAATCATCTCAGAGTAGTTTCAAACTTGGTTTGCACTGGTGAGTCAGTAGATATTGTGTAACTTGGTATAAATGCATTCACCATGACTACACTTGGTAAACACTAATTATCATGTAGCTTGGTTAACAATAAATTTTCTTCTCGTGAATTGCTAACTTGTTAGAAAATACAAAGCATGGTAACCAATAAAATGCTCAAATTGAACTGCTAGACTTCATACTACCTGATTCTACTCGGTTTAAACTATTGCACTTCATACTAGGTGAATTCCCTTGGTAACTACTTGAATACTCAGTAGGAACTATAGTGCTTGGTGGCTACTGAATTACATGGAAAATGCTATAGACTATTAAATGAGTTTGGTAGCCATATAGAATCTAAATAATTATTGTCTCTAATAAAAAACTTGACTAAATGTCAACAATCTCACCCTTTGGCATTACTGACAACAAAATTTATCAGCCAAAACTTATATACATCACAGTGTGGTACTAGCTCGGTATGATATACTATTTTTGAGATTTTTCAAAATTTATCTTTATAAGTATATACAATATATTGTATCTAAAAATTCTCTACTATATACACTTGTCTCCCTTTGCATGATTCTCCCCCATACAATATACATAGTATCTCACTATATATATCATAACAAGTGTCTCTCCCCCTTTTTGACAATAATGCCAAAGATTAATTCAAGACTTATTTACATGGAGACACCAATATAGGAAAGAAAATCAGAATGTACCTTAAGTATAAGTGCTAGAGTCTTATCCAAATTTTCTTGCAAAAATTTGCATGTATGTAGAGCAACTTGCACTTCTACAGAGAGTTCTGTCATGTGATCTACAATGGAGAAGTTGTTTTCATGGATCAATGTTTTTGAATAAACAATATGCTTCTGCATTATAACTATGATGGAAAGGATTATATTTTGAATATCTATCAGTGTAGAATAGATCCTTTCTTCTTCTCTCAAAAACTCTGCATGCATGTCTGACAAGAATATGATCTTCATATGATGTGCAGAGCTTGAACTAGGTTCAAGTTGCAACTGTTCTGCACTAGCCTTCAGATTTTCATCAATCTTTGGTAGTTTTCTCTTTATTTTCTTTGTAAACTTGGTAACATTACACAACTTTTCAAAAAGTGATGTTACATTTGTGCAAGAGGTTTCAAGATTGGTCAAAAGTGAGGAAAGTTCCACTTGCTGAATGGTGATTTGTTGAGAAATGTGCTCAAGCACTTTATTATCAAATTTATTTTTTTCTTTCTCAATCAATTTGTCTTGATCAATGGAGTCCTTATTAAACCTATAGAATGCCTCTTCTAATTGAAACAAAATGTGTTGAGAAGTATCAACTTCAACACCTATCGCCTCAGTCAAAATGTTCTTGGCATCATCAATGATTTTATATTCTCTGTCTCTCTCCTCTCTCAATTTCTTTTACTTTTCCTTCTTTTGGAGGAGTTGACCAGCTATATGCATTTGATCCATGGTGATATTATCAAAATCCCATTTGGGAATTTCAATCTCTTCATCTAGGTCTATATCCTCCTCTATCTCCTTACCTCTACTCAAAAATCTTGTACTCAGTTGAGCCTTAGGTTCAACTGTCCCTATACTTAATGCCTTTGAATCTAGAATGGAAACAATTGTAGAGATAGTAGGACTAGCTATGAAAATTGATATAGTACCAACTGATGGAATACTAACTAATATGCTTACTAAATCCAAAACTAAAGTATTTATAGAAGTATCCAAAATTGTAGAATCCAAAATTTTACTTACTGCAAAAGAACACAAAATTGTAGAACATATTGTATCAATTACTGAAGATGTTGACTTGAGAGCTGAAGAAGAGGGAGCTTGTAGCTCGGTAGAGGAAGTGGTAGACACTTCTATCAATGATGTGCTGAGTTGTGAGGGAGCAAAGAGTGATTGGACATTTGATGCACTTTTTGTTGTCACAATCAAACTTGTTGAAGTTGTCTCTGAGCTTGATGATGCTGCAAGTTTAGCTAGAGAGTGAGGAAGTGAGGAAATTACTACTATTGCTATCTTCATAGGATTAGTCTCCTCATCATCATCTTTATCTTCCTTAGTAGCTTCTTCCTCTTTATCTTCTTTAACTTCTTCATTGTCAAAATGTGTTGGTTTAGTGTAAGTTTCTTCTTCTTTGGTATCACTATCATCATCCTTGACCTCTAATGGGAAGTCACTTTGTCTATGCAAGTGATCAACATTCTTCCACATACTTGTGGCATTCTTGACCACATGCTTTATATCATTTATCAAAATCAAACAAGTATTGAATCTAATAGTCATCTTATCTTCATTTTTCTTTAAGGACTATTTTACCTCAGCATCTGTGATGCTCAGTAGCAACTACCTCACAGTTTGTGCATAGATATCCTTAACTTTTTGCATAGAAAAGTCCCATCTTAGCTTTATTTTCTCTAATAATTCATTAGAGATCTAGGAGGCTATCTAATCTGGCGAGTACTTCCATTTTCTCATCTTGGTTAATACAAGTTCTTCAACTTGTTTCTTCTCAGCCTCTGACCTAGTTTCATACTTCATTGTTTTGAAGTTGGTTATTCCAACACCTTCTTCCAATTTTTTTAGTTTTTCTTGGAAGATGGGAGGAGGTTTGCTAAAAAATAACTTCACTGCCTTTCTTCCTTGATTTCCTAGTAAAAACTATATTGGATGGCTTGGTGATGATCACCTTGCCTTTCTTCTTTATTGGCTCTTCTTCCTTTTTTGACTCCTCTTCATCGTTTGCTTCTTCCACATCTTCTCCTTTTCCTTCCATAACATAAGAGGTGTGCTTGCTTTGAGTTTTTCTATTCTCCTCTTTCTTTTGTTAACTTCATGTAGAAGCTTGATTTTATGCTCTATTCTTGCCTTGGCCTCATCATATGTTCCAAAGTGTGGTGGCTTTGGATCAACTGGTTCACTTATCAAGGCTTTAATAATGTCTTTTACTTCATCTATATTCACCTCATATAGAAGAGGTTTTACCCATACAACTCTGGGTTTCACTTCCTGAATGTATACTTTGTCATAGTCTACCATGAAACAAACATCATCTTTGTAATCTTCCATCAATTTCTTGGGTATCCTAAATTTGTTATTCATTTTCCCCTTGAAGACATCAAAATAATTATCCATTATACTAACAAAATTCTCTCCCATTTCTACAATATACTCATTAATCTGATATAGCATGGGTACATCCTTTGTCCATACTACTATGCCTTTTGAAGGGAAAAAATTTTTAACATAGAAAAATAAACAAGTTAATAAAGAAACAAATTTGCTAGGGTTGTTCTTGGAAGTTCTAATACTTTCCATGTTCTTGTTAAACTGCTTCAACAAAAAATCTACAAGATCATATGATAGATTGTTCTTCACAACCTTGAATCCCAAGTCTACTGCTTCACATGAGACATTGTTTAGATAGCTAGAACTATAAATCTATGGGCTATCACATGTATGCAAAATTTTAGTTTTTCATTTGTTACACTACTGATCTTCATACCTCTATCATCCCACTCAGCTAGGGTTTTATTTTCTAACTCCACCCAACCTAGGGTTTTAGTGGTTTTAGCTTTGGAGAGCATGGGAAGTGTCCTACCAAAATTTGAAAAATACTTTGAAAGGCTTCCCCAGCTTGAGATATGTACAATATACAAATTATGCTACCAATGCATTATTTTTCAAGGTTATTATAGTAGTCTCAATTGTCTCCAAACTTGGTTTTTTTTGTCTATTCCCAATGAAGAAATGTCAAATTTAGGACCTCCATGACCCCGACCACCACCATGGTCTCGTCCTCTAGAAGAAATCCATTTACACATAATTCTCCTAGGGAATCATCCATCTCAAGGGTTTTGATTTCCTTAATTGCACACTTAAAATGAGTTTGGATATTGTTAATGAGTATTACCTTAGGAGGGATCTATGATTGTGCTCCATTTGAATTGAGCATTTTAGCAACCACCAACGCAAGTTTGAAATTAGGTGCTTTCTATTTGACTCCTTAGACCAACATTTATGACCCTTTCCTTGCTTTGCTACTACTACTTGATGTTGCCATGGCTACTTGGTAAGCTATGAAAAACTTGGAAGGATTTTAGCTACGAATTCTACTTGAAGTCGGTTGATCACTCTACAATTTTCTTGATCACAATAACCTTAGAATTCTCAGTGAAAATGAATTTTATTTCATAGTTTTTGTTAAAAAATCACCATTAATGCTCAGTACGAAGGTAGTTGTGATGATATCGTTATGCATGGTAGGCTATCATCCACTATTCAATTGATTACTCGGTAAAGGCTTCATAACACGACAACCATGTGACTTGTTACTCCTAACTTTTCTCAGTAGAGTCCATGACCTAACCTTACTTGGTAGAGAAGTCAACTTGGTGATAACTAATACCAATCTTCAGTGATCCTTTTGTATATTGAATACTGATTTGGACTGTTTGGATGTGATCTTGATAATGAAGTTCTAGTTCTTCCTTAAGAACTTAGTTGGAAATGGTGGAGTCACCCACTTATTGAGTGACATGACCATCATTTCTTGAACTAGCTTCTTCTATAGATTTAAGAATCCATTGTTGTCTCATCTACTTTTTGATGTTATGTTCTCTTTCTTTCTTTTCATCTTCAATTATACTTGTATTCATGCAATTCTTGGCTAGATGACCAAGTTCTGTACGAGTGAAAAATCTTATGGTGGTATCTCTCTTCCTTGTGTGATGTTAACATAGTTCATGCCAATGTGTCCATATTCTCCATAGTAATGAAATATACACCAAGTGTTATAGTCCTAATTGAATATTGCTTTCACAATTTTCTCTTCTGGATTGAATGACTTGGTTTTGCAGTCTGATGCCTTGTGACCTTGTTTCTTTCATTTGTGACACTTGCCTTCAAATTTTGGTTTCTCTTTGCATTCTTTAGCCTTGTGACCATGCTAATTGCAATTGTAGAATTTACCATTGATTTTTTCTTTACCATTACTTCAACATCTATTTGATGTATGAGCTATCTTACCATAGTGATTGCAAGTAAGTCTTTGATTCCTTTGAGTACCTTGTTTGGAGGATTCACCTTCTTCTTTCTATCCAATTCCTACTTTTCCTTTTTGTCTATAGAGATTCTGCTCACTCTACTGATTCAATTGATTCATCTTTACTTGGGATTTCATCATTCTTTCATTGATTTTCTTTTTAGTGTTTAGTTCATTTTTCAATTTTTCACTAATTTTCTTTTCAAATCTCAACTCACTTCTTATTGTTTCACTAGTTTATCTTTCCAAATTTAGATAATTTCTTAATCTTTCATTGATCTATATTTGGCTCATGATTTCCTCATTTGCATTGAATATTTGATCCATAAGATCTACATGTTGAAGGGATTGGTTTTGGATCTCATTATTTCTTCCATCCATTTCTATTTTCATCTTGTTCCTTTGTTCCAAGATTTCATATAGCTTTACTGACTAAATTTCTTGTTCTCTTTTGAGCTTTCTTACTTATTCTTATAGGGAACCATTCTTCTCTAAGAGTTCTTTGATTGCATCATTTTCTTTATCTAAACTTCTTGAAGGGAAAAATTCTTCAATCTTTTCTTCAATGTACTGATGATCATTCATTTGATCTACAAGTTCCTTCCTTTTTTTTAGGGTTTGGGAAAGTTTCCCCTTAGCTTTATTGAGTTGTGAATTACCATCTCTAGATCTAACTTTTCATTATCAATGGCTTTATCAAGTTTGAATATCTCCATTATCCTTGATCTTTGCTCAAGTTGTCAAACATTATCCTGAGAACCACAAAGTTTTGATACCAATTGTTAGAAATATTCAAGACTATGCTAGCTTACTAATAGGAGAGCGGTGAATCAGTAACCTAAAATTTTTTATTGAATTCAAATCTTAATTGCAATAATCCAATTACCATTTAGTTCATCAAATTAGATCTAACTGCATGCATGAGAAACTAAAAAAATAAAACATTCATAACACTTGAACACAATAATTTTGGTGACCCAGAAACCTTCCAAATAGAAAATAAAACTAGGGTGGGGATGATACCCAAAAAAATTTAATATTGTAGCATAAAGTTGGCCTGTTAAGGCTTACAATGATCACTTCTGATGACCTGCCCTGTTAGGAGCAATTAGGATTACTAGGTCCACCTTGTTAGAGGTTTTTCAAACACATAATGAAGTATGCAATCTTTTAAAAGATTTGAGAAAAGACTGTTAAGTCTACCTTGTTAAAGGATTTGGACTGGTTCACCTATTAGGATGAAATAGTAGATCTCTGACTTAGAACTGATTTGCTGATAGAGATTCCTTGAAGAGTTGATCACCTTTTGTGATGGTTATGTCTTTGCTGCTCCTTTACTGATATGGCCTTGGAATACACTTGTTTGTTGCTAATTCATATTCACATACTTCTTTGTCACATTATTATCACACTTTCAAACTTACATGCTTACTTGGATATGATACAATAGATTACATATATATCAATCCAATTTACATAATTACAAAGTCAGCCAATAAACAAGTTAACACCAATATTACAAAGTCATCCCATATGTAGATACTTGTGTTTTGAAGACTAACTTGGTGAAGTTCTAATACTTGGTGTCCACTATCACTACTTGGAATAGTCATGCATTTGGTAGAAGTAGAAGTTCAGTCCATACTAATCACTTAGAGTAGTCTCAAACTTAGTTTGCACTGGTGCCTTAGTAGATACTATGTAACTTGGTATAAACTTGTTTACCATGACTGCACTTAGTAAACACTAATCATCACATAGCTTGGTTAACACTAACTTTACTTCACATGAACTACTAAATTGGTAGAAACTGTAAAGGTTGGTAATCATTGAAATGCTTGAGTTGAACTGCTGGACTTCACATTGTCTGATTCTACTCGGTTTGAACTATTGCACTTCACACTAATTGAATTCCCTTGGTAACTACTAAAATGCTCAATAAGAAGTATAGTGCTTGGTAGCTAATAAATTACATGGAAAATACTGTAGACTGTTCAACAAGCTTAGTAGCCATATAGAGTTTGAATAAGTGTTGTCACTAATAACAAACTTGATTGAATGTCAACACCCACTTCTAGCCTCTTTGTCATATTTTTACTATTGTAGGATGGACCAAGGTGGCACACTTCAAGACTATCAAATAGTGTGGATCGGTTGATGTGGCTTGGTGGAAGGATCCATGAGAGTGGCCTTTAGGGGGTTCCTTGGAGATTCAAGCTAAACTAGCTAGTCTCCTCTCTAATAGATTGTGTAGCTCCTTTGAAGACAAGGATATCCTTGCTTGGGTTCGATGTCCTAAAGGAGAATTCAGTGTGGCCCAAGGTTATGATTGTCTGGATAATCAATTTCATGGAATAATTGAGGTTCCCTAGTGGAAGAAGGTTTGGAATAAATTTTGTTGGCCAAAATGTAATTTTTTCTTATGGATGGTTGCTGAGAAGAAATGACTTACTTGGGATAACCTTCAAAGAAGAGGGTTCTAGGGCCCTTCTCTCTTTTCCCTCTATATGTTGAATGGGGAGATTGTTTCTTACTTATTCTTCTTATGCCCTCTTTCTAGAGAAATTTGGCATAAGTGGTGGGAGGTGTGGTGTCATGGGTGCATTCATGCTAAGTCTCTTATTGAATTTTGGGATAGCCTTGGTAGACCTTCAATGAAAAAAATGTTCCTTGTGGTGGCTTGGGTTGTTGGACCTACTTTTATTCTTTGGAATCTTTGGCTGAAATGTAATCATGGGATTTTTTTGTAAGTCTAGTTTGGGAGTCACTAAACTATGGAAAATGATTCTAAGAAAACTCCACAAAACTATGTATGCCAAGCATGATATGACTGAACCTATGGACCCTAGTTACTACAATATAGTTAAGAATTTGGGATTGATGGACAAAGAATTGGGATGCACAATTCGTAAGAGATCTCAGTCACTCAAGATAAAGGTTTGTAGGGTGGGGAGATGGAGATCACCACTGATGGATATCCTTAAGATTAATACTGATGGTTCCTCCTGTGGGAACCTTGGGTAGGTAGGTGTAGGGGGTATTGGATGAGGTAAGGATGGTAATGTTATATTTCTATTCTCTATTTACAAAGGAGTTCATTCCAATAAGCTAATGGAGGCCTTGGCCATTAAGATAGCTATTTAGCATGGATGCTCTTTAGGTTGGAGGAAGATTTTGTGTTAGTCAAATTCTTAGATTATTGTAGACATGATCAATAACCAGAGTGTGGATGATATTAACTAGCAATTAGCCTCTATTATTAGGGAGATTCTTTATCTGAGTAGTTTTTTGGATTAGATCTCTTTCTATCATATTCTTGGGGAATGGAATGGAGTAGCTGATGTCTTGGAAAAATGGGCATCAGAGAAAGGAGATGGTTGGGATATTTTAGGAAGGGATGGACTTCCAACTAAGTATATTGGGATTTTCAAGTAGTTAGTGGAAAAGGATATGATTTAATTGTTCTTGTGTTTGAGTCTAGTTCTTTTGGACCTGAGGCCTCCTATAATTTTTGGCTATGATTGAATAAATTTTAACCCCTTTTTCCAAAAAAAATTATACTTAGGTTAATGTCATTTGATTTCTACAATCCATTGGCAATACATGAGATTTTTTTTGGAATTTGATTGTGTCTTATTTTCTAGCATCAAATTTTTAGATCATACATAGTGATCCATCATCAGGATGAAGGAGAGTGCAAGAGAATAGAAAAATTAAGTAGCAAATTGGAGAAAACCTAGAGATATAAATAGAGGAAGATGGTGGGGGGGGGGGGGGGGGGGGGGGGGGCATGAAGACCAAGAGGGGAGATCACAATATAAAAAAGGAAATGAGTTTAAACTTGAATCAAATAAAAGAAAATAAAAAATTACAAGTAGAAATTAAAGAAATTGCAATCAAAAATTGAAAATGAGCAAATAGACTAATAACTAAAGTATCCAACATACCATACACACACACACACATATATTATATATATGGCATGTTGGATACTTTAGTTATTAGACTATTTCTTCATTTTCATTTTTTAATTGCAATTTCTTTAATTTCTACTTGTAATTTTTTATTTTCTTTCCTTTGATTTAAGTTTAAACTCATTTCCCTTTTTATCTTTTGATCTCCCCTCTTGGTCTTCGTGCCCCCCCTTTTCTATCTTCCTCTATGTATATCTTTGTGTTTTTTCTAGTCTACTACTTAATTTTTCTATTTTCTTGCTCTCTTGTTCATCTTGATGCTGGATCACTATGTGTGATCTAAAACATGCTAAAAAATCAAACAGAATCAAATTCTAGAAAAAATTCTTATGTGTATACATAGGTTAATTTGATCAATATAATTTATTTTATGCATATTTGCAGGATAATGGTGTGCCAAAAAGTGGTGATCTAAAAAATATATAGTTTTGAAATGCCTCAAAACATTTCAAAATTTATTCCAACATTTTTTCCATCCATCTTGATACTAAATGAAAACAATTAATACCTTTCTAAGGCCTACAATATCATTTGATACCAACCATATACTTTATAAACATCCTAAAAATGTGTTTTTTGTCTGTTCTTGTGTGTGTTTTTACTTCAAACATGTAGCTGATAACTTTTTTTCATTAAAATTTGATGAAATAAAAAGGTTTTTTTAACAGTGTTCTTAGCTTTCCATAAATGTAAGGTTTTTCAAATTACAAGTTTAGGGTATGTGCAGGATCATGGTGTACCAAACTATGGCCTTAAGTGGCAGTGGAAAACCAGCAAATCAGGGTTATGTCAACTTGACACATAATTTTAAAGTGGTTCTAGACTTTATATCAAAAATTTGTAAGAAAATAATCTGTAGGAAATTGAATCTAGTTTGTAAACTACAAGGCCTTATCTGGAGAAAAAAATTATTTGATTGGTCAAAAGTTTGGATTTTAATGCAGTACTACAAAAATTTCAGGGCAAAAATAAAAAGTAGGTGTATGTCTGACCACCTTAATCATAATCAAATGATAATATTTTTAAATATAATTTTAGATATAAAAAGTAGACTCATGCCTAGATGTGACACATATTTTTGGCAATTTTTATTCGAAATAAATAATTAATTATGAATTTTCTACTATACTGTTTTAAGAATTAAAAAACTCCTATGTCTGACCACCTTAACTAGTTCAAAAAAAATCAAAATTAAGTTTTTATTTCTTTTTTCTTATACTAGTCAAAGCATAGAATGTGACGCATCTTTTGGATTTCACAAATCTTATACGGTTTGAAAGTTACAGCTATTTTTCAACTAGTATGTCAATCAGCACTTTGTAGCTAACTCCATTAGAAAATAAGTAATAATTACTTACTAAACTCGTAATTTGACAAAACTTACATTTATGAAAAGCTAAGAACATTCTTAAGAAACCCTTTTCATTACATCAAATTTTGGTTAAAAAGAAGTCGTGAGCTACATGCTTGAAGTAAAAAACACATAAGAACATGCCAAAAACACATTTTCAGGATGTTTTAAAGATGACCATATAAGGTTGGTATTGAAAGATATAGTAGGAATTATAAAGGTATTAATTGTTTTCATTTAGTATCAGGATGGGTGGGAAAAAAGTGGGAATAGATTTTGAAATTCTTTGAGGCATTCAAGAACTACATATTTTTCAGATCGCCAATTTTTGGCACACCATGATCCTGCACATACCCTTTAGTAAGTAATTATTACTTGTTTTCTAATGGAGTTACATATAAAGTTTTGACTGACACGCTACTTGAAAAACAACTATAACTTTCAAATGGTACAACATTTTTGAAATCCAAAAGATCCATTAGATTCTATGTTTCTTCTACTATAAGGAAAAAAAAAAAAAACTTAAATTAAATTTTACAATTTTTTCAATTAGTTAAGGTGGTCAGACATGAGAGTTTTTTTTATTCGAAAAATACTATATTAGAAAATTAATAATGATTTGTTTGTTAAGAATAAAATTACCCAAAAATATGTGTCACATCCTGGTACAAGCCTACTTCTTGTATCTAGAATATTATTTTAAAATAGTATCATTTGAATTTGATTAAGGTGGTTAGACATACATCTACTTCTTATTTTTGTCCTGAATTTTTTATACTATTGCATTAAAATTCAAAATTTTAACCAATAAATTTTTTATTTTTTTTAACATAAGGCCTAGTAGTTTAGAGACTAAATATAGGCAAGAGTCTACAACACAATGGTAAATTGTGAGCCTCTTAAATGGGAGGTCTTGGGTTTGAATTTACTCAAGCTTAACTAATAATAAAAAATAATTAACCACAAAAAATAATAATAAACTTGGCTTCAGCCTCTTATTGATCAAAAAAAATTTTAGAGACTAAATGCAATTTCCTAAAGATTCATTTCTCTCAACTTTTTGATATAAAGTTTATAACAGGTCAAAAACTACCTGTCAAGTTGACATAACTCTAATTTGCTAAATTTTTATTGCCACTTAACAACATAGTTTGGTTCACCATGATCCTACACATACCCTTGTATAAATTGAAATGGATTTTTTCTGGCTTTTCTACAAAGGTAACACATATACCTTTGTACCTAATATTTTTGAATAATTTGTTTTCTCTCATTTTTTATTTTTCTTAAAGCTTCAAACATAGACTTGTAAAATGTCCAAACAACCTATATTTAATAAAATTACAAATAAAACATCATGATAAACACAATATATCTATATATAGTTTTTGGATTTGATTGTGTAAGTATTTTGTATTGACATTTTGGATCACACTCTGTGATCTATCATTGAGATGAGAAAATGAAAACCATAGGAGAAAGTAAGATAAGTAGTAGACAACATAGACTAAAAGGAGGGGCAGGGGGATAGTGGAGAAAGGAAGGACGAAGGAGGCAGTAACCAAAGAGTAGGTGAAAATTAAAATAAGGTAAAGAAGATAATTACACACACACACACACACACACACACACACACACACACCCACACACACACACACACACACACACACACACATATACATATACATATATACACACAAACATATGCACACTTGTATATGTATATATAAAATATCTATAAAATAAATAAATAAATAAAAGGTAAGAGCCTACAACACAATGGTAAATTGTGAGCCTCTTATCCAAGAGGTCTTGGGTATGACTCTACATAAGCTTAATACATAATAATAATAAATCACATCACATAATAATAAAAAATGTTGACTTTGACTTCTTATCGGTAAAATAATAATAATAATAATAATAATATAAAAATTTAAATTTTTTTTTAAAAAATAAAAATAAAAAAATTAATGAATAAAAATAAAAAAAGTTAATAAATAGAATATATATATATATATAGACATATACATATACATATACATATACATATACATACATACATACATACATACATACATAGATATATATATATATATATATATATATATATATATATATATATATATATATATATATATATATATATATATATATATATACATACATACATACATACATACATACATACATACATACATACATACATACATACATACATACGTACATATATATAAATATATCTATGTATATAAAAAAAATATTTATAAAAAGAAGAAAAAATAATAATAATAAATTAAAAATAAAATAAAAATAATAATTGCAAATTACAAATAAATAAATAAATAAAAATAAAAATAAAAATGATAGAAGTGATGGAAGTTGAGTCTGAGAACCAATCGCCCTAAGTAGATGTGCTTCTCATTAGGAAACATAATGGCTCCCTTGGTAGTCAGGTTATTTACAAAGTGACCCACATTGATCTTTATATTCACTCTTCTTTGCATCACCACCTTGCCCAGAAAGATGGGTTCTTAAAACTCTAGCCTTGAGGGCTTACCACATTTGTGATGGAAACCATATTAGAGATGAGCTTGACTATCTTCATCACATCTTCCATTTGAATGGATACTCTTCTAAGAAAATCTCTAGAGCATTGAACCAAGTGCATTCTTGGTTCATTTCTCATCTCGTTTATCCTATTATCCTCCCTAGTGAGCCCCTTCAATTTCTTTACCATATATCAAAGGAATTTCTCATAATTTATCCAAATTCCTCTCTAAGAAAGGTATTCATTATGCCTTTATACCCTTCTCTCTTTTGAGGAACTAAATTTCTTCTATCAAGGACCACAAGGACATCCTCTATGAGTATGGGTTCTACAAGGTTACTTGTTGATGTGGCACTCCTTACATTGGTTAAATAGGTCATGTTGTTAGCACTAGAATCAAGGAGCATTCTGTTGACATTAGATATGAACGAGTCATCAAGTTAGCCCTTGCTGAGCATTCCACCTTGACCAAGCATCATATTTATCTAGAGAGTAACAAAGTCTTGGTGAAAGAAGATAATTTATCTCACAGAAAGATGAAGGAAGCCATTGAAATAAACAACCACTCTTCCAATATTAATCATGATGAAGGGTGAAGCTTAAGTACCTCATGGAAACCTTTTCCTTTTGGGATTAGGCACCATGAAAATCACTCCCCTCACTAACCTAAACCCCCCCTCTCCTTGTTCTCTATCTTCTCTTGTCTCTTGGTTCTAGCTTCCAACCTTGTTCTTTTTTGTTGTTGGGCTTTTAGTTTGTCCTTGTTCCTAATTCATGGCTCTTTCTTCTCTTCTTTGTGCTGTCTATCTTTCTATCATGTGGGAAATATTATAGATGTTATCACAGTTCCTATAGGTCATTCTAATAGCCATATTGTTGAAGCTACAACTGCCCTCTATACTATAAAGCTAGGTATTGATTTGGGGTATCCTAAATTATGGTTGGAAGGTGACTCATTGAATACTATTAATACTTTAAATAATAAAAACTCTATTTCATGGTTGATAGAGGCTACAATTAAGGAGATCAAATCCCTAATTCATAAATTTGAAAAAAGTTGTCATATCCCATACATATCAAGAGGCCAACAGAGTTGTTGACTGGATAGCCAACCATGCTATTCAGGTGGAGTATAAGGTGAGGTGGCTTAATGAATTAAATAAGCACATTGATCTTAAAGCTATCATTAATTATGACACCATTCATTCGAAAGTGGGAAAGATTTGCTAGGATTAGAAATTTAATGATTTATGGAGTGGCCTTATGGCTATCAAATTAACTTCCCTAAGGAATTACATTCATGTGAATTTAATGTGGCCTTTGCATGTACCATCAAAAAAGTGAGATTCATTTGAAGTGACAGAAACCTGGTTTCATTTTAATCTTTTTTCTCTCTATGTTTGGTTGTTTCTAGTATTAGGCTCTTTCTATTATCTACAAATGGGGGGTGAACCACAGAAGCAAGAACCTAGAAAGTGTGATGATTGGAAGGCTTGAAATGATGCTTGGGAGATTTTATAGAAAGGGAAGGTGATCAGTTACTTGGCTCATGTCATGACTGCCTTTTTTAAAAATTGGTCTGATGACAGGCTCACTCTTCATGGAGTCACTATGAAATTAACAAAGGACTTCATAGCTGAGATCATGAGGCTCCCCATAGCTGGTATTAATTCCACCAAACAAACTAGTATCTCTAATGCTGCCTACAAAAAATTCTCGAAGACGAATGCTAAGGAGTAACAACTGGAAAAGAATGGAGATTTCTTTGATTTGGAACAGATAAAAGAAATTTGGCAGGATGTGTTATGCTATATCTGTGACTATTTCATCCTCGATGTTAGAAATAAAAGAGTCCATAAATTTCATTTTGTTTTTCTTAACCACTTTAGGCATAAGGATAGTCTTTCTTTCCCTTTCTATCTACAATTTTCTTTGCTTCAAAGCTTGCATGCTCATAGGAAGAAGGAGTCTCATCCTTTTTTGAACAAAGGTCTGATACTTCTCATAGAGGGTTACTGTAAAAATAAATCCATAGCCTCCACTCCTATTGAAAAACAGAAGGGTTCTCACTCTAAAAAAAGTAAGAAGGAGGAAAATGTTAAAGGAAAAGAGGAGGTTCTTAAACTTAAACCCTCTAATTCTCAAAAACATATTGTGGAAGAGGATTCCGAGTCTAAGAATTCTAAAAGCTTTGAGAATGATATCCCTAAGGAAGAGGAAGGTATGGATGTTGGGGATTTAAGTTCCAATTTGGAAGGGTATCTAAAGACCAAAGGAAAAAATGAGAAAGGGAATGAGGAAGACAAAAGTGAAGGAATCTCATAATAGAGTAACTTTGATAATGAGGGCAATTAGATTGTTTCTAGTGGAGGTGATAAGGACAAAGAAAAATTAGTTGAGAATCTTGTTGATATGAGAAAGGAGGATCGTATGGCTAAGCCTACCTCACCTACTAGGGAGATTGAGGGACAAGATAAGGAGGTCCTTGTTCACAATGAGGACCCTGTTGAGACTAGGGAGGAAGAACAGATGGAAAGGGAGGCACATATCGACAAGGTTGGTTCCCCTCCTTATGAGATTATAGAAGACACCAATGACTCTCCACAAAAAGAAATCAAGCTTTCCTTCCTACACTCTGCTAAGCTCAAATCTAATGCCATTCTACAAGTTGATTCATGGATTTATAACGAATTGATAGAGCTAAAGAAGAAAGTGGAAACTCTACAACTTAACCAAGAAACTGATCAAGCCAAAATCAGCCAATTAGAGGTGCAAATGGGAGATATCCCAAATAAACTTAAATACTATGAGAAAAATATCAGAATGCTTATCAAGGAAAGTGGATCAAGATGGAATAGGTTACATCTAGTATATGTGCTACCACTGCAAGCCTTGGCAAAAGAGCTAATGAAGAATTTATATCTTTTGAGGGTCCAAGCAAGAGAACAAGGTAGAGCTTGAAGAAGATAGCTCTAAAAGTTGTTGTAGCTATGGCTGCTGACTCCATCCAAGATACTGCTACAATTGGTAAGGAGGCTTTCAAGATGATTATGGAGCTACAATAGAAAATTTGGGTCTTGTTCTTTGGTTTTGTTCCTATTTTGGTCCTAGTTTCTAGTTGTAGTAAATGGTTCTTATTTTTGGTCCTTTTTTCTGGGTTTTGATCTAAGTTATATTTGAGGTTCTGGGTCCTTGTAAAAATTGGGTACTTTTGCTGGACTATGTTTGTGGTTTTAGGTCCCCGTAAAACCTGATTTTGATGCAATTTTTTAGTATGTTTCAGGACTATTTGTCCTGGTGGTTATTATTGCTATATCTTTTATCTTGTTGTTAAAGGGTTTCAGGGTCCCTTCAAAACCTATTTTTACCATAATCTAAAAAAATAATGGAAATAAGAATAGGATTACTTCTTATAAAGGGAATTGACATGTGGTTAATGATGGTATAGTTAATGCACCTAAGTCTAATGACCAAGAAGTTTACAAGTTATCAAATAGTGTTGATGCTATGAAACTTCAAGCATCTTCTCACGAAATTAATAGAGAAAATTCTAGAGATAATTTTAGATACAATTATAGAAATCCTCAAGAGAGAAGAACTTTTACAAAGATTGGTAGACCTTATGAGGATTTTTTTGAAGAGTTGGTTAATGGCAAGCTATTAACTTTGATTGAGAATTGACAACCACCTCCTGTGAAGGGTCTGCTTTGGGATGATAATGCATATTGTAAATATCATCAGAGCAAAATTGGTCATTCTATAGAAAATTGTCAAAGGTTAAAACACGATATTCAAAATTTGATTGATAATGGAAAGTTAATAATTGATGGTGCCAATGATGCTACTAATAATGATCATCAAGCTAGATCCATTTCCTAAGCATGAAAAGGGTGAATCATCTAAGAATGGGAAAGCTCAAGTGAATTATACTTATTCTAATCAAAATTATGGATATTCTAATGTAGACAATGTTATCAACTGGTTAAAATTAAGGAAAATTATAAGGATTTGAATCATCCACATAATCTTGCCTTACATATTGAAGTCATGATTCACATAACTCTTGTTAGACATGCGTTGATAGATGGGGGTGTTGGGTTGAATATTTTTCCTTTAACCATACTTGAAAAGTTGGGATATTTAGAACAAGATATTGATACTAAACAAAAAGTTACTATTAGAGCTTATGATGGTAGTGAAATAAAATCTAAAGGATTAGTTGTTTTACCTATTTGGATTGAGTTAGTTGAGAGAGATATTCTATTTCATGTGGTTGATACTAGTACCCTTTCTTATAACATTTTATTGGGTAGACCTTGGATACATGAAATAAAGGCCATTCCTTCCACATATCATTGGTGTGTTATATTTGCACATAATGAAATTGAGATGTGTATTTCAAGAGTTAATACTTTTTCTATCAATAATATTTCAGTAGAATCACATATGCCTTTGGATAGAGTTTCAGATGAGAGAGTTGAAGAATATATAGAATGTATGATAGAATCTAAGACACTTAATAGTGAAATGGAGGGATGTGAGGTTGTTTCTTTGGTTGAACCTTTACTTCCTATGGAAGAAGTGGAAGAAGGAAGTGTTGTTAGAGATCGGATTTACAAAGAAGAAAATGATGATGGACCCATCTTTGATTTTTATGACGATGATGATGAGGAAGTGTATATACTTGATCAACAAGATATATGTGATGATTTGATTACTTTTACTAATCTTCTTTGGGGAGATGGACATGGTTTAGTTAATGAAGCTTCTTCTTCAAAAATTCAAAATGATCTAGATATACAAAACAATGATGAAAGAGCATCTTCAAATAAGTATGAATTGGATTTATTTTTAGATCCTTCTATAGTTAATTTGGGTATTGATGTGATTCATTCTTATGATTCTGAACCCAGTGCAATTAATGAGATTTCAAACTCACATATTTCTCATCAGCTAGATTCTCTAGTTATTAGACAACTTTATGATTCAAGAGAAATTGAGAGGAACTTGATAGACTTTGATTCTACAATTGCTAGCAAGAATGTTATTCATATTTACAATATTGAGCCTTTAGAGGATGAGATTCCATAATTGAGAGTTACTCTTAATGGATTAGTGACAAATGAATATCATAGAGTTATAAGATTACAAGAATTTGAGTTACTTGATGAGAAGAGAAAATCTTCTTTTTATCACATGAGATTTTATCATAAAAGATTGTTTAAGACCTATGATAAGAAAGTTTTCCATAGAGAGTTTTTAGTGGGAGATCTTGTTTTGCATGAGAATCCTAAGAATTAGAAAAATAGAGCTCAAACAGGAAAGTTTGAGCCTAATTGGTTGGTTCCTTTAATTTCTACAGTTACTTTTGGATCGGGTGCTTATTTATCGTCTACACCTAAGGGAGATTAGATCCCTAATCCTATTGATGTGCTTCATTTGAGAAATTTCTATCCCTAATGTCTTTTCTTGCTAGGGGCATCTATACATATTTATAGGTCCTAAAAAAATACAAAAAAAAAGTGATATATTCCAAAAATACCAAAAACAATTATAAAAGAAAAAAGAAACAAAATGATATTTGTCAATATCAACAATAGTGTTCATTAAATATCTTAAACACCAAAACAATGTTTCTCATTTCACTACCCTAAGAGTCTTGTCTTAATTATTATGCTTTGGTTTATACTTAATGTTGAGCTATGCTTTGATCTTTCTTTGTACGATGATTGTTCATTTCTATATATACATCTTTACTGCACTATATCTGTATGTTTTTTTAATATTCCCTCCCTAGTCATTTTTGCACTAGGGGCATGTGGTTTATTTTTTAATTTTTTTTATGAGTGATTTGATTAGTATTGATGAGTGTCTCTATGGCTTTCTCTAAGATGCATAGCTAGAGAACTATGGACCATGACACACATTTTTGGTAGATTTCTTGTTTGTGTGGTTTTAATCTCAAGACTCACAGTCACTATTGGATTCCATTCATATCATCATAGTTTCCTTGGTGACTAGTGATGATTGTGGGAAGCTTTTGATCACATTCATATATTCAGATTACTTCAATGATTAGTGATGATTTTGTGATCTTTCTAATACAGTTACATTCATATCTTCATGGTTCTGACCAGTGAAGATTGTGTAGCTTGGCTCAATGATTAAAACTAGGATCTTAATCTTGGTCAAAATGAGTAAGTACATAGAATGGATATAAGCATCATATGAACATGAACATATGGACATGAACATTCATTTCATCCCCTTGTCTTTTTGGAGGTTTTGATTTTTTTGTTTACCTTTTGGAGGTCTCCTTCATCATTTATTTGCTATCAGCTTTGATCACAATTGTACTTTTTAGTACACGCCACTTGTTTTTGATCTCAATCAAAATGTCATATCTTGCATAGTTGAAGGTTTTTGAGGCATTTTCCCTCTTCTTATTTCCATCTAGTCTTTCATTCACCCTCCTTCTTTCTTTTGATTTGGGGCATGCTTTTCATGCTTAGTGATTTAAACTTGGTTTCTTGATCTATATCTTGCTTATCTTTTATTATGAACCATTTTTCTAATTTTCTCATATCTATCTTGTTCTTTCTTAGCCTTTCCTTCATTTTGATTTCGATCCTAAGGGGGAAAGAACACTCTATTGAGCTTCATTGTTTGCAAAGTTGATTCAAAATTTACTCATCTTTTTTTCCCTAGCTTTGGACAGATGATTATTGTACCTGGGGCAAGTCAATGCGTAATTTTTCATTTTTTGTGTATTGATATTTTTCTTTTTCCTTTATATATATATATATATATATATATATATATATATATATATATATAT
This sequence comes from Cupressus sempervirens, assembly GCA_028749045.1. NCBI lineage: Eukaryota > Viridiplantae > Streptophyta > Pinopsida > Cupressales > Cupressaceae > Cupressus > Cupressus sempervirens. The sequence goes on along the minus strand of CM053793.1, from coordinate 320,061,795 downwards.
ATATATATATATATATATATATTTCATGAGCTAAAAACTCTTTGGGCAGACCTACAATTATAAGACCCATAGTGACATATTGTGTTCTAGGCAATGTAAGACCACAGATGGCATGTTGAGGGAACAAGAGTTGGATGCTTAATTTTTGCATATATTTTTACATAAATCAATCTTTATACAAAATTTATTTTATAGTTCTTTGACTTAATGTGCTTTTCATGTATGTGGACACACATTAGTCAAAGAGGGGCAAATGTATGCACTCTAAAATGGTCACCATAACTATGTGCCTCGATTTCATAATTTATCTCAAGATTGAATCAATATTTACATCACCATTTCCTTTGATCAAATTAAATTATTTGAATTATTTAATTAATCATTATTATTTTACATCAATTTCCTTGATTAAATTGGAGTTAATTTATTTAATTAATTTTAAATAAATGGTTGGATCATCTTGATTTTTTTATTATTTAATTAAAAGAATTTTCTCCCTCTTAATTAAATAAAACCCTTCATCACTTAATTTTAAGTCCAACAATTATTATTTTAAAAGAAATAATTAAATAAATGTCACCCTTTATTTTATAAGAAAAGGGATTATTTTGCATTTAAATTAAATTAAAAAACCCCTCATCTTATAATTTTTATGGAGTTTTACACTCCACATCTCTTAATTAAATGCTAATTGCACATTCTCTTATGTGGGTCACACCTTTTCATTTCATTTTCATTTTCGCTCCAATTTGGCAATGCCTCTTTGCTTTGGTATATAAGGAGACCTCCTTCCTTCATTTTGGAGGAGGCAATTTTATTATCACCATTATTTGGAGCTTTCATGCAATTTCCTTGAGGACTTGGAGCATTCTTATGAGAAGATCATGACTTCTTATGCTACCATTATGATAGACATTTTTTGAAGTTTTCTTAGAGACTTGGAGACATCTTACATGTTTGTGATCATTTGAATCTTCTGTTCATTGGATGTACTTGTGAAGACCAAGGCTAATGTTCATATGAGAGCCACCACTTCAAACTTTTTAAGGTCTTTCCACAGTGGTGATAGGAAGCTATGAGTCAACTCTTGAGATCTTGTACTTTCATGGTGTTATTTTGAAGGATTTCAAGCATAAGGATTCATAGAAGTGTGTTTGCATATTTGTCCACATTTTTCACACATAGATTTAATGTATATGTACAACTTCTTGATTATCTTCTAGAAACTTCTCTAGAATCCTTTTGTTAGGTCTTTACCTAATCATCACCTTGAATTTAATGGTCCTACTCATCAATATAATCTTCAACATATTTTAAATCTCCCAATAATTCAACTGAGTTAGCTTGATCTTGCAGTTCCTCTAAATTTGATCTTTTACTATCACTTGACAATCACTGAATCCTGACACTCGGTCAACACTGAAATACTCAGTCATTGTTTATTACTTTCTAGCTTGGTGTCAAATAACTTTCTTAGTTGATGTTAATTATCAATCAATAGTGCATTTGGTTAGCACTAATTGTGGCTCAGTTGACACTAGCATTACTTGGCACTCCTTAGTAATTTAGTCTTTTACTCAACTTAGGTTATCTTCTTTGACATAAATAATTACTTTTCTTACTCAAAGTCTATGTAATCAAATATCCATTGTGACTTACTTTTCATAACTTCAACCTTTCCTCTAGGTGCTATAATTATGAGCAACTCTCAAATCCTCTTTGTTAATCAAATAGATACGATATTTAGATTAGGCAGAAATATGTCTCATCCATATACTTGACATCAAGGAAAAAATAAAAATTGGCCCAATTTTAGGTTTCCAACAATTTCCCTCTTTCGCATTGATAGAAACATCTCAAATATCCAAAGTACTAATAACTTAGTTACCATAGAATTGAAAAGATTTCACTTCTATGAGTGACCACTATACTTAAGTTGATTCTTTCTCTCATCCATTCAAACTGTCAAACTCCCTTTGTTAGTTTTCTCTATTTCATGATTCTATAATCTTGTGGCTCCTTAGTAATTTTCCTCTTTCATCTTAGTTTCACTCTAATCTGTCCCTCTTTGACAATAATGCCAAAGATGTGTAGCTATATCAACTACAAATTCTTAATACATATGATTTATGTATATTTTGCATATCTGGTTGGTACTTTTCATTTGACTATGACTAATATTTGTATACTATACTAAACTATTCTACCTTAGGCATGTCCCATTGTAGAGCTGTATTGCACCACTATATAAAATATATTGTGTAGCACATGTAATGAAATGCACCTTGGCTTCTTAAGTAGCCTCAATTAGAGGAATGACTCCTAATTTACCTCTAAGATAATCATGAACGTCTTTGGGTAATGGTTTTGTGAATATGTTAGTAATTTGTTCCTTTGTATTTACATATTCTAGGTTTACTTCTTTTTCTTGAACTAGTTCTCTCAAGTAGTGATACAAGTGATAGAAATATGCTTTGTCTTAGTGTGAATTACTAGACTCTTTGAAATGTTAATATCACTTTTCCTATCATAATAGATAACTACTAGATCTTTATTCTTTTATTTCATACCTTTCAACAATTTCTTAATCCACAATATATTTGAGTAGCTCGCTGCAACTGCCACATACTTTTTCTTGAACTAGTTCTCTCAAGTAGTGATACAAGTGATAGAAATATGCTTTGTCTTAGTGTGAATTACTAGACTCTTTGAAATGTTAATATCACTTTTCCTATCATAATAGATAACTACTAGATCTTTATTCTTTTATTTCATACCTTTCAACAATTTCTTAATCCACAATATATTTGAGTAGCTCGCTGCAACTGCCACATACTTGGCTTTAGTTATTGATTGTAAAATAAAATTATATTCCTTTCTTGTCCATGACACCAATCTCTTTCATAGAAAGAATGCACCTCCAACGCTTTTTTTGTCATCAATATTTCCTACCCAATCTGAGCCAGTGACAACTTTCAATTCAAATCTATCACTTCTTCTGTAGTATAATCCATAATCTTCAGTACCTTTTAGATATCTCATTATCCTTTTTACAACCATCATGTGATTATCTTTAGGATTTTCTAAAAATCTAGCAATAATCCCAACTACTAATGCAATATTTGGTCTGATGTGAACAACATATTTCAATTTTCCTATCATGGATTTGTATAGGGTCTAGTTCACATTAATAGAATCACCAGTCTTAGATAGCTTATGTCCTATAGACATAGGTGTACTCGCTCATGTTGAATCTTCCATAAAAAAAGTCTTCAATATATCCTTGATGTATTTGGTTGGTGAAATGAAAATACCATACTTCATTTGGCACACTTGTAAACCAACAAAAATTTTGATCTCACCAAACAAAGACATTTCAAATTCCTTTTTCATTTCATGAGAAAATGATTTACATAACACTTCTCTTCCTCCAAGTATGGTATCATCAAAAATATCTTGGATAATAGTACTTCATTATTCTTTCCATTCTTCAAGTATAGATTGTTATTATCATTTGTTCTCTCAAAACCAGTTTTCACTAAATAGTTATATCTAACCTTTCATATCATGCTCTTAGTTCTTGCTTTAGTCGATAAAGAGCTTTTTTTAGTTTAAATACCATGTTCCTCTTGTGTGGATCTACAAATCCTTCAGGTTGTTCAATATAAACTTCTTCCTCCTGTGTACTATTTAGAAATGTAGATTTGACATCCATCTAATATACCTTGAAATTCTTGTAAGTTGAGTATGCAGGAAAAATTCAGACTCCTTCAAGTCTCCCAATAGAAGAAAAAGTTTTTCCATAGTTGACTCCTTGTGCATAACCCTTGCACACCAGTCTTTCTTTGTTTCTTATTACTTCACCATTTCCATTGAGCTTGTTCCTAAAAACCCACTTTGTCCCAATGACTTTTTTGTCTTTAGGTCTTGGCACTAAAGTCCATGTATCATTCTTTTGAATCTAGTCAATTTCTTCATTCAGAGCATGTATCTAATCTTCATTATCTAAAGTATCTTTTTTTATTTAGGCTCAAACTCACATAATAGGCATGTGTCACCTTTGAGTTTTCTCCTTTTCATAACACTTGATTTATAATCTCCAATCATTTGATTAGGTTTATTATGTCTTCTCACATATTTTTCTAATACAGGTAACTTTCTTCTTGTCTCTTATTCAGATTCATTTGAAAAAATAATCTCAGGTTCATTTCCTCTTCTCTTTTATGATTCAGGTTTAGGTTTTGAATGCTCAACATTCATTGTGTGATGATCAAAATTTTATGTCTGTGACTCGGCATCCACAATTTGTTGCTCAGCACCCACTCTCTATTGCTTGAAAATTTGTACTTCCACTCCAACATTTCTTGTTTGATGAAAACTTGTGGCTTGATTTTTCTGTTCATTTTGAGTGTTGACAGTATCATCATCCACATAGATGAATGTACTGTAGTCTTTGAGTTCTTCATTACATGAAGCATCACCTTTTTTTGCAAACTCATCAATTCTCACATTTCCACTTTCCACAACTTTGTTAATTTTAGAATTTAAACACTTATAATATTTTCTTTTTGTGGAGTAACCTAGGAATATGCCTTCATCACTTTTTGCATCAAATTTCCCATCTCTATTATCTTTCAATATATAATAGCTTTAGAATTCTAAAGATTTTAAAATATTTAACATTGGGATTATAATAATAGCATAGTTCATAAGGTGTGGCATTTGTATCTTGCTTTATTTGAACACTATACAGGGCATAGACAAAAGTATTGGTCACTTCTTTCCAATATTTTTGTGATACACCTTTCTCTATCATTAGTGTTCTAGCACAATCCATAATTGATGTGTTCCTTCTTTCAACTATCCCATTATGAGGAGGGGTCCTTGGTATTGACATCTATCTTTTGATTCCTTTGTCATTGTAGAATTTGTAGAACTCATGTGAGATGAATTCACCACCTCTTTCAGATCTCAAACACTTCAAACTCTTTGTTGTTTCTTTTTCAACTCTAGCTAAATACCACTTGAATAACTAAAAGACATCATATTTAACTTTAAGAAACATTACAATCATCATTCTAGAATATTTTTTCACAAATAGAATGAAATATTGATCTCCACAATAGCTTTTAACACCAATGGCTCATACATAGGTTAGTGTGAGCTAATTCTAAAATATCACTACCAGTATATGTTTTAGTCTTAAAACTAGGCTTGGTCATCTTTCCCAACTAACATTGTTTGCACATAGAATTGTTAGGTTTCTTTAGTGTAGGCAATCCTCTTACTTTCTTCATCTTACTAATATTCACCAAATTGTCAAAATTCACATGTCATAATCTTTTTTTCCATAACCAAACATCTTCTTGTTGTGCAAACATACATGTGTCTCTTCTAATAGGTCTAGATAGAATAAGTTACCTCTTCTCTACTCACTAGACCCAATTAGCTTACCATCACCATCATTTACCTTGACCTTCTTGTTGTAAAATTAAACTTTGCAGCTTGATTTTTTAAACTTTGAAACACTAAAAAACTTGCAGTTAAGTCCTTCAACCTAGTAAACATTTTCACATGTTATTTTCTCAGTCAGTTGAATAGTGCCTTTACCTTTCATAACACATGGAATATCATTATCAAATTTAACAAATCCTCTATTTTATGGACCAATATCTTAAAATTTATCTTTATCATTAGTCATATGATTGGAACATCCACTATTAATTATCCAGCTATCATTTTTGTTCACGTAAGAAATTAATGCAATTTTCTCATCTTTATTAGACTCTTCTTTCATAGCAACATACACAACAGCATCATCATTACTCTCAAATTTATTATCAGTCTTTTCTTCAAAAAAATAACAAAATTTCTTAACTTTTCATCCTTGCTTCTTCTGTAGTCTTTATTATCTCTTCTTCCTTTGTACTTTCTTTCCTTCTTTTCATCCTTATCTTCTCTATCAAGACTTCTAGCAGCAATATGACCAACTTTTTTGCATGAAAAGAAAATGATAGGTAATTTAAATTTGTATTTACCTCTTCTTCTTCCAAACCTTCTTTCAATGAGGAATTCAAGTTCATCAATCTCATCATCACAACTATCACTTTCACTCTTCACATGTTTTGCTTTCTTCTTAGTACGAATCAATTGTGACTTCAAAGCAAATTCATTGGTAGTAGGTGTGACATTATCAAAATTAGACATCTCAAAAGCAATAAGTCTTCCAAAGAGTACGATCCTCAATACATTTCTTATCATTGTTTCATCTTCAATTACCCCATTTGTTCTTGGAATAGCATTAACTACCTCTTTAACTCTAGTGCAGTATTGTACTATGTTCTCACCTTCTATCATTCTCATATCATCAAATTTACCTCTCAGGCCTTTTTCTTTTGCTCTTATTACATTGTCATCACCTCCATATATGGTCTTTAGTCTATCCTAGATTTTATTTGCAGTATCACAATCTTTTAGTTCATCAAACTTGGTAGAGCTTAGGGCTGATGCAATCTCCAACATTGGTTGGTTGTGATCTAACTTATGTCTCAATTCTTCATCAGTCAAAGGAGTAGTTATTACCTCTACATATTCATTTCTAGGAAAATTTATAGTAGCATCATTGATACTAGATATGTGCAACTTCATTTGGGTCTTCCATGCATGAAAGTTCTTATTGAGCTTGGGTACATCTCTCTTATTCATCATGATCTTTAGCTTTAGGTTCCTTCAAATTTTTCTCCATAAGCACTTAGCTCTAATACCAATTCTTAGAAATGTTTAGAATAAATGGAGAGAGGGGGGGGTGTGGAGAGGGGGTAAATCAGTTACTCAAGGTCTATATATACCAATTGAACTATTAAACATTAAACACATCAATGTTCTATTGATCCTACTTAACTTGATGTTGCTCGGTCTATATTATAAAACTATCATAAACTTAACTTGTATTGAATAATTAAAAATATCAACACATGTAAAACATTCATAAGAGATTTATCACAAATTGACACTAGGATTTTATGTGGAAACCAAATTTGGAAAAAACCACTAGGAACATGTCACTCTCTTGAAGTGAGCTCTATTAGGAGTCAACCCTATTAAAGGTTTACAATATACACCATTAAATGTGACTTAGTTAGAGGATTTAATCACCTTGTTAGGAGTGGCCTTGTAAGAGGGCTTTGATCATTCCACTTAGAATGTCATGTAGTTAAAGGATTTACACAAATTGTTAAGTCTTATAATGATTTTTAGGTCAACCTATGTTAAAAGGATTTCAATACAAATTGTTTACAATGATAAGAAAGAAAATGATAATTTTTGATCAGTTTGATTACAACTCACTTTTTCTAGTTCAAATATCTATTTTGTCCTTATGTTGGTTCACTAATAAGCCTCTCATTGTCACCTCTAATCTTGATCTACTTGGACACTCTTTAAGCAATCAATCTACACTTTGCATCAACACTTAAGCCTTCTGCTCAAAATAACTTATTAATAACAACATCACATCTGCAAGCTTTCTCCTACTATAACATTTGGGGGAGGGGGTGTGGAGAGGGGGTAAATCAGTTACTCAAGGTCTATATATACCAATTGAACTATTAAACATTAAACACATCAATGTTCTGTTGATCCTACTTAACTTGATGTTGCTCGGTCTATATTATAAAACTATCATAAACTTAACTTGTATTGAATAATTAAAAATATCAACACATGTAAAACATTCATAAGAGATTTATCACAAATTGACACTAGTATTTTATGTGGAAACCAAATTTGGAAAAAACCACTAGGAACATGTCACTCTCTTGAAGTGAGATCTATTAGGAGTCAACCCTATTAAAGGTTTACAATATACACCATTAAATGTGACTTAGTTAGAGGATTTAATCACCCTGTTAGGAGTGGCCTTGTAAGAGGGCTTTGATCATTCCACTTAGAATGTCATGTAGTTAAAGGATTTACACAAATTGTAAAGTCTTATAATGATTTTTAGGTCAACCTATGTTAAAAAGATTTCAATACAAATTGTTTACAATGATAAGAAAGAAAATGATAATTTTTGATCAGTTTGATTACAACTCAATTTTTCTAGTTCAAATCTCTATTTTGTCCTTATGTTGGTTCACTAATAAGCCTCTCATTGTCACCTCTAATCTTGATCTACTTGGACACTCTTTAAGCAATCAATCTACACTTTGCATCAACACTTAAGCCTTCTGCTCAAAATAACTTATCAATAACAACATCACATCTGCAAGCTTTCTCCTACTATAACATTTGGGGTCAAATTGCAATGGAAAACTATGAAGACGGTGTAATTTGTGGTGATTTTTAGGTTTTGTTTTGTAATTGTCCCCACCATTGTCATAAATATCAATGTTGGTGTTGTAATTGTGATGCCTATGTGCGTATAAATAAAAAAGAAAAAAAAATGACATAAATCATTGCCCATTTGTTTTGATAGTTAAGAGTTGGGAACAAAGATGGTGGAGAGCTTTGAACATTTATGTTCCCTTATGATCAGTACATTTTTTCATTGTGATCTCTATATTTTGTTGTCATTCCCTTGCTCTACAATTTCATTTTTTTGATCTCTACATTTTATTACCATGCTCTTTCTCTGTGATTTTTTTGAGGTTCCCTTATGATCTCTATATTTCATTGGTGCTCCCTTTCTTTGTGATTTTTTGTCATGCCCTTGCTCTACGATCTCATTATTGTGTCATGTCCTTTCTCTATGATTTTCTTCAAGGGCTATGTAAATTGTTTGTTTCATTTCCTTCTAAACAATTATCTCTTTATATTTCCTTACAAACATGTATATCTTAGAGATCCTGTTTAAGGTGCTTATTACATCTTGGCACAAAAGAAAAATTGATCTAGATGCATACATATTCTAGATTCCAAATAATAAAACAATAAAACTCACTCAACCTATACTAAGTGACTTACCTAAAGGTCATGCACAAAAATAATGCGAACTAGGAGAAATGGGTAGAGTTCATGAGAAATTTTACAAAAACATATCATAGTAGATATTTATAGAAAGCAAGTAGCCATAACCCAATTAAATGGGTCTAGTTGCTAATTAGCTGGGTTGATTACAAATTCCTATAGAACTATCATAACATTAGGTAGAGTAAAATGAACAATTAGTTGTTCCAAGCTAGCAGGATCAAATATACCTTTTCAAGGTGATAAAATTGCATATTCAAGGAATTGAAGAATAACTTCAATGAAGATTTGAGTGTAAGGAGTTGGAGAAGCAAGTTTTTCTTCTATGTAAATTCCATAATGACGTGGCTCATTCCCTTGTGAAAGCCTCTTTCACAATGTTAGTACCTCTAAACCATGCAAAGGATGTTGAAGTGGTTCCTAACCTTGAAACACTCTTATAACCATTTGATACTTGGGATCATCACAGGGAGACTATGCCAATACTTGAAATGCTCTTATAAGAAAATGTAGATGCAATACATGATGAATTGCACAACTTGTAGTCCTCCCAATATTTGTACTTTAAATTCTTAAAGGCACTTGCAAGTGATTCAAATTTTATAGTACCTACCACAACACTTTCTTGGATTCTATCCAGTGGCTCCCATAATATCCTCTATGTTGTCTAGTTGTTTTTTCTATCATGCATTCTCTTTCTAAAGCCACTCCTTCTCCTTCTCTCTCATGCCTTAAACTTTTATTATCAAACTTCTAAATATCTACCCCAACCATATCTAAAATAAACTTTACATTATGTTGTAACTCTAGCTAGGTGTTTGATCATCAATAGATTTCATTTCAGCATTCAAGTTTTCAAGATTGGTCAAAACCCTCACTTGCCAACCTCTCATGTCAAGCACTTTCTGTATTGTTTCAAAACCATGTTCTTGCTTCTAAGCTAATAGTTCTTTAAGTGTATTTTCTTATAAAACATTGATTTTGTGGAATAACTGTAAACTCTTAGAAAGTGCATTGTTGTATGTATGTATGTGTGTGTGTGTGTGTGTGTGTGTGTGTGTGTGTGTGTGTGTGTGTGTGTGTGTGTTTGTATATATGTATGTATGTATGTATGTATATATACACATGTATATGTGTATATATATGTGTGTATATATACACACGTACACACATAAATCTGTGTGTCTATGTATGTGTGTATATATACAAAGAGATCTTGTGGATTGTGGATTATGGATTATAAAAAAAAAAGAAATGAAAACATGACATTAATCATTCCCCATTTATTTTGATTGATTGTAGAGAGTTGCATGCAAAAGATGATGGAGAGCTCCAAATGAGGGTGCAAAGTTTTGAACACTGGTGGAGTTCAGTGGAGATCTGAATTTTGTTGGCATTCCCTTGTGATTGTTGCATTTCATTTCCATGTTGTACCCTTGTGATCTCCATTCCCTTTCTCAATGATTTTCTTCAAGGGGAGAATAGGAACCTATGTAAATTTTCTCATCTTCTTCTTCCAAACATGTATCTCATGTTCATATATAATAGCTTTGGTCATATTCAAGGATAATTGATTATGATGATTGTATGCATATGTGCATGTATGTATGTACATTAGTTAATTATGTGAACTACTTTACATGAACACATACACACTTGCATGGTACTTGTGCTAAATTAAATTAATCATTCATATATTTAATTTACACAAGTAATTATCCTTGAACTCAATAGAGACTATTCATACCAAACTAAGTATGCAAATTATCCTTGCACTCAATAGAAACTATTCATACCAAACTAAGTATGCAAAAATATATACTTATAGATTATATTATATCTTGGTGATCAAGTAAAGATCTCATGTGTAATACCTTCTAGGTAATGATTAGATGCATTCACATTAAATCATAATAGGATCAAGCAAATGATCCATTTATGTTACTTCATACTTTTTTTATTGAACATTTTTTTAAACATAATCAGTAATACTAGAATTATACAGCTACAACTAGTACTCTTATTTTATTTTAACATATACATCTAAGACTATTATTTTTCTTTAAATTAGGTTGTATATTTTTAATAGGACACATGGAGGACTATGTAAAATAAAAGAGCATATTTAGATAAGAAAATAATGCCTATGTAATTCATGTGTATATTTGATCATATGTACGTTAGAGAACAAGGGCTCCATGCAACTCTAGTCCCTACCTATGGTGGAGTAGAAGGAAGGTGTGTATAGATATATTTGGGAAATTAGAGATGAAAATAATGTCTAGAGGAAGGAAATTATAGATGGTAATATCTAGAAACAAATGCAAGAAATTCTAATCAATCACTCTTCATATCTTTGACAAAAAAAGTGCAAATAACTATAGACCTAAATTTTACAAACATAGAATGTGCTCCATGTTGCAATAAAATAAAGGGCTTTTATAGATGGCATATAGTTTCTCACTCAAGGATAGATACTTTCTCCATTAGTAATTGATAAAATGATAATGATGGACAAAGTGTGGTAATTGAAAGGTCAGATTTGGATTACTCAATCACTCAATTTCTTGAGTTCATCTCTAACATAATTCTAATTATGTATAAGAGGATTATATGTTTCTTCATTGTTTCCAATATCTATTTTTATTCTAGATATGTAATCTTTCTTTTTTTTAGCACATTATTTGACAATAATTTACCTTTTGACTGTTGTTAGGGCCTAAGCTTCAAAATCAGTGTAAGTTAATTTTCATGGTAGTAGAATTTCTTCAATTTATTGACACAGTGCTAAGTGAAATCCAAAAAAATTGAATTTAAATTCTCTATTGGGGACAACATGATATTGTATTCCTTAATTTTGGATGTAGTAATGAAGGTTTAGCTCAAGTCATGGGAGAGCATTTGAGTTGTGAACATAAAATTGGGAATATTTAAGCTAGAAACATCTAATGTTCTGTAAGTCCCTCTCCTCTAAAGAACCAATACACAGAGCCATTATCATCATGAGTAGATTCACTCTCCTCAGACGAATTCAATCAAAACTATTGAAACCAAAAAAAGTATGTAGAAATATGGACTTATAGATTATATTATCTCTTGCTGATTGAGTAAAGATCAAATACAATTTTCCAAGGTAATAAAATTGCATATGCAGATGTATGTATGTATGTATGTATGTATGCATGTATGTATATACATATATATACACATATGTATATGTATATATATGTTTGTGTATACATACACACATAGATGTGTGTGTGTGTGTGTGTGTATAAACAAAGAGATCTTTGTATACACACACACACACATACATAAATACATAGACACATACAAAAATGTATGTATGTATGTATATATACAAATACATATGCATAAAGAGAAGCTTCTCTATATATATGTACATACATACCTAGACACAAATATATTTGTATGTATGTATGTATATATACACATACATATACATAAAGAGAAGCATCTCTAATCATCTACTGGGGAAATGTAAATAGATACATGTTTAGAAGGGAAAGAAAAGAACATTTACATAGGTACCTCTTCTACGCTTTAAGAAAGTTGTAGAGAAAGGACATAGAGATCACAAGGGCACAACACGACAATAAAATCATAAAGGAAAGGCATGAAGATCACAAGGGAATGAAAAAAAAATGTAGAGATTATAAGAGCATGAAATGAAATGAAATGATCACAAAGGCATGGAAATGAAATCCTAGATCTCCACTAATCTCCGTGAAGTGCATGAAAATGAAATGCAGAGATCATAAGGGCATGGAAAAAAAATACAGTGATCACAAGGGTACAAAAATAAAATTTCCACCAATGTTTAGAGCTAAGAGCTCTCCACCAACATTCATAGCTCTTCACCCTATTTCACATGCAACTCTCCACAATACAAGGAAATGGGAAATGATTTATGTCATTTTTTTTTGTTTATAAATCTAAAATCAACTCCACATTGTGTTGTAACTCTAGAATAGGTGTTTGAAAACTTGATAGCTTTCATTTAAGCATTTCAAAATTCAATTTTTCAAGTTTCCTCTTCATTATATGTTTGGTTTATCAATGATTTCCTCTAGTTCAATTACAGTGCATCTCAACTAGCATGAATTCAAGAAGTAGAGGTTGTAAAGATAGAGTCAAGAAGAAAACACTTGCAAGAAAATAAATTCAGGTAAGCACTTCATGGTACTATTTATTTAGAATTTTTTAATATATTTAGGAAAAATTCTATTTTAGAGTTCAAGTCAAATAATAGTAATAGAGAATGTCTTTGTAATTTCAAACTGGGGAATTGATGAAATGGGCCATGTTTTGCTGATAAGACTGAAGAGAGTTTCAAGATGTTGAAAAAGTTTCCATTATAGGTCTTCTACATTCTTCATGAATAAAAAAAAAGGAATGATGGAATTAATTTCTCAACCTAGCACCTAAGCTGAAGCAAGATGGTGTACAATCTACAATTTATGAATGTCCTCATGTTGTTCTTCAGGTTTCTTGATAGATCAACAATTTAAATTGAATTATATTTTGAGTGCAAAAAGAACACACAATTGGAGAATTTGCACTATTCAACAAGTTGAACAGGTAAAACTTCTTCTAGGCATGTTACCCATTTGGATAGCATGTTTGATGTATGGAATTGGCTTTGCAAAGTCCTCCACATTTTTCATAAAGTATGGAAGTAGAATGGATAGAAAAATTGGTCAAAATTTTGTGATCCCTTCTACAAGTATGCAACTTTTTACTAGCTCAAAGCTCTCTACCACCATTCATAGCTTAGAGCTGTCCACCAACACTCAAACCTCTCCACCCTTGTTCAAAGCTATCCAACCTCTTTTGTACCCAGCTCTCCATAATAATAAAAAATGGGGAATGATTTATATCATGTTTAATTTATTTTAGTTTATATCTAAAATAAACTTTACATTGTATTGTAACTCTAGTATAAATGTTTAATCCTTGATAATTTTCATTTTAGCATTTCAGCATTCAAGTTTTCAAGTTTCCTCTTCATTATATGTTTAGTTTATCAAAGATTTCCTCCTGTTTGATTATAGTGCATCTCAACTAGCTGCTCCAATAATGTAATCACCCATCTATCTCTAGATTATACAAGAACTTTTTGTTTTTTAGAATCTAGATAGATACTGAGAGTTCCAAAGTCATAAACCTAAAGACCATCATGTGTGCATCCCACTTTAGGGAAAAATTGGATGTCATGTTCTTGTGCATATATTTCAATCACTTCCTTCAAACTCAATTGAGGTGCACCCATGGAACTATTCTGGTGAATTCCACTACCCATGGAAACTGAGGCTTGCTCTTGAGAATATGTTGTTTCTATTTGTTGCTACTGAAGTGCCTCAAATTGACAGTACTCTATCACCCTAAGATAGCTTACATTCTCTCTGGTCCTACGTTGTTCCACAGTCATACCCTCTACAAATTGATTTATCATTTCAAGGGCTACATTTAGCTGACTTCTTATCCTCTAACTAGCAAGAAGCTCAAGGAAAAATAGTCCTTTCCACCCTAAAAACCACTTTCTTACTTCATTAAAATTGAGACTTGAACAAAGACAATTATACAAAACCTACTAGCACTTTGGAAAAAATGTTACTTCCAAAATTACAACCATACAATAAATGGGAATAGCACATATTCATGCCATAACCTAGTTAAATTTGTCTAATTATTGATTAGTAGGGTTGATTACAAATTATTGTACAACTGTCATCAGATTAGGTATTAAAAAACAAACTATTAATTGTTCCTAGCTAGCAAGGTCAAATACAATTTTCCAATGGTGATAAAATTGCATATGCAGATGCATCACTTGTATGCTAGGCATGAAGCACATTCCACAATTTATAACAAATGGTTGGATAGAAAGGCTCCATATGCTAGCCTAATAATGGAAGCCAAGAATGTAGCCATACATGTATTGGTGCAGTCTCCCTATGAGGATCTCAAGTATCTACTATTATTTTTAATTTGGGCATCACTATGTGATCTAGAATGTTATGAAATATTGAAGTTGGTAGTAGCTTCTCCCATGTTTCCAAAAAATGTAGCATAGGCTTAGGGTCCTTGGCTCCTAGGAATTTGTAGCATAGGTTAAGGGTAGTATGATGTAATACTAGTCTTGCTCCTACCCCAACTTCTTCTAGGGTCTCCTTAGGTCCTTCTCTTGACCTAAATAGGGTTTGTTCCTACCCGACTTTCCTTAGGATCCTAACAATGATGTCCTAGGCTATTCAACTAGTGAACAACAATTAGTTAGAATACAAACTCTTTTGCTACTTCCTAGGCTTATTTTGGCCCTTTTTACCTTCCTTCACAACAACTCCACAGTTAGTCCCAACATCTCAGTTGTCACTCCAAATGAAGGAATGATCATTTAGTAAGGCATTAGGATCCTTTCTAAGACTTATAACCACAATTGGCATTGAAAAACTAATCAAGTTCCAAGAACCACACAAAAATGCTTACAATAGGGCTACAAGCAATTAGCCCTCCATTTGATGAAAATTCAAAATATCTTGCAAAATTCCTTATCAAGGGGTTACAAAAACCAATGATCTAGATACCCTTTTCAAAGAACTAAAAGATTATTAAGGTCTCTATCTCCCAAGCCATCTGTACAGTATGGTCTACAAATGTCCTAAAAATAAGGTTTTTAAGATATTATAAACCTGCCTAGAAAAAGTTATTTTTCCCCTCTTAAGACCTCTAACCAAAATTTCACATTGGCTTTAAGACTTCGAATCTCATACTCCTACCTTCCTCTAAGATTTTATTGAAGAAATCTAAGAGTTCAATCCCTCCTAAAACCTCTGCAACTTACTGTGATCCCTAGCCATGCAACTCTAGCTTGCCTAGGGCATTACCATAAAAACTCCATCCTTGCTTTCTAGGGCCCCTCCTTCATTGTAAAATATGTGCATGGAGTCATTGTCCTAATCCCAAAATCTTTTATATATCTTATGGTAGGAAGAGGTTCTATGACTCCATCTCTACCAGTTGCCTGGTTTAGGTCAATAAACATGCGAGAAATATTTTTTTTTTACTAACCAACTATTAACCTAAATAACCACAAATTAATGCTATAAAGAACCTTAAAATGTAACCCTCTAACACTTCCAAACACTGCGAATCCAATTTCAATCCATGCAAATACAAAAATACTCAATAAACATGAATTGTAACTATATTCTTTCTTTCCATTCCATATACACAAATCGATTAAAACTTCCAACCCCTTCATTAGGTCAAGAATGTCCTTAAATACTCATCCCAAGTCCAACACTAACTATTTTAGATAGTTACCAAACCCCATCCACAAAGTTTCTCATATGCAACAAAAAAGTTGTCAATGTGGTCAATGACAACATTGATAACTTTTGAGCAATTTTTACATCTTTTAGAGTTTTTCCCTCAAACTTGGTCCAAAGGCTACCAAACTTGACCAAAAGCCTTAAATAAATCTAAAACATGTAAATAGGACCCTAAATCACTTATTTGGCCATTCTACCCCACAAATCACAAAAATTCCCTATTTGAACTACTATGCAACTAGGAGCAACTAAGGCCTAATAAGGTTTCCCACAGTTCACATACCTCATAGGACTAGGTTAGTCCCATTATTATCCTAGTGGTGTGGCTAGAACCACTATAGGTCAAAACAAACATAGGAGCCCTACGTCTAACATGAGCTCACCTAGGTGCCCCTGCACCATAGTAATTGCTTACACTCAACCCTTCACTAAAGTTAATCTCACCACCACAATGACATTACCTCTAAACCATGTAAAAGATGTTGAAGTGGTTCCCAACCTTGAAACAATCTTATAAGGAATGGTAAAGTAAATGCAATACATATATTACTATTATTTATGTATGTGAATGTATGTATGTATATACATATGTATATGTATATATACATACATACACACACATGTGTGTGCCTTTGTATGTATATATACAGAGAGGTCTTGCTAGAGTAGAAATTGATCTAGCTACATACATATTCTAGAATCAAAATAATAAAACATTGAAACTTATTCAACGCATGCTAAGTGACTGATCTCAAGATCTTGCACAAAAATAATGTTGACTAGGAAAAATGGGCAAAGTTCACAAGAAATTTTACAAAAACATATCATAACAGGAACAATCAGTTTTTCTTAGCTAGCAAGATCAAATATAGTTTTCCAAGGTGATAAAATTGCATATGTAGATGTGTGTGTGTGTGTGTGTGTGTGTGTGTGTGTGTGTGTGTGTGTGTGTGTGTGTGTGTGTGTGTGTGTGTGTGTGTGTGTGTGTGTGTGTGTGTGTGTGTGTTTGTATGTATATATGTATGTATATGGGTAAGTGCAAGAAGTTGGATCTCACTTTTGGGTAAAAAGTGGAAGTACTTTTCCTATTTTTGAAATTTCTTGTCAATTGATGTCAAAATTTGATGAATTTAGGGATTGAATATAAAAAAAAATTATAAATAAAAATTGTAGTATTTTGAATCTAGGTTTTCATTATGTAATTTGTTTCTGTGACCATATGATAGAATTTCTTTTGGTATGGATCTTTAAAAACCGCTTTTTCAAATGTTTGTTTCATGACCATACCACACTCATGTGCGAACACCATAATTTGAATATAAAAAAATCACAAAATTATTATTTTTGCTTCAAAAGATTTGTATGTAGATTGATGACATATATATTAATTTATGAAAAATCATAAAATAAAACTTTTAGTGAACCTCACTATGTCACATCTAGGTACCACCTTTGATTAAAAATAAATGCAAAAAAATGTAAGCAAAATCATAACACTATAAAATTTATATTTATGAAATCAGGTTAGTAAGAGATTTAATGGGTTTTTGTTTCGTATAAAAATTTGATTGAGAAGACCTTCTAAAAAATTATGGTAAGGCATGAATTTATCAGTTCAATGCTTTAGCCAAATCTTGAGAGGTCAAGGCATAGGCTTGGTCTCACCAAGCCTATCTTGAACCAAAATCTAAGGCAAGGAAAAAAAAAATCTTACCCCATATTGTAAGAAATGGGCAACCATTATTTGAAATTCAAAAAATGGGTGACTATTTTGGAAAATTAAAATCGGTGTTTAAAATGCATTTAAAATTCCCACAAAAAAAATTCAATTTTTCAGAAATGGGTACCCATCTCTAAATTTTTTTATTATTTTTTACTTTTTCAAAAATGGGTACCTATTTTTTTTTGAATAAAAAATGGGCATGCAAATGTTTTAAAAAGGGGTGCCTATTTTCTAAAATTAGGAGCTGGTACTCGAGCCTAATACAGGTGGCCATTTTTTTTTTAAAAGGTAGCTATTTCTAAAAGTGCCTGATCTCAATTAGCAAACTTCTATAGAATTGAGACTCAACTTCTTACACTTATCCATGTATGTATGTATATACATACATACATACATACATATACATATACATACACACACACACACACACACACACACACACACACACACACACACACACACACACACACACACACATGTATATGTATATGTCTGTATGTATGTATGTATGTGTGTGACATATATACATACACACACGTGTGTGTGTGTGTGTGTGTGTGTGTGTGTGTGTGTGTGTCTATTTATGTATGTATATATATCGTGTGGAATGTGGAGATTAGTGAAGATCTAGGATTTTGTCATCATGCCCTTGTGATATCCTTATATGTATGTATGTATATACAAATATATATATACATATGTATATATATAGATATGTATATATATGTATATATATACATACATACACACACATATCCATGTGTCTATGTATGTATATAAATGGAGCTATTCTAGTACAACAACAACAACAAAAAAACCCACTCAACACATAGCATGGCCACAAATGTGATGGCAACGCCTATTGTTAAGTAGATTCCTCCTTTTAAGTCTCATTTTTCATGTGTTTATTTTACTTCAACTATTATTTCTTAGGGGGCATTTTGTAACATTGGATTTTATGTAAGATGTGATAAGGACATTCCTAGATGTACTCATGTTAGATGTATGGGAATCACTAAATAATTGTAATGAGTTTCTCGCGAGCAATGAAGATGGAATTATATTGAGAGTAGCAAGGGGTGATGAGGGCATCCCAGGTACTTTAAAAATTGATCATTTCTTAAAGATTTTAGATGTTAACAGGGAATCAAGATGTTGGGGGGGTGCAAATGAGCTCTCACCTCCATCTGGTTGAACTTGATTGGTAGAGAATATTAAATTATTCTTGAAACCAAGTGAAGCTCCACATTAACCTATGATTGCATGACAACTAACTATTTGAATCTCTTGGTTTCAAGCAATGCAAAAGGACACCATAGTTCAACATGCAATCTCAATTTATATGCATATAATATCAGGTGGACTTGAAAAAATCCAATAGGTTTGCATTTTTGTTAAAGTTTTCATAGACCTACTAAATAATGTAAACATGGTGGGTTTCATCAGCTCCCCATATTGTCCATGCATATAGAATGTAGTTGCATGTGCATTCTCAATTTAGAGTGGCATTCACAAGTTTATCAAATCAATGGT
This sequence comes from Cupressus sempervirens, assembly GCA_028749045.1. Lineage (NCBI taxonomy): Eukaryota > Viridiplantae > Streptophyta > Pinopsida > Cupressales > Cupressaceae > Cupressus > Cupressus sempervirens. The sequence continues at coordinate 320,042,217 of CM053793.1, read as the reverse complement.
ATGATGTTAACAAGGAATTTGTTAATGAAATGAATAAATTTTATTTATGAATGAATGAATTTTAGATGTTAATGGGGAATTTAGATGTTGGGGGAGGAGGAGGGGATGGGACCAAATGAACTTCCACCTTCATGTGGTTGGCTTGATTAGTATAGAATATTAAACCATTCTCAAAACTAAGTGAAGTTCAACATTAACTTATGATTGCATGACAACTAACTATGTGAATCTACTGTTATTCCTTAGACTCATATTGCTTCCTAAATTATCAAAGTAAACATAAGAAATTTTGAGAGTTCATTATAACTAGAGAAGTTGGGTGCCCTATCCATGATTAATAAAGCCATAGAAAGAAGGCATTGACTTTACTTGTTGAAGAGGAATATCTTGAGACCAAAGGCGGAACCATGCCATGACTAATAAATCCATCCAAGAAGGCATTGACTTCACCTTGATAACCTACTTTGGAGACCAAAGGCAGTATGGAAGTTGTCCATTTACAATGTCCCTCCCCATGTCCCTCAAGTGATTGTGCATTCTTATCTGACCATCGTGATCCTCCTAAAAGAGTTCCCCAACCATGTGTTCCATAAAAATTAGTGTCTCATGTTGCAATGGTCGCACTTTATCTTTCTCCAATAATGAAACATACTGCATCCACAAACATCTCTTCTTTCTTCCCTAGAACATCATACTGACTTTGAGCCTCTTTGTGATGTCCTCATGGTGAATCTAGGAATACGTGTTCAACCATTTTTGCCAATTTTTTTAAAAATAATTCAGCAAGTTGTTGTAATTGAAATAAAATTTTCTATCAGATAGCTATTTCTCCCATAGCACTACTGCCACATACTCCTCAGTCTTTCGATGGCCTACTTCAATGGATAGTCATTGGTCCTACAATACAATCATTGTAATAAGGATGGAAAACTAAAACCTTAAGTTGTATATGCGATGGTATACTATCACAATTGTAATGACATGAAGATGAACCCTTGCCCTTTCTATCTTCCAAGTTATGACAAGCTTTTCCATTGCAATTACAACAGATGGTCTTGTTGTGGCAATCTGTGATAGAAAAAATCTGACGCCCATCTAATGGAAGCCAATTCAAGGTATTGTAGATTGGGTGATGGGTGCTCATAACAATTCGGGCCCAAATGTAGTAGTGTCATTTAGCTTCCTATTCACACTCTTGTGTTCTTCTAATCAACCTTGCTTTGTATATGAACTCCCTCATACACATTGGTTGGTCTTGGCTATGATTGACTGGCCATGACACCAAAAGTTTGGTTCAGTATCCATTTAAATAGGCAATTTGTGCTTTACCATTTTCTACATCCACTATAGATCTTAGAGTTCATGATCAGCTTCAACTTGATTGAATGTATCTATACAAATTCTTGATCATCCTCTAGAAACTTCTATAGAATCCTTTTATTAGGTTTTTACCTAATCATCACCCTAAATTTAATGATCCAACTCATTAATCTAATCATCAACACATTTTACATCTCTATTAAATCAACTGAGCTAGCTTGATCTTGCAATTCCTTTGAATTTGATCTTTTACTATCACTTAGAAATCACTAAATTTTGACACTCAATCAACACTAAAATACTCGATTTTTTTTTATTACTTTCAAGCTTGGCATCAACTAACTTGCTTAGTCAATGCTAAAGCTTTATCAACACTAGATTTTCCTAGCACTAACTGTGGCTTGGTTAACAGTAGCATTACTTGACACTCCTTAGTAATTTATTCTTTTACCCATCTTGGCTTAGCTTCTTTGACATAATTAATTAATTCACTTAATCAAAGTCTATCTAATCAAATATCCATTGTAACTTCCTTTTCATAACTTTAACCTTTCCTCTAGGTGTTATAGTTATGAGTAACTCTCAAACCTCTTCACTAATCAAATGGATATGATATTTAGATTAGGTAGCAATATGTCTCATCCATAGATTTGACATTAATGACAAAACAACAATTGTTCCAATTGTAAGTTTCCAAAACACTCATATCTCTTAATTATCATTTGTTTAACCTATACTAAGCCAATGACACATTCTTAAATGAGAATAATGTATTAAGTAATAGAAGAAAAGACATTATTTATTGTGAGGTATTTGGGGATGCATGTAATTAACTAATTTCATGTATGTATGTAATTAACTCATTGTGCATGATAGTAAGTATTATTAATTTTTAGGATCACTTAAAGATGTAATTGCATTTCATGTATTTCCTATAATTGTAAATGATACATGGAGAGACATGTCTCCTCATGAAACATGTCTATCCATTATAATTAATAAATTAATAAATATACATAATATCTAATATATTAATATACATACATACATACATACATACATACATACATACATACATACATACATACATACATACATACATACATACATACATACATACATACATACATACATACATACATACATACATACATACATACATACATACATATATATATATATATATATATATATATATATATATATATATATATATATATTGGTCTTATAGGTTATAACCGACTGAAGTAACAAGTATGATGAATGTCAAATAATAATTGAAGAAAGGATGAATATGATACTATAGATTCCTCTATTTTTCTACTTTTCTCTTTTAAAAGGATTTTATTTTGTAGGGCCTGACATGAATATTTCTCATTAAATACAAACTAGCCAGCTATCATTGTCCTATACACACACACACACACACACACACACACACACACACACACACAGATATATATATATATATATATATATATATATATATATATATTGGTCTCATAGGTTTAATCGATTGAAGTAACAAGTATGATGAATGTCAAATAATAATTGAAGAAAGGATGAATATGATACTGCAGATTCCTCTATTTTTCTACTTTTCTCTTTTAAAATGATTTTATATTTTAGGGCCTGACATGAATATTTCTCATTAAATACAAACCAACCAGCTATCATTGTCCTAGTTTCAAAGAGTGGAGTTTTTCCCTTCTAAACTTATTCACTAAAAAATCATTTTAATTTTTGTCCAGCAATTGGTAAACTTTAGTGAAGGTTTTCCTCGATTTTTTTCTTTCTTTTTTGCGTTTTGGAAGATTTTTTATGTTGAGATTTGCAAAGGTTAGAGGTATTAAATACATCACATTTTGGAATTAAATCATACGTAATATGATGTTGTAATGACATTTTTTATTTTCAAAGTAGTATATAAAGTATGTGCTTCAGCAAATTTGGAATATAATTGATCAATTTCATGAGTTTACCTTATCACACACATATAGAGAGGGAAATAGAGTTGCCGACTATCTCTCCAATTTAGGTTGTAATGGGATCACAACTTGTATAGTGTAGCCTTCTGCATTTATTGAGCATTACAAAGATTTTCAGGAATTGATTTCTAATCAGACTATGGAATGTTAGTAGTAGATTGGTAGGGTGATGTGTTCCCCAAAATATTCAAGCATAGTGCTTACCAAGTGAGTTCATTCTTAGTATTGATCGAGTTGTTGGCTCATGCTCTCTGACCAAGTAGATTAAATTAATGGTAATTGAGTATATACCAAGCATCAAGTGGTGATGTGTTGACTGAGTTTTTGTCAGGTGCTTGTTGAGCAAGGTAGGATGATGCCCTTGTAGTGTTAATCGAGCATAGTGCTTATCATGTGATCTCAAAATTATTGGTGTCCAAGTTGTTTGATCATAAGTGACTTGTCAAGTGATTCAGGTCAATAATGACTGAGTGTTTTTTTGGGCACCAAGTGGTGGTATGATTGACCAAGTTCTTGTTGTTCATCAATAGGGAGTGTGATGATAATGAGTGGTAGCTATGACTGAGGGGGCAATGTTGACTATGTGACTAGTTGTCATTGAGTGGTAATCAACATGGCAACTTAAGTACTAGTCATTATTAAGTATTGATCATTAATTATTGAATCCACTTTGGCATGTGTGATGTTATGGTAAGTCCTACAAACTCTTTCCAACATCATTCTTGTCGACATCACCTAAGTACAATTTTGCCTCAATTTGGCCCAGTGGTTTTGCACATGGCAACATCAATATGAAAACTCTCCATTTTGGGGGCATCAATTTGTACTTCATCTGTCAAAACTGCAATTGGGTTTTGATTTCGGTGGCATTCTCTTTAGTAATGACATGAGAATAGGTACTTCATATCCTTTGAGTGTGTGATGGGGGATTTATCTATATGTGAAAAATGGATCCTTTTTCTTAATTCCATCTTTTTGCTTGTATGAAATGTGATTCCTGCTACCACTATCATCGAAACATTCTCCCCAAAAAATTTAGAATCAAGCTTCAACTAAGATTGGAAGAAGACACACTTTCTCCTTCCTTGGATGATGTGGCACTAGATATCATGTTCATTATGTGCTTTCACTCTATTCGCACCATTATTGGGGAGGATTTCTTCTCTGCATCCTCAAGACATGTGTTGTTTCCTTCAAATTTGGTCTCAATATTCTTGTTCAATGCTACGGACCTACTCCAATCAACAACACGGCTAGAAATTATTGCAATCAAGGTGGTCCGACCAAAATTTTGGGCTGATAACAAGTTGAAATGGGGGATGCAGAGCTATGATTTTTGGGTTGGAAATGCCTTAGTGGGCAGATTATTTCCAAGATCCCTACTCATGCAGAAACATGAAGTTATGATGACATTTGAGGCATTACAAAATTCCTTCAAAAAGCATAACCCACAGTTCCTGACAAAGACTTTGCAAGTCATGGCATGAGTGTTGGGTCGTCAATTGGTTGAGAGTGTGAAGAAAATATAATTTGCATTGCTTGATATTTTGGGCTTGCCAATATCTGATGCACATGCACTTTCTGCTCATATGATGACGACTTTGACCTCCCTAAACTAGTTTGTTTGTGAACCAGGTGTTTGGTCTGCACTAGTTGCTATAGTTCGGAGTGTGCCTTCTTCCATTGATAATTCTATTGTTGTCACTGAAAGTTTAGGTTCAGGCTAGGAGGTTGCTCCTTTACCATGCTCAAATTTTGATTTGGGTTATTCTATGCAACCTGGTATGCCTTCCACTTCTACTAAGGGTGCCTCGTGTGAGGATATGGAAGAATGTTACTATAAAGGCTACCTTTTTTTTGTGTATTAATTTTTCCAACATCAGGCATGTTTTAAAATATTGGTATTTTTGGTTGAACTTTGAGTCCTCCATGCTTGTTGTTCGATTTGGTTCTGAAAATGTAAAAATTTGATGAATTTTAATTTTTTGTGCGAATACTCCTACATTTTGTAATTTAGAATTTCTCATTAGTATAATATGTTGTAAATATCGACGATGTTGGATTTTCTTTCTGGTTCTTTCCTAGTTGAGCTCTTGAACTAGTATATATATATATAAGTGGACAAGCCACTGAATATATATACATACATACATACATACATATATATATATATATATATATATATACATACATATATATATATACATACATACATATATATATATATATATATATATATGTATGTATATATATATATGTATGTATATATATATATGTATGTATGTATGTATGTATATATATTCAGTGGCTTGTCCACTTTTGCCAAAAAATAAAAATTATAAAAAAATTATGAATTCCTTTCTAACCTATATATTGTAGAGAATCTTCAGAAAATGTAGCTCACATGGACATGATTTAAAATCCAATTATTACTTTAGAAATTGGAGATTGATGGAGACTAATTTCTATACAATATATGGACTATCTTTAAGTATCATATATTTAGGGAAAAGTAAAGCTTCCAAAAAGTAAGTACATGTTATATACATAAATTGTTTCAAAATAAAACTACAGAACTACAAATTATTACCATACTTATACATTGTTAATAGCAATGCAATTCATAAAAAGGCAAGTACACTATGTGGCATTTGTTGTACATGTAGTAGGCAAATACTATTGCATTCAATTAATTTCTACCAATCACAAGTAACTATTTTTGAGTTATGAAAATATATCAAGTTTTATTATTTATTTTGAATTCTCTACATTAGTCAAATTTTATGATTGGTTGAATTCTTTGTGTGTTGTATGAGCTCCTTTTTTGTTCTCCATATTGTGGTTTTTTTTTACTACATAATGTAACAATTTTAACTTTAGAAATTTTAGTTTTTAAGTTGAATAAATAATTTAATAAATTGAGTTAATAATTTAATATATTGGTTACATAAGTAAAGAAGAATAACATGGAATTTTTAATTTATTTTTAAGATTAGGAGGAGAATCTATTTGTATTAATAAAATTTGACATCTTTAGAGAAATTGATGTTAGATATTTCTTTGAAATAACTCACATAATAATACTTCAATTTATGTTAGTACTACACTAATTTTACACTAATTCTAGATTACTATTTTAATATGTACACTACTCCTAATGTTCTTTTATTTAATACTTAATCTTGGATTAAAAAAATGAAAATTTTATTATAAACAATTTCTAAATTGCTAGCCTTTTTTTTGGGAATTTTTTTTTGGGTAGATTGTACAATTTAAACTTTATAAATTTCAGTGACTCTCAAATAAGAAATCATGTTCTTTTAGTTTTGAAGTTGAATTAATAATTTAATATATTAATTGCATAATGAAGAATAGTATGGATTTTTAATTTTTAATTTTTAAGATTAGGAGGATTTATATGTATTAATAAATTTTGATATTTTTATGTTCATAGTTAATTCTTTATGTCGCACCGGCGCTACCGATCACGTTAAAAGGTTTACCCAACACATTAAAAGAGTAAAAATAAAAATTAGAAAAAATATAGTCATTTAAGAATGCTTTTATTTATGTTAATACTATATGTTAGTACTAACTAATTTTGTACTAATTCTAGATTACTATTTTAATATGTACACTACCTTTAATGTTCCTTTATTTAAAAATACTTTAATTAATTATAATCTTAATTAAAAAACAAAAAAATTAATTGATTTTAATTTTTTTTATCGAACTAATAGGTTGCATAAAATAGATGATGATTTAAGATTTGATTGGTGGATTGTAAAACTAATAATTTTTAAGAGTTAGTTTTTATTAAGGTGAATATGATTCACTAATATTTAATATTTTTAATGTAAATGATTTGGTTTTATTTTTTATTTTTTTTAATATTATATTTTTTATTATATAATACTTTCCAATCAATTAGAAATAATAAAAAGATATGTTTTGTATATTATATTATTATTATAAAATATTATTATTTTCATATTAATATATTTCTAATATAATATTATCAGATGATATATATACAATAAAATATATATTAATAATTATATTTATACATAAAATTTAAATTTAAATTATAATTACTATAATTATAAAAAATTATAATTATCTAATATTTTTATTAATTAAAATATTTTATAAACTTTAATAAATTTATTAAATTAAAAATATATTTATATAAACACTAAAGACAAGTACTAATCTACTATGTGGTAACTTGTTAAGATTACATTTTGAAGTATATATCTAAATGATACAAAATACAAATTTTACGATTGTTAGAATCAAATCAATCTAATATAAAATAATTTTTTTTCATGTTGATTAAATTTTGAAATATTGAAATATGAAATAATTAAACTTTTGATTGATAAAAACATTGCATTCAACAAGAATATTTGAAATTTAATAATTTAATAATTCAAACATCAAATACTTTCTTACAACTTGTACTCAATCTTCCTTATTGTAACCATGAAGCATGCTTATACTGAAACCCAATATTAGAAAAGTGGTTTTCTCACAAGACTTTTGTAACTAAATATAAAACAACTTGGATAAGAGTTCCCTTCTGGAAAGGCATTAGAATGTTGTGCATCACACAAAGCCTACCTTTATCTTGAGTAAAACTATCACTGAGAATAAAATAGGAGAACACATTTTATGAATGCCTATATATTTAGAATATCATTAAGTGATTAATTATTAAACAATAATTTTGATTTTCTAGTGTCTCTTTCAATTTTGTTTCTCTGACAAGATTGTACTCTGTGAGGCATGATTTGGTCTTTTCTATCTCACTAAAAATGAACCAACCAGTTGGCAATCTTCATCACCATGGAAAATTTTCTTTCCCCCACGAGCAATTATTTATTGTCTTTTCATTTTTTATAGTAAGAAAACAATTTAAAACTGTTTCAAAAAGTACAGTCTACTCAAGAGAGAGACAGGAAAAGAAAATCGAATTTTTTTTGTTTTACTTTTGAGAAGACACAACCACAAAAATATTGCAATTGCCCCTGCAATATGTGTTTGTTAATTTGGATGTATTCATGCTTTAATTGTTGGAATATATAATGATTTTTTGAAGTCAGTTGTATAGTGATACTATATTCATAATAATAATAAAATTGTGAAGTACTTTTTCGTGCCTTAGATACTCCACATCAGATCACATCATAAGGTAAATTATGATTAGAATCAAATTACTGATGGAAGCATTGATGGACATTACTCTAGTGGTTCGAACATTGAAGCATGTTAGGGAGACACTATAAAGAATTCAGTAAGTAGAAAAGATTTAATATATTTTGAAAAATCAGGCCATAATATATTTAGTACAATAATTTTGATTTTGATTTTTCCTTTTATTTGATAGAATTTGATTTCTACATTCATTTTTAAATTTTGAATAGTAATCTATGATCAAGATAATTTTTAATAGCATGGTGTTTTTTCATTTTTAAAGAAGAATGTATTATTATTTGTCCAATGTATACAATGAAATGAGATTGCTAGTCATTTAGTATGGAAGAAGGCTACTTCTGGTATGTAGATGAAGTTTAAATCAAACTCTAAAGAGATCTTAGCTACAGCAGCATGAGTAGTCAAATAAGGTCACAGTCTTGAGAGCATATGGAAAACAAATATTTGTATCTTATTCAAATCAATGTGTGTGAGCAATTGTATGACAATGGGGTTTTACATTTATTGATTAATCTTGTTTTTTTGAGTGAATAGTTTTGAAAATTCTAAAACATAGGTGGGAACTTGGGAGGTCTAGTCAAGTTTGTATAAAACCATCAACAATTCTAATATTTTTTATGTTAAAGATGTCCAAATAAATATCAGCCAAAAATGGACCTTTGATATATTACTTTCTATGAATTGAATCCTGACTTATTTAGTCTCTTTATTCACAACTAGTTCATGTATAGAAATAAGATCAATAAGAAAATGTCATAGATGTCACCCTTTTGCACATAAATATTCTCACTAGTAGGAGAACTTGTGAGAGAGAAACAAGTGATTCATCTTTAGGAGAGGTCGTTAAACTGAATGGAAAGTGAGTTGTAACTAGGCATAATGTCATCTTCTTATGCCAAATTGTCGTCACAAGGGAGGTATATTTTATAAGAAAGATCAACTCCATTCAACTTTTCTTGATCCCTAAGAGATGGATTGTGAGAGTGTAATGATTGTGAAAATGAGATTATATGCATGCAAATTAGTATCATGACATATTTTCAATTAATTACATTAAAGTTTAGCATGAGGTGACCCCAATAGTCATTGTTTTGGTTTAAAATAACAATGCAAAATATGCAAGTTGAGTGCTAGATCTAGGGATAATAATGAGAAATTGAGGATTTTCTCATTTTAAACAAACTACAAAATAGATAAAGTGACAACAGTTACATATATGGAAAGAAGCATAGAAAGGATCCCCTACTTGAAATCTAGGCACATTTAAGAAGCCATTGTTTCTAGGGCCTACCTTGATCCAAGAAGACTAGATGCAGATGTAAATTATATTTTTAGTACATAACATTGCTTTCAATCTTCTCCAAAAGATTTGTCAAAAATTTGCAGATCAATATTATGCACAACAACTTTTTAATCGATCAATCAATTATTTCATATTTAAAAAGTACAATATTGAAAAAGTAGATACATCATAATATTCAGAATATCATTGCGCGCAACAGTAAGTGAATTTCCAGATAATCAAACAATAATTGTGATTTCCTGTCTCCTTCAGTTTTGCTGTTCTTAGGAGATTATATTCTGTATTACATGAATATGGATTTTCTATGTTGCTAAAAATAAACCAACCAGTTGGAAATCTCTATTGCCAAGGAAAATTATCAATAAAATATAACACGTACATTACTTTTATGTTTCCTGATTCCTCCCCTTCAACAACCGCATTAAAAACTATTTCTTATCTGGAGATTTTGTAATAGTGAATTTTAAAAACAATTGAAAACTATTTCAGAAAATTTTGTGTACTTCGATCGAAGACAGACAGGAAGTGAAAATCTAATTTTGTGGTTTTCTTTCGTGAAAATATTGCTACAAAGATATTACTGTAATCACAATTGTCTATGTTTTTTTATTTGGATATATTCATACTTTGAATGTTTGAATATATGCTGAGTTTAAGTCCTCTAGTTGTATAGTGATTCAACTTTCACCTTTCTCTAGCATTGAGGCAGGTTATTGAGACATTATGGAGAATTTATTGATTAGACAGGATTAATTTATTCTTAACTATAAGGTCATAGTATGGCTGATGGGTGGGCAGAGGCACACAAGAAAATATGAACACAATGAATGTGCTGCGGCACCATATTTTGATTGTCTTTTTATTGACCAAAAATGGATACACAGCACTCCTTTTATAGGCAAGTTTACAATCTCTAGAAATCTCTGACATTTGCCGACAAGACAATTATCTACAAGATTCTAGAAACTGCTATAGCCGACAACCTAAACTTAGACTTCTAGAATCATTTAATGATGGATTGGAGTACAAATTAATATTTCTAACACTCCCCCCTAATTTCTACTATCAACTATTACAAAACTTCTTTAATATTTACAACTCTCAGAGCCTCCTTCAAAATTTCAAACTGTACTTGTGGTAAGGCCTTGGTGAAGATATCTACAAGTTGCTCCTTGATCTGCAATGCTGTAGATTAATTTCTCTACTATTAACCAGCTCTCTAATGAAGTGATACATGTATTTTGATTCTTTTTCTTGATTTTCTTTTTCTTTTTTTGTCATTTAATATATTTTTTAAAGTTTTGAGTTGTAATCTATGATTAAAAATCATTTTTAATCATATGGTGTTCTTTCTTTTTGAAACAAGAATGTAATATTACTTGTTTCATGTCTATAATCAAAAGAGTTTGCTACATCATTGGGTATGGAAGAAGGTGAGAGAATTAATTAATCAACGTAAAACTTTTTGTAGAAACTTGTGGTATATAGGTTGAATTTAAACCCAATTGTAAAGAGAGGTCTTAGCTAGAGTAGCATGAAGCTGCACAAGATCATACTCTTAAAAATATGTTGAATAATTTATTTTGATCTTTCCTAAATCATTATATGTGTCAAAGAACGTATGATAATGGGGTTGTTTGTACACTTATTGATTAATCTTGTTTCTTTGAGCGAGTATTTTTAAATAAATCAATTAAAAGTTGGGACATCAAGTCAAATTTGTATAACCATTAATAATAATCATTGGTTTTTTTTTTAGGTTAGGGATATCAAAACAAATATGGACAAAAATTCAAGGTTCTCGATGTTGATTTATTTTAATTGTATTGACTTAGACTTTAATTAGGCCATTTCTTCACAACTAATTCATCACTTAAAGCGAGATCATTAAGAAAATGTTATAGATATCATCAATTTTCACCTAAATATCCTCATGAGTAGAACTTATGAAAGAGGCCAACCTCATTCATTATTGTTTCATATTTAGGGGAGAGGCCATTAAAGTGAACATAACATGAGGCCTCGCTAGAAAAAATATTAAAAATATCTTCATGAGGGAGGTACATTATATTAAAAAGATCAATGCCATTATTCATTTCTTGATCCTTAAAAGAGAGATTGTTGAGAGTGTAGGGTCCATTTGATCATGAGAATATAAAAAACAGAATAGGAATACCTATTCTCAAATAGAAAATGGGTTTACATATTCCTATTCTATTTGGTTCACCTAGAATTTGATGTGGAATTCAAGGACTCAAAAATGTATGTTTTCTAAAATAAAAAAATTCAGAATAGGAATACATATTCCAATTCAACCTATTTAGGTGGAATAGTAAATGCTCTTTTTTGGGCCAAAATTGGAATACCTATTCCAATTTTATTCCTGTTCCAATTTTGATTGGGTGCATCCAAACAAAGAATTCAAAATTTTAAGAATATACATATACCTATTCCACTTGTATTCCCATTTCCAAACTAGCCTATAATGTTTGTGAAGATGAGGTATAGACTAGTTTATAAATCAAAAAAAGGATCATAGCATATTCCTAATTGATAATATTAGAGAGTCTCTCAACTCAACCTCAAATCTAAATGAAAAGGATTGAGCATGAGTTGAGTCTAGTTGTATTTCATCATCCTCAATAAACAACAAAAAAAAAGATACATAGACAAATGTATAGATTTGACAAGAAGAAATAGAAAGAAACCTCAAATCAATGTTTCTTGGGCCATCCTTACCTAGTAAGACTAGATGCAAACATAAATGATATTTTTAGTACAATAATAGTGCTTAGAATCTTCCCCAAAGATTTTTTCATAAATTTTTATGTTAATATTAGGCACAACATCATTGGCTTTATTTTTTCAAAAAATATAAAATCTTAATTTATGGGTCTTTTTATATTCTAGCTAATTCCAAATCCATATTTCTTGATCCTATCACCTAAATATAAAAAGGCAAGAAAAAATTGGGTTGGTGGGGAATAATCTTTGTTAAACCCTAATTTTGTGATTAATCTTTAAATGCATTTGAGCTTGACAATGTCTAGAGGCTAGATCTAAAATAGAATTTTTTGTATCGGGTATTGTAGCTTCATGGTTCTCTTTTTTTGTGAAGCTATGACAAAAATATTGATGTTAATATGTAGAGTTCACTTTGTGAGAGGTTAATCATGGATGGTATCATAAATTATGATCAAAGATCTCATATTATCATTGTCTTATATGAAGAAAGTGGAGATGGGGAATGGGGATTTATTTTATATCTTTCCTTTGGAAACATGTTCACTTTCTTAAAGAAAGTTTACACATAGAGTAATTTTCACACCAATAATATAATTATTGGAGGGTAAAAGATTAAAAATAATGTTTATTTAGTAAGGATCCACTCATCATAAGATGAAGATAAAAAAATTTCAAATGATGAAGAATTAGTTGTTTTTGGCTATTAAGTAGAATGGTTACAATATATGTAGAAGTTAGAATTCTAGAGAATATTGATAAAATCGTGATAAGAGGGACCTCAAAGAGATCTATCCAATCCATTTATCAAGATCCATACAATGAAAAAAATAATAATTAATTTAGAGAAAAGAAATATCAACCTTCAAATTATCACAAAATTATATACAATGGACCTACAACATGGAGTCTTACATTCTAGACATATAGGCCTGATAGATCCTTCACATACAATAGGTCAATTAGAAAATATCACATTCTCCAAGATATGCAAAATGTATTAAAAGATATTGGTTAGGACCAAAACTAAACGAAGCACTCCATCAAGAACATTTGAAATGACACTTGATCCAAGGTACATACTAGTCAAGACCTAGGAATATCATACTATGTTCCTAGTAGATTTTTTCATCAAAAAATTACTTCATAAGATGGGAAACTCAAACTAATGTAAAACATGAAGAACATAAATATTTTGCCAAGAATTTTCAAGACCTCAACTCTAAAGTAGTAGATAAACATGTGAATCTAAGTGAAGGTTTAACATTGTTCTAGGAACATGCCAAATAGTACACAACAAAAAATGATCCAAACTAAAGGAATGTCATGGCAAACACTATGGTTGGCATAAAGGAACAAAAAAGAACAAGGGCATGTACAGATCATGAGGTCCCAAAAAGTGGCAATGTAAAAAAAAGCACTTTTCATCCATATTCAATGAAATGAAAATAGTTTCTTAAGGACGTTCCCATCTTTCCATTGATATAATTATTGTCGAATCATGACTTTAGTAAGTAAGTATTCCTTATTTTCTAATCGACTTAGTGTTAATTGACACACTAATTGAAAAAAAGCTATAACTTTCAAATGGCATAAGCTTTTTGAAATACCAATCACATTCTAAATTAATTAAATGGATTGTGGCATAACTAACTTACTATAACATAACTAAACTCCTAGGTAGTAATTTTAATCTCACACAATCAATTTATTATTATTATTATAAAATGGAAAGAAGTCTATGTAATTAGAAATTAGAGTTTAAATAATAAATTTAGCACTTTTGTTACATTATTGTATCTTTATATTAATTTGAAAAAAAACTCTAAATTAATCCAAATAATTATCACCAAAAAGTAATAAAAGTAATGTTGTTGTTGTTCACCTAACTCTGACAAAACTCAAAACAATGCCTTAGCATTGGTTACCATAGAAGATTAATTTTAATCTTACATATTTAGATTTATTTAATTTTTTAGATAAAATGAACTTTTTTATGCAATTATTTCAATGATGATTACTGATTTAGATATATAAAATCTTTTAAAATATTGTAATTTTTATACATAGAAAAGAGATGCCCATGTTTATCTATATTGATTATTGAAATTAATCAAAAATTATATGATAAATTATACATTCTAGAAATAAAAATTTTCTAAACACCATTATGATCTTGTCACTAGTAAGAAATTCTAATAAAAGATTGTGTATTGAATCATTTTAGTGAACAAATTCACTACTTCCATATAACAAATGCATTGTTACAAATCCCATATGCTTTATAAGTACCATGTATATATAATAGTTTTAAGAATTGTTGAGCTTTTCAGCCTGTAATTGAAAACAACAAAAAAAAATTGAAAAAAACTCACTCGCTTTTCAAAGATATGAAGAAAAAAAAACTTTTAGTGAATCACTGCTCTAGGTGGGCCTTAGCGCATACTCCAAACACACAGATCTTAAAGAGTAGTCTCACTTATATCTCTTAATTATCATATGTTGAATCCTTGCTAAAAAATGATCCATCTCTAAAGGAAACTATTCAGATTATGAAGATCAAACACTAAAATTTTGAAAAAAATTGTTTCGATAAAAGATAGCCACCTCCATCTTTAAATGAGAACAATGTAACAAAGTAATAGAAACTTTATATCCAATCTTTATATTCATGCTGTACAAAGTCCAGATCATATCATATCGTAGGGTAGATTATGATTTTAAATAGAAACTTACTATTAAAGTATTGATGGACATTATTAAATCTAAGTAGTTTAATGGTTCATGCATTGAGATATGGACACTAACTTCCTTTGTACTTCATCAAAATTTTCTTGTGATATATCTAATAAGGCATTAAAATATTGTTCAATTATCTTTCTATCTTTTTCTTCATCCCAAGTTTCATTAGTTCTCTGTGAAACAAATGGTTCAAGTAAAATCCCAAAAATAGGAATGATGAAGATTTCCAAAAACTTGATTTGGCTAAATCGAGATTTGTAGAAATCAAGATTTCTATAATAAGGAGAAAATTGAAGGAATTCTTATATTTTTGTACAGCAATTTTGGGTACCCTTTCCCTTTGATGCATTTGATGTTTAATGAGAGTAAACAATGAAACAAAGGATTCATGTCTTAAAGTCAGTGTCCCAGAATATTCTTAGTATATCATGTAATTAATGAATTAATAGCCTATTTGAGCTCTATTCAACTCTATCATTACCCTAACACTCTTTCATGAAGTAAAATGAGATGCATATGGTTAGCGCTGGTTCTATATTTAAATTTGTGCTTATTTTCTTTTGGTTGCCTTATATTTTCAAAAATCTTCTCTTAGAAGATCATACAAATACTAACCAACATTTTCTAACACCATGTCATATGCCCACATGGATTGCAATTGTCAACATTAGGCTTTCCCTATTTGTGAAGTAGATTTTTTCCTCTAATCATTAGTGGAGCATATAGAGTATAAGGTTTGAGATTGTTCCTATTGGCATTACTCTTTGTCTAGGGTTTCTAACCATCGACCTTGGACTATAAATACAAATTAATCATGTACATCCTATTCAGTGTCAGTCTAATCCATTTCTCATCATAACAAGGATCAAGAAAATCATTCCAAGAAAATCATAAATATGCATGAAGTAAAGTTACAATAAAGTTTAGTATACAGAGTTCGCACATTTCATCCATGAGATTAGTGCATATCTAAGCCATGACCATACACATATCTTCTATTTTTTATCATCAAAATCCATGAAAAAGATGTTCATATATGCATCTTCATGACTGCAATATGTTGGTCTGAAAAAAATAACTATTCCAAAATAATAATGTACATTGGAGTTCTGTATGATAATGTGTGATTTATTTTTATCATGACTAAGTTTAGATATTGATATGCTATCAGAATTTAACTATATATTTTTTAGTCAAAATTACTAATCTGTATTTTATGAGTAGTCTTTCACAAGAACTTGTCTCTCACGAGAATGAATGTAGTGATTAATACTTAATGCATCTGGGTGATTCCCATAGAGGTGAAATATCCAAGAGGCCACCCATCTCAATACTACTACATCTCAAATGCAATTAACCATAAAGTTTCCTCCAATGTTAACCCCACTTTTCTTGCAACCTCATTTCCAAAGTTAATTACTACTATATTTTATTTAGACTTAGTTTAATAAATATTATACATTTAAAGAGAGGTCAAAGACCTCATGCAAGAGGAGAGAACAAGCCTCCTTGAAAATTTAAGGTGAACTATGAAACCTTTAAATTCTCATGAGGGGATACATAAAAATGATTATAAATAAATACTTGAGGCAATATATTTAGGTCTAAGGGGGACCTTGACCCTGAGAGAATATCTCTCTTATGTATAACATAATTGATGGCATGGAGTTTTCATTAACATAATGATTGAATAATTTATGAAGTTGACATTTCTATGTTGGAATCATATGCTTGGTCTATTAAGTTAGCAATTTTTGTGAATTAAAACAAATGTAGAAAAACAAATGTAATTTTTTCATTAAATCAATTGGAAAATAATTAGTTCAAAATAAACATCCAAAAAAACATCAATACACAAGGCATAATGAAAGGAAATGAATTCAACAACAAAAACTACAAAATAAATTAAGAAATAAACCATAAAAAAAGAACCAATGACCAAAATAAATAGACATGGAACTATATTGATGGGAGATTATTGTCCTTCAAATCCTAATTTAGTTCCATAAGAGAAACCATAATGGAAATCTTTCTAGGATAGAGTAGAATAAACCACTTAGAAGGGCCTTCTTTTACTAGTTTAACAACAACTTGTATGATCTCCTCCCTCTCTTTTCTTTTATCCTTCCTACACTCTAATTCCTCCTAGAGAATCTTGATGAATGAAAAGATTTATCCATAATCTACTTTTTCATGTTCACCACATTGGCCAACTTCTTAAATTAACTTGATTCGTTGGCTTTGATTTTAGTAAGGGCATAGAGAATTTTGTGATTATCTTCCTTAAAGTGAATTAGAACTTTAATTGTATAGTCTCACCCTTTAATAACTTCTAAATTATCTTATTTTTTAGCTATCTCATTGGTAATCTCCCACATACTATTATCATCACTAGTATTGGACCAATCTACCCACTTATTCCTCGTCCTTTTCTATAGCCTCTAACATGTACAATTTCTCTTTGGTTGTATGAATTTGAGAAATAAGCTACTTGATAATGATATTATAATGGTTGTAGAGAATAAAAATAATGAACTTCACAACATTGTGAGGAAAATTCACAATACCTTGAATGGAGATGAGTTCTTAGGAATACAATGACGAAAAATTATGGGGGAGATCAAGGTCACCTTTATAGGTATGGGAAGAACAAACAGGAGAAGAGGGATTAGAATCTTAACTTGGGTTTTTAGTAAGATGATTTCCTAGGGTCCAATATGACCTAAGAGGAAGAGAAATCCTTTGAGAGCACATCCATCTCCTCTATTTATTTATCCTTAACAAAATATCTCAATTTGGATTTTATGAGGGAACTAGCCCTAGTTGTACTAGAGAAGGCAAGACAATTAAAGAAGGGGCTACCTAATTACTCAATTCAATAATTTTAAAGGTGGATTTTTGGGGCCTACATAAATGTTATAGGCCAAGAAAAATCTATTTACATAAATTACTAAACCTTGGCATGAATGGATACCCTTATTATATTTTGGTTTCATAGTAGCTTAAAATAAAGAAGAAATAATAAATAAAAACTAAAGTTGAGCTTGATATTTCACTAAAAATTTATTGAGCATAATAAAAATATGGGAAAGGAACAATTTAAACCTATCTTCTAGGGTGATAAACTTGATTAATATAAGATCCAGACATTTACACTCTTTAGGTAGCTCTTCTCTATTGAAATCATTCTGCAAATGTGGAATTTTGTTACCTAATATGAGGAAAATCATGAGATCTTATTTATATTGAGATTTGAAATTTCTTGGGATGGAATTGCAATCTGCAAATAATATAATAGTTGTATATATAGATTATGCCAAAACAATACAAAAACTACTTTTAATATTCACCCTCCCTTGATCCTTAAACATAACAAATTATTTTGGAAATACTAAGATCAATTCATTCCCTTGATATGATTATCAATACATGATCATCTTTTAGAAAAGGCCAAAGGGTCTTGCTAAGCTTGACCTCACCTCAAGTCTCATGATTTTTGTAAATAAGATTTCCTTCCATAAATTCAGTGCAAAGAACTTTTACAAAACAAAGAATATACAAATGCTAAAATAAACTTAAAGTAAGAAAACTCAATAAACTCTTTGCCATTGGATAATAATTCTCATTAATCTTTATTAATTACTTGACTTGATTATGCATGCCTCATCAAGTGTTGTAATGTCTCTTTTTATCACCCTATGTTCCTAAAGAGGTGCCTGTTGATCATTAATCCAAACTTAAATAGTGACTATAAATTGGTACCCATGATAGCCAACTTATTTGTACCTCCATTACCTTCATAGTTGGTGTATTACTAAATGGAAATATGTAGCATGCTTAGTAAAATTTTGCATTTGATAATTAAATCTCCTTTTTTCATTTCCATTAATTTATATCTTCATCATCATGATGACATTGAAGGCATCCTCAATTATTAGCTTTTTTTTTACCATGGTTACTTTTGTCTAAATGCCATTAAAATATACAACTACCTATGCTATATGACAAGTGTGTAGCACTAAGATAACTATTTAAGCTAGGAGACCTTTTTCAATCTCTAATAAGACCTCCAATTAAATTGACCAATTAGATGATATAATTCAGAAAGCTAAATAGAATTTCAAATGTTTACATCTTTTCTTTATTTTTCAAGATTTTATAATTCACATTTTCACTAATTGCATCAGCCTATTCTTATTTTTTTAGGGATTAAAAAAAAATTATTTCAACAAAGATATAAAATATGTCATGTCATTTCATTAATGACACTTTATGTCATCCATTAACGACATCTTTATTTTATTATAATTACCACATGTTAATTATATTTTGTGACAACATATGAAAATATGCCATTTCATTAATGACAAATTTATGTCATTCATTAAATTAGCAACTTTATCATTTTATAATTGGGTTAGTTAATTTTTTTGTTTTAATACTGTTTTGGATTGTGCATTTTAGAATATTAGAATAAAATAAAATAAAATTAATAAATATTATTTATTAACATATTAATTAGCATGATAATATTTTTAATTAATAAAAAATAAATTATATTAACAATAATCAATGACCAAATAATAACTTCAAATATTGTTAACATGCTAAATAATAACTATTCAAAGGAAGCTTGCTGGTTGGAAAGGAAACTTTTTTGAGTAGTCTAGGGAAACTCCAGCTTCTCTCAGACTCTTTGCAAGGCATTCCAGTGTACTTCCTCATTATTTTCAAACTCCTAGGAAGATATAGGGATATTCTTGAAAAAATTTGAAGAAATTTCTTATGGTCTGCATCAGAAACAAAGACCAAACTGAGTTTAATGAGCTGGGAAAAAGTTTTCCAACCCAAGGCTCTAGGGGGATTGAATATAATGAGGATAGGGCATCTGGATAAGGACCTTCTAACTAAGATTGGTTGGAGATTGACGAACTCCTCAAGTAATTGGTGAAATATTGTGAAAGCCAAGTATCTTAGAGGTACTCATTCCAACATCACCTATGGACCCATGCTCTACCCTAGGGTTCAAAAATTATGAATAATGTGGTGCACATCCATAAAATTTTGAAGATGGGTATTCATTAGGTGGATGGGGATGGAAATAACATCAAATTCTAGGAAGACCAATGGATACAAGATTACCCCCTCATGCACACTAGAATCCAACCCTTGAGAGACCCTTGTTTGTGACTATTTGGTTTGGAGACTTTCCCCCTCAGGAGACTTCATGGTGAAATTCACTTATATTTTTTGACTTGGGGGGGGGGGGGAGGGTGGGGATGTGGACCCAAGATATTGGAGGAAGATCTGGCACCCATGAGTCCTACCAAAGATAAATTTCTTTTGGTGGACAAGCCTCCATGGGATAATTCTCACCATTGATAATGTTCAAAAGAGAGGGTGTCAATTAGCCAACTGATGTGTGTTATGATACAAAGAAGTGAAATATATCCCACACCGCCTAATTCATTGCATTATGGGAGGTTCAGGTGTGTATCAATGAGAACTTACAACAATTTGTTAACTAGGATGGGCCCTCTAATCACCAATATCTTAAAAACTTCTAGAGAATAATTCCCTTGTATATTTCATGGAAAATTTGGAAGGAGAAAAATAACAGAATCTTCAAGGAGAAATCCACTACTAGTTAGGTGGCGGTTCAATAGTTAAAAAGGCTCTTAAAGGAATGTAGTACAATTTGGTGATGGAATCTCCTCCTCTCTCGAATCTCCCAAGAAGACAATACATGAAGTTAGAATCTTCTTGGGACTTAAGCCCGATGGTGGAAAAGTTTGATAACTCTAAAGCTATAACCATGCATAGAATGGCTTGGATAAAACTTAACTTTGATGGGTTGGCCTTGGCTAGGAGAACAATGGCTGGTGGTATATTCCAAAAAGGTACATGGAAGCTAATGGTTTGCTATATTGGAAACTGTGGAAAGGGGTCGAACAATGAAGTTAAAGCTTTGGTCCTACAATGGGGAATGAGAATTGCAAGAGCTAAAGGAATTAATAGATTTATAATTGAGGGGGAGTCAATTTTGATTATCAAAGCAGTGAAAGGAGAGGGCCAATGTAGATGGAAAATCAAAATGATAATTAAAGAAATTCGCACTTTGATGGAAGGGTGTCAAGAGGTCCACATGGGGATTTTGTGAAACACCTAGTGTGCAAAATCCACAACACAACACTTTGCATCGATGAGAAACTAGATTTATGTGGTACTAGTCAAGGTGTGTAAAAAACCTTCTTCCCATAAATAGATTGCTCCTACAATGTATGAAAATATGAACTGCTCTCAAACTAATAACATATATAATCAGTCTCTAGTAGTGACAAAAAGTAATTCTCTATGGCATCTTTTCATTATTGCCTACTAATATTGTAGTCATATTTTCCTTGTATTTTTCAATAGAAAGCAATACAAATATAGAGATATAGACAAGGCATGTAGAACATTCACCAAATGCCTAAGAGAGCTATCTCCATGTAGACTATTATTTTGCCTTGGACATGCTAACTACATATGCTTGCAAGTCTATAATTATTCCTAGCAACATGCTACGCTCCCTATTCTATGTATTCACATGCTCTTCTATATTGGGAATCGAGATGATTTTGTATACATCCAGTGAGAGATGACGATTAGAAATATTTAACATTAAATCATTCAATTTTGAGGAGACCATCCCTCTATACATTTTCATTAACAATAGGTAGATTGACAATTGTTTGTATCATGGAAAGTCATTAATAATCGACATATTGACAATTATTTGTAAAATGGAATTGTATGTCAAGTTAGTGTTTGTGTAAGATATTTTTGGTTTAATTTTTCATATTTGTATAAATTTTTTTTGAGGTTTCTAGATGTCTCCATGAATGGATTGAATGTAATTTTCATGGTATCTTTCCAAATTTGTTTAGCTCCTAAAACAAGGGAGTAGTAGCTTATGTGGATCATTATGGTAGGCTGATTTAAAGAAGAGGAATTAAGTATTCAAAGAAGATATAGAGGCTCACATGGGTGAAAGAAAGGAATTAATAAGAATAAAGAATGGCATCATGGTGATGAAAAAAAGACTAAATATGCTAATGTTAATAGATACTTTCTATTCATTTTGAAATAAAATAAATCAAAAAACAAATTCCATTCCAAAAACTTTGGAGGAGATCACACCGAGTCAATGCACGATAAGGATAGGTGCAAATGTGAGAAAGATTGTGCTGGTCATATTGGGCATGCTGAAAATATTTTTTTTGCATAGAAGTCAAATATAAACTAATTATTATTATTTCTCTACTTAACCTCTATGAATGTATAATAAATTAGATTTTAATATTGAAATATATTATTATTTTATTCATAGATTTCCTTTTCCACCACTTTCATATTGGTTGAAATTAATTAATTCACTAAAGTTTTTCTTATATATCCTTAGTCTTAGCCAAATCATATAATTTTTCTTATTTACAAAATTAATTCCTTTGTAAACAAGACATCGATGCTTAGTGGATGTTGAATGCATCTTACAAATCTTAGATGACATCCTTATTAGTAATAAATTAATTGTATTTGAAAATGAAAATATATTTGCTTGATATTTTAATATATAGTAAGTAAATTATACTAAAATTTATACAATTTTAGAATATTGTGACATGCTATACATTATTCAAATATTTCCAATCTTAAAATGTTAATATATATTTTTAATTATAAAATTTATTGAAAATTTAAGTAAACATTAGTTTTGTTGAAAAATTGTAAACTCTTAGAAAGTGCATTGTTATTTTCTATTAGCATCGACAGGCTTCCCTAGAACAAAATCAAAATGAAAAGGAATAAATGAAACACAAATTATGAATTTCCTTCACTGCACCCATATCTTCTCTTTATGTCCCTAGGCTAGACAATAATGTCTATTGGTTCTCATTAATACCTAATTTTGTTTTCTCAATCTAAGTATTTGAAAGATCTATTGAAATAGTTTGGTTTGGAAACATGTAAACTAGTTTAAGGGCTTCACTAATGGTGAGTGGAATTGGAGGTGGATGTGTAGCTTTTCAAAATTTGAAACCTTTTTTGGGTGGGATTCCTCTCGATGGCCGAGATTGGAAACATGGTCCAAGTCATGGATCGTAGGGAGGGGATGGAGAATGTTAGGGAAATTTAAAGGTTAGAGAATTAATAGATAGTAGAGATGGGGATCCACGTGCCCCTAGAAAGGCTCTAAAAAATTCACCTCTTGTCCCTAAGGCAAACCTTCCTGTGGCACAGATCGCAAAATGGTCTTCACTATTTGGAATTAAACCAATTGGTAAGTCTTCTTTCCCAGCTGTTAAAGTGCTCCCTGGAGTAGAAAAGGCAGTTGTGATATTTCCATTTTTGATGATCTTGTTGACTACAACATTACTTCTATGGCTTCTACCTTGGTGGGTAAGTTCATTGGGCAAAGGCCAAATATAGACATTGTTAGAGCTTTCAAGAAGAAGAAATAGAACCTTAAAGGTCAAGTCATAGTCATTGCAATGGCCAAAGGTTTTTTGTCCTTCAAATTTTCTTACAATGAGAAACTTTCAAACATATTGTGTGAAGGACCTTGGGTAATAGGATGCTCAAATTTGGTGCTTCAAAAGTGGACATTGAAGCTGGACTTGAATGATTCTTTTTTTGTACAAGCTCCAGTTTGGGTTAAACATACAAAGCTTCCATTGGAGTTCTGGAATGAGGATGTGTTTGTGGGAGTGGCTAGTTCTTTTGGTGAGCTTCTATCCATTGACCCAATAATAGCTTCTAGAATAAGGTTAACCTATGCTTGTATCTATATTGGAGTTGGGGAGGGGGTGGATATGTTGGAGGTAGTGAGCTTCCATTCTAAATTGGAAATACATGTTCAAATGTTGGACTATGAGAGTGTTCATTTTGCATGCTTTCATTGTTTGAAAATAGGCAATAAGGCCAATCAATGCCCTAAGGCTAAAGAGGAAAAGAACAGGAAAAAATCTTCTTCCAAATCTAGAAAGGAAAGGAAAAGGTTTGGAAGTAGAAGACCATCAAGGGTCTTGAGACCAGTTGTCCTAAGAATCAAGAGGTGATTGTGGAAATCCCTATAAAAGAAGTGAATTTCTCTTATCAGGATGGTTCCCAAATCAAAGAGGTGGATAAAGATACGAAGGTCTCAATTCTAGCTAATTCTCAGACCAAAGTGGTGGAGATCCTTGTAAAATATGTGAAGGTTTCAGATCTGGATGATCCTCAGATCAAAGCGATGGATGGAGGACCAACTAGTGGAAAAAAAGGGCTTAATAAGGAGAAAATCAAACCAAGCTATGAAGGGGAAAGGGGTCATTGTGATTCTTCCCTCCAAGTAATTCATCAAACTTCTTGCCAAGGGGGGATGGGGGAGGAGCAATTAGAGGAGATAGTGCCAAAAACTCAAGTGCCTCAAAGTACCAAGGGGGTTCCCTCATCACCTTTGGGGGATCATCCAACATCCATTAATTTGGGAACTAAGATTCTAGATTTGGGTAGAAATTCTTCCCCTGGACAGATTCCAAGAATGGAGGAATGGCTTGAGATTTTCTTAGATGAAAACAATAGAATTTGGACCAAGGTTAAAAAGAAGAAATATAGAGACCCTTCCTTGATGTCACCAACAACAACTAGAAGTAGAGTTAAAGCTGATGTGGGGGTTACTCCAAAGACACCAGGTAGAAAGAGTTTAAGCCAAACCATTCAAGAGGAGGCTAAAAGGAATTTAGCTAATGGGAGCCAAAGAACCATCAAGGAGTGCTCTGTTAAAAAGAGATGAAGATAATATCCTAGAAAATAAGGGGGCTAAATTGAGCCCATAAAAAAGAGGTATTTAGGAACATGATTGGGGATCATAGACCTAATTTTATATTGATCTGAGAAACTAAAATGAAGGATCTGGTGCATAAGATTTCCTTTAGTAATAACATAGATGGAGAGGCCACAAATTCTAAGAAAGCATATAAAGGACTGCTCACACTCTACAATCATAATCATTTCCTAGTAACTACCATTTATAATCAAGGTAATTTACTGTTATGTAAAGTTCTACATATTAATAGTAAAGACTCTTGGTTTCTTTTAAATGTGTATGCCCCTAATTCTAAGCGAGAGAGGAAGGATTATTGGACCAAGCTTTGTTCTATAATTTAGAATTTCAACCTTAACAAAGGAATAATAATGGGAGAATTCAATACTCCCCTTTTTGATGAGGAAGAATTTGAGGATTTCACCTTGAGCTTGGATAGCAAGTTGGATCTCTCAAATTTCATTAATAGTTTGGCTCTCCTAGACATTGATCTCTCTGGTGTGGTTTTCACTTGGTCCAATAGGTGAATAGGGAATGATTGTATCTAGGTTTTCCTTGAGAGAGCTCTCATATCACCAAATTGGTTGAAATCTCTCTTACAAGCTCTCCCTTCTTCCCAGAGTTGGGTCTGATCACTCCCATATTTCCCTTCGATAGCCCCTCTTGCGGCTAGGCATAAATTTCCTTTTTGTTTTGAAAAGATGTTGATATCCCACCTAGACTTGTTATCTAGGATCTCCTCTTTCTAGAACATTGAGGTAGAAGGGACTGTAATGTTCAAGGTTGAAGCCAAGGAGAAGAAGTCTGACCAGCTTCGTGTTATTCAACATATAATACAATAGGAAGGATATAATGATCATAATATGAACATAGAAATGTCAATTCTCTCTAATCTTCATAATATTATTAGTAGAGAAGAAAACTTTTGGAAGCAAAGATCCAAAATTAACTAGTTTAAAGAGGGTGATCAAAATACTAGGTTATTCCACCTTTCCACTTTTAAGCATAGAGCAAACAATAGGATTATAGGTATCAAGAAGGGCTAGTCTCTTTTGACTAATGATATTGATATTTTTGCTAAGGTTGTTAATTTTTTCTCTTTGCTTCTTTCCTTGCATCCTATGTTATCTATGGAGGATTAGAAGGAAAATGTTTCATCTCTTCCCCTTTTGATAGAACCTCACCATAATTCTATGTTGAGGGCAATACCAAATTATCAAGAAGTAGAACAAGCTCTATTTTCTCTCCTAGTTGATAAAGCCCTAGGGTCGAATGGTTTTTCTACTTTCTTCTTTGAGGTTTATTGGTAGGTGGTTAAGGTGGATGTTGTTAAGGAGGTGCAAGATTTTTTTGGAGCCAAGAATCTTCTGAAAGAGCTCAACTCTACCTTTTTGGTTCTTATCCCCAAAATCCCTAGGATAGATACTATGGACCAATTTAGGCCCATTAGTCTTTACAATTTTTTCTACAAGATCGTTTTGAAAGATCTGATGACTAGAATCCTCAAAGTTCTTCCTTTGATCATTTCCTCATAGTAGATGCACTTTGTCCCTAGAAGACAGATCATGGATTCTATTAAGATCATTCATGAAGTCATCCATTTGCTAGAGGTTGGGAAGAGGGAGGATTGGACATTCTTTGGTTCAATTATACAGGCTTTTGGCTTTGATCATCAGGTATGTAAACTCATCTCCCAACTTGTTTCTACCTCTTCACTTGCTATCATGATTAATGGGGCTCCATCTAATTTATTCAAACCATTGAGAGGCTTAAGGCAAGGAGATATCTTATCTCCCATCCTTTTCATTATCATGGCTTGGTGTATTGGGAGATTGATTTAGAGAAAAATATAGGAAGGGATCTTGAGAGGAATAAAGCCCTCTTCAAGGCATGTTTCTTTCACTCACCAAAAATTTGTGGATTATATTATTATGGGAGGAGAAGCTTTCATTCATGAGGCCAAATCGATGAAGATATTACTAGATTTGTATACCAAGAGAACAAGCTAGCTAATTAAATGGGCAAAAAGCTCAGTTTTCTTTATCAAAACCCCTCTTGATAGACAAAGAAAGATTACTGGTATTCTTGGGTGTGGGGTGGGAAACCTAGCTTCAAGATATCTTGAACTTTTTTGGGGGAAAAAGCCACTAGAATCTTTTTGGAATGGGAATATTGAAATATTTACTAAGAAGCTAGTAGTTTGGAAAGGTACCACCCTCAGCCAAGCTAGAAAATATCTTCTATTAAAGTCCACTCTTCAGAATCTTCCAACATATGCACTTGAGTATCTTTGGGATCCTTGTAAAACATGCTGACAAAATGGAAAAGATCAAGAGAGATTTTCTATGGTCTGGCCTGGAGGAACATAAAATATACCCTCTAGTGGCCTAGGATAATGTATTTCTCCATGAGTGTTATGGAGGGTTGAGAATCAGAAAACTTAGGAATCTCAATAAAGCACTTCTAGCTAAGCAGGTATGGTGAATATTTAATAGTATTGGGGAATAGAGAGACATTTTAGTGGAGAATTATATTAGGAGGCCATCTCTAAGGTATTTGCTCAATGAAATTGACATCCCAAATGGTTTGGTTATTTGGAATGGTATCTTAAAGGCAAGAACCCTAGCTAACTCTAAGGCCAAATGGAATGTGGGAAATGGAGAGAATACCCTCTTTTGGCAAGATAATTGGTTGATTTAGGGTCCTCTCATTAATAACCCTACATATGATAATTGGACCAATACTTGTATAAGGTTGTTTGGAATGAAAGTAAGAGACTATAGAATAGACCAGGGATGGAGAGACCTATCTTTAATTTTGAATGATCTTAAGCCAATAATGGTGATGCTTAATTCTTTGATTTTGCATAATAGTAAGGATGAACTAATATGAGAGGGTAATCCTCGTGGATCATACTCAGTGGCCTTGGGGTACAAGTCCCTTTCATGTCTAAAGGAGAAACCTCTTTGGGCTAAGGCCTAGTTGCCTGGCCTTACCCCTAAAGTTAATATTTTCTTCTGGTTGATAATTCAATATAAAATTCTTGCTCTAGATAATTTATTAAAAAAAGGTAAGTATATCCCTAACAGATGTATTCTTTGCAAGCACCACTTGGGGATAGTTAATCACATTTTCATCCATTTCCCTTATTCAATGGAGGTCTAGGAATATCTCACCAAGAACTATGGTATAAGCTAGAGCAAACTAGGAAATGTTTTGGACTTCTTTTGTTAGTGGGATAGCATGTACAAAGGCACAAATTCACATAGTATTAGTTTATGGACTTTTCCCCACTTTTGTTGGGGAGTTTGGAAGGAGAGAAACAATCAAATTTTTAGAGATAGGGAGGCTCTTGCTTATGTTTTTGTGGATAAAATCAATAGCATTATGAGAGAAAAAAATTTTGTAAGGAAGGATGGAGATATTGATGAGGTAGGTAAGAGTAAGGAAAGAAAAAAGGATAGGAGATTGAAAAGATAGGAGGTGAAGTGGAAACTCCCCCTTGAAGGATGTCATAAAGAAAATTTTGATGGAATGACTAAAGGTAACCCTGGTCCTTTAGGATGCAAGGGCATCATTAGAAATAGTCATGGTGTAGGTGTTGCTACTCTTTCCCATCCCTTGGGAAATCAGACAAACCACTATGCAGAAGCTAGTTCTAATCTCCACACTGTTAAACTGGCTCTAGAGGTAGGATTCAAAAAACTATGCTTGGAGGGGGACTCATACAATATCATCACATTCATAAAAGGAGTTCTCCAACCTACCCAGATCATTGTAAACATAGTGGAAGAAATCCATATAACACTTGGAAAATTTGAGAGTGTTCATGTAAACCACGAGTACATGGAGTCTAACTCAGTAGATGATTGGTTTGCTAATGAGGTAGTCAAGAAAGAAATGGTGATGATATGGATTACCAGAGGAAATATTCCATCAGTTACAAAAGGCCTAATCGATCAGGAGAGGATCCATGTAGGTATGATTGAAATCCCTAGTTAATTAAATCTAATGTAAATATGTGCAAAAGCCAATGCATTTATAGAAAATATAGGAGGAGTTGGTGGATGACACATTTAGTGTCTAATCACCACACTTTATGGGTTTCTTATTTTCTTCACCATTTGACTAGAATTGAAAGAAAAGGTAGTTTTTGATTGAACAAATAGAGGACAGAGGAAGGAGAGGAGAAGATTGTGTTTATGCAAAAGGATATCACTCTATCTATCAGGATGGTGGGAGAACAGAGTAGAAGAGAACTAGTGGGAGAGGTGGAAAAATGGAAATAAAGAACCAAGGTCTAGGAGAAACTTGAAAAGGGTGGCATTGTAAACTACATCGCCAAGCTTCATGGGTATGATTTAGTGATTACCAATCTCATGGTAGAATCTTGGAAAGATGGTATGGTTAAGATTGATGGGGTGTCACATCATGTAAATGTGGAGGTCATTGCCCATGTCATAGAAATACCTGATGAGGGTTTACAGTTCTACAGAGACAAAAAAAAAATTCTAAGAATGCGGTAAAAGATTTTGCTAAGAACATGGATGAGAAGGAGCTGGTGAAGAGTGAGACTTACTATGAGATGGACTCGATCAAGAAGCTTTGGAGGTATGTGCTGAGGGCCATCATCAAGTTTATTTCTTTGGATACAAGGTTTGATAGGGTTAGAACCCATCATTTTTTTTTTTAAAATCATTTCCATGTCATGGGGCTAAGATTTCTTTTCCTTTTTACCTGCATTCTTCCATGAACAAGAATATTTTAGGGTATAACAAAAAACCTAATGCTAACCCTGCCCTGCATGAGGGTTTACTTCTTTTTCTCTATGAATATTTTAAAGCTCAATCTCTAGCTCATGTTGTGGTTGCTTCAGAGGAGATGAGGAGCTCCAATTTATCCTTAGACATGAAGGAAATCTAGAGTTTAAGTTTGGAGGAGGAGGAAGATCATTCATTGCAAAAGAATACCTGGGGAAGAGACAAGGATACTCCTACTCCAAGTAAAGTTCCCTATAGGAAAAGCCCTAGGGGTCATGTACCCAAAATAGCTGGTCAAGGGGAAGAAGAGTACAATGAGGAAGGAGAAGATATGGACACAGAGGATGAGAAAAAGGGGGAGGATGTAGAGATTACAGAGGAGTCAGCTACTAACCCCAAAAAGAGGTAGAAGAAGAATAAAGAGGAGGACATGCCTCTGGAGGGGAAAAATGATACAGGTCTAGAGATCTCTATGCCCCCTCCCCTTCCCATTCCCATACAAGAGCAGGAAAAGGAGAAAATGGAGGAGGGAAGCAATGAGGTTGTTATAAAAGACAAGCATATGGCTTTGAGAAATTTCAATGCCAGAACCTCAAAATTTGGGACTGTGAGAGAAGTTATGAATGCTCAAATCCTTGAAGAAAAAGAGGGTAAGATCCAATTGGAGGAACTAATAGAACTGATGCTCATGGCCATCATAGAGAATGTGAGGGAGTTGGGTATGAATTTTCTCAATAGTGAAAAAAAAATGATTGATAACTTTGGATCTATTAAATGGCATTTTCATCAGTTGGAGGAGGTAAAATATAGAATGGGATAGATGGAAAACCAAGACAAGAGGAATGAGCAAGGGATCCTGATAGATGAGGGGGACCAAATAAGGTTGGTTGAAGAAAGGATGCAAAATATAGAGAATTACAACCATAACATGGCTAATTAGATGCTCACTATTCTGAATTTTTTCAATGAAAACATTGCCAGTGTTGGTGGTAAGATGAAAACTAGGGGTTTTGTTGTGGAGATGGATAAGAAGGAAAACATTGAAGATAGGATGTAAGATGACACCATAATGGACATAACCCAAATCCATTTCGATTAGACCTATGAAAAAAGCTAGGAGCTCATAGCAGAGGATAATTAGAGAGCCTATGAAGTAGCAAAGGCTATCTAGGACCTTGAAGGGAAGGAGGGGGAGCAAGTGAAGAATTTTCAAGTTTTGTCCTTCATTTTTCTAGTCTCTATAGGTCTTTGTCATTTTGGCTTTTTTCCTTTTTTTTCTTGTTCTGTCATTTCTATTGGCTATCGTTCTATTGCTGGGCTTGTTTTGTTAATTTGTAGCCCTTTGTTATGTAAGAAGTTTTGGGTTTTAGGATCCTTGAAAATCCTATTTTTCTTAATAAAAAATAGCTAATATAATTAGTTCTTTGTCACTATAAAAACTTATCAATGGGAGAAATATAGTCCAAATAAGTAATCAATATGAAATGGGAGTTGTGTTGATTCTGTAGATGGAGATATAAATGAAGCATATTTATAGGGGTGAGATGGGTTGATCATTGGGTGAGAAATGTGATAAATAGGGATGAAATGAAAAGGTTGGATACTGAAAAGGAATAATGGTGAACTTGAGTGAGGTGAGGTGAAATGCATTTTCCCAAAAAAAAACTGGTTTTCCAATCACTTATGAGTTTTGAGTAGGTTCTAAAAGACTATCGTGTTCAATAATTCAACCATCTTCAAAACCATATCTGAAAATATAAACATTAAGTACAACATGTCTAATATTTTTGTATATATACAAATTAATTACACCAATTTTTCTTTTAAAACCATATGTGTAGATATAAGCATTAAGTACAACATGTCCAATATTGTTGTAGGTATACACATTACTAATATCATTGATGCCATGACAACACTTTTTGGACCCAATGTCTTTAAAAAACATAGGCTCCTTGAGAAAGTGGGCCAAGCTTTGAAGAATATTAGGTACAATTATAGGACCCAAATGCAACAAAAAAATATTATGAGCGGCCCCCCTAAATTCGTATTATTGAGTGGGAGAATCCTAAAAAGGATGCCACTGAGAAAAGTACAAGACATGGTGGTGAAATAGTATGACATGAGGAAGGAAGTTATGTTATAATATTAAGAATCAAATTATGTACTAATTAATCTTAATACTTATGCGATCTAACATATCTCAAGCTTCACATCGGTTGTTTAACACATCAAAGGAAATCGAAGCAAGAAAACAAGAGCATGGGCAATACAAGCTCAACTCAGGTGGATATTCAAAACTTGCTACAAAAGTTGTAAGTATATGTATTAAAATGAATGATTAACATTTCTCAGTATTCATCTTGTATTTATGTGTATATATTGTTGATAAATGCACTAATTATTACACTAGATTATAGCTTGTCAATCGTGATACACCACTTGAGCACCATGGAGGCATCAATTCGAATGTGCATTAATACAAGTAAACATTTTTAATTGCATTTTGTGTAGTAATACACATTTAACTACAATGTGTGTTGGGATTAAGAAAACATCTTGTATTGCAGTTGTAGGGAATGTAGAGGTTGTTCTTGATGAGCGTGTTGAGATTCAAGCCATTGATTCTCATTTATGTAACTTATTTGATAATGAATATTGTTTATTTTTCGATGTTTCAATTATGTTTTATTAAGTGTTCATGTGAATGTTTTAATGAATCTTATTTTTTAATGTTGACGTGTATGTTCTAATGAAACTTATGTGTTAATGAATGTTATCATGTGATAATTCATGAATGAATGAATTTATTTTCATCTTAGATCTTAATGAGGAATTTAGATGGGTGGGGGGGTTAGTGAGTGGAGGGGTGGGGCCAAATAAGCTTCCACCTTCACATGGTTGGCCCTGATTAATAGAGAATACTAAACTATTTGCAAAACCAAGTGAAGCTTAACATTAACCTATGATTTCATGACAACTAACTATGTCAATTTCTTGGTTTTAGGCAATGTAGAAAGAGGCCATAGTTCAATATGCACACGCATCAGGTGGAGCTAAAAAATGTAATAGCTTCATATTTTTGTTAGAGGTCTTTAATTGGGTATTTTAAGTTATAAATCATCACGGACATTATAACTTTGACTCTTATAGGAAAGGGTAATGTACTCTGGATAAGAAAATAAAGACTTTCTATGTGTGGCTCAGGATATTTTCTTAGCCATAGCAACTAGAGTTCTAACATTCATGATGCTCTATATATCTAAATGATACAAAATACAAAATGTTACAATTATTAAAATCAAATTAATCTAATATAAAATACTATTTTTTTCATGTTGATTAAATTTTGAAATATTGAAATATGTAATAATTAAACTTTTGATAAAAACAGTGCATTCGACAGGATTATTTAAAATTAAATAATTTTATAATTCAAACATCATATTCTTTCTTCCAACTTGTACTCAATCTTCCTTATCTGTTTGACCCGTACTGAACCATGAACCATCTTTACATGGAAACCCAATATTAGAAAAGTGGTTTTCTTACAAGACTTTTGTAACTAAATATAAAAGTTTTGAATAAGAGTTCCCTTTTTTGGAAAGGCATTAGAATGTTGTGCATCACACAAAGCCTACCTTTATCTTCGGTGAAACTATCTCTGAGAATAAAATAGGAGAACATATTTTATGAATGCCTATATATTTCGAATATCATCAAGTGATTAGTTATTAAACAATAATTTTGATTTTCTAGTGTCTCTTTCAATTTTGTTTCTCTGACAAGATTGTACTCTGTGAGGCATGATTTGGTTATTTCTATCTCACTATAACTAAACCAACCAATTGGCAATCTTCATCACCATGGAAAATTTTCTTTCCCCCGGCAGGAATTATTTATTGTCTTTTCATTTTTTTTTAGTAAGAAAACAATTTAAAACTGTTACAAAATGTACAGTGTACTCAAGAGAGAGACAGGAAAAGAAAATCTAATTTTTTTGTCTTACTTTTGAGAAGACACAGCCACAAAAATATTACAATTGCCCCTGTAATATGTGTTTGTTGATTTGGATACATTCATGCTTTGATTGCTGGAGTATATAATGATTTTTTTGAAGTCAGTTGTATTGTGTTACTATATTCTTAATAATAATAAAATTGTGAAGTCCTTTTTCGTGCCTTAGATACTCCACATCAGATCACATCATAAGGTAAATTATGATTAGAATCAAATTACCGATTGAAGCATTGATGGACATTACTCCAGTGGTTCGAACATTGAAGCATGTTAGGGGAACACTATAAAGAATTCAGTAAGTAGAAAAGATTTAGTATGTTTTGAAAAATCAGGTCATAATATATTAAGTACAATAATTTTGATTTTGTTTTTTCTTTTATCTGATAAATTTTGATTTTTACATCCATTTTTTAATATCGAAATCACCATGCATTCATTAATGACAATAACTGAAATGAATTATTGGGATAAAGTTTCCATAATTTTGGAGGTTGTAAAATATTGTGTAAGACATAGTACAACATTATTCAACCATATCTCTAAATTCTGAAACTCATTGTGTGACGGTAGGTGTGATGAATGTTAAATAATAACTGAAGACATTATAAATATAGATATCTGTTTCGATTTTACTCTTGTGAGGGGATTTTATTTAGTAGGGTCTGATATGAATAGTTCTCTTGAGAAATAAATGAATTGGTTGGCAATGCTTATGATCATTGAAAATCATAATACATATCCTAACTTTAAATTATAAGCTTATTTATATATATATATAATTCTAGTAGTGCTATTGATTAAGAATTGCACAGTTATCTATTACTTTTTCATCAATCAATCAATTATTTAATATTTAAAAAGTAGATTCATCACAATGTATCTATATTCAGAATATCATTGTGCGCAACAGTAAGTGAATTTCCAGATTATCAAACAATAATTGTGATTTCCTGTCTCTTCCAATTTTCCTCTTCTTAGGAGATTATATTCTGTAATGCATGAATATGGTTTTTCGATGTTGCTAAAAATAAACCAACCAGTTGGCAATCTCTATTGCCAAGGAGAATTATCAATAAAATATAACAAGTAGATAACTTTACGTTTCCTGATTCCTCCCCTCCAACAACCACATTAAAAACTATTTCTTATCTTTAGATTTTGTAATAGTAAAATTAAAAAACAATTGAAAACTGTTTCAGAAAATTTTGTGTAATTCGATCGGAGAGAGACAGAAAGAGAAAATCTAATTTTGTGGTTTTCTTTTGTGAAAATATTGCTACAAAGATATTACTGTAATCACAATTGTCTATGCTTTTTTATTTGAATATATTCATACTTTGAATCTTAGAATATATGCTGAGTTTAAGTCCTCTAGTTGTATAGTGATTCAAATTTCACCTATCTCTAGCGTTGAGGCAGGTTATTGAGACGTTATGGAGAATATGTTGATTAGAAAAGATTAATATATTCTTATCCATAAGGTCATAGTACGCCAATATGTATATTGATTGTTTTTCTTCATCTGATTTTTCTGCCATTTTATATATATATTTTAAATTTTGAGTTGTAATCTATGATTAAAAATCATTTTTAATCATATGGTGTTCTTTCATTTTGAAACAAGAATATAAGATTACTTGTTTCATGTCTAGAATCAAAAGAGATTGCTACATCATTGGGTATAGAAGAAGGTGAGAGAATTAATTAATCAATGTAAAACCTTTTGGAGAAACTTGTGGTATATAGGTTAAATTTAAATCCAATTGTAAAGAGAGGTGACATGAAACAAAAGAGATTGCTACATCATTAGGTATGGAAGAAGGTGAGAGAATTAATTAATCAATGTAAAACTTTTTGGAGAAACTTGTGGTATATAGGTTAAATTTAAATCCAATTGTAAAAAGAGGTCTTAGGTAGAATAGCATGAAGTTGCACAAGGTCATACTCTTAAAAATATGTTGAATAATTTTTTTTGTATTTTTCCTATATCATTATATGTATCAAAGATAGCATGACAATGGGGTTGTTTGTACACTTATTCATTAATCTTGTTTCTTTGAGTAAGTATTTTTAAATAGTTCAAATAAAAGTTTGACATCAAGTCAAATTTGTATAACCATTAATAATAATCAATGGTTTGTGTTTAGGTTGGGGATATTAAAACAAATATGTACAAAAATTTAAGGTTTTAGATGTTGATTTATTTGAATTGTATTGACTTAGACTTTAATTAGGCTATTTCTTCACAAGTAGTTCATCACTTAAAGGAAGATCATTAAGAAAATGTTATAGATATCATCAATTTTCACTGAAATATCCTCATGAGTAGGAGAACTTATGAAAGAGACCCACCTA
Source organism: Cupressus sempervirens (assembly GCA_028749045.1). Classification (NCBI taxonomy): domain Eukaryota; kingdom Viridiplantae; phylum Streptophyta; class Pinopsida; order Cupressales; family Cupressaceae; genus Cupressus; species Cupressus sempervirens. Next base: position 320,005,923 of record CM053793.1, on the reverse strand, counting down.
ATTCATCAATGTTTCATATTTAGGGGAGTGGCCATTAAGTGAACATAAAGTGTGGCCTCACTAGGAAAAATATTTTAAAAATCTTTATGAGGGAGGTACATTATATAAAAAAGATCAACGCCATTATTCTATGCTTGATCCCTAAAAGAGAGATTATTGAGTGTAGGGCCTATTTGGCTGCAGGAATATAAAAATGGGAATAGGAAAACTTATTTTGGAATACTTATTCTCGAATAGAAAATGGAGTTACATATTTTTATTCTTTTTAGCTCACCTAGAATTTGATGTGGAATTCAAGGACTCAAAAATTTATGTTTTCTAAAATTTTTTAAAAATGGAATAGGAATATGTATTCCAATTCCACCTATTTCAGTGGAATAGAAACTGTTCATTTTTGGGCCAAAATTGGAATACATATTTCAATTTTATTCTTATTCCAATTTCGATTTGGTGCATCCAAATAGAGAATTCAAAATTTTAAGAATATGCATATGCCTATTTCACTTGTATTCCTATTGCCAATCTGGCCCATAATGTTTGTGAAGATGATGTATATGCTAGTATATACATCCAAAATAGGATCATGGCATATTCCTAATTGATAATATTAGGGAGTCTCTCAACTCAACCTCAAATCTAAATGAAAAGGATTGAGCATGAAATGAGTCTAGTTTTATTTTATCGTCCTTAATAAACAAAAAAAAAAAGGGGATACACAAGGAAATATATAGATTTGACAAGAATAAATAGAAAGAAACCCCAAATTGATATTTCTTGGGCCATCCTTACCTAACAAGACTAGAGGCAAACATAAATGATATTTTTAGTACAATAATAGTGATTAGAATCTTCCCCAAAGATTTTTTTATAAATTTTTATGTTAGTATTAGGCACAACATAATTGACCTTATTTTTTCAAAAAATATAAAATCTTAATTTATGGATCTTTTTATATTCTAGCTGATTCGAAATCCATATTTCTTGATCCTATCACCTAAATATAAAAAGGCAAGAAAACATTGGGTTGATGGGGATTACTCTTTGTTAAACCCTAATTTTGTGATTAATCTTTAAATGCATTTAAACGGGAAAGTATCTAGAGGCTAGAACTAAAATAGAATTTGTTGTATCGGGCATTATACCTTCATGGCTCTCTTTTTTGGTCAAGTTATCACAAAAATATTGATATTGGTGTTAATATGTAGAGTTCACTTTGTAAGAGGTTAATCATGGATGGCATCATAAATTATGACCAAAGATCTCATATTATCATTGTCTTATATTAAGTAGGTGGAGGTGGGGAATGAGATTTATTTTATATCTTTTCTTAGGAAATATGTTCATTTTTTAAAAAAAAGTTTACATATAGAAGAATTCTCACACCAACAATATAATTATTGGAGGGTAAAAGGTTAAAAATAATGTTTATTTAGTAAGGATCCACTCATCATAAGATGAAGATGAAAAAAATTTAAACGATGAAGAACTACTTATTTTTGTCTATTAAGTAGAATGGTAGTAATATATGTAGAAAAAAATTGTGACAAAAGGAACCTCAAAGAGATCTATCCAATCCATTTATCAAGATCCATACAATGAAAAAAATAATAATTAATTTATAAAAAAGAAATATCAACCTTCAAATTATAGAAAAATTATATACAATGGACCCAAAATGGGAGTCATACATTCTAGACATACAGGCCTGATAGATCCTTCACATACAATAGGTCAACTAGAAAATATCACATTCTCCAAGATATGCAAAATGTATTAAAAGATATCGGTGAGGAGAAAAACTACACGAAAAACTCCATCAAGAACATTTGAAATGACACTTGATCCAAGATACATACTAGCCATCGACCTAGGAATATCATAATATGTTCTCAGTAGAATTTTTGATCAAAAAATTACTTCATAAGATGGGAAACTCAAACTAATGTAAAACATGAAGAACATAAATATTTTGCCAAGAATTCTGAAGACCTCAACTCTAAAGCAGCAGATAAACATGTGAATATAAGTGAAGGTTTAACATTGTTCTATGAACATGCCAAAGAGTACACAACAAAAAATGATCCAAACTAAAGGAATGTCATGGTAAATACTATAGTTGGCATAAAAGAACAAAAAAGAACAAGGGTATATACAGAGCATGAGGGCCCAAAAAGTGGCAATGTAAAAAAATCACTTTTCATCCAAATTCAATGAAATGAAAATAGTTTCTTAAGGACATTCTCATCTTTCCATTGATATAATTAGTGTTGAATCATTAGAGTTTAAATAATAAATTTAGTACTTTTGTTACACTATTGTATCTTTATATTAATTTGAAAAATAAACTAAATTAATCCAAACAATTATCACCAAAAAGTAATAAAAGTAATGTTGTTGTTGCTCACCTAACTCTGACAAAACTCTAAACAATGCTTTAGCATTGGTTACCATAGAAGATTAATTTTAATCTTACATATTTAGATTTTTTTAATTTTTGGATAAAATGAACTTTTTAATGCAATTATTTCAATGATGATTACTGATTTAGATATATAAAATCTTTTAAAATATTGTAATTTTTATACATTAAAAAGGGATGCCAATGTTTATCTATATTGATTATTGAAATTAATCAAAAATCATATGATAAATTATACATTCTAGTAATAAAAAATTTCTAAACACCAATATGATCTTGCCACTAGTAAGAAATTCTAATAAAAGATTGTGTGTTGAATCATTTTAGTGAACAAATTCACTACTTCCATATAACAAATGCATTGTTACAAATCCCATATGCTTTCTAAATACCATGTGTATATAATAGTTTTGACAATTGTTGAGATTTTCAGTCTGTAATTGAAAACAACAAAAATAATTGAAAAAAAATCGCTCACTTTTCAGAGATATGAAAAAAAGAAAAAGTTTAACTCTTAGCGAATCACTGTTCTAAGTGGGCCTCAGTAACTACTCCAACCACACAGATCTTAAAGAGTCGTCTCATTCATATTTCTTAATTATCATATGTTTAATTCATGCTGATCAATGATCCATCTTTAATGGAAATTAAGTAAATTATGAAGATCAAATGCTGAAATTTTGAGAAAAATTGTTTCGATAGAAGATAACCATGTCCAATATCCTTAAACAAGAACAATGTAATATAGTAATAGAAGAAAACAAATTTTGAATTGTGAGATATTTCTGGATGTATGTAGTTAACTGATTTGCTTTTGGGATCTATTAATTAAAAACAACAGACTGATTTTTAATATAACAATCTTAATCAGCATGCATCTATATAACTGAAATAAATTAATGGGATAACGTTTCCTGTGTTGGGGAGGTTGTAAATTGTTTGTGTAAGATTATATAGTAGAATATTATTCAACCATGTCTGTAAATTCTGAAACTAATTGTGCGTAACAGTAAGTGTAATGAATGTAGATTTCTGTTTGAGAGGATATTTCTCTTCGTAAATAAAGAAACCTGTTGGCAATGCTTATCACCATTGAAAATCATAAACAATAATTGTGATTTCCTGTCTCTTTCAGTTTTGCTCTTCTTAGGAGATTATATTCTGTAATGCATGAATATGGTTTTTCTATGTTGCTAAAAATAAACCAGCCAGTTGGCAATCTCTATTGCCAAGGAAAATTATCAATAAAATATGACAAGTACATAACTTTATGTTTCCTGATTCCTTCCCTCCAACCACCGCATCAAAAACTATTTCTTATTTTTACATTTTTTAACAATTAAAACTATTGAAAACTGTTTCAGAAAATTTTGTGTACTTCGATCGGAGAGAGACAGAAAGAAAAAATCTAATTTTGTGGTTTTCTTTTCTGAAAATATTACTATAAAGATATTACTGGAATCACATTTTTTAGTTTTTATTTTTAATTGGATATTTTCATATGAATGTTTGAATATATACTGAATTTAAGTCCTCTAGTTGTATAGTGATACAACTTTCACCTATTTGTAACGGGGAGTTTGCAATATATTCATAATAATAATAAAATTATGAAGTTTATATTCATGCCGTACAATTAAGTCCAGATCATATCATATCGTAGGGTAGATTATGATTTTAAAAAGATTCTTACTATTAAAGTATTGATGGACATTATTGAATCTAAGTAGTTTAATGGTTCATGCATTGAGATATGGACACTAACTTCCTTTGTACATCATCAAATTTTTCTTGTGATATATCTAAGACATTAAAATATTGTTCAATTATCTTTCAATCTTTTTCTACGTCCCAGGTTTCATTAGTTCCTTGTGTTTCCTTAAACTCTTTTTTCTCATAAGTTCATGTTCTTTGTTTTGTTTTACCAATGGAGATATCTAACAGCACTTTTTTTCAGAACTTCATCTGTAACCTCACATGCCAAATTAGGAACTTATGGATTTCTGGTTTTACATATTCTATAGGGTCTGTTTGGTATGTGGAAGATGACAGGAATTGGCTTTTTCAAAATCTGGATTTGAAGTTTTGTTGCATTCGTTTCAAAATTGGCAAAACTGAACTAGAATACTAGACTTCCAACTAGCAAATAAGAACTGAAAATCAAAACCTGGTTATGATTTTTGAGGAGTGTAAAAATAATAAATTGAACTACTTTTTGGAGTATGCCTTCAACTCCGAGCTTACACATAAAAATGTGTCTTCACACTCATCTTTCGAGTAAAACAAATTGTTCAAGTAAAATCCCAAAAACAGGAATGATGAAGATTTGCAAAACCTTGATTTGGCTAAATTGAGATTTGTAGAAATCTTGATTTCTATGGTAATGTGAAAAGTGAGATCATTCTTATATTTATGTACAATAGTTTTGGATACCCTTTCCCTTTGATGCATTTGATGTTCAATGAGAGTAAAGAGTGAAACAAAGGATTCACGTCTTAAAGTCAGTATCTCAAACTATTCTTATTAGATCATGCAATTAATGAACTAATAGCCTATTTGAGCTCTATTCAACTCTAACATTACCAAAAAGTTATTTCTTGAATGTAATGAGATGCATATGGTTAGGGTTCTATATTTAAACACTACTAAATTTGGACCTATTTCTCAACACTTTTCTATCAAAATTGCGATTCAAAAACATCGTAACCTACCATCGCTAAACTAGAGTCAAAAGTTTGATAGACAAGATAGGTGTCAATATATCCCATGGTGGTGCAAGACAACTAGTTCAGAATGTCGAATTATCAATGCCTATGAGAGATGGTTCGATGAGTAGTCCACATCATTGACGACAGGAGGCGTCGAACTATCGACTACCTAGAGATATGTTGTGATAGATTTGTCATACTCTTGATGGTAGTATCCATCAAACTATCGACAACTTGTAGAGTTGTTTCGATGGGTTTCTTATACCATCAATGGAAGTAAATGTCAAAATAGCAATGGTAGTCAAAGTTAAAAAAGAAACAATGTAGTAGCAAGCAGAATTCTATAAAATAATTGATATTGAACTCATTTGTTGACTAATTGTTCTTCACACCAATCTATTCATTAATTGATTTACTTTATGAATATTGTTTAAAGTTTTCACATGTTGAGAGACCTTGCCTATTTTTCTAATAAAATATACAATTGGATATTGGGGTTGATGTATCTATAAGATTTCAAGATTTTTTTTTTTTCATGTTTTCCTTTTATACAAACTTGGTAAAGCTTGAGACTAGAACCTTAGTAGAGGTAAAGGAGGTTTTGTCATGTATTGATAAAGGAAGACTTGTGGTAACACATATAATGTTAGACAATATGATTTTCCACTTCCTAATGGAGATGTTAATGTGTCCATGCTTAAAGAAGTTGTTTAATTGATCAATGGAAGATTTGAGACTAAGGTTATAATTTTTTTCTACATTCTACTTTCCCTATCCCACATGGTTGTAGACACAAGATGATTCTTTAACTCTAGTATAAGCATTTGGATGTTTCTCAAAGTTTTTCTTTAAATGGAAATGATAAGTATTTTCTTCTATAGTCTAAAACTTTTTTCACAACAAGTATGAAATTGAGAGAAAGACATGCTTTGACAATTTATTATTTTGAATGCTAGCTTTAATAGGAAATACGAAATGAACAACTATTCATTCTAATGACAATTTCTACACTGAACTAAATAGAGTCTCAAAATTAAACGAACTAAAATATTGTTCATCATTATCAAATTTCCACAATCCATATCAATGTATATTTTTTATTTTGGGGTTCAACATCAACATCTCAAATCACACTACACGATCCATCATTAGGATGCAAGAGAGCCAAGCAAAATAAACTATTTCTATTGTGATATGCCAACATTCCCCACCTTAAGAAAATATTAGTGTAAGATATTGATAGTGACAAAGATAGTATAAGAAACCCGAAGTCAGTAAACTTAGAAGATTAATATACCTTAATATTGACAGTAAAATACTTTCTCCTCCTTGGTGGACATGTATGATACACAATCTCTTGCAAGAGTAGCTCCATGTCTACATACAATTTATAGAGAAAGCAACATATTGTCCATTTCTACCCAAGAAGCAATTGATAATTAGTAATAAATCATAATCTACATACAACTTATAGAGAAAACAACATGTTGTAATTCATAGTACTTATGTTAATGCCATTTTAAGGTGTTCACCAGGAAACTGCTATGTTCACCCACTAAAAGTAAGTACCATGTTGGAGACTTACAAGTTCAAGCATCCCCATGATCTACAATAATGACAATAATGCATTTGAGAGTCAATAATGACATGATACAAAAATAAGTTATAACTAAAATGCTTTTAATGGGTTTAGTTTGAGCTTCACTTTATTTAGTTTGAGCTTCACCTGGTTTCAAGAATCTTTTCATGTTCTCTACTTAACAAGGTCAACCACCTAAAGGTGCAATCTCATTTGGCCTCTCCCCCCACCATAATCACTCTAAATTCCCTATTAACAATTAAGTAAATATTTCACTCATTCATTTTAGAAGTATATCATTGAATCATTATTATCATATAACATACATTAACATGACATATAATTAATTAATACATATAAACATTCATCAATAATTTGTGAACACACCAATCATTAGATTCACATAACATTCATTAACATGGCATATAATTCATTAATACTTATAAACATTCATCAATAATTTGTGAACACATCAATTATTATAGCCACATAACAATATTCAATAACATGACATAAAATTAATCAACATTCATTAAAATCTATCAACATTCATGATCAATAAGCAATATTCATAAAAATCCATCAATAAGCAACATTCATCACCATAAAAATCTATTAATAAGCAACATTCATAAATATCCATCAACACATTCATCAACAAGCAATGTTTCTAACATTCATTTCTTCTTTTCTTTTTTCTTTTTTTGAAAATAAAGGCTAATAGGCACATCCTGACTATCTTTGGCATCACATGGCTCTTGTGGTTTTGATCTTATGACATGAGGCTTCCTCTTCTTTCATTGAGGGCAAGGCTGATGTGCCCATTCAATAAGAAATAAATGGGTTTAATTCTAAACCTTTTTTTTTAATGTTATAAGTATTTCATTAATCTAAAGAACACAACAAGGATTTTTCTTTACTTGATAGTGCCACATCATCTACTGTCACATTCTGTTAAGCCACAACCTCAACATGCTCAACACTAACATCACACTCTGCATACTCAAAAAATATCACTTAAAGGATGTTACACCAATTGCAATTTAAGATGTTATATTTTATTAATAATTACATGATTAATTTGAAATAGAAATTGAATATGTACCTATATCATTGTGATACACATTGAGACCCTCATCATGTGTAGGATTTGTGCCTTCATCATCATGAGTAAGATCTGTGCCAAGAGTAGTGGGTTGCAATGAAATTTCATGCACGCTTTGTTATCATTGTTCAAAATTAACATCAAATAAATTATTTTTCATGAAGTTCTCAATTGCTATTATTATTCATTTGGCCTATTTACCTATGTGTCAAGTGTTGCACTAGAATCTTCTACACCTGTTTGGCCATTGAATCTATGTGGTGGCAGGAAATCACTACTTTATAGCCTTGCTTGAAGCCAATTTGTTTGTCCTCGTTTGTGTGTGCTAGATTAAATTCAATGTCCTACATTTTTTGCATAATATTGTTAATAATTAATCTATTTCTTATTTATAATTTTATATTAAAAATTTGATATGAAATTTCATTTACTACTAGTTACAAGGCACGAGTTAATTTTTAGATATCCACTAGAGCAAGATGGTGTTGACCAACCTTCTCTTTCCTAGCTTGTGTTGCCTTCGATGTGTCCTATAGCCTATATATGCAGACATTGAAAATTGTTAGAAATATGTTAGATTATATAAATCTACAATCAACATGACTAATCTTCTCTATTAAACTCTTAAACAGGTTAACATTTGAAATAAAAGCACAAACTCTTGAATGAGATACATTATATATCTGGAGTATAACTTACACATTGCTAACATCAACACACTATAGAATTTCTTTCATGTGTTAGATATAATAACTTATAAGGATTAACTCATTGAGAGGTGTCTTTTTTTATTCAATGAATCAACTTCTATATATTAAAGAAAAGATTTATAAATATGACAATATACAATCATATTCATTTATATAGACAAGATATAATCAGTCCTTGAATTTATCTCCATCTAATTGGTAGCACTTGTAATACCCCAAAATTGGCTCATTGCCATGATCACCAATTCTGGTCTATTTTTGATCTATTCTAAAGTCCTATGTCACTAGGAAATTCTTATTCCAACATTCACTACTTGACTTAATTGTCAAAGGCAGAAAACCCTAACTTGCGTTCATCATACTTATTGTTTAATTCCTATAGTATTTACTCATATTAGTTGCATTGAACCTATTTGACTTAAATTTAATTTAATCTAAAGTATTTATATTTTATTAAATTAAATTATCACCTAAGGCTAATGTACTAAGGAATTATATTTATTTAATTTGATAAATATGACTATTCTAATTAATTGAATGAAATTATTTAATTAAACAGAAAAGGTATTTATAAGGTCATATCTCATTCTATTAAATTAAATATCTTTCCTAATTCTACTCTTCAGTTCTAAATGGGAATTCTGAGTGAACTATCTCTCAAATTGGAATCAATCTAGTTAACTTGATCTCACACCTATGACAAGTTCAGTTAACTGCTCATCACAGTTAGATCAAAAATAGTTCACTTCACCTGCACAAGGAAGTTTCCATCTTAACTAAATCTTTGCTTCAATCCTGATCATCAATCCAAGTTGATCTCACCCGTTGATGGATTCTAGAAATTCTATTTAAGGGACTCATAATTCCTCATTAAGGAGGTTGGAATCTTTATGCTATTGAATTGCTGTCAGATTGCATACCCACTTTCATAGCTTTATATGTGCTTTTTCTTAACATATTAGTATTTATTTAATTTAAACAATGCATTGAATATAGCTTAATTTCTTTTATTATTTACATTAAATTTTTGCATAACATTTAGAATAATTGTACTCATGTAGGATTAATCATTTAAAAACCCTTTGTTCTAGCATGGTCTAATTGCCTGTACCTCAAATCTGAGAGCATTATGTAGGTAAAATTCACCTAGATAGAAGGCAATAGGTCATCTTGTAGGACTCTTCTTGGGTGAACAATCTCATGTTCATTCGAGGATGAATTCACATATAAAGACCATGTTGAAGTGTGTGTGTTAAATAGAGGCCACATTCCATGCATACATTTCTATGTTAAATAGAGGCCACATTCCACGCATACATATCTATGTTAAACGGAGGCCAAATTTCATGCATACATTTCTTAGAAATGTATACGTGGAATGTGGCCTCTGTTTAATGCACAAACTTCAACATGGTTTTATATATGCGGATTCATCTTGGAATGAACATGAGATTGTTCACCCAAGAGGAGTCCTGCAAGACAACCTGTTGCCTTCTATCTAGGTGGATTTTACCTGCTTATGCTCTTAGATTTGAGGTTCAAACAACTAGACCATCTAGAACGAAGGGTTTAAATATGATTTATCTAAATGATTATGCAATTAATTTAATAGCATATGAAATAAAATTAACTATATGTATGCATATTAAATCTAAATGATATTAATCTAAGAAATGAAAATCTATGAAAATGTAATAAGCTTGGATGGGTATGCAATTCAATAGCAATTTGATAGCAATAATTTTCAACCTCCTTAATGAGGAATTATGAGTCCATTAAATAGAATTCTTGGAATCCATCAACGGGTGAGATCAACTCGGATTGACAGTCAGGATTGAAGAAAAGATTCAGTTAAGATAAAAACTTTCTTGTGCAAGTGAAGTGAACTATTTCTGATCTGAGTGTGATGAGTAGTTAACTAAACTTGTCATGGGTGTGAGATCAAGTTAACTAGATTGATTCCAATTCAAGAGATAGTTCACTCAGAGTTTCCATTTAGAATTGAAGAGTAGAATTAGGAAAGATATTTAATTTAATAGAATGAGATATGACCTCATAAATACCTTTTCTATTTAATTAAATAATTTCATTCAATTAATTAGAATAGGCATATTTTTCAAATTAAATAAATTTAATTCCTTAGTACATTAGCCTTAGGTGATAATTTAATTTAATAAATTATAAATACTTTAGATTAAATTAAATTTAAATCAAATAGGTTCAATGTGACTAATATGAGTAAATACTGTAGGAATTAAATAATAAGTATGATGAACGCAAGTTAGGGTTTTCTACCTCTGACAATTAAGTCAAGTAGCGAATTTCAGAATAAGAATTGCCTAGTGACATAGGACTTTAGAATTGATCAGAAATAGACCAGAATTGGTGATCATGGCAATGAGCCAATTTTGGGGTATTACAACACTTAATGCTATGTAAAATCCATCTAATTTAATATGGTGTAATGGTAGCATAGCTCCACTAAATGTCTCATAAATAATAATGAAATGTTGGGCATATCTAAAATGAAAGGTGAAATAAAGAAGAAGGGGATATTGATGAGATAAGCATCCATTACTGTCTTTAATTATGGTAAGAATGTAAGAAGGGGAGGCACATTAAATATCATTAATAGGAAATGAGCTATGTGTCTAAAAGGGATATATCTTTTAAATCACATGTTGTTTCTTAAGTCTTCAAAAAAAAAATTTGAATATATTCAAGAGAGTTGAAGGCAAAGCGATATTTTTTTGGGTGCTCATACAAAAATGATTGTAGCCATTAAACCACATTTTTAACATGGATGATTTATGCTTCTACTAGCTACATTTGCATACTGGGGCTTTCATACCTCCAAAAATATAAAATTCTTTGTCTCAACATAGGAAAAAAGGTACCAAGGCATCTACCTTGCAACTTGGCTTGGAGGTTGTTAAAAATATTAAATTAGGACTTCAACTTGCAATTATTTTGTGCACTCATTGAAACACACAAGACAGGATCTCTGAGGGACACATATTCTTTTTCATTTACTTGAAAAGTTTTAAAATCCCAATGGCAAAAGCCCTCACTACTCATTGGTTATTGTTAGATAGTAAAGGCAAAAGGCAAAGGTAATGGCAAAAGGCCTCACTACTCACTGTTAGATAGTAAATACTATGCAAATTTAGAATTAAGAATACATTGATTGTATGATTTTGGCTATATGAAGAATACAAAAATCAACATTCTTCAAAAAAATATGTGACTAAAGTTTATGAGACACATACCTATTTTTTTCTGGGTGGTGGGTTAATCCCTGTATCCCTTAGTCTCTTCTCTTTTGCATCTTCAATGATTTCATTCCACTCCAGCTATGGCACCATATGAGGACACTCATACTTTGGGTTGAGCTTTAGAGCTCTTCTAGACTGGTCTCTCACAATCTTTAAATGTTTGCAAGTGCTTTTTAGAAGTTGGGCTCTGTTCAAAATATTTTGACCAAAGAACTCCTCCACAATTTTTATGAGATGATTTTTTAATTCATTGGCTTAGTTAGTCCAACTTTTAACAAAAAAAAAAATTGCTAGATAAAAAAATTAGTTCAAGGATGAACGGAAAAATGTAACAACCAATTATATCAAGCTACGTACCTTTTACGTAATATGGGCCCAAATATCTTCAATATTAAATCATAAAAAAATTCATTAAAAAAATCATTTACTATGAAATCATCACCACACCATTAGTTGAAAATGAGTTATGAATAAGTAAACTACAATTACACTCCAAATAATTACAATTTTAAAGTACCTAGAAACTTAGGTAATTTTAAGGGAATCATCTGTTTCTTGGCCATTAACAATGATGCCTCCAATGATCTATTAAATTTGACAAATACCTATTTGGTGGTACTTGGAGCCCATTAAATGAGAGATATAGTTGAAGGAATGATATATCAGGATATAAAGTTTTCCTCAAGTTAATGTCGAAAGTAAAGAGAAAGCAAGCATGTAATAAACTTATACCTCTTGATCCATGTCACTTTGTACAATCCTCATTAAAGGGGTATATTTTCCTACATATCTAAATAATTTGTCTTAAGTTAGTTACAAATTACATGATCCTTATGCTACAAATTATGCATAGAACATAACATGAACAATATGCATACATTGCAAAAAACATAACATTGTATATTTTTCAATTGGTTATCTCTACGAAAAACATATTATAAGTAATCAATACCTTTAATACATTTCTATTGATAATGTCATCAATCATCTTCTTCATCCATCTCATCATCATGAACATCATCATTATCCAAACTGTCAAAATTGTCACTATGACTGTCGTCATTGTCGTCATCATCATCACCATCACAATCACCACCATCACCATCTTTTCCATCATCATCATCATCAATGCCATCACCATCATCATGAACATCTTCACCATCATCATCATCATCATCCATGAGGTAAGGCCAGAGAAAGTGCATACCACATTGTGATGATCCATGCTACCTAACTATGTCCAAGGTGTCTGCACATTGAGGGCATACTCCATCTACTAGGCTTCCTAAATACCCATATACATGGAATCAAGAACCTTGAAATACTCACTCTAATGAATATGTAGTTTTGGTTTCTATTTTTTTGATGTAGCTATATTTCTATAAGCACTAGTAAGATTTACTCACCTAATACAACTCTTCACCATCACATGCCCACTAGGGCATATATGGTGGTTTTCCATAATGTCATGTCCAAAATATAGGGCAAAACACACACACATTTTTTTAAAAAAAAGTTTGAAAAGATAATTCAGTTAGAACAAAAGATCACTAAGAACGGATACAAACCTCCTAATAAACTGCAAGACTACATTTCAGATAATAACACCTAGAAGACATAGGTTGCTAACCTAAACATTCACTAATAAACCCATTAATTAACTTAAACAACTAAAATCTAATTAATAAAAAAAAAGACCTATCACAAGATTATTTTTTGAATTTCCAAAGTAAGATCGTACATCCTTAGAATAATTTAGTAACACAAAATCCTACCCAATTATCGAATTATGAATTGTTAAATCTAATAGTCAACTCAAGTTATAACTTGTAATAATCAAAATCAATTTACAATACAATAACACTGTCTTTCAATTTAAAGGCAATATGACCACTAATATTAAAATGAACTAATCTACTAATCTACTATTCAACTTTAATTTATACTAAATTTCAACTTAACAAACACTATTAATTATCTCTTTAAACAATTTAAATAAATTGAGTAACCTTAAAAGAATGTATTAAACTAATAATAGAACTAACTTTTACAAATTACAACCCATAGAAAAAGATACTAACACTAAAATATTCAATTATTTAAACAACTATAAATCAAATATTATTCTAGGTAACCACTTAAAAATAATTTCCAATATTGACCTATGCTAATTTCCACCAAATTAATACTAACTTAATAACACAAGTTAATAACTAAACTAAATATATTTAATATTTAAACCTTCATCTACCAGTTTAAACACATTATAACTAACTTTCCATAAACAAGAGTAAAACAAGTCATACCAACTTAAAATCAATTAACCTACTCTAATATTTTTAATAAAAAAATATTAATTAGATTACATTAAGAAAACATTCAAGACTAACTAATAAATACACTAGCTTATACTAACAATTAACCAAAGACACTAACCTAAGCTCTCACTAACCTACCTACTAACTACACTTAACTTAATTGACAACTAGAGACACCTCCAAGTTGCCTAACCTCTCCATCATACCACATCACCCTTCCCTCCTAACCGCATGTGCTAGCATATGGTACTATGAAAGGACATAGCCACCCACTGCACACGCTGACCAAGGAGAAAGATGCGTAGACCAAGGGAAGGTAGGAGGTAAGAGAATTAGTTGCACTTACAAAGCAAATGAAATATGCACCAAATCAACCTGCACACATTACATTCTACACTCCAAGGCCCCTACGTACCACCCTCCACCTCACACTTCCCAACACAAGAAACTTGTAGCCAAAGGAATAAGAAGGAAGCACAAAGGGAGTTCAGAATCGACACCATCTTGCCACCATTCATAAATTGACTTTCTAGGTAGATAGAAGGTGATGTGATAGGGGTGCATTGGCCAAGGAAGCCTTGTCAATGCCTAGTAGAAGTGATGGTCAAATCGAGGGTGGCCAAGTTCTTTTTAAGTTTTGTACACACATTTATACTTCATTATTACTTTGAAACCATGACTCCCCTATCTTGCAAGACCGACTTGGCGCCCATAGCTGTACTTATGCATAGAGAATTAATGATTTTCTTTCTGTTTTTTATGCACTAGGATCATGGAGGTAATGAATAAGATGTCGTAGGTGAAGACTTGGAAAGGGGGAAAGGAGTATTAAGAGAAAAAAATTTATTAGGTGAGTTTTAGCATAGAGATATATATCTATTTTTTTTGCATTATTTATTTGTTTTGAAAAAAACCTTCTTTTTTTTAATATACTTAAAGAATTTTGTGATAAATTTTAAAGAATCAAATGAGAATATTCTCTATTGCTCAAATGAATTAAATTTTCCTTCTCATTAAAATTCAAATTCTAGAGAGAAATTTTGCTCTTGGGGGTGTATGTTTTTTGTCAAGCCATTTTTTTTCTAGGTGTCAACTTTTGTTTTGCAAACTAATTTTATAACAAGAGGTTTATGTACATATATATATATATATATATATTGATTGTAATGTTCCCTTTCTAGCATTCATAGCATGATGTTGTCATTAGCCTATTTCCCCATAGTCCTATAGGCTAACTAGGACATTAAAGGGGCTTAGAGGCCATTTGGCCTAGACAGTTTCAGTTGCAGGTCTTTCTGAGGGGTTTTGGGGAAACTTTGGGCATACTTACTATTTATAGTAAGTCACCTTGGACATGGCTAGACATTCAGTCACAGTGGTATGTTGATGGTAATTGTTTAAAATCGACAGAAAAACTTATTTATCATTGATAAGATTTGTTATGCATTGATAAAGCCATTTTATAAAGTTAAATTTAAATATTTAACTTTATTAATGCCTAGACTATAGTTTGTGGGAAATATTTAAATTAAAAGAGTTCCCTTTATTTTTATAACACATTGGAGACATAAGGTACATAAAGGGAGTTATGTTTTATCCCACATTGAGAAAACGAAGGATTGAGCTCTTGTAAGAACACTATAAAAGAAATGGAAGAGCTTTTTTTTTGTATGCTTGGATGAAGATTAATGTTATGCTGTTGGATATCTGATTATCAGGCTTGGAGGACAGAATCCATCTTTGCTAGCATTCTCTTCGCTGTTGGAAGACATAGTCAGGAGGATCAAGGGTGTTTTCACTTCAGGAAACACACTAGGTTTCATTTGGGGCGTTTGCATAAAGAAATTTACAAGGGTTTGAGGTGCAGATCTGAAGTTAGTTATTGCTATAGTGCCACATGAACAATATTTTGCTATAGTCGGCATGAATAGTATTTTGCTACAGTAAGGCGTGAACAGTGTTGATATCAAGTTTACTTGTTTTTTCGACTGATTAGAAGTTTGGAGGGCTGCTGACTACATCTAAAAAATACTACGGCAACTAATTCCAGGTCTCTTCTGTCAAATTTTGATAATTTGCATAATAATTGTTGAATACAAATCTGAATAGTTGTTGCAGTCTTTAAGGCAGCTGTAAGTGCACATCTACATTTAAAAATCACCCTTTTATCAGCAGATTGAAAGAGTTTTCAGATTTTTCATATAATGTTGAATGTGTGCCAAGTGTTTGTGAAAATGTTATGATGTGTATTATGCATTTTAATGTCACTTCATAGTTGTTCATAAATCTACTCATTGGAAAGCAATCTATTGAGGAAATCAGCTTTATGAGTTTGCATACAAAGTGTTTGACAATATTCCTTAAGTTAAATTTCTACAAGTCAAAGTTCAAATTAGGGAAGGATATTATAGTGGTATCAGAGCTATAACTCCTGCCATCCTGTGGAGGTCTTATAGGAAATTTTGAACTGGCAGATAGAGGGGAAAGTGTTTGATGAAATGTCAAAACACTAAAATTAGAGCATTTATGTTTGAGCATGCGATAGGGGCCTTATAATTTCCACAATACCAGAGCAAGACAAAGTAGGAGTTTAGACCTACAAAGCAAACAGTCTAGTTCATCTGTATAGGGGGGTATAGAATCCAGTCATACAGACACAGCAGAGGTATTCTTTGATCAAGATAGCAATATGGTGATCGAGATGACAGGAATACAAGATTAGGTGGAGGTGGGAATGCCGGTCCAGAGCCTGGAGAGGAAAGATTCTTACAGTTATTAGAGACCTTGGTACAGGGTCAGCGAGTAGCAGAACAAAGGGCACAAGAATAGAATCAAAGATTGGATCTTATGATGCAGATGATGGCTCATCAAATGGGGTTGAATGCTAACATGGGTGGAGGAAATAATCAGAATGGTAACAATCAGAATGGAAATGATCAGGATGGGACACATAATGGAGATGAACAAGTTGGGAACAATTTTGGTCATGCACCCTAGCAAGCTAGGACAGTGAGTTCAAGGCCCATGATTCCTACATTTCCTCCTAGAGCTCCAGAGCAGCTCGTACCAGAGCCCCAGATTACTGATATACAGGACCAGTTGAGGAGAGATTGGGAAGCCGGAGGGCCAAATTTTACTGCTGCAATTACCTTTAGGGAGTATATGGATGTGCGGATGAAACATATGCCACGTGGACATGATAGGAACCAGAGCTATGAGCTACGGAAGAAAGTAGGGAGACTTGAGTTACCATATTATGATGGCTCAGGAAAGTCTACAGCAAGAGCTTGGGTTCAAAAGCTTGTCACATACTTTTAGTTGAACCCTATGCCCGAGGAAGAAGCTATTAAATATGCAGCAATTCATCTGGATGGGTTAGCACACGAGTGGTGGCATCATGTTATGGTCACTATGGGACATGCACACATTACCTCATATGTGGAGTTTACAGAGAGGCTGATTGAACGTTTTGATAGGAAGGATTCAAAACTCCATTTCAAGGAGTTAGCTCAGCTTAAATAGTGGGGATCATTGGAAACATACATTTCAGAGTTTCAGAAACTTGCAGTGTTAGTAACAAATGTATCTGAATGGAGGATACTAGTTCTATTTATGGATGGGTTAGTTGATCCGTTGAGAGGGTGGATTAAAGCTCTCAACCCTCCCACTTTGCAGGAAGCCATTAAGAAAGCTCGTGACATGGATTCCTCTTCATCTTCAAAAAATAAATTCTAGGCAAAGAGTTTCCCTTCAAGGAAAGATAAGGACAGGAAACCTTTTCATAAAGAGGTTCAGCTAGCTAAGGAGGAAAGTAAGAGGTTGGAAAATGAGACACTTAATGATCTCAAGAAGAAGAAGCTTTGTTTTCATTGCAGGGAACCTTGGGATTTGTCACATAAGTGTCCATTGAAAGCAAAAGCTAAGCAGATGGAGTACTTTTCAGCTGAAGAGTCAGTAGATGGAGATTCAGAGCAGTCATCCGAATCAGATGGAGATGATGATAGTTCTTCATAGGAGGAAGCATGCGGTGATAGCACGATAGCTCAGTTGTCAAGTATACAGGAGGCCGTCACTTTCAGAGTTAGGGTAACCTTGGATGGATAGAGAGTTGTGGCACTCATTGATACAGGGGCGACACATAACTTCATTGATGAGAAGTTTGTGACACGCAGAGGGCTACATACAGAGGAGCATAGGGGATTTAAGGTGATGGTTGCCGATGGCTTCAAAATTGAATGTACCAAGAAAATCTCCAACTTGCAACTTCATTACGGATATTATGACATGACAGGAGATTTCTTTGTGGTCAACATTGGTGATCAGTATATGGTGCTTGGGATGAACTGGATGAAGTCTCTGGTAGAGTTTACATTTAACCTTGAGAAAATGGAAATGAGGTTTGAGGAAAATGGTAAGAAGATAGTGCTCAGAGGTTTTTCAGATGGGAGACTTCGAGTGGTGTCACTCAAGCGGATGCAGATTTTCTTTAGACATGATCAGGTGCAGTGGGCAACAGAGTTTAGAGTAATGCCTGAGATGATAGAGCAACATAAACAAGAGTATCCACCTGATGTACAAAAAATAATAACCAAACATACTAAGGTGTTTGGTGAGATACCTCCAAGGAGACCCCTGGATAGGGGAATCGAGCATGTTATTGAATTAGAGGAAGGGGCTAAGCTAGTTATCATCACACCTTACCACCATCTGAAGAGATGTAAGGATGAAATAGAAAAGGCAATTAAGGAGTTGATTGACATGGGGCACATACAGACAAGCAAAAGTCCTTTCGCTTCTTCGGTAGTATTGGTGAAGAAGAAGGATGGTACAATGAGGATGTGCATTGATTATATGGAGCTAAACCAGAAGACAATCAAGAACTGATACCCTATCCCGCGCATCGATGAGCTTATTATGAATTGCATGGTGCATGCTACTTCTCCAAGATTGATTTGAGATCTGACTACCATTAGATGTGGGTTAGAGAGGTGGATGTGGAGAAGACAGCTTTTAGATGCCACTATGGACATTTTGAGTTCTTAGTCATGCCCTTTGGGTTGACAAATGTCCCTGCCACTTTCCAATCCTGTATGAATAGAGTGTTCAGAGATTAGTTGAGGAAGTTTGTGTTGATATTTTTTGATGATATACTGATATACAACCATACTTGGGAGGAACATTTAAAGCATATTGATACAGTGCTCAATATTCTAGAGAGGGAGTCATTATATGCCAAGATGAGTAAATGTGAGTTTGGGATGATAGAGTTGCTCTATCTAGGGCATATTATTAGTGTAGGAAGTGTTCGGGTTGACCCAAACAAGATCAGGGCCATTCTGGATTGGCCACCACTGAGGAACACTTCACAACTCAAGGGATTTCTCGGGCTTTGTGGGTTCTACTGCAGATTTGTGAAGGGATTTTCACAGATAGCAGCACCACTTACATATTTGACACGAAAAGATAGTTTCAAGTGGTCAGAGAGGGCTCAGGATTGTTTTGACAGGTTTAAGGAGCTAATGAGTACATGTCCTATTTTAGCCATTCCAAATTTCACCAGGCCCTTTGAGCTGTAGTGTGATGCCTCGGGAGAGGGCATAGGAGTTGTTCTCATGCAAGAAAAAAATCCCATCGCATATGAGAGTAGAAAATTACGAGGTGTGGAGAGAACCTACAACATCTACGACAAAGAGATGCTAGCAATCATGCACACACTAGCTAAGTTCAAGCAGTACTTAGTGGGAAGCCGATTCACAGTAAAAACATATCATAATAGCTTGAAACATTTCCTTGGACAGAAGGACCTTAATGACAGGCAACAAAAATGGATGAGTAAATTACAGGCCTATGATTTCGACATAGCCTATGTCAAAGGGAAGAAAAATATTGTTGCAGATGCTTTATCTAGAAGGCCTCATTTGCTTGCTGTTGGGATAGTCATGGATGATTGGAGAGAGATGATCTTGGTAGAATATGCTAAGGATAGTTGGGCATCTAGCATTATTAAGGGAGCTATTCAAGATAGTTGATACACTGTCGTAAATGATCTGATCATCTACAAGGAAAGGATTTATTTAGTACCTGGGTCTGCTACGAAGGAGAAGATTTTGAGGGCATTTCATGATTCACCAATGGCAGGACATCCCAGATTCTTTAAGACATATTGGCAGGTGAGAGAGCACTTCACTTGGAAAGGACTCAAATCAGAGGTGCTTCAGTTTGTGAGGGAATGCCCTGTGTGTCAGCAGAATAAACAGGAACATTCTTTTTCAGGTGGTTTACTACAGCCCCTACCCATACCAGAGTAGAAGTGGGATAGCATTTCCATGGATTTTATCACAGGCCTCCGCAAGGCACAGGGTAGGGATTGTATCTTTGTTGTGGTAGACAGATTGACGAAATTTGCACATTTCTTTGCAATTTCGTCTACATATTGAGCAGCACAAACAAAAAAACTATTTTTTTGAGAGGTATTTAGACTACATGGGATACCACGGGGCATAGTCAGTGACAGAGACAACAGATTTATGAGCCACTTTTGGCAGGAGTTGTTCAGGTTATGTGGAACAAAGCTCACTCCGAGTACCAGCTACCACCCCCAAACTGATGGGTAGACAGAGATAGTGAACAAATGGGTTGAGGGGTACCTTCGAAACTACATTGCAGGAGAGCAGAAGGCTTGGGTGAAGTGGCTACATCTAGGGGAGTACTGCTATAATACCTCTTTCCATATGTCTATTCAAATGTCCCCTTTTATGGCACTATACGGGTATGATGCTCCTAATTTTTTGGATTTGTTATTTGGGGATAGCAAGGTGCCTAAGGCCAAGGATACTTTGTAGGAGTTCCAGGACATTATGCGATCCTTGAAGGAAAATTTGCAAAAAGCACAAAATTAGCAGAAGCAATATGCTGATCAGCATAGGGTTGAGAGGTCTTTTGAGGTGGGAGATATGGTGTACCTCATGTTACAGCTATATAGACAATCCTCTCTCAAGAAGAGTGGAGCAGAGAAATTGAAACCACGCTACTATGGACCGTTCACAGTAATCAGGGGAGTGGGCGAAGTAGCTTATGAGTTGGAGTTGCCTGTAGATAGTAAAGTGCATAATGTGTTCCATGTGTCACGCCTTAAGAAGGCATTGGGTCACAATGTGGTGCCTTCAGTAGTATTGCCACCTCTTGATGATGAGGGAAAGCTTATCTTGGTTCCTGAGGCCATACTTGACTCCAAGGAGAGGGTGCTTCATAGGAGGACTATCAGGGAGTATCTAGTGAAGTGGAGGAACCTACCTGTCGAGGATGGTACTTGGGAAAATGAGCAGATATTGCAGCATCCAGAGCTGAAATTGCTTGAGGACAAGCAATTTTGGGAAGGGCGGACTGTAATGTCCCCTTTCTAGCATTCATAGCATGATGTTTTCATTAGCCTATTTCCCCACAGTCCCATAGGCTAACTAGGACATTAAAGGGGCTTAGAGGCCATTTGGCCTAGACAGTTTCAGTTGCAAGTCTTTCTGAGGGGTTCTGGGGCAACTTTGGGCATACTTACTATTTATAGTAAGTCACCTTGGACATGGCTAGACATTCAGTCGCAGTGGTATGTCGATGGTAATTGTTTAAAATCGAAAAGAAAACTTATTTATTATTGATAAGATTTGTTATGCATTGATAAAGCCATTTTATAAAGTTAAATTTAAATATTTAACTTTATTAATGCATAGACTATAGTTTGTGGGAAATATTTAAATTAAAAGAGTTCCCTTTATTTTTATAACACATTGGAGACATAAGGTACATAAAGGGAGTTATGTTTTATCCCACATTGAGAAAACAAAGGATTGAGCTCTTGTAAGAACACTATAAAAGAAATGGAAGAGATTTTTTTTTGTATGCTTGGATGAAGATTAATGTTATGTTGCTGGATATCTGATTATCGAGCTTGGAGGACGGAATCCCTCTTTTCTAGCATTCTCTTCGCTATTGGAAGACATAGTCAGGAGGATCAAGGGTGTTTTCACTTCAGGAAATACACTAGGTTTCATTTGGGGCATTCCCATAAAGAAATTTACAAGGGTTTGAGGTGCAGATCTGAAGTTAGTTATTGCTATAGTGCCGCATGAACACTATTTTGCTATAGTCGGCATGAATAGTATTTTTCTATATTACGGCGTGAACTGTGTTGGTATCAAGTTTACTTGTTTTTCTAGCTGATTAGAAGTTTGGAGGGCTGCCGACTACATCTGCAAAATACTACGGCAACTAATTCTAGGTTTCTTCTGTCAAATTTTGATAATTTGCATAATAATTGTTGAATACAAATCTGAATAGTTGTTGCAGCCTTTAAGGCAGCTATAAGTGCACATCTACATTTAAAAATCACCCTTTTATCAGCAGATTGAAAGAGTTTCCAGATTTTTCGTATACTGTTGAATGTGTGCCAAGTGTTTGTGAAAACATTATGATGTGTATTATGCATTTTAATGTCACTTCATAGTTGTTCGTAAATCTACTCATTGGAAAGCAATTTATTGAGGAAATCAGCTTTATGAGTTTGCATACAAAGTGTTTGACAATATTCCTTAAGTTAAATTTCTACAAGTCAAAGTTCAAATCAGGGAAGGATATTACATATATATATATATCAATTTGGATTTACCATTTGCATAGTTTAACAGGATGGTTGAACAATTCGTTTTATTGACAATGAGAGATTTTTTGTATCTCCTAATACATATGAAATTGGATTGAAATTTCAACATAACAAAATTTCTTTTCCTTAACATAATTGAAACTTGAAGATTGCATAAATTCAAAAAAAATCATAATTTAATCTATTTTTCCACACACCTATACATGAATTGAAATAACATAAGATATGAGGCAAGGAGGTTTTCTCAATCTTTTCTCTCTATTAATCAACCTAGTTCAAGGCTCCATTGAGAAAGAACCAGTAAGAAAACTTGACATCCTTGCCAATACATCAAAATTTAAATACGTTTTTGCATAATGTTACAATTCAATTGAATTCCCTTCTAGGTCTTTCACAAGAGATCTTTTCCAATGTCTTCAATGCATCAAGGGAGTTCATGGGAAGAACAAGAACTAACCTGGAGGTAAAACAACATATTATAATGAACAATTCAAGCATGCACTCCCAACCTGGTTTGCACAATAGGTTCAACATTGAACCCAAATAGGGGGAGGTGGATTTTCTCAATAGGAGATGTCAATCACCATACCATAACATAACCATTTCGGGGCTAAAATTCAAGAACTTTCATTCTTCTACAAATACCCTTTTGAGACCAATACAACAAGGATTTTCATTTCTTCCCTTCTTCAAGAATTCAATTTTTCATACAAGGTATGTGATGACAAGTAGGGGCCCATACACCCTACCCTCTTTCCCTCTTCTCACCATGAGAGGAGACTCTACACTATTGAGGTCCAACTAAGGCCCTTCCCCCATACTTGGCCACTTATTCCCTATCCAAGGGTGAGTATTGCCAAAACAATCCCCATGAAATCCTCTCAAAATTTCAAAGCAAAACATAAGAATGACACCCAAGAACAAGTTAAGATCCCTCCCCAAACAACCTCAACACACATGCAAGCAATACAAGAACAACACAATGCCTTATGCATGAATCAAAGTATGAACAATATGAAGAACATGATAAAAAAAGTAAAGAACCATACCTTCAAAAAAGGAAGTTATGGTAAAATGACAAGTTGTGAAGAGCTTATCCTTCCTTTTCTTCAATCTTCAAACTTCTCTCTAAAAACTAGAGATTGGGTAACAACCACAAAACTTTTCCAAAATGCCTGTAAATATGATCCTAACTCAACTAGACTTTAAGTAACCTCAAGGTGGAGTTTGAGTCACCAACTCATGAAAGAGACAAATCAATTTTCGCAATCAACCAAAAGTAGGGTTTTTGAGTGACCCTAAAAGTCAACCAAAGAGGCTAATGGGGTGGAAAGTACTCCCAACCCATACCATTACCCCTAGGGTACTTAAATTTAATATTTTTAGGCCTTAAAGACTTAATAGAAACCAAATAAAAGCTAGGAGAATAGTAAGACCCAATAACAACCTTCAAGGAAGACAATGCAAAATAGCACAAATTAGCAAGGGGTTCATTTCTATCTTTCCATTAGATTTCCTAGCTAACTATCCTGCACACTCATTGCACACATTAGTAGCTCAAGAAATGACATGCATATATATAAATTACGTATTAGTAACATCATGTAAATTAAAACATCCATTTTTCTAATAATCAATTGTTCATCTCATTCTACTCATATTTTTTACCATGAAAATTGAAAAATCAAAGTGTTAGTTCTGCATTCATTTACTTCATCATCATGTATGTTCATAGAGCATTAAATGATGAAATTAAATATCTGAAAGTAAAGTATCACACATCATAAAATAGCATAATAATGTTCAGTGCATCAAATAATGTCCCGACATATCAAGTCATGAGTATCAAAATAGTAATGTATCAACTATGCTACGATGGGTCAAGGTGAGGCCTCACATATAATTACAATCCTATAATACCCTAGTGCAACCTTTCTATTTTAGTTTATAGTTAATGTAAGGTTAATTTATATACGTCCTAACTCACTCCTTATATAGTTATTTTTTAAAGCCTATAACAATAATAAATGGGTCTAAATAGACTAGTCAAATTAATTCTAGTAGGGAATAGCTGATTGTTCATTTCATTGTACCAAATCTGATGATAGTTCTACAGGAATTTGTAATCAACCTAGCTAATCAACAACTACACCAATTGACTTGTATATGTCCTAACTCATTCCTTATATAGTTATGTTTAAAAGCTTGTGGTCATGCTACTTGTTGAGTGAGTTTTATTATTTATATACATACATACATACATTCATATATATACATCAATCAAAATGGAATGACAAATTGGATCATCCATAGACATTCACATAAAAGAGAAATTAAACAAGAAAAAAAAAGAGGACATGGATAATGAAAATGAATCTATCAACCTTACCTTGATGGTGCTGAAAATATCTTAATTGGTCATGCCTGAAGCCTCTCGCCTGCACTTTTCGATGTGATATGAGATGAGGTTTTACTTTTTTTTTTGTTTATATACCACACACACACACACACACACACACACACACACACACACACACACACACACACACACACATACATACATGTACATCGATCAAAAGGGCATGACAACAAAATCCTAGATCTTGGTGTAGGGGCCCTAGGTCCTAAATAAGGTGGTCAAACACCATGTAGGATAGTATAGAAGATGATCAATAAGCATCCAATTTGACACAAGATAGTTTAGACAATCTCAAATATTCATTTAGGCAAGTTTTTTACATGTAATAAGGAAATGGGCAAGTCAAAGGTTGGTCAACAATTGGTCAAACATGGTGAGTTAACCAAAAATCTCCATTTTTATGTTTTATAATATTTTTGCATATTATGGTATAGTTTTGTAAAAGTTGTAAAAATTGCAAAAAATGCAATAAAAGTTGTCATGAAACTTTTTGCAATTTTTCTTGCAATCTAGAAGTGCAATATATAGATCATTATTTTGATCAAACATGGAAGGATGAAGTTGTAAGGTCAAGAGTTGTGACCTATAAATTGATTATCTTTAGCCTAGACTAGGGTTGGAATAGTACTATATGAATTTGGAATGAAATAGCAATCCTTTTGGTGGGAAAATACTTATTCTTGTTGATTCGGTCTTCATCCCGCCATAACACACACACACACACACATGCATGCATGCATGCATACATACATATACATACATACATATATATACACATACATGCATACATACATACATCTACATATGCAATTTTATCACCTCATTTATCTCTTCATACTAATAGCGATTTAGATGAAAACAAGAAATTGATACATGACCATGGTGACCACAATTAAAACATAATTTTGGTTGAACCAAATAAAAAATTGGTAGAGAAAGATTTTATTTGACACTATTTCAAAAGTCCTTTAGAGAAATATTTGATAGGTTTTGAATACTTAGGGACATAAGACCCAACAAAACCCTTATAAACAAGACTACATTTTCACTTGTTTATTTTTAGAGCCATAGTCTTTTACAATGTGTTTTTAACTAGCTTGGTGGGTTGAAATGCTGGAAAGGATATCTTGTTCAACATTTTTCTTTCATGTTAAGACATTAGGTATTTGATTTTGCAACCTATCCATCTTTCGTTGGAGGAAAATTAATTGAGCACAAATTGAATAACACTAGGCTAAAATAGTCGCCAACATTCTACATTTAATTTGTTTCTTTTAAGCTGTTAATTTTGATTCATAAAAAATTAATTCCATATCCAATCAAAGTAGATCCCAGTTCCCATGATCCAGGCTCAAAAAATACCCTACAAACACTGAATTCTTATTAAAAAGAAGCACATTATAACTATAAATCAACATCTCATGTCTCTAAAATAATTTTTACCTTATTAAAAATTGTACAAAATTTCTACATTGATACTTACACCACTCTCCTCCTTCCTTTCTCCTTTACTTTTGCAATTATATTCTATAAACTATACATATGGACAATGTATTCCCAAGATGTAATGAAAAAATGAATGCAATTGAGATTATTGTATCATCATTATATATTTTATAATCCTTCACTAAATACTTTTGTGACCATAGTAGAGGTTAGTTCTTAATATGTGACTTATAGTATAAAAGTGTCATCCTTTTCCTTGATGAATCATTTCAATTATCTACCACCCAATTTTTTTGATAGCCACCTATTACTAATTTAGTAATATATAGTTGGCATGACAAGCAATGATTCAATCCCAATTGATTAATGTTTACATAGGAGAGTTGGTATCGTCTTGTGTATGCCTAGTATGACACACTTTTTGGGCATATATCTATTCTTTTTAATTTCAAGTCCTTTAGTTATTATATAAAATCCAATTAATATGAAAATCTATAGAACAAAAACATTGACTAATAGTGTCGGTTAAGACTTTTTTGGGGCTGACTAGACAACAAGTAGTTGCCACAAAGTAGTTTTCATCTACAAACTTAGTATATAAATAGATCCTAGAAAATGGAATTAGAGCATTGGTGAAAATCCTTTTAAAGTGAAATCTAATTAATTTCAGTTAGTTGAAAGGTAAGTGCATATATCTTTGAAGAATTACAATTATCATAACCTTCAGGAAGAAAAAGTAAACATGTAAAAGTTTTGTGTGCATGCTCAAGATTTATTTGTTTATTATTATTTAATCTAACTTACAATGTGAGTGACATAAGACTTACATATGCTAAAGTTGTATATTTTTAGTTGTAATATGCAATAATACCTATCATTGAACAAAAATATTAATTCAAAGGT
Source organism: Cupressus sempervirens (assembly GCA_028749045.1). Taxonomy (NCBI): domain Eukaryota; kingdom Viridiplantae; phylum Streptophyta; class Pinopsida; order Cupressales; family Cupressaceae; genus Cupressus; species Cupressus sempervirens. The sequence goes on along the minus strand of CM053793.1, from coordinate 319,978,388 downwards.
TGACATCAGATTGCAAAGACTTTGATAGACTTAATCTTTGTGTTTTTTTGTCATTTGGCTGCACGTTCTTAGATAGTGAATCTGGATATTTGATTTTCAAGTAATATAAACCTTTGTCTATGGGGCTAATAGAAGGTGTATGAATTTAATATTGGACATTATTGTGTCATTATCTTTTTTATCAAGGAAAAAAATATGCTCTCTAGTGTGTTGAGTATTGAGCATGAAATTTAAATTGTTCTCTTTGCTCTCAGAGAAAGTATATTGTGCTAGTTTATTTTGAGGGTTTCCATTAGTTCCACAATATTGGAAAGTGAATATAATTTTTCTACTTGTTTCCATTTATAAACATATGGTGGTAAATATAGTCTCCTAAAAACTCACCTAGCAATTTCATTTTTAGAATAGGTATATTCCTCTAGTAAACTAGTTGCCTCAAACATATCAAGCCAAATTTGTAGTGTTACATGGGGATGCATCTTGGCCCCCAACCCACATGTGAGATAGGGATGCCCTTGGGATGGGTATCATACATATCCATTACCAGGGTATCAATTCCTCTATGGAAGATTCCTCACTAACATTATCACTAGGAGATCAAGGAAGAGAAATAGCTTAATGTCCACAAGTCTCCCAATTTTTTTCTAAGGTATACATTTAGATTAATTAGGAAATCTATTCAAAATTGGGTAATATTAACAATGTCTAAATCGCTATAATCAATGGCCAAAGTAAAAATTACCTTGAATCCTTATCTTGATATTAAGCAAGTTGCAAATAAGAGTAACCTTGAACCCTTACAATGAAAATGAAAAATACCTTCAACCCTTACATTGAAATTAAGAAAGAAAATAGAAGAGGACAAGACCTTACGTTGAAATAAAGTTCCAAATAGAAGAGGACACAAATAATACAAATGAATCTATCAACCTTACCTTGATGGTGTTGAAAATCTCTTAATTGGTCACACCTAGCCTCTTGCCTGCACTTTGCCATGTGATATGAAATGAAATTTCAGTTTTTTTTAATATTCATAACAATGTCAAAAGTTTGACACCAATCTTAACTATTTTCAAAATTTCAACATTATCGGGATCAAATTTATAAAAAAAAATGAATTTGACAAGCCAAATTGGCTTGCCATTGGAAATTAATATTGAAAATTACCCCCGCATGTACTAGTGAAATTTGTGCTTCTTTTCTTTTGGTTGCCTTATATTTTCAAAAATCTTCTCTTAGAAGATCATACAAATTTACTAATTAATATTTTCTACCACCATGCCATTTTCCACGTTGAATGCAATTGTTAAGATTAGGCTTTCCCTATTTGTGAAGTAGATTTTTTCCTCTAATCATTAGTGAAGCATATAGAGTATAAGGTTTCAGATTATTCTTATTGGAATTACCATTTTTCTAGGGTTTTTAACCATTTACATTGGCCTATCCATACAAATTAATCATGTACATCCTATTCATTGTCATTCTAATCCATTTCTTATCATAGCAAAGATCAAGAAAATCATTCCAAGCTATTAATTTCTTCTTTGCTAGGTCACTTATAGTTTTACTCATGAGTTTCCATTTGGAAAATCATTGTATCATATATCTAACAATTTATGTGATTATATTCTTCCACTTTTACATCAATGCATGATGTGATATCCTTAGTTGGCAAAACCCCATGTGATATATTTGAGAATGTACCTAGAGCATAATTTTGTGTTGATTTATTTGGGTATCATTCAAAGTCAGTGAAAGATTGATCATCAATGTTGACTATGATAGAGGAATCCATGAATGAAAGAAATATGCATTTAGAAACTTTGAACTAGGGAACAAATAATACCTTGTCCCCCTTTAATTTTTTCCTATCCTACTCCACTTTCAAGTTTTTTTCTTTGAATGATACAAACTCTATCAAAATTTCCCTTCTTAAACTCATGTCTAAATTCATTGTTCTAATCTCTACATTAAAAACAATAAATTCATGAAATAGTTTCTAAATAGAACTTATCTATCTATCTAACACAACCATCAAATTTATTTATGCATTCAATTTTAAAGTTTTCTTTTCCTCTATATTTTTTACTAATTGAAATGGTCTATCATTTTTCATCTTGTGTCCCAATTAAGCCAATAGGCTTATTCCTAGGAGGGTTTTGGTCGGAATGTTGTGAGATCCTAGAATTGTCAGATGCCGGAGAGAAGAAATTTGTTGGAAAATATGAGAATTTATTTGCATTGACATTGGTTGAAATTTTTGTTATTAACAACATCTCCCTATCATGGTAACTCCTATCACTTAGATTTTTTAACTTTTTTTTTTCCTATCCACCTTCCTCCTCTATCTGTGCCTTAGCAAGAATGACTGCAAAATGTAATGAAAATAATATGGTTTTATTTTATGATTCTATAAGCTACAACCTAAATCTACACTAGTAAAAGAACAAACATGTGTCGCCCTTTTTTTAGGGAAAAGGCTAACAAAAGTATAACTGTTCACCTTCAATGATATAAAACTTGTATTATTATTTAGAATTTGAAAATAAAGAAAACTAATGAAATGTGTAGAAAATGATCACGTTTAGGATTATAATTTTTAATAATGATTTGGAATAGGAATTAATATATTTTCATATTTTTTACACATGATTTTTTCGTAGCTAAAAAATGCTAAAAATTTGGGGTCTAGTTCCCACCACAAAACTATATGAAAATAAACATATTTCCCTTTGATTTTAGACTATATTGTACATAACATATATATCTAGAACATTCAAAAATAAAAAAATTGGCTTTAGATTTATATTTTCTCTTTTATAATGATTGAAATTTCAACACACTTGAAATTGATAGTTTTCATCTCCCACCACATTTTTCAAAAAAATTCTATTCTAACTTGAATAAAAACTATAAATTTTAGAAGAGGACTATCTCCTCTAGAACTTCATATAATTATTATATTTTTTTGATATGATAAAATATATTTTTCTTTCTCAAAATTGACATCTTTTCGAGTGTTAAAATACATTCTTGTAGAATCTTTTAATTACAGTATACTATATCTAATTAAAAAATATAAACTCTATATGAGAATATTCTTGACCTTGGGCTCTATAAAATGGTCTTTATAAGTTATTTAAAAAAATATCATAAAAATAGTAAGAGTTATTGAAACTTTAGTTTTTTGAAATAATTATATCTCTTTAGTAATTGGATACAAACTAGTATAGAATGTGCATTTAATAGACATTTCCAATTGGAAAAGTGTGAGACCATATATAACTTAGCGATAATGAATTTATATAGAGAATATGTTTGAACAAAATTGATTTTTAGATAAAAATACTCAAATTCAGTCATTTTGATTAGTCTGAAAGATGACACAACTTTGCACTTCTACACCTGCAAGAATATGTTTGCATTTATAACAAAAGTGGTAGGAAATGTGAAGATCTAAAAGTTCTTTATCGATATTGTAAACTCAAATGTAACTAAGTGTTTTAAACTTTACAATAGGAGTAAAAGAGAAGATGTGGGTAGTTTATTGATTTATTTGTACTAGAAGTCTATATTAATTTTGTAGTCTATTCACAACATAAAACTCATTATACATTATTAATAGGACCAAATGAATTTATATGTTATATCCAAATTATATCACCCATGTTCATACTTGTGTTATGGTTAGATGTAGACTTCACATTTTGACACCTTGATCCCATCCAAGTGGTGTGACCATCCCTTGATGGGATGTAGCTATGCTCCCACAAAAATGTACAGTTGACCAATTTTCAAAAGATCAAAAAGATCATGGATTTTTTTGAAAATTTCAGCATTTAATCTTCATCATCTGCATAGTTTGTAACCAAAAACAACAAAAATATGAAAAAAAATCAATATGTTTTCGTGAATCTGCAAAAAAAATAGTTTGACCTTTTTTTGTCTTTGGTGCATTTTTGTGGGAGATTATCCTGTCCCCCCTTGATGTGTCACATTGAATCTGTGGGACTAAACATTACATGTAGCTTTCCGTTCGGCCATCATCCTCAACAAATTTCTTATGAAGTAGTGAGAATAGTTCTACCAACCCAACCTTGGCTATTGAAGGATGCTACCCTAATCTATCACCTCCAACCTCAAACTCAGTCCTAAAAACAAAAGGAAAAAGCTAAAGTAGGGCTAGATGGTGGTTATTTTTCAAAATTTGGAATAAAATGTTAAAGGGCCAAACCCTAACCCTAATTGAATTAGGGTTAGTGAGAAATAGGATCTATAATAAAAAAACAATGTATCTCAAGTTGCTTAAGGATATATGTTCATAAATTTAAGAAAATGATTATATGAATTATTATTTTAGCTTGTGATGAACAATAGGCTTACCATAAAATCTATTGATGTGACCATTAATAGAAATAAGAATAAAAGTGTTAGGGTGAGGATAACCAATTCATTTGTAGATGAGAATTATTATATAAATGGGTCAATGCGTCATTGAAAGTTACATTGATTTTAAGCCTATGAAATGAAACCTAATTCAATTATTAGAGGCAATGTTGTTTGGTACGATACACATTTAGTTTCTCTTTCATAGTAATGTGATGGATCTTGCACAAGATCTTTTACTTTATATTAATTAATTATCAACAAATATTTTTTTAATTTGTTGGTAAGCAATGGTTAATCTGAAATTGAAATGTAAGAATGTTATTGTACTTCACTAAACATATCTAAAATGTTTCAAGATTTTTTAAATAAATTTGTGTAGTAAATATTTGTAAAAAACAATTTTTTTTTGAGATGTAAAGCTATAAATACAGAATTTTAATATAAACATATTTATGATGAAGAAATAGGCTTATAAAATATATGAATTATATTAGTTATTAAAATAATCATAATGTTATAAAATATGTCTTATAACATAATTTAATATATTTGTAATAATATCTATAATTATATTACTATGTCATATTTATTTAATAGTTTAAAATCATTTAAATTTTACAAATAAATTTTCAAAACATTATTTGAATCATTAGAAAAATAAATATCAATATAACCATTTTACTTACAACTAATTATATAAACCAATATCAATATATCGATATAAACTAAATAGAAAAGAAGGTTGTCAAAACTATACATAAATAAGTGCCACTGGCTAGTATTTGCCTTGTCAAAAATAAAGTAATACTTTATTTGATATAAGAGCATAATAATTAATTTTAAAATAATAATTTTTGTTTTATCAAATTTGTTGAATTAATTTAAAAAGAAAATGCAAGTGTAAAAATATATATTAACTTCTTTCTTTTATTTATAGTGTTTTAATTTTCTTCTTAATATTGTTTTTCTCATAATTTATAACTTTAACATAAGAGTTAAATTTTACTTAATCAATTAATTAAAAAACTAAGAAATTTTTATATCATCTTCATCAATTCTAACCTTCATCTTCATCAATTATAATCCTTTTATATTTTGTTTCTAAGAATTAAATTCCCTTGAGCTTATATTCTAATATAAAATGACTCATCTTAGAATTGTAGTAAAAGAAATTTAACAATCATATTTTTAATATAGTTTAGTTTTATTTTAAATATTTTATTTTATATAAATATAATTTTAAAATTTTAAAATTTAATTCTTCTTTTTATTGAAGTGACAAAACTTCCATTAGTTTAATACAAAGAGAAAATCTAACACATGGTAATGTATAGATGGATTAATTTACTTAATTTTAACTTTGAATATATTACACTTTTTAATATAAAATTATTCTTTTGGCCATTTACATAGATCAAAATGATGCATGCATGGATGTTGCCACAAGTCATGAAACAAGTATAAAGTGTAAATAACTCATTTAGGGAATGATATACTAACATTTTATTTAAATTAGTACTATGGAAAGCAGCACTATGCATAAACATTGACAAGTGTTCTTTAAAGTTGGCTAAAAATTTAGAGACTTTCAAAAAATCTGTGTATAATACCCTAATTTTTCTAGCCAATAAGATAGTTTGGTAAAGATACAAAGTTGTGTCACCATTTAGGATGCCTTATCAAAACAACTGAATTTGAGTGTTTCTATCTAAAAATCAATTTTATTCAAAAATATAATCTAAATAATTCATTTTAGCTAAGTTATATATGTTCTCATACTTTTCTAATTGGGAATGTATGTTAAATGCATCTTTTATACTAGTTTGTGTCTAATTACTAAAGAAATAAAATTATTTCAGAAAACTGACATTTCAATAACACTAACTCTTTTTAATGATATTTTTTTTAATAACATATAAACACTATTTTATAGAGATCAAAGTAAAGAATTTTCTCATATAGAGTTTATAGTGTTTTACATAGATGTTGTATATTGTAATTAAAAAAAACTACAAGTACATATTTTAACACTCAAGAAGATGTTGATTTTGAGAAAGAAAAAAATAGTAAATCTTATAAAAAAAATTAGAAATCATATGATGTTCTAGAAGAGAGAGTCCTCTTCCAAAATGTATAATTTTTCTTTTGGTTAGAATACATTTGGGACATGAAAACTATCAATATCAAGTGTTGAAATTTGAATTGTTATAAAAGAGAAAATAGAGGTCAAATTTTATTTTTGATTGATCTAGCTATATATGTCCTCTATAACATACTATAAGATCAAAGGGAGAAAGGTTTGTTTTCATATATATACCTCTATATGGAGGTGTATAGGGATATGGGGTATTTTTTACCTAATATAAGGTATGAGCTGCCATGTACCTCCACATGGAGGTAAATGGATATCCATATGGAGGTACATAGGTGAAAATAAAATAGGTATAGTGAGGGTGGAACAAGTGCTTATGTTTGTGAATAAGAGAGATATAAAAATGGGGGTATGAAAGTAGACATGAAGAGTCTATAAATAACTATAACATCATTAAAAGTATACAAGACTATCAACTTAACCCTTGTACCATTCAAAGGTGCAAGTGCTAGTTGTAGTATGTTCTAATGCAACATATCAAGTTTTCTAGGGGAAAATGATGTTTCTATCATTATCTTTCTTATTAAAAATGTATTCATCTATATTTTGATTTCTTTAATTTTTACTTTATTCTTTGATATGTTGATCTTTATTGAATCATCTTTCTTCATATCAACATAATTTTAAATTTGGCCATATATATTGAAATCATAGTATTTGATATTTCTTTATTTTAGTCTTCCCTTCTCTAATTTTGTATAAACATTGTCAACATTATTCTCAAGGATCTTGCATAATTAACAACATCCATTAAAGGGTCAAGTTCTACCATTGTTAATTTGTTCATTTTTAATTAACCTTAAAATTGGCTAGTCTTATGACCAAACATTTTCCACATTTGTAACATTGTTCAAAAAATAATCTAAAATTTTGATTGATTCTTTTACTACATTTAAATGCTTTGTGACTCAAATTAATGCAATAAAAATAATATCCATTGAAATAAGTGTGCCCTATTTTCTTGACTATAGCATATCTTGATTAATCTTTCTGAATTTTCTTATCTTGATTTTTTTATTGTAGGTAGTTTTTTTGTGTCCTAATTCATCTTCAATATTCTAATAAGAGAATTCAACAACCTTGAACCCTAGATAACTTTTCTCTTTTGTGTTTTTTTTTTGGCCACTAACTCATCATGCTTTAGAGTACTCATTTTGAATTTGTCTTCCTTAGTTTTGGTTCTTTCTAAATCTGATTTGAGAAACATTACTTCCTATTCCAATTTCTTTCGTAGTTTTGTATTATTTTAAAATATGGAATTTCAAGGTGAATTTATCTTTAAGTGTTCACAACTATTTTACATAGAAACCCCAAAATGCATAAAATCAAAGCAAGGAGTAACTCTTAATATATGATAACCATTTATACGATATTATAGTTCCATATTTTCATAGGATTCACTGGTAGATAGGACTTATTTTTAGGATATACAAAATAGACTACTATGATTGTATCTTGTATATGAATGAAGTAAAGTTACAATAAATTTTAGCATAAAGAGTTCACAAACTTCATCTAAGAGATTAGTGCATATCTTATCCATGACCATATGCATATCTTCTATTTTTTAATTGCCAAAATTCATGCAAAAGATGTTCATATATACATCTTCATGAATACAATATGTTGGTTTGAACAAAAACAACTAATCCCAAATAATAATGTACATTGGAGTTTTGTATGATAATGTGTGAATTTTTTTTTTTATGACTTAGTTTATATTTTGATATTCTATCAGGATTTAACTATGTAGTTTATGAGTCAAACTCATTAACCCATGTTTTAAGAGTAGTCATTGATATGAACTTGTCTCTCACAAGAATGAGTGTAATTATTAATAATTAATGCATCTAGGTGATGCCTATATAGGTGAAACATCTAGGAGACCACCCATCTCATACTACTCCAGCTCAAATGCAATTAACCATAAAGTTTCCCCCAAGGTTAACATCACTTTTCTTGCAACCTCATTTCCAAAGTTAGTTAGTACTTTATTTTATTTGTACTAAGTTTAATAAATGTTATACATTTAAAGAGAGGTTAGAGACCTCATGCAAGAGGAGAGAACAAGCCTCCTTGAAAATTTTAGGTGAACTATGAAGCCTTTAATTTCTCATAAGGGGATATGTAAAAATTATTATAAATAAATGCTTGAGGAAACATATTTATGTATAAGGGTGACATTGACCTTGAGAGAATATCTCTTTTAATTATAAGATAATTGATGGAATGGATTTTTCAAGAACAAAATGATTGAATAATTTATAATGTTGGCATTTTTTGTGCATTAAAAAAGATCTAGAAATTTTTTAAATTTTTTGATAAAATCAATTGGAAAATAATTAGTCCAAAATAAACATCCAAAAAAAAATCAATACATAAGGCAAAATGAAAGGAAATGAATTCAAGAACAGAAACCACAAAATAAATCAAGAAATAAACCACAAAGAAAAGAATGAATTACTAAAATAAATAGATATGGAACTAGACTGATGGGAGCTTATTGTTGTTCAAATCCTAATTTAGTTCCCTAAGAGTATTCACAATGCAAGTCTTTCTAGGATAGCATAGAATAAACCACTTAGAAGGGCCTTCTTTGACTAGTTGAAAAACAACTTGTATGATCTCCTCCCTCTCCTTTCTTTTACCCTTCTTGCACTTTGATTCCTCCTAGAGAGTCTTGATAAAATTAATGATTTATCCATCATCAGCTTGTTCATTTTGACTACATTAACCAACTACTTGTTAACTTGACTAGTTGGCTTTGATTTTGGTAAGGACATAAAGTATTTCATAATTACCTTCCTCAAAGGGAATTAGAGCTTTAATTTTATATTCTTGCCCTTTAATAACTTCCAAATTATCTAATTTTTGAGCTATCTCATTGGTAATCTCCCACAACTATTATCATCATCGATATTGGATCAATCCACCCACCTTTTCATTTTCCTTCTAGAGAATAAAAATCTTATTAACTTGACAACATTGTGAGGAAAATTTTCAATACCTTCAATAGACATGAGTTCATTGGAGTAAAGGGATAAAATATTATGGGGGAGATCAAGGTCTTCTTTATAGGTATGGAAAGAACAAATAAGAGAAGATGGATTATAATCTTAGATTGGGTTTTTAGTAAGACTATTTTCTGGGGTCCAATATGACTCAAGAGGAAGAGAAATCCTTTGAGACCATGTGCATCTCCTATAGCTATTTATCCTTAGCTAAATATCTCAACTTGGATTTTATGAGGGAACTAACCCTAGTTGTACTAGAGGAGGCAATAAAGTTAAGGAACAAGAATCCTTCAAATTATCAACTTGATTACTTAATTCTAAGATTTTAAATGGCAATTTTTTGGGCCTACATCAAGGTTATAGGCCAAGAAAAATCTATGTAGAAAAATGATTAAACCTTGGTGTGAATACATACCCTCATTGTATTTGACTTCATAGTATCCTAAAATAAGGAAGACAAAATAAATAAAAACTAAATTTGAGCTTCATGTTTTACTAAAAAGTTGTTGAGCATAAGAAAAATATGTGAAAGGAACAATTTAAACCTACCTTCTAGGGTGATAAACTTGATCAACATAAAAGCCACACATTCACACTCTCTAGGCAGCTCTTCTCTATTGAAATCATTCTACAAATGTGGAATTTTGTTACCCAATCTCAGGAAAATCTTGAGATCTTATTTATGTTGAGATTTGGAATTTATTGGGATGGAATTGCAATCCACCAATAATATAATAGTTGTATCTATAGATTACACCAAAATAACACAAAGATTACTTTTAATATTCACGTTCCCTTGATCCTCAAACATAACAAATTATTTTTGAAATACTAGAATCAAAACCCTTCATTCCCTTGATATGATTATCAACACATGATCATCTTGTAGAAAAGGCCAAAGGGTCTTGCTAAATTTGACCTCACCTCAAGTCTCATGCTTTGTGTAAATATTTTTTATGACCATGCCTGACATAAAGAAGGTAAATATTACTTATAAAAAGTATATAGAATAATCTATACTTTTAAAAATATAGTTAAAGTATAAAATTTCTATTGATTGTATATCATAATAGAAATGTAATATTTAAATAGAGTATACAAGATTTCATATAATAGTAAAATGAAAAAGAATTGAATGACAAATTTATTTTGCCTCAAAATAAATAATAATAATATTTATTAAAGAAAATAAAGGTAATAGTTATTATAATTAAATATTTAAATATAAAAATAAAAACACATTTCTAAAAAAATAAAGAAACAAGTGAAAAATTATATTAATTGCATAGTATATATCCTATAAGAAGTGTGATACTTAAATGTGATATATCAAGAAAAATTAAGAATAAGATATTTTTACTTCAAAATAAAGAGGTACTTTATTTGATTAAATAATAGAATATAACACTTATCAATTAATCTTTTAAATAAAAATATAAACATGACTTTTAAAATACAAAAATTAAAATAGAAAAATGTTCAGTATTCCTCTGCTAAACTTCCAAAATACTGTCATTGAAAAGTCATACCTCTCCACAGATATTTGGCATAATCAATGTTTTAATATTATAAGCAAAAAGTTAGAAAAGGCTTCTTGCAACATTTGATTTTACCAAAATTTTATAAATCAACATGTGCAAATGCCATCACCATCTAATGAGAAATCACTCATATCCACCATATTCTTCATCTGTACATTGGAAACATATTTTCTTACAGACTCTCATAACTAAACAAAAACATATTTTCTTACAAACTCATAACTAAACAAAAAAAATTTGGGACAAAGATTCTTTTGATTGAAACAATCTCGGAGAAGAATGTTTTATGCATTCCTTCGTATTCAGAATGTCATTTCTTGTCTCTTTCAGTTTTTCTCTTCTGAGGAGATTTTATTCTGCAATTTCTATCTTACTAAAAATAAACCAACCAGTTGGCAATCTTATCGTCAATATAGAAAATCATTAAAAGAGATATGTATAAGATAAGTCATCGTTCCTGAGTCCACCAAAAAAATATTTCTTATCTTTTCATTGTGGAAAAATTCAAAATTATTTCAGAAAATACAGAGAACTTAACAGAGACGGAAAGAGAAACACCTATTTTTTTATTCAAAGACAAAACTATAAAATATTACTTGAGTTAGGATTGCCCCTGCATATCATTGTTTTTTTGAATATATTCTTCTTTTTAATTATTGATTGTTTAAATATATATTGAGTTTTGTATCTATAGTGAAGATACAAGTTTTATCTATTTTAAAGGGAGTTGTCTATTCTTAATACTAACACTTGCATTTAAGAGATAAGTGGATATATTTTGATTTGAAAGCATAATTGAAGTTTTATATAATAAAAGTAATTGTATAACAAAATGAAAGTATACAAACATGTATCATGTTTTGTATTTGTGTATTTTGGTCATTTTCTTCACTTTTCTAAAATGAGTACAATAGGTTTGCACCAATCGAAACTAACATTTCTTTTCATAAGTTAAATAATTCTAAAGTTTTAATTTTATGTAATAACTTTTAATATTATATATTTTATTTAGATATTGCATTATAATATTATATTTATTCATAATTTTACTGAATATTTCCACATCATGTTTAACAGATTCGGCATAGTCGTCAAGGTGAGGAGCTCCTTTCTTCAAATCTTCTATATTTTCCTCATTGGTAATCCCTTTATCCTCCTCACTCTTCTAATCCCTAGATTAGACTATGTTCTTTTGAGAATGATTAGAAATAGGTGAAGGGATTTTTTTGTGTGGTCTATATATTTTCTAACAGAACCATACAAATGATCTATCTCCCCCAATCTATAGGGTGCAAAATCTTCCCTTCTTCAACAACCTCACCTTCTAACTCCATTTTCACGTCCTTATAAGTCACATTTTTCTCTTCCTCCTTGTTGATTTTGATGCAACATCATCCATCTCAACAATGATATAGTTACCCTTACCTTTTCTAATTCTCGGGCTCAAAGGATTATCTTTTTTAATCAAAGAAGACTATAGGATAGATGCTTTAAAATTCTTCACCATAGATTCAAATATTGACCTCATCATCCCTTCATGTAGAATTGGCTTATTAGGTTTCTCCCTATAGGCCTTAATGTTGTAAGTCAAAGAACAAAGCAAGTAGAAAGGAAAAAAGACACTCTTATACTTAAAATGATTCAAGAGGACAAAATGACAAGTATGTGTTCTATCATAAGGCTAGTCAAGCATAATTTATATTCCATTACTTCTTTAAGAACCTTCTTTCACAAACTTTTAGTAGATGAAACAGCATAAAAAACACTTTTCCACGACACAAAAACCCATCTTTATGTTTAGGAAACCTTTTAACATGTTTTGAAATATATTTATTTGGGTACTTATGTATACCTTTAGTGCTTAGTCCTATTACAATGGTTGCCAGGATTTCAATGTTCATCTTGAAACTTCTTCTCACCATATTCAAAGTCCCTACATCCCAACCTAGGATAAATTCTTCAGTGATTTTCAGCTTTGAGTCCTTCATTTGGTCCATAACTAGAACCATGCCCCCATTTTAAAGCTTTTCATATAGCTCAAGTTCCTTTTCCCCCTTATTACAGTTTTGTGGTTCCCTTCATTTGAAATCTTCTTCCATTATACCAAAGAAACTAACAACTTCTTATAAATTTCCACTCAATGTAAAAATACTAAATATAGGAGAAGAGCATAAAATAAAAATTGTAAAGAGACCACCAATAGACTATGGAAATTTATATGATTCTTAGGCTTTGTACTAGTGAAAGAGCCATAATTATTGAATTTAGTGCCATAAACACTACCTTTCATAGTTAGTAAGATTTGTGATATCAATAGCTTTGGTTTCTGTCTTGTCATGATTAATGAGGATTTTTAAATTTTCAAAACATTTGATTCTATCATTCCAAGAAATGAAAGGGATATTAGAAACCACCACATTTGCTAGCATGAATAATCATATTAGCTTCTCTATAGAAGTGACTGCTATTAAGTTTTTCAAACTTATTAAGAATACTCTTTTACATCCTAAATACTATTGTCAATAGTCCAAGATAGTTTAGACTTGTTGGAAATATGACTAAGAATATTGTCAAAAATCTCTTCAACTAGCAATATTCTATTGCCACATTTCTCTACCAATCTCAACCCCTGGATTAAACCCATCACCTCATCTAAATTATTCCTCTAGATACCAAGAGGAACAACAATGGCTCTAATAATATCACCTCTATCATATTTGACTATAGCACCAAATCTAACCATACTATGATCCCCCTTTGCTACAACATTAAAATTCATTTTGATCCAACCTTGTAGCGGACAAATTCATCTACAATTTTCTGTTATCTATTTATTTTCATCATTTTCTCTCGTCTTGACTACATTAACCACTCTAGAATTAAAAAAATTTACCCCAAAGGATAATTTCAAAATTCTCAATGACATTTATTTTGATTCTTTCAAGTAACAAGTCTCAAGAGATGAAAGAGTCCCCAAACACCTGATAATTATATTCCATCTAAAAATTCTATAGAACATGAGGAGAAAGAAGCAACCAAAGATTCATGTTTGCAATAGGTTTGTGATCTTTCAGCATCACCCAAAATTTTTTTATCCTACCTAGAAGTGTCTAGCACACTTTTCACTTTTGGAGAATGCACATCCAAGTTTCCCAAGAAAAAAGACAATAAAATATGCTCCACTAATTCCAACTCCCCTTCACAAAGAAACCACCTATTAGTCAAAACCATACCTCTCTTTGTTAGATTGTCTATTGTAAGGATTTTTCTCTTATGATCCAACCACTAGGAGATGTTTATTTTTTAGACTATACAATATATTTAGACTTTTCCCAAATAGGGGAATGAATTATGGTACCTTGATGATCTATAACATTTGGCACCACCAAGAGCCTACCATAGCATTCCCATCCCATATGAGTTGATCTTTCACTAACCTTCTAATAACTAGAGAGCTAAGGGCCAACTTCAAAGATTGGATCAATCAAAACTATGTCAAACCAGATATTATTCTACTAGTAATCATACACAAATGATCCTACCTCATTAATGCATCTATCCTTAAAGGGAGCAAGGTTCATAATGAGTAAAATTAGATTTCAAAGAGCCATTATCCTCCTAGAAATTAATCCTTCACCCATTGCAAACTTTCCATCGATACTTTTGATTAATACTTTCCTTTTCTTGTTGTTTTCAATTCCAAAACCTTGAACCAAACACAAGATCATTTGAATTCAAAAACCCCTAATCTTAGGGTCATAAATGAATATTTTCTCTTAATGATCTTATTCCAATCTTTGTTATCCTAAAAAACACACATGATTTTCTTATCTAGGAGGGATATTCATCATCCTAATGGATTAGACCCCCAACTTTGCATTGGGTTTAGATTCATAGACTTCCTCCCATGCCACCAAGTCCAACCTTGTTTCTCTTCCACTCCTATCTAAATGAAATTCCATTGGATTTTTTGATTGCATCCACATACTTTTGAGGTATCTTAAATATGCTAAGAGTGTAAATTGGGAGATTTTAAAGCACTGACTTGATAATTTGTAGTTTATTAGCTTAGCTAAGCAATGCCCCTATCTTGCCTAGTTACGAGTGAAATCCCTAGTTAATTATGGGAACTAATGTAAATATGTGCAAAATCCAATTCATTTATAGAAAATACAAGAGGAGTTGGTGGATGGCACATTTAGTGTCTAATCACCACACTTTATGGGTTTCTTATTTTCTTTACCATTTGACTAGAATTGAAAGAAAAGGTAGTTTTTGACTGAACAACTAGAGGATAGAGGAAGGAGAGGAGAAGATTTTGTTTATGTGAAAGGATATCACTCTGTCTATCAAGATGGTGGGAGAACAGAGTAGAAGAGAACTAGTGGGAGAGGTGGACAAATGGAAATAAAGAACCAAGGTATGGGAGAAACTTGAAAAGGGTGGCATTGTAAAATACATCACCAAGCTTCATGGGTATGATTCAATGATTACCAATCTCATGGTAGAGTCTTGGAAGGATGGTAGGGTTAAGATTGATGGGGTGTCACATCATGTAAATGTGGAGGTCATTGCCCATGTCATAGAAATACCTAATGAGGCTTTACAGTTCTACAAAGACAAAAAAAAATTCTAAGAATATGGTAAAAGATTTTGCCAAGAACATGGATGAGAAGGAGCTGGTGAAGAGTGAGACTTACTATGAGATGGACTTGATCAAGAAGCTTTGAAGGTATGTGCTGAGGGCCATCATCAAGTTTATTTCTTTGGATATGAGGTTTGATAGGGTTAGAACCCATAATTTTGTTTTTTTGAATCATTTCCATGTTATGGGCCTAAGATTTCTTTTCCCTTTTACCTGTATTCTTCCATGAACAAGAATATTTTAGGGTATAACAAAAAACCTAATGCTAACCCTGCCCTGCATGAGGATTTACTTCTTTTTCTCTATGAATATTTTCAAGCTCAATCTAGGACCAAATCTCTACCTCGTGTTGTGGTTGCTTCAGAGGAGATGAGGAGCTCCAATTTCTCCTTAGACATGAAAGAAATCTAGAGTTTAAATTTGGAGGAGGAGGAAGATCATTCATTGCAAAAGAATACCAAGGGAAGAGACAAGGATACTCCTACTCCAAGTAAATTTTCCTACAAGAAAAGCCCTAGGGGTCATGTGCCCAAAATAGCTGGTCAACGAGAAGAAGAGTACAATGAGGAAGGAGAAGATATGGACATAGAGGATGAGAAAAAGGGGAAGAATGTAGAGATTATAGAGGAGCTAGCTACTAACCCCAAAAAGAAGCAGAAGAGGAATAAAGAGGAGGACATGCCTCTAGAAAAATGATATAGGTCTAGAGATCTCTATGCCCCCTCCCCTTCCCATTCCCCTACAGGAGCAAGGAAAGGAGAAAATGGAGGAGGGAAGCAATGAGGTTGTTATAAAAGACAAGCGTATGGCTTCAAGAAATTTCAATGCTAGAACCTCAAAAATGGGGGTTGTGAAAGAAGTTATGAATGCTCAAATCCTTGAACAAAAAGAGGGTAAGATCCAATTGGAGGAACTAATAGAAGTAATGATCGTGGCCATCATAGACAATACGAGGGAGTTGGGTATGAATTTTCTTAATAGTGCAAAAAACAAAAAGATTGATAAATTTTGATCTATTAAATGGATTTTTCATGAGTTGGAGGAGGTAAAAGATAGAATGGGATAGATGGAAAGCCAAGAGAAGAGTAATTAGCAAGGGATCCTAATAGACAAGGGTGACCGAATAAGGTTGGTTGAAGAAAGGATGCAAAATCTAGAGAATTACAACCATAACATGGCTAATTAGATGCTCACTATTTTGAATTTTCTCAATGAAAACATTGTCAGTGTTGGTGGTAAGATGAAAGCTAGGGGTTTTATTGTGGAGATGGATGAGAAGGACAACATTGAAGATAGGATGTAAGATGAAACCATAACGGACATAACCCAAAGCCATTTCAATTAGACCTATGAAAAAAGCTAGGAGCTCATAGTAGAGGAGAATTAGAGAGCCTATAAAGTAGCAAAGGCTATCTAGGACATCAAAAGGAAGGAGGGAGAGTAAGTGAAGAATTTTCAAGTTCTGTCCTTGGTTTTTGTAGTCTCTATAGCTCTTTGTCATTTTGGCTTTTTTCCTTTTTTAATTGTTCTGTTATTTCTGTTAGCTATCGTTCTATTGCTAGGCTTGTTTTGTTAATTTGCAACCCTTTGTTATGTAAGAATTTTTGGGTTTTAGGATCCTTGAAAATCATATTTTTCTTAATAAAAATAGCTAAAATAATTAGTTCTTTTTCACTATCAAAACTTATTAATGGGAGAAATATAGTCCAAATAAGTAATCAATATGAAATGGGAGTTGTGTTGATGCAATTGATGGAGATATAAATGAAGCATATTTATAAGGGTGAGATGGGTTGATCATTGGGTGAGAAATGTGATGAACAGGGATGAAATGAAAAGGTTGGATATTGAAAAGAAATAATGGTGAACTTGAGTGAGGTGACATGAAATGCATTTTCCCAAAAAAAATTTTGGTTTTCCAATCACTTATGAGTTTTGAGTAGGTTCTAAAAGACTAACGTGTTCAATAATTCTACCATCTTCAAAACCATATCTACAAATATAAACATTAAGTTTTGAATATGAGACATAGGAAGGCGTTGTTGTTGCACATGAGACTCTTCATTCTATCAATTCTCATCAGTTGTCTAGTTTTGTGGTCAAGCTTGACATGATGAAGGCTTATGATAGGGTAAGATGGTCATTCCTCTTTAAATTTATTTCCAAATTTGGTTTTTCAGATAAGTGGTGCAGATGGATCAAAAATTGTATTTCTGGTGCCTGGTTTTCAGTCATTATTAATGGAGTCAATTGGTTTTTTCCCCTCTTCTCAAGGGATTCATCAGGGTGATCCACTATCTCCAATTTTATTTATTCTTATGGCTGATGCTTTCAGCAGATTCATCAATAGATCTTCACAATTGGGCTTATTGCAAGGAATTTTGATTCCTCGTACATCTATTACTGTTACCCACTCCCTATTTGCTGATGATACTCTTCTTTTTGGTACGTCAAATGTAAAGGAAGCTAACTATATTAAATATGCCTTGGATCTATATTCAGAAGTTTCTGGTCAAAGAATCAATGCCAACAAGTCCAAAATTTTCATTTTCAACACTAATGATGTAGTGGCTCAGAAGATTTCTTCAACTTTGGGTTTCCTGGTGGATCACCTCCCATCCATTTATCTTGGAATTCCTTTTTTTATGGGAGAAAACAAGATAACTTTTTGGCTTCCTATCATTGACAGAATTAGGGCTAGGATCTCTACTTGGAAAGCTAGATGGTTATCTTTGTCAGGCCGTATTTTGTTAGTTAAATCTGTCCTAACAGCTATCCCAAACTATTATTTGTCAATTCTCAATGCTCCCTTTTCTATAATCTTGCAAATTCAAAATATTATCAGAGACTTTATATGGAAAGGAAATTTTTCAGATAATAAGAAGCTTCCTCTTGTTTCTCTGCTTGAAATGTCTCATGGTAAGGCATCTGGGGGTGTGGGGTTGCATGATATTGCTACAAGAAATGAGGCTTTTGGGGGCAAGCTTGTGTGGAAAATGTATACAAAATCTCATGCAAAATGGTATTATATCATGCAAGAAAAATATTTAGATTCCTCAAGTCCTTCCAAAATTTTTACTGTGTCTAGTCCTCCTTTAGGTTCAGCCATATGGAATTTTATGATGTCTTCAAAGGATATTGTTTGTAATTATGTTACTTTGGAAATTCACAGTGGAGAGGAAGTAAAGTTTTGGGAAGACTCATGGAATAGATTTCCCCCTCTATGCAGACAAGAAAAGTTGGATGAAGCACGCCACGTCCTAAAAGTTGAGTGGGGATCCTCTTTTTGGGACTATGTTTTGGCTATTGAAATTCATTCAAGAAGGGTTCTCTGGAAAGAACCTCCAACACATCTTCTTAGTTTGCCAAGTCTCCTTTCCTTGAGGGACTCTCTTACTGAAAGAATTGTTTTTCTTTCTAATTGGGAAGATATAGTTGTATGGGCCCCGGCCAAAGGTGGTGATTACTCAATCAAGGAAGGTTATTATGGTCTTCGACAAGCATATAATTCAAGCAGGAAGTGTAGAGCATTTTCCTTTTGTTGGAATTCCATTGTGTTGCCTAAGCCTGGATGTTTTTCTTGGCTAGCCCTTAGAAAAAGAATACTCACTAGTGAATGATTGTCTAGGCTAGATATTGCTAAATCTTTTATTTGTAAATTATGCAACGAGGATCTAGAATCTACAGATCATCTTCTTCTCTAGTGTCCCTTTTCTTATCAGTGTTGGGTTTTTGTGTTGAACAAGCTTCAAATGTTGTTACCTCTACCAAATAGTCTTTGGGACCTATTTCAGTCTTGGCCAGTTCTAGTCTCAAGATCTCTATTTGCTAGTATCTAGAAGTGCATCCCAGCTACTGTGGTGTGGGCCATCTGGTGGGAACGTAATAAGATCATTTTTCGCAATGAAAAATCAAATCTAGAATCTGTTCTAGATGGGATTGAGAATTCAATTTCAGAAAGAGTAAATGCAAATATGTTCAATTGTATGAATAATATTTCAGTTTCTTCTTGGGATTATCTTCTTCTAAAATTCTAGAAACAAATTAAGTTACCTCCAAGTTTCTCTGCAAACTAGAATTCTAATCATCTATTTGATCAACTTCATGTAAAATGGTCTCCCCCCTCTAGAAATTTTCTAAAGTTAAATTTTGATGGTTGCTCTCGTGGGAACCTTGGTAAGTCAGGATTGGGTGCTTGTATTAGAAATTGGCAAGGTGAAGTAGTTGCAATCAAAGCAGATGTTTTACCAGTTGGTACTAGCAACCTTGTAGAAGCCCAAGCTTTATTGGCAGGTCTAATTTTGGCAAAGAGATGTAATGTTTCCACCATCCATATTGAAGGTGATTCTTAGGTAATTATAAATTCTTGCTTATCACGATCTTCACATACCTGGAAACTAGCCTATATCCTTCAACAATGTTGGGATTTAATTGATTCTTTTCAAGCTACTTGTTTCTCTCACACTTTGAGGGAAGGCAATAAATTAGCTAATTGTCTAGCTAATCTTGGTTGTGAAGGCTCCATATTTGAATCTTGCCATTCAGAGGTTATTTTTTCAAAATTCCCTTGCTTAGCAGAGTGCCATATTTGGGACAAAAAGCAGATGAATCAAGCTTAATAGATTAGCTTGCACATTCTTTGTGCATGATTCACAAATGCTCCAATTAGATTGGAGGTTCAAAGTTCTCTTGATTTTAGTTAAATCTTTTAGAAGGAGAGGTTTATTGGCATAATTGGACCCTGATCATTGTTGAGTATTGATATATATCATATTTTGGGTACTCTTTCTTAGTGCAAAGAAATTGTATTTTGCTGTAGGTATGTCTGGTATGACATATCAGCTTTTAACACTTTTGTATTTTGACAATGATTCAGAGTTTTCTTGCTAGTTCTTTCTCTGATGAGCCCTTGAACTAGTTTATTATTAAATATATTATATAAGTGCTATGTCACTTTTTGATTAAAAAAAAAAAAAAACATTTCTCAGTATTTGTCTTGTATTTATGTGTATATATTGTTGATAAATGAACTAATTATTACACTGGATTGTAGCCTGTCAATCCTGATACACCACCTGAGCACCATGGAGGCATTGATTCAAATGTGCATTAATACAAGTAAATATTTTTAATTGCATTTTGTGTAGTAATACACATTTAACTATAGTATGTGCTGGGATTAAGAAAACATCTTGTATTGCAGTTGTAGGGAATGTAGAGGTTGTTCTTGATGAGTGTGTTGAGGTTCAAGCCATTGATTCTCATTTATGTAACTTATTTGATAATGACTAATGTTTATTTTTTGATGTTTCAATTATGTTTTATTGAGTGTTCATGTGAATGTTTTAATGAATCTTATTTTTTAATGTTGACGTGTATGTTCTGATGAAACTTATGTGTTAATAAATGTTACCGTGTGATTATTCATGAATGAATGAATTTATTTTCATCTTAGATCTTAATGAGGAATTTAGATGGGTGGGGGGGTTAGTGAGTGGAGGGGTGGGACCAAATAAGCTTCCACCTTCACATGGTTGGCCCTGATTAATAGAGAATATTAAACTATTTTCAAAACCAAGTGAAGCTTAACATTAACCTATGATTTCATGACAACTAACTGTGTCAATTTCTTGGTTTTAGGCAATGTAGAAGGAGGCCATAGTTCAATATGCATACGCATCAGGTGGAGCTAAAAAATATAATAGCTTAATATTTTTGTTAGAGGTCTTTAATTGGGTATTTTAAGTTATAAATCATCATGAACATTATAAATTTGACTCTTATAGGAAAGGGTAATGTACTCTGGAAAAGAAAATAAAGACTTTCTATGTGTGGCTCAGGATATTTTCTTAGCCATAGCAACTAAAGTTCTAACATTCATGATGCTCTATATATCTAAATGATACAAAATACAAAATGTTACAATTATTAAAATCAAATTAATCTAATATAAAACACTATTTTTTTCATATTGATTAAATTTTGAAATATTGAAATATGAAATAATTAAACTTTTGATAAAAATAGTGCATTCAACAAGATTATTTAAAATTAAATAATTTTATAATTCAAACATCAAATTCTTTCTTCCAACTTGTACTCAATCTTCCTTATCTGTTTGACCCGTATTGAACCATGAACCATGTTTACATGGAAACCCAATATTAGAAAAGTGGTTTTCTTACAAGACTTTTGTAACTAAATATAAAATATTTGAATAAGAATTCCTTTTTTTGGAAAGGCATTAGAATGTTGTGCATCACACAAAGCCTACCTTTATCTTCGGTGAAACTATCTCTAGAATAAAATAGGAGAACATATTTTATGAATGCCTATATATTTCGAATATCATCAAGTGATTAGTTATTAAACAATAATTTTTATTTTCTAGTGTCTATTTCAATTTTGTTTCTCTGACAAGATTGTACTCTGTGAGGCATGATTTGGTTATTTCTATCTCACAAAAAATAAACCAACCAGTTGGCAATCTTCATCACCATGGAAAATTTTCTTTCCCCCCGCAGGAATTATTTATTGTCTTTTCATTTTTTTTAGTAAGAAAACAATTTAAAACTGTTACGAAAAGTACAGTGTACTCAAGAGAGAGACAGGAAAAGAAAATCTAATTTTTTTGTTTTGCTTTTGAGAAGACACAGCCACAAAAATATTACAATTGCCCCTGTAATATCTGTTTGTTGATTTGGATATATTCATGCTTTGATTGTTGGAGTATATAATGATTTTTTTGAAGTCAGTTGTATAGTGTTACTATATTCATAATAATAATAAAATTGTGAAGTCCTTTTTCGTGCCTGAGATACTCCACATCAGATCACATCATAAGGTAAATTATGATTAGAATCAAATTACCGATTGAAGCATTGATGGACATTACTCCAGTGGTTCGAACATTGAAGCATGTTAGGGGGACACTATAAAGAATTCAGTAAGTAGAAAAGATTTAGTATATTTTGAAAAATCAGGTCATAATATATTAAGTACAATAATTTTGATTTTGTTTTTTCTTTTATCTGATAAATTTTGATTTTTACATCCATTTTTTAATATCAAAATCACCATGCATTCATTAATGACAATAACTGAAATAAATTATTGGGATAAAGTTTTCCTAATTTTGGAGGTTGTAAAATATTGTGTAGGACATAGTGCAACATTATTCAACCATATCTCTAAATTCTGAAACTCATTGTGTGAAGGTAGGTGTGATGAATGTTAAATAATAACTGAAGACATTATAAATATAGATATCTGTTTCGATTTTACTCTTGTGAGGGGATCTATTTAGTAGGGTCTGATATGAATAGTTCTCTTGAGAAATAAATGAATTGATTGGCAATGCTTATGATCATTGAAAATCATAATACATATCCTAACTCTAAATTATAAGCTTATATATATATATATATATATATATATAATTCTAGTAGTGCTATTGATTAAGAATTGCACAGTTATCTATTACTTTTTAATCAAGCAATCAATTATTTAATATTTAAAAAGTAGATTCATCACAATGTATCTATATTCAGAATATCATTGTGCGCAACAGTAAGTGAATTTCCAGATTATCAAACAATAATTGTGATTTCCTGTCTTTTCCAATTTTCCTCTTCTTAGGAGATTATATTCTGTAATGCATGAATATGGTTTTTCGATGTTGCTAAAAATAAACCAACCAGTTGGCAACCTCTATCGCCAAGGAGAATTATCAATAAAATATAACAAGTAGATAACTTTACGTTTCCTGATTCCTCCCCTCCAACAACCAATTTAAAAACTATTTCTTATTTTTAGATTTTGTAATAGTAAAATTTAAAAACAATTGAAAACTGTTTCAGAAAATTTTGTGTACTTCGATCGGAGAGAGACAGAAAGAGAAAATCTAATTTTGTGGTTTTCTTTTTTGAAAATATTGCTACAAAGATATTACTGTAATCACAATTGTCTATGCTTTTTTATTTGAATATATTCATACTTTGAATCTTAGAATATATGCTGAGTTTAAGTCCTCTAGTTGTATAGTGATTCAAATTTCACCCTTCTCTAGCGTTGAGGCAGGTTATTGAGACGTTATGGAGAATATGTTGATTAGAAAAGATTAATATATTCTTATCCATAAGGTCATAGTACGCCAATATGTATATTGATTGTTTTTCTTCATCTGATTTTTCTGCCATTTTATATATATATTTTAAATTTTGAGTTGTAATTTATGATTAAAAATCATTTTTAATCATATGGTGTTCTTTCATTTTGAAACAAGAATATAATATTACTTGTTTCATGTCTAGAATCAAAAGAGATTGCTACATCATTGGGTATGGAAGAAGGTGAGAGAATTAATTAATCTATGTAAAACCTTTTGGAGAAACTTGTGGTATATAGGTTAAATTTAAATCCAATTGTAAAGAGAGGTGGCATGAAACAAAAGAGATTGCTACATCATTAGGTATGGAAGAAGGTGAGAGAATTAATTAATCAATGTAAAACTTTTTGGAGAAACTTGTGGTATATAGGTTAAATTTAAATCCAATTGTAAAGAGAGGTCTTAGCTAGAATAGCATGAAGTTGCACAAGGTCATACTCTTAAAAATATGTTGAATAATTTTTTTTGTATTTTTCCTATATCATTATATGTGTCAAAGATCATATGATAATGGGGTTGTTTGTACACTTATTCATTAATCTTGTTTCTTTGAGTAAGTATTTTTAAATAATTCAAATAAAAGTTTGATATCAAGTCAAATTTGTATAACCATTAATAATAATCAATGGTTTGTGTTTAGGTTGGGGATATCAAACCAAATATGTACAAAAATTTAAGGTTTTAGATGTTGATTTATTTGAATTGTATTGACTTAGACTTTAATTAGGCTATTTCTTGAGAAGTAGTTCATCACTTAAAGGAAGATCATTAAGAAAATGTTATAGATATCATCAATTTTCACCCAAATATCCTCATGAGTAAGAGAACTTATGAAAGAGACCCACCTAATTCATCAATGTTTCATATTTAGGGGAGTGGCCATTAAAGTGAACATAAAGTGAGGCCTCACTAGGAAAAATATTAAAAAAATCTTTATGAGGGAGTTACATTATATAAAAAAGATCAACACCATTATTCTATGCTTGATCCTAAAAGAGAGATTATTGAGTGTAGGGCCCATTTGGCTGCAGGAATATAAAAATGGGAATAGGAAAACTTATTCTGGAATACTTATTCTCAAATAGAAAATGGGTTTACGTATTTTTATTCTTTTTAGCTCACCTAGAATTTGATGTGGAATTCAAGGACTCAAAAATTTATGTTTTCTAATTTTTTTTAAAAATGGAATAGGAATACATATTCCAATTCCACCTATTTCACTGGCATAGAAAAAGTTCATTTTTGGGCCAAAATTGAAATACATATTCCAATTTTATTCTTATTCCAATTTTGATTTGGTGCATCCAAATAGAGAATTCAAAATTTTAAGAATATGCATATGCCTATTTCACTTGTATTCCCGTTGCCAATCTGGCCCATAATGTTTGTGAAGATGATGTATACACTAGTATATACATCCAAAATAGGATCATGGCATATTCCTAATTGATAATATTAGGGAGTCTCTCAACTCAACCTCAAATCTAAATGAAAAGGATTGAGCATGAGTTGAGTCTAGTTGTATTTTATCATTCTTAATAAACAACAAAAAAAGGGCTACACAAGGAAATGTATAGATTTGACAAGAATAAATAGAAAGAAACTCCAAATTGATTTTTCTTGGGCCATCCTTACCTAATAAGACTAGATGCAAACATAAATGATATTTTTAGTACAATAATAGTGCTTAGAATCTTCCCCAAAGATTTTGTCATAAATTTTTATGTTAATTTTAGGCACAACATAATTGACCTTATTTTTTCAAAAAATATAAAATGTTAATTTATGGATCTTTTTATATTCTAGCTTATTCCAAATCCATATTTCTTGATCCTATCACCTAAATATACAAAGTCAAGAAAACATTGGGTTGATGGGGATTACTTTTTGTTAAACCCTAATTTTGTGATTAATCTTTAAATGCATTTAAACTAGAAAGTATCTAGAGGCTAGAACTAAAATAATTTTTTTTGTATCGGGCATTATACCTTCATGGCTCTCTTTTTTGGTGAAGCTATGACAAAAATATTGATGTTAATATGTAGAGTTCACTTTGTAAGAGGTTAATCATGGATGGCATCATAAATTATGATCAAAGATCTCATATTATCATTGTCTTATATGAAGTAGGTGGAGGTGGGGAATGAGATTTATTTTATATCTTTTCTTAGGAAATATGTCATTTAAAAAAAAAAAAAATTTACATATAGAGGAATTCTCACACCAACAATATAATTCTTGGAGGGTAAAAGGTTAAAAATAATGTTTATTTAGTAAGGATCCACTCATCATAAGATGAAGATGAAAATTGTTTAAATGATAAAGAACTACTTATTTTTGTCTATTAAGTAGAATGGTAGTAATATATGTAGAAGTTAGAATTCTATAGAATATGGAAAAAATTGTGACAAGAGGAACCTCAAAGAAATCCATCCAATCCATTTATCAAGATCCATACAATGAAAAAATAATAATTAATTTAAAAAAAAGAAATATGAACCTTCAAATTATAGAAAAATTATATACAATGGACCTACAACAGGAGCCATACATTCTAGACATATAGGCCCGATAGATCCTTCACATACAATAAGTCAGCTAGAAAATATCACATTCTCCAAGATATGCAAAATGTATTAAAAGATATTGGTGAGGAGCAAAACTATACGAAAAACTCCATCAAGAACATTTGAAATGACACTTGATCCAAGATACATACTAGCCAAGGACATAGGAATATCATAATATGTTCTCAGTATAATTTTTGATTAAAAAATTGCTTCATAAGATGGGAAACTCAAACTAATGTAAAACATGAAGAACATAAATATTTTGCCAAGAATTCTGAAGACCTCAACTCTAAAAGTGAAGGTTTAACATTGCCCTAGGAACATGCCAAAGAGTACACAACAAAAAATGATCCAAACTAAAGGAATGTCATGGTAAATACTATAGTTGGCATAAAGGAACAAAAAAGAACAAGGGTATGTACAGATCATGAGGGCCCAAAAAGTGGCAATGTAAAAAAATCACTTTTCATCCAAATTCAATGAAATGAAAATAGTTTCTTAAGGACATTCTCATCTTTCCATTGATATAATTAGTGTTGAATCATTAGAGTTTAAATAATAAATTTAGTACTTTTGTTACACTATTGTATCTTTATATTAATTTGAAAAATAAACTAAATTAATCCAAATAATTATCACCAAAAAGTAATAAAAGTAATGTTGTTGTTGCTCACCTAACTCTGTCAAAACTCTAAACAATGCTTTAGCATTGGTTACCATAGAAGATTAATTTTAATCTTACATATTTAGATTTTTCTTCTTTTTAGATAAAATGAACTTTTTTATGCAATTATTTCAATGATGATTACTGATTTAGATATATAAAATCTTTTAAAATATTGTAATTTTTATACATAAAAAAGGGATGCCAATGTTTATCTATATTGATTATTGAAATTAATCAAAAATCATATGATAAATTATACATTCTAGAAATAAAAAATTTCTAAACACCATTATGATCTTGTCACTAGTAAGAAATTCTAATAAAAGATTGTGTATTGAATCATTTTAGTGAACAAATTCACTACTTCCATATAACAAATGCATTCTTACAAATCCCATATGCTTTCTAAATACAAAGTATATATATAATAGTTTTGACAATTGTTGAGATTTTCTGTCTGTAATTGAAAAGAACAAAAAAAATTGAAAAAATATCGCTCACTTTCAGAGATATGAAAAAAAGAAAAAGTTTAACTTTTAGCGAATCACTATTCTAAGTGGGCCTCAGTAACTAGTCCAACCACATAGATCTTAAAGAGTCATCTCACTCATATCTCTTAATTATCATATGTTTAATCCATGCTGAGCAATGATCCATCTTTAATGAAAATTAACCAAATTATGAAGATCAAACGCTGAAATTTTGAAAAGAATTGTTTCGATAGAAGATAACCATGTCCAATATCCTTAAATGAGAACAATGTAATATAGTAATAGAAGAAAACAAATTTTGAATTGTGAGATATTTCTGGATGTATGTAGTTAAATGATTTGCTTTTGGGATCTATTAATTAAAAACAACAGACTGATTTTTAATATAACAATCTTAATCAGCATGCATCTATATAACTGAAATAAATTAATGGGATAAAGTTTCCTGTGTTGGGGAGGTTGTAAAATGTTGTGTAAGATTATATAGTAGAATATTATTCAACCATGTCTGTAAATTCTGAAACTAATTGTGCGTGACAGTAAGTGTGATGAATGTAGATTTCTGTTTGAGAGGATATTTCTCTTCATAAACAAAGAAACCTGTTGGCAATGCTTATCACCATTGAAAATTATAAACAATAATTGTGATTTCCTGTCTCTTTCAGTTTTTCTCTTCTTAGGAGATTATATTCTGTAATGCATGAATATGGTTTTTGTATGTTGCTAAAAATAAACCAACCAGTTGGCAATCTCTATTGCCAAGGAAAATTATCAATAAAATATGACAAGTACATAACTTTATGTTTCCTGATTCCTTCCCTCCAACCACCGATCAAAAACTATTTCTTATTTTTACATTTTGTAATAATTAAAACTATTGAAAACTGTTTCAGAAAATATTGTCTACTTCGATCGGGGAGAGACAGAAAGAAAAAATCTTATTTTGTGGTTTTCTTTTCTGAAAATATTGCTATAAAGATATATTTTTTTAATTTCGATTTTTCATATGAATGTTTGAATATATACTGAATTTAAATCCTCTAGTTGTATAGTGATACAACTTTCACCTATTTGTAACGGGGAGTTGGCAATATATTCATAATAATAATAAAATTATGAAGTTTATATTCATGCCGTACAATTAAGTCCAGATCATATCATATCGTAGGGTAGATTATGATTTTAAAAAGATTATTACTATTAAAGTATTGATGGACATTATCGAATCTAAGTAGTTTAATGGTTCATGCATTGAGATATGGACACTAACTTCGTTTGTACTTCATCAAATTTTTCTTGTGATATATCTAAGGCTTTAAAATATTGTTCAATTATCTTTCAATCTTTTTCTACGTCCCAGGTTTCATTAGTTCCTTCTGTTTCCTTAAACTCTTTTTTCTCATAAGTTCATGTTCTTTGTTTTGTTTTACCAATGGGGATATCTAACAGCACTTTTTTTCAGAACTTCATCTGTAACCTCACATGCCAAATTAGGAACTTATGGAATTTTTTGTTTTACATATTTTATAGGGTCTGTTTGGTATGTGGAAGATGACAGGAATTGGCTTTTTCAAAATCTGGATTTGAAATTTTGTTGCGTTCATTTCAAAATTGGCAAAACTGAACTAGAATACTAGACTTCTGACTAGCAAATAAGAACTGAAAATCAAAACCTGGTTATGATTTTTGAGGAGTGTAAAAATAATAGGTTCGACTACTTTTTGGAGTATGCCTTCAACTCCAAGGTTACACATAAAAATGTGTCTTCACACTCATCTTTCGAGTGAAACAAATTGTTCAAGTAAAATCCCAAAAACAGGAATGATGAAGATTTGCAAAACCTTGATTTGGCTAAATTGAGATTTGTAGAAATCTTGCTTTCTATGGTAATGTGAAAAGTGAGATCATTCTTATATTTATGTGCAATAGTTTTGGATACCCTTTCCCTTTGATGCATTTGATGTTCAATGAGAGTAAAGAGTGAAACAAAGGATTCATGTCTTAAAGTCAGTATCTCAAACTATTCTTAGTAGATCATGCAATTAATGAACTAATAGCCTATTTGAGCTCTATTCAACTCTATCATTACCAAAAAATTCTTTCTTGAATATAATGAGATGCATATGGTTAGGGTTCTATATTTAAACACTAGTAAATTTGGACCTATTCCTCGACACTTTTCTATCAAAATTGTGACTCAAAAACATCGTAACCTACCATCGCTAAACTAGAGTCAAAAGTTTGATAGACAAGATAGGTGTCAATATATCCCATGGTGGTGCAAGACAACTAGTTCAGAATGTCGAATTATCAACGCTTATGAGAGATGGTTCGATGAGTAGTCCACATCATCGATGATAGGAGGCATCGAACTATCAACTACCTAGAGATATGTTGTGACAAATTTGTCATACTCTTGATGGTAGTATCCATCAAACTATCAACAACTTGTAGAGATGTTTCAATGGGTTTCTTATACCGTCAATGGAAGTAAATGTCAAAATAGCAATGGTAGTCAGAGTTAGAAAAGAAAAATGTAGCAGCAAGCAGAATTCTATAAAATAATTGATATTGAACTCATTTGTTGACTGATTGTTCTTCACACCAATCTGTTCATTAATTAATTTACTTGATGAATATTGTTTAAATTTTTCACATGTTGAGAGACTTTGCCTATTTTTCTAATAAAATATACAATTGGATATTGGGGATGATGCATCTATAAGATTTCAAGATTTTTATTTTTTCATGTTTTCCTTTTATACAAACTTGGTAAAGCTTGAGACTAGAACCTTAGTAGAGGTAAAGGAGGTTTTGTCATATATTGATCAAGGAAGACTTGTGGTAACAAATATAATGTTAGACAATATGATTTTCCACTTCCTAATGGAGATGTTAATGTGTCCATGCTTAAAGAAGTTGTTTAATTGATCAATGGAAGATTTGAGACTAAGGTTATAATTTTTTTCTACATTCTACTTTCCCTATCCCACATGGTTGTAGACATGAGATGATTCTTTAACTCTAGTATAAGCATTTGGATGTTTCTCAAAGTTTTTCTTTAAATAGAAATGATAAGTATTTTCTTCTATAG
Source organism: Cupressus sempervirens (assembly GCA_028749045.1). Taxonomy (NCBI): domain Eukaryota; kingdom Viridiplantae; phylum Streptophyta; class Pinopsida; order Cupressales; family Cupressaceae; genus Cupressus; species Cupressus sempervirens. The sequence goes on along the minus strand of CM053793.1, from coordinate 319,947,658 downwards.
TCTAAAACTTTGTTCACAACAAGTATGAAATTGAGAGAAAGACATGCTTTGACGATTTATTATTTTGAATGCTAGCTTTAATAGGAAATACAAAATGAACAACTATCCATTCTAATGACAATTTCTACACTGAACTAACTAGAGTCTCAAAATTAAATGAACTAAAATATTGTTCATCATTATCAAATTTTCACAATCCATATCAATGTATATTTTTTATTTTAGGGTTCAACATCAAAATCTCAAATCACACTACACGATCCATCATTAAGATGCAAGAGAGCCAAGGAAAATAAACTATTTCTATTGTGATATGCCAACATTCCCCACCTTAAGAAACTATTACTTAAGATATTGACAGTGACAAAGATAGTGTAAGAAACCTAAAGTCAGTAAACTTAGAAGATTAATATACCTAAATATTGACAATAAAATACTTTCTTCTCCTTGGTGGACATGTATGACACACAATCTCTTGCAAGAGTAGCTCCATGTCTGCATACAATTTATAGAGAAAGCAACATATTTTCCATTTCTACCGAAGAAGCAATTGATAATCAATAATAAATCATAATCTACATACAACTTATAGAGAAAACAACATGTTGTAATTCATAGTACTTATGTTAATGCCATTTTAAGGTGTTCATCAGGAACCTGCTATGTTCACCCACTAAAAGTAAGTACCATGTTGGAGACTTCAAAGTTCAAGATGACAATAATGCATGTGTGAGTCAATAATGACATGATACAAAAATAAGTTATAACTAAAATGCTTTTAATGGGTTTAGTTTGAGCTTCACCTGGTTTCAAGAATCCTTTCATGCTCTCTACTTAACAAGGTCAACCACCTGAAGGTGGAATCTCATTTGGCCTCTCCCCCCACCATAATCACTCTAAATTCCCTATTAACAATTAAGTAAATATTTTACTCATCCATTTTAGAATTATGTCATTGAATCATTATAATCATATAACATACATTAACATGACATATAATTAATTAATACATATAAACATTCATCAATAATTTGTGAACATGTCAATCATTATATTCACATAACATTCATTAACATGCATATAATTCATTAATACTTATAAACATTCATCAATAATTTGTGAACACATCAATTATTATAGTCACATAACAATATTCAATAACATGACATAAAATTCATCAACATTCATTAAAATCCATCAACATTCATCATCAATAAGCAATATTCATAAAAATCCATCAATAAGCAACATTCATCACTATAAAAATCTATTAATAAGCAACATTCATAAATATCCATCAACACATTCATCAACAAACAATGTTTCTAACATTCATTTCTTCTTTTCTTTTCTTTTTTTTGAAAATAAAGGCTAATAGGCACATCCTAACTATCTTTGGCATCACATGGCTCTTGTGATTTTGATCTTATGACATGAGGCTTCCTCTTCTTTCATTGAGGGCAAGGCTGATGTGCCCATGCAATAAGAAATAAATGGGTTTAATTCTAAACTTTTTTTTTTATGTTATAAGTATTTCATTGATCTAAAGAACATAACAAGGATTTTTCTTTACTTGATAGTGCCACATCATCTACTGTCACATTCTGTTAAGCCCCAACCTCAACATGCTCAACACTAACATCACACTCTGCATACTCAAAAAATATTACATAAAGGATGTTACACCAATTGAAATTTAAGATGTTATATTTTATTAATAATTACATGATTAATTTGAAATATAAATTGAATATGTACCTATATCATTGTGACACACATTGAGACCCTCATCATGTGTAGGATTTGTGCCTTCATCATCATGAGTAAGATCTATGCCAAGAGTAGTGGGTTGCAGTGAAATGTCATGCACACATTGTTATCATTCAAATAGATTATTTGTCATGAAGTTCTCAATTGCTATTATTATTCATTTGGCCTATTTACCTATGTGTCAAGTGTTGCACTAGAATCTTCTACACTTGTTTGGCGATTGGAATCTATGTGGTGGCAGGAAATCACTACTTTATAGCCTTGCTTGAAGCCAATTTGTTTTTCCTCTTCTGTGGGCGCTAGATTAAATTCAATGTCCTACATTTTTTGCATAATATTGTTAATAATTAATCTATTTCTTATTTATAATTTTATATTAAAAAATTGATATGAAATTTTATTTACTACTACTTACAAGGCATGAGTTAATTTTTAGATATCTGCTAGAGCCAAGATGGTGTTGACCAACCTTCTCTTTCCTAGCTTGTGTTGCCTTTGATGTGTCCTGTAGCCTATATATGTAAAAATTGAAAATTGTTAGAAATATGTTAGATTATATTAATCTACAATCAACATGACTGATCTTCTCTATTAAACTCTTAAACAAGTTAACATTTGAAATAAAAGCACAAACTCTTGAATGAGATACATTATATATCTGGAGTATAACTTACACATTGCTAACATCAACACACTATAGAATTTCTTTTATGTGTTAGATATAATAACTTATAAGGATTAATTCATTAAGAGGTGTCTTTTTTTATTCAATGAATCAACTTCTATATATTAAAGAAAAGCTTTATAAATATGACAATATACAATCATATGCATTTATATAGACAAGATATAATCATTCCTTGAATTTATCTCCATCTAATTGGTAGCACTTGTAATACCCCAAAATTGGCTCATTGCCATGATCACCAATTCTGGTTTATTTTTGATCTATTCTAAAGTCCTATGTCACTAGGAAATTCTTATTCCAACATTTTCTACTTGACTTAATTTTCAAAGGTAGAAAACCCTAACCTACATTCATCATACTTATTATTTAATTCCTATAGTATTTACTCATATTAGTTGCATTGATCCTATTTGACTTAAATTTAATTTAATCTAAAGTATTTATATTTTATTAAATTAAATTATCGCCTAAGGCTAACGTACTAAGGAATTATATTTATTTAATTTGATAAATATGACTATTCTAATTAATTGAATGAAATTATTTAATTAAATAGAAAAGGTATTTATGAGGTCATATCTCATTCTATTAAATTAAATATCTTTCCTAATTCTACTCTTCAGTTCTAAATGGAAATTCTGAGTGAACTATCTCTCAAATTGGAATCAATCTAGTTAAGTTGATCTCACACCTATGACAAGTTCAATTAATTGCTCATCACACTCAGATCAAAAATAGTTCACTTCACCTGCACAAGGAAGTTTCCATCTTAACTAAATTTTTGCTTCAATCTTGACCGTCAATCCAAGTTGATCTCATCCGTTGATGGATTCTAGGAATTCTATTTAAGGGACTCATAATTCCTCATTAGGGAGGTTGGAATCTTTATGCTATTGAATTGCTGTCAGGTTGCATACCCACTTTCATAGCTTTATATGTGCTTTTGCTTAACATCTTAGTATTCATTTAGATTAAACAATGCATTGAATATAGCTTAATTTCTTTTATTATTTACATTAAATTTTTGCACAACATTTAGAATAATTGTACTCATGTAGGATTAATCATTTAAAAACCCTTTGTTCTAGCATGGTCTAATTGCCTGCACCTCGAATCTGAGAGCATTAAGCAGAAAAAATTCACCTAGATAGAAGGCAATAGGTCATCTTGTAGGACTCTTCTTGGGTGAACAATCTCATGTTCATTCGAGGATGAATCCGCATATAAAGACCATGTTGAAGTGTGTGTGTTAAATAGAGGCCACATTCCATGCATACATTTATGTGTTAAATAGAGGCCACATTCCACACATGCATTTCTGTGTTAAACAGAGGCCACATTCCATGCATACATTTCTTAGAAATGTATGCATGGAATGTGGCCTTTGTTTAATGCACACACTTCAACATGGTCTTTATATACGGATTCATCCTGGAATAAACATGAGATTGTTCACCCAAGAGGAGTCCTGCAAGACAACCTGTTCCCTTCTATCTAGGTGGATTTTACTTGCTTATGCTCTCAGATTTGAGGTTCAAGCAACCAGACCATCTAGAACAAAGGGTTTAAATATGATTAATCTATATGAATGTGAAAGTAATCTAAATGATTATGCAATTAATCTAATAGCATATGAAATAAAATTAACTATATGTATGCATATTAAATCTAAATGATATTAATCTAAGAAATGAAAATCTATGAAAATGTAATAAGCTTGGATGAGTATGCAATTCAATAGCAATTCGATAGAAATAATTTTCAACCTCCTTAATGAGGAATTATGAGTCCATTAAATAGAATTCTTGGAATCCATCAACGGGTGAGATCAACTCGGATTGACGATCAGGATTGAAGAAAAGATTTAGTTAAGATAGAAACTTCCTTGTGCAGGTGAAGTGAATTGTTTCTTATTTGAGTGTGATGAGTAGTTAACTAAACTTGTCATGGGTGTGAGATCAAGTTAACTAGATTGATTCCAATTCAAGAGATAGTTCACTCAGAGTTTCCATTTAGGATTGAAGAGTATAATTAGGAAAGATATTTAATTTAATAGAATGAGATATGACCTCATAAACACCTTTTCTATTTAATTAAATAATTTCATTCAATTAATTAGAATAGGCATATTTACCAAATTAAATAAATTTAATTCCTTAGTACATTAGCCTTAGGTGATAATTTAATTTAATAAAGTATAAATACTTTAGATTAAATTAAATTTAAATCAAATAGGTTCAATGTGACTAATATGAGTAAATATTGTAGGAATTAAATAATAAGTATGAGGAACGCAAGTTAGGGTTTTCTACCTTTGACAAGTAATTCAAGTAGCGAATGTCAGAATAAGAATTGCTTAGTGACATAGGGCTTTAGAATTGATAAAAAATAGACCAGAATTGGTGATCATGGAAATGAGCCAATTTTGGGGAATTACAACACTTAATGCTATGTAAAATCCATCTAATTTAATATGGTGTAATGGTAGCATAGCTCCACTAAATGTCTCATAAATAATAATGAAATGTTGGGCATATCTAAAATGAAAGGTGAAATAAAGAAGAAGGGGATATTGATGAGATAAGCATCCATTACTGTCATTAATTATGGTAAGAATGTAAGAGAGGGAGGTACATTAAATACCATTAATAGGAAATGAGCTACATGTCTAAAAGGTATATATCTTTTAACATCACATGTTGTTTCTTAAGTCTTCAAAAAAAAACATTGAATATATTCAAGAGAGTTGAAGGCAAAGTGATATTTTTTTGGGTGCTCATACAAAAATGATGGTAGCCATTAAACCACATTTTTAACATGGATGATTTATGCTTCTACTAGCTACATTTGCATACTAGGGCTTTCATATGTCCAAAAATATAAAATTCTTTGTCTCAACATAGGAAAAAAGGTACCAAGGCATCTACCTTGCAACTTGGCTTGGAGGTTGTTAAAAATATTAAATTAGGACTTCAACTTGTAATTATTTTGTGCACTCATTGAAACGCACAAGACATGATCTCTAAGGGACACATATTCTTTTTCATTTACTTGAAAAGTTTTAAAATCCCAATGGCAAAAGGCCTCACTACTTACTACTTATTGTTAGATAGTAAAGGCAAAAGGAAAAGGTAATGGCAAAAGTCCTCACTACTCATTGTTAGATAGTAAATACTATGCAAATTTAGAATGAAGAATACATTGATTGTATGATTCTAGCTGTATGAAGAATACAAAAATCAACATTCTTCAAAAAAAATGTGACTAAAGTTTATGAGACACATACCTATTTTTTCTGGGTGGTGGGTTAATCCTTGTATCCCTTAGTCTCTTCTCTTTTGCATCTTCAATTATTTCATTCCACTCTAGCTATGGCACCAGAGGAGGACACTCATACTTTGGGTTGAGCTTTAGAGCTATTCTATACTAGTCTCTCACAATCTTTAAATGTTTGCAAGTGTCTTTTAGAAGTTGTGCTCTGTTCAAAACATTTTGACCAAAGAACTCCTCCACAATTTTTATGAGATGATTTTTTAATTCATTGGCTTGGTTAGTCCAACTTTTAACAAAAAACAAAATTGTTAGATAAAAAAATTAGTTCAAGGATGAATAGAAAAATGTGACAACCAATTATATCAAGCTACGTACCTTTTACGTAATGTGGGCCCAAATAGCTTTAATATTAAATCAAAAAAAGTTTCATAAAAAAATCATTTACTGCGAAATCATCACCATGCCATTAGTTGAAAATGAGTTATGAATAAGTAAACTACAATTACACTCCAAATAATTACAATTTAAAAGTACCTAGAAACTTAGGTAATTTTAAGGGAATCATATGTTTCTTGGCCATTAACAATGATGCCTCCAATGATCTAGTACAAGTAACACAGGCTTCTCTAGGAAAGGCTGACTAGTAAATTATCAACAATATTGGTATTAGTTCTATCATTAGCATGACAAGGTGTACCTATCACATAACAAAGTTTATCAATGTCATAATATACTCAAATTAAAAATAAAGTACAAATATTATCATATTTAGCACATAAAAAAATGTAGTAAAAGAAGGATTTACAATCTCTAGTCGCAACAAGTATGGATGTTTGCATGCTCCTTGTTGTCGATCCTACAGTTGGAAATCTCAGAGTGTTGGCCAACCTCATGGAAATAGGTGTATAGAAATCATCAACACCTAAAAATTATTCATACACACACACACACACACAATATATATATATATATATATATATATATATATATATATATATTTGTCATGTCCCCTATTTTTCTCTAATAGAATTTAATAATAAATAATAAATATCAATGGCATCGCTATTGGGAGAAATTCTCCACCGATGAGTCATTCTAAATAAACATTATCAAGTTGATGGTAAGCATTATACCACTATAAGAGGAACCAGCCCTATAGCAATATATCAAGGGTAGCAAATCATCATATCACAATAAGCAATATTTGAAAGATAATTGCATATGTACATCACCATATGACAAGCTCATATCTCAGTTAAACCATATGACCAATGAAGTCATACATAAAATAAAGAGAAAAATGATTTAATTATATAAATGTAGTATTAAATATACTCCTAACCTTGTTTTCAAATTTCTATTTATAAGACCGACACTTCTAAGCAAAGCTCTAGAAATCAACCAAATTAACCATCATTAGAAAATAAGCAATTAATGAAATTTGAACCAAAAAATCCAATTTCTGATACGAAAAGTAATATATGCAAATGGAAATAATCACAATTTGATAAGGATGCTAATGGAAACATTGTCATTCATGTCAAAAGAATTTAGGTGATTGTTAGAAGTTGTCATTGATGTCAAAAGCATGCTTATTAGGAAAATTTATATCAAGACCAACATATACATTACGTGGCATTTAAGAATTGCATATAAATATGAATACACCAATCATAATTGAACTTGAAGGAAAAATTGATTCACTGAAGAGTGCATTGAAAGTTGTGATATGGATTGATATTTTCCTCACACTAACCAAGAAAAGACATCATCTATAATTGTAGAAATAAAAATAAGATATATTTGCCAACAAATACAGTGCACTACTATTGGAGATAGCAAATGAAGGAGAGATACATGAGATAGGGCAAGCCAAAATGGAAACAACTGACATTAATAACAATCTGGTAGATTGAACAGTCAACATTAAAGAGAACGTAAATTAGGATTGATATGTATATATACAATGGGATTATATTTAAAGAGTCTCATTATTCATTAACCAAGAAATGTAGGGTAGAAGCAATAAAGAGAACATTGGGTAGTATGCATTAAATGAGAGAAAGAGAAACTTTATAAATGATATGTTGAGTCACTTCAAAGCCAATAGATAGTATAAAAGAAACTTTTAGTGATAAACCATATGACCAATGACTGACTATTATGTACAACACTGATATCATAATCATATCATCACAAGTTCATGGACATGGAATTGGTCAAAAGGACCTATACATTTAAGACTATATCATTATAAAGGTTCAACAATTATAATTAGAAAATATATATGAGTTTTCCACATACAACAGTTATCTTAAGTATTGAAGAATGAATAGAAGTGGTTAAGTAAAGGAGAAGAGTGAACATGACAACATTAATATAAAATTGCCAATAATAATCATGAAGAAAATAATGTCCCTTCTGATGATTGAGAATTGAAATCACATACCTATAGGATGTACACCGGTACCCTCATTAGGTGGAAGAACTCAGTGTGGTCTCAAAAATTCCTATAACAAAACATACATATTATGGTTCATGATCCATAAATTAGTATAAGATATAAAGCTTTATTGAACTATTTTCCCAGCAAAAGACTCATTTTTACTTACTTCCAGATAGCGTGCTCTACAACACAATTCATTTCTTGTGGCCTCTTTTCTTTTGTTGGATTTGAATCCATCACAAGCCCAAGAATCTGTAGATTGATGTTCTACAAGGTCTTCTTACATAAGGTAACAAGGTCACTTCTATATGCAATGTCATCATCGCATAATACAATGGTTGCCATATCAACAAGTAATTGCTATTGTGCAATTTATTCCTTTCCCTTTCCCTTTCCCTATGAATCAAATTGTGACTTAAAAATATTAGTAAAACAATCAAAAAAAGTCCAAAACCTTTACGAAAGTAACATAATAATATGACATTTTGTAAAATTAAAATTGCATTAGTTTTTATACAAAAGGTTTTCCTACATTCGAGAAGGGGTGGGAGCAACATCCTTGCCTCTATCATCTGATGGCTCGACCATGTCACCCTATGAAAAAGAATATATATAAAAACATCAAAATCAAAGGAATAGTCCACTTACCAAGAAAACATATTATTAAAATGGCATATAAGTGAATGCACAAAATTGGGTCGCAATTCCATAGAAGTCAAATCTGCAGAATGAGTCCTTTTAGAAATTGGTACTCAATTTTTAAAAATGGGCACCCATTTTCAGCTTGGGTACCCAACCGTAAATTTTTAAAATGGGCACCCATTTTTTTAAAAATCGGGTATCCATTTTTTATTTTCAAAAAATGGGTACCTATTTCTCAAAAAATTAAAAATTTGAATTTTTTAGAAATGGGTACCCATTTTTTTGAAGTGAAAAATGGGTACTCATTTTTTAAAAATCAGGTACCATTTTTTAGAAGTAAAAAATGGATACACATTTTTTAGAAGTAAAAAATGGATACACATTTCTAAAAAATTCAATTTTTTTAGTTTTGGGGGGATTTCACATGCTCTTTTAGTTTTCCAAAATGGGTACCCATTTTTTGAATTTCAAATAATAGTTGCCCGTTTCTTACAATATGAGGCGGAATTTTTTTTTCCTACCTAGGATTTTGTTTTGGGACTAGCTTGGTGAGACCAAGCCTATGTCTTAGCCTCTTAATATTTGGCTACAAAATTGAATTGACAAATTTGTGCCTTACCATAATTTTTAGAGGGTCTTCTTGATCAAAATTTTTTACGAAACAAAAACCCATTAGAGCTCTCATTGTCCTGATTTCAAAAATATCAATTTTATAGTGTTATGATTTTATTTACTATTTTTGCATTATTTTTTTATCAAAGGTGGTACCTAAATGTAAAATAGTGACATTCACTAAAACATTAATAACTTTTTTATTTTATGATTTTTCTTAAATTAATTTAGATGTCATCAATCTACATTCAATTCTTTTGAAGTTAAAAAAAATTGAAAAAAGTAAAATTTTGATCAAATTATGGTGTCCATATATGAGAAGTTTTAAAATTTACCTTTATAGCCAATTAAAAATTAATAAAAGAAAATATTCATTAAAAAATTCAAAAAAAATATTCTCATCAATCTTTGGTGTGTTAGGTAACTTTGTTTAAAAGGATTCACAAATATTCATTTAGTTTTGTCAAATTATGGTGTCCATACATGAGCGTGGTATCGTCCTGAAACAGACATTTTGAAAAAGTGGTTTTTAAAAATCCATACCAAAAAAAAAATCTATCATATGGGTATACAAATAAATGACATATTCAAAAAGAAGATTCCAAGCACTACAATTTTTATTTCTGGAGTTTTTTTTATATTTAATCTCTAAATGACTCAAAGTTTGGCATCAATTGACAAAATATTTGAAAAATAGGAAAAACACTTCCACTTTTTGGCCAAAAGTGAGACCCAACTTCTTACACCGACCCATATTGTATATTAAAATTCTAATTTGAAGTAATTAGTTTAAATTTTACATATATATAGTACTTACAATTTCCATGATAGTAACTTTCTTTGTATCTATGCGATTCAAATTGTAATCTATTAGCAACTCTTCCCCTAAACTTATTGATTTTATCACACATACAAAAACATGGTTTTCCTCATGTACCTCGAAAATGAAATTGGGTCACTTATTTGTTAACCCAGGATGCATACTATTTATAAAACCTACAATGTTCCCTATTGCTTTTGGCCTTCCATCAATGTACACAACAACTCTTGTACTTTGATCATTTTCTTTCCATTGTAGATAATTTGCTAAAAGTGCATACCTATGCATACCTTTTTATATTGACCTATCTACATCTAGTTTTTGCAATTGTAAAAAGGTCCTACATACTCCATTAATTCAACAACCTTGTTATAACTGACCTTTATGCAATCCATGGAAAATAGGCCCAAACCATGTAATGATGATGGAGCTATGCGATATATCCTCTCATTAACACAAAAATTAGTGTTGATTGGAGGCAATTCCTTGGGTGCCCAATCTTTCTCAAGATGTGTATACCTCAAGGGAATGTTGATTTCACCCTTTGTCTCATCATCATAAGAACATTGCCCCCCTTGAGCAAGGAAAAATTGTATGCATTTATTGAATTTTCTTCTAATCTTTTGCCCTCTAGTTTGTCTCTCTTTCATAGACCTGCTACATGTCTCACTGTCCTCTTATATTCTTATATTTCCCTCACTTGAGGAAAATAAATCTGACAAATACCTATTTGGTGGTACCTAGAGCCCATTAAATGAGAGATATAGTTGAAGGAATGATATATCAAGATATAAAATTTTCCTAAAGTTAATGTCGAAAGTAAAGAGAAAGCAAGCATGTAATAAACTTATACCTCTTGATCCATGTCACTTTGTACAATCCTCATTAAAGGGGTATAGTTTCCTACATATCTAAATCATTTTTCTTAAGTTAGTTACAAATTACATGATACTTATGCTACAAAATATGCATAGAACATAACATGAACAATATGCATACATTGCAAAAAACATAACATTGTATATTTTTCAATTGGTTATCTATACCAAAAACATATTATAAGTAATCAACACCTTTAATACATTTCTATTGGTCATGTCATTGATCATATTCTTCATCCATCTCATCATCATGAACATCATCATTATCCAAATTGTCAGAATTGTCACTATGACTATCGTCGTTATCGTCATCATCATCACCATCACCATCACCACCATCACCATCTTTACCATCATCATCATCATTATCATCATCATCATCAATGCCATCACCATCACCATGAACATCTTCACCATCATCATCATCATCATCATCCATGAGGTAAGGCCAGAGAAAGTGCATACCACATTGTGATGATCCATGCTACCTAACTATGTCCAAGGTTTCTGCACACTGAAGGCATACTCCATCTACTAGGCTTCCTAAATACCTATATACATGGAATCAAGACCCTTGAAATACTCACTCTAATGAATATGTAGTTTTGGTTTCTATTTTTTTGATGTAGCTATATTCCTATAACCACTAGTAAGATTTACTCACCTAATACAACTCTTCACCATCACATGCCCACTAGGGCATATATGGTGGTTTTCCATAATGTCATGCCCAAAATATAGGGCAAAACACACACACACACACAATTTTTTTTTTTTAAAGTTTGAAAAGATAATTCAATTAGAACAAAAGATCACTGAGAACAGATACAAACCTCCTAATAAACTGTGAGACTACATTTCAGATGATAACACTTAGAAGACATAGGTTGCTAACCTAAGTGTTCATTGATAAACCCATTAATTAACTTAAACAACTAAAATTTAATTAATAAAAAAAAAGACCTATCAAAAGATTATTTTTTAATTTCCAAAGTAAGATCTTACATCCTTAGAATAATAGTAACACAAAATCCTACCCAATTATCGAATTATGAATTGTTAAATCTAATAGTCAACTCAAGTTATAACTTGTAATAATCAAAATCAATTTACACTACAATAACACTATCTTTCAATTTAAAGGCAATATGACCACTAATATTAAAATGAACTAATTTACTAATCTACTATTCAACTTTAATTTATACTAAATTTCAACTTAACAAACACTATTAATTATCTCTTTAAACAATTTAAATAAATTGACTAACCTTAAAAGAATGTATTAAACTAATAATATGACTAACTTTTTCAAATTACAACCCATAGCAAAAGATACTAACACTAAAATATTAAATTATTTAAACAACTATAAATCAAATATTATTCTAGCTAACCACTTAAAAATAATTTCCATTATTCACCTATGCTAATTTCCAACAAATTAATACTAACTTAATAACACAAGTTAATAACTAAACTAAATCTATTTAATATTTAAACCTTCATCTACCAATTTAAACACATTATAACTAACTTGCCATAAACAAGAGTAAAACAAGTCATACCAACTTAAAATCAATTAACTTACTCTAATATTTTTAATGAAAACATATTAATTAGATTACATTAAGAAAATATTCAAGACTAACTAATAAATACACTAGCTTATAATAATAATTAACCAAAGACACTGACCTAAGCTCTCACTAACCTACCTACTAACTACCCTTAATTTAATTGACAACTAGACACACCTCCAAGTTGCCTAACCTCTCCACTGTACCACATCACCCTTCCCTCCTAACCCCATGTGCTAGCATATGGTACTATGAAAAGACATAGCCACCCACTGCACACGCTGACCAAGGAGAAAGATGTGTAGACCAAGGGAAGGTAGGAGGTAAGAGAATTAGTTGCACTTACAAAATGAAATATGCACCAAATCAACCTGCACACATTACATTCTACACTCCAAGGCCCCCACGTACTACCCTCCACCTCACACTATCTAACGCAAGAAACTTGCAGCCCAACGAATAAGAAGGAAGCACAAAGGGAGTTCAAAATTGACACCATCCTACCACCATTCATAAATTGACTTTCTAGGTAGATAGAAGGTGATGTGATAGGGGTGCATTGGCCAAGGAAGCCTTGTCAATGCCTGTTGGAAGTGATGGTCAAATCGAGGGTAGCCAAGTTCTTTTTTAAGTTTTGTACACACATTTATACTTCATTATTACTTTGAAACCATGACTCCCCTATCTTGCAAGACCAACTTGGCGCCCATAGCTGTACTTATGCATAGAGAATTAATGGTTTTTTTTTTTTTTTATGTGCTAGGATCATGGAGGTAATGAATAAGATGTCTTAGGTGAAGACTTAAAAAGGGGGAAAGGAGTATTAAGAGCAAAAATTTTATTAGGTGAGTTTTAGCATAGAGATATATGTCTATTTTTTTTTGCATTATTTATTTTTTTTGAACAAAACCTTCTTTTTCTTTATATACTTAAAGAATTTTGTAATAAATTTTAAAGAGTCAAATGAGAATATTCTCTATTGCTCCAATGAATTAAATTTACCTTCTCATACAAATTCAAATTCCAGAGAGCAATTTTGCTCCTAGGGGTGTATATTTTTTGTCAAGCCATTATTTTTTCTAAATGTCAACTTTTGTTTGGCAAACTAATTTTATAACAAGAGGTGTGTGTATATATATATATCAATTTGGATTTACCATTTGCATAGTTTAACAAGATGGTTGAACAATTCATTTTATCAACAATGAGAGATTTTTTGTATCTCCTAATACATATGAAATTGGATTGAAATTTCAACATAACAAAATTTCTTTTCCTTAACATAATTGAAACTTGAAGATTGCATAATTTCAAAAAAAATCATCATTTAATCTATTTTTCCACACACCTATACATGAATTGAAATAACATAAGATACAAGGCAAGGGGGTTTTCTCAATCTTTTTTCTCTATTAATCAACCTGGTTCAAGGCTCCATCGGGAAAGAACCAGTAAGAAAACTGGACATCCTTGCCAATACATCAAAATTTAAATACATTTTTGCATAATGTTACAATTCAAGCATGCACTCCCAACCCGGTTTGCACAATAGGTTCAGCATTGAACCCAAATATGGGGGAGGTGGATTTTCTCAATAAGAGACGTCAATCACCATACCATAACATAGCCCTTTCGGGGCTAAAATTCAAGAACTTTCATTCTTCTACAAATGCCCTTTTGAAGCAAATACAACAAGGATTTAGATTTCTTCCCTTCTTCAAGAATTCAATTTTTCATACAAGGTATGTGATGAAAATTAGGGGCCCATACACCCTACCCTATTTCCCTCTTCTCACCATGAGAGGAGATTCTACACTATTGAGGTCCAACTAAGGCCTTTCCCGCATACTTGGCCACTTATTCCCTATCCAAAGATGAGTATTGCCAAAACAATCCCCATGAAATCTCCAAAAAATTCCAAAGAAAAGAATAAGAATGACACCCAAGAACAAGTTAAGATCCCTCCCCAAACAACTTCAACACACATGCAAGCAATACAAGAACAACACAATGCCTTATGCATGAATCAAAGTATGAACAATATGAAGAACATGATAAAAAAAGTAAAGAACCATACCTTCACAAAAAAAAGTTATGGTAAAATGACAAGTTGAGAAGAGCTTATCCTTCCTTTTCTTCAATCTTCAAACTTCTCTCTAAAAACTAGAGATTGGGTAACAACCACAAAACTTCTCCAAAGTGCCTCTAAATATGATCCTAACTTAACTAGACTTTAAGTAACCCCAAGGTGGAGTTTGAGTCACCAACTCATGAAAGAGACAAATCAATTTTCACAATCAACCAAAAGTAGAGTTTTTGAGTGACCTTAAAAGTCAACCAAAGAGGCTAAGGGGGTGGAAAGTACTTCCAACCTATAACCTTACCCCTAGGGTACTTATATTTAATGTTTTTAGGCCTTAAAGACTCAATAGAAACCAAATAAAAGCTAGGAGAATAGTAAGACCCAATAACAACCTTCAAGGAAGACAATGCAAAATAGCACAAATTAGCAAGGGGTTCAATTCTATCTTTCCATTAGATTTTTTGGCTAACTATCCTACACACTCATTGCACACATTAGTAGCTCAAGAAATGACATGAATATATGTAAATTATGTATTAGTAACACCATGTAAATTAAAACATCCATTTTTCTAATAATCAATTTTTCATCTCATTCTACTCATATTTTTTGACCATTAAAATTGAAAAATCAAAGTGTTAGTTCTGCATTCATTTACTTCATCATCATGTATATTCATAGAGCATTAAATGATGAAATCAAATATCTGAAAGTAAAGCATCACACATCATAAAATAACATAATAATGTTCAGTGCATCAAATAATGTCCCGACATATCAAGTCATGAGTATAAAAAATAGTAATGTATCAACTATGCTACGATGGGTCAAGGCGAGGCCTCACACATAATTACAATCCTATAATACCCTAGTGCAACCTTTGTGTTGTAGTTTATAGTTAATGTAAGGTTAACTTATATACATCCTAACTCACTCCTTATATTGTTATTTTTTAAAGCCTATAACAATAATAAATGGGTCTAAATAGACTAGTCAAATTAATGCTAGTATGGAATAGCTGATTGTTCATTTTATTGTACCTAATTTGATGATAGTTCTACAGGAATTTGTAATCAACCTAGCTAATCAGAAACTAGACCAATTGACTTGTATATGTCCTAACTCATTCCTTATATAGTTATGTTTAAAAGCTTGTGGTCATGCTACTTGTTGAGTGAGTTTTATTATTTATGTACATACATACATACATACATTCATATATATACATCGATCAAAAGGGCATGACAAATTGGACCATCCACAGGCATTCACATAAAAGAGAAATTAAGCAAGAAAACAAAAGAGGACATGGATAATGAAAATGAATCCATCAACCTTACCTTGATGGTGCTGAAAATATCTTAATTGGTCATGCCTGAAGCCTCTCGCCTGCACTTTTCGATGTGATATGAGATGAAGTTTCACTTTTTTTTTGTTTATATCCCATATACATACATACATACATACATACATGTAAATCGATCAAAAGGGCATGACAACAAAATCCTAGATCTTGGTGTAGGGGCCCTAGGTCCTAAATAAGGTGGTCAAACACCATGTATGATAGTATAGAAGATGATCAATAAGCATCCAATTTGACACAAGATAGTTTAGACAATCTCAAATATTCATTTAGGCAAGTTTTTTACATGTAATAAGGATATGGGCAAGTCAAAGGTTGGTCAACAATTGGTCAAACATTGTGAGTTAACCAAAAATCTCCATTTTTTATATTTTATAATATTTTTGCATATTATGGTATAGTTTTGTAAAAGTTGTAAAAATTGAAAAAAATGCAATAAAAGTTGTCATGAAACTTTTTGCAATTTTTCTTGCAATCTAGAAGTGCAATATTTAGATCATTATTTTGATCAAACATGGAAGGATGAAGTTGTAAGGTCAAGATTTGTGACCTATAAATTGATTATCTTTAGCCTAGACTAGGGTTGGAATAGTACTATATGAATTTGGAATGAAATAGCAATCCTTTTGGTGGGAAAATACTTACTCTTGTTGATTCGGTCTTCATCCCACCATAACACACACACACACACACACACACACACACATGCATACATACATATACATACATACATATATATACACATACATGCATATATACATACATCTGCATATGCAATTTTATCACCTCATTTATCTCTTCATACTAATAGGGATTTAGATGAAAACAAGAAATTGATACATGACCATGGTGACCACAATTAGAACATAATTTTGGTTGAACCAAATAAAAAATTGGTAGAGGAAGCTTTTATTTGACACTATTTCAAAAGTCCTTTAGAGACATATTTGATAGGTTCCGAATACTTAGGGACATAAGACCCAACAAAACCCTTATAACCAAGACTACATTTTCACTTGTTTATTTTTAGAGCCATAGTCTTTCACAATGTGTTTTTAACTAGCTTGGTGTGTTGAAATGCTGGAAAGTATATCTTGTTCAACATTTTTCTTTCATGTTAAGACATTAGGTATTTGATTTTGCAACCTATCCATCTTTTGTTGGAAGAAAATTAATTGAGCACAAACTGCATAACACTAGGCTAAAATAGTCACCAACATTCTGCATTTAGTTTGTTTCTTTTAAGCTGTCAATTTTGATTCATAAAAAATTAATTCCATATCCAATCAAATTAGATCCCAGTTCCCATGATCCAGGCTCAATCAATACCTTACAAACACTGAATTCTTATTAAAAAGAGGCACATTATAACTATAAATTGACATCTCATGTCTCTAAAACAATTTTTACCTTATTAAAAATTGTACAAAATTTCTACATTGATACTTACACCACTCTCCTCCTTCCTTTCTCCTTTACTTTTGCAATTATATTCTATAAACTATACATATGGACAATGTATTCCCAAGATGTAATGAAAAAATCAATGCAATTGAGATCACTATATCATCATTATATATTTTATAATCCTTCACTAAATACTTTTGTGACCATAGTAGAGGTTAGTTCTTAATATGTGAATTATAGTATAAAAGTGTCATCCTTTTCCTTGATGAATCATTTCAATTATCTACCACCCAAGTTTTTTGATAGCCACCTATTACTAATTTAGTAATATATAGTTGGCATGACAAGCAATGATTCAATCCCAATTGATTAATGTTTACATAGGAGAGTTGGTACCATCTTGTGTATGCATGGTATCACGCACTTTTTGGGCATGTATCTATTCTTTTTAATTTCAACTCCTTTAGTTATTATATAAAATCCAATTAATATGAAAATCTATAGAACAACAACATTGACTAATAGTGTGGGTTAAGACTTTTTTTGGGGCTGACTAGACAACAAGTAGTTGCCACAAAGTAGTTTTCATCTACAAACTTAGTATATAAATAGATCCTAGAAAATGGAATTAGAGCATTGGTGAAAATCCTTTTAAAGGGAAATCTAATTACTTTCAGTTAGTTGAAATGGAAGTGCATATATATTTGAAGAATTACAATTATCATAACCTTCAGGAAGCAAAAGTAAACATGTAAAAGTTTTGTGTGCATGCTCAAGATTTATTTGTTTATTATTATTTAATCTAACTTACAATGTGAGTGACATAAGACTTACATATGCTAAAGTTGTATATTTTTAGTTTTTATATGCAATAATACTTATCATTGAACAAAAATATTAATTCAAAGGTTGACATCAGATTGCAAAGACTTTGATAGACTTAATCTTTGTGTTTTTTTGTCATTTGGCTGCAAGTTCTTAGATAGTGAATCTGGATATCTAATTTTAAAGTAATATAAACCTTTGTTGATGGGACTGATAGAAGGTGTATGAATTTACTATTGAAATTATTGTGTCATTATCTTTGTTGTCAAGGAAAAAATATTCTCTCTAGTGTGTTGAGTATTGAGCATGAAAAAATTGTTCACTCTTTGCTCTCGGAGAAAGTATATTGTGCTAGTTTATTTTCAAGGTTTCCATTAGTTGCAAAATATTGGAAAGTGAATATAATTTTTCTACTTGTGTCCATTTATAAACATATGTTGGTAAATATAGAGTCTCCTAAAAACTCACCTACTAATTTCATTTTCAAAATAGGTATATTCCTCTAGTAAACTAGTTGCCTCACACATATCAAGCCAAATTTGTAGTGTTACATGAGGATGCATCGTGGCCCCCAACGCACATGTGAGATAGGGATGCCCTTGGGATGGGGATCATACATATCCATTACCAGGGTATCAATTCCTCCATGGAAGATTCCTCACTAATACTATCACTAGGAGATCAAGGAAGAGAAATAGCTTAATGTCCACAAGTCTCCCAATTTTTTTCTAGGTTATACATTTAGATTAATTAGGAAATATATTCAAAATTGGGTAATATGAGCAATTTCTAAATCGCTATAATCAATGGCCAAAGTAAAAATTACCTTGAATCCTTATCTTGATATTAACCAAGTTGCAAACAAGAGTAACCCTTAACCCTTACAATGAAAATGAAAAATACCTTCAACCCTTACATTGAAATTAAGCAAGAAAATAGGTTGAAATAAAGTTCCAAATAGAAGAGGACACAAATAATACAAATGAATCTATCAACCTTACCTTGATGGTGCTGAAAATCTCTTAATTAGTCACACCTAGCCTCTTGCCTGCACTTTGCCATGTGATATGAAATGAAATTTCACTTTTTTTAAATATTCATAACAACATCAAAAGTTTGACACCAATATTAACTATTGTAAAAATTTCAACATTATCGAGATCAAATTTATAAAAAAAAATGAATTTGACAAGCCAAATTGGTGTGCTATTGGAAATTAATATTGAAAATTACCCTCGAATGTACTAGTGAAATTTGTGCTTCTTTTCTTTTGGTTGCCTTATATTTTCAAAAATCTTCTCTTAGAAGATCATAAAAATTTACTAATTAATATTTTCTACCACCATGCCATTTGCCACATTGAATGCAATTGTTAAGATTAGGCTTTCCCTATTTGTGAAGTAGATTTTTTCCTCTAATCATTAGTGAAGCATATAGAGTATAAATTTTGAGATTATTCTTATTGGAATTACCATTTTTCTAGGGTTTCTAACCATTGACATTGGCCTATCCATACAAATTAATCATGTACATCCTATTCATTGTCATTCTAATCCATTTCTCATCATATCAAAGAACAAGAAAATCATTCCAAGCTATTAATTTCTTCTTTGCTAGGTCACTTATAGTTTTACTCATGAGTTTCCATTTGGGAAATCATTGTATCATATATCTAACAATTTATGTGATGATATTCTTCCACTTTTACATCAATGCATGATGTGATATCCTTAGTTGGCAAAACCCCATGTGATATATTTGAGAATGTACCTAGAGCATAATTTTGTGTTGATTTATTTGGGTATCATTCAAAGTCAGTGAAAGATTGATCATCAATGTTGACTATGATAGAGGAATCCATGAATGAAAGAAATATGCATTTAGAAACTTTGAACCAGGGAACAAATAATACCTTGTCCCCCTTTAAGCCTTTCCTATGCTACTCCACTTTCAAGTTTTTTTCTTTGAATGATACAGACTCTATCAAAATTTCCCTTCTTAAACTCATGTCTAAATTCAGTGTTCTAATCTCTACATTAAAAATAATAAATTCATAAAATAGTTTCTAAATAGAAATTATCTATCTATCTAACACAACCATCAAATTTATTTATGCATTCAAGTTTAAAGCTGTCTTTTCTTCTATATTTTTTACTAATTGAAATGGTCTATCATTTTTCATCTTGTGTCCTAAGTAAGCCAATATGCTTATTCCTAGGAGGGTTTTGGTTGAAATGTTGTGAGATGCTAGAATTGTCAAATGCCAGAGAGAAGAAATTTGTTGGAAAATATGACAATTTGTTTGCATTGACATTGGTTGACATTTCTCCTTTTAACAACATCTCCCTATCATGGTAACTCCTATCACTTAGATTTTTAAACTTGTTTTTTTCCTATCCACCTTCCTCCTCTATCTGTGCCTTAGCAAGAATGACTGCAAAATGTAATGAAAATAATATGGTTTTATTTTATGATTCTATAAGCTACAACCTAAATCTACACTAGTAAAAGCACAAACATGTGTCACCCTTTTTTAAAGGAAAAGGCTAACAAAAGTATAATTGTTCACCTTCAATGATATAAAACTTGTATTATTATTTAGAATTTGAAAATAAAGCAAACTAATAAAATGTGTAGAAAATGATCACATTTAGGATTATAATTTTTAATAATTATTTGGAATAGGAATTAATATATTTTCATATTTTTTACACATGATATTTTGGTAGCTAAAAAATGCTAAAAATTAGGGGTCTAGTTCCCACCACAAAACTATATTAAAAATAAACATATTTCCCTTTGATTTTAGACTATATTATACATAACATATATATCTAGAACATTCAAAAATAAAAAAATTGGCTTTAGATTTATATTTTCTCTTTTATAATGATTGAAATTTCAACATACTTGAAATTGATAGTTTTCATCTCCCGCCACATTTTTGAAAAAAAATCTATTCTAACTCGAATAAAAACTATAAATTTTAGAAGAGGACTATCTCCTCTAGAACTTCATATAATTATTATATTTTTTTGATATGATAAATTATATTTTTCTTTCTCAAAATTGACATCTTTTCGAGTGTTAAAATACATTCTTGTAGAATCTTTTAATTATAGTATACTATATCTAATTAAAAAATATAAACTCTATACGAGAATATTCTTGACCTTGGGCTCTATAAAATGGTCTTTATAAGTTATTAAAAAAAATCATAAAAATAGTAAGAGTTATTGAAACTTTAGTTTTCTAAAATAATTATATCTCTTTAGTAATTGGATACAAACTAGTATAAAACATGCATTTAATAGACATTTCCAATTGGAAAAGTGTGAGACCATATATAACTTAGCTATAATGAATTTATATAGATCATATCTTTGAAAAAAATTAATTTTTAGATAAAAATACTCAAATTCAGTCATTTTGATAAGTTAGTATGAAAGATGACACAACTTTGTACTTCTACACCTGCAAGAATATGTTTGCATTTATAAAAAAAAGTGGTAGGAAATGTGAAGATCTACAAGTTCTTTATCGATACTGTAAACTCAAATGTAACTAAGTGTTTTAAACTTTGCAATAGGAGTAAAAGAGAAGATGTGGGTAGTTTATTGATTTATTTGTACTGGAAATCTATATTAATTTTGTAGTCTATTCACAACATAAAAATCATAATACATTATTAATAAGAATAAATGAATTTATATGTTATATCCAAATTATATCACCCATGTTCATACTTGTGTTATGGTTAGATGTAGACTTCACATTTTAACACCTTGATCCCATCCAAGTGGTGTGACCCTCCCTTGATGGGACGTAGCTATCTTCCCACAAAAATGTACAGTTGACCAATTTTCAAAAGATCGAAAAGATCATGGATTTTTTTGAAAATTTCATCATTTAATCTTCATCATCTGCATAGTTTGTAACCAAAAACAACAAAAAAATGAAAAAAAAAAATCAATATGTTTTCATGAATCTGGAAAAAAAACAGTTTGACCTTGTTTTTTCTTTGGTGCATTTTTGTGGGAGATTATCCTATCCCCCCTTGATGTGTCACATTGAATCTATGGGACTAAACATTACATGTAGCTTTCCCTTCGGCCATCACACTCAACAAATTTCTTATGAAGTATTGAGAATAGTTCTACCAACCCAACCTTGGCTATTGATGGATGCTACCCTAATCTATCACCACCAACCTCGAACTCAGTCCTAAAAACAAAAGGAAAAAGCTAAAAAAGGGCTAGATGGTGGTTATGTTTCAAAGTTTGGAATAAAATGTTAAAGGGCCAAACCCTAACCCTAATTGAATTAGGGTTAGTGAGAAATAGGATCTATAATAAAAAAAAATGTATCTCAAGTTGCTTAAGGATATATGTTCATAAATTTAAGAAAATGATTATATGAATTATTATTTTAGCATGTGATGAACAATACGCTTACCATAAAATCTATTGATGTGACCATTAAGAGAAATAAGAACAAAAGTGTTAGGGTGAGGATAACCAATTCGTTTGTAAATGAGAATTATTATATAAATGGGTCAATGCGTCATTGAAAGTTACATTGATTTTGAGCCTATGAAATGACACCTAATTTCAATTATTGGGGGCAATGTTGTTTGGTAGGATACACATTTAGTTTCTCTTTCATAGTAATGTGATGGATCTTGCACGAGATCTTTTACATTTTATTAATTAATTATCAACAAATATTTTTTTATTTGTTGGTAAGCAATGGTTAATTTGAAATTGAAATGTAAGAATGTTATTGTACTTCACTAAACATAACTAAAATGTTTCAAGATTTGTTAAATAAATTTGTGTAGTAAATATTTGAAAGAAACAATTTTTTTTAGATGTAAAGCTATAAATACCAAATTTAAATAGACACATATATATGACGAAGAAATAGACTTATAAAATATATGAATTATATTAGTTATTAAAATAATCATAACATTATAAAATATGTCTTATAACATAATTTAATATATTTGTAATAATATCTATAATTATATTACTATGTCATATTTATTTAATAGTTTAAAATCATTTAAATTTTACAAATAAATTTTCAAAACATTATTTGAATCATTAGGAAAATAAATATCAATATAAGCATTTTACTTACAACTAATTGTATAAAGCAATATCAATAGATCAATATAAACTAAATAGAAAAGAAGGTTGTCAAAACTATACGTAAATAAGTGCCACTGGCTAGTACTTGCCTTGTCAAAAATAAAGTAACACTTTATTTGATATAAGAGCATAATAATTAATTTTCAAATAATAATTTTTTTTTTCTCAAATTTGTTGAATTATTTTGAAAAGAAAATGCAAGTGTAAAAAAATATATTAACTTCTTTATTTTATTTATAGTGTTTTTATTTTCTTCTTAATATTGTTTTTCTTATAATTTATAACTTTAACATAAGAGTTAAATTTTTCTTAATCATTTAATTAAAAAATTAAAAAACTAAGAAATTTGTATATCATCTTCATCAATTATAACCCTTTTATATTTTGTTTCTAAGAATTAAATTCCCTTGAGCTTATATTCTAATATAAAATGACACATTTTAGAATTGTAGTAAAAGAAATTTAACAATCGTATTTTTAATATAGTTTAGTTTTATTTTAAATATTTTATTTTATATAAATATAATTTTAAAATTTTAAAATTTAATTCTTCTTTTTATTGAAGTGACAAAACTTCCATTAGTTTAATACAAAGAGAAAATCTAACACATGGTAATGTATAGATGGATTAATTTACTTAATTTTAACTTTGCATATATTACACTTTTTAATATAAAATTATTCTTCTGTCCATTTACATAGATCAAAATGATGCATGCATGTATGTTGCCACAAGTCATGAAACAAGTATAAGGTGCAAATAACTCATTTAGGGAATGATATACTAACATTTTATTTAAATTAGTACTATGGAAAGCAGCACTATGCATAAACATTGACAAGTGTTCTTTAAAGTTGGCTAAAAATTTAGAGACTTTCAAGAAATCTGTGTATAATACCCTAATTTTTCTAGCCAATAAGATAGTTTGGTAAACATACAAAGTTGTGTCACCATTCAGGATGACTTATCAAAACAATTGAATTTGAGTGTTTCTATCTAAAAATCAATTTTATTCAAAAATATAATCTAAATAATTCATTTTAGCTAAGTTATATATGTTCTCATACTTTTCTAATTGGGAATGTCTATTAAATGCATCTTTTATACTAGTTTGTGTCCAATTACTAAAAAAATAAAATTATTTCAGAAAACTGACATTTCAATAAGATTAACTCCTTTTAATGATATTTTGTTAATAACATATAAACACTATTTTATAGAGATCAAAGTAAAGAATTTTCTCATATAGAGTTTATAGTGTTTTACATAGATATTGTATATTGTAATTAAAAAATACTACAAGTACATATTTTAACACTCAAGAAGATGTTGATTTTGAGAAAGAAAAAAATAGTAAATCTTATTTAAAAAAATAGAAATCATATGATGTTCTAGAAGAGAGAGTCCTCTTCCAAAATGTATAATTTTTATTTTGGTTAGAATACATTTGGGACATGAAAACTATCAATTTCAAGTGTTGAAATTTGAATTGTTATAAAAGATAAAATAGAGGTCAAATTTTATTTTTGATTGATCTAGCTATATATGTCCTCTATAACATAATATAAGATCAAAGGGAGAAAGGTTTATTTTCATATATATACCTCTATATGGAGGTGTATAGGGATATGGGGTATTTTTTACCTAATATAAGGTATGAGGTGCCATGTACCTACACATGGAGGTAAATGGATATCCATATGGAGGTACATAGGTGAAAATAAAATAGGCATAGTGAGGGAGGAACAAGTGCTTACGTTTGTAAATAAGAGAGATATAAAAATGGGGGTATGAAAGTAGACATGAAGAGTCTATAAATAACTATAACATCATTAAAAGTATACAAGACTATCAACTTAACCCTTGTACCATTCAAAGGTGCAAGTGCTAGTTTTAGTATATATTGAATCTTTATTGAATCATCTTTCTTTAATTTTTACTTTATTCTTTGATATGTTGATCTTTATTGAATCATCTTTCTTCATATCAACATAATTTTAAATTTGGCCATATATATTGAAATCATAGTATTTGATATTTCTTGATTTTAGGCTTCCCTTCTCTAATTTTGTATAAACATTGTCAACCTTATTCTCAAGGATCTTGCATAATTAACAAAATCCATTAAAGGGTCGAGTTCTACCATTGTTAATTTGTTCATTTTTAATTAACCTTAAAATTGACTAGTCTTATGACCAAACATTTTCCACATCTGTAACATTGTTCAAAAAATAATCTAAAATTTTGATTGATTCTTTTACTACATTTAAATGCTTTGTGACTAAAATTAATGCAATAAAAATAATATCCATTGAAATAAGTGTGCCCTATTTTCTTGACTATAGCATATCTTGATTGATCTTTCTGAATTTTCTTGTCTTGATTTTTTTTTTATTATAGGTAGTTTTTGTGTCCTAATTCATCTTCAATCTTCTTATAAGAGAATTCAACAACCTTGAACCCTAGATAACTTTTCTCTTTTGTGTTTTTTTTTTTATGGCCACTAACTCATCATGCTTTAGAGTACTCATTTTGAATTTGTCTTCCTTAGTTTTTGTTCTTTCTAAATTTGATTTGAGAAACATTACTTCCTATTCCAATTTCTTTCATAGTTGTGTATTATTTTAAAATATGGAATTTCAAGGTGAATTTATCTTTAAGTGTTCACAACTATTTTACATAGAAACCCCAAAATGCATAAAATCAAAGCAAGGAGTAACTCTTAATATATGATAACCATTTATACAATATTATATTTCCATATTTTCATAGAATTCACTAGTAGATAGGACTTATTTTTAGGATATACAAAATAGACTACTGTGATTGTATCTTGTATATGCATGAAGTAAAGTTACAATAAATTTTAGCATAAAGAGTTCACAAACTTCATCTAAGAGATTAGTGCATATCTTATCCATGACCATATGCATATCTTCTATTTTTTAATTGCCAAAATTCATGCAAAAGATGTTCATATATACATCTTCATGAATACAATATGTTGGTTTGAACAAAAACAACTAATCCCAAATAATAATGTACATTGGAGTTTTGTATGATAATGTGTGAATTTTTTTTTTATCATGACTTAGTTTATATTTTGATATTCTATCTGGATTTATCTATGTAGTTTATGAGTCAAACTCATTAACCAATGTTTTAAGAGTAGTCATTGACATTAAGAGTAGTCATTGATATGAACTTGTCTCTCACAAGAATGAGTGTAATTATTAATACTTAATGCATCTAGGTGATCCCTATATAGGTGAAACATCTAGGAGACCACCCATCTCAATACTACTCCAGCTCAAATGCAATTAACCATAAAGTTTCCCCCAAGGTTAACAACACTTTTCTTGCAACCTCATTTCCAAAGTTAGTTAATAATATATTTTATTTGTACTAAGTTTAATAAATGTTATACATTTAAAGAGAGGTCAGAGACCTCATGCAAGAGGAGAGAACAAGCCTCCTTGAAAATTTTAGCTGAACTATGAAGCCTTTAATATCTCATAAGGGGATATGTAAAAATTATTATAAATAAATGCTTGAGGCAACATATTTATGTATAAGGGTGACCTTGACCTTGAGACAATATCTCTTTTAAGTATAAGATAATTGATGGCATGGATTTTTCAATAACAAAATGATTGAATAATTTATAATGTTGGCATTTTTTGTGCATTAAAAAAGATCTAGAACTTTTTTTAATTTTTTGATTAAATCAACTGGAAAATAATTAGTCCAAAATAAACATCCAAAAAAACATCAATACATAAGGCAAAATGAAAGGAAATGAATTCAAGAACAGAAACCACAAAATAAATCAAGAAATAAACCATAAAGAAAAGAATGAATGAGTAAAATAAATAGATATGGAACTAGACTGATGGGAGCTTATTGTTGTTCAAATCCTAATTTAGTTCCCTAAGAGTATCCATAATGGAAGTCTTTCTAGGATAGCATAGAATAAACCACTTAGAAGGGCCTTCTTTGACTAGTTGAAAAAAAACTTGTATGATCTCCTCCCTCTCCTTTCTTTTACCCTTCTTGCACTTTGATTCCTCCTAGAGAGTCTTGATAAAATTAATGATTTATCCATCATCAACTTGTTCATTTTGACTACATTAACCAACTACTTGTTAAAACTTGACTAGTTGGCTTTGATTTTGGTAAGGGCATAAAGCATTTCATAATTACCTTCCTCAAAGGGAATTAGAGATTTAATTTTATAGTCTTTCCCTTTAATAAATTCCAAATTATCTAATTTTTGAGCTATCTCATTGGTAATCTCCCACAACTATTATCATCACCAATATTGGATCAATCCACCCACTTTTTCATTTTCCTTCTAGAGAATAAAAATCTTATGAACTTGACAACATTGTGAGGAAAATTTGCAGTACCTTCAATAGACATGAGTTCATTCAAATGGAGGGATAAAATATTATGGGGGAGATCAAGGTCTTCTTTATAGGTATGGAAAGAACAAATAATAGAAGATGGATTATAATCTTAGCTTGGGTTTTTAGTAAGACTATATTCTAGGGTCCAATATGACTCAAGAGGAAGAGAAATCCTCTGAGGCCATGTGCATCTCCTATAGTTATTTATCCTTAGCTAAATATCTCAACTTGGATTTTATGAGGGAACTAATCCTAGTTGTACTAGAGGCAAGAAAGTTAAGGAATGGGAATCCTTCAAATTATCCACTTGATTACTTAATTCAATAATTTTAAATGGGGATTTTTTGGGCCTACATCAAGGTTATAGGCCAAGAGAAATCTATGTAGAAGAATGATTAAACCTTGGTGTGAATAGATACCCTCGTTGTATTTGATTTCATAGTATCCTAAAATAAGGAAGACAAAATAAATAAAAACTAAATTTGAGCTTCATATTTTACTAAAAAGTTATTGAGCATAAGAAAAATATGAGAAAGGAACAATTTAAACCTACCTTCTAGGGTGATAAACTTGATCAACATAAAAGCCACACATTCACACTCTCTAGGCAACTCTTGTCTATTGAAATCATTCTGCAAATGTGGAATTTTGTTACCCAATCTGAGGAAAATCTTGAGATCTTATTTATATTGAGATTTGGAATTTCTTGGGATGGAATTGCAATCCACCAATAATATAATAGTTGTATCTATAGATTACACCAAAATAACACAAAAATTACTTTTAATATTCACCTTCCCTTGATCCTCAAACATAACAAATTATTTTTGAAATACTAGGATCAAAACCCTTCATTCCCTTGATATGATTATCAACACATGATCATCTTGTAGAAAAGGCCAAAGGGTCTTGCTAAATTTGACCTCACCTCAAGTCTCATGCTTTGTGTAAATATTTTTTATGACCATGCCTGACATAAAGAAGGTAAATATTACTTATAAAAAGTATATAGAATAATCTGTACTTTTAAAAATATAGTTAAAGTATAAAATTTCTATTGATTGTATATCATAATAGAAGTATAATATTTAAATAGAGTATACAAGATTTCATATAATAGTAAAATGAAAAAGAATTGAATGACAAATTTATTTTACCTCAAAATAAATAATAATAATATCTATTAAAGAAAATAAAGGTAATAGTTATTATAATTAAATATTTAAATATAAAAATAAAAACACATTTCTAAAAAAATAAAGAAAGAAGTGAAAAATTATATTAATTGTATAGTATATACCATATAAGAAGTGTGATACTTAAATGTGATATATCAAGAAAAATTAAGAATAAGATATTTTTACTTCAAAATCAAAAGGTACTTTATAGGGGACCGTGTTGCACCGATTCCTACAGTCTAAAAAAAAAAAGGTACTTTATTTGATTAAATAATAGAATATAACAATTATCAATTAATCTTTTAAATAAAAATATAAACAGGACTTTTAAAATACAAAAATTAAAATAGAAAAATGTTCAGTATTCCTCTGCTAAACTTCCAAAATACTGTCATTGAAAAGTCACACCTCTCCACAGATATTTGGCATAATCAATGTTTTAATATTATAAGCAAAAAGTTAGAAAAGGCTTCTTGCAACATTTGATTTAACCAGAATTTTATAAATTAACATGTGCAAATGCCATCACCATCTAATGAGAAATCACTCATATCCACCATATTCTTCATCTGTACATTGGAAACATATTTTCTTACAGACTCTCATAACTAAACAAAAACATATTTTCTTACAAACTCATAACTAAACCAAAAAAAAATTGGGACAAAGATTCTTTTGATTGAAACAATCTCAGAGAAGAAGACAGTAGAATATATTTTATGCATTCCTTCGTATTCAGAACGTCATTGTGCACCACAGTAAGTCCAAGCAATAATTGTGATTTCTTGTCTCTTTCAGTTTTTCTCTTCTGAGGAGATTTTATTCTGCAATTTCCATCTCACTAAAAATAAACCAAGCAGTTGGCAATCTTATCGTCAATATAGAAAATCATTAAAAGAGATATGTATAAGATAAGTCATCGTTCCTGAGTCCACCAAAAAAATATTTCTTATCTTTTCATTGTGGAAAAATTAAAAATTATTTCAGAAAATACAGAGAACTTAACAGAGACGGAAAGAGAAACACCTATTTTTTTATTCAAAGACAAAACTATAAAATATTACTTGAGTTAGGATTGCCCCTGCATATCATTGTTTATTTGAATATATTCTTCTTTTTAATTATTGATTATTTAAATATATATTGAGTTTTGTATCTATAGTGAAGATACAAGTTTTATCTATTTTAAATGGAGTTGTCTATTCTTAATACTAACACTTGCATTCAAGGGATAAGTGGATAGATATTTGATTTGAAAGCATAGTTGAAGTTATATATAATAAAACTAATTGTATAAGAAAATGAAAGTATACAAACATGTATCATGTTTTGTATTTGTGTATTTTGGTCGTCTTCTTCACTTTTTCAAAATGAGTGCAATCGCTTTGCACCAGTCAAAACTAACATTTTTTTTCATAAGTTAAATAATTATAAAGTTTTAATTTTATGTAATAACTTTTAATATTATATATTTTATTTAGATATTGCATTATAATATTATATTTATTCATAAAGTTTTACTGAATATTAAAACAATAGTAAAACTATTTATTATAGATAATTACTATTTTTACATATTAACTCCCCCTTGTAAATATCTCTTATCATCTTCAATCATGTTTTTTATTATATATAATTTTATATTTTTCACAATATTTTAATATATAACAAAAAGTGTCTTCTTGACACATGTGGTCATACTCAAATGAGGCAATGGTATCTCCTCACTCATTTTTATCATTCTCAATTTGTTGCTCACGGTGTTGCACACTTGTAACATTCTCATTGGGAATGGTAAAGTGAGCACATGAAGATATATAAATCATTGTTCGTTGGCATTACAATTTATTTAATGCTCTAATAATATTTTGAGTAGTTGCACCTCTCAATACTCATGCTGGCCTACTCGTTTGGTTACTGGAATATGAATAGGAAATTAGGAATATGTTTTCTATTTTCCGTTTGGTGCATCAATTGGAATAGGGAATAGTAATACATATTTCCATTTTACTTCTAAAACGAACTTATGTCCATTCCAAAAAATAGTTGTTATTGGAATAGTCATTCTTATTCCCAATATGCATTCATATTCTCAATTCCTATGCCTCCAACCAAACAATTTCATGTTATAACCTCTAAAGTGAATTATAATAGAAAATATGCACATATTTTAACAAGTGCCAAATTGAATATATAGTGAATTAATATTGTTAGTAGGATAAATGTAGTGAATTAATATTAGATTGATACATTGTTGCCTGGTTATAAAATTGTTTCAATTTTATAGGCCATGGTTAATTTTTGAAACTTTCTTGGTTTTAAGCCTTAAATTGGTCATTTTATCTTTGAATTTTTGTGAGTCTCTAAACTTCCATGTCCCCGGCTCGTTACCAGCTCTGCATAGCACTTAAATTTTTTAAAATCTGACTTCAAAAGGTTAATGATAACCCCCAAAAACATTTTTTTCTTAACCATTAACCTCCCAAAAGGTTAATGATAACCCCCAAAAACACTTTTTTCTTAACCATTAACCTCTCAAAAGGTTAATGATAGCTCCCAAAAACACATTTTTCTTAACCTCTAAGAAGCTGTTAGTAACTTGTTTAAAACTCTTCCATAAGAAGCCATATATGTACATGAGAGAAATTGGCAATAACAATGGAGATGTCCAATCCATGGAATCCCAAGAAAGAAAAAGAATATCATGTGGAATTGGAGGAATTTGCAAAAATAAGCGATGATGGTGGTATGAATTAGTGCGGGTCAGGGAGGGGTTACAAATGTGGAATAGTTATGCAATCCAGATGAGTTCCCATAAGATGGAACTAGCCATTATAATCTAGGTGCACCAGGCTCAACCTTTGAAGAATTGTAAAGGAAGGGTAGGCCACGTATAATCAAGTGAAAGTGTGTGGGCTGAGGTGACTTCATTTGTAGCCTTAAATGGATTCAACTAGTGAAGTGGATTTGGCACAAGTATGAGCAACATAGGAGTTAACGTGGCTATTTCTACCGGATATCCAAATGAAGGAAATGGTGTGTAGCTGGAGCTACAGAGCATTGTTGTGTAGGGACCAACTGAAGGAATCCAACACTCTCTTCTAATCATTTCCATGAAACAACATGCCTTAGAAGCTAGTGCTATCCAAAATTAGTGAAAGTCTTTGAGAAAAGAAAAGACCACATCATGGAAACATTCACCAAGGCACGGGTACTGGGTGATCCGAGTCTTTCTATTGCATGAATTTCTTAGTGAAATGTCTCTTTTATCAGCCATGGCTTTTCTTCTTCTCTCAACCTATGACACTCGATGACTTGGCCATTCAACAATAAAGAAGTCTCAGGTACCAATAAATCAAAATATTTAAAATTCAGAGCTAAGAACTCGGCATGAATGAAGTTCACACTCATCAAATTCGAACTTCATATAAATGTATTTTCTTCCACTATCAAAGTGTAGAGATGACAGGGTGGAGATCAGTCAGTGAAGAAGAGCGCAATGTGTTTGACATTATGTCTAAGCTGATTCAATGGTATTCATATAACTAAGGCAAAGTACGTGGACAGTCAGACCAACCTCCCTTCATCTTCCAACCTGAATGCATGGAGATCAGTGATAGTTGCGAAAATAGACAAGACACAGGAGCTGTTTGATCCAATTTTTCCATTTTCAACTTGACCGTGGACAAGCACATGAACCATTTGATAAAACACCTTAGAAAAGATAAAGTTCAGGCATGACATGTGAACTGTTTGGAAATTTCATCCTCAAGTCCGCAACTCCTAATGAAAATCAGAGAAATTCAATCGAGGAGATAATGATCACTTCTAATCTGCATAAGGAAGGTATTTTGATGCCACTATGATGAAGCAAATATCATGTAACACCACCTTAGACTTCTCTTCCATTCTCACCAAGAATCCATGGGTGCAAATGGATAAGGTGTATGCGTGGTAATACAAAGGAGCGCCAATTGTGTTGCTAAATGCCTCAGAGTGATATTGTCTTGAGTAAACATTTGGAATGATTGCAGAGCCAAATTATGAGTGAAACATATCATGAAGAATAAGGTTTGTGATGATTTATAGAATAAATACACCAAATGCTTCACACAACATGCACCATTCAAACATACAAAGAAAAGTTTGGGAATTCATAATGGCATGCATCGAGTAGTATATACAAGGCACAGGATGTTGCACTATGCTTTTTCGAATGAGCTTTGGATTTCCCTCAAGGAACACCCAATTGGAATCATTCTTGGTGCATTGGATATCCTCGCCACCTATATTTCTATACAAGGAGTGATCTCTGTATATGCTGGAAAAACATAGGCTTCATTGCTTTCCTCACATTTGTTTGTGTCTCCTAATGCATTTGAAAGTGGCTTCACTTTACTTTCAGAGGGACTAATTGACTACTTTGATTGGGATCAAGAAGCTTCTCTAGTTTCTTCATCAAGACGAATTATCTAACTTAGATCCTAGAAGATATAAATTTCAAGTCATACGTTGTAGATTATTTCTTTGATCATTTTGGGTTAATTTTATAGAGGTTAATTAACCTCACCCAAATCACATATTCCTCAAGGTAGTTACTAACCACAAAAGGGTAGTTATTAACCTCTGTGTCTATATAAGGGCTTTTTTGGGCATTGTAAAGGGACTTTTTGGTTTTAATAAGAAGGGAACACTATGCTGCAATTTTGATTGAGAGATAAATTTTGGAAAGTATGTACACTTTTTATCTCTAAAATTGAAAATCTCTTTTTTCTTCTTGGTGTAAGGAAGTGAAATGAGATGTGCTTTGGGTTCCTTATATTGAAATCAAAATTGTTATGCGTTGTAGTAGACATTCTCATGGTACTATGTGAGTGTTTATGAATGATAATGAATGTTCTTGATAATACAGGTTGCTTTCAAGCGTAGTTCTTGATCAACCTTGTTATCAATCTTGTTTACCGAAGAAGGTTGTGAAGGCATGTGGTGCATTCGTCCTAGATGACTTTCTCTTGAACTTTAAGTTTTAAATTATTTATTTAAAAATCCTTTAAAAATTATATCATATGAGGGAGTTGCCCCTCTAAACGCAGAGGAAGGCCACATACCAAAGGCCTCTCCAACTATTGTGAACGGTTTGCCACACACTTCGTTGGGCAAATGCTACTATGACAAATTTGTTTACCAACATACATGAATTTTTTTTTTATCAATCACCCCTCCTCATATTTTCATATTGTTTTAACATTTGGAGATGTTAGAAATGAGAGTGAAATAAAATGTTATATATTTACTTAAGTCTATGTGAATAAGATTAGTTTAAGTAAAATTATAGTATATAAATATAATGAAATAATTTGAATTAAAATTATTTTTATTAATATTTATAATTCTAAATTTTTTTCTTTTATTAGTTGTGATTGAGTGAAAAAATCAAATGTGTCTTGTAATAAAAAATAAATTTAAAAGATTATGATTGCAATTGTAAAAAATAAACAAATATTTTTAAAAATAAATAAATATTCAATATCTTTAATTATTTGCTATCAATACAACCTATCAAATTGGTGAAAATTAACTTTTAAATGCATAAAATTCATCATTAAATTAATTTTTTTTAGAAGTATGTCACTTACATAAAAATTGTGAATGGTGATTGCTGCAAATTAATTGAATAATTGGAACAAGTGTGCCTAGAAGAGGAAAGTAATACCTTCCTCTACACTAAGAATTCTTCAAAACTTTAGTGTCTTTAAACAATTTTATTTGTGTTGTTTTACTTATATGAGACAAAAAAATTATTACAAAATTGATATACATAAAATAAAATTTAAAATAATTTGAATCACAAGTTTTCTAAAATATTGAAGGGGAGTTAAAAAAGAACACATCATAAATTGTGTTCAACTTTTTGTAGTTGTATTATTATTTTTAGTTAGAATTAAATTAATTATTTAATAAAGAAAATCAATAATTTATCTTAAAAAATCAAATTAATCACACTCGATTAATGAATATTTTCTTATAGTTTACATAACTTGTCATTATGTCATACTTAGTGGGAATAGAAGTGAAGATGCAAAATGTCTTACATAAAAAATATAGAAAAGTCTAAATGAAAACTTTGAAAAATATATAACTAGAACCATTATAAATGCAATAATATGATTGCAATGTACTAAAATGGAAAAATTTGAGGATAAGAATAATAATATCATACAACACCTTATCATATGACACTTATCATAATACTTGCCGATTCTCAAATTCACATAATATTGATCACTTACCAGTACTGTATGCTCACCCTTGACTTATGAAATTTGATATGGTTTCTGGTGCTTTAACCTTTCTCTCTCTAACTCCATAACCATTTCCTCGAATGCCAAATTCTCTAAACTCCCACTATCAATATCACCTTCCAAAACTTTTCTACAACTCTACATTTGATCTTGAACTGTTGGAATAGACAAAGTCATTGGAATAGACCAAGTCCACGTCACTCTCCTATTGCAACTAAAACTACAATTAACTCCACCACGTGTGTACATGATTGAATATGTCTTCAAACACATTTCAAGGTTCTTAATTTAAGTGTTAGTGCTATCACATTACACCATACACATGTACGCTCTAGACTCTTTGTTTGTAGCTGGAAGTCCTCTATTTATAGAGGTTATCTAATCTATATTATTGTGCAGCCAGATTAATAAAATAGTCTTGTTATCTACTATCATCATTTTCTTTGTTTT
This sequence comes from Cupressus sempervirens, assembly GCA_028749045.1. Taxonomy (NCBI): domain Eukaryota; kingdom Viridiplantae; phylum Streptophyta; class Pinopsida; order Cupressales; family Cupressaceae; genus Cupressus; species Cupressus sempervirens. Next base: position 319,911,772 of record CM053793.1, on the reverse strand, counting down.
CTATTTTTTAATATGGTATTAGAGCAGATTTGATTTGTGGACTGTAATTTTTTTTGGGTGTGCTCATCTTTGATCTTTGTTGATTCATGAAGCTGCTATCTAAGAAAATGTAAGAGAGAAGATATGCTACTGCCAAATAAAAAGAAAGGAAAATCATTGAAGTCAATGCCTATAACAAAGAGAACTAGCATTGAGAGAAGCTAGTTGAAGAAAGAAAAGATGTGACTAAGGAAATTGGGTAGGATAATTGGCTGTTGGATGCATGAGAAATGTATAACATTTGGACAAGCATTCTTGTCAATTAAAGGGAGAGGAAGAAAGGTTTTCTACTCTAAGAATTGGAAAACTCTAATGATATACATATACTAAAATAATATGTTGAAAATCATGAATATCAAATAGTGACGGTTCTAATAAGAGGTGCATTATCAGTTGTGCCCTACACCACAAGTTTTTTTTCCTTTCATTTTGACATATTGATGAACTATGTATCTAAAAAATATTTGTAGAGAACTAGTGAGCACAACAACTGGGTATCCATGTGCCTTGGTAGATGGATTATTTTTCATATGGACTCAATATTATTGTGCATGAGAAAAGTTTAGAGCTGGTTTCACTGTCATTGTAACAATATTTTTGCAAAGTTGGAAAGGTTTGTTGTAAGCCAAAACCACTTGTTTAGGTGAAAAACCTAAAAGTCTTAAAGCATTTGTGGTAAGCCAAAACCATTTGTTTAGGTAAAAAACCTAAAATTTTATTGAAGGGTTTGTGGTAAGCCAAAACCACTTGTTTAGGTGAAAAACCTACAAGTCTATTAAGGGTTTGTGGTAAGCCAAAACCACTTGTTTAGATGAAATGCCTACTAAGAATATGATAATCAATTGCATTAGTTGGGGGAAATCGCAAATGCTTATGGGTGAACTGATTGAAAAAACGCATATCATAATGACAGAAGAAACAAACTGATAATTAGAAGGAAAATAATTTTTTATATGTTGTATAATAGGTACCTAACATAATTTCTTCCACATAAAAGTCTTTAGTGGTAGAAATTAAGAGAGGTTGTTGGAATAGACAAAGTCATTAGACCAAGTCCATGTTGTTCTCCTATTGCAACTGAAACTATAGTTAACTCCACCATGTGTGTGCATGATTAAATATGTCTTCAAACACATGGAAAGGTTGTTAAGTGTTAGTGTTGTCACATTACACCATCCACATGTATGCTCTAGACTCTTCATTTGTAGCTGGAAATCCTCTATTTATAGAGGCTATCTAATCTGTATTATTGTGCAGCTAGATTAATAAAATAGTCTTGTTATCTATTGTCACCATTTTCTTTGTTTTCTATTTTTTAATATGAAAAAACTCTTTCTCACTAGATTCTCCTTATTCTTTTCACTTTCTCACTGTGTTCTTATTCCGCAAAATGAATGATCATGATCCAGTGACCTAGAATGGCATGGACTTTTGTGATAATTCTTCTTAAAATACCCCTCATAGTCTAATATCCCTTAGACCAAAAATAAAATAAAATTTATAGATAAGAAACATTATTTTTTTTTGTATGAAATAGTTCATATCCTCATTAAAAAAAAGAGGAAATGTTAACTTATTTACTTTTATATAGTTGTATCTCTTCTCTTGAATACAAAAACAAATAGTAGTAACATATAATAGTATTACATATGTTGTCAAATACAGAGATAATCTCAGACGTTCGTCTCTCTCTTCAAGGATTAATATTCTCCTCGTATAAATGAATACAAAGAAAACCTAAAATTAATAATAGTAAAAATATTACTAAAGGGGAACCCTCTGCATAGCACCAAACACCATTATCGCTAATTTTAATCAGGAAGAATAATATAACAAGTGGTAATAACCAGCAACTTCACACTAGATAAAGAGTGGGATGGTGTCAACCATAGGCATGAATCATGAGAGAAAATGTATCTTTGTTATCTATGATAGAAATCAATGGTATTGTGCTAGAAATAACTGCAAACTATGTGAACCTCCTGTGCAGTGGGTATTCCCCTTCCATTATCTTTTAAGTAAACCCTAATTGCTGCAATAAAAGTCCAAAAGTAACTTTTAAGAAAAAACAAACTAAACAGAATATTTTTCAAATTGCAACTTATAATTTAAATTTTAAAATAAATACTATGCTTCTAATTTCTATATTAGTAATTATTATACTCCAATTCAAAATGAAAAATTGTTAGTTGAGGAATTTAGTGAAAAGAAATAAATAGAACTGAAAGTGAATTTTTCATCCACATGCATAACTGGAGTTATTTTCCAAGATCGGTGAGAATGGAATTTGAAAAGCTAATGTTCATTATGTTTTGGCTGGAGAAAAGGAACTGCAGTATGGGGGGGCAGTTGATTTAAAGGACGTGGAGAGAGTTTGTGCTTCCCAAAACATCCAGGTTCCTTACTGTTTATTTTGTTAAATGTGCAGAACAGCCGGAAAAAAGTATTGATATTAGTTTCAAATTGTTTATTTATTTATTTAGACTGTTAAACAAACATTAGAACAATAACCCTTAATTGGGTTGTGTAAACTCAGAGCTACAAACCGCAACTTAGAAGGAGTGACATAAGTTTTAGTTTTGCTGAATTGAATAGGAAGGGAAAAACAAATTATAAGCAAGTTTGTTCATTGTAATAGGCTGACGGTTGTCACTGATATGTATAGAAATAGAAATGGTTCATTTTTCCTGAATGCGATAGACCCACTGCCCATCGTTATTTGATGTTTTCTTTTAAATCTGAGGCTGTGGCTGTGGAAACCTGGACTACTCTCAAATCCCAGCAGCCATAATAGCATGGTTGAGTCCTTATTCATTTGGTAAAGTCAGAATATACTTAAATTTTGTATCAACTATTTGTTTTACTCTTACTCCACGTTTTTCCTTATCTAGCTATGATTTCGTACCAGCCTGTTACAATGGTGTGCTTCATGATATGACATCTGGTTTGATTTAAAAAACAAGTCCAGAATTAGTAAGTTGCTGCTGTAGGATGACACTATGTGAAAATGGAAGGGTAATGTCTTTTTTTTTGTAAAGAATAGATGTAACTAAGTTTATTGGAGTGAGTAACACTTGTTTAAATTGCCCGTCGTGTTAAAAATTAGCAGCAGATCAGACTGTTAATCTTGATTTAAAAATCAGTGCTGTAGTAATTATTTTCCACTTTTTGGTGAAACTTTTTTTTTTCAAAATAGTATGAAAGAAAGTAAAAGTTTAAATTATCTTTTATGTTTAAAACTTAAGTGAAATTTTAGTTCTGTAAGCTTATTCAAATAGTTTGGAATTTTTCTTTTCTTTTTAAGGTATATATAATGTTTGGAATTAGATGTCACCACTGATTTAAAAATATTGATTTCTTTTGATTTATTCTTGCTAAGTATTTATCTTCATGAGCATATTTGTGTATGGATGATTTTCTCATAAAATAAAAGAGGGTAGAAGTTGTTCATTTGGAAACTTGTGTTGTTTCTTCTCATTTTCTACCTGCCAGTCTTTTATTCTAAACTGGTTTAAGATGCTTGGCAAAGCTTGATAAAAAATTTATGCATATGAATGAAATGCATTGGTTATTTTGCTTTGTTCTCCTTCTTCCATATTCTTGTGAATGTATCTACTAGACATAGGTGTAAGTAGATTAGATCACTTGGCTGCAATAGATCTTTCTAATCCAACTATGCCAAGTTGCCAGCCTTCTCATGCTAGGGTCAAGTAGTTCTTCTTAATCGGAGAACCTTAAGAAGCTAACCACTCCATGGTTGGGTGATAAAAGTGTCTAGACCAATCTTTCATCTCATGATAGTGGATGGATAACAGTTCGATGGCTTGGAGACAGGACAACTTGTAGATGGGCTCTCAGGTCTAATGTCATGTTAATTTTGTTGGATTTATAATATCATACATTTTATATCATATGATGTACTTATACTTCTTATGATTGACATGCAGGTTGGCATACTACTAATAGTTGTTATATATGTAGATTTGATAAAGTAGTTATGTGAATAAAGTGACTTTTGATTCTTTTTTTACTTAGATATTCCACACTTTATGGTTGTTGTGCTTATGTGTCATTGTTTTCTAGTTTTTGGTTCTCACATCTTGTAAGTAGCCACTAGTATGAAAATTGGTTAAATGTGTATACCACTTTCATAGGAGAAAACTAGTGTTATATAACATTATATAAAGATATAATATTTGAAAGATATAATTTTATACTAATTCAGATTGTAGAAATAAAAAATATTAGCTCAATATTTTGAAACTTAAAATTTAGCATCTATATTTTTTGACAAATCTAAACAAAAATTAAAAATACTTTGTTGTAATTGGTTCAAATAAAAGGAATTTATATCTAGTTGTACGCATTCAAATACTAAAATTCATGATATAAAAATAATTATTTTCTAAAAGCATTCATGGATATCATAAAATTCAAGCAATTTTAATAACAAAAATATTAAGCTCAATTATTATGGACATTATTTATTAATTTAAAAAGTTAAAAAAAATTGAAAAGTGGGATCAAAATATATTTAGTAAAGTTTCATTTATTTTTATGAATTTTTTATCTAATAGAATTTTAGTTGAGACACATATTCTTATTTTAATTTTTTTAATGGAAATCTTTAATCATTTTGATTTTATGATAGAGTTGATTTTTAACTTTCAAAGAAGATAATCCATGTTGCCAAAACACAATATCTATTTGTCTCATGCATACAATCAAATGAGATTGCTACATCATTTGTTGTGGGAGAAGGTAAAACAACCAACCTATTGGATATTTTTGTAAGCAAATCTAAGTGAAACATGAATTAAAATCCAAAGTGAGATCTTAGCTAGGGTAGTATGAAGGTGTTGAACAATATAACACTCCTAAAAGTCCTTTGGTGAATTTTATATAATAATTGAGAAGTCTAGTTTGATTTATACAATCATCTAACAATAATCAATGACTTTTTCTTAGGTTGAGAGACTTTAGATCAAATATAGGAAACAACTAGAGGTTTCATGCGTTGGTTGTTATCACTTGAACACTAATGACTTGGATTTTATTAGGCTCTTTATTTAATAATAGTTCATTTATAGATCATTAAAAATATGATAGTGATGTCATCTTTCTATACCAAAATATCTCGATTAGTAGAACTTGTAATAGGGACATATGATTCCTCAATTCTTCCTCTTTAACAAATATGTCATTAAAGTGATTAGAAGGTGAGGCATCACTGGGAAAATTATTAATAATATCATCCTCTTATGCTAAATTATTTTGATCAAGGAGGCACTTTTTTATGAAAATGATGAACACCTACTTATTTTTCTCTTAAAATTTTTGTACCACCACTGAAATCCAAAAAATTGACCAATAAAATTATTACTTTTTCATAAAAGGGGCTAGTAGTTTAGAAACTACACTGAATTTCCTACATATTATATTATTACAAATTTTTTGATATAAGATTTATAACTACTTCAAAATTTCAAAATCAATTTAACTAACCCTAATTTATTGATTTTCCATTGCCATTTAAGGCTCTAGTTTGGTATACTATGATGTTGCACATACCCATCTCTTTATGAGATCTTTAATAATCTTTTCCATTTTCTCAACTCTTTCCATTAGATTTTGAAAGGCACTATCATCTTAATTATGCTCCCCTGTTTGATCTTTCCCATTACCTTCCCACACTTTATTGTCAATTTCTTCCATTTTTTCTTGCATGGATCTATAATTAATGTTCAAGGTTTTGATGGAATTAAAATAAAATTTCCATCTAAAAATTATAGAAAGAAATAGCCTCCATCATTTTCAAAACACCAAGGGGGATAAACCCTCGTATCTTTAAGATAATCCTCCAATAACTTAACATTAACCTCATCCATATCCATCATATTGACCACGGGGAAATTTCATTTATTACTTTCCTTTTCATAACATTCACCCACTTCAACATTCTCCTTTTGGACTGAGACCTGAGGAGAAATTTCCACATCATGTTCAACAGATTCAGCATACTCATCAAGGTGAGGTGCTCCTTTCTTCAAATCTTCTACATTTTCCTCATTGGTAATCCCTTTATCCTCCTCACTCTTCTAATCCCTAGATTAGACTATGTTCTTTTGAGAATGATTAGAAATAGGTGAAGGAATTTTTTTGTGTGGTCTGTATATTTTTTAACAGAACCATATGAATGATCTATCTCCCCCCATCTATAGGGTACAAAATCTTCCCTTCTTCAACAACCTCACCTTCTAACTCCATTTTCATGTCCTTATAAATCACATCTTTTTCTTCCTCCTTGTTGATTCTGATGCAACATCACCCATCTCAACAATGATATAGTTACCCTTACCTTTGCTAATTCTCAGGCTCAAAGGATTGTCCTTTTTAATCAAAGAAGACTGTAGGATAGATGCTTTAAAATTCTTCACCATATATTCAAATATTGACCTCATCATCCGTTCATGTAGAATTGGCTTATTAGGTTTCTCCCTATAGGCCTTAATGTTGTAAGTCAAAGAACAAAGCAAGTAGAAAGGAAAAAAGACACTCTTATACTTAAAATGATTCAAAAGGAAAAAATGACAAGTATTTGTTCTATCATAAGGCTAGTCAAGCATAATTTATATTCCATTACTTCTTTAAGAACCTTCTGTAGGGCCCATTTGCCGTTGCACCAAAAGCCATGACTATTAGTGAACATGGAACACCACATAATTAACCACTTGTGGGCAGGGGAGCGCATCGCATCACCCAACAATCTCCCCCTCGACGCGCATACCAGGTGCTTACGCGGGTCGGGATGGCACCGGGGAGATTTGAAACCATGACCAAGCCAAAACCAAGCTCTGATACCAATTGTAGGGCCCATTTGCCGTTGCACCAAAAGCCATGACTATTAGTGAACATGGAACACCACATAATTAACCACCTGTGGGCAGGGGAGCGCGTCGCATCACCCAACACCTTCTTTCAAAAAGTTTTAGTAGATGAAATAGCATAAAAAACACTTTTCCATGACTAAAAACCCATCTTTATGTTTAGGAAACCTTTTAACATGTTTTGAAATATCTTTATTTGGGTACTTATGTATACCTTTAGTGCTTAGTCCTATTACAATGGTTGCCAAGATTTCAATGTTCATCTTGAAACTTCTTCTCACCATATTCAAAGTCCCTACATCCCAACCTTGGATAAATTCTTTAGTGATTTTCGGATATGAGTCCTTCATTTGGTCCATAAACAGAACCATGCCCCCATTTTAAAGCTTTTCCTATAGCTCAAGTTCTTTTTCCCCCTTATTACAGTTTTGTGGTTCCCTTCATTTGAAATCTTCTTCCATTATAGCAAAGAAACTAAAAACTTCTTATAAATTTCCACTCAATGTGAAAATACTAAATATAGGACAAGAGCATAAAATAAAAATTGCAAAGAGATCACCAACAGACTATGGCAATTTATATGATTCTTAGGCTTTGTACTAGTGAAAGTGCCATAATTATTGAATTTAGTGCCCTAAACACTACCTTTCATAGTTAGCAAGATTTGTGATATCAATAACTTTGGTGTCTGTCTTGTCATGATTAATGAGGATTTTTAAATTTTCAAAACATTCGATTCTATCATTCCAAGAAATGAAAGATATATTAGACACCACCACATTTTCTAGCATGAATAACCCTATTAGCTTCTCTATAGAAGTGATTACTATTAATTTTTTTCAAACTTATTAAGAATACTCTTCTACATCTTAAATAATATTTTCAATAGTTCAAGATAGTTTAGAATTGTTGGAAATATGACTAAGAATATTGTCAAAAATCTCCTCAACCAACAATATTCGATTGCCACATTTCTCTACCAATCTCAACCCCTAGATCAAACCCATCACCTCAGCTAAATTATTCCTCTAGATACCAAGAGGAACAACAATAGCTCTAATAATATCACCTCTATCATATTTGACTATAGCACCAAATCTAACCACACTATGATTCCCCTTTGCTACAACATTAAAATTCATTTTGATCCAACCTTGTAGCAAACAATTTCATCTACAATTTTCCCTTCTCTATTTATTTTCATCTTTTTCTCTCGTCTTGACTACATTAACCACTCTAGAATTTTAAAAAATTACCCCAAAGGATAATTTCAAAATTCTCAATGACATTTATTTTGATTCTTTCAACTAGCAAGTCTCAAGAGATGAAAGAGTCCCCAAACACCTGATAATTCTATTCCTTCTAAAAATTCTACAGAACATGAGGAGAAAGAAGCAACCAAAGATTCATGTTTGCAATAGGTTTGTGATCTTTCAACATCACCCAAAAAAAATTATTCCTACCTAGAAGTGCCTAGCACACTTTTCACTTTTGGAGAATGCACATCCAAGTTTCCCAAGAAAAAAAACAATAAAATATGCTCCACTAATTCCAACTCCCCTTCACAAAGAAAGCACCTATTAGTCAAAACCATACCTCTCTTTGTTAGATTGTCTATTGTAAGGATTTTTCTCTTAAGATCCAACCACTAGGAGATGTTTATTTTTTAGACTATACAATATATTTAGACTTTTCCCAAATAGGGGAATGAATTATAGTACCTTGACAATCTATAACATCTAGCACCACCAAGAGCCTACCATAGAATTCCCATCCCATATGAGTTAATCTTTCACTAACCTTCTAATATCTAGAGAGCTAAGTGCCAAATTCAAATATTGGATCAATCAAAGCTATGTCAAACTAGATATTATTCTACTAGTAATCATACACGAATGATCCTACCTCATTGATGCATCTATCCTTAAAGGGAACAAGGTTCATAATGAGTAAAATTAGATTTCAAAGAGCCATCATCCTCCTAGAAATTAATCATTCACCCATTGCAAACTTTCCATTGATATGTTTGTTTAATACTTTCCTTTTCTTGTTGTTTTCAATTCAAAAACCTTGAACCAAGCACAAGATCATTTGAATTCAAAAACCTCTAATCTTAGTGTCACAAATGAATATTTTCTCTTAATTATCTTATTCCAATCTTTGTTATCCTAAAAAACCCAAATGATTTTCTTATCTAGGAGGGACATTCATCATCCTAATGGATTAGACCCCCAACTCTGCATTGGGTTTAGATTCACAAACTTTCTTCCATGCCACCAAGTCCAACCTTGTTTCTCTTCCACTCCTATCTAAATGAAATTTCATTGGATTTTTTGATTGGATCCACATACTTGTGAGGTATCTTAAATATTATAAGAGTATAAATTGGGAGATTTTGAAGCATTGACTTGATAATTTGTAGTTTATTAGCTTAGCTAAGCAATGTCCCTTTCTTGCCTAGTATATTTTTATTAAATCTATCCACTAGATCCAAATAGAAAGAATTTAGAGGTTTCAACCCTAATATAATACCAAGGTAGGATGTTAAAAGACTATTAATTTTTGCAATCCAAAATTTTAGGTATATTAACTTCTCTATATGTTGAGGTTCCAATGAAGTAAAGAGAACTTTTTTCCAAATTGATAAGATGATCTACAACCTTATAATAAATATGGAGAAAATATTTAAATGTGTTAGATTCATTAATAAAGGATTCTCCCATCATCATTCTCTCATAAATATATTATTCATTCTAATACACGAGATTATTCAAGGAAGGTTTAATTCCCATAATATTACCACTCATAACACTTTAACCTAGGAACCCTCCAAGAGTCTAAGCCATGATAGAAAACAAAGTAGGAGATAGGAGATGTCCTTGTTTGAAGCCTCTAGAGGGTTTGAAAATTTTTGAGGATGACTAATTGGAAATGAAAGAAACTAAAGAAGTTCTGACTAGTTGGTTGACTAGTTAAATGAGGTAGTTACCAAAATTGAAATTCCTCAAAACTTTCATCAAGAAGTTCCAATGCACCCTATTGTAAGCTTTTGAAAGATCCAATTCTAGTAGATACCTTTGACCTTAGAGCTATTAGTGGAATGAATAACTTCGTGAACTTTGATAATATAATCATGAGTTTGTCTCCTTGGCACAAAACTATTTTGCTCCAAGGAAATAATCATTGGCAAAATACAAATGATTTTCAAAGTGAGCACTTTAAAAAACATCTTATAGATGGAGTTGTACAAAATTATAGATCTAAAGGAATCCACAAATTTTGATCCATTCTATAAATAGGAATGAGAATAATAAATGTCTAGTTAACTTCTTTGAGTTACTCACTAGAGTTAAGAATTTTTTTAATGTAATTTTGCTATTAATTTTTCATGAATTTGTATAGAAAGGATTTTTCAAATGACAATTTTATCCACATATGATAAGTTAAATATAAATGAATAATATTTTTTATTCTATTTTAACAAATTAAATTAAATTAAATTAAATTTGAAAATTAATTATAGTTCAATTTATTTATATTAAATTATATTAAAAAATGATTTTATTACTCAATACCTATTATCTCATGGTTACAAGCACAAAAACATGCCATGGCTAGGAACTACAACATTTGGGGTCAAATTGTGATGACAGTATGATTTTTTTGTAATTTTTATGTTTTTTTTTGCAAGTGTCCCAGACACCAATATTGGCATCATAATTGTGATGTTCGTGCATGATTATATATGTGTGTGTGTGTGTGTGTGTGTGTGTGTGTGTGTGTGTGTGGGCACACACACACACACACACACACACACACACACACACACACACACACACATAAGAAAACATGACATTAATCATTCCCCATTTGATCGATTGTGGAGAGTTGTGCATGAAAGAGTGTTGAGAGCTCCAAATGGGAGTTGAGAGCTCTAAACAAGGGTGGATATCATTTACAAAAGAGTGTGGATCTAGAATTTCATTATCACGTCGTGCACTTTTCTACATTTTGTGCCTGTCTCATGCCCTTGCTCTACAATTTCATTGTTATGTCATGCCCTTGTGATCTATGTGTCCTTTCTTTATTATGGATGTATGCTTGTCCATTTTTAAAAGGAATTCTTGACTTTGTATAAAATTTATTTGAAATGAGGATTGTATGACAAAAAAAGGTCATTCGCAAGATGATATTTCAAATTAGTGCAAAACAAAATCTAGACAAAAACAATAACAACCTACATTTACAACTCCCTTATTGGGCATACACAAAGTTTTTCTGGTGCATTAATCTTTAGATTAACTCTACTCAACATACCCAAAAGAAAACAAGTTGTCTTTCCAAAACCATTGTGAGCCTGAGAAATTGAATTTTGATGGGGTGATATAATAATCATTGGAAGAGTTATTGGTTGGATTTTGCTATCATTCTCAAATATTATCTTTAAGTAGAGACCCCTAAGTAGTTTAGATGAAAGGTTGAAGTCTTCAAAAAAAATTTTTGAAGTATAAGGAGTGTCCCTAGCAGTAAACTACATTAACATTTCATCTAGAAAAAATCATTTATACTTTCAAATAAAATTTGTCAAGATGAATGCTCACTCAATTACCATCTTCTCAATGAATAGAAGATAGAATGTGTTATTTTGATAAAGGACACTTAATAGCTCATAGTACATATTACTATTTATCAATGATATGAAGGCTTTGTATGTAACTCATTAGATATGCAAGTCTTCCCATCTAGTCTATCACATGTTCTTTGTTACTTTGATAAAGCTTTGGAATGGATCAAAAATTTAATAATCTGATTTTTTAAAGAAATATTGGACCTTGTCTAAGATGTAATAACTTGTAAAGATAGAAGGAAAAATAACATCTTCATGGTGACTTGTCATGATTGACAATCTAAGCATATAAGAATTTGATTTATAAAAGTCCTTGATTTCAAATTAATTAAATTTTTTTTTCTCCTAATCATGGAGTATCCAATGAAAATAATAAAAACAAGGGCACGATTTGGTCACCCCACCACTATCTAGACTAAAATAAATTGAATACAATTGAAATATCTGAAGATGATACTTAGGAATTGACAAAGTAAACATTATTTTTGCTTGAGCCAAGTTTGGTAATGTAGACACATAATTCCAAAGAAAATAGAGAAATCAATATAGTCTTGATGATGTTGTTGAGTTAAAAATTTTGTGTCTTAGTATGGACACTCATTCAAGAATCCTTTGGTCCTTTCTTACAAAGAAGATACTCCAAAAATTACTACCGGGAAAGAAAATTCATTAAGATAATATTATCTTAATTTGGGAAAAAAATGAACCATGTTTTTAATGATGTATTAACACTATTTGAATAAATCCTTGACCTTACTTTATTTTAATGTTTTATGTTGTACTTGGTATTTGGTTTAAGATATTGCCATTACTGTATGGTTAAAATTGAATAAAGACTGGTGAATTTAAATCCTCTATGTGATCTCTTTTAGAATAACTTTATAATAGCTATATACCCTTATTGGTTTTTGTTAGGCATATAAATATCATCAGAGGCCTATGATCCATATTATTTAACTACAAGGCATGACTTTGACTACTTTAGAAATTGGTTTGCAATTTAATTTTTATTCATTTGTAGGCCTGGAACATTATCATTAGAATATTTTTACAATTCATGTTAACATAATTATTATTATCACAAATCAATATAGACATACACATACAAAGTCTTAAAATGTTGTCAAAACATTCATAAGGAGTTCCAGAGAGAGAGAGTGGGGGGGGGAGCAAGAGTAGTTGCCATTTATGTATTAGTAGAGCTACCATGATATGAATGAATTACAATCTCCTTGTACAAAAATTAAGGAGTGGAAGAGGTGTGTTCCATAAGTTGGGATCTTCTCTCCTCAAAGAAGTATAGTTGTGTAGTTAATTCAACTAAGGAAAGAAGAAGAAATTGGTTGGTGTTGATATGCAGTAGAATTTATCCCTTGATCAAAGAAAAGGGAAAAAATATAAATAATTCAAAAAACATTATACGGTTTGTGTTGCCCAATTTTTAGTTCATTTCATTTTGAATTTGGTTAAAATCAAGTTAGTGTGTCAATATTTTGAGTCTGTGTCTAGATTTCCCTTAAGGAACTTCCCCTCTCATATATCCCTATGTGTGCACCCAAAGGGGCATTCAAAGGAAATCTAGTGCGTTCATTCATTAGGTGATTAGGAAAGGGAGGGTAAGTCTATGTATTTACTAGATGGGAGAGAAGTTATTCTAAAACTCTAATTCTTTAATCAAGTGTTCATTGTGAAGATAAGATTCAATTGAGAAGTAGATCACACTTATATTTAGAGTGAAAGGCAGCAGAGAACATCAAGATCAAGGCTAGAGAATATTTGAATCTAATGTAGAGGAAAAACTCAAATATCCAACAATGGTGAACTGGATAAAGAAGGAAAGAACAAAGATGGAAATCATATCAATGATGTAGAATAAATTTATAGGTCCATGTGACTAGTTGAAAAATCAATTTCCCTTAGAGATTGATTCTAGGCCATTAGATGAGATGCAAATTGATAGATGATACTCTACATGAAGATGTACACCATGAAGTCATTGAAAGGTCAACATTGAATAAATGAATGCCACGTACACAAACTATTGTCATATTACATTTTCTTACATAAGAAACATCTATCTCCATAAGTCACAGTGATGATCGCCAAGTGCAAGAGATGAAACTTGGTTATAATGATGAGCGATGAGAAATGTCCATTGCCACAACCTTCATTGATCATCAAAAAATTGAATGAGAAAAAATTAGTTATATCGATAGACAATGAGGTTATTGTTGTTTAGTATGGAGCTTGATCAGTCACCAAGTGGGAGATTGTTAGTTTGTGGTGACTAATCAAGAAAGTACTGTACCTACTTCATAAATTCTTTAGAGCTTGGGGCATCGCCCTGAAAAAATAAAATTGGGCCCTATTTTATCAAGATTTTGGGTCAACATGTAATTATTAATTATAACACTAAAGTAGTAAAAATACTTGTATAAAATAGCTTATGGTTAGGGATTATTTCATAAGGTGATGCAAAATTTGGTTCTTGTGGTGGTATTGAGCTATAAGGATTACAAATTGTAATTAGGTTGTAATTACTAGATCGTAAAATATTAGACTTGCTATTTGGTGGACGTAGCCCAAGGTTTGGGTGAACCATGATAAATCTTGGTGTCTTGTGTTCTTTTCTGTGTGATCTATTATTTTCTGATATTGGTTATATTTGCATGTAATTGTTATTTCTATCTATGGTTTAATCCTAACAAGTGGTATTAGAGAAAGTTTATTTTTTAGTTATCCTTTATAGGAAAGCTAAGTGGGAGCAATGGTAGATGGGGGTAAGATGAGGGTTGATAGGTTTAATGGGTAGAACTTTCAGTTATGAAAGATGCAAATGGAAGACTACCTGTATTAGAAGGATTAATGGAAGTTGTTGGAAGGAAAAACCAAGAATCAGGGATCTATGTCAAATGATGAATGAGATATTTTAAATAGAAAGGCACTTGGAAGCATTCAATTATGTCTGGCACCATCAGTGGCATTTAATACTACAAAAGCGAAGATGATAGAAGAATTGATGCAAACCCTAGAAAAATTGTATGAAAAGCTCTCCACTTCAAACAAGGTATTTCCCATGAAGCATTTATTTAATATGAAAATGGTAGAAGGTGGATCTGTTGTAGATTATTTAAATGAGTTTAATACTATTAATAGTCAGTTATCTTCTATGGGTATCAATTTTGATGAAGAAATTAGGGCTCTCTTGATTTTGTGTTCTTTGCCTAAAAGCTGGAATGGCTTGTTAATGGCTGTGAGTAATTATGTTCCTAGATCTAGTTCCATAAAATATGATGATGTGATCAGTGTTGTTTTGAGTGAGGAAACTCGTAGGAAAACCTCAGGTCGATCTACATCAAGAAGTGCTTTGAATGCACAAAACAGAGGAAGAACGATTAAGGGTAAGTGCACCAAGTTGTGGTGCCAAAAGAGGGGTATAAGTGGACACCTTTTTTTTTTTAAAAGTCAGTAATTTATGAATTTCAACAAGAATTTGAAGACATTTATGCTCAAAATATTAAAATATGACAAAAAAAAGTAGTATTCCTTTGAATCTAGTTTCTAAACTACTAATTTTTTTTCAAAATGGTTTAGTTTTAGGTCCTCAAAAAAGGGGGCCATAGAAAGTGGTACTATTTATTCCAAAAAAAAAAACACAGTACAAAGTGTGGCCCCACTAAAATTTTAACTTTCTTTTAAAATTCTTTAATCGCTTCTGTCAAAAGTTACTTAACACTATGTAGTTTATCCTAGATTTTTCGAGTAATTTTATAATGTGTATTTTATTTTTTATGAATTTTTTAAGTAGACACATCCCAAAAACATGAAATATCTATGTGCTCCCCCAAGAAATGATTGAAAACTAATCTAAAATCTAAAATTCTTTTTTAAAAAGTGTGTAGAATGGAGTCTAGTTTCTAAAAAACTAAGTTGTTGCAAAATTCGATGACTGAGCTAAAATCTACAGCCCAATTAGTACATGTTGGCTTTTGACAAAAAATGGACATACATTCAAAAAAAATTATAGATGAAAGGATTGAAATAGTTCAAAACAAAAAATAAATTATATGGTTATATAGCTAACACAAAGACCTACAATGTCATGTAACCTGATCTTATCGATGCTCAACCATGAGGAATCTTGAAGGAGACCCACAAGAAAAATAGATCACTTTTTGTATGTTTGTTAAAAAACACATCTCAAACTAGTTTATAGACTCCAAACCTTTGGGTTGGATCCCCAAGGCAAAACCAAGCCTTAGGCTTGGTAGAATGAAAAGGTTTGAATAATTTGTATGCCCTATAGCGCATGTGCACTATAGCACACACATGTTATTTAAAGCTTTTTAATTTTGGGTCTCAATAGCATGTATGCACTATAGTGTGCATACACTATTGAGACCTAAATAGTTCATAGAGAGGGAAGAAAAGAGGCAAAGCAAGAGCGAAAGAGAGAGAGGGGGGCAGGGTGTGTGTGTGTGTGTGTGTGTGTGTGAGAGAGAGAGAGAGAGAGAGAGAGAGAGAGAGAGAGAGTAGGGGTGGCAGAGAGAGTATAGGATGAGAGAGAGAGGAAGTGAGAGAGAGAGAGTAGGGGTGAGAAAGAGACAATACGAGATGGGAGAGAGAGATTAAGAGTAGGGGATGGGAGAGTGAGGAACTATGAGAGAGTGAGTAGGGGTGGTAGAGAGAGTACAGGATGGGGGAGAGATTGAGAGTAGGGGATGGAAGAGAGAGAGTAGGAAATGGGAGAGGGAGTGAGAGAGAGAGAGGAGGAGGAGGAGGAGGAGGATGGGAGTGAGAGAGAGAGAGAGAGAGAGAGAGTAGAGCATGGGAGAGAGTGTGAGAGAGAGTAGGGGTGGTAGAGAGAAAAAGTAGGGGATGGGGAGAGAGAGTAGAGAGGGAGAGAGGGAGATAGTAGGTAGTGGGAGAGGAAGTGGGAGAAGGAGAGAGGGGGGGATGAGAGTATGTGTGAGAGATATAGAGAGTAGGGGATGTGAGAGGGGAGAGAGAGTAGGATATGGGAGAGGAGGTAGAGAGAGAAAGTAGGGGATGGGAGAGAGAGAGAGAGTAGGTGGTGGGAGAGAGAGTGGGAGAGGGAGAGGGAGAGAGAGGGGGATGGGAGTATGTGTAAGAGAGAGTAGGGGATGGGAGAGTGTAAGAGTGTGAGAGAGAGTGAGAGTAGGGGATTGGAGAGAGAGAGTAGAGAGCGAGAGAGTGAGAGAGAGAAAGTACGTGGTGGGAGAGGTAGTGGGAGAGGGAGAGAGAGGGGGAATGGGAGTGTTTGTGAGAGATCTAAAGAGTAGGTGATGGAAGAGGAGAGAGGGAGGGGGGATGGGAGTGTGTGGGTGTATGAGAGAGAGAAATAAGGGGATGGGAGAGGGGAGAGAGAGAGAGAGTAGGGGATGGGGGAGAGAGAGTAGGCGGTGGTAGAGGGAGTGGGAGAGGGAGAGAAGGAGGGGGAATGGGAATGTGTGCAAGAGAGAGATAGAGTAGGGGATGGGAGAGAGTGTGAGAGTGTGAGAGAGAGTAGGGGTGGTAGAGAGAGAGAGTATAGGATGGGAGAGAGAGAGAGAGAGAGAGACATAGTGAGAATAGGGAATGAGAGAGAGTGAGAGAGAGAGTAAGGGATGGGAGAGAGAGAATGAGAGTAGGGGATGGGAGAGAGACTAGATTAGAGAGGGAGAGAGAGAGTGAGAGAGAGCGATAGTTGGTAGTGGGAGAGGGAGTGGGAGAGGGAGAGAGAGGGAGCATGGGAGTATGTGTGAGAGATCTAGAGAGTAGGGGATGGGAGAGGAGAGAGAGGGGGGATGGGAGTGTGTGTCTGTGAAAGAGAGAGAGTAGGGGATGGGGAAGAGAGAGTAGGTAGTGGGAGAGGGAGAGAGAGTGGATGGGAGAGGGAGAGAGATTAGGGGATGGGACAGAGAGAGTGAGAGTAGGGGATGGTAGAGAGAGAGAGACTAAAGAGGGAGAGAGAGTGAGAGAGATAGAGTAGGCGATGGGAGAGGGAGTGGGACAGGGAGACGGGGGATGAGAGTGTGTGTCTTTGAAAGAGAGAGTAGGGGATGGGAGAGAGGAGAGAGAGAGTAGCCCAAGAGAGAGAGAGAGTAGCAGATTGAAGAGAGAGATTAGGTGGTGGGAGAGGGAGTGGGAGAGGGAGAGAGAGTAGGTGGTGGGAGAGGGAGTGGGAGAGAGAGAGAGGGAGGGATGGGAGTGTGTGTAAAAGAGAGAGTAGGGGATGGGAGAGAGTGTGAGAGAGTAAGAAAGTAGGGGGTGGCATAAAGAGAGAATGGGATGGGAGAGAGAGTGAGAGTAGGGGATGGGAGAGAGTGTAGGGGGATGGGAGAGAGAGAGAGAGTAGAGAGGGAGAGAGAGAGAGTGAGAGAGAGTAGGGAGAGAGAGAGTAAGTGAGAGAGATATATAGTAGGTGGTGGGAGAGGAAGAGAGAGGGGCGATGGGAGTGTGTGTGAGAGATCTAGAGACTAGGGGATGGGAGAGGAGAGAGAGTGAGAGAGAGTAGGGAATGGGAGACCTCAGAGAGAGTGAGAGAGAGTAGGGGATGTGAGAGAGAGTGAGAGAGAGAGAGTAAGTGGTGGGAGAGGGAGTAGGAGAGGGAGAGCAAGAGAGAGTAGGGGATGGGAGGGAGGGAGGGGGGAGAGAGAGAGAGAGAGAGAGTAGGTGGTGGGAGAGGGAGAGAGAGGGGGGATGGGAGTGTGTGTGTGAGAGAGAGTAGGGGATGGGAGAGAGAGTAGGCAGTAGGAGAGAGAGAGTAGGGGATGGGAGAGGGGAGAGATTAGGGAGAGAGAGAGAGAGAGAGAGAGAGAGAGAGAGAGAGAGAGAGAGAGTAGAGGATGGGAGAGGGGAGAGAGAGAGTAGCCTGAGAGAGAGGGGGGGATGGGAGTGTGTCAAAAAAAGAGAGTAGGGGATGGGATAGGAGAAAGGGTAAGAGAGAGTAGGTGGTGGGAGAGGGAGAGTGAGAGAAAGTAGCAGATGGAAGAGGAGAGAGTGTGAGGGAGATAGAGTAGGGGATGGGAGAAGAGAGAGAGAGCAAGAGAGTGTAGGGATGGGAGAGGATAGAGAGTGAGAGAGTAGGGGATGGGAGAGAGAGAGACAGAGAGAGAGTAGGAGATGGGAGAGGGAGAGTGAGAGAGAGAGAGAGTAGGGGATGGGAGAGGAGAGAGAGAGAGAGTAGGGGATGGGTTATGGTGGGATAGGGAGAGATGTATTTTGACATAGTGTGTATGCACCTAAAAATAGTCATAAAACAAGTTTGGGTCCCTTTTGATCCATATTCTTCTTTTTGTCTATTGTGCATTCTATTGTTCTCATAGAAAACATAGGTTTCAAGCTGTTGGAAGTTAGCAAACACTATTTAAAGACTTTTTGAAGCTAGCAAACACCAAATTCAATCATTGCAT
This sequence comes from Cupressus sempervirens, assembly GCA_028749045.1. Lineage (NCBI taxonomy): Eukaryota > Viridiplantae > Streptophyta > Pinopsida > Cupressales > Cupressaceae > Cupressus > Cupressus sempervirens. Next base: position 319,892,804 of record CM053793.1, on the reverse strand, counting down.
CAGCTTTTTGAATATTCTTTCTATAGAAAAGGTTAGTGTAGTCCTTTTTAAATATTGTGCATACACACTTTATAGTGCATAGGTGCTATAATGCATATGCACTATGTGTAATCACCTAAAAATAGTCAAAAAGAAAGTGTGGGTCCCTTTTGATCCATATTCTACTTTTTGTCTGTTGTGCATTCTGTTGTTTTGATAGAAAACATGGGTTTCAAGCTATTGGAAGTTAGCAAACACTATTTGAAGACTTTTTGAAGCTGGCAAACATCAAATTCAATCATTGCATCGGATTTTTTAATATTCTTTCTATAGAAATGGTTAGTGCAGTCCTTTTTAAATATTGTTTGTTGATATATAGAGACAAATTTGATTATAATTTGACATGTTTAATATATAGAGAATTCATTGAAATTTGTATGTTTGAATGAATTTTTATTTGAAAATGGTTAGAAATTTGGCCAGTTGTTTGATGTATATTGTGTATTCATTGAAATGATTGTAATTTTTATATCTATTCAAATGATTTGTAATTTACAAACTGTAAGTAATTCAGATGTTTGAATAATTTGACATGTAGAAATAATCATCATGCAAAGGAAGAAATCAAAAACTCAAAAAAATGAAGATAGGGAGAGGTATTTGGCAATTAAAAGAGATAAAATGAATCTACTACATCAAAAAAGAAAATTGCAAAGCAACAATGAAGAATTAACTTTCAAAGAGGATCAAGAACCACCGATACAAAGAAACAAAGAGGAAGAATTGGAAAGACAGAGAACAAATGAGACTGTTATGCTCAAGAAGATAATTGAATTGTGAAGCTACACCATCTTCCAATGTTGGAGTCATATCATCCTCTCATGTTGAAGAGACACTAATTTATAGATCCGATGATGTACATGCTCCATCATGTCATGTTGAAGGCACAACATCAACATATCAAGTAGGTGATGTTCCATTTTTTGCATCTTATTTCCAAGGCACATCATCTTTGGTTCAAGGTGTGCAAAACACTCAATCTTATGTTGAGGCAATGGAAGATATTATAAAAACTTCTAGAATTTTTTTTAGAAGACCAAAATATTTGATTAATACTAATACTAACATTTTGAAATCAATGCTTGAAAAGATTAGCAAGTTTACTTGTCAAAGAAAAGTTAATCATATGTGGAGATTATTCTTTGAAGAATTAAATATTGTAGGTCAATGCCAATTATTTGTTTAAATGACAAGGAATTTGAAATTTAGTCCTATCATGAAGATTCTTGGGTTAAGAAAGAGGGACAATTCAAATGAAAAAAGTATTGTAAAAAATCTAATGAGTGCTTATGACAAATTGGGTTCTAAATCATGCACCAAAGATACAAATATCACGAGACGAGTACTTACATCAACAATAGTAAGTACCCAAATGAAGAAAGCTTGACTAATGAGAAAGATAAGAAAAACATTAAAAATTGGTAGAGGTATTCTAAGGAGAGCCATGCTAAGGTGTGAGAGATTGGAAGATGCAAAAAAAAAAGAGTTATAGACATTTAGAAATAGACTACCATGAAAGGATAAAGAAATTAGTGAAGCCTTGAAATCATTGATCGAAGATTTTTAGAAAAATAACACGTGTTTCCCGTAATCAAAGAGATGTTGTTAGAAGGAGGATTGGTAGCCAAAATCACAACCCACATGCAAAACATTTTTTGGACTCAACTCAAACACAATTTTTTTCAAAATTTATTGGTGTGTATCCTCAAATTTGAATAAGTCAAAGATTTTTTAAGATGGGTAAACCTTTTTATGTGAAGATAAATCACACACACACAACTTCTTGTTGTAGGATACATATTGAATTTTATAATCATTTTGATTTTTTTAGGCATATATGTGTTCTTTTTGCATTCTAAGTTTTTTTTGTAGGATTGTGACATGAATGAGCCACCAAGATCTTCAAGGGAATTCATATCTAACATTTTATGTGAAATAGGAGACGGCCAAAAATTTTAGAAGACATCATGCTTGGATGGAAAATACTTGTTTTGTTATTCTTTGCAACTTTTATCAACTTGTGAACATATGGATAGTACACATGCAATTGGAAATGAAATAGTAGATTATGGAAAATTTAAGACAATGCCATATGCTCTAAAAGATGGGAAATAGGATAAAAGATGTGGTTTAGTCATTGAAAATATTTCAGTGTATGAGTTCATGAAAATTTTTCATGAAAAGATTATTTATGACTGTGCAAGGCATACACATAGAGCTCGATGGCTAGATTTGCAATTCAAGTTGTACAAGGATACATTTCCACTAGATACTATTGTTTCAGTTGTAGAGTTCGCATAGAACTACACACTACAACCACAAAATGAGGTGTAAGCAAAGTATTATACTTATCAATAGGTTTCCATATTTGTTCACATAACATCCATGCATTCACTTATAAGTACAAATGATGATAGGAAGATTTTGAGGGAGTACCATTTTTACATCAGCAATGATTGATCACATTATATAGAGTTTTTACATAGTTGTTTTCAATTATTTTATGGAGATTTGGCTATTAGGGGCATAACATATTGTCAGCACATTATTTGGTTAGACAATTGCACGTCTCAATTCAAGAATGCATGAATGTTCTATTGGTTGAGCAGGATGCACAAGTTGTGTAGAATTTAATATATGTGAAATTTCATAGAGGTTGGTCATAGAAAGGGAGAGCATGATGGTGTAGGCACATGCATCAAAAGAGCCTTAGCTCGTAAAGAACTAAAGTACAAAGATGGAGCAATATTGATAGATGCAAAATCCATTGTCCAATGGTGTAACACTATAATGGGTCCAAGTAAGGAAGGTGAGTCTATGGTTCATAGATTTTTTTGGTTTATAGATAATACTAACATTGCACCATATGAGGATTATTGCACACTAATAGGATCTAGTGAGTTACACTCTTTTAGAAGCTTTGATGTAGGTTCATGGAGTATCCACAAACAAATAATGGCATGCTATTGTCCATCATGTGTAGAGAAAAATTGGGATGACTATGAATCAACTAAATGGGTGAACAAATGGGATATATGGCTTTTGGACCCAATTGACACCTATCATCCCCCACAAGCACTAGAAATGGTAGAGATGGATTTATCGATTGACATTGACTGCTTTTCTGATCTAGTACAACTTGGTATTATATATATATATCTTTGTAGTTTAAATATGTAACTTTATAACTTTTACCTAAGTATTTTTTGAATTAATGATCGCATTTTATACATTTGTCACTATAGGCCATGCTTTTGTTGTTATTGCACCTGAAGATAATGAAGAAGGGGTAGATTATTATTTCTGTCATTGTGTCCAAGCCAAAAAAAACTACATCACTTAGTTATAGGTTATGAAGGTTTAGAGTACCATATCAGTGTAGTGGTTGTAATCGGCACATGGCTTAGAAGATATTCTATGAAGAACCCTAACTTGTGGTTATTCAAGGATTGGCAAATAGAGAGGAAGATTCTTCATTATTCAAACCTTGTTGTCACATCAAATGTCCACTTGATAAAATATGGTGGAAAACTACATAATAAGATTCTTTGGAAAGTTCACGAGTCAAACAATGAGCCAATACTTGAGACATTAAAATGTAGAGTAGATCTAGTTGGTTCATTAGAGAGAGAGAGAGAGAGAGAGAGAGAGAGAGAGAGAGAGAGAGAGAGAGAGAGAGAGAGAGAGAGAGAGAGAGAGATTAGTTGGATCCAAATACAATGTTGTAACCTCTCCCCCAGGACTGTCGACATGACAAGGTGGGTATTGTTATTATGTGTAAGTCATGATATAAGTTTAAATCATAGATTTTATGTTTTGATTTTTTTAGAATCTAGATACATTATTTGAATTTATATTAGATTCTTTAATAGGACCCATTTTTAGATTAGACATTTGAATAAGTGAAAGTTTCAAATTTGTTGTTTAGATCAAAATGTAATGAAAGAACATGAAAATTATTAGAATGTGGATGCTTTGTGATGTAAAGTCATGATTGTGTGCATGTGACCAGAAACTTCAAACTAGTGAAAGAAAGGATACAATGGGAGAAGTTTCCAAGACTCATCAAGCCATTTAGTAAGCCACTTGATCATTGCTAGAAGTTCAAACAAATAATTCTTTGCATTTGGAACATTGCTACCAATAATGATATTATGACTAACATGCTTTTATCTTTTATTTTTTCTTTCATCTATAATTATTTTAGATAAAAACCAAAACAAATTTATATCCAAATCATAAACTTATAAAACCCATCTTATAAATTTTTTAGATGTTGTCTATTTGGAAGTGTTAAGACCAAAGTTTATGATCTTTGGTTCACTCCTAGTCACAAGATTCAAGTTTTTAACATATGTATGGGTTTGGGGGTCAAATCCTTTAAGGATGACCATAGGATGTTATGTTTGTTTGCTCTTAGTCTCAAGATTGCAAGATTGTGATTGTGTGGATGAATCCACACCCTTAAGGATAATCATAGGTGGTCGATCAATGTTTAGGATTTAGGTATAGGACACGGTGGTTGTGTAATTTATGTTTGTGTAAAACTCAATATTCAAAATTCTAACCTTTTGAAAAAACTTGTTTTTGTGGATGGAGCTATGTTACATGCACAATTACCTAAAATTCTTATTTGTGATTATATCTTTGATGATCTAGCTAGAGATGGGAAATTCATGCAAGGATGGTGGTGATGATACTTGTTTCTTAACACAAAAGCTCTCAAACTAGGATAGGCTTCTTCCAAGCCTATCTAAGCATAACATATGCTATCCCTTTCAATTCTCTAAGGTTAGAGACAAGGTGAATGGTCTATTCCTTGTGCCACTTTCACCTATTTCAGTTCTCTCTATCTACACCTTCACAAAATCACAAAACAACTCCCTTACACCTCACCACACAACACCTCGATCACCTTGCATCTCTAGGATCTTTGTCAAAACCATCTCCCTATAAGCTTCCAAAGGAATTAAGTCACTACTAATACAATACCTTTACTATTCATAAGGTTCTAGACACCTTAGAAACTTCAAAATACCAATACAAACTACTCTATCTCATGGCCTACGTTGGAATATAGGTTAAAACTCAAATATCTTAAATCATATACCAATACTAAAAGTATATTCTAATACCTTTTAATGCACTTTTTTTTTCCAATTCCAAAATCTAAGATTTTGACTTGCTTATTCAAGAATATAATTTGAACACTTAGGCCTATGCTATTAGGCATACAATCCTCACTCAAACTATGACTCTTAATAACCTCAATTAACTCTACCAAATGAACTTATATACTTCATTACCTCATTAAAGTCTTTCAAATTGCTAATGTTTGGCTCCCACTTATTGAGGAGATCTTTAAACTATCAAACCCTTGTATTGATGAGAATTTTATTGTTGATTACTATGGTTGGCTTCTAAGCTCCAATATCCTACCTTTCCTTCTCTTTCAAATTCTTCTTTAGTATCTTATGAAAAAAATCAATCTCCCAAGAAGTACACAAACCACACACCAACTTTTGCCATATTTTCTTTATTTTCAAATTGTTGATTCACTGTTAATGTATGCAGCAACAAGTAACTTGCTGATTTATGGGCATCTCCCTTACAAGGAACAAGTTAAGGTGTTAACTTAGTAAGAGGAAAAGCTAAAACAACCATGGGAACATTTAATACCTTCCACTATCTCCATGAATGAGAATATGCAATCATTATCAAACCATATTCTAAAAAATTATAGAATTGACTATCCAAACAGCAAGTAATGTATTCCTAGTAAATATATTTAATGATAACATACAAATGTTCTATCAACCATAGAAGTATTGCGCTCTTAACCATAAATAGGAAACTTTAAATATCATCATAACCATAAATTCCTAAGAGAGGATAGAAGGACTATAATCTAAATGCCATTATAGCAACAATATTACACCAAAATACTGATTTCCATTTCACAACTATATATAGAACACTATGTTTCTCTTTTCCACAAATTCTCCCCTTCACTCTATATCTCTATCAATATGAGATTACATTTATTTATAGCATCACATGACTCTTTGTCTTCCTAATAAGTTCTAACAATATGAATGACTATTTCTCTTAGACTACACTTTCTCAATTTTACAAAATTTGTCGATTGCACTTTTCAGCAATTTTACACCTTTTCCATATTTTTCATTTTAAGTTCTAATATACTTTCATAGGTACCTTAAAAGGTTTATCATCATCTTATAACATCTTAATACTATCATATATTCCATTTATGCCTTTGCATGACATTTTTCCACTTTTTAGTCACTATGATTCATAATATTTAAAAACATGAAATTGGTCAACATGACCTTAATTTTAACACCTAATAACATGATGTGAAACAACTAATTCATAATCTATCAAGAATCAAACCATACTCAATAAGATTCAAGATTCCATGGGAGATGGTCAGAGTGCCCTACACCAGAAATTATTATTGAAGACATGGAATTTAAATAAAAATATTAGGTTGATGGATGTCTTCGATTAGCAAGGTGTAGGATGGTGCAAAGTTGAGAAGAAATGATGGTGGCATTTATTCATCAATTCTTGTATACAACAATTTTTAAAGATCTCATTACAACCAACTAACTATAAAATAGTCAAAGAGAAGAGTAGACATGATTGTAGTTAGTGAATTTCAAATTTGGCATTTGAATTTTTGAGGAGTTTGAAGGCATTTTTAGAATAAGAATAAACAAAAATCAAATCTTGGACAAAATTCAAGACTTTAAAAGTCATAAATTCAAACCTAAAGAGGTGTAAACTTGCAGATCTAGGAAAGAAAATTAGAGTATAAGGAAATATCACCCAATTATTAAAGTGGTTAACTCAAATTCTATTTCTACTCTTAGCATTTCATTTCATGCAGTAGAGAATTTTTAAGCACATACTTGATGATAAGAATAGATGACCATCAATCTATCCTACTCTCTCGCTACACGAATATTGAGTTGTGGAGAAAGATAGAACCAAACCTTATAGTTGGATAAAGAAGTTGTTCCAAGGAATTGTTTTCATTTAAGTTGTTCTATTGTTATGAAATGGGTAGATGTTCACTATCATTTGTCAAGATTTGTATTTTGATCTTTAATTGCTAGTAATTTGGTGTATAAATTCTCTATACAACTGGGTAGTATGCTAGTTAATTTGAAGATGCTGCTAAAATAATCATTTTTCTAAGAAGTTGGAATCAACTTCAAAGAAGAGGGAAACCAAGATTATCTTACTATCCTAGCAGGCCTAATTAGGTTGGCTTTCCAAAGCAAGTGCCAAGAGATGGGGTCATAGAATCAACACAACCACTTGGGACTCTTCCTCACCATGCCAAAAAAAAATTTCACACTTCCCCTAGGTCATAGGGACAAGTTTGGGAGTTCTAGACCACTTCTTTAAAACAAGGCTGAATACATGGTGATATTCAGCCTAGGGCCTAGAAGAAAAAATAGAAAATGACATCTCCTATCCTTGAAACTCTTCCATATGTGAAAATACTCCCTTAATTTTCTTCCCACTAAAAATCAGCCTAGTCCCACTGTTGGGTTGCAAGTTAGAGGTCCATGAATGCAAACTAGTCACGTTACAACACTAACCAGGTAGTCCTTAATAAAACAACTATAACTTGCACAAATCAATAGATAAAAACCTTTAAAAAAATGTAGATGAAAGGTGATTCAAATACCCATGCAATAAGACCCAATATGTAATTAGAACTAAGATGTAAGGTCAACTATAACTCTAGGTGACATTATAAGGCAAGGTGCCAAATTGAACCAAGGGGTCAAAAATGAGCAATATAGGAAATTTTTCAAGGAAAAAAGGATTTTTATGTTTATTAGAAGGTTATAAAGTTTCTTATGGTCATTAGGTTAAGTTTTAGGCATCTAAGAGTTTAGATGTAAAAAATTGCAAAAAATTGCAAAAGTTGTCAAAGCAAAATTGTAAAAGTGTTGACAACTTTGTAGGAGTTTGGGAACTGGTGAAGGGCTAAGCATTTGAAAATAAGTTATTTTAGTGTTGCTTAACCTTTTACAAGTCATAGAAATTGAATCAAGTGAAAAATGTAAAAGATTGCACTTTTTGTGCAAAGTTGCATTGTTGAAACTTGTAAAAATTGCTCAAATTTGCAACTTAGTGGAAAAAGGGTCATGGGATCGAACTGTTTGGTCTATTAACTTTGGGTGTTTGGGTAAACCCTATCCACAAGATCATCCCATCCCATTGAGTGCTTGAACATTCTCAAGAATCGCAAACCAAAACATCCGTAAGGGTCACTAAATGCCATATGGCAGTGATCTTTGATGGAGCATTTCTCAGAGTTTGTGCAAGTTATGAATATGATTCTAGTTCCTATTGAAGCATGTTTTGGAGACCTATAATAACCTCTCTCACTTTTTCGAGATCTTAATCTATTTTGATTTTGCAATGCCATCTCGATTGATGCTAAAAATTGTAGTGTTGGCCAATACAAAGTTTCCAACTACCAAATCTCTCTCACCTTTCATCGTGGGATTGAACTACTTATTTTGTTAGCTCTGAGTGGCTGGGTAAACCCTATCGCCAACCTCATCCCATCCTGTTGAGCTATCAAACATTTTTGGGCATGGCAACCTGAAATGTCCCTAAGGGTCACTAAATGCCATAGGGTAGCGATCTTTGATGGGGCATATCTCAAAGCTTGTACAAGGTATGGATATGATTCTAGTTCCTATAGGACCATGTTGTAGAGACCTACAATAACCTCTCTCAACTTTTGGAGATCTTACTACATTTTGATTTTGCGATGTGTAACGCCTTGCTAAGGGATCACAAGAATTAACCTAGAGTTTCACTAAGTTTGGTAACATTTTTTTTTTATACATGAAAGTAAATACCATACAAAATTTATTCACAATAATGGAAGCAATAGCAATGACCATCTGAAAGTAAACATAACATACATAACAGTTTACATTCTTTAAAGATCCCTTAATGTTGAATTGCATACAAGAATCCATCTAGTACAACATCCACATGAAATAATAATGATAAGTCCAATGTTTAAACATTACATTTCCAAATGCTCAATCATTCTCTATACATGTCACAAGGTATGACAAGCTCAAAGAATATACATATGTAGAATAAGGTACATCATCCTATTTCAATCCATGATACATCAAAGTAGAGATAATCACATGATACATCATCATAGAAGACTTATACATCCATCATAAAGATCAAACAAAATAAACTAAGTGCACAGTTCCTCCCAACCATTAATAGCATCATTAGACCATCGTGGGCCCGAGCCATCCCTTCATGCGTAACATCCCAAATCACCAAAGAGATCATTGGTATTAACATAGTAGGAATGTCACTCCTAACATATACAACATCATATGTAGAAAGTAATCTAACATGCAAATATCAGCATAAGATAACATCATCTAACATATGCTAATCATCAATGAAAGGATACATATCCACCATCACGAAGGACGCATTAGCCACGATGTCTCAATGAGTCTCAAATGATAAGAGTGGAAAATACACTACCACCTGACCACATGGTACCTAAGTGGTCCACTCCCACCGTGCTAAGGAGATAATCTCAAGTCCCAAATAGGCTATCAAAATCACATAGCACATATCTCTATAAGTCTAAGAATCTTAAAAGTATACTAACTCAAGGTTCCAATCACAAAATTGACATCTACTTCCCAAAGGCACACAATGACATGTAGGAACCTACTATGCAAGCGGTAAAGTTTCATCACATTTATCACGTGCAAGTTACCTTGGTAGTTAGCTAAACTCCATGGGTCCATACTGATCTCATGCGGCCACTAGTATCCTCTCATACTGACAAGGCATACTATGGAATGCAAGGTCACAACCATGCCTCTCACTACTCCCATCCTAGCCTGTACAAGCACTCAAGGCATGGGAGAGAACAAAACACTTATCCTTTTAGGTTCATTCAGTTAGTATTAGGTGTGAATGTTATCACTTATTAATCCAACTTACAATGAGTTACCTTGGCAGCCTCTTCGGGCCCCGACCCCCATTGCAAGCCACTTCCCATCACTACATGCAGATATCCTACCCTAATGCTCATGGACTCATAAATCTCAAAATTACAAAAGATAATCCATAAAATCATCAAATATGCATAAAAGCATCAAATCCTCATGAGCAAACATCCATAGAAAATCATGAACACAACAACTCTCTATTCGCAATTGAAGCATCACTGATAATCAAAAGTATCCAATGGTTCTCAATAACCAAAATATATCTCAGTCATACTGATCAAAGACTCAAAAAATGGTTGAGTCAAACATGTCACAACATGACATCATCAAGAATAAATCCACATCTCAATCCCATCATGGCGACTAGAAAATAACCAAGGATAACTGATCAATGACCAAAATAAATGGTTAGGTCAAGTGTCTCATAAATAAAAAAATCTCAACTATAACAATCAGTATTCACATACAATACATAGAGCATTCCATCACATAACCATGGTTGGGTTTATAAAGATTGAGATTAAAATATCATCATGACATCACAATCACATAACTCCCAAGCCTCTGGTAGACATCCTATAACTGGTCAACACTAGTCAACCCAAAACCCAAAACAATAGCATAAAGAATACTCAATGTAAACACATGTTTTGGTTTTGCTAAGTTTTCAAATTTGAATTCAAATGCAAAAGTCTCAGTTTACGTTTCCAAGTTTAGAGAAAGAATTAGAGGAACATTTTGTACGTTTTTCCATGTATTGTTTTTGGATGGATAAAAGTTTTCCTTTATAAAACTAAAATCCGATTTCCAATTATAATATTTTATTGAAATCGTTCCCCACCAACCTTTTAATTAAATTTCATATACTTTATATATTTTATAATTTAAAACTATTAATTAAATTTTAATAGTTAAATTATAAAATTACAAAATTATTCATTATTATAAAAAAAGAGTTCTTAAATCTTTTATCAAATAATTTTAAATTTATTAATAACATATTTACATATTACATATATACATATATATATTTATATTTAAATATATATATACATACATATATAATATATACATATTTATTATTATCGAATAACATCGATATTTATTATTATCACATTTTATAAAATCGAATAACATCGACTTCGATTGAAACAAAATAACATATGAAAATCGATTACGATTTCATTTATATCAAATGTTAAAAGAACTTTTTAAACAAGCATATATACGTGACCTGCAGATCGTAGGGTACACTGCAGACCGCAGGTACTCTATGGTACTGCAGTCCCTTTGGCATTGCCACTGGTGGGGGTGAGAAAAAAACACGCCCCCTCCACCCATTCACATTTTAAATTATATTTTTAAGTGTTGCATTTTATTAAAACGCCTTCCCCGATCGCGATGCGTCATTCGCTCGCTGTGAAATATGTGACATTCGGATTTTTAATGATATATATATATATATGTATATATATATGTATATATATATGTATATATATATGTATATATATATATATGTATATATATATATATGTATGTATGTATGTATATATATATATATATGTATGTATGTATGTATATATATATATATATATGTATGTATATATGCATACATATATGTGTATATATATATATATATATATTATATGTGTGTGTGTGTATATATATATATATATATATACAGAAGTTAATCAAATATCACAATTTATAGACATATATATATATATATATATATATATATATATATATATATATATATATGTATTTAGATTTGGAAATATAAATATATATATAAATTTCAGTTCTCAGAATTTTCCTATAAGTTTGTAAATCACAAAATTATCCAAATATTAATCTAATGGATTTGGCCACAATTTAAACCCTAGCCCCATCTTCCTTTCAGATCTATGCAAATAAAATTCTCAAATAAATTTAACTGCCCATATTGAAAATGCATAAAAATATGAAATTCCTCAGAAGACATACGGAAGACACGAAGAAGACAGGGAAAGCAAGATGCGGAAATAGCATAAGTAAAATCACAAGAATCTACCTGGATTCTGATGCTAAATCGCTCTTCCTCAGAAAACCCGTAGAGCAAGCTCCCTTCTTCAGAACTCTCGAATAATCGAATGCTCCAATTGCACTCCAAACGCTATGTCTAAGCTTCTAGGGATGCTTGAATATAAAGAGCTCTTAGGAAACCTCTAGAATGCTTCTAGAAATAGCTGGAAGGTGTCACCAACTAAGCATGGGTCTTTACCAACCTTTTTGATGAGCCATAGGGTTGTAGACACCATGTGCTAAATTGATGCACTAACCCCCGTGTTGTTGACACAGGAGAACTAGAAAAGTGCGTTAATTCCCATGCAAGCTTATAACTCCAATTTACTTTTAAAATAATTTATATTTAAATTTTATAACTTTCATTTTAATTTTTATAACTTTTTTTATTATTATTTTATTTATTACTTTATTGTTATTTTATAATTATTATTAATTTTAATTTTCTAATTTCCTTTTATTTAATTCATTTTTCTCCATAATTCACATTTAATTAATTATAATCAAAATATCAAAGATCATGATATTTTATTAATTTTCTCAAATAATTAAGTTATTAATTACATCTATTTATTAAGACTTAATTAATAAAAAATTCACCATAGACCTCCAAGATAAAATATGAAAACCCATCATAGAACAAATCATACAAAATCAGTCTAAAGGGTTAAAAATCACAAAATATGTCATCCGATACATTCGGTGGGTATTCAACTCTAATACTTGTCCTAACTCACTAGGACAAATGGTTTTAGGGTTTGGGATTTGGACTTGAGAATTTATCTCCCTTCTCTTATCATTGAGATAGTATAATAGGGTACGCTCATCCTGGCAATTCAGGGAAGTCGTTACCCAGTACCTGCAACCTACAAAAAGACCATGCATGTACATACAATATATAATGCTAAGCTAAACAGACAATGGCAGGAAGTGGTGCATCATGTAGATCCCGACTAAGCAGGTGACTACGACTCCCTTCCTTAACCACATCAGAAATGTCATACAATAAGAAAACACACACACCATACACATGCAAGTATGGGGTAAGTATCCATAATAAAACACATGAGATAATAAACCATCTAACTAATCATCATTAATAACTAAAAACAATATAATGATCATCATGTATGCATGAAATGTAAAGTCTAAATGATCACATCATATAACCACTGAATCCATAACATAATGTTTGATAGTCTCAAAACAATACCACTAATCCATCAACATAATACTAGTCCACCAAAGTCTGATAATAATAGCAACAATGAGTCTAGAAAAGATGTGAACGAGGCTGGGCACTACATCCACCCCCCCTTGGATTAGGCTTACTCCTGGAAGCTTACAAACGAGTAGGGATATAACTCTTGTAATCTAGCTGCATCCTCCCAAGTAGCTGAAGAATCATCAGTAGGTTCCCATTGGACCCTTACCTGCTTGATGGTTTGACCCTTGAGGGTCAACCCCTGCTGCTCCAAAATATGAACTAGCTCCAAAGCCAGCTACCCATCCTCTACCTACAATGCATTCCAATCAAGAACATGCACAATATCAGGAATATACTGCCTAAGCATTGAAACATGGAAAACATCATGAATGCGAGCTAGGCTGGGCGGTAGAGCAAGATGGTAAGAAACCGGGCCAATCCTCTCCAAAATCTCGAATGGTCCCACAAAGCAAGGTGCTAAATTAGAACCCTTTCTGTACTAGATCGGACTCTTTCATGGTCACACTCTCAAGAAAACCTTATCTCCCATAGAAAACTTCTTATCAGTCCTATGAGCATCGGCATACTTCTTCTGCCTATCCTGTGCCGTAATCAAATGCTCACAGATATGCACTACCTGTTGCTCCATATCATGAAGCATCTCAGGACCCAACAGGATGCGATCCTCAAGACTTTCCCAACTCAATAGTGTATGACAAGGATGACCATATAATGCCTAAAAAGGTGTCATGCCAATAGAACTATGATACCCATTGTTGTAAGAAAACTCCACTAGGTAGAGATAGTCCTCCTAATGTGTTTGCCTATCCATCACATACATCCGTAACATATCCTCCAAAACTTGGTTCACCCTCTCTATCTGACCATCATTCTCTGAATGATATATCAAATTGAAGTTTAGCTGTGCTCCAAGCTCATGCTGCAATGATGTCTAGAATGCGAATGTGAATATAGGATTCCTGTCAGAAATGATCTTTCTAGGAATACCATGTAGTCTCACAATGTCACGCATGAAGACATTCACTATTGAAGTTGTTGTGTAGGAAGACCTGATCAGTGAGAAATGTGCCACCTTAGTCAATCTATCAAAGGTAACCATGATAGCATCATGACATCAAACTGTCATAGGTAATCCTACTATAAAATCAATGGAGATGATATCCCACTTCCAAGAAGGAATGAGATTTTGTTGCAATAGTCCTATCGGGTGCTGGTGTTCTACCTTGACTCTTTGACACTCAAGACACCTAGCCACAAAATCAGTAATGTCTCGCTTCATCCCAAACCAAAAGAAAAAATGTCTCAAATCAACATGCATCTTCTTGACACCTAGATGTGCTAAGTAAGGTGTATGATGGGCTTCTGCCAAAATCAAGTTGCGAAGCTCATCCAGTAATGGCACATAAATCCTCCACAAATTTCTCAAAAGACCATCTGATTCTCGAACGTAACCTACAAACTTACCTTCCAAGGGTCTTCTTGAATCTATCTCTCTGCACACTTCCTGATACCATGAATCCGTAGGAAGTGCCTGAAGAATCTGACTCCTCAAATCCACACTAAGAGTCATCGATGTTATCACATGTCTCCTGCAACTCAAAGCATCCACCACCACATTCTCCTTACCCTGAATGTACTCAACCTCAAAATCATACTCACATAGAAACTCCATCCATCATCTCTGGCGAGCATTCAAATTAGGCTGAGTAAAAATATACTGAAGACTACGATGATCGCTATGTAGCTCAAACTTGTGCCCCAACAAGAAATGTCTCCATCTTGTCAAAGCATGAACTACGAGTGCTAACTCAAGATCATGCGTAGGATAATTTAACTCATGATCCTTGAGCTTGCGTGATTCATACACAATCACCCGTCCATTCTGCATCAACACTGCCCCAATCCCTTCAAGAGAAGCATCTGTACACACAATGAAATCACCTTCTGGATCAGGTACAACTAAAATCGGTGCACTAGTCAAAAGTTCCTTGAGCCTTTGAAAAGCTTCCTCACATTTCTCTATCCACACAAACTTCTTTCCTTTCCTTTGAAGAGAAGTGATAGGATGTGCTATCCTAGAGAAGTTCTGGACAAATCTACGATAATAACCAGCTGGGCCCATGAAACTATGAATCTCTGACACATTAGTCGAGGTAGGCCAATCTATTATTGCCTGAATCTTTGCAAGATCCACTAAAATACCATCACCTAAGATAACATGCCCTAAATACTAAATCTCTGATTTGAACAATTCACACTTAGCTACATTGGCATAAAGCTGATTGTCTCTCAAACACTATAAAACCAACTGCAGGTGTTCCTCATGCTCCTTCTAAGTCTTAGAATATATCAATATGTCATCAAGAAACATGAGAACAAACCTGTCAAGATATTATCGAAAAATACCATTCATCAAACTCATGAACATTGATGGAGCGTTAGTCAACCCAAAAGGTACCACTATGAACTCGTAATGCCCATAGCGAGTTCGAAAAGCGGTCTTGTGAATGTCTGCTTCCTTAATACGAAGCTAGTGGTATCCTGACTTAAGGTCAATCTTGGAGAATATTGTAGCTCCCTTGATCTGATCAAATAAGTCATCAATCCTAGGAAAAGGATACCTGTTCTTAATAGTCACCTTGTTCAACTGTTTGTAATCAATACAAAGGCGCAAAGAACCATCTTTCTTCTTTACAAAGAGCACTAGAGCTCCCCATGGTGATAAGCTAAGTTGAATGCTCCCTTTGGCCAGAAGTTCGTCTAGCTGAAGACATAGTTCACCCAATTCCTGAGTAGTCATATGATAAGGAGCTTTAGAGATAGGCTCCACTCTAGGAATCAGATCAATACTAAAATCAATGTCCCTCTTTGGAGGCATGCCTGAAATCTCACTTGGAAGGACATTTGCGTACTCCTACAAAATCGGGTGATCTAAAGTCTTCCTCATCAAGATCATTTACCATAATAGCAAATATTTGACATCCCTTACGGAAACTCCGCTTCATTTGCAAAGAAGAAATCATCCGTAGAGATATAGGCCTTGGTATCCCAACTATCTTCACATCATTCCCTTGGTCATCTTGGCACATAATAATCTTCTTCCTATAATCTATACCAGCTTTATGAGATCCAAGCCAGTCCATGCCTAAAACCACATCATAGGAACCAAGGGATATGACTCAAAGATCCACTACAGTATCAAAGCTTCCTAATCTAAGCCCACACTTATGAACTATAGAATTCATGTATTCCTTGAGGCTAGTTCCACTTGCCAACCATGATCTTGCTTCACCGCATCCAGCTTACACTTAGAAACTATAGATGGTGAAATAAATGAATCTATAGCTCCTAAATCAAACAATACTAAAAGAGATATACTTCAAATAACACCTATGGTCTCAACCACTGTTCCCTGATGATCTGCTTGATGCTGATCAACTACTACAAAAACTCTATGAGCTCTACCTGCATCACCAACTATAGGCTCTGAAACTATAGGCCTAGATCCTGAAAACTAAGGTGCCCGCTGTGGACACTGAGCTGCATAATGTCCAATCCATCCACATGAAAAACTTTTTGGATTCCTGCCAGATCCTCTACCCATAGGTGGTACATTAGATTGCTGGTGACTATTCCTACTAACAAAAGACTGGCTACTTTGAGCTAGTTGATTGGGTTGATTCTATTTATTGCGTTGAGCATTGCGGTTTTTCTTAAAGTTAGAACCTTTGCCACCACCTTGAGCCTGAGAATTCAATCCTTTCTGCTGCTGCATGTGCTGAGACTACTGCTGATAATATTTTCCCTTAGAAAAGAAAGGCTTCTTGTTACCACCTAAATTGAAGTTGCCTTTAGATCCTAATGCTGTTGGTGCTCCTACAAAACCACCTTGACCAAGGTTGACACTTTGCTCAACAAGGATTGCTCGATGTACTACATCCTTAAGAGTTTTTGGCTCAAATACCTTGACACCCCCAATTATACGGTTATTCAAACCCCTAATAAAGTGTTGTGTCAATTGAGCTAAATTTTCACTGAACCCTGAAAAAGACATGAGCTCATAAAACTTATGCTCATACTCAGTCATTGACATAGTGTACTGCTTGAGATTATTTAAACTCATCTGCCCTTTGTTGCTTCCATTCCTCTAGTAGGAATCATTCATGGAAACTCTCTAAGAATAGTTCCCACATGACACTACTCATATCAATTCCCAGCTTCTTCTCCTCAATTGTCCACCAAGTGGCCCCAAAATTCTCTAAATTAGTGATCACAAACCTTGCCTTAACATTGCTGTCAAACTCCTGTAGAGAAAAAATCCTGTCGAGAGAAATAAGCCACTACTTAGCCACATAACCAGAACCTTGCCCATTGAAAGGCTTGACCTTGGATCTTGAAAAATCTTTCATCTGAGTGGACACAATGGACCTCTGACGATCCTTCCGAGGACTCCTAGACCTAGGTCTATGCTCTTGTTCTATCTGATGCACTTTAGGCTGTTCTTGAATAGGAGGTAAAAATTCTAGAATAGTCTGCATCATCTGTCTTAGACTAACCTCATTATACTCAGCTTGGTCCTCTCTATGGCTCTCTTCCTGCTGCCTACTAGAGTGCTCTTCCCTGTTCTCTACACGAGTTGATCCCTCATGGGCAGACTCATCGGCACTGACAGCTCTGCCACGACCATGGCCTCTTCCACAACCTCTACCACAACCTCTAACAGAAGACCTAGTCCCAGATACCATCCTACAATAGTAAAAAGTACTACTAAAATCAAAAGATGCATATTTGCAATAGACTAAGTTCAATTCTATGTTTAGGTTTAAGTAAAATTTCTAGTTTTGAAAACTAAGTGTTGAAGTATGAAAAAATATTCAAGTAACAGTTCAGGTTTTGTTTCAATTTGCCTAGTTTCAAGTTGAAGAGATACACTTTATAGTTCAAAGTTCTAGTTGTTCCAAACTACCCAAAGCTCCCAATGTAGAAACTCAGGCTCTGATACCAAATGTAACACCCCACCAAGGGATCCAAAGAATTAACCTAGAGTTTCACTAAGTTTGGTAACATTTTTTTTTTACATGAAAGTAAATACCATACATAATTTATTCACAATAACAGAAGCAATAGCAATGACCATCTAAAAGTAAACATAACATACATAACAGTTTACATTCTTTAAAGATCCCTTAACATTGAATTACATACAAGAATCCATCTAGTACAACATCCACGTGAAATAATAATGATAAGTCCAATGTTTAAACATTACATTTCCAAATGCTCAATCATCCTCTATACATGTCATAGGGTATGACAAGCTCAAAGAATATACATATGTAGAATAAGGTACATCATCCTATTCCAATCCTTGATACATCAAAGTAGAGATAATCACATGATACATCATCAGAGAAGACTTATACATCCATCATAAAGATCAAACAAAATAAACTAAGTGCACGATTCCTCCCAACCGTTAATAGCATCATTAGACCATTGTGGGCCCTAGCCATCCCTCCGTGCATAACATCCCAAATTACCGAAGAGATCATCGATATTAACATAGTAGGAATGTCACTCCTAACATATACACCATCATATGTAGAAAGTAATCTAACATGCAAATATAAGCATAAGATAACATCATCTAACATATGCTAATCATCAATGAAAGGATACATATCCAACATCATGAAGGATGTATCAGCCATGATGTCTCAATGAATCTCAAATGATAAGAGTAGAAAATACACTACCACCTGACCGCGTGGTACCTAAGTGGTCCACTCCCACCATGCTAAGGAGATAATCTCAAGTCCCAAACAAGCTATCAAAATCAAATAGCACATATCTCTATAAGTCCAGGAATCCTAAAACTATACTAACTCAAGGTTCCAATCACAAAACTAACATCTAGTTCCCAGAGGCACACAATGACATGTAGGAACCTACTGTGCAAGTGGAAAAGTGTCATTGCATTTATCACGTACAAGTTACCCTGGCAGTTAGCTAAACTCCACGGGTCCATATTGATGTCATGCGGCCACTAGTATCCTCTCATACTGACAAGGCATACTATGGAATGCAAGGTCACAACCATGCCTCTCACTACATCCATCCTAGCTTGTACAAGCACTCAAAGCATGGGGGAGAACAAAACATTTATCTTTTTAGGTTCATTTAGTTAGTATTAGGTGTGAATGTTATCACTTATTAATCCAACTTACAATGAGTTACCCTGGCAGCTTCTTAGGGCCCCGGCCCCCATTGTAAGCCACTTCCCATCACTACATGCAGATATCCTACCCTAATGCTCATGGACTCATAAATCTCAAAATTACAAAAGATAATCCATAAAATCATCAAATATGCATAAAAGCATCAAATCCCCATGAGCAAACATCCATAGAAAATCATGAACAGAACAACTCTCTATTGGCAACTAAAGCATCACTGATAACTGAAAGTATCCAATGGTTCTCAATAACCAAAATATATCTCAATCATACCAATCGAAGGCTCCAAAAATGGTTGAGTCAAACATGTCACAACATGACATCATCAAGAATAAATCCACATCTCAGTCCCACCATGGTGACTAGAAAATAACCAAGGATAATTGATCGATGACCAAAATTAATGATTAGGTCAAGTTTCTCATAAATAAAAAAATCTCAACAATAACAATCAGTATTCACATCCAATACATAGAGCATTCCATCACATAATCATGGTTGGGTTTATAAAGATCAAGATTAAAACATCATCATGAAATCACAATCACATAACTCCCAAGCCTCTGGTAGACATCCTATAACTGGTCAACACTAGTCAATCCAAATCCCAAAACACTAGCATAAAGAATACACAATGTAAAGACATGTTTTAGTTTTGCTAAGTTTTAAAATTTGAATTCAAATGCAAAAGTCTCAGTTTACGTTTCCAAGTTTAGAGAAAGAATTAGAGGAACATTTTGTACGTTTCTCCATGTATTGTTTTTGGATGGATAAAAGTTTTCCTTTATAAAACTAAAATCCGATTTCCAATTATAATATTTTATTGAAATCGTTCCCCACCAACATTTTAATTAAATTTCATATACTTTATATATTTTATAATTTAAAACTATTAATGAAATTTTAATAGTTAAATTATAAAATTACAAAATTATTCATTATTATAAAAAAAGAATTCTTAAATATTTTATCAAATAATTTTAAATTTATGAATAACATATTTACATATTACATATATACATATATATTTATATTTATATTTAAATATATATATACATACATATATAATATAAAAATATTTATTATTATCGAATAACATCAATATTTATTATTATCGTGTTTTATAAAATCGAATTCGATTAAAACAAAATAACATATGAAAATCGATTACGATTTCATTTATATCAAATGTTAAAAGAACTTTTTAAACAAGCATATATACATGACCTGCGGATCGCAGGGTACATTGCGGTTGCAGGTACACTACAGACCATAGGTACTCTGCGGTACTGTAGTCTGTTTGGCATTGTCGCCGACGGGGGTGCGAAAAAAAATGTCCCCTCTGCCCATTCATATTTTAAATTATATTTTTAAATGTTGCGTTTTATTAAAATGCCTTCCTCGATTGCGATGCGTCATTCGCTTGCTGTGAAATATATGACATTCAGATTTTTAATGAAATATATATATATATATATATATATGTATATGTATATATGCATACATTTATGTATACATATATATGTATATATGCATACGTATATGTATATATATATATATAAATAAAAGTATATATGTATATATATATATGTGTATATATATATATAGAATTTAATCAAATATCACAGTTTATAGACATATATATATATATATATATATATAATTGAATTTATACATATATATGTATTCAGATTTGGAAATATAAATATATATATAAATTTCAGTTCTCAAAATTTTTCTATAAGTTTTTAAATCACAAAATTATCCAAATATTAATCTAATGGATTTGGCCACAATTTAAACCCTAGCCCCATCTTCCTTTCAGATCTATGCAAATAAAATTCTCAAATAAATTTAACTGCCCATATTGAAAATGCATAAAAATATGAAATTTCTCAGAAGACATACGGAAGACACGAAGAAGATAGGGAAAGCAAGATGCGGAAATAGCATAAGTAAAATCACAAGAATCTACCCAGATTCCTATGCTAAATCGCTCTTCCTCAGAAAACCCGTAGAGCAAGCTCCCTTCTTCAGAACTTTCGAATAATCGAATGCTCCAATTGCACTCCAAACGCTATGTCTAAGCTTCTAGGGATACTTGAATATAAAGAGCTCTTAGGAAACCTCTAGAATGCTTCTAGAAATAGTTGGAAGGTGTCACCAACTAAGCATGGGTCTTTTCCAACCTTTTTGATGAGCCATAGGGTTGTAGACACCATGTGCTAAATTGATGCACTAACCCCCGTGTTGTTGACACAAGAGAACTAGAAAAGTGCGTTAATTCCCATGCAAGCTTATAACTCCAATTTACTTTTAAAATAATTTATATTTAAATTTTATAACTTTCATTTTAATTTTTATAACTTTTTTTATTATTATTTTATTTATTACTTTATTGTTATTTTATAATTATTATTAATTTTAATTTTCTAATTTTCTTTTATTTAATTCATTTTTCTCAATAATTCACATTTAATTAATTATAATCAAAATATCAAAGATCATGATATTTTATTAATTTTCTCAAATAATTAATTTATTAATTACATCTATTTATTAAGACTTAATTAATAGAAAATTCACCATAGACCTCCAAGATAAAATATGAAAACCCATCATAGAACAAATCATACAAAATCAGTCTAAAGGGTTAAAAGTCACGAAATATGTCATCCGATACATTCGGTGATTATTCAACTCTGATACTTGTCCTAACTCACTAGGAAAAATGGTTTTAGGGTTTGGGATTTGGACTTGAGAATTTATCTTCCTTCTCTTATCATTGAGATAGTATAATAGGGTACACTCATCCTGGCAATTCAGGGAAGTCGATACCCAATACATGCAACCTGCAGAAAAACCATGCATGTACATACAATATATAATGCTAAGCTAAATAGATAATGGCAAGAAGTGGTGCATCGTTTAGATCCCGACTAAGCAGGTGACTATGACTCCCTTCCTTAACCACATCAGAAATGTCATACAATAAGAAAACACACACACCATACACATGCAAGTATGGGGTAAGTATCCATAATAAAACACATGAGATAATAAACCATCTAACTAATCATCATTAATAACTGAAAACAATATAATGATCATCATGTATGCATGAAATGTAAAGTCTAAATGATCACATCATATAACCACTGAATCCATAACATAATGTCTGATAGTCTCAAAACAATACCACTAATCCATCAACATAATACTAGTCCACCAAAGTCTAATAATAATAGCAACAATAAGTCTAGAAAAGATGTGGACGAGGGTAGGCACTACACGATGCCATCTTGGGTGATGCTGAAACTTGTAGTGTTGGCTAGTACAAAGTTGCCAACTGCCAAATCTCTCTCACCTTTCACCGTGGGATCAAACTATCTATTTTTCTAGCTTCGAGTGGCCAAGTAAACACTATATCCAAGCTTGTCCCATCTAGTTGAGTGCTCAAATTTTCTTAGGTACATCAAACCGAAACATCCTTAAGGGTCACTAAATGCCATAGGGAAATGATCTTTGACAGACATATCTTAGAGCTCATGCAAGGTATGGATACAAGACTAGTTCCTATAGCACCATGTTGTGGAGATCTATAACAACCTCTCTTGCATTTTGGAGATCTTAATCCATTTTGAATTTGCGACGCAATCTTGGCTGATGTTGAAACTTGTAGTGTTGGCCAGTACAAAATTGCCAACTACCAAATCTCACTCACCTTTCATTGTGGGATCAAACTATCTATTCCATTAGCTCTAGGTGGCTAGGTAAACCCTATCCCCAAGCTCATCCCATCCCATTGAGTGCTTGAACATTCTTGAGCATGCTAAAACCAAAATATTCCTAAGGGTCGCTAAATGTCATAGGGTAACAATATTTGACAGGGCATATCTCAAAGCTCATGTGAGGTATGGATACAACTCTAGTTCCTATAGGACTGTGTTGCAAAGGCCTACAATAATCTCTCTCTCTTTTTAGAGATCTTACTCCATTTTAATTTTGTGATGCCTCTTGGGTGATGCTAAAACTTGTACTGTTGGCCAATAAAAAGTTGCCAATTGCCAAATCTCTCTCACCTTTCATCATGGGATCAAACTATCTATCTTATTAGCTCTCGGTGGCTAGGCAAACCCTATCCCCATGCTTGTCCTATCCTATTGAGTGCTTCAATGTTCTCGAGCATGCCAAACCAAAATGTCCCTAAGGGTCACTAAATGCCATAGGGCAACAATCTTTGATGGGGCATATCTCAGAGCTCATGCAAGGTATGGATGCAATTCTAGTTCCTATAGGATCGTGTTGTAGAGACCTACAATAAACTCTCTCACTTTTTAGATATCTTACTCCATTTTGATTTTGCAATGCCATCTCAGGTGATGCTAAAACTTGTAGTGTTGGCTAGTAAAAAGTTGCTAACTACCAAATCTCACTCAGCTTTCATTGTTGGATCGAACTGTCTCTTTGTTAGCTCCAGGTGGTTGAATAAACTCTATTACCAACCTTCTCCTATCCTATTGAGTTCTCAAATGTTCTTAGGCATGCTGAAATAAAATGTTCCTAAGGGTCACTAAATGCCATAGGGCAGTGATCTTTAATGGGGCATATCTCTGAGTTTGTATGAGGTATGGATGTGATTCTAGTTCCTATAGGACTATGTTGTGAAGACCTACAATAACCTCTCTCAATTTTTGGAGATCTTACTCCATTTTGATTTTGCAACACCATCTTGGGTGATGTTGAAACTTGTAGTGTTGGCCAGTACAAAGTTGTCAACTGCCAAATCTCACTCACCTTTCATCATGAGATCAAACTATCTATTCCATTAGCTCTAGTTGGCTAGGTAAACCCTATCCTCAAGCTTGTCCCATCCCATTGAGCACTTGAACATTCTCAGGCATGCCAAACTGAAATGTCCCTAAGGGTCACTAAATGCCATAGGGAAGTGATCTTTGATGGGGCATATCTTGAAGCTTGTGTGAGGTATGGATGTAATTCTAGTTCCTATAGGACCATGTTGTGGAGACCAACAATAACTTTTCTCACTTTTTGTAGATAATACTCCATTTTTATTTTGTGATACCATCTTGAGTGATGTTGAAACTTGTAGTGTTGGCGAGTACAAAGTTGCCAACTGCCAAACCGCACTCACCTTTCATCATGAGATCTAATTGTCTATTATGTTAGCTCCTAGTGGCTAGGTAAACCTTATACCCAACCTTTTCCTATCCCTTTGAGTGCTCAAAAATTCTTGGGCATGCCAAATCAAAACATTCCTAAGGGTCACTAAATGCCATAGGGAAACGATCATTGATAGGGTATATCTCAAATCGTGAAAGGTGTGGATGTGATTTTAGTTCCTATAGGACCATGTTTCGAAGACCTACAATAACCTCTCTCATTTTTTTGAGATCTTACTCCATTTTCATTTTACAATTCCACCTCAAGTGATGTTAAAATTTGTAGTGTTGGCTAGTACAAAGTTGCTAACTGCCAAATCTTGTTCACCTTTCATCGTGGGATCAAACTATCTATTCCATTAGCTCCAGGTGGCTAGGTGAATCCTATTCCCAACCTCATCCCATCTCATTGAGTGTTCAAACATTCTTGGGAATGTCAAACTAAAACATCCCTAAGGGTCACTAAATGCCATAGGGAAGTGATCTTTGATAGGACATATCTCAAAGCTTGTGTGAGGTATGGATGTGATTCTAGTTCTCATAGGACCATATTGTGAAGACCTAGAATAACCTCTCTCACTTTTTAGAGATCTTACTCTATTTTGATTTTGTGATGCCATCTTGGGTGATGTCGAAACTTGTAGTGTTGGCTAGCTTTTGTCATGGGATCAAACTATCTATTTTGTTAGCTCTGGGTGGCCAAGTAAACCTTATCTCCAATCTTGTCCCATCCTATTGAGTACTCAAACATTTTTTAGCATAGTGAACCAAAACCTCCCTAAGGGTCACTAAATGCCATAGGGCAGCAATATTTGATAGGGCATATCTCAGAGCTTGTGCGAGGTATGGATGCAATTCTAGTTCCTATAGGACTGTGCTGTGGAGACCTACAATAACCTCTCTTTCTTTTTGGAGACCTTAATCTATTTTGATTTTGTGATGCCATCTTGAGTGATGTCAAAACATGTAGTTTTGGCTAGTATAAAGTTGCCAACTACCAAATCTCTCTGACCTTTCATCATGGGATCAAACTATCTATTCCATTAGCTCTGGGTGGCTAGGTAAACACTAGCTCCAACCTCATCCCATCCCATTGAGCACTCGAACATTTTCAAGCATGCCAAACTGGAACATCCCTAAGAAAGACTATGGAAAGTGTTACATTCCATGTAATGATTGGTTGGGATATATGTTAAAGACTAAGGGAGATGATATTCATGAAGGGTTTCAGATAAAAGGCTACTATAATTGTCAAAAAAATGTCAATGATAATCAATGCATAAGGTAAAGGCATTACAAAGGAATGAGATCAAAGGAAAATGTTCAAGGCAATAATAGTGAGTGTAATGAACAACTTTTTAAACCTTTGTAGTAGTGTAACTATCAATATCTCTAAAAAAGCTCTTAAATCTTTATCAAAATGCTAATTTCCATGAAAACAATGACATGGTATTAAAATTAATAGTCATGTTCATTTCTAGAGCTTTGTGGTAGGGTTAAAGAAAGTGGAATTGGTTCCTATGTAGATGGAACAAGTAAAAGAATGCCAAGTGGCAAAGTGTGATCATGATAATCTTAAAAACCATTCTGACTTTTCTTTCAACTAACCACAACAATAGTACTCGGTCCAAACAAGTGAAAAATTACATTTGAGAAGCCTATGTAGTAGCTATGTGAAAATGGAATAGAGGTGCCCAATTAAGATCAATGATTGATTAAAGTATAATGGAAAACCTCTTAAAAGCTAGTTTACTACTATATCACATAGATTATAGTCATATGGTAAAAAGCATAGAGAACCTTTATGGTAGAGGTATATAAGAACTAATTTAATGGATAATATATATATAGTGAATTAAAAAAATAACAAGACATAGTGAGACAACAATCTTAATAAATCTAGTGATCATGTGTAATAGAATAGAAGATATTTAGTACTATCTATAGTAGAAGTAATAAATTAAAATATTTCCAGGATCTTTTAACAAAACACCTAGTTTTGTATGTGCAAGATGACTCACAATCAAATACTACAATGAGTTGTAAAGTTGTGAGTTAGTTCATAAAGGGATAATGATGATGAACACTCATAGTTCTAAAGCTATGAAGAGGAGCTCCAAATGCCATTTAGGTGGTGGTAGGTTGGTAATTTGAGGAAGCTTATTATCTACTCCTATTTTTTCAATGTTGAACTCTATTAGAATAAATTTACAAGCTTCACCTAGCATGAACTAAGAATTCAACAAAGGTTTTCAAATATTTTTGCATACATGTCAGTGCACTAGTGATATATGGTGATTTGGAGGCTACACTATATCAATATATTAATATATTGTTATGACAAATGGTGATCTAATGAATAAGAAGCTAACAAATCTAGAGGTCCAAAGTTGTGCAAATGTCATAGCATTAAGGATAAGACATTGAAATAGTGAGGTTTTCCCTTTGGAGAATGTGACAGTTATAGCATTATGGAAATAGTAGTGTTAAAGAAAATGAAAATTGGTGCTCCAAAATTCATGGCCTAAATGAGAAAGGGATTCCAAAAGATGTCAAAATAATGAAGTTCATGGTTGTCTTGTTGGTGATGTGAAAGATGATTTGTATAGTAGACTAAGTGTCAAATTCAAGAATTTAAGGAACAAAAAGGTTTTGGGAAAGTAGTTTTGGTGTAGAGAACCTAACTCTTTTTCATTTATATGTTGTGATTAGGTCTAGGGGTAGATCTAATGATCTCCCTATGACCCATCCATCTTGTAAAGGACACAAGACCCCTTGGTATGACTATAAACCTTGGGCATCATTTGGTCCTAATGGGTGGATTTTCTTTCATTTTATGTTTTTAGGGTGTGTCTAGAGGTTTGGGAACCTAATAAGGTTCTAGGAGTCAATAAAATCCAATTTGCAACACTTTCTTGCAATTGATAAGTAGGACATGATTTCCACAGCTAGTCAAATTGTGATGTGAATATCAGGATTTAACTGTGTGATTTTGAGTCAAACTCGATGACCCATGTTTCATGAGTAGTGATTCAACATGAATCCATCTCTCATGAGAATAAATGGAACACTTAGCACTCATTGGATCTGGGTGATACTCACAGGGGTGAAGCACCGGGACTTCCCGGGAGGTCACCCATCCCAGTACTACTCCAGCCTGAGCGCGCTTAACTACAGAGTTTCCTCCATAGTTAAACCCAAAGCTTGCAACCCCATTTGCAAAACCTTCACCAAGTGTTGTACCTTATGAACCATTCATTAGAAAGCCCCTTAAGCTCATCAATTGATAAGTAGGACATGATTTCCACAGCTAGTCAAATTGTGATGTGAATATCAGGATTTAACTGTGTGATTTTGAGTCAAACTCGATGACCCATGTTTCATGAGTAGTGATTCAACATGAATCCATCTCTCATGAGAATAAATGGAACACTTAGCACTCATTGGATCTAGGTGATGCTCACAGGGGTGAAGCACCGGGACTTCCCGGGAGGTCACCCATCCCAGTACTACTCCAGCCTGAGCGCGCTTAACTACAGAGTTTCCTCCATAGTTAAACCCAAAGCTTGCAACCCCATTTGCAAAACCTTCACCAAGTGTTGTGCCTTATGAACCATTCATTAGAAAGCCCCTTAAGCTCATCAATTGATAAGTAGGACATGATTTCCACAGCTAGTCAAATTGTGATGTGAATATCAGGATTTAACTGTGTGATTTTGAGTCAAACTCGATGACCCATGTTTCATGAGTAGTGATTCAACATGAATCCATCTCTCATGAGAATAAATGGAACACTTAGCACTCATTGGATCTAGGTGATGCTCACAGGGGTGAAGCACCGGGACTTCCCGGGAGGTCACCCATCCCAGTACTACTCCAGCCTGAGCGCGCTTAACTACAGAGTTTCCTCCATAGTTAAACCCAAAGCTTGCAACCCCATTTGCAAAACCTTCACCAAGTGTTGTGCCTTATGAACCATTCATTAGAAAGCCCCTTAAGCTCATCAATTGATAAGTAGGACATGATTTCCACAGCTAGTCAAATTGTGATGTGAATATCAGGATTTAACTGTGTGATTTTGAGTCAAACTCGATGACCCATGTTTCATGAGTAGTGATTCAACATGAATCCATCTCTCATGAGAATAAATGGAACACTTAGCACTCATTGGATCTAGGTGATGCTCACAGGGGTGAAGCACCGGGACTTCCCGGGAGGTCACCCATCCCAGTACTACTCCAGCCTGAGCGCGCTTAACTACAGAGTTTCCTCCATAGTTAAACCCAAAGCTTGCAACCCCATTTGCAAAACCTTCACCAAGTGTTGTGCCTTATGAACCATTCATTAGAAAGCCCCTTAAGCTCATCAATTGATAAGTAGGACATGATTTCCACAGCTAGTCAAATTGTGATGTGAATATCAGGATTTAACTGTGTGATTTTGAGTCAAACTCGATGACCCATGTTTCATGAGTAGTGATTCAACATGAATCCATCTCTCATGAGAATAAATGGAACACTTAGCACTCATTGGATCTAGGTGATGCTCACAGGGGTGAAGCACCGGGACTTCCCGGGAGGTCACCCATCCCAGTACTACTCCAGCCTGAGCGCGCTTAACTACAGAGTTTCCTCCATAGTTAAACCCAAAGCTTGCAACCCCATTTGCAAAACCTTCACCAAGTGTTGTGCCTTATGAACCATTCATTAGAAAGCCCCTTAAGCTCATCAATTGATAAGTAGGACATGATTTCCACAGCTAGTCAAATTGTGATGTGAATATCAGGATTTAACTGTGTGATTTTGAGTCAAACTCGATGACCCATGTTTCATGAGTAGTGATTCAACATGAATCCATCTCTCATGAGAATAAATGGAACACTTAGCACTCATTGGATCTAGGTGATGCTCACAGGGGTGAAGCACCGGGACTTCCCGGGAGGTCACCCATCCCAGTACTACTCCAGCCTGAGCGCGCTTAACTACAGAGTTTCCTCCATAGTTAAACCCAAAGCTTGCAACCCCATTTGCAAAACCTTCACCAAGTGTTGTGCCTTATGAACCATTCATTAGAAAGCCCCTTAAGCTCATCAATTGATAAGTAGGACATGATTTCCACAGCTAGTCAAATTGTGATGTGAATATCAGGATTTAACTGTGTGATTTTGAGTCAAACTCGATGACCCATGTTTCATGAGTAGTGATTCAACATGAATCCATCTCTCATGAGAATAAATGGAACACTTAGCACTCATTGGATCTAGGTGATGCTCACAGGGGTGAAGCACCGGGACTTCCCGGGAGGTCACCCATCCCAGTACTACTCCAGCCTGAGCGCGCTTAACTACAGAGTTTCCTCCATAGTTAAACCCAAAGCTTGCAACCCCATTTGCAAAACCTTCACCAAGTGTTGTGCCTTATGAACCATTCATTAGAAAGCCCCTTAAGCTCATCAATTGATAAGTAGGACATGATTTCCACAGCTAGTCAAATTGTGATGTGAATATCAGGATTTAACTGTGTGATTTTGAGTCAAACTCGATGACCCATGTTTCATGAGTAGTGATTCAACATGAATCCATCTCTCATGAGAATAAATGGAACACTTAGCACTCATTGGATCTAGGTGATGCTCACAGGGGCTTTCTAATGAATGGTTCATAAGGCACAACACTTGGTGAAGGTTTTGCAAATGGGGTTGCAAGCTTTGGGTTTAACTATGGAGGAAACTCTGTAGTTAAGCACGCTCAGGCTGGAGTAGTACTGGGATGGGTGACCTCCCGGGAAGTCCCGGTGCTTCACCCCTGTGAGCATCACCTAGATCCAATGAGTGCTAAGTGTTCCATTTATTCTCATGAGAGATGGATTCATGTTGAATCACTACTCATGAAACATGGGTCATCGAGTTTGACTCAAAATCACACAGTTAAATCCTGATATTCACATCACAATTTGACTAGCTGTGGAAATCATGTCCTACTTATCAATTGATGAGCTTAAGGGGCTTTCTAATGAATGGTTCATAAGGCACAACACTTGGTGAAGGTTTTGCAAATGGGGTTGCAAGCTTTGGGTTTAACTATGGAGGAAACTCTGTAGTTAAGCGTGCTCAGGCTGGAGTAGTACTGGGATGGGTGACCTCCCGGGAAGTCCCGGTGCTTCACCCCTGTGAGCATCACCTAGATCCAATGAGTGCTAAGTGTTCCATTTATTCTCATGAGAAATGGATTCATGTTGAATCACTACTCATGAAACATGGGTCATCGAGTTTGACTCAAAATCACACAGTTAAATCCTGATATTCACATCACAACTTTCTTGCAAGTTTTTCAATATTTCTTGCTATAGTGCAAAAATTGCAAAAAAATGTTAAGCAACATTTTGTTTGAGCAACCCAACTGTCTAAACTATTAGGTGGTTGGGGAAATCAGTTGAAAATGGCCTATATAGGCTCAAGACATTCAAAGATGCAATAGTGGAGAAGATCCAATTGTTATATTGCTTTCAAAACAATAGAAACTGTTGTGTTTCAGTGCATTTTCCTAATTTTGCAAGTATAGTACAAAACTTAAGGCCTGTAAGATGAACTTTATGTACTAAAAAGTTGTAACTATATATGTAGGAGATTTTGGCTTTGGTTTGAAGTATTTACCTATTCTCATGCAAAAGTTATTGAATTTATTAGTCTGTTGGTCTGAGAAACCCTTGATTTAAGGGTTTGGTCACTTAAATGACCCTAACTTGTTAATCCATCAATGGAATTCCTTCTCCATTGGAATGGAGCAAGTTAAGGGTGTATAATATAGGATTTTTTCAGCTTTTAACTAGGATTTGAAGTTTTTGATTCTTGGGTGTGAGCCCTAGGTCAAATATCCTCATGTATTTGACCTAGTTTTGAAGAAATTAGACTAATTAGAGTGATGGAGAGAGTTTGAAGACTTGATGATCAAAAAAAGTTCCATTTTTTAAGCTAGTAGAACATCCTAGGAGTGGAGATTTGATCCTATGCACCCATTCTTAACAACTTGCCTTGAAAACCAAACCTAAACTAGCTAATTAGGTCTATATACTTGGTTATGGTTATGATATGCTAGAGTAGAATTGGTCTTTGTATTTTTAAAGTTTGTGAGATCTTTGAAAAGGGTACTTGAAACTAGAATTTTTTCCTTGGGTATTTTGGAGAGTTTTAAATTTATTGGCAAAGATTAGTGTTTGGAGACTTAATAGGATTCTAGGTCTATTCTTGCAAATTGGATTGTGGGTTGTTGGGAGTGCAACCAATAGTTGATTTGGCTTAATTGGGTTGAGAATAAGTGGATCCAAGCCTTTGTTGGAAGTTGTAAGGTCTAGAACCATAAAATCCCCATTTTGCCCTATTTAAGGGAGTTTGTCCTTATTGCTTAATTTTGGATCAAGTTTCTTTGTGTCTTACTTGTGGGTGGTAAGATTTGAAACCTTTCTTAGTGATTCCTAGGAGGGGTAGATACTTATAAAGAAGAACAAGCCATACGTTCAAATCGTGAAACATTTTTGATGTGTTGATTAGGGATTAGCCTTGTATTGTGCTTCCATTATTGTACACTCTACATCAAGTTTGTCATAGATGAACATGGGACATGCATCCGATTATCTTAAAGCACTGGCATAATACACTTTTAAGGATATTAATACCATGAAAGTAGAGCCTTAAGTTAGAAGACATGGATTGAATGATGTCAAGCAATAGATATATGAAATGTTTTTGTAATAGCTAAAAAATATTAGATACTTACACCCTCTATATTCACCATACATAAGTTATAGTTTGTGACCAAGTTTTGAAAGGTTTTGTAAATTTCTTCAAAGATACATGTCTTCTTCCAGTTTTCGAGTTGTTTATCATGAAAGGGCTATAAGTCTTGTTTCCACCATGGAAATTCCATGGTGTTCTAGATTTCAAGGCTACAAACCCTAATGTATTATATTATATAAGTAAGGGCCCTGAAAGTGAGTGTAAAGAATTATTTGACCAAGCCCTAGGTGAGCTAAGCAATGCTAGGCTAGGGACTATTAGCAAAGAAAGAGCTCTCAAGAGCAAAGCTTGAAGAATAAAGACTTTTCATTTTAAAGGATATAAGAGGGGTATGAGGAGGTTCTAACTTGTGGATGAGGATTCTTGATGAAGCGTGGAAGGTGTCTTAAAAGTGGGGAAAATAGGCAGCCAAGAAAACCCTACTAAACTCTCAATTTTGTTGTTTTTGTTGTACAGCCTATACGCGCCTTGAGACCCTAAAAATCCTTGAGCATGGGTCCTATGTATCATTTTTTCTTAAAGCTAGAGGTGTTGAAAATCTCAGACAAAGGAGCTATTGGTCCTAGAAATATGGGTGGAGGCCTAATTAGGGGCTCTCCTTGTAGCCTTTTTGTGAAGAAATCTTGAAATTGGGTATAAACCATTGTTGTCATCCATTCAAGCATAGTACAAGTGTTCCAATAACAACTTAGACAAATCATGGAAACCTTGGTTGGACTAGGGAGTGCTATGGTACCCTAGTAGACCTATAAAACCTTAGGAGGGATACTATTCCTAGAAGAGTAAGGGAGTGATGATGCAAGTTTAGATTAGTTAACTTGGTGAGGAGGTTGGGCAAGGTTAGGGAATGTTCTACATAGCAAGAGATCCTATAGACCACATAGGTGTACATAAAACACCAAGATCCACATATAATATACAAGGTTGCACAGGGACAAGGGTACTTGGGGTACTTAGGGTATGGGTATGGGTACAAGTACAGGTACAACTATTTTTTATAATAGGAGATGGGGTTACTTAGGTATGCCAAACTTTATTTTTAATTATACTTTTATATTTATAGAAAACCTAAATTTATGAGTCATGACAATAATTTTTCAAATCAAGAACAGTGATAAAGTTTGCAAATGTAATGTATTATTTTTAGTTTCAAATTTGTTATATGCTTGTAATAATAATTTATGATAAATGTTTGCATGCATAACATAGAAGGTAGGTTTAAAAAGGAACAAGAAGATTATAAATCATATGACAATGACATATTGTAAATGATAAATTTCTAGTTTTAACACTAATAAAGTTTATTGTTGATCAATATTGTATCAAAGTTTCAAACTGATTAGGTATTGAATTAAGCTTAATAAAAAAATAACAAAGAAGAAAAACTTTAAACATAAACAAAATCATAAATCATATGACGATGACATATTGGAAACGATAAAATTATGCTTAAACGGTGATAAAATTTATTGTTCATCAATATTCTATCAAAGTTTCAAATTGATTAGGTATTGAATTAGGCTTGATAAAAAATGAGCTAATACATAAACAAAAAACCGAAAAAAGTAATCCAAAATCTCAATCAAGGTCCTTAGCTATGATGCTCTCCATTGAGTACCTGGTACTTGGGATATGTGTACTCAGTACTTGGGTACATGGATACGAGTACCAGGGGTGTCATATATGAAGGAACATATAATATATTATGATAACCAATAATCTCATGAGTCTAATAATGTCATGCATGAAATAAATATCATATATCAAATATAAAATGTCATATATACATCAAATGTATATCAAATATGTCCACTGACATAAAATCCAAAATATGTGTCCATTGATGCCTATACATGTATGTCTATCAACTATATCTTCTCCTTCCCACAAGGGGAAGGAAACAAATATCTAGAGGTATTTCATCATCATGTGGAGGGAGATGATGGAAATGATGGGGTCTTCCTCACATGCTCACTCATCCTCTTGTTGAGGCTCTTCTTTAACTTGAGTTGATACAAACAAAGTAGATATAAATCAAATATATGTACACACAAAATTAATTATTTTCTTACCATCATTATATAGTTGCTCTAGAAGTTCACCTTGAAGGCTCATAGACGATCAGGAGTGACAAGACCCTAAAAAAATTTAATCAATATAATCACTTATAAATAACATTATAAATTTCAATAATGACTATTATAAACAATAACTAAAACCAAGAAAATTCTTTCATACCTCAGTCAATGGCTGTCAACTAGCCATAGCTGTAGCCACTCTATGATTGACAGACTGCCAAAGATGAGGAGTCTTAGATGTCAAGAGTTGCATATCATATAATACATGTTACATATAACATGAAACATGAAACAAATATAATCAAATGAATTAAATTAACATGAAATAAATGTACCTCTATGAAGCTCATATCATGTCCAGGCTTGGAGTCCATAGTTAATGTCGATGGTCCTGTAGAGAATCGATGCACATGCATACTTTTTTTTGTCAATCCTTCATATGATTACTTAATAAATATATGTATTAATTTAAATGATTAAATCAACACATAACTCTAGACTCATCAACAGGAAAAAAAATGGGGCCAGGGGATTGCTTCTAGGGTTGCCAACTCTTTGACCCTAAATTTTGAACAATGTCAATACATGCTAATTAATTAGTCATTCACTATATATATGAAATGTGATCAAATTAGTTTATTATAATTGTAATTTACCTATGTGTCAATTCCAAATGTCTCATTGAAAAAATGGTCAGTTAGTAGCCCATCATCTACACCATCTTCAACATGATTGCTAAATGTGCATAAAGATTTGCATGATGTGCACATGTGAATGCGGCATGCAAAAGGATCCTCCTCAACTAATGGACTCATGTAATAAATGAGGATCTATGTCAAAGCACTAAGAGTCCCTAGAGTGTTGGCCTCTACACGTTCCTTCACAAGTGAAGGAATAGTCACATGCTCACCCTGTGGCTTGACCACAAGTGCCCTAACTACATTAGGGTCATGACATGACCTCAACCTCTCAAATGATGACCCTCTACCTCTACCTTGAGAGTCTAATATATCAAAATGATTAGGGATCTCCCCAAGGACAAAATCACAATACAATTTCCTTAAGAAATACATTGGAACCTCATGATTATTGCAAGGAGGGGTATCAAAAATCATCCACCATCTATCCCAAAAATTATTTGTAACATCATCGTGTATGCACCAATGGATGGGGAACCATTTAGTTGTCTCTCTAATAGTATCTTGTTCACTAGGCTTTCTAAATAATGCACAAATCCTCCCTTTTCATATATCTTTTTTTTTAACATCTTGATATGATAATTTATTTGCATAATATATTTTTTGTTCATCGCTCTTAACCTGCCAATATCTAACTAACCACTAACAGAAGCTATGTGGGTCTTAATGGACTTGAGGGAGGATGCCAATTGAGCTCTCATTGGATTCATTTGTCCACAAGCTTTTAGCCTACCAATGAGTGCTTCAAATCTAGTTTTTCCTCTTTCTATTTCATTTATTATGTTTTCATGTGTGTCAAGAGGAGGTCTTCCAATTGGTGTAGGTTTCAAAATTTTTTGTTCTTGTTGTGGAGGGTTTTGGTTTGGATCTTGTTGAGGGTTTTAGTTTTGATATTCTTAGCGATTTTTCGGTTCATTATTCACATTTTCTGGTAAGAAATCAATTTAAATCTAAATAAATAAACAAATTTAAAGAAAAATTGAAAAAAACCTACAAAACAATATAAAAACATATTAAACAATGCAAAAAGAAGGTTAGACAACATAAGGCATGATTGTGATCTTGAACTTCAATGGTAAGGAGGCATATTGACAAGGCAGGTGGTGAAAAACTTGAATTTGTTTAGTCCATGTAAGCGTTGTGAAGAGGGGAAGTGGGAAAATGGAGAAAAAAGGAATGGGCTATGGGTATCCAGCCCATTTATTAAAAAAAGTGTTTTTTAAAAGTGTGTACGCACTATAGCACATGCATGCTATAGTGCGTACGCACTTTTGAAAGTTAGAAAAAAAAGGGTGTCACCGTTTTGGCACCACACCTTGGTGCACATGCCCTTGAGAGAGGAAGTAATTTTGGAAATCATGGGAAATCAAGAAGAAGTCAAAGGGGAGGAGGTCTCAATCGAGAGGACCAAACTACTGCTGGTACTATGGGAAACTAGGGTATAAAAAAAAATTGTTGGAATTGAAAGAAAAATAAAGGAAATATATCAGATGGAGACAAGGTGGAAATTGTGGTAAGTAACAAATTTGAAGAGGATGCTTTGCTTCTATCTTTAAAAAGTGTTGATGATTCATGGGTTTTAGATTATGGTGCTTCATGTCATGCTACACCTCATAGAGGTCATTTCATTGATTATGTCCAAGGGGATTTTGGACTTGTTTATTTGGAGGATAATGAACCTTGTCAAATTGTTGGAAAGGGAAAAATTAAAATTAAGTTGCAGAATGGGAATCATTGGCTACTACATGAGGTAAGACATGTTCCAACGTCAAGTAGGAATTTAATTTCAGTAGGGCAACATGGTGATGAGGGTTGTGTAGCTACTTTTAATGATAAAAATTGGAAAGTTTCAAAAGGTTCTCTTGTAGTAGAAAAAGGTGTGAAAGTAGGCACCTTATATCTTTGTATAGGTCATATTGTTCCTTGTACTTTAATTGTTTTAGAGAAAAATGAATAGTCAAGAACAATTGCTACAATTGACCAAGGACAACAAATAACTATTGTAGATTCTGATACAATGCTTTGGCACAATAGACTTGGGCACATGAGTGAGAAAGGTATGAAAGTATTTCATTCAAAGAAAGTTTGACCAAGTCTAAAAAGTGTTAATATGGATTTCTATGAAAGTTGTGTGTATGGAAAACAAAAGAGAGTGAGTTTTGTGAAGACTAGGAGTGAAAATAAAAAGGAGAAATTAGAGCTTGTGGATACAGATGTATGGGGACTGGATCAGGTATCTTCCCTTGGTAGCTCTCATTATTATGTTACATTCATTGATGATGCAAATAGAAAAGTATGGATTTATTCCCTTAGATAAAAATATAATGTATTTCAAACTTTTAAGAAATGGAAATGTTTGGTTGAAAATGAGACTAGTAAAAAATTAAATTATCTTAGATTTGATAATGGTGGTGAGTATTGCTGTCATGAATTTTAAAATTATTTTTCCACTAATGGTATTTGTAGATAGAAAGCTATTCCAAGGACTCCATAGGAAAATGGAGTGGTTGAAGAAATGAACAAGACTATAATGGAGCATGCAAGGAGCATGAGGTTGCATGCTAGGTTACCCTTACACATGTGGGTGAAGGCTATCAATACTATTGTATATTTTATTAATAGAGGTCCCTCCACTCCTTTAGGTTGTGATATTCTAGAGGAAGCATGGACTGGTAAGAAGGTGAGTTATTCTTTTCTCAAGACTTTTAGTTGTGAAGCTTTTGCTCATAGAGATTCTGAAAATAGAACCAAGCTAGAAGCTAAGTCAAAGAAATGTGTATTTGTTGGATACATATGGCATTAATGAATTTGGTTATAGGCTTTGGGATTTTGAAAATTATAAAATTGTAAGAAGTAAGGATGTCATATTCAATGAGAAAGTGTTGTACAAAGATCTTTTGCAGCAACATGAGAAGAAAGAAGATGATTATGTAGTGTTGGATGAGACTCTAAAAGATTATGTTCTAGCCATTCTTCATGATGTGCAACAATCGCAACAACAAATACCACACACACCAGTAAATGTTATATGATCCACAAGGAAAATTAGACCTCCATAAAGTTTTTCTCCCTCTTTGTATTCTATTTTACTTACTGATGCTAGTTTACCTGAATGTTATGATGAAGTTATATAGGTGGATACTAAGATTTAGTGGGAGTCTACAATGAAAGATGAAATGGACTTTTTGCTAAAGAATCGAACATGGGATTTGTGCAAGTTGCCTATAGGTAAAAGAGCTCTATAGAATAAGTGGGTTTATAGGTTAAAAGAAGAGCATGGAGGTAAGAAAAGATTTAAAGCCAGGTTAGTTGTGAAAGGATTTGCATAGAAAAAGGGCATTGATTTTGATGAGATATTTTCTCCTGTTGTTAAGATGACTTCTATTTGTACTATTTTAAGTCTTGTGGCTACTAAAGATTTGCATTTAGAGTAGCTTATGTTAAAATAGCCTTCCTTCATGGTAATTTGGATGAAGAGATATATATGGCTCAGCCATGGGGTTTTGAGGTCAAAAGTAAGGAGAACTTAGTGTGCAAATTGAAGAAAACTTTATATGGCTTAAAGCAAGCACCTTGGTAATGGTATCTAAAATTTGACAGTTTTATGCATGAGCATGGATACAATAGGTGTCATTCAGATCATTGTGTTTATTTTAAGAAGTTGGATGATGATAAATACATTATTTTATGTTTATATGTTGATGATATGCTTGTAGCTAGGTCTAACATGGATCATATTAAGGGGTTAAAACACCAGTTAGCACATGCATTTTCTATGAAGGATTTGAGGGCAGCAAAAAAAATCCTTTGTATGAATATTTGTAGAGATAGGAAGAACAAAAAATTGATGCTATCTTAGGTTAATTATGTTGAGAAGGTGTTGAAACATTTCTTCATGGATAATGTTAAAGCCATCAGCACACCTTTCTCTAGTCATTTGAAGTTGACTAAGGAGATGTGTCCCAAGACACAAGAAGAGGAGGATAAGATGTCTAAGGTACACTATGCTTCACCTATAGGAAGATTGATAAATGCTATAGTATGTACCAGGCTAGATATTGCACATGCAGTGGGAGTTGTTAGCAAGTATATGAGTCATCCAAGAACTAAGCATTGGAATGTAGTTAAATGGATTCTCAGATATCTGAGAGGAACATCCAATAAGTTTTTACACTTTGGGGGCTCTACTACTAATTTAAAAGGCTATGTTGACTTAGATTTGGTAGGGGATATTGATACCAGGTAGAGTACTACAGGTTATGTCTTTACTATTGGTGGGGCAACCATGAATTGGGTTTCTAGATTACAAAAGGTTAATTTTTTATCCACTATAGAGGTAAGGTATGTAGCTGCTATAGAGGCAGCCAAGGAGATGATATGTCTTCAGTTATTCTTAGAAGAATTGGGATACCCTCAAAAGGATAATTATTTATTTGCAGATACTCAAAGTGCCATTCATCTTGCAAAGAATTCAGCTCTACATTTAAAGACCAAACACATACAGTTGTGGTGCCATTTCATTCGGTTAGTTTTGGAGGATGGAAAATTAAAGCTAGACAAGATACATATAGATGAAAATCCACCATATATGTTTATAAAGGTATTAACAAGGGAGAAGTTGAACTCATCTTCAACTTCAATTGGTCTTCTAGACTGAACATGAATAAAAGAATAGCAGAGTCCAAGGTGGTTTGATCTAGTGGGAGCCTCATGGAGTAGTGGCATAGCTAAAGGATTAGTCTCCAAGTGGGAGATTATTGTTTAGTGTGGAGCCTAATTAGTCCCCAAGTGGGAGATTATTAGTTTTTGGTGACTAATCAGGAAAGTACTATACATACTTCATAAATTCTTTTGGTCTTGGGTCATCACCCCCAAAAAAAAATGTGGGCCGTATTTTATCAAGATTTTGGGCCAATATGTAATTATTAATTATAACCCTAAAGTGGTAAAAATACTTGTATTAAAGGGCTTAGGGTTAGGGATTATTTCATAAGGTGATGCAAAAATTGGTTCTTGTGGTGGTATTGAGCTATAAGGATTACAGATTGTGATCAAATTGTAATCACTGGATCATAAAATATTGGACTTTCTATTTGATGGATGTAGCCTAGGGTTTGGGTGAACCATGTTAAATCTTGGTGTCTTGTGTTCTTTTATGTGTGATCTATTATTTTCTAATATTGGTTATATTTTCATGTAATTGTTATTTCTATTTGTGGTTTAATGCTAATAGTTATCGCCATAGATCATAGAGATGTGGAGATCAAAATTGTAGTATAAAAAAGAGAGGGTATCACTATATCCCATAGCAATAATCCTATTGGGGGTCAAATTTAGTAGGATGACATTGTGGCAATGATCAATGATCAAGATGCCATGGATTTGTATGATAACACTATAGAATATAGAGAATGCATTAATCACTATGTGGAGAAGGATCATTTTCAATATGGCAACAAGTGATAGAGGAAGGTATATTGATGTGACTTATGGTGATAATCGGGAGTTGGGAAGTCATAGATTTAACTATGGTGATGACTAATGAGGCTATCGATATTAATTATGGAAATGGGTAAAGGAAGATAGATATCATGTTTTTCACTCTATGTTATGGCAAAATGAATCATCAGATATTGGAAAATGACATTTTGTTATAGTGAATGGTGATAAGAAATATTATGTTGCTATAGATTTGGGTGATAAAGAGTTTGATGATCAATTGAGCTAGGGGTTAAATCATGATCATTAATAGGACATTGACAACAAAAATTCAAACTTACTATGACCATTGAGATACAAATTACATGGATTTGGTGCGAATAGCTGAATATGAAGGGAATGAAGATTTTAATATCATTTATGGAGCTGCCTAAAGATCAACAGTCACTAGGTGTTCTCAGAAGTACCATGAGATCATGATCCTTGCTAGGGAAGATCCCATAGGTCAATATCATGTTGCAGATTAAATCTTTTCACATTTTAACCATATTTTCTTTCCATTATATGACTATTTAATTAGCAAGTGATGAATGGGTTTAACAACCAACACTATAAATGTAATTTCTTCTAATAATGTTAGGGTTAAAAAACTTTATGGTGAACTGTTCTTGTAGTTCCATTTGTATGAAGAGTTGAAAGTCAATTGTGTGTAGCTCTATTATGTCCTTTTGAATTCTATTTCATCATGGTGTTAGCAGTATAAGTTGTAGACACCTAAATTTGATTACACCGCTTTGGTAATTCTATTTAGTTATCTCTAAAGGCATCATTAATTAAACTCCTATTTAATTAATCCTTTGCCATCCCCTAGCTAATTAATTTAATTAATTATCTATAGTCCTAATTGATAAATCAAATAACCTATTATTTATTAATTAATCCTATTCTTCTATCTAATTCCAAAATCCTCATTTATTAAATAAATCTATTTGATAAATAAATCCCTCAAATCTAATAACCCCTAAACTATCCTAAACCCCCTTCTTAGCCTAATCCACCCCATTCACCCATACTAACCAAGCTTAGCCACTAACTCACCCACTCTCATGAATGCCATCCACTTGAAAATATCTAACAAGCTTAGTCTAATCCTAAATCACCTCTAATCCCCCTCCTAACCTTGTCACATTCCGTAAGTAAGATTAAGACTTTCCTAAGCCAAGCAAAGTCAACAATCTCAACTCCCTCCAAAATATCCCAACCACTAAGCCATGAATGCTCTTACAAAGGAAATAAAGACTCTTACAAGCCATAATAAAGGGTCTTTATGAAGATATTATCCCTTGAGCCTCCTTTGTTGACTCATCCATCCTCTTTCCTCCATCCACTCACCCTATGACATGTGTCACTCCCTGGGTGGTGCTAAACAAGCACAATCATGTGCTCCCCTTTGAGTGCATCCTAGCCCTCCTTAAGCTTTCATCTCTCCTTGAATTTTAGCCCTCCAACCCTCAAGTCCTTTGCCTATAAATTGAATCTCCTCCCAAGCCATTTCATCAAAATCTTGGAGCTAAAGTTATAATGCTAGTTTGAGAAACCAAAGCCCTTAACCATACCCTTATGATGCCAAATTGAGAGCTCACAAAGCTACCAATTTTCCATTTTCCATCTCCATTGAAGCTAGTTTTGAGAACCTTGAGCATACATCCCAATCCTTAGACTCATCTACCAAGAAAAGAGCTAAATCCTATTGGGAGAGTCCATTCATTTGGCTCACATTTCCAATTGGGGTTTCCTCTTTAGTCTCTCATTTATGTTATGGTATTTTAGTTTTTAAATGCTTTTGATTTCTTAATTTAGTGTTTCTAACATACTAATATAGCATATACATAAGTAATTCCATGTACTATCCATATATGATTATTTTTCTTCTCTCCCTTTCGTTGTTTTTCTTTATTAGGATTAATAATCATGATTGCTTAAGTAGAGATAGATCGTAGTTAGAAGCTAGATAAAAGTATTGCAAAATAATTCATGAAAAATGTTCCATTGGGGGTTGTGATAAACTTTTGATCTAAGAAATACATATTCATTGCACATCATTACAAGTCCTAGGGGATATGTACCTTTGTAATTTAGAGGGGAGTGATAGAAAACATACACTAACCCATGTTTTTCTGACATCATTTTTTTCTCCAAACCCTGGGTGTTAGAAGAGTCAAGTTCTAAACCACAATAGGAGAAAAAACTATTAACTAGCAGTTTTTGGCAACTTTTCTTGAGAGAATTCAAAATGAAAGAGACATGAAGAATTTCCTTGCATAATTAGTTTTCACTCTAAATCCTTAAATATTTTTAGATGAAAGATAGGTCTCATGGTGGTGAGGTGTTTTCCATAAGAACCTAATACAATTTTTATAGCCTTAACCTGCTAGAAAAGGAGAAGCTAACTCAAAGTTGAAGACTGGTAAACTTTCCTTGATTACTAAGGTTAAGGTAAACTCAAAACACCATTGTCTAAGTAGTTGATTCATCTTGGATTCCAAGTATACTAGGAGTTCCAAGGAAAGAGAAAGGATTGACCCAGTATACCAGCAACTCAAAAATGCCAACTTTCCTATTCTAGAAGATATTTTCAAAAAGAAAAGAGCATATACAAGGGAATTCATGGCTATGAAACTCAAAGAAACTCACTTGTATGTAG
The DNA here is from genome assembly GCA_028749045.1 of Cupressus sempervirens. NCBI lineage: Eukaryota > Viridiplantae > Streptophyta > Pinopsida > Cupressales > Cupressaceae > Cupressus > Cupressus sempervirens. The sequence goes on along the minus strand of CM053793.1, from coordinate 319,849,286 downwards.
TTGTTTCTACTAGAACAAGGATAAGTTAATATTATTCCCCTCCCATTTCTAAAACTTCTATTTCTCCTATCTGTATTTCTTTGTTGTTACATGGTGTTTAACACTCCCTATTTCAATTAGTTTCCAAACAAATCATATCATTGTACCAATAGATATGGAAGTCCCTTGGGGAAATATAATTTTTCCCCTCAACCTTGGAGCTAATATTGACTTGCCCAAAGCATCAAGAATTTTTTTTCCAATATTCAATGGTGATGATACCATCTCTATAGAACAACACCTAAGTGCTTTTCATAGAATTTGTGGTGTGGTGAATCCTGAACATGAAGATGTGGCAGTTAGGATGTTTGTGGATACTCTTGTAGATAATGTTGTTGATTGATTCCAATATTTACCTACAAGGTGCATCATAGATTGGAATCACATGAAACAAATGTTTGAAGAATGCTATAAAAGTATAGAAGATGCACAAGTTTTGTTGCTACAATTAGCACAAATGAAGAAAGAACCATCTGTTTCTATGAGGGATTTTAGTGCAAGGTTTAACAAACACATCAAGAGAATACTTGATACAAGTGTACCAAAAAAAGACAATAAGAAGACCTTCTACATTAAAACCATGCCTCATAGTTTAGGGTATCAAATTAGGAGAGGAAATGTAGCAAATTTATAAGCTGCCCAAAAGTTAGCTATGGAGATGGAAGATGACATGATAGCCTCTGGCAAATGGAAAAGAGAACTTCAATTTAGAACATCCATAGGTAATGTAGCTAGCACTTAAAATATTATAAATGTCATGCTCCAAAATTTGTCTAATGAGGTTATTGAATTGAACAAACAAATCAATAGGCCTTTCATTCTTTTCACCAAGATTACCAAGAAGCTTCTAGGCATGAAAATAGAAGTAAGACTTTACAAATACCACCTTCTCAATAGAGATTAGCAATTGAGGCTTCCCCAAAGAGAAAAAAAATGTGTGCCTTCCACTTAAAGGTAAATCATGACGTAAATACATGTGCTAACATGATCAGATATAAGAAAATGGTGGACAACAAAGAAAAAATAGTACAATATCCTACAAGTGAAGATGATGATGCTCCTAGTAGCAACTCTAAAAACTATTTTTTTTAGTATGAATCAGATTTAGTGACAAGACGTGACTATTTTGCAACTCTAGATGTACCTCAGTTGAGAGTCATGACTAGAAGTTAGAAGAATAGGAATCAATCCTCCAATTTAGTGTGTGCTTAAAATAATGCATCATCAAACAAAAAAAATAAAGATAGTGGCATGCTACCTTCACCTTCACAAAAAAAGCACAAAGGTATGTCACATAATTCCTTTGATATAATATAATACTGTGAAGATGTGAGAATTAAGACATCTCCACTAGATTACTTGCAGTCTAATCCTAGTCAATCACAAAGGTTAGTTGAGCTCTATAATAATAAATATGGAGGACATGTTAGTATTAATACTAACATTCATCGTCAAAACAAAGCTAGTACTAGTGGAACTTCTTTGGCTGATGAAGATCTTGCACTACCTAAATTGTTTCAAGAATAAGAATCCATTGTCTTGACCACCTCTCCAACTAAAAAACTAAATACTTTTTACATTTCCTTTTTTATCAATAGAAATATGTTTATTAATTGCGTCATTTATTCAAGGGCTTTTGATAATGTAATGCCTGCCTCTATAGCAAATGATCTAGGCCTACCCCTAAATAAAACTTTTGGCAATTGTTACTCAGTGGATACAAAATGAGTACCCTTTCTCAGATAGATAAAGGATGATCAAGTTTTACCTAGTTGCCTATCCTTCAAAGAGACTTAAACTCACCATCTTAGTGGCAGACATCCATGCAAGTTATGGAATTCTCCTAAGTAGAGGTTTATGAAAATACATGAGGGGGGGAGAGGAATAAAATTGGACTATTCATATGACATCATCCAAGTTGGAGACAAAAAGGTGAAATTAGAACTAGAAGAAAAAGAAAAGTTCACTGTTATGAAATCAAATGATACTAGATCCCAAGTATTATATCAAGAAATGTAGTTTTGAAACTATATTTTATTTTTTCATACCCCTAATATTCAAGAAGAATTAGAGAATACTAATGGTGACTAGTTGTAGACCTTATAATTTGATGGCAAATGTGCCAATGTTGGTTTAGGTGTAGGAGTTATTTTGACATCACCTAGTGGAGAAATCACTTGTTTGGCATACAAGTTAGATTAAGAATACCAACAATATTGTAGAGTATGAAGCCCTTCTCCTTGGCATAATTGCAGCAAAACAAAAACGGCCAAGATATTCAAAGCTCAAGTAAATGTAGAATCAGTGGTAAAGAAAGTGAAGAACCAATATGTTGTAAAGAACCAAAGATTAAAGAACTGACATAATAAGGTGTGGGATGAAATTGAAGGTTTGGATGTTTTCTTAGTTATAGTAGTACCAAGGGAATTCAATTCATGATTTGATTCTTTGGTAGTCTTTGCATCTTTTCTCCTACCAAATCCTAACTTCAACGATCAAATCTATAAAGTGGAAGTTTTAATTTAGGCCTAATTTACCCGATAATGAAGATTCCTAGTAAGTTTTTGATGATGAAAAACACATAAAACAATTCATTGAAGGGGAAAAACCTATTGCAACCCTATATTTTGAAGGAATCACTAATTCAAGTGGTGATCCATTGATAGATGACAAAAGGAAACCAGAGCCATATATGATCCAATTGAAAGGTAACAAGATCCCATCTTATCTCATTTCTTTGGAAAATATTTTTGATAGACATGATGTATACATTAAGAGAGAAAAAGATAAGAAAGGAAAAGGTTTTGGTGATTATGATGGAATAAATATAGGGACATAAATTAGTCCAAAAATGATAAACAAAGTGAAGTGTTGCACATAAAAGGAGAAGGTAGAAATCAAGAAATTACTCATTGAATATCAAGATGCATTTTCTTGGAGCTATGAAGATCTAAAAAAAATTCATGGATGGGAAATTCAAACATGAAATACCCCTTAAGCCATGAGCAACACCATTTCAAATAGAAACAAAGGAACTACAACACTATAGTTAGAGGATAAATCTTTAAGGAGATTGATAAAATGTTGAAGGCTAGGATGATGTATCCTATTCAATACTCTACTTGGGTAGTTAACATTGTGCTAGTGAGAAAAAATGGAGAGATAAGGATTTGTTTTGATTTTAGAAATCTATATCAAGCTTCTCTCAAAGATAACTTTGCACTTCCCAACATGGATCATCTCTTTTAGATTATTGCAAGGTTAGAGATGATTTCTATATTAGATGGCCTCTCAGGGTATAACTAGATCCAAGTAGATGAGGTAGATTAGTTCAAGACAACATTGGCCACACCCTAGGGTACTTTTGCATATAACAAAATACCATTTGGTTTGATTAATATAGGTGCAACATTTCAACATGCAATGAATTTGACTTTTGGTGATTTGAAGGACAAAATCATTGTTGTGTACCTAGATTATTTGATAGTCTTCTCCAATAAAAGGGAAGATCACATCAAAGACTTAGAAAGAGTGTTACAAAGGTGTAGAGATCATGGTGTCTCATTGAATCCCAAGAAATTAGTATTTTGTGTGATAGAAGGTAAATTGATTGGTCACATTGTATCTCAAGAAGGGGTGAAGATTGATCTAGATAGAGTTAAATCTATTCAAAAATTAAGTCTACCATTGAGAAAAACTAGAGTAAAATCTTTCTTTGGCTTGGTAAATTTCTCAAGAAGGTTTATGCCTAATTTCTTTGAGACAGTTAGGTGTATACTAGATATGATGAAGGGTTAAAAAGCTTTCAAATGGAGTGATATTGGAAAAAGAGCTTTTAAAGACATCAAAGGTGTTATTGCCAAAGCCCATGTCCTTGTTCATCTAGACTATACTAAGGAGTTCATCATATATTGTTATGCATCAGAGCATACAATGTCAGCCATACTAATGTAGGAAACTAAAGAAGGAATACAAGACCCAATTTCTTTCATGAGTATTCCATTGAAGAATCAAGAAATGAGATGCTCACAAATGGAGAAATATGAATATGAAGTAGTGAGAGCTCTCAAGAATTTTAAGTTTTATATTTTGCATTCTCATTCAGTGATACATGTGCCAGATCCTACAATGAAAATAATTTTGACACAACAAGATGTTTGTTGCAATAATAGAGGAGTTGGATAGAAAAGACCCAATATTATGACATAGAGACCAAGCCAACCAAGCTTGTGAGAGGAAATGCACTCTATAAATCCTTGGAAAAAGATTAGCAAGTTGAAGAGGAAGATACTTCAAAATTTCTTGTGGTAAGTTTTCAAGATCATTGGTTGTCAAATGTTGCATACTTTTTGACCTATGGTGAGTGTCCTAATGGATTAAGTTCTAAGAAAAGGAGAGATCTAAAAAAAAGGCCTTAAAGTATGTAATTCATGATGATGTTTTGTATAAGAGAGCTATTGATGATATATTTCTAAGATGTGTTATAAGGAGTACTAGGAGAGGCTCTTAAAGTCATAATGAAGCATGTGGAGGAGACTTCTTTTCTACAATCACTACATTCAAAATATTAAGGAAATACTATTGTTGGCCTAGTATGTTTAAGGATGCATGTATGTGGGTTACCAATTGTGAGAAATGTAGGATTTTTACTAGTAAACCTCAGTTAACTACCTTTCCTCTTAGGCCAGTGGTGATTGAAGCTCCTTTTAGTCAATGGGGTTTATATTTTATAGGCCCAATCAATCCTCCTTCCACTCAAGGACATTCTTATATCCTAATTACCACACATTAATTCAGTAAATGGGTGGAAGCCAAACCTATGAAGAACAATTCATCAGAGATGGTTTGTGAATTTCGCAAAGAACATACATTGGTCAGATTTAGAGTTCCTATGAAATTGATAATGGACAATGCATCTTTTTTTTTCCTTTGAAATTGTTGAATTTTGTTATGCTAATGGTATCCAAATTGGTTTTTCATTTGACTAATATCCTCAAGGGAATGGGTAGGTTGAATCTAGCAATAGGGATATGATTAATATCTTTAAGAAAATGGTCTCAGATAATCAGAAAAGTTGGCACGAGAAGATATATGATGCTTTATGGGCAGATAGAACTACACCTAAAAGGGCCATTAGTATGTCACCTTTTGAGTTAGTTTATGGAGTAGAAGCTAGCTTTCCATTGCCTTTAGATCTTACCACTTATAAGTTGATGCCTATGATTGAAGATGACATATTAAGAGATAGATTGGAAAAGATAATTTTGTATCTCACTAAGCTGAAAGAAGAAAGAAAAGAAATGGTATATAGAATCACTGAACACTAAGATATATTCAAGAAGTTATTTGATAAAAGGGAAAGACCAAGGAAATTCATAAAAGGTGATTTGGTCCTACTATGGGATAAGAGGCATGAACCAAGAAAGATATACTCCAAGTTTCAATCTTTATGGAAAGAGCCATTTCAAATAATGAAAGTGAACAAAAATGACTCTTTCAAGTTGGCATATCCTACTAGAGAATCATTGGCATGTTCTTATAATGGATAGGATTTGAAGTTATACCAAATGAAAAATTGAAAGCAACCCTTGCATAGTGGCTAGTTAGGTAGGTTTTTCATTTATTTTGTTTTTTTTAGCTTAGTTGCTCACTCTCTTACTTAAATGTTGTTTCTTTCCTAGATTATTTTGTTCTTGTATTACCAAGTTGTCACCTTGTTTTATGGAACTAGAGATTACTAGGTTCCTTTTAATGATTGTCATGCTTAAATCCTCAAACAGAGCTAGTTGTTGCCCAATTTTAAGTTCATTTCATTTTGAATTAGGTTGAAGTCAAGCCAATGTGTAAATGTTTTGAGTCTATGTCTAGATTTCCCTCAAGGAACTTTTCATTTAGCTATCCTTGTGTATGCACCTAGGTGGGAATTCAAAATAAATCTAATGCATTCATTCATATTAGGTGAATAGGAAAGGGAGGGTAAGTCTATGAACTTCCTAGATGAGAGGGAAGTTGTTCTAAAACCTTAATGCTTTGATTAATTGTTCAATCTAAAGACATGATGCATTCAAGAAGAAGATCACACTTATATTCAAAGACAAATTTAGTAGATAACATCAAGATCAGGGGTAAAGGATATGATGCAAATCATGGAAACAAGTTAGAAGGAAGAGCATTTGAATTTGAAGTAGAGGAAGAGCTCAAATATCCAGCAATGGTGAACACCTTGGTCAAAGGAGGCAAGAACAAAGATGAAAACTAAATCAATGATGTATAATACATATATAGGTCCATTTCACTAGTCAAAAAGTCAATTTACCTTAGAGATTAAGTCTATTTCATTGAATGGGATGTAGATTGACAGATGATGCTCTACATGAAGATCTACATAGTGAAGTCATTGAAAGGTCAATAGTGGATGAATGAATGCCACATACATAGACTATTGTCATACTATATTTTCCTACATCAAGAAATGTATATTTTCATAAGTCATAGTGATAATCACCTAGCACAATAGATGAAACTCGGTGACAATGGTGAGTGATGAGAAATACCCATTTCAACAACCTTTCGCGATCATTGACAAGTCAAATGAGTAAAAATTATTTATATTAATGGACAATGAGGTTATTTCCATAGGTCATAGAAATGTGGAGATTGATCTCACAATATAGAAAAGAGAGGGTATCACTATATACTATAGAGATTATCCCATCAGAGGTTGGATTTAGTAAGAAGACATAGTGGAGATGACCAATGATTGGGATTTCATGCATTCATATGATATCTCTATAGCATATAGAAATTAGGTTAATTATTGTGCAAAGAATGCTCATTTTCAATATGGCAATGAGTGATAAAGGAAGGTATATCATTGTGACTTATGGAAATCGTCAATTGTCAAGAAGTCATAGATTTAGTTGTGGCAATGACCAATGAGGCTATGTATGCTATGGAAAAATGAATCATTGGATATTAGAAAAATGGCATTCTACTATAGTGAATGGTGATAAAAAATCTTATGTTGCTATATATTTGCATGATAAAGAGTTTGATTATCAAATGAGTTAGGTGTTGAATCATGATCATTGATACAAGATCGATGGTGGAGATTCAAACTTATTGTGATCGTTGAGATATAAATTACATGGATTTAGCACCAAAAATAGAATATGAAGGGAATGAATATTTTTACAAGGTTTTTAAAGCTTCCTAAAGATGAATAGTTGCCAAGTGTTCTCATAAGTGCCATGAGATCAAGATCTTCATCAGAGAAGATGCCATGGGTCAATATCATGTTACAAATTAGATATTTTCATGTTTTAACCATATTTTCTTTTCATTGTATGACTATTAAATTACCAAGTGAGTAATGGGTTTAATAGACAAGACTATAAATGTAATTTCTTTTCATAATGTTGAGGTTAGAAAACTTGATGATGAATTAGTCTTGTGGTTCCAACTATGTGCATTTGTTGCTAAGGTTTTGTTGTTCCACTTAGTTTTAAAGTAGTTTCTGCATGAAGAGTTGAAAGATAATTATGTGTGGCTCTATTATCTACTTTTGAATTTTATTTCATCATGGTGTTAGTAGTATAAGTAATTTCAAATACTTTCCATATATGATCTATTTCTTCTCTCCCTCTCATTGTTTTTCTTTGTTAGGGTTAACAATCATGATTGCATAAGTAGAGATAGATTTGTGTTAAAAGCTAGATAGAAGTGCTCCAAGATAATTCATGAAAAAAATTTCATTGGGGGTTATGATTTATCCAAATCCATTTTTCCTAAGTTCTTTGTGTCTACAAGAAATTTGGTTAGCCTTTATTAGTCTCAGATTAAGAGCTTATTCTATCATGAACTTTTGATTTAAGAAATACATACTCAATGCACATCATTGAAAGTCTTAAGGGATTTGTACCTTTGTAATTTAGAGAGTGGTGATAGAAAAAATACACTAGTACATTTTTTGGTAACATCCTTTTGTTTCTCCAAACCTTGGGTATCGGACGAGTCATGTTGTAAACCACAATAGGAGAACAAATTGTTAACCAACAACTTGTAAACAAGAAAATCTTCATATTCCCTAATTGAATTGAATAGTTTGATCAATGTCTTCAGATATTTTGGCCTCCTAATTCTCTTCTCTTTGCATATGCATGTAGCCTCAAATTAGGAAACACTTCAAATATAGAAAAAAAAAAAAAATTATCAGGGGAATAGTTGTGTAGTTCGTGCCCAAAGATATTCCTCCCTCTCATGGAATCACCTAATGCTCATCTAGGATTGAATGGAAAACTATATAGAAATAGTTTGTGTACCCCTTGACATTTTGTGTCTATCATTTTAGAATTAGCCTTTCTTGTTACATATATTCATTTACTAAATCATCTAACTCTTAGCCACACACCCTCTACCCCTTCTCTTGCCTCAAATTCAATTTCACCTATTTTTCCTATTCATTCTCTCAACATCTTGTACAATAGTATTCCAAACAAGTAGAATATAAATCATTTTGATCAGCAAGTATCCTAAATTTTTGATGAAGGGTGCTCCCCTTAAAACCATAAACTCATAATAGAAACAAATAGACAACAACAATTGCAAGAACAAAATATAGACTTCTTATTTGTGCCGAAAATGCATAATTATAGAATTCATAAGTACAATATGCTAACCCACATGGTGCCTTCATTATAGTAATCTACAAGACTAAGCTATGAACTACCACCCAGAGTTGTCCTAGACAATGTTTGGGCCTTTCTTAAATAGGAAATTTTATGTGTCCTGGGAAGGTTCTAGATGTTCAAACTTAATACCTAGGACTGACACACACTAATAATACATATAGTGTTGGCTAAATACATCTTTGACAAATTATTTTTGAAATTTTGGTAGCCCAACTTTTGAAGGCGATAACTCTCGAATTGTTGCTCTAATTGGCTATTATAACCACTTTTTGGAAATACCAACTCATGATCTATAGGGTCAAAATTACTTAAGCACCCTGCCATTGAGTTTTCAGACATCATCTGGGTGCTCTAAGGCCTCCAATAGTGAGCTTGAAGATTTTTTTGCAAATTTTTCCACCAAAAATTAGCAATAACTTATCTAATACTTAAGATGAACCAAAGAGATTTTTATGGTAGGCTTATAACTCTAAAATGAACCTTCTTTCAGAAAATGAGAACATTTTGAGCTCATATCACAAACTTACTAAAAATATTAGAAAGTTCCCATAAATAGTAACCACCCTATCTACTAGTCCTTATTATAATAGAAATTGAAATAAAAATATTTTTGGGTGATGCAAGATTGCTCTTACACTTAGGATGCTCCTGCATTAGACACTCAAAGTAATTTGAGAAGTGACTTTGTCATGTCTTAAGTGTTTAAAGGAAAACCAAGATAGTTAACCTCCTCCTTTGCTAGCCATGATGAATCCTCTATTGGCCTTCCTTTATATTTGACTAGGTGTTTCTCATATGTTTTGTTTCATGTTCTTTTTCCAACATGACATTCTAGTTCCTCCTCAATCTCCTTTCTAGCTGAAGTAGCTACTGGAATACTCCACTACGCTTCTCTAAATTTTTCTCTACCACCTCCTTTATAAAACTCTATCAAATCTAAAATGTTAAGTACTAGTGAAATATTTAATTCAATAGATAACTCCACTTCATATGCATTTCTAGAATCATACCTTTCACTATCTTGCATGGTACAAACCTCTTCATCTTCAACTTATTATATGTACCCACTAGAAAATGATCTTTTCTCAAATGAACCATGACATCATCTCCTATCTAAAATTCCTTATACCTCTTTTTCACATCTTCCTTAGCCTTATACTATGTATTCATCTTTATGATGTTCTTCCTTACCTCATAATGTATGTTCTTCAAATGTTTAGAAAATTCTTTTGCTTCAACACTACTTATCTCTCCTTTATCCAACCACCTCAATTTAGAATCATTTCTAGAACTACTCCCATATAAAATTTGTAATGGTGATTTACCAATACTCTTGTTGATAGAATTATTATATGAAAATTTCACTTGTGTAAAATTATATCCCATCCTTTTGGTTTATGTCCAACCAAGCATCTTAGCAAGTTTCCCAAACTATAATTCACAACTTGTATCTGTCCATTAGTCTGTGGATTATTTGATTAATTGAACTTCAAATATGTCTTTTACTTCTTCCATAATGTATGCTAGAAATACCCAACAAATAGCATCAACATGAATAGTACCACTAGTCTTCTTGCAAGGAATAAAATGTGTCATATTTGAAAACTTGTCAACCACCACAAAAATAGAATCATACCCTTGTTGAGTCCTTAATAATCTAGGAACAAAATCCATACTGACATACTCCCATAGCTTCTCTGGTATAGGTAATGGCTGATACAACTCTATATATTGCTTTACTCCTTTCACCATCTGACATGCTCTGCTACTCTGTACAAACTCCTTCACATCTTGCTACAACTATGACTAGTAATAATTCTTAGCAAAACAAGCAATGGTTTTATCTCTTCTAAAATGTCCAACCAATCCTCCACTATGAATCACCTTGATGAGATTCTCTCTCATTCAACTTCTAGGAATGCACAACTGGATTCCTTTAAATAACATACTATCCTAGATCATAAAATCCAACCACTTTGTCCTATCAAGTGTAATAGGTTTTGTACAAGCCTTCCACACTTCACCAAAATTAGGATTATCTAGATATAATGTACTGAGTTCCTTGAACCCAACCACCTCTATTTATATTTCTATCAACAAAATTTTTCTTCTACTAAGAGCATCTACAACTTTTTTAGACTTCCAACTCTTGTGTTTCAAAATACATGTATAACACTGTAAAAACTCAACCCACTTCAAATGCATTTGGTTCAATTTTCCTTGACTATTCAAATATTACAAAGCTTGATGATCAATATATAAAAAATTCCTTAGGAAGAAGATAGTGTCTCCAATTCTTCAATGCTTGAACTATAGAATAAAATTCCTAATCATAAACAAAATATTTTCTTTTTGCATCATTCAACTTCTCACTAAAATAAGAAATAGGTCTACCTTCTTGGCTCAAAGTAGCTCTTGTTGCAGTACCACTAGCATCAGAGTCTACATGAAACACCTTGTTAAAATTAGGAAGAGCTAAACCAAGCTACTTGGTAACTTTCTATTTCAACAAATTAAAACTCTTGTCTACTCCTGCAGTCCACTTAAATTCTTTCCTATCCCCTCTCATTTTTTTAGTCAACAGTCCACAAATACTACTAAAACCTCTTATGAAATTTCTATAAAAACTAGCCAATCCATGAAAATATCTTACCTTTGTCACACTCCTTGGAGTATGCCATTCAAGGATAGCCTTCACTTTCTTTGGGTCTATTTTTAGACCATTTGTTGAGACTACAAATCCTAGGTACACCAATTCCTTCTTTACAAAATTGCACTTCTTCAAGTTTATCACCAACTTTTTTCCCATCAACTTATCAAACACCTTGTCAATATGGATCAAATGCTCCTCCAATGTCTTACTAAAGATCAAAATATCATCTAGGTAAACAATGTCAAACTTACTTAGGAATTCCTTTAGTACCTCATTCATGAGCCTCACAAAAGTTCTTAGAGCATTGGTTAGCCCAAATGGCATGAATAACCACTCATACAGTTCTCCTTTTCTCTTCAAAGTAATTTTCCACTCATCACATTCTATGATACGAATCTAATGGTATCCACAAGTCTTTAGATCTATCTTTGTGAAATACTCAGCTCTAGTCAAATAGTCCATAATATCATCCATCCTTGGAAATGGAAATCTATACTTGATTTTGATTTTTTTCTAATTTGGTTCTAATATTGTTGGTATAGCACCTAGACTTAGACTCTCTTGAATCAATCCCTTCTACAAAAGCTCATGAACTTGTGTGTTCAACTCTTCACTTTCTACTGTTGTCACTCTGTGTACTACCTTGTTTGGAAAGTTGGCTCCTAGAACCAAATCCATCTAGTGATTGACCTTTCTCATTGGGGGCAATCCATTAGGTACATTATCTAATACAATATCAAAAAACTCTCCCAGCATATTTGTAATTTCTATAGGTACCTCCTCTATTTCTTTAGTATCTTTTGGAATTATTACAAACCACATATGCTCATGATTCATAACCTTGAGAAAATATTTTCCATCAACAAAACATATTCTGGCAGTATTACATACCTTTTCTTATTTCTCCTTCAACGAATTCAACTTATGTTTCACTCCATCCTTGGTTAGAGTGTAGGTATTTTCTCACCCATTATGTACAACATTCTAATCAAACTGTGATGGCCTACCCAACAAAATATGCCATATGTCCATAGGTATGATATCACATACTACCTCATCCTAGTAGCTTCCAATCTTTAACTTCACTAAGCTTTGCTCATTGACCATGACCTTGTGGTCATCTTTCACCCAAGCAATACAATATGGACATGGGTGTTTCTATCTCTTCACCTTCAACTTTGAGATCATCATTTTTGACACTAGATTGTTAGTACTTCCACCATCAATGTTAACATCAAAACACTTATCTCCATATCTACACATTGTGTGAAACAAAATCCTTCTTTGATTAGGTTCATTCTCACCACTCAACCTGCCTCTTATGTTAACTAGGACTTCACCTCTTTCAAAATCTTCAAAATATGAAGATTTGGCATCTTCATCAACATGTGCAACTCTGGTTTGACTTTTTTTCTTCAATCTATCCTATCTTGGTACTAGGTACATTCAAATGCTCTATGCCCTTCTTCTCCAAAATGGAAACATTTCCTATAGAAGCCTCCTCTTTCAAATCCTTGTCCTTTGCTTGTTCCTCTTTGATCTCTATTGTTCTAATAATGGAAATGGTTGAAATTGTTTTCCCTTTGGTTCTAACTACTACTTCTAGCCTCATCCTTGTTTTTTTTATCATTATTATGGCCACCATATGATCATCTGCTAGATCTTCTACCGCAATGTCTTCCACTATTCTTGTTGGAAAACTTCTTGCTCATTTTTTCCTCAACTCTTGGGGAAAATTGGTATGCATCCTCAATACTATTCATTCAAACCAAATTCAACTTTTCTTGAATACTTGGCCTTAACCCATTAAGATAATGGGCCGCTTTCTATTTATCAACTTTTGCATAGCCAGTTTTAATGAGAACTCTATAGAACTCCTCAGTATACTCTTGAACAGATTTTCCTGCTTTCTTTATCCCTTGCATTTTCTTCAAAAAATCAAGCTCATAATCCACAAGAATGAATTATCACTTTATTTTAGCTATTATCAAATTCCATGTGGTGATTTTTTCCTTTCCCTTTCTATTTCACTCCAACTGAATCTCTTGACATGAGATCTTTGCATGTCCCTTTAGTTTCACCTTTGGAAACTTGACCCTATTAGGACCATCAATATCTTCATACCCAAAGTACTCTATAGTTCATTGATCCAATTGATTAGTTTTTCAAGGTTAAGATATCCCAAAAATGTGGGAACCTCAAACTTAGGTCTTTTTTGAATCTTTGAGATGGCCCTAAAAAGCTTCTCTTCCTCTAGGTATAGAACTAACTCTGCTTTGACATTTTCTTCTACTTTGTCCTCATCCTCACTTTCATCTCTTATAGGAATATTTATTGTTCTATGAATTTTTTCTTCTAAAGCTTGCATTTGTCTTTGGAGGGCTAAAAAAACCTTAGGTGTAACACCTACAACTCTTTCCTCATGCTCTCTTCATGGAGGCATTTTCACACTTCCATTGAAACCCTAGTGCAAATTGCCTCACAATCGGTGATCTATCTACACACTTAGCCCAAACCTCAATCCTAGTGTGAACTACCTTATAGTTGGTGATCTATCCACCCACCCAAGAACTCTAGCTGTAATACCACTTGATGAAGGGTGCTTCCCTTAAAACCATAAACTCAAAATAGAAATAAAGAAACAACAACAATTGCAAGAACAAAATATAGACTTCTTATTTGTGCTACAAATTTGGAATTATAGAATTCATAAGTATAATATGCTAACCCACATGGCACCTTCATTACAATAATCTACAAGACTAAGCTACAAGCTACTATTCAGATTTGTCCTAGACAATGTTCAGGCCTTTCTTAAATAGGTAATTTTATGCCACCTGAGAAGCTTCTAGATGCTCAAACTTAATACTTGGGGCTGACAAACCTTGACAATACATATAGAGTTAGCTAAATACATGTTTGATAGATTATTTTATAAATTATGGTAGACCAACTTATGAAGGCCTTAACTCTCAAACCATTGCTTTGATTGGCTATTATAACCACTTTTCGAAAATGCTAGCTCATGATCTCTAGGATTGGAACAGTGAAAGTGCCCTTCTGTCAAGTTTTTGGACCTCATCTAGGAATTCTAAGTCCTGCAATAGTGAGCCTAAAGATTTTTTGCAGATGTTTCCACCAAAAATCTACAATAAATTCTCTTATACATCAAACACCCATGGTAATTTGAGAAGTGACTCAGTCTTGTCTCAAGCGTTTAGAGGTAAACCGAGATGGTTAACCTCCTCCCTTGCTAGCCTCAATAAATACTCTATTTTCCTCTCTTTCCATTTGACTAGGTATTCCTCATAAGTTTTGTTCCTTGTGCTTTTGCCAACACAACTTTCTAATACCTTCTCATTCTCCTTTGTAGCCGAACTAGTTACTAGAATACTACACTACACTTTTGCAACTTCATCTCCATCACCTTCTTCATAATACTTTATCAAATTTGAAATTTTAAATACTAGTGAAATATTCAATTTAGTAGGCAACTCCACTACGTACACATTTCTAGAATCATGCCTTTTCACTATCTTGCATGATCCAAACTTCTTCATCTTTAGCTTATTATATGTACCCAATAGAAAAATCTCCTTTCTCAAATGAACCATGAATTCATCTTCAATTTGAAATTCCTTATACTTCCTTTTCAAATCTACCTTAGCCTTATATTCTATATTCATCTTTATGATTTGCTTCCTTAGCTCCTCATGGATGTTCTTCAAATGTTTAGCAAATTCTTTTGGTTTAGCACTACTTATCTCTCCTTTATCCAACCACCTCAAGTCACAAGAATTTCTGGGACTACTCCCATATACAATCTAGAATGGTGATTTACTAGTACTCTTATTGACATAATTATTATATGAAAATTTTTCCTATGGTAAAATCATATCCCATCCTTTTGGTTTATACCCAACCAAGCATCTTAACTAGTTTACCAAACTATGATTCACAACTTCTATCTGTCCATCAGCCTATGGATGATGTGATGAATTGAACTTCAAATATTTCTTCAAATTCTTCCGCAATATATGCCACAAATACCCAACAAATTTTTTATCTCAATCTGGAACTATACTCTTTGGCAAACCATTTAGTCTCACCACTTCTCTGAAAAACAACTCTACCACATGAATAATTTCATTAGTCTTCTTGCAAGGAATAAAATGTACCATCTTTGAAAACTTGTCAACCACCACAAAAATTAAATCATGCCCTCACTGAGTCCTTCATAATCTAAGAACAAAATCCATATTGACATCCTCTCACAACTTCTCTGGTACATGTAATGGTTGATACAACCCTATATTCTACTTTACTCCTTTCACCATCTCACATACTCTAGAACTCTATATAAACTTCTTCACATCTTGCTGCAACTATGGCTAGTAATAATTCTTAGCAACCAGAGAAATGGTTTTATCTCTGCCAAAATGTCTAGCCAATCCTCCACTATGCTTCTCCTTGATGAGATTCTCTCTCATTGATTTGGGAGTACACAATTGGCTTCCTTTAAACAAAATAGTATCCTAGATCATGAAAACCAACCACTTTGTCTTGTCAAGTTTAAGAGGTTTTGTACAAGCCTTCCATGCTTCACCAAAATTAGGATCATCTAGATACAATGTACCAAATTCCTTGAACCCAACCACCTCTATCTGCATTTTTGTTAGTAAATTTCATCTTCTACTAAGAGCATCTGCAACTTTGTTATACTTTCCACTCTTGTATTTCAAAAAAAATTTATAACTCTACAAAAACTTAACCCACTTAAAATTGCTTTAGTTCAATTTTCCTTGACTATTCAAATATTACAGAGCTTGATGATTAGTCTACAAAAAAAACTCCTTATGAAGAAGATAGTCTCTCCACTTCTTTAATGCTTGAACTATAGCATAAAATTCTTGATCATAAATATAATATTTTCTTTTTACATCACTCCACTTCTCACTAAAATAAGCAACAGGTCTACCTTCTTGGCTCAAAATAGCTCCTATTGTAGTACCACTAGCAGCACAGTCTACTTGAAACACCTTGTTAAAATTAGGAAGTGCTAAAATGGTCAATAACTTTCCATTTCAAAAGATTAAAACTCCTATCTGCTCCTACAATCCACTAAAATTCTATCCTATCCCCTCTCATTATTTTAGTTAAGGGTCCACAAATATTGCTAAAAACTCTAATGAACTTTCTATAAAAACTAGCAAGTCCATGAAAATATCTTATCTCTGTCATACTCCTTGGAGTAGGCCATTCAAGGATAGCCTTCACTTTCTTTGGGTCCATTTTTAGACTTTTTGCTAAGACTACAAATATCAAATACACCAACCCCTTTACAAAACTTCACTTCTTCAGGTTTATCAACAACTTTTCTTCCCTTAACTTATCAAACACCTTGAGAATATGGATCAAATGCTCCTCCAATGTCTTATGAAAGATCAAAATATTCTCTAGGTAAATAATGAAAAACTTAACCAAAAATTCCTTTAGTACCTCATTCATGAGCCTCATGAAAGTGCTCAGAGCATTGTTTAGCCCAAAATGCATGACTAACCACTCATACAGTCCTTCTTTAGTCTTGAAAGTAGCCTTCCACTCATCACCTTCTTTGATATGAATTTGATGGTATCCACTATTTAGATCTATCTTTGTGAAACATTTAGCTCCACTCAAACACTCCATAATATCATCCATCCTTGGCAATAGAAATTTGTACTTGATTTTGATTTTATTGATAGCACAAGAATTTCTGCACATACTCCATTCTCCATTCTTTTTTTGCGCTAATACTACTGGTACAACACATGGACTTGGACTCTCTCGACTCAACCCATTATGCAAAAACTCATAAACTTGTTTGTTTAGATCTTCACTTTTTGTTGATGTCATTCTATGTGCTGCCTTGTTTTGCAAACTAGCTCCTAGAATCAAATCCATCTGGTGATTCATCTTCCTCATTAAGGGCAATCCATCAAGTACATTATCTAATACAATATTAAAAAACTCTCCTAACACATCTACAACTTTTGCACATACCTCCTCTACTTCTTTACTATCTTTTAGATACCCTTATGTGTAACACCCACAACTCTTCCTCCATGCTATCTTTGTGGAGCCATTTCTACGCTTCTACTGAAACCCTAGAGAAAACTAATACATCATCAGTGATCTATCTACACACTCAGCCAATACCATAGTAAGTGATCTATCTAGATAGTCAAGAACTCTATCTTTGATACCACTTAATGAAGGGTGGTCCCTTTAAAACCATAAACTCATAATAGAAATAAAGAAACAACAACAATTGTTAGAGCAGAATATGGACTTCTTATGTGCATTGCAAATGAAGAATTACCAAATTCATAAGTATAATATGGTAACCTACATGATGTCTTCATTACAATAATCTACAAGACTAAGCTATGAACTACCACCTAGAGCTGTCCTAGGCAATGTTTGGGCCTTTCTTAAATAGGCAATTTTATGCTACCCGGGAAGGTTCTAAATGCTCAAAGTTAATATCTAGGGCTAACAAACCCTGAAAATACATATAGAATTAGCTAAATACATCTTTCACAAATTATTCTAGAGATTTTGGTAGCTCAATTTCTGAAGGCCACAAGTCTCAAACCATTCTCTAATTGGACATTATAACCACTTTTTGGAAAGGCTAGCTCTTGATCTACAGGCTCAAAACTACACAAGAACCTATCTATCAAGTTTTTGGACCTCATATGACCAATCTAAGGTCTCCAATAGTGTTACCCCACTTTTCATCCTATATCCATTTTGCAAAGTGGAAAATGATCTTGTGTCTTAGTTTAGTCTGGGTATATCCAAGTCTAGTTCTTTCCCCTCAAGTGAAAAGTTTCTCCATCATGTTTTTCATCTTTTCTCTTCCCCTACATTACATAACTGGGTGGGTTTTCCTTGTTGTTGGGAGTTTGTGGGTAGTCTAGAACCTAAATTGATGGAGATTCTTGGGTCATATAATGATTTTCACAAATTTATTTTTGAGGATGAACTTGTTTGTGGCTTA
The DNA here is from genome assembly GCA_028749045.1 of Cupressus sempervirens. Taxonomy (NCBI): domain Eukaryota; kingdom Viridiplantae; phylum Streptophyta; class Pinopsida; order Cupressales; family Cupressaceae; genus Cupressus; species Cupressus sempervirens. Next base: position 319,830,859 of record CM053793.1, on the reverse strand, counting down.
TCATAGTTTGCACATAGAGAAAATGAAGTCTGTAGAAAACCCAACATTGCCTTCTCCTAGGAGGGTTTTTGACCTGTGAAGGCAATTTTTTGTAGAGGTCAGAAAATGAGGTTTACAAGCTAAAGCAAGGAAGAAATGAGTTTTTTTATGGATAGATCATTCCTACATTATAGTATTATACCTTTGGAGTCACTTGGGATTAATCATAGTGTTAATAATCATAGCTAGCAGAAAACCCTGAAGTAACTTCTCCATGGTGGGCTTTCAATCCATGAAGTTAGCTTTCCAACAAAGGCATTTGTGAGAGAGAAAATAAAGTAAGTGGGTTTCTTTTTCACTTTCACAACCCTTTTGAGATTTTTCGAAGCTTAGAAGAACGTTGACTTACAAGGTAAAGCGAAAATAAAGGCAAGGGCAGAAAAATAGAAGTTTCTTTCTCTCGGTGTGTTTTCAACCCTGGAAGGTGATTTTTTGCATCTATTAGAAAATCAATTTTGCAAGCATGTTGGGCATATAAATTGATAATAAGAAACCTAAAAATGGTAATGGAAACAAGTTAATCACATTTGGAAAGGTATTTTGAGTAGAATCAGGCTGAGTAGATTTTTCCTTACAGAGTACTCCATTCTTAATTCTTTGAAAATTTGGTGAAAAATGGGAAAGTAAGTATGTAATTAAAGAAAGTTACCATTGAGCCAACAAAAATAGTGAAAAGACATGGAAAAATCTGTTACAAACCCCCACATTTATTAATTTAATAGATTTATCCTTTAATTCACTCGTGCATCACAGATCTTGAAGATTAACAAGTGAATTAGGAATTCTATATAGAGATGAACATAATGGATTTTCAAATTACTACTTTCATTATTGAACTATTATGCTATTGAATTGAATAGTTTTTTTAGAGCTCTCACAGTTGCAAATTTCTACTCTCTGCACTGCTTTCAATTTTAAGATTTCATTTCATCTCTATCTTAGATAAAATGGCAACTAGATTCACTAGATTCAATGGATTGAATGGAATTAAGTCAACATTACAGAATGTTACAGAAACCATGCTCCATTTCTTCGACATGCAAGATTTTCAAAGGAGGTTGAGGATGGAGCCACTTCACCCTATAATAGAAAAGCTTTGGGGAAGTGATTTAGTGGAAGCAACTAGATTTCCTGTGGTAGTTTAAGCTCCTAAATTGATTTTCGAATGCATAAATCACTTCAATTTGGACACTAAACAAATTTTGTTGCCTTATCATATAGTTTTAATCTTGATTGATAGGAAAACTATAGTAAATTGCCTTCAAATTCCAGAGCAAGAAGAATTTTTTGGATTGACAATAGGAGGATCCATGTATGAGTTCTCTTTGAAGAAAATTGTATGGTGAAAGGAAATTATGAGGTCCTAGTTCCAAAAGCCATGGTGAACTAAAAGTAAGGTTCCTAAGACTCTATTCAACATTGATCTCAAGCTTGAGATTGTAGACATTCTAGTTCTTTTACATCGATTGAAAGGTGAGGTAGAAGCACTCAATTTTATTGAATAGTATTTATTTTTGGTACAAATCATCTATTCAGATACACATTATGTTGATTAGGCATATGAGGTAAGTGAGCATTTGTCTAGAGCCCTCAATGCTGCAAAGTTTTACAACACCTTCTACATGTCTTCTTTCTTGATTTATATGTTAGCTTCTCTACAATTGTGGCTAGGCCTTCCTTGAATAGATAACTTCCCTAATGATGTGAAAATTTATGAATTTTATCCATGCTTGTAGTTACAGAATAGCTATGCAGAATATGTGAGAGTTAATGATTTGTTTACAATGAGGATTTGTAGGGAACTCTAAGGATGCCCAAAGAGGAGGTTCAGCCTAGAAGAAATGGTAGCCATCAATTAATTGGGTAGCTACTTTATTTAGTTCTCATCCTTTTTGTATTTATATCTTGTAGCTTTTGACAGATTTCCTTTGAAGCTTCCCAGATACCCTAGTGATATGATTGTGCTGATAGAGATCATGAGATAAGCTATCCAGGTGAACCTGTTGAGTGTTAGTTTAAAGAATAAGGGGTAATAATTCCCTATGAAGGTTGGAGCTTATAGTTGTGAGTCTCAGTCTGATGCCAAAAATATGTTCAAGGCATTTGAGACTAAGTACAAGTTGGAAGAATATGAGGTTGTGAGACCCATGTTTGATCCAAATGGATATGCAAGAGAGGTGCTACAAATTGGAAGTGTGACCAAGCATGTCACCATAGTAGAAGATTATTAGGAAGATTGCAAGAATGAGCTAGAGAGCCAAGATCATGCTTTCACCAAGATCATGGTGGAACAAGTGAAGACATATGGTATTGATCTTAATGTTGAAGGATTATAGGATGATGGTCAAAATATGTATAGCAATACATATTTGACCAAGTTAAGGGGGGTTCTTATTAGTTCTAAACCATATGTAGATGTGGAAGAAAATTTTGATATCATGATGGCTAGGATCATCAAGAGAATGGGGAAATGGGTTGATTGAACAACCAAAAAGAGATAGACTAAGGGTGTAGCCACTCAAGCTTCTCTAGCAATTGCAATGCCTACTTCATCCCAAAGTGCTACACCAGGCATGACCATAGGTTCCACTCAAGGGCTAGCTAATCCTTCAAGCAGGGGTGATCAACCTCTAGACAAGAATGTTCCTATAGCCCAGATCTATCATGATGGTTCTCTCCCAGTTATAGGAACCTAGGTTGGTAATAAGGAGAAAAAAATTGAGGAAATAAATGATAGTGTCTCCACTCTAGTTCCTTCTCCTCACACTACCACTGTTCCTTCTCCTCGTACCAGTGCAATCCCATCTCACCATAGCCCCATCCCATCAGTAAGTGCTTCACTTTTAAAGCCAAGTGGTTCTCCTATATAGATAGTATACCTAGGGGATGGAAATAGTAGTAGCAACAAGTCTACTGAGTCAAATGAGGAGACAAAGAAGACTTCAAAAATTGACAAAGGCCAAACTTCTTCCAGGTTCATCTCAAAGGATTCAAAAAATCATTTCTCTTCAACTTTTGTAACAATGACTCTAGTGAAGAAAAAGTTGTTCAGTATTGAATCACTTGAAATGGCTTCCAAAGTGATAGGAACAAATTCCTAGTTGGAAGCTACTTTGGAAAGGAAGAGAAAGAGAAAGGATGAAAGTACTTTGACAAAAGACACTGTATCTCTCGTAGTTCATTTCAGGATTGCATTGACAAAGGTTAAGATGCAAAAGACTTTGTCAATACTTGGGCAAGTTCTAGAAATAGGGCACTTGATGATGGAAATAGCCAAGCCAAACAAAGGAGGGAGAATTGAGGATATGATGCCTAATGAGTTTACTCTACATTCAATCAATCTTGGAGAGTCCAGACATGATACTAAAGTTGGCTTGTGGAGATCAAGTATTGAAGTAATAGATGGACAATTAGAAAGTCTTAAGTTATTAAAGATCAAGATGAAAGCTGAGATATAAGAATCGAACAAATTTATCAGGCAACTAGTCACTCCACTAGCAACTATCTCTGTATGTCTGTGACCCAGAATCCTACCATAACTAATGTGCAAGCCCTCATTTCCTAGCTTTAAGAAGATAGGAATTATTTGTAGGTTGCTAAAGAATGGATTGAGAGACTCAAATAAAAAGGAGTTTCTCTCACGCATCAAATTGGCAATGTTATCCTCAGACTAGAGATAGAAAAGGACAACATCTTGTCTAATAGTGATACTCTAGCTGGAGAATGGGTCAAATGTGATGACTGCATCTCCCTTTTAAACATGATCATTTAGGTGAAAGAAAAAGAAGTAGTTGAAGCAAAGATTCTAAAGAAAAGAAATTAACCTTTGTTCAAATGGCTTCAAAGTATGTGGTTCAAGCTAGAAATGATCCATGTAGCTAAGAAGGGACTCAAGGAAATGGAGGATAAAGAAAAGAAGACTCGTGATAGAGGATTCAAACTTATGAGAGGGCTACACACTAATTCACAAACCAATGGTCAAGGAAAGGCTCTCATTGGAGTAGATGTAATGAAAAATAACTTTTCTAGATTTTTGGGTAATCTGTCTGGAGTGACTTCCAGTTGTCAAAATATAATTGCAGAACTTTAGATGCTTAGTGGTTGTATACATGTGGCCACGAAGGAGTTTCCAAATTAGTTGAATATTGTAAACGAGCTAGCAAGGGAACATTCAAAATGGCTCTTGATATTCACTAATATACACGTACCCAACCATGAGGAGCAAATTCCACTAATAGTTGTTGGTAAGGCATATAGAGTGAAGAAAGAAAAGGGGAAGAAGTCTAAATGATTCATATTATGACCTATTTTCATTTTCTTTTGAAATTTTGTAATATGACAAACTAGCATCTTTCCATTTATCATTTTCAGAAGATGAATTGATTAGACTTCTATTGTAATAGTCATCTCAAAACTCTATATGTATGAAATTGAAATATTAATGAAAGGTCGACAAACTTTTGGTGTGAAGTACTTTTTGTTGTAGAGACAATTGAATGGTATTTTATTTCCATCATTTTCTATTATATTTAGTTTACATTTTCTCTTTTGTTTGAATTGAGATGAGGGATAAATAGAGTTTTACCTCCCCTGTTTTGAGGCAATGAATGAATGTAGTAGGTGTTGTTATTGATCATTCAAAGAGAAATCCCTTCAAAAAATTTCAATTTATTAATCACAGTTCAAATCCAAATTTGCTTAGTTCAGTATCCATTATTGTTTAGATAAGTTTTATGAATTCATAAGATGTGTGAGTGCATAAAACCATTTTGGTATTGATAAACTTCTATTCACCTAAGTTATATTATATTTAGGTCTAGCTTGGTTATACCTCTTCTATTCTAAGGTTAAGAACATACCCCCAAAGTAATTTAGGAAGAAAATCATAATTCACTACAAATCCATTTTAGGAAGTTGTACCTACCAATTCAGAGAGAATTCAATTCCTCCACAAGTGGCTTTCCAACTATTCGTGATCAGATATTGTTCTGAATTGGGCATTTAAGAGTTAGAATTTAAAAGAACAAATCTATTTACCAACAAATAGTAAGCCTAAAGATTTTTTTGTAAATTTTTCCACTAAAAGTCTACAATAACTTCACCAATACTTAAGCTAGAGCAATGAGATTTTTATGGTAGGCTTATAACTCTCAAATGAACCTTCCTTGGAAAATGAGAACATTCCTAGCTCATATGAAAAACTTACTAAAAATAGAAAGTTCCCATAAATAGTAACCACCCTATCTATCAGTCCTTATTAAAATAGAAAAGACTGAAATGAAATTATTTTTGGGTGATGTAAGATTGCTCTTACACCTAGGATGCTCCTGCATTAAATTTTGCTTTATCAATTTGCAAAAGAATTAGAATTTCTAGCACTGATTGAATCATCAATATCCAATATTGAAAATTTTCTAATCTCATTTCATAAATACCCAAAAAAAAATTGGTAGACCACCCTTTAATCTAGTTATCCTTTGTAAATAAAATTCTTGAATCAATTTCCTAAATTAAACTTATGTTCGCATACATTGTATAGTGGGTTCATGCACTAAGATTTTTTTTTTTTATCAAATTTTTTCATTGAGAAATTAAATTGCAAGGGATGAGCATTATATATTAACTGAGGACTATTTAATTCATAGAAAAATTCACTTATCATTGATGTTAGAATATATTTAAAAAGTTGTGGCTATGATTCAAGGACCTATTATGTTACCAAATTTATAAATTGAAGTAGTTTAAAATTATTGTGAAATTGTTTTAAAGGAAAAACAAGTTTTGTGATTAAATCCAAGGTTCAAGTCATACTAATCTAGTTCCCCCACAATTATAGACTCATATGCAACCACTCTACTCCCACATTTTGCATACATGTCTATGAGGGCATTGCCAACTACTATATAGGCACCAAATTCAATTTTAGCTATGTGATCATGCAACTCCTTGCCTTGATGTAGAGAGACTAAGCTAGTGCAAGTAGGAAATAGGGAACCAATAGTCACATAATGGGATTTGGGGCCAAGATGGTGCATTTCATGAAATAATTTTCCCATTCTTAACATAAACTGCAACAATGGTATTCCCAGTGACAACAGATTATTCAGGGATTTTGTGAAACACCTGGTGTGCAAACTCAAAAACCCAACACTTTACATGGTCGAGAAATTAAATTTATGTATCACTAGTCAAAATGTGTAAAAAATATTCTCCTCATAAATAGATTGATCCTATAGTGTATGAAAATATGAACTACTCTCAAACTACTAACATCTATAATTATTGTCCCCAATAGTGACAAAAAGTAATTTTCTATGGAATCCTTTCATTATTTCCTACTAATAGTACTATCATATTTTCCTTATATTTTTCAACTAGAAAGAATGACAAATGAGGAAATATAGAAAAAGCATGTAGAATCTTCACCAAATGCCTAAGAAAGCTATCTCCATATAGACTACTATTTGTCCTTGGCATGCCAATTGCATACACTTGTAAGTCTCTAATTATTCCAAACAACTTTCTATGCTTTCTAATCTATCTATTCACATAGTCTCGCGTATTGGGAATTGAGGTGTTGTTGTATACATCCAATGAGAGATGACAATTACAAATATTTAACATTTAAATCATCCAATTCTGAGGAGACTATCCCTCTATAATTTTTTCATAAAAATAGGTAGATTGACAATTATTTGTATCATGGAAAGTCATTAATAATATATAGATTGAAAATTATTTGTAGCATGGAATAGTATGCCAATTTAGTCTCCATGTAAGACAATTTTGGTATAAATCTTCATATTTGTATAATTTATTGTTCAGATTTCTAGATGACTCCATGAATGGATTGAATATAATTTCCATGGTAATTTTTGACACTATTTTAGCTCCTAAAAGGAGGGACTAGTTTTTTATAAAAATATTATGTTTAGCTGATTTAAATAAGATGAATCAAGTATTTAAAGAAGATATAGAGGCTCATATAGATGAAACCAATGAATTAATAAGAATAAAGAATGGCATCATGGTGATAAAAACAAAACTGAATATGCTAATGTTAATAGATACTTTGTATTCATATTGAAATAAAATAAATCAAAAAGCAAATTAAATTACAAATTTTTTGGAGGAGATCGTACTGAGTCAATACAAGCCAAGACAAGGAAAGGCACCAATGTGAGAGAGATTTGGGTGGTCATGTTGGGCATGCTAAATCTGATTTTTTGCACTGAAGTCAAATATAAACTAATTATTATTATTGTCTCTCTACTTAACATCTATGAATGTATAATAAATTAAAAATTTTATTTTTGAATATATTTAATTATTTAATTCATAAAGTCCCTTTTCCACCACTTTCATACTTGGTTGAAATTAATTAATTCAATAAAGTTTTCCTTATATATTCTTGGTCTTAGTCAAATCAATCAAATCATATAAATTTTCTTATTTACAAAATTAATTCCTTCATAAAAAAATATATTGATTCTTAGTAGATGTGGAATGCATCTTACAAATCTCTAATGACATCCTTATTAGTAAGAAAATGATTATGTTTGAAATAAAAAATATATTTTCTTGATATTTTAATATACTAAATAAATTTTACTAAAATCCTTATAATTTTAGAATATTGTGACATGCTATACATTATTCAAATATTTTCAATCTTAAAATGATAAATTTTGTTATATTGCTATCAGGATTTAACTGTGTGATTACTTCCCAGTGCTTCGCCCTTGTGAGCATCACCTAGATCCAATGAGTGCTAAGTGTTCCATTTATTCTCATGAGAAATGGATTCATGTTGAATCACGACTCATGAAACATGGGTCAATGAGTTTGACTCAAAAATCACACAGTTAAATCTTGATAGCAATATCACAATTTGACTTGCTATGGAAATTATCTCCTACTTATGATATAAAAAAATTTAAATTATAAAATTTATTGAAAGTTCAAGTAAAAGATTGATTTGTTGAACAATTGTAAATTCTTAGAAAGTGCATTGTCGTTTTCTATTAGCATTGATGGGTTTCCCTTGAACAAAATCAATATGAAGAGGCATAAATGAAGCACAAATTATGACATTTCCTTCATTGCACCCATATCTTCTCTTTATGTTCCTAAGCTAGACAATAATGCCTATTGGTTTTCATCAACAACTAAGATAATTAGTTCTCTACCATTATCAAAACTTATCAATGGGAGGAAATATTCCAAATAAGTAATCAATATGAAATGGGAGTTGTGCTCTTATGGTAGATGGAGGTATAAATGGAGAATATTTATAGGGGTGAGATGGGTTGATCATTGGGTGAGAAATGTAATGAATAGGGATGAAATGCAAAGATGGGATGTTGAAAAGTAATAATGGTAAATTTGAGTGAGGTGAGGTGAAATGATTTTTCCCAAAAAAAAATTGAGTTTTCCAACCACTTATGAGTTTAATCAAATATCATAATTAAGTCTACCAATTATGAGTTTTGAGTAGGTTCTAAAAGACTAACTTGCACAATAATTCTACCATCTTCAAAACCATATGTGTAGATATAAAAATTATGTGCAACATGTCCAACATTTTTGTAGATATACACATTAATTACAAAAAATTTATCTTTCAAAACCATATGTGCAAATATAAACATTAAGTACAACATGTCCAATATTTTTGTAGATATACACATCAATAAACTCATTGATGCCATGACAACACTTTTTGGACCCAGCATCTTTCAAAAGCTTAGGCTCCTTGAGAAAGTGGTCCAAGATTTGAAGTATATTAAAGGTACAACTATAGGACCAAAATGCAACACAACCCTTATTATGAGCTCCCTCCAATATACCTATTATTGAGTGGGAAAATCTTAAAAATGATGCCACTAAGTAAAGCACAAGACATGGTGGAGAAATAGTAGCACCCAAGGAAAGAAGGTATGTCATAATATTAAGAATGAAATTATTTATTAATTACAATAATATTTATGTGATCTAAAATATTTCAAACTTCACATAGGTTGTCTGACACATTGAAGGCAATCGAAGCAAGAAAACAGAAGCACGGGCATCACAAGTTTGACTTAGGTGGATATTCAAAAGTTGTTGCACAAATTGTAAGTATATGTATTAAAATGAATGATTAAAATTTCTCACTATTTATCTTGTATTTATATGTATATATTTTTTATAAATGCACTAATTATTTACATTGGATTGCAACTTACCAATCATGATACACCACATGAGCATGATGGAGGCATCAATTTGAATGCCCACTATAGTATTGAAGGTATATATTTTCTATTCAAATTTTAATTTTTGAATTATTAATACAAGTAAACATTTTTAATTGAATTTGGTGTACTAATACAAATTTAACTATAATATGTGTTGGGATTAAGGAAACATCTTGTATTGTGGTTGCATGAGATGTAGAGGTTGTTCTCGATGAGCATGTTGAGATTCAAGCCATTGATCCTCATTTGTATAACTTATTTGATAATGAAGTTGATGTTTATGTCTCAATTTTTAAATTATGTTCTATTCAATGTTCATGTAAATGTTCTAATGAATCTTATTTTTTAATGTTATTGTGAATGTTCTAATTAACCTTATCTATTAATGAATGTTATCATATGGGTGGGGCCAAATGAGCTTCCACTTTGATGTGGTTGGCCCTAAATAGTAGATAATATTAAACTATTCTTGAAACCAAGTGAAGCTCAACATTAACCTATGATTACATCACAACTAACCATGTCAATCTCTTGGTTTTAGGCAATGCAGAATGATGGGGAGTTTCTTACACTTGGAGCTTCTTTTCTCTTTTCAAGTATTTCTCCTATCCTTACTAGGGTCCTTTCTTAATACCCTATCCTAGAGGATCTCTTCCTAGTCCTCTCCAATTTAGAAACTCACTTATCAATTCAAAATACTCTCTTTATCCTCCAATATTCAACTAAAGAAACTTCTTGCATACACAAGCCATCAAACTCACTTGTGGTTCCCAACAATGAAAATAGGTTTTTATACCACCCTCATGTGGTTTTCAAGGATTTGCCAACAATTATGCATCTTCTTTCAAGGTTTTGAACTTGAAAATCACAAACTTGCATAATTTAGCCTTGTAGCCCTATTAGCCCCAATTTTCCCACCAACAAACAAAGAAAATTATATGACTCCCAAAATTCCTTGACAGGCCCCTCTGCTAACTTCTAGACTTTTTTTTTACCTAGACTTGAGGATTTTCTAGGTTTTAGCCCTCCAAAATGTCTATACTATACTTTTCCACAAAACCTTATTTGAGGGTTTATAGGGAAACGGCAACATATTAGCTTGTTTAATTCTTGGATATTCTTCTTAAATTATCCCCTTTTTTGTTTGGACACTTGAATCAACCTTGATCATTTCCCAAGAAATATTGGCACAAAAAAATCAAGAAAATGCATTAAAACTCTCCTGCAAGCATTCCAATTCCTACCCAAACAACTCAAGGCTTTCCTAGGGCTTGCTTGCAAAAATTAAAAAACTTGTTCAAAAAACCTCCAAAATGAATATTTACATAATATACAAAATATGATACTCGAATCCCAAAGGTCATTAGGTTTTAACCATCAAAATTCAAGGTATAACCATTCTTGTTTAGACTACCATGTATTGACCAGTAGGAAAAGTAAAACTAGATAATTTCCAAAACCAATCAAAATGTACCGAATTCCTAAAACAAGTATGATTTTTTTTTTTACATGTTTTTGAGTATCTAATCCATGAAAAATAGTTAGATTGTCAATCCAAAACAATAGATCTCACACCAAACTAATGTTTTTCCTGTCAACACTTTGCTACTTACTCATGAACAATTAGTACAAGACAATCACCAGACCTCAAAATGGAGTGGCTTCTCCTTATATAAATTATTCTTAAATTCTCAGACCCTCAAGTCAAATTCTAGATCTATTTCTTATTTTTTCCTAAAATTGTGGAAATTTTGTCATGACAACTTTGCAAAATTGCAAAGTTGACATGAGCAAGTTTTGTAATATTTGCAAAGGTGACCTTTTAACACTTCAAACCTATCTAGTTTGATTCAAATCCATCAAATTTGATCCAAAAATACCCATGGACCATATTTTAACACCTATTCCTCAATTTTGAGGTATGCAACTTTGACAAAAGTTGACCCTATTAGGACCTTAGAGCAATAACTAGGTCTTAACAACTAGATCATGAACAACACTTCAACTCAACCTATTAACACACTTTGTAAACACACCTTGGTACTTTATTATTAGTCATTATTAAAGAAATGGTTGGCTAGACTATCTACAACCCAAAATCACTATTAGGATTTTTCTTTCCTAAGGTGCTCCTACACCATACTCGCCGTACAAGGAAAAACTAAGTTACTTGAGGTGAGAAGAACTCCATACTAATACCATGTTTCTTGAAGTCACTCTCAACAATCCATGTTTCTTCAACTTTAGGGGTGTCTTTCCACTTTATCAAATGCTCCTTGTAGACCTTGTTTCTAGTACTCTTATGTACTCTAGAGTCTAGTATCCTTTCAACTAGAGGTTGCAACTTCTTAGGTGTTTGTAACTTTTCCATATCCTTGTTCAACTTATTCTAGTATTTTTCCTTATGAAATCTAGACCCTTATATGGTATCGAGTATTTAAAATTGAAAATGGGAGAGATTGAGATGTTTTTAGGTAAGTCAATTTTATAGGCATTTAAACCATACTTCCCTAACACCTTACATGATCCAACTCTCTTCATTTGGAGTTTTCTTAGGATCCCCTTTTGTAACCTATATTTATTCAAGAACACCATCACCAAGTATCCTATCTGAAATTGTAGAACTCTCCTTCCCTCATCTTTCTTGTCCTTCAACTTTTGATTTGCCTAAATTAATTTCTACTTCATTTGATCATGAATCTCCTTCATTGACTAGGAAAAATCATCTCTAAGCTCCATAATGCCCCTTGGATGTGACCCATACATTGTTTGGAAAGGACTCAATCCTATTATTCTATTTTTACTATCATTGTAGGAAAACTCTACCTAAGGAATAAATTACTCCCATGCTTTCCCATACTCCTTAGTTAAAAACTTGAGTAGGTTACCAAGAACCTTATTAATCAACTCTATTTGCCCATCTATTTGGGGGTGATATGAAGAACTATGAGCCAAATTAGTGCCTAACCTCTTCCAAAGTGTTTTCCAAGAATGCCCCATGAACTTGACATCTTTGTATACAATAATACTCATTTTCAATCCATGTATCTAATGCAAGAGTCTATCAGTCGTTACCCATTCTAAATAGGCCTTGTGAGTGCATTAGTATGTATTTCATAGTTGGCCTACCTAGAATAAAGACAGGATTAGATAATGTATTTTTTTGGTTGATAGATTTAGTAAGATGAGCCATTTTATACCCTACAAAACTACACATGATGCTAGTCATATAGCCCATCTTTTCTTTAAGGAGATAATTATAAGAAATGCCCTTATCTTTTTGGCATATCCTACACTGCCCTACATACCTCCTTATATCTCTCTACATCTTGGGACAATAACAGAACCCCTCTACTAGATCTAGGGTCTTCTTTAGGCCAAAATGACCACTCATACTCCCATTATGTTTCTCTTGAATGAGAGTTTCCCTCATAGACCCTCTTGGAACACATAACTATTGCCCTTTTAAAAACTACCCATTTTGTAAAGTAAATTGAGAAAATTGGCTATGAAAGTGGTTTTAAAAATTACTACATACCTTATATGCCTTTACAAATTCAATTTCTTCCACATATAGATCTTTTAAATACTCAATCCCTATACTCTACAACTTGACCTATTAAATAGTCAATAGCCTTCTTCTTAAGGCATCATCCACCTTGTTATTAAACCCCTTCTTGTGATTAATTAAAAAGGTATAGGATTGCAAGAATTCCATCTACTTAATGTGTCTAAGGCTGATTTTATCTTGTGTGTTTATGAAACTAAGTGTCTAATTATTAGTATAGACAAAAAATTTCTTGGGTAGGAGATAGTGTCTCTATTTCTTGAGAGCTTGAACTAATGTATATACTTTAAAGTCATAGGATGAATACTTTAAATTTTCCTCATTGAGACTCTCACCAAAAAATAACACAAGCCTTCCCTCTTGGCTTAGCACTGCTCCAACTACAATTTCACTAGCATCACATTCTACAAAAAAAAAAATTTCAAAGCTTGGCAAGACCAATATTGGTTCAGTTCCCATATCCTCCTTCAATCTTTCAAAACTCACATCTTCTTCCTTAGTCCATACAAGCTTGGTTTTTATGCCTCCTTTCATGGTGTCATTCATTGGAGAACAAATCTCAATAAATGTCCTCATAAATTTTCTATGGAATTGGGAAAATCCATGAAAAATCCTCACCTCAATAGTAGCCATTAGATTAGGCCAATTCAAGATTGTTGAGCTACCTTGCTTTTGTCCATTTTCAAATTTCCTTGGGAAACTAAAAAGCACAAGTAAATAATTTCTTCCTTCATGACCTCACTCTTTTCAAGATTTATTGTCAACATCTCTTCTTGGTGTCTCTTCAACACAACTTCCAAATGTTTCTTATGATCTTCACTTGTTTTACTAAAAATGAGGATTCCATCCAAGTAATCTACTACAATCACACCTATGTAGGCTTTTAGGGATCCATTCATTACCTTCATAAAGGTACTTAGTGCATTGGTGAGACCAAATGACATTACCAACCACTCATAGATTCCTTCACTAGTTTTAAAAGAAAATTTCCACTTGTCACCCTTTTTCGTTCTCATTTGATAATATCCACTCTTAAGATCAATTTTTGAAAAAATAGCTAGCCCCACCAAGACAATCCATTAAGTCTTCTATCATAGGAATAGGAAATCTATATCTCATTGTAATCATTTTTATTTCCCTAGAATCTATTCACATTCTCCACTTACCTCCCTTTTTAGGAGCTAGGACAATTGGAACAACACATGGGCTTATGCTTTTTTTGATCAGCCCTTGGTCAACTAGCTCCAGGACTTGCCTTGTGATCTCCTTATTTTTCTCAAGTGTAAGCTTGTATGCAACTTTCTTTGGCAAAGATGCACCTAGTATTAAGTTCATTTGATGACTTATTGCTCTCTTTGGGGGTAATTTAGGTGGTTCTCCATCACAAATGATGTCCTTAAATTGATCCAATAGTTGTTGTACCTTTGTAGGTATAGTTTCTTGTTTTGGTGGTTCCTCCTCCTTTGGCTTCACTATGATTGCATAACCAATTCCTTCTCCCTATTTCATATCTTTCAATAATTCTTTCCTAGTCATCAAGAGTGTATTGGCTTCTCCCTTTTCCACAATGTCCTCTTTTAGTAATGATTGTATCTTATAAGTAACTTCATTCTTCTTGAATGCATACTTTTTCTCCTTGCCATGGTGGACTACTTCCTTGCCTTACTATCATGGTCCTCCAAGAAACAAATGAAATACATCCATTGATAAAAAATCATAGAGTATCTTTTTGTGATACTTACCTATAGGAAAATCAACCCATACTTTCTCATTAACAAATAATTTTTGCCCCTTGTTCAACCAAGTGACCTTGTAGGGACACACATGAGGTATTTTGGTAAGTTTTGACTTTTGAACTACCTCTTTTGAGATAAAATTATTAGTGAATCTTGGGTCAATAATGACTCTATATACCTTTCCTAATATCTTGCATTTGACCCTAAAAACAACTCTCCTTTTCTTATGCTCATCCTTAATAGGTTCTTTTATCAACACTCTTCTAACATTAGATTTTCACCTTTCTCTAAGTCCAAACTTACCTCATAATTTTTACAGTCATCCTCTTACACAGGTTATTTTCTTCTCTCCATGTGAAGATGATAGTTTATCAAGATACTTGTAGGGAAGGTGGCCCAATTTCCCATAGTTGTAACACTTCATGGAAGAAAAATGTGAACTTCTCCCAAATCCACTTGATCTTCCTCTTCCACCACTAGAAAAAACTCTTCCACTACCATAACCTCCTCTATTACTAGAGTCATTAGTTTTTTCTCCTAACTTAGAGTCCACTTGGCCTCTATTCTCATTGCCTCTTCTACTAAAACCTCCTCTATGGCCACCCCTAGAATCTCTACCTCTTCCTATGCCCTTTTTGCTAGATTCTTACTTCTTCTTCATTTTCTCTTTCACCTAAAGAACCATTTGATAAAAACTATGTAGCATTATAAGGAAAAAGAAACTCAAATCTTCTTGTATGTTCCATCTAATGCCATTAAGATATCTTTCCTATTGGATATAATTCTTCAATTGTGTGTTGTCTTTGATGTTACACAAATGTCATATCAACTATTAGATAGAGTCTACTGAGCTTAGTTGGTCAGCAAGGTAAAAGATAGAGTCTACTGAGCTTAGTTGGTTAGCAAGGCAAAAGACAAAGTCTACTAAGCTCAAAAGGTTAGAAAACACGGTTTACAGTGTCTACCGAGCATTCTCAAACTTTACCTTACACAGACAATTGTTACCGAGTACACTTGGTCATCAAAGGAAAATAGTGTAGAAAATAGCTCTTACCAAGCTCTCATGGTTAGCGAAGGAAATTCAATTCCTATTGAGTTCACTTGGTAGCCAAAAGAGTTTACAGATTTTGCAATGTTAACCAAGTTGAGTTGGTTAACTCAAGAAATTGTTTTTGGAGTAGTGCTTACTGAGCAAGGTCAGCCAATGAAGGATTTCATTATTTTTTGAAATAAAGTGTATTTGTTTAATGTAATATTTTTTGCCAACTGATGTATGGTTTATTGGTAAATGTAACTTGTGAATGAGCTGACTTGATAATCTGAATGGTATATATAAGAGGTCAAGTTGTGAATTCTAAGTGTGTGATGGATTTGATGTGATATGAGTGTGAAGGAGGACTAATTATTGTGAGAGAAAATTTTGAAGGATGATTATAGATCATTGAGTTGCTAAAAAGCTATATTTGATCAAGGAGGATCTAATGGTGTAGAATAGCAATCTGTAATCAAAAAATTCAGTTGCATCATATTCAAGTCAATTCATTGTTACTTTCTAACCATTATGGTAGTGATTTAAAAATCTCTTAATATAGTTGGTTTAATAGCCATTTTGTAAATCCTCTAACAAGGTGATAGTTCAGTTGAGTTTTTCGAAAAACCTCTAGCAAGGCCACTCCTAATAGGGTGATTAAATCTTCTAACAAGGTCACACCTAATAGTGTCTATTGTAACCTTTAACAGGGTTGGCTCCTAATAGTCTCACTTCAAAAGAATGAAAATTGGTAGCTAGTTACTTGGTGGGTTTTCCCATATTGGGTTTCCATGTTAAATTTGGTGTCTCTTGTGTTCGTTGATAAGTAGGAGATAATTTCCACAGCAAGTCAAATTGTGATATTGCTATCAGGATTTAACTATGTGATTTTGAGTCAAACTTGTTGACCCATGTTTCATGAGTAGTGTTTCATCATGAATCCATCTCTCATGAGAATAAATGGAAAACTTAGCACTCATTGGATCTAGGTGATGCTCACAGGGGTGAAGCACTGGGACTTCCCGGGAGGTCACCCATCCCAATACTACTCTAGCCTAAGTGTGCTTAACTATGGATTTTCCTCCATGGTTAAACCCAAAGCTTGCAACCTCATTTGAAAAACCTTCACCAAGTGTTGTGCCTTATGAACCATTCATTAGAAAGCCCCTTAAGCTCATCAATTGATAAGTACGAGATAATTTCCATAGCAAGTGAAATTATGATATTGCTATTAGGATTTAACTATGTGATTTTGAGTCAAACTCATTGACCCATGTCTCATGAGTAGTGATTCATCATGAATCCATCTCTCATGTTTCTTGTGTTCATGTTATTTACTTTTTTATGCATGTTAATGACTATGAATGCTTAAATACTAGTAACAAATTAATCTACCGAGTTATAGCATTCTGTGAAGTGTTTATCGAGTATTAGTAGTAACTAGTTATTTAAGACATCTAAGGGATTTGTGGATTTTTTTTTTTGTGGTAACTGATTCACCACCCTTCCCCCCCCCCCTCTCTCAATTACTCCATCTATAATTTCAACAATTGGTATCAAAGTTTTTGGTGCTTGCAAGAAAAGATTTCAAGGATCTAAGCCAAAGATCAGGATGTCTTATAAGAGAGAAATTCCAAGACTTAATAAGGACAACTTCTCAGCATGGCAGGGGTTGATGAGACTTCATTTGGCTTCTATTGGTCATATAGGGCTGAAGTACCTTGATGAAAAATATGCATAACCTGCTGGTACATTATCTGTCAATGATATTGTTGAAAAGAAGACTCACAACAACATGATGATAGATATTGCATCTGCCCTAAGTTACGAAGAATTTGATGACAAAAAGGATTGAAAAACTACTTTTGAAATGTGGAACAAGCTGAAAGAGATCTATGGAGGTTTTGATAATGTGAAAAGAGCCAAAGTAGAAATTTTGAGAGGTTAGCTTGATCAAATGAGGATGAGAGAAGATGAAAACATTGAAAAATATGTTGAAAGAGTTAAAGCATGTGTTAGTGCCATCAAAGCATTTGGAGGAGATATCAAGGAGGAAACAATTATAAGTAAATTTCTTAGAACTCTACTTCTTATTTATGTAATCAATTTTCTACAATTCAAGAAAGAAGATGTGAAGCAAATTATAAGATAAATTTAGAGGCCATAGTTGGAAGATTGACTACATTTGAGCTAGATAACTATGATAATTATGTTCCAGCTTCCAAGAATGTTGAATAAGAATTTGAAGCCAAGCTTTCACTCAAGGAGAAAGGAAAGAAAATAAAGGATTCTCAATCAGACAGTGATGAAGAATTAGGACAAAGTTTAGATAGTGATCTTGAGGTGGTTGAAGCTCTGCTAGCAAGAAAATATTCAAGAGGCAAAGGGAAATACAAAGGCAAGGTTCCTCTAATCTATTTTTCTTGTGAAGAAATTGGACATATTGTTGGTAGGTGCTCAAATAAGTAGAAAAGGATGAGAAGAAAGGACACAAGTGCAATGGCAAGAAAGACTTCAAATAATTCAAGGACAAAGGTAAGAAAACATGTTTCATGGTTAAGGATTCTAATGGTTCTAATGATGAAAAAGAAGATAAAATTGTTTACATTATTGTAAAGGATGAATTTGATAATGATGAAAAAATGACACGCATTTCTCATGTGAGCAAAAATGATGCATGGATTATAGATAGTGGTTGTTCTCATCACATGATTGGTGATAAAATTAAGTTTGAATATTTTGAAGACTATGATGGTGGCAGTGTGAGGTTTGGTAATAATGAACCTTGTTGCATAAAAGGAAAAGGAAAAATTTCTCTAACCAAAGAACTTGTATGTGATAATGCATATTGGGTAGAAGGACTAAAACACAATTTGTTAAGTGTGGCACAACTACTCAATAATGGATTCAAAGTGGAATTCATGCATGGAAAAGCAAGACTGCTAGATGGCAAAGGAAAGTTGATTGGATTAAACACTCAAATAAAAGGTAACTTGTTTTATCTTGAACTTGGTGAATGTTCATGTTTTATTGCTCAAGTTGAAGAAAGTTGGTTATGGAATAGGAGGTTGTGTCATGTGAACTTTGATAACTTAATAAAAATAAGTAAATTTAGGAAAGTAAGAGGCATTCCTAACATAAAGAAACATGAGGTTGGTCTATGCAAGAATTGTCAGATTGGAAAGATGGGAAAGACTATCTTTAAAAGAAAGAACTATCAATCTGAAGTTTTAAAAATTGTGCATACTGATTTATGTGGACCTATTAGAATTGAAAGTTATACTAGTGAAAAGTTATTCATTCTTTTTGTTGATGATTAATCAAGAATGATGACTATCATGTACCTAAGAGAGAAATCAAAAGGATTTGAAAAGTTTAAATAGTAATGCAATCAGATTTCCACAATCCATGATTTATAATGCTGAGTTTCTGGAATAGATTGTGTAGAGATTTTTCATCAACGTTTTGAATCACACTACATGATCCATCATCAAGAAGAGAGAGAAAGAGGTGTCAAATTATGTAAGATGCAGATTTGGCACAGGGTCACTATTTAAGGAGACCTGGAAGAGAGGGACTGCACACGCCCCAACACAAGTCAAAAGAAGTAAAATAAAATAAAGACAAAAACAAGCACGGGGGAGAGACAAAACCACCCAAGACACAAAGTGAAAGCACCAAGAGAGATAACAAAGAAAATAAATAGGATAGGATAATAAACTCCAAAAAGGAAACAAAAGGTAAGAGGTAGAATAAGTAAAAATATAAAAATATAGTAGAAGAATATGTTACCTATAATAGAACAAAACAGAAACAAATACATAGCGTCAACATGTGAATAAGCCACAAAAATGCAATAATATATACAATATAATACTACCCATTAAAAATAAAAAATAATAACATTTTATGTAGGAGTAAAAATAAATAAATAAATACATAAATCAAGAAATAAGACTAAAAAATAATAAAAAGTAAAAATTAAAGTAAAAATTAAAAACATAAAAAAACACAAACACATATCTATATATCTGTTTATGTATGTATGCATGTGGATAATATTATTTGGTCATGTGGATAAGTTTAAATAGTATTTGGTCAGAGTAGAGAAGGAAATGGGCAAAAGACTGAAATGTTTAAGGTCGAATATAGGTGGTGAATTCATTTCACATGAGTTCAATAAATTTTTCATTGAAAGGGGAATCAAAATATAGGTTTCAACACTTGGAACTCCTAAAAAAACTGGAATAGCTGAAAGAAGGAACAGATCTATGATGGACTGTGCAAGAACCTTAATGATTGAAAAGAGCATTGCTATCAAATACTAGAAGGAAGCTATCAGCACTGCAGTTCATACCTTGAACCAAGTTAGCTGAAAAAAGACTTATTCAAAACCCCCTATGAGTTATGGTATGAATACAAACCAAATGTAAGTTACCTAAAAGTATTTGGAAGCAAATGTTACATTTTGAAAGAATCTAGAAAAGGTAAATTTGATGTCAAAGGTGATGGAGGAATCCTTTTGGGATATTCCTACAAAAGTAAAGAATATAGATGTCTAAATTTGTCTATTCACAAGGTCATATAAAGTGCATGAAAGTTGATGAGTTTGTAAAAAGAACTAAAGAAGAAAGCAAAAGGGAACTAGAAGATTACAAGAGATTTGTTTACATTCAACCTGATACAGTGCCAAATACACCTATCAATTAGGAATCTTCAACTCTCGAGTCTTCAGTAACTAAGTTGCAAGAAGTTCAAACTGAGCCAATAGCTACTGAGCTGCAAGGACTCAAGTTGCAAACAGAAGCTATTGAATCAATAGCTACTAAGCCCAAGCAACCAGAACCTAAAGCTGAAGTGCAAGAGGATGAAAATGCAAAGCATTCATAAAGCAAGGAACCTATATTATCCAAGTATGTTAGGAAGCATCATGCACCAAATCAGATCATTGGAAATAAATCTGAAGGAACTATGACAAAAAGTAAGTTGAAAGGAACTTGTTTACTTGCTGATTTTGAACCTAGAAATGTCAAAGATGCACTAGAAAAAGAAAGTTGGATTGAAGTTATGAATGAAGAGATAGAGTAGATAGAGAAAAACAAGACATAGACTCTTGTACCTAGGCCTAAAGACAAAAATGTGACTGGAACTAATTGGGTATTAAAAAAAAAATTAAATAAAGATGGTAAGGTGTCAAGGAACAAAGCTAGACTAGTATGTAAAGGATACTCTCAAGAAGAAGGTGAAGACTATGGAGAGACTTTTGCTCCTATTGCAAGATTGGAAGGTGTAAGAACCTTACTTGCATATGTTGCATATAAAGGATTCAAAGTTTATCAAATGGATGTCAAGTCAACATTTCTCAATGGTATACTAGATGAAGAGGTTTACATTGAATAGCTTGAAGGTTTTGTTGATTTAGACAAGAAGGAAATTGATGTAACACCCCAACCTTGCTTCCAAACCCCAAGCTCTCTCTCAGGGCTACCTTAGGTCATTCACTAGACCCACTAGGGCTTCTTCACACCCTATAATTACTATGACCTTGCTCAAGAGATCCTAATCCTTCAGTTGGGGGTACACCAACAAAGTAACATCAAATTTCTTACTAGCCAGCTCCAGTCCGCTATTAACCCTCAAGTCCATCTATAGCTCCAAGGGTACCAGTTCTTCATCTAGGGTTTTTTTAGACTCCTTCTAACATCCATGACCCTAAAAAATGCTGATTTCATAGGTGCATTCAATCTACTAGGGAAGATACACCAAATTGCTCCAAAAAGGCTACTAGGAATTAGCCCTCCTAAATAGCTGGAAACAAGATTTCTTGAAAAACTTCTTAACAACCCTACAAAAAAATTATATTTTTGGATACCCTTTTTAGATTACTTCAAGATTCTATAATTTTTTAGCCTCCAAACTTTCCGTACAATGAAAGTACAGTTTTAGGCCAAAAATGAGGATTTCAAGTGCTTTATCGCTGTTGTGATGGAAAACCACCTTAGACACCTTTCCAAGACCTCTCCTTTGGACTGGAGCAAGGTTAGACCTTCTCATTACTTTTTGTGCAGCCGAATTAAGGTATTTGTACACTCAATCCTCTCCATAACTCATTTTCCAACTGTGATTCCTAGCCAAGTTGCATTTGGCTTGCCTAGGGCATCACCTTAAAAATGCTTGCTGATGCTTTCAGGGGCCCTCCTTCTTGATACATAATGTACATGGATCCTAGTTCCAAATACCAAAATACCAGAGGTTTCCAATGGTGGGAAGTGGCCCTAAGATCCCATTTTCTAAGTGCAGCCCTGTTCAGATCAGCAACTTGCCAAGAACAAAAAGATTTTTCTACACTAATGCAAACGAATTAAAATGATCAAACCAACACTACAAAAAGATTAAAAAAAATATTTTAAAACTTTTCCAACACAAAAATTAGGCCATTCAATCCTCCTCTATTAAAAATGCCTTCAAATGCATAAAATCGGCAACAAAATACTTGCTCAATTCGTACAAAATGCAAAACCAACTTGTCCAACCACCTGAAAATGGTTGTCGTCACATTTTTAAAGGCTCCTCCATCAGTTCCATAACTTTTCTAAACAGTTAGGATGTTCTAAACACACAAATTCCAAAAAGTTGCTTTTTGCAAGAAAATGTTGTCATGACAACATGACAACATTTCAGCAACTTTTGTTCTACATGGAGTTAGACCTCCAAATTTGGCACAAAAACAAAGTAGACATATAATATGCATAAAATGACTTCAAATAAACAATTCAAAGCCATTGGAACCTTTCTAGACCATTTTATCATTTTCCGGACCTAAGTCACCTAGTTGACAATAGTCGGCAACTTCTAGCAACTTGGTCACTTTGGGTCTTGCCAAGTCTCCTAAACACACCTAAGGACCACATAGGACCTATTATTAGAATAGTGATGTGGGTAGCATCACTACAAGACAAAAATAAATAAATACCTAAGTTTCACACTTAGCCTACCTAGGTGCTCCTGCACCATACTCCCCCCTCCAACAAAGAACTCAAGGTGGATCAGTTTGCAACAAATCTAGAGTTATGCCAACCTTCTTGAACTCTGTCTCAGCAACCCATGTAGCCTCTAAAATTGGTTTCTCCTTCCATTTGATGAGGTGTTCCATGTAAACCTTGTGCCTTGTAGTCTTCTTTACCCTTGAATCTAACACCTTTTCTACCTCCAACTTGTTGTTTGTAGGTGTTGAAGCAAGTTCAAGATCTTCATGAACATCAGGCCTAAGCTGAGATGGGTCACCTTTGTATGCCACCAAGTCTTGCACATTAAAAATAGGGGATATGCCCAAATCGGAAGGTAAATCTACCTTATAGGCATTTGCTCCATATTTAGCCAATATTTTGCAAGGCCCTACCCTCTTCATCTGTAACTTAGTAGGAATGCCTTTTTGAAGCCTTGCTTTGTTCAAATGGACCATCACATAGTCCCCAACAGCAAATTGAACATCCTTCTTCTTTTCATCCACCTTGGCTTTGAGTTTTAGAGTGTTGTCTTGAATAGTCTTCTTGACTTGCTCCTGAATCTCCTTCATGGTTTGTACAAAGTCTTCAGCTTGACCACTAATCTGATCCATGTTTCCAAGACACCTTAGTTCACACACACCTCTTGGGTGCATGCCATAAACAATTTCAAAAGGACTCTTTCCGGTAGTCCTATTCTTGCTATCATTGTAGGCATATTCTGCTTGTGAGATGATAACATCCCAAGTCTGACCATACTCCTTAGTTAGGCACCTAAGAAGGTTACCTAAAGTTCTATTAACCACCTTAGTTTGACCATCAGTTTGAGGATGGTAAGCTGAACCAAAAGACATGTTAGTGCCAAGCTTCTTCCATAAAGTCTTCCAAAAGCGACTCATGAATTTCACATCTCGATCCGACACAATGCTTAATGGAAGTCCATGAATCCTTACAACCTCTTTGAAAAACAAATGAGCTATATGACTTGCATCATTAGTTGTCTTACATGGAATGAAATGTCCCATTCTACTGAATCTATCAACAACAACATAAATGCTATCATACCCTTTCTTAGTTTTAGGCAAACCAACAATGAAATCCATACTTACAAAATCCCATGGTCTGCTAGGAATTGGTAAGGGCTGGTAAAGACCTGCATTGCTCATTCCTCCTTTTGCCTTCATACACACCATACATTGCTCCACATACTTGGTTACATCTTTGACCAATTTAGGCCAATAATAGAACCTTTGCACTAGTTCTATTGTCTTGCTGATACCAAAATGCCCACTCAAGCTGCCATTATGCTTCTCTTGTATTAGGTTCTCTCTCATGGAACCTCTTGGTACACACAATTGGTTACCCTTAAATAGCAACCCATTTTGCAAAGTGTATTCTGAAAATCTGCTATGAAAGTGGTTTTCAAAATCCATGCATGCCTTATAGGCTTCAGCAAAGTCCTCATCATTCTTGTAAAGATTCTGAAAACTCTCCACTCCAATGCTATGGAGCTGAATCTCTTGGACTATTGAAACCCTTCTACTTAATGCATCAGCAACCTTGTTCATTTGTCCTTTCTTATGCCTGATTGTAAAGGTGAAGGCCTGCAAATATTCCATCCACTTCAAGTGCCTGTTGCTCAACTTCTCCTGTGTGTTGATGTAGCTAAGAGCTTGATTATTTGTAAACACAACAAATTCTTTTGGCAACAAATAGTGTCTCCACTTCCTAAGACACTGGACTAAGGCATACAATTCTAGATCATAGGATGAGTATTTCTTCTTGGCCTCATTTAGCTTTTCACTATAGAAGGCTACTGGTCTACCTTCTTGACTCAACACCCCACCCACTGCTAGGCCACTTGCATCACATTCTAAGGTGAACAACTTTTCAAAGATAGGCAATTTTAGGATGGGTTGAGTAGCTACTTGTTTTTTTAACATATCAAATGACTTTTCAGCCTCTAAAGTCCACCTAAACTTGGACTTGACTCCCCCCTTTATGGTATCAAGAAATGGTGCACAAATACCACTAAAGTTCCTAATGAACTTCCTATAAAATTGAGACAAACTGTGGAAACTTCTTACCTCACTAGATGTGGTAGGTGTAGGCCAACTTAGGATAGCAGCAACTTTCTCCTTGTCCATCTTCAAAGTTCCTTTAGACACCACAAAGCCTAGATACACCAACTCTTGCTTGAAGAAGTCACACTTCTCAAGGTTGATAGATAGCTTCTCCTCATGAAGCCTCTTCAAAACCACTTCTACATGCTTGACATGTTCCTCTTTGGTCTTGCTGTAGATGAGGATATCATCCAAATACACCACCACAAATCTGCCTGTGAAGTCTTTGAGCACTTCATTCATGAGCCTCATGAAGGTGCTAGGGGCATTGGAAAGACCAAATGGCATCACAAGCCATTCATAAAGACCATCAGTAGTCTTAAATGCTGTCTTCCATTCATCTCCCTCCTTTATTCTAATTTGGTGATACCCACTTTTCAAGTCCAGCTTAGTGAAATACATAGCACCTCCTAGACAATCCATAAGGTCTTCAATTCTTGGAATAGGAAACCTATACCTGATTTTAATGCGGTTAATGGCCCTTGAGTTAGTACACAACCTCCATTTTCCTCCCTTCTTGGATGCCAAAACCACCGGGACTACACAAGGGCTTATGCTCTTTTGGATCAAACCTTGGTCCATCAACTCTTGGACTTGTCTTGCCACTTCAAGGTTCTATTCTAGGGTTAACTTGTAGGCTGCCTTATTAGGTAGTGAGGCACCTGGAACAAAGTCAATTTGATGGCTGATAACTCTTCTTGGTGGTAGGGTAGCTGGTGTACCATCACTAACAATCTCCTTATACTTTACAAGCAACTCTTGTACCTCTGCTGGTAAAGGTTCTTGGACTGGCTTTTCTTCACTTGCAACCTTTAGTATGACTGCAAATCCTTGGCTCTCCTCATGCTTGAGGTCTCTAATAAACTCTTTCTCTCCAGATAGCAGCACATTAGGCACCTTGGACTATGGTTCATCCCCTTCTAAAAATGACTGAATTTTGAAGGTCTTGCTTCCTTTCTTAAATGTTATGGTATTTTCCTTGCCATTGGAACCTTTCTAGACCATTTTAGCCTTTTCCGGACCTAAGTCACCTAGTTGACAATAGTCGGCAACTTTTAGCAACTTGGTCACTTTGGGTCTTGCCAAGTCTCCTAAACACACCTAAGGACCACATAGGACCTATTATTAGAATAGTGATGTGGCTAGCATCACTACAAGCCAAAAATAAAGAAATACCTAAGTTTCACACTTAGCCTACCTAGGTGCTCCTGCACCAGAAATGGTCTACAAATTACATAAGGCATTGTATGGTCTAAAACAAGCCCCTAGAGCATGGTATGAAAGACTGCATAACTATCTTATTCAAATTGGTTTTCAAATAACTAATGATAATAGTAGTTTTTATATCAAGGAAGGTTTAGATAATAAAATTGTTTTGGCAGAGATATTTGTAGATGATACTTTGTCATAAGAAATGATAATCTCTGCAAAGAATTTTCAAAGAAAATGAACAAGGAATTTGAAATGTCAATGTTTGGTGAGATCAAATTTTTTGTTGGTCTTCAAAGTCAATAGAATAAGAATGGCATCTACATCACTCAATCTAAATATATCAAGGAGATACTGAAAAAAATTTGTATGGAAGACTGCAAACTAGTTTGGACTCCTATGTGCACTGGATTGAAACTTACCAAGGATGGTGAATCAAAAGAAGTGGATCAAACATTGTATAGATCTATGATTGGAAAGTTGTAGTATGTAGTGTACACGAGACTAGATTCTCAGCAAAACCAAAAGAAAATTACATGATGGAAATCGAAAAGATCATGAGATATTTGAAAGGAACTGAAGATTATGGATTATGGTATAAACTTGGAGGAAATATGGATTTAAAACTGTTTACTGATGTAGATTGGGCAAGGAATGTTGATGACAAAAAAAGTACAAGTGGAGGAGCTTTCTTTCTTGGAAAGAGGTTGGTTTCTTGGACAAGTAAAAAGTAGAACTGTACTTCCCAATTCGCAGTAGAGGTTGAACATGTTGCTACAGTAGTAAACTGTTCAAGCATTGTTTGGTTCAAACAGTTATTGGAAGGTATGAAGGAAGAAACCAAAGAGCCCATTGTTATGTTTTGTGATGATACAAGTGCAATTAACATATCCAAGAATCTAGTGATGCATTCAAAAACTAAGCATATTGCTATAAAGTATCACTTTGTCAAAGAATTGGTAGGATAAAGAGATCAGATTGGAGTATGTCCATACAAAGGAACAAATTGCTGACATATTCACAAAGCCTTTACCTAAGGATGCATTTTTGTATCTAAGAGGTAAGTTAGGGATCATTACCCTATCTAAAGCTCACTAAAATATAGTTTTAGTGATGCATCACCAGGAACAGAATTGGAGATCTATCAGTTGATGTAGCAAAGAAATGAAGACATTGCATATGAATTAGTACTTAAGGTACATTGAATTTTATTTAAGTTTGAAGTTATGTTGTCTTTGGCATGTGTTGTAAAAGAGGGAGAGTTTATTGTCATATCTTTCTGAAATTTGCAAAATGAGAGAGTTTATGTAAGAGGGAGAGATTACTATGAAAGAGGGAGATTACTGTATTTAAGAAGTTTTGTGGATTGAAATGAAAGAAGATAAAGCATTTTGTCAGTGAAGACTTGTTTTCAAAATTTATTCTACTATGACATGTTGTTTTTTCATCAATGCCAAAGAGGGAGATTGTTGGATACAATTGTTCAATTGTGTGTTGTCTTTGATGTTACACAAATGTCATATTAGTTATCAGATAGAGTCTACCAAGCTCAATTGGTCAGCAAGGTAAAAGACAGAGTCTACTAAGCTCAGTTGGTTAGCAAGGCAAAAGATAGAGTCTACTAAGCTCAGAAGGTTAGAAAAGAAGGTTTACAGTGTCTACCAAGCATTCTCAGACTTTACCTTGTATAGACAATTATTACCAAGAACACTCGGTCATCAAAGGAAAATAGTGCAGAAAATAGTTCTTACCAAACTCTCATGGTTAGCAAAGGAAATTCAATTCTTACTGAGTTCACTCAATAGCCAAAGGATTTTGAAATTTTTTTTTGTTAACTAAGTTGAGTTGGTTAACTTAGGAAATTATTTCTAGATCGGTTCTTACTAAGAAGGGTCAGCTAATGAAGGATTTCATTGTTTTGTGAAATAAAGTTTATTTGTTTAATGTAATATTTGTTGCCGACTGATGTATGGTTTATTGGTAAATGTAACTTGTGAATGAGTTGACTTGATAATTTGAATGGTATATATAAGAGGTCAAGTTGCGAATTCTAAGTATGTGATGGATTTGATGTGATATGAGTGTGAAGGAGGATTGATTATTGTAAGAGAAAATTTTGAAGAATGATCAGAGATCATTGAGGAGCAGCAAAGCTATATTTGATCAAGGAGAATCTAATGGTGTAGAATAGAGATCTGTAATCAACAAATTCAATTGCATCATATTCAATTCAATTCATTGTTACTTTCTAACCATTGTAGCAGTGTTTTCAAAATCTCTTAACAGAGTTGGTTTAGCAGCCATTTTGTAAATCCTCTAACAAGGTGACAATTTAGTTGAATTTTTCTAAGGACCTCTAGCAAGGTCACTCCTAATAGGC
The DNA here is from genome assembly GCA_028749045.1 of Cupressus sempervirens. NCBI lineage: Eukaryota > Viridiplantae > Streptophyta > Pinopsida > Cupressales > Cupressaceae > Cupressus > Cupressus sempervirens. Next base: position 319,802,531 of record CM053793.1, on the reverse strand, counting down.
TGATTAAATCCTCTAACAAGGTCACACCTAATAGTGTGTATTGCAACCTTTAACAGGGTTGTCTCCTAATAGGGCTCACTTCAGAAGAGTGAAAATCGGTAGCTAGTTACTTGGTGGTTTTTCTCATATTGGATTTTCAGGACAACTAAATCGGGTGTCTTTTGTGTTCATGTTATTTATTTTTGCATGCATGTTAATAACTATGAATGGTTCAGGACTAGTAAAAAATTAATCTACCGAGTTACAACATTTTGTGAAGTGTTTATCGAGTATCAGTAGTAACTAGTTATTTAAGACATCTAAGGGATTTGTGGATTTGTTTTTGTGGTAATTGATTCACCCCCCCTCTCAGTTACTTTGTCTATAATTCCAAAACAAGCCACCTTAATGCTCTCAGTTTCTTGTATTCTAAACCTAAGGCTTAACTTTTAAAACTCCTCTATATATGCAGACACAATTAAGTCTCGTTCTCTCAAGTTTTGTCCTTTCTTATGTAACTAGATATCATAATCCTCTGATAGATATGTTTCCTTCACTTTGGCTATCATATCTTTCCGATTATCTATTGGTTTCTTCCCTTTGATTTCTCTTTCATCCTATATAATCTTCCACCAAGTCAGTTCTTTCCATCTCAACCTTGATTTAGCCACTTTGACTTTTTGAGCCTTTGACACTCCATCACATTGAAATTGATTCTCCATTCCTTTAATCCATTCTAGGACCAATTCTACATTCATCTTTCCATGAAGCATTGGGATTCCTTCAAGAATTTTCATTCCTAGTTTTTTTAGTTCCTTGAGGAATGGTTCTTGCTCACCTAATGGAGGATTAGGTTTAGGTACTTCATCCTCTATGTCTACCTTTTTCTTGCCCTTTCTGATGTTGGTTTCACCATCTTCTTTGATCAAGGTTGTCTTTGAAACTTCCTTCAATTTATCTTTCATTTCTTCTATAGCTACATCTAGAAGCCTACTTTTCTCATTCATTGGTCTCCTTTGTTCTTCCACATCCTTTTCCAACTCTATATTGGTCACCATAGTGTTTTCCCCTATGGATTCTCCTTCTACTAACATCCACAATTCACTTCCCAGGTATTTCAATGACTCTAATACCACTTTGATGGGGAGTTTCTCAAGCCTAGATCTTCCTTGATGTTTTCAAGGCTTTCTCCTAGCCTTCCTTGGGTCCTTTCCTAATACCTATCCTAGAGGATCTTTTCCTAGTCCTCTCCAACCTAGAAACTTGCCTATCAATTCAAATTAATCTCTTTATCCTGGAAAATTTCACTAAAGAAAATTATTGCATACACAAGACATCAAACTCAATTATGGTTCCCAACAAGGTAAATAGGTGTTTTCATGACCCTCTTGTTCTCAATGGACATTTCCCAAACATTATGCATCTTCTTCCAAATTTTTCAACTTGGAAATCACAAACTTGCATAGTTTAGCCTTGTAGCCCAATGAGCCCAAATTAGGCCTCCTACAAACAAGGAACTTGTTATAACTCCCATTATTCCTTAACAATAATGTCTTATTTCTTGTATAATTTCTTTCATATCAACCCAAACTCATGTATTTTCTATGTTTTACTATACTTTTCTAGAAAACCCTATTTTGAGGGTTTCAAGGGAAATGACAACAACACAATTTCTTTGATACTTGGATATTATTCTTTGATATTCTCCTTTGGTTTTTAGACACTTGACTCAACATTTATCATTTCCCATGTAGGATTGGTACAAAAAAATTGAGCAAACTCATTAAAACTCTCTTGCAAGCAGTCCAATTCCTAGCCAAACAACTTCAGGCTTGCCTAGGGCTCACTTGAAAAAATACCAAAATTGTGCACACAACCTCCAAAATGAATATTTACATAATTTACAAAGGCTATTACTTGAATCCAAAAGTCCATTTGGTTTTAACAATGGAAATTGATGTTATAATCATTCTTGTTCAAACTACTATGTACAGACCATTAGGAAAAGCAAAACTAGATGATTTCCAAAACCTATCAAAATGTATCCAAATTCCTCAAACCAGTATGAAAAAATTAGTTACATTATTTTAAGAAGATAATCCATTAAAAGTAGTTAGAGTATCAATTGAAAACAATAGATCTCACACCTAAATAACATTTTTCCTGTCAACAATTTGCTCTATGCTCATGAACAGTTTGTTCAAGACAATCACCAACCCTCAAAATGGATTGGATTTTCTTTATATACCTTATTCTTAACTACTTATACCCTTAGGTTTAATTTTATACCTATTCAAGTTTTCTTCATAAAACTGTGGAAATGTTGTTATGACAACTTTGCAAAATTGCAAAGTTGTCGTGAGCAACTTTTGCAATATTTGTAAAGTTGACCTTTTAACACTCCAAACCTAACCAGTTGGATTCAAATCCATCCAATTTGATCCAAAAAAATGTATGGGCCACATTTTAACACCTATCCCTCAGTTTTGAGGTAGTTTTTAACTTTTACCATAGTTGACTCTATAAGGATCTTAGAGTAGTAACTATGACTTAATAATGAGATCATGGACAACACTTGAACTCAACCTATTTACACACTCTCTAAACACACCTTGGGACTTTATGATTATTCCTTATTAAATAAATGGTTGGCTAGACTATCTATAAGCCAAAATCACTATTAGAGTTTTCCTTTCCCTAAGGTGTTGTTGTACCATAGAAGGAGGCCATAGTTTAATATGTAATCTCAATTCATATGCATACATCATTAGGTGGAGCTGAAAAATGCAATAGGTTTTCTTTTTTGTTAGAGGTTGTTAATTAGGTATCTTAAGTTATAGCCCATCATGAACATTGTAGCTTTGAATCTAATAGGAAAGGATAATGTCCTCAACATGCAAGAAAATCAAGACTTTCTATGTGTTGGCTGATTAAGAACATTCTCTTGGCCATAACAACTAGAGTTCTAATGTTTATGATGGTTTATAAATTTAAAACATTAATATACCTATTGAAAAAATTTAAATGTGGTGCATTTTTTAAGCTCCACCTATTTTCTATGCATATAGAATGCAATTGCACATGCATTCTCAATTTAGAGCGGTAGAATCTTATTTTAGATGCAATAGAAAAATGACATGCACCAAAAGATGGGGAAATGATTTCAATTTTATAAGTCTAGAACCCTTTTTTTTTTGCATGTATCCATGTGAATATGAATATTTTGTCACACATATCATTCAAGAACATTATTTTCTTCATATTTCAGGTTGAAGTAGGTGTAGTCCCTAATATAGTTGAGATAGCCCACTTCACCAAAGGACACATATTACAAGGTACATGTTCTAGAGTATTTTTTTTCATGGATGATGTAGGAATTCTTAGAGATTTATGCTCTAGAAGAACCAACTTATCAATGTTTATTATTTGGTTTATTTTTTCATTTATAATTTCATCATTTGATGTGATATGGGAAAGAAAAACAATCTCTAGATACACATCATTTATTTTCGTAATTTTAAAATAATTAAGTGGAGAAGTGGATCCATTGGTGTTTTTAGTTTGTATCTTTCCTTTTTCTATAAGATCTTAAAATAGATGCTTGAAATGTAATGCAGTTATTACTATAATGATAAGAACAAAAATACTTATCCTTGTGTGGTGATGATAGGAAGAAAAATACTATTTCTTTTTCATATTAGCATAAGATTCACCTCTTCTTCTTCTCACTTTTGTGGAGTTTAATAATAAAATAAGTTTCCATGGATGGAATGTTGTAGATACTCTGTACAACCAAGTTGCTCATCAGGTACACATGCTGTCTTGTTTTATTCTTTTCTTGGATTTCATTTCTTCTTCAATTTTATAGTATTTTGTTAAGTTGTTATAGAAAGTTGCATGAGAGGGGCTCATTTTTTCTTTGATTTTGAATTGTTTTGGTGGTATTTTTAAGTGTCTGAAGAATTTTAAAGGGGCATGTCTTATTTCTCAATTTTGTGGTTTGTTAAAAACCTTTAACTTGTTAGTGTTGTCTAAAGTTTTGAGATATAAATGAATTTAATCAGAATTTTATCTTCTCACCTTATAGAATGTGACTTTGGTGATTTTTTCAAGCAATAGATGGCCTTATATAACATGAATTTATTCTCATCAAATCAGATTTAATTTTTTTTTGAGTGCACAAGTTCTCCATCCACTGATGATGGAAAGAGAAGCATAAGTAATCTCATTCTTCAACTAATATATTACAACAAAGAAGATGATAGTTAGAAAAAAAGAAACTTTTATAGTTGGTTGTTGCACATATAAAAAAATACACCCTCTACAATCAATGTAATGATTATATAGTTATTTGTAAGAAAAATTGTCTAGTCACAATAATAATCCATCTAGTTTTGCCACAATATTATGGTGTGATTCTAATGAAAATACCAAATAGTCTCAATCCATCCTTCCCATGGTTTCTCATAAATACTTACACTAGTTTTTAAGATAGATAGATCTTCATCAACTATAGCTTCCCACAAGAACTTAGGAACCTAGTCAAGGGAAGATATGTATGAAAGAAGACATTTCCTTCATATGGTTTGTGTGAGATTTTTGTTTCTCAATATCAAAAAGGAGCATCAAAGGATTAACCTAACTCTTGAGATCATGACCTACAATGATATCATCATGTTGAACTATGAAGGGAACATGGACATAGAGATAAGACTTATAACTCAAGTTGATATATTTTTTAGGACTAATTAGTTCATAAAGTCACTGAAGTCTTTTGTCAAGGATTAACACCTGTTGTGACTTTATTTATGATTAAGGGATCCTTTTGAAAAGTATATGTTTGGGATAGGATATGTTATTTTATGGATTTTGGTAAAGTTGATAAGATTGCATGTGTTTTGGTTAGATGAAGGGAAGAAGTCTAAGAATACATTTAACAATGACCTAGTCATGTGTGGATTTCCCTTGTCCAACCCCTCTATCATCATAGATGCATTCCTAAACACAAGGTCAAGGATAGGGAGTGATGGTTCACTAGCTTAAACTACTCCTATTTTACATCTAATCTTAAGGAATTAAAGTTATACCATTTATTGATAAAATTAATAAAACTCAAATGGGTCTTAAACATCCTCAAATCATGACAACTAATTTCCTTGGCAGGTATTTGGATTTTACTTCTTAGGATTGTAGTTATATTTCATATGCATAAATTGAATTACCTATGGTTCATATAGAAGTTGTGAAGATTTCATTAATTTATCAACTTTTTAAAGAGAGGTATTTAATTATATTATAGTCAAGTCAAAAAAACTAGATAGATATTGAAGTTCCTTAGTGTAGCTGAGAGATGTAGTTGTGTATAGATAAATTCACTTGGGTACATTTGCACAATTTCTTGATATTGTTGTCTTAGAGAGAAAGGACTCCAAAGTTCCAAACCAACATAACTATCACCTACTATGTAGTGCTTGCCCCTAGTTTTCATTTTATTATTATTGTTAAAGTCTTTTAGGCCAATTTATGCTTGATGATTAGTAGCATTGTCTTTTAGATTATCAGATATTGTTTTCATACTCAGTTTATTTTATGATGAGACTACTTGGTAATAGTTACTTCATGTATTCATAATTACACCTTGATGATGATTATTATAGTGATTTCAGTTATTTGATGATGTTAGTTAGATGGATTATTATACGTGTTTTCTTATAGATTCTTACCCCATATTGCATGTGTATGGTGTGTGTGTGTATGTTTTCTTTATGTATGATGTTTCTGATGTGTTTTAAGAAGTGAGTTGCAACCACCTACTAGTTAGGATCTATATGATGCACCACTTCCTACCATTGCCTATTTAGCTTAAAATATATGTGTTTGTACATGAATGGATTTTATGCAAATTGTAGGTACCAGGTATTGACTTCCCTGAATTGCTAGGATGAGCGTACTCTACCACAATATCTCAATGGTAAGAGAGGGGAGATAAATTCTTAAGTCCAAATCCTAACCTTTACACCATTTTTCTTAGAAAATTAGGACAAGTATCTATGATTATTACCCTTCCCAATTCATCATATGACATAAGTTCATGATTTTAACCCTTGAATTTGATCTTGTATGTGGTATTTTATGATGGGTTTCAATATTTAGTCTTGTAAGTCTTTTGTGATTTTTCTATTAATTAAGTCAAATTAAAAAATTAATTAACGATTTAATTCAATGGATAATTATTAAGATAATTTCACTATTTAATTATATACAATTAATTGAGAAATTAATTAAATTTAATGAGAAAATTATAGTTCCATTTTGATAGTGTAATAATATTTAATTAATTTAATAGCAAAATATTTAGGAGATCATTTTTAAATAAATGCTAAATATTATTATTACTTAAGTTATTAAATATTATATTTAAAAAGCTTAAAACATTATTAAGAGAGAGAGAGAGAGAGAGAGAGAGAGAGAGAGAGAGAGAGAGAGAGTAAACAATTATTTAATAAAGTTTATTTTAATTAAATTGCATAATGGTTAGGCATGAGATTAAAATATAATAAATTACATAAGAGAGAAAGTAAATAAATTTTAATAAAGATATTTTATATTGCAAAAAGCGTGCATGAAAACATATAACAAAAGATAATAAAGTGTTAAAGGGTGGTGATCAAGGAGTTCCTTAGGGTGATTGCACAATCAGTGCCTTGAATGTAGGAGAGAAACCCTAAGCAACAATTTAGAGTTCATTTTCCAGGTATGGAAGTTTTGGGTGAACTAGGAATTTTTGGAGAAGGAATTTTCAGAGAGAAGGTTTTGAGAGGAGATTTCTCTCACAATCTTTGGGTGTTTGTGAAATTTAGCATCAAAACTAGGTAGATTATTGTGTTTCATTCACTCAATTAAATTATGTTATGTAATACTCTTGTCTTCTTCTTGATATTGAATTGTATATCCAAATTTCATTGTGACGAATCTCTCAATATTGTATTATTGGAATTACTAGTATGCATGTGTGTTTCTTTTGTATACGTGAATATTAAAATATCATTAGAATCCTCCTATAGATTTAAAATTGAAAATTAAACTGGGAAGGGTTTTGAATGGAATGGAAATTTTGTATTGAGAAATTGTATGGTTTTCTATATTTTCCCTATCAGGGTATGGATTAAAATTCTATTATATATATATATATATATATATATATATATATATATAATGGTGGGGAGGTGGAGCCACCAAACCCCCACCTCCCACCATCTTCCCCATGGCGGCAGCAACGACTGCCAGTAGCCATTAAATGCCACATGGCAGGCTTGCTCCCATGAACAATAGGCACACTTGTTGTCATGGTAGTAGTGCTATTATGGCCACTAGGCCTGGAATTTGAGGATCACCCATGCTTGTCATATGAATTTTTGATGACCGTTGAGTCATTTTAGTGCCTTTCATTTTACATTCAAAAAAATTTATTGATTGCCAATTTTTCTTTATATGAATAATTTAATAAATTATTTTTAAAATTTAATAATTTTCACTATAATTTGCAACATATTAAATATTAAAAATATACTGAAAAGTAAACCATCTAATATTCCAATCTATAAGAAAAAATATTTTTGATTAAAATTGGGATACAAAATATAAACTAATAAAAACAAATTAATCAAAGGTCAAGAACTCTTCTTGACTTTGTGTTCTTCCATATTTGATATATTTCATTCCAATTTACATCATTTATATACCTGCAAAATCAAATATAACATTAGTAACTATGTATGAAATTAAGAGTTCTGAAAACTACATACAATTTACCTTATTTGATTCAACATAATGAAGAGAAGAATTTTGAAAACTACATAAATTTACCTTATATGATTCAATTGATGAAGAAGAATTTTGAAGTTACAAATAAAACAAAAATACAATTGTTTGACAAAAAATAATGTTTTTGGTGATATGATTATATAGATACAAATTGGAATAAGTATAATTTAGTAACAAATAAAAAAATCTCATATTTACAACAAGTTTCTAATTTTTTCATATTTGTTTTGAAAACAATTTTAAAAACAATAAATAAAAAAGTATAAGTCAATCACATATTAACAACTCATAGATGTTTCTAAATTAATATAAGAAAATGTTAGCACATAGAAGATTTGATTTATAAGATTAAAAATATAAAATCATAAAAATATTAAAGAAACTTGGCAACTTTCTAAAATTAATATATCTAACAAGTTTCTAAAATCACATGCTTTATAAAAAATTCTAAAATAATAATAATTACAAACTACATTCAATTAAGCTAAAAATATAGAAATAGAAATATATAATTAATAATATAAAAATATGTTAACAATTAAATCATAGTATTATTTATTAGTAAGTTGAGTTTCTAAAATTCATATATTTTAGATTCTAAATTACTATTAATATACAAAAAAATATTATATATTAATTAAAATATCTTATATTTTTTTATACATATATTACATATATTTTAATACAATGTTATATCTATATCAGTAAGTGAAGTATTATATTATCTCTATAAGAGATTTTGATGGTTTTTTAAGAAATCTAATTGTCATATTTACGGTTTTGAAAAAAATTAGCCTGTCAATGTGTATGGTCTTAAAAAAAATTAGCCTATCATATTTGGTTAAAATATAAAAAAAGGTCAATATGACCATCAATTTCTAGGCCTAGTGGCCACAATAAGCCTATAGGCTTTTTTATATAATTCACAGGTTTTCTTTTATATATTTTTTAATTTTATTATTTTTAGTATTAATTAATTATTTTTTAACAAGTTTTTAATTAATTATTAATTTAATTATTAATGAGTCTATATAATTATACTTTATTTTAACTAATGAATTATTAATAGTTTTATTAATTATTAATAATTAATAATTAATAAGATATTAATATATTTTTTATTTTATGATTATTAATTAATTTAAGTAAAATTAGTTTAATTAAGTTTGATTAATGAGGAATATTGTTTATTGGATTTTTAAATTTATTTTATTATTATTAATGATAATATTGATTTTAATAAAACTATAGTTATTTTACTTTAAAATCAATAAATTTTTTAAAATAATTTAATAAATAAGTACCCTTAAATTATTTTGTATTAATTGACTTATAATCGAATAAGGGTAATTGTGCACTTTGTTTGAATTCAAGAAATAGGTTATATAATAAAGGGTAAAATGTAAAATTCATATGTTTGAAAACATACATTGAACAAAAATTCGAACCTTACTATTAACTCAACTATGTGTTTTCAAAATCAAACCAAACTATGAAACTAAATTATTATCTACTTGTTGTCTATGTTTTGGGTTTGGGTTGACTAGTTTTAGGACATCTACCAGAGGCTTAGGAGTTCCATATTTGTAGTATTATGATGGTTTAATCTTGATCTTTTAAACTCAACTATGGTAATGTGTTGGTATGTTCTATGATGAGTTTGGTGGTATTGTTTGTTATTGCTTTTAGTATCCTTGTATGATTATGAGATGAATGTTATGACATATTTGACTTAACCCTTTTGAGTCTTCAATCAGTTATTTTTGGATTGCTTTTTGGTTGCTTGTAGAGAACTAAGATGTTATTGTAGATTATCTTTTGATTCTTTCTAGTCACTTGTATAGGACTGCGGTGAAAATTGTGATTCTTTGATTTGTAGTTTTATGAGTCTAGGGTAGGTAATCTATATGTTAGCTTGGGAGGTGGCTTGCAAAGGAGGTTGGGGCCCAAAGTAGCTGCTAGGGCAACCCATTGTAAGTAGTCAATAAGTGATAACACTACACTAAATGAGAGTAAAATAGACCTAATAAGAGTCTTGTCTTTCTTTTCCCATGCCTCGAGTGCTAGTACAAACTAGAATGGGAGTAGAGAGGATGCTTGGTTGTGGCCATGCATCGTTAGTATGCCTTGTTAGTATGAAAGGATACTAGTGTCACATATAGTCACTAAGGGATTGGAGGATTAAAAGGCTGGCTGGGTAACATTAGAGTTGGTTCATGCGATGACACTTTCCCACTAGTAGTATAGATTTCTTACATGTCTATGTTTGCCTCTAGGTCTAGATGTTGATTTATCTTGGAACCCTTGAGTTAGATTACTTTTAGGGTTTTCCTTGACATAGATATTACTTTTGATTTTGGCATTTGATATCATGTATAGGACTTGAGACTATCTCCTTAGTGCAGTGGGAGTGGACCTTTTTGGGTTACCATGAAGTTGGGTGGTAGTGCTTTTACTTTTACCATTGAGATCCATCTATTGATGTCATTGTTGGAGTTCCTTGTCTACATTTCCTTTCATTCTATCTTTGTGTGTTATGATGGATGGTTATATCTTTATTGTGGATGGTTTTACTTGTTGTATTCTATCTTGTTTCATGGATCCAAAAGGGACAATGTAATCTTTTTTATAAATGTATATTCTTTTAGCCTTTCATACCCTGTGACATGTATAGTGGATGATTATGCAATCCAAATCTATTTCCAAGTGGCATTCGAAACAAATGTATATTATTTAAATGGATTAGACTTGTAATTATTCTTTCATGTGGATGTGTTATTTATTATACTAAGTATTAATTAAATTTAAATGTGACTCAAAATCTTGGGATCCTTAAGGAATGTAATCTGTTATGTTTGCTTATGTATGGTTGTATGTTATTACTCTTGCTACTTTATTATTTTTGTACATTTTATTCTTTGAAAAAAAATGTTTGAAAAACTTAGTAAAACTTTAGGTTAGTTCTTTTGGATCCCTTGGCAGGCTGTTACACACTACATAGGCCTTGAACTTGAGATTGTCCTTCTAATTCACTACCAACTTAGATGAATCAACCACAAAATAGCAAAAGTCTCTTCTATTGAGCACATTGGAGTATCATTACCATTCAAATCATTTTCCTTCTATTCATACATCTTCAAATGCTCACTAATGCTATCATCATTGAAGATATCATTTGAGTCAAAGATATACTTATTTTTGGTACTAATAGCTATTTTATTATTGATGTTCACATTAGGAAACTCATAAAATGGAGGAATTGGGACTCTTTCATGTCTCATAGTAAGTGGGTTGGCATGTGCTAGTATTTGATTTATTCAAGAAATTTTTCCATTATAGGGGAACATCCTGCAACATTTCAATGTATATCTTTAACTTGAACTTTGAGATTGATTAAGATTTGATGTGGTTGAATGAATTTTTTGATTTAACTTTTGTGTGTCTTATTATTTATTTAAATGTGATCACCTAAAATGCATTATTTTATATTATGCATGTTTAGTTTTCCTAATGAATTTTATAGTCACGAATTTCAATCTTTTGAGCTATGCTATACATGTGTGAAATGACACATTTTCTTGTTAGTTAGTATATTTCCACATAATCTTTGGTATCAATTAATTATTTAGTGATTTGAAACTTGCTACACAAATTTGATTATTTTCATCATATCTTTCAAAATAAACAACATCAAACACCCAAAATGTAAAATCAAGTGGTCAAAATGGTGATTACAGTCGATACTTTTCACATTAACACTACTTTCAATGTATTGGTTTTGTACTTTCCTCAACTAAAAAGGTTCACTACTTCCCAACTAAATTTTAAAAATGTCCCCTCTGGTCTCTTTTTGTTGCCCTATCTAGTAAGCAACAAATTTTTTTTTTTTTTTTGGGAATTAAGAATATAGAGGAAAATGTGTAAAAATGAACACAATATACTTTGGCCTTACTGAATGTTTGGAAAAAGTACTTGGAAAATTTATTAGTTCCAATTCCTTACTTCCAATTGGTAAACTCATCTTTCCAAATATTTTGCTCAAATCCCTTGAGAATTCAAGCCAATTAGAGTCATCTAATGGTAGAAACTTGTTGCCTGAAATCAAAACAACAACTTTTTGTCATGAAGTTTTGAAATAAATAAAAATTTCTGCTTAACATGATATGTATCTATATCGTCATGTTAAATTTCAGAAAAGCAACGAGAAGAAAAACTTGGATCTAACATGTAAAACTCCAAGATCCCAAAAGTGCCACAAAGAGAGGCAATTTATGTGGCAAAAGATGCACTAACTGTTGAGGCTCAAAAAATACTTATATAATCGTAGAGTACTAGATTGGGTGATCATGATGACCATGTAAATGAAGAGAAATATGAAGATTATATAGATATGAGATTAAGATCAAATGATCAACTTCACTTAACAGCAGTTAATATTTCTACTTTAATTACTTAAAATGGTAAATTTGGAAATTGATGTTCCTTGTTTTGTCTTGAAAATCACTCAGATACTAGAAATAAAGTAGATATTTTTCAAAAAATTGGCATGGATATTATTGTGAAATCTTTCCTATAAAAAAATTATTTGATTGACTAGCATTCACTTTAAAATTTGCTGTAAAAATCGTTAACTAACTTTGTGATCATTGTCCTATGTTGAACTTGATTCAAAGAAATGAATCAATTTATTTGTATAGCATCATTATAACCCTACAATAAAATACATCTTTTTTCAAGCCTATTAATTTTAGCATATGAGAGTCACCTTCTTGGGACTAATTTTCTTGTTTGATAGAATATATTGTTTGGTATTACTTCATTATTTAGTGTTCACATATTCGAGTACTTTCATTTAATATTTTATAATAAACAACATCAAATACCCATTTGAAAAAATCAATTGGTCAGAATCATGATTACAATTAGTTACAAAAAATACATTTGCTTCAATATTGCTTTCCAAAAATTATAGTGGCCACATGGATCAACACTACTTCAACAAATCAAATTATGAAAAATGAAGAAAACATAGATTAGATGGGACTGAGAGGAGTCACATTAAGAAGAATCTTTCATCTTCAGCTTTTAACTTGGAAATAGAAGTTTGTGGCATCTCCATAAAGCAAAAGAAACACAACTCTTTTAAACTTATTATTTAAAGCTAAAGCCAATGGAACTAATAAACACAAGATTCAACTACAAGGAATATCATGATATCCAAAAGCTTGAGATTATTTCAAAAAAAGATTCTGAGATAGACATAAAATGTTGATGTTATAGAAACACTCAAAGAAGAAACTTTTATTGGCCCTTGTCTGTTGTAGAGGTGGGAACTCATGTTTTCATCTCACTTTTTAGCTTAATTCATTTTTATTTCCAAGAATTTTAATTTTACTCGATTTGAAGAGAGAGGTGAATGTTGGCACTTGGCACATGGGCTATGTTGGGACATCTTTCATATTGTATTGTACAAAAATTCTTGTTTGTATAGTACACCACTTCCATGTCCTCTCCAAATAAAGATACATTAAAAATGGATTTTGTGTGAAATTCTAACATTATCTATGTAATTTTGTGATCTAGTAATTAGATTATATTGTGCTTCAGATGAATCCATAATGTTCATGAAACAAAATACAATGTGCTCAAATCAGGTTGATATGAAGTTATTAGTAAATGTGATGAATTGGGCTTGGTCTTTATTCATCACCATTACAACTAAAATGCTAATATTTGTTTTCTTCAATGGACAGGGAATCAAGTACTTGAAATATGATCATTGATATGATTTTGGTATCGAAGCTACAAAAAGGTATATAGTACTTTTGATATGTCAAGTTTGTATGATTTCTCTAGATCTAAATTCAGGCAGAATGAGTCAAATGACTATATTTTCTGTGGGGATTATTGAGTTTTGCCTCACACTCACTCTTTTATATGCTAGTGGAAAAAAGCAATAGATTTTTTTAATAATTCATCTAGCTGTCATAATTATAACAAACCCACATTGAAAGCGACGGTCAGTTTTGATGGCTATCTATCACTTGCATAACATAGCTTTCACATTAGCATCATAACTATAACAACAAGATCTGATGAATAACCATCACTTCTACAATGTAGCTATTGTATCTATGTTGCAATTGCAATGACATAGTGGAAGTTATAACTGTTGTAATGATGATGACGTACTGTCTTAATTGTGATGTCATGAAGATGAAGTCTTGTCCCTCCCTTCTTCCAAGTTATGTCAGTTTTTATTGTCACAAGTATTAAAAATTCACTCATCATTGCAATTTGTAATAGCAAAAGTCCAATTTGAGCTATCAAGCAAGTCTGTCACTAGGACAAAGGTTGGACGTTGCAATTGTGATAGTTTGTTTTTGGAAAATGTCTACAAATGTTATAGTTAGTTATTTGACTATCAACACATGCAAATTTTTTAACATTGTATAATTAATATAATGTGCAACATTAATAATTATAATTAATTGCTAAATTGAAAGACAAGTATTCCTACTATGTGACACTTGTTCTACTTGCACACTATTGTATTGCTATTTTTTTATAATTTTTTTAAACAAAAAATTATATTTTTCATTATTATTTTATGTATTTTATTTCTTATAATTCTCATTCTTTTTAATATTTAGCAAATTGAATTAATTCTTTTATATTAAGTAAATCACTAATAAAGATTGTGTGTGTGTGTGTGTGTGTATTTATCTATTTATATGTTTCTTTTAAAGAAACATTTTATTTTAGAAATATTTAAGCCGATAGGTTTTATGTGGGAGCTTTGCTCCACAAAAAACTTAATTTCGATTGAAAAGTTGTCCACCCAAATAGATTTCTATTTACAGGAGCTTTTCCAATAGAAGTCATTTTTTAGAAATATTCTATAAACAATATTTTTGCATTTTTTTTTTCAAATAATATCCTTTTTTTATAAACTTTCTATTTTACTATTATGTTTCTAATTCTCTCCTTTCTAATTTTATTTAACTTGCTAATTCTCTAATGTTTTTTGTTAATTTCTATAAATGGCTATCGATACCTTCAACTTTCTAATGCAATCTTCACGTTGAAGAAAATTCGTTGTCTAATCTTCCATCAATTTTAATTAAATTGATTTCAAAGTTCTTTCCTTTAAGTTTATGATATGGATGAGAGGCGAGTGATTTTGCTATGAAGGTATTTGTATTTCTTCTAATTTATTTTTTCTTTTGTTTTGTTGTCATTTGCTTTTGGAAATAAAATATTTAATTTTTGTATATAATTAGAGAATTGGTAGGAACCATTACTGATTTAACTATGTCACCTTTATTTATAATTATTAATTATTTTCTAAAAAACAAATTTTATTATACTATAATAAATTAAGTAATTTAAAACTATATATGATATCATGTGAAATTGTAAATAAATATTATTAAAGTTTATATCTGTCATGCCCAAAATATAAGGGACAAAACACACACAATTTTTTTTGAACAAAGATTAAATAAGATAACAATGGTTGCAAGAGATTTTAAATGTTTAACTAATTGTTCAAGTAGTTCTAAAATTTGAATTACCAAAGACACTTTGAAGATAGACACAAGTTTACAACTCGGTTGAATATTACATAGAATAGATGTTTTGGATGAACTTAAAGTTTCTTAGTAAATCAATTTATTTAATTTAAATGACAAATTCATTTTTACATTAAGAGACTCTGAAAACTCTAGAAGGTCAGTTAAATATAACTATCCTACCATGCTAACTACGCTTACCACATTTATCAAAAATCTAACTAGCCTAAAGTAACATACCATAGAGATAACATTATTATCGATGATAATATCTTCATTTAATTTTACAATTTTCCCCAAACATACCCATAACAATTTCATTCATTAATTTATCCTTTACGGTTTAAAATTGAAGACTAGAATTAATTCAATAATCTATAAGTTAAATCTATACTCTATTAAAAAAAACTATTACAAAATTTAAGTTCAACATTAATAGGGTCCATATAAAAAAAATTATCTAACAAAGCTCACCATAGTATTTAACTAATTAATAAAACATTAGAATTGTTCTAATTAAGATATTCTAATTTCCAAGTTAAAATTTTAAAAATAAACTAATTTAATATTAACATCATTTCTTAACAAATAATACATTACCTCCTAATGCCATCAAATTACTAATGTAGTTTATCAATTAAAGCCATACTTAATTTAAAATATAAACAATCTATAACTTAACTAAACATCTAATATACTAGCATAGAATACTACTCATCAAAATAATAATAACCACTAATCCACATTTAAATTAACATACATCTCAAACTAACTAAACATAAATATTAACTAGAATGAAACTTGACTACTAAAATAAATTAACTTAAATTAAATTTTAAACTAACATAATTTTGTACTAAACTAAGGATATATCAAAACCAAATTCAATTATAATTATAATAATACTAATCTAGCTAAACTTAATTTTAAAACAAACTTAATACTAACATTATTCTAAACTCTCTATAGAAATATTAACTCAACAAGTTAAATCAAATCCTATATTATCAATTAATAACATAACTTTATTAATGCTATATCATTAAACCATTCTAATCTAAAACTAAACTTAAATTAAAGAAAACTTAACATGATACACTAAACAAAAAATGATAACTAATCATTCAAACTTAAATCTAAATTAACTTAAATTTAACTACAAACTAATTATTACCATTAACTGCACCACCACTAACTATATTACTAACCTACACGCACACAAAGAATTAACCTAAACTATACCCCACCTACGTTCCACGCTGCCCCTAACACCTACGCGCTGGCCAAGGTCTGTCAACACTAACAAACCTGCCTCCACTATCCCTTGCGTGAGTGAAGGGCAAGGCTTAAAAAGTGCATGGGGATGGAAACAAGTTGCTTGTGGGTTGGTGGGTAAAGATTAGATAGTTTAATAAATTTTCAACCAAGCCTTCATCATCCCCTACACACGTAGCCCAAGAATGATATGAGTGTAGGGTACGTTGGTTATGAATGAAGATTGGAAGTTTAAGAGTAACCCAAGAATCTCTTAATTCAATATTGTAGAGACATGAGATAAGGGTGGTGACATAGAATACTCACCCTAGGATTTACTAATTATTTTTATATTGCTTGCCCCCTTCTTTTTTTAGCTCACACTCCAACTCCCAATCAATACAAACTGACACCTAGGAAGATGTAGTTATGAGAGAGAGGAGAGTAGAGTAATGAGACAGGATATCTTTAGGGTAGTTATTACTAAATTTTTATAGTTGAGGTAGGATATATGTCATATCGAATCTATTTAAGGTTTGAAAATTAAGTTATTGCATTTGTTAAAAAGAACAAGGATTAATAAGGAGTATCTAGGAAAATATTCTCTGTGACAAGTGGGTGGAAAATAAAAAATTTTCCATACATTTTCCAGAGAGGGTTTATTTGATCTGGAGATGCACATTTTCAATTGAGAGCTCAATTGACTAAGTGATGACATAATTTTTTTCTTGATATATATTTATCTTTATCTCAATAGTGTATTCTAATCTAATGACAACATGGATTTCTTTAACAAGTATCATGATCCAAGGTTATGTATAGGGTTATATTTGTGTCTTACATCTTATAATTTATGATTTATTTGTTCATTATACCACAAGGTGAATCTTCTTGTGATTGCAAAGTAGGATTTCTAATTCATCTAAATGCTTAAACCATATATTTGGAACTTCAGCATATCAATTTTCATTTTAATAACATAATTGGAAACTTGAAAATTTATAATTTAATGTCATTATCTATCAATCTATTTACTCACAACATATGCCACATTTGAAATCACATGAGAGCCATACAAGGAGGTATTCATGATCTTTTCTTTCTCTATTATTCATCCTAGTTCAAGGCTCTATCAGGAAAGAACCAATAAGAAAACTCAATGTCTTTGCCAGTACATCAAAAATTCAAATACATTTTACATAATATTACAATTCAAAGAAATATCTTCAAAATCCTTCACAAGTACTCTCTTCCAAAACCTTCAAAACTTCAAGGAAACACAAGGAGAAGACAAGAGCTGACACGGGTGAATCATCACAATATCAAGAACAATTCAAGCATACACCCCAACCTGGTTATTCACAATATGTCCAACCATAGAACCTGACTAAGGGGGAAGTGGATTTTCTCAATGGAAGATGTCAATCACTATGCCATATCATAGCCCTTTCGAGGCTAAAACTTCAAGAACTTCTGTTCTTCTACAAGGCCCTTTCGAGGCTAATACCACAAGGATTTTCATTCTTTTTCATAATCAAGAATTCACAATATCAAACAAGGCATGTGATGACAAGTAGGGGCCCATACACCCTACCCTCTTTCCCTCCTCTCACCATAAGAGGAGACTCTACACCATTGAGGTCCAACTAAGGCCCTACCCCCATACATGGCCACTTCTTCCCTATCCAAGGGTGAGTGATGCCAAAACAATCCCCATAAAATCATCTCAAAACACAAAACATCAAGACAAGCATAAGAATGCATCAAGAACAACAACAAAAATCCCTCAAAACCCATCCCAACACACAAGGAAGCAAAAACAAAGAAGAACACAACAACTTATACATGATTCAAGCATAGACAACATGAAGGAACAATTCAATGGAGTGAAGAATCCCTACCTTCACCAAAAGAGTTATGACAAAAATGGTGGTTTGAGAAGAGCTTTTCCCTTTCTCCCTTCAATCTTCCAACTTTCTCCAAATCTAGAGATTGGGTGACCACCCCAAAACTACTCCAAAATGCCCCTAAGTATCATCCCTTAACGCAACTAGACTTCAAGAAAACTCAAGATGGAGTTGGAATCACCAACTCATGTGAATGACAATGAATTTTCGCAATCCCTCAAAAATAGGGCTTTTGAGTGACCCTAAAAGTCAAACTAAGAGGCTAAGTGGGTGGAAAGTACTCCCCACCCATACTCTTACCCCTAGGGCACTTAAATTTGATGTTTTTAAGCTTTAAAGACATAATAGGAACAATTAAAAGCTAGGAGAATAATAAAATCAAATAAAAACCTTTTAAAGATAGACAATGCAAGGATAGCACATTTAAACAAGGGGTTCAATTCTGTCTTTCCTTTAGGTTTCCCGGCTACATATCTTGCACACTCATTGCACACATTAGTAGGTTCAAGAAATCACATGCATTATGAAATTTACGTATAAGAAAAAAAAACATATAAATTAGAACATCCATTTTTCTAATAGTCAATTATTTATCTACTTCTACTCATATTTTCAACTATTAAAATTGCATAATCAAAATGTTAGTTTTGCATTCATTTATTTCATCATTATACATGTTCATAAAGCATTAAATGACGAAGTCAAATAACTGAAGTAAGGCATCACACATCGTAAAATAGCATAATAATGTTCAGTGCCTCGAATAATGTTCTGACATATCGAGTCACGAGCATCAAAATAATAATGTATCATTGATGCTAGGATGGGTCGGGGCGAGGCCTCACAATATCATATAAAAAATAATATAATAATTAAAAATGAATAGTATGGTGTAATTTTATTTTAAACTATATATTATATATAAATTTCAATGCATATTTTTTTTAAAAAATTATTTAGGTGTATAACCATCATTTAAAATCAATTGATATAAACTATAAAATGATTTCAAACTATACATTAGAATTTATTATAAAGATATAAATTATATAATAGAATGTGATACAAATTCAATATAGTAACTCTATTCATCAATAAATTAATTATTCATCTATAAATTAATTATCTATTTACGTTGCCCTTTTACGTAAGTATAGTACAACTTTAATTTTTTTTTTTTTTCAAATTTGTTTTACTTATATTGTAAAATTTGAAGTGTGCAGTTTGAAATAAAAAATTATTTCCTATTTTTCTTTGATTAAATAAAAAATTAATAAAATTAATATAAATCTATTAGTATTTTGTTTTAATATGAATCTATTTTTTTGTATGAATCTATTATATTTATATATTTAATTGTTATCATTGATTGTAACATATAGTATAGAACACTTGCCAAAAAGTCTGCACTTATAGTAATTTATAAGGAATTGGTTTTTAATTACATTTTGAATTTCTTATAAATTTTATTTATGTTGTACATACTCAGAAGAAGATGCAAGAAGAGAAATCACCTTTCTTGCCCAACCAAATCACAAAATTTGGTATCCACCTACCTTGCATGGAAGTTGAGCTACCTAAAAGTGTTTGTCCTATAAATGATTACTGGTGTAGGTAAGAGTGGCAACAACAAACTTCCACTCATATGCATGGTTTTCTATGGCTTCCAAATGCAGCAATGTACATGATCAATTGGAACAACCAATACAAATTATATCAGGTAGAAAATCATATTTCCATGATCAATGATTACACTTCCATTATTGGGTTGACATTTTATTTGTTGATCTTGTGTGCTAACTCAAAAATTTATGGAGCACTCAATTGTAGCATTTCAGAGATTCAAAGATCTACATTACAAAAATTTAAATTTAAATTGTAAGCTTATTTTCCATGAAGCTTATACCATATTTTTTGTACAATTGTAGTAAATATAAAGATTTTGATTTCAACTATTTTGTAACACTTTATAAAGATTTAAATGGAAGATTATTAAGTTACTTTCACTTCAATACTTTTTTTTTTTCATGTTCCATGTATCACATGAATGAATGTCATTTTCTGATAGTAACTTTACAATAAGTACATGGGATTTTATTTTGACTATTTCTTAACTCTTTTTAAAGTTTACATAGAAAATTTATCTTAAATTTTAGTTTGTCTTTCCTATCGGCTCATAGTTGCATGCACAAAAGCATGCAACTATTAGTTTTATAACTTAGAGCATCAAATTTGTCAACAACGTGAACAACTTGTCCTTGTACTATCATGTAGCCATCTTATGAGTTATCTCACTTATATCCTCATCATTCTCATATGTTTAACTCATGTTCAACCAATAACCCAAATTGGAATAGAGTATAAGGTAATAATAGAAAATTGATTTTCTACTGTGACATACTTGGAGATGACTCTAATTGAAATCAATTAAAGAATACATACTCATCTTTGATATAGGCAGAAACCATTGTTTCTTTGTATATTGAGTTTCAATATATAACATTGCCCCAAATAAATTGAAATTCTAGTGTTTAATATCTGAATCAGCATGCAACCTTTAACGATGTAACTAAAATGAATTTTTATGATAAAGTTTCCTATTCTGGGGAGCTAAAAGAAGTTTTGCATTACTTCCTTTCTCTGGATAGAATGGAAAACATTCTGAAGATCATTGTGCATGATGGTAACTGATTGAATGTCTCATTCAATTTTCCTTTTATCAAAGGATTTTATTCTATAGGGTTGATATGGATAATTTTCCTAAGAAATAAAAAGTTGCCCAGTTGGCAAGCCTTATCCCCATTGTGAAACATAAGTATGTTCCATAATTATAAACTAGTATAGAGAATTATCTTTTAAAGATTCTGTAGTTGAGGGGATACTCCAATTAAATATTTATTTCAATAAAATTATCATGTTATGAATGCATTTCTATTTTTTTAAATTTAATATTCATTATTTTTTAATTTATACCTTTTTTTGAACAGTTTTTTTTCTATTAATTAAATACTAAACTTACATATTTAAAAAAAAGGGTTGGAGGATAAGGAAGTATAGGTGGGTTGGAGTCTTCTTCCTTTTTTCTTTCTCCTTCCTCAATTATGGGAGGGAAAATTATCAGGGTCAAGCCATGGAAAGACAATTTAGAAGTGGTCTCCTACCATGCTAGGGTGGACCAATCAATAACAACAAGAGTAGACAATAGGAGCAGGCATTGAGGACTAGTATAGGTGTAGTCTCCATGCCAACCACAAAAATGTAAATGTTACCTATAAAAAGTATATAGAATAGACTATGTCTTTTTTTTAATATAGTTGTAGTATAAAATTTCTATTAATTGTATATCATAATAGAAGTGTGATATTTAAATAGAGTATCCAAGATTTTATATGGCAATAAATGTAAAAAGAAGTTGAATGGAAAATTTGTTTTCTGTCTAAATAAATAATAGTTTTTTTATTAAAGCAAACAAAGGTAATAATTATTATATGAAATAGCCCTAAGAGTGATAATCACTAATGAAACAATAATAGACTATTTAACAGATGAGCTAGCTGTAACAGATTTAATAGATCATGATGAACATTATTAATATTCAGAACCAGTACTCCTTATTCCTAATAATAATCTTGTTTGAGAAAATAGCAATTTGGGTACAAAAATTACAAAGGTTAAATGAATTACTTGTAACCCTTGATAACCAGAGAAATATTAACCCAAACCTTATATGAAATGCTTGTTGAAGAATTCCCCCCCCCCCCCCCTAGAACTGGTCCGTACTGGTCTGCTCTTATCTTCCCATGAAGTTCGCATCTCCCACCCTGACCCGAAATCTGATACTCAGAATTTCAAATACTGAAGAAGCTCAGTCCTGTGAGTTGCTAATAACCCTTCACGAAATGCTGCCAGCGGTTATCTAAATCAGATTCAAAAATTTGCCCCTTTTCCACACATCAGTACCCATTGTCTATCGCAGCGGAAATGGTGGTAGGACGGGCCTGGAGTCTCCCTTATCCACCCACGGTCTGTTCCTCACGGACTGCTCGCTCTGCATTTTTTTTTAAATGCCTATCCAGTCATGGACCAAGCCGTCGGGGTGCGGATATAGCCCAATATCGCCAAGCCATCGGGGTGCAGATCAATTTACCCACAAATCTGACCAAGCGTGGGGATCCTAACAAATTTCCTTCCTCTTTCCAATTTCGCCGTAATTAGCCGCTTCTTTTGATGTCCATGTATTACAAAATTTGGCATTAGCCACAGATCTCTAATCAAATGAGGTAACTGCCATGTTACCTCCGGCCATGCAATAATTCGGGCAATATTTCATACCCTCACCATTGCTTATCAATGGGAGTTTTCGTTCCCAAAGATAACTTGAAGAATTTGCAGACCAATGACCACAAATTGCTCCAACTGGAATAGGAAATCAAATCCATAAACTGCTTGCTTCAAAAGGGAGCCCTATGTCCTCTATTTATCTCCTTGCCGAGAAGTTTCTGGAAATTATCCGAAATCATCTTGCACTACAAATATTAACTTTATAAAATTAAATAATTAACTTTATAAAGTTAGAATACAACCTTTATTTAATATTGGAATGAGTAGGCCCCGCTTACTTAATTGGAAGACAAAATCGACCCTCTTCCCATAATTATTTGCCTACGAGAGTCAATGATAGGCAAATCCTTTGTTATAATTATGTTGCTAAGAGAGGGACATGACAGTCCGCCCTTCCAGATATTGCTTGCCCTCAAGCAATCTCAGAGCTGGATGCTGCAAAATGGTCTCATTCTCCCAAGTAGCATCTTCGATTGGTAGATCCTTCCATTTAACCAAATATTCTCTGATTACTCTTCGACGGAGCTATTTTTCTCTGCTTCCTAAAATGAATTCCAGTACCATGATCAATTTCCCTTCATCATCCAGAGGCGGCAAGACTGCAGAAGGTATCACATTCTGTCCCAATGCCTTTTTGAGATGTGATACATGAAACACATTATATACTTTGTTGTCTGCTAGAAGCTCAAGTTCATAAGCCAATTCCCCTATTCGCCTAATGATCCTGAAAGGTCCATAATACCTGGGTTTAAGCTTCTTTGACCCACTCTTTTTGAGAGTAGATTGTCGAAATGGTTGAAGCATTAAGTAAACCATGTCACCCACCTCAAAGCTTCTCTCCATCCTCTTTTGATCTGCGTATTGCTTATACTGATTCTGTGCTCGAGCGATGTTATCACGTAGAGAGCTAATGATATCTTTACTTTCTTGCAATAAATTCCCAGCACGTGGAACCCGAACATCACTCATCAATAAGTCAATGAAACTGGGTGTATCATAGCCGTATAATGCTCGAAAAGGTGTCATTTGGATAAACATGTGGAAAGTGGTGTTATAGCAATACTCACACAAATAAATCCATCTTACCCAAGCCTTCTGTTGATCAGCTACGTAATTCCTCAAGTAGCCTTCCACCCATTTGTTTACTATTTTTGTCTGTCCATCGGTTTGCGGATGATAACTAGTACTGGGTGTGAGCTCAGTGCCGCATAATCGAAACACCTCTTGCCAGAAATGACTCAAGAATCTACTATCCCTGTCACTGACAATACTGCGGGGTATCCCGTGTAACCTGAAAACCTCCCTGAAGAATACTTCAGCTACCTGTACTGCAGTATAAGTAGTGGTGATGGGAAAGAAATGAGCATATTTTGTTAACCTATCCACCACCACATAAATACAATCACGTCCTTGAGCCTTGGGCAACCCGGTAATGAAGTCCATGGATATGCATTCCCACTTCTGACACGGAATGGGAAGTGGCTGCAGCAGCCCCACTGGAAAAGTGTGCTCCTGTTTATTCTGTTGGCAAACAGAACACTCACGGACATACTGCAAAACATCCCTCTTAAGTCCTTTCCATGTAAATCGTTCTCGCACCTGTCTATATGTTTTAAAGTATCCGGGGTGACCAGCTATAGGTGAATCATGAAGAGCTCGCATAATGAACTACCTCACCTTCGATCCTGGGACTAAAAATACCCTGCTCTTGTAAATAATCAATTCATCCACAAGTGTATACCTGGTATCAACAAGTGTCCCATCAACTATTCTTGATGCCCATGAATCTTTGGCATATTCGGCAATAATCAAATGCTTCCAATTCTCAGAGATCTCAATCATTGAACTAAGATGTGGTCTGCGTGACAAGGCATCTGCTACCACATTCTGTGTGCCCTTAACATAAGATATATCGAAGTCATATGCTTGTAACTTACTGACCCATTTTTGCTGCCTATCATTGAGATCCCTTTGGCCGAGGAAATGTCTTAAACTGTTGTGGTCATTTTTTATGCAAAATTTTCCACCTACTAAGTACTGCCTGAACTTAGCTAGTGCATGCATGATAGCTAACATTTCCTTATCGTAAATGCTGAATGATCTCTCTGGCCCACGGAGTTTCCTGCTTTCATATGCAATTGGGTGTTTATCCTGCATTAAAACAGCCCCAATACCATCTCCTGAGGCATCACACTGGAGTTCAAATGGTTTCGAGAAATCAGGCAATGCTAGTACCGGACATGAAGTCATGATCTCCTTGAATCTGTCAAAACAAGCCTGTGCCTTTGCTGTCCAAACAAAAGCTCCCCTTTTAAGCAAATCTGTTATAGGGGCCGCGTGTCATGAATACCAGCAAACAAATCTGCGGTAAAAGCCACATAACCCCAGGAATCCTCTTAACTGAGTTAGGTTCTCAGGAGTAGGCCACTCTACAATAGCACGAATTTTATCAGGATCCATCCGTACACCTTCTCGGCTGATAATATGACCTAAGTATAACAACTCAATCATTCCCAAATCGCATTTGGACTCTTTGGCATACAAGGATTCTTCTTGCAAGGTCTTCAATACTGTTTCTAGATGCGCCATGTGCTCCTGCCATGTTCGACTGTATACCAAGATATCATCAAAAAATACCAACACGAATTTTCTCAGCTGATGATGGAAGACCTTATTCATGGTAGACTGGAAAGTAGCTGGTGCATTGGTCAATCCAAATGGCATCACTACAAACTCAAAATGCCCACAATGGCACCTGAATGTCGTCTTCTCAATGTCCTGTTCTCTGACTCTAATCTGGTGGTAACCTGATCTCAAATCAATCTTACTAAAGTAGCATGCCCCATGCAGTTCATCTATTAGCTCATCAATCCATGGAATAGGATATCTATTCTTAATGGTTTTCTTATTCAGCATCCTGTAATCTATACACATCCGTAATGAACCATCTTTCTTCTTAACCAAAACTACTGAAGAAGCAAAATGAGACTTACTAGGTCTGATGTGTCCCATCGCGAGAAGCTCCTTGATGGTTTTTTCTATCTCATCTTTAAGCCTTTTGGGATGCCTGTATGGAGTGATCATAACTGGTTTAGCGCCCTCTTCTAATTCGATGATGTGCTCGATCCCTCTATCGGGTGGCGTACCAGGTGGAATATCGCTGAATACCTTACTATACTTTTTCCTCAATAGCTGTATGTCGGGATGATATTATGTCTTTGGTTGTTCCTCCCGTGTAGGCATGAGAGTACACATGGCTGCCCATTCAAGATCCTCATGTCTCACCAATCTTTCCAATCGTCTAAGAGAGATTGTTCGGATATCACTATTCCGAATAGCTCTCAATACATGCTGCCTCCCATCTACTTTGAACTTAATCTCCATGTCCCTGAGTTGAAAGGTAACTTCACCCAATAAACGTAACCATGTCATGCCTAAAATGATATCCAAATCACCCATATTGACCACGTGGTAATCCGCTTTGAACTCATAATTATTCAGGCGTAAAGGCATGTCTCTGACTATCTTGTTACACTTAAGAGTGTATCCGTCAGCAACCTGTACACGAAGACCTTCAAATTCTTCTGTCTTAATACCACGACGCTCGACCAATCTTGCATCAATGAAGTTATGTGTGGCTCCGGTATCAACCAATGTAATCACCTTCTGCCCTACTAGGACACCACGTAACTTGAAAGATCCTTCCTGTTGAATACTAGACAAATGCCCTTGCTGTAGATGCAATTTAGGTTCTTCTTTCTATTCTGACTTTCCCATCTCTTCCTCAGATTCTGAACCAGTGTGTTCATCCTCCTTTGCCGTACCGTCAGAGTCTGATCCTTCGTAATATGCCCACATAACTCTATTGGCTTTTCCTTTTGGTCGCAAGGGACAATCATGATCCCTATCATATGGACCTTTGCAATAGAAGCATAATTTCTTCCTTCGCAAGTCATTTAATGCTTCTGTATCTAGGGGTGTGGTAGATTTCCCTTTGGTTTCAATGCTCTTCCCTTTATTTTTATCAAACTTCCTGTTGTCTTTGAAAGAGGTAGTACTCCTGGGAGTGAACCGGCTAGAAGGGGTGGTAAGTTCCATACTCCGTGCTTTCCTCATGGCTTCCTGTAGTGTTGGTGGGTCAAATGCCTTAATCCATCCCTTGAGGGGTTCAGACAATCCTTTTGTAAATAAGATAACTAACCTCCTCTCTGATACATCTGGTACCATGACTGACAACCTTTGAAATTCACTAATATAAACCTCTAAATTGCCAAATTGTTTTAACTGAGCAAGGTTGCGAAAATAAATTTCTGGATCCTTCTTATCAAAACGTTCAACCAATCTATCCACAAAGTCCTGGTATGATGTTACCTGATTGTGCTGTAGAGTAACCATTCCATGTGACCACCAATCATGAGCTACGCCTTCCAGATGTAAGGTGGCATATATGATGGCATCTATTTCTGACATAGGCCTTAACGCTAGAAAGGTGTCCAACTTATGAATCCAAGCTTGTGCTGTCATCTGACCACTCCCATCGAAGAAAGGCAAAGTAAGTTTACTGACAGCTCATTGTAACTCACTTTCATGACCTCCTCTAGGTCTCCTATTCTGGCGGCTATTCCTCATATGTTCTCTTCTTTGGTTTAGATATCGATCAAAGTTCAATAATTCACGCACATGCGGGGGTAATGCTTGCCATTCTGCCGTAGCAGCCCTAGGATCATCCTGGAAATCTTCTGGTGCATCGTCTTCTCCCATCTCCTGAGCCTCTTCCCTTAGGAAGGTGGGACGAGTAGGCCTATTTGCTGTCCATGATCTGCACCTAGGAACACCTTGTGATCCTGCCACACTCCTATCATCGTGATCAGATGTGCCTCTTCCTTGATCCTGAATCCTGGGCTAAATAACTCTTTCCATTATGGTAGTCAAAGCCTCTAGTGTCTGAGTTATTTCTTGTTGTTCGGTAGTCATGGTTCTATAAAATTCTCTGGTTTCATCATTGTCGACCCTGGGAAATCTTGGCGGACTCTGTGTTTGTCTTTCACCCATATCTCCGTCCTTGAATATGGTTCTCTTGCGAATATAACACTTAGAATTAAAGTATCTTTACCCAATCAGGATGGCAGGATTACTACTCTGATACCACTGAAATAGCCCTAAGAGTGATAATCACTAATGAAACAATAATAGACTATTTAACAGATGAGCTAGCTGTAACAGATTTAATAGATCATGATTGACATTATTAATATTTAGAACCAGTACTCCTTATTCCTAATAATAATCTTGTTTGAGAAAATAGCAATTTGGGTACAAAAATTACAAAGGTTAAATGAATTACTTGTAACCCTTGATAACCAAAGAAATATTAACCCAAACCTTATATGAAATGCTTGTTGAAGAATTTCCCCCCCCCCCTATAACTGGTCCGTACTGGTCTGCTCTTATCTACCCATGAAGTTCGCATCTCCCACCCTGACCCGAAATCTGATACTTAGAATTTCAAATACTGAAGAAGCTTAGTCCCGTGAGTTGCTAATAACCCTTCACGAAATGCTGCCAGCGGTTATCTAAATCGGATTCAGAAATTTGCCCCTTTTCCACACATCAGTACCCATTGTCTATCGCAGTGGAAACGGTGGTAGGACGGGCCTGGAGTCTCCCTTATCCGCCCACGGTCTGTTCCTCACGGACTGCTCGCTCTGCATTTTTTTTAAAATGCCTATCTGGTCATGGACCAAGCCGTCGGGGTGCGGATATAGCCCAATATCGCCAAGCCATCGGGGTGCAGATCAATTTACCCGCAAATCCGACCAAGCGTGGGGATCCTAACAAATTTCTTGCCTCTTTCCAATTTTGCCATAATTAGTCGCTTCTTTTGATGTCCATGTATTACAAAATTTGGCATTAGCCACAGATCTCTAATCAAATGAGGTAACTGCCATGTCACCTCCGGCCATGCAATAATTCGGGCAATATTTCATACCCTCACCATTGCTTATCAATGGGAGTTTTCGTTCCCAAAGATGACTTGAAGAATTTGCAGACCAATGACCATAAATTGCTCCAACTGGAATAGGAAATCAAATCCATAAACTGCTTGCTTCAAAAGGGAGCCCTATGTCCTCTATTTATCTCCTTGCTGAGAAGTTTCTGGAAATTATCCAGAATCATCTTGCACTACAAATATTAACTTTATAAAATTAAATAATTAACTTTATAAAGTTAGAATACAACCTTTATTTAATATTGGAATGAGTAAGCCCCGCTTACTTAATTGGAAGACAAAATCGACCCTCTTCCCATAATTATTTGCCTACGAGAGTCAATGATAGGCAAATCCTTTGTTATAATTATGTTGCTAAGAGAGGGACATGACATTATAATTAAATCTTTAAATATAAAAAACAAAAACATATTTCAAAAAAAAAAGAAACAAGTGAAAATTTCTATTAATTGTATATCTATAATAAGTGTGCTACTTAAATGGGATGTGTGAAAATTTATATAACAATAAAATTTGAAGAAAAATTAAAATAAAATTATTTTTCTTCAAAATCAAAAAAACTTTGTTTTATTAAAATAATAAAATGTAACAATTATCATAATTAATCTTTTAAATAAAAATATAAACATAACTTTTAAAATTTTAAAAAATAATTAAAATTTAATATAAAATAAAAATATCAAATAGAAACATGTAACATGTTCAGTTTCTGTCTGCTAAACATCCAAAATACTATTATTAAAAAGTTGCAACTCTCCACAAATATTTTGCATGATCAATGTTTTAATATTATAAATAAAATGATAGAAAAGACAAATAGGTGTGAAGTGTATATCTCATTGTTAATCAGGTTAGAACTTGGAATCGAGAATTTGAGGGTTGCCCCTATCATATGATTTTTCTATGGCTGCTATTTCTTTTTTTCATACCTTTCATTTTACATTTTAAGAAAAAAGTTGATTGTCAATTTTTTTTTAAAAAAATAATTTAATATATCATTTAATTAAGTTTAAATATTTTAAAAATAGAAAATAATAAGTATTAATTAGTAATGTATGTAAAATTCTATACAAATAAATTAGTAATATATTCAAAAGTTTCAAATAAATGAAGCAAGTTTCTAAGTTCATGTTTATAGTACTAAAAATAAGTTTTAAAATAATTATATTCTGTCTCAACAAGTTTTTAAATTAATATAAATATGCAATCATCAAAATAGAACAAAGAGAAACATATAAATATAAAATAATATGTATTTATCATACATATATATTATACGTATTATGAAATCGCAATTATGTATATTAAATAAAATACTAACTTGACTATAACAAATATTAATGGCTAAGAAATAAATTTACTTGTCATATTGATGGTTCTTTAACCAAAAAAGTAAAGTAGAATAGAAACTTTGGAAAAAAGAGGGGCAAAAATTTATTCAATCAAATCCAAGCTATAGAGCAAAGGCCAAAGGCCCAAAACAACACTACACACTCTTGTCCTCTAGTAAAATTTGATCAATGATCTCACAATACTCAGAAGGTAACTCATCCCTACTGTTAATAACCCATCTACCCATATTCTCTAAAGCCCACTTTGCCAAACAATCCACCAGTCTATTCCATTCGCGAGGGATATGATGAAAAGAGATAGAGTCCAAGGAACTATAGAGACTAAGAATTTTTCTGGCCAAAGAGGCAAGTTACCAACTAACATCTTCCAACCTCTAGGTATTCAACATATCCACAACAATCTGAGAGTCAAACTCATAGATGAGCTTCCGCCACCCTAATGAACAACCATGCTCAATAGCAACCTTAATAGCTAGGGCCTCCATCAGATTATTAGAATGTTGACCCTTGTAAACAAAGAGGAGAAAATCTACACCACCATCATTGCCTCTACTAATAGCCCCAATACAAACATGACCAGAGTTCCCTCGAGAAGACCCATCCATATTGATCTTCAAGAACCTAGTCAGAGGAGGAGACCACCTCCCATCCCAACACACCTACTTCTTAGCATGGCTCAGTCTTTTTCTAGGAATGTTTGAGGCCTTGCCTCGACCCTTCGTAGCCTTAGTTGTTACTTTATCTTTTGTTACTCACATCTCGAGATGTCGAGACATTATCTGATGATATTTTTAGATATTTGATGTTTTTCATTTAATGTTTTAATTCATGTGATTCTTGATACGTATATATACATATGTACATGTGATTTTTGGGACTACTGATGTGTGCAATGAGTGTGCAGATATTTTAGTCGAAGAAACTGATGGAGGAACAGAACTGATCCCTATGTGTTAACTTATAAAAACCTTGTTGTTTGTAATTCAAGTATTTTAATTGTGAGATGTATGTATGTATTTTCTTTCTATGTTCAGTAAATGTTAATGTTCATAACTATGTTCTTTTAGTGTCGCTTGACACTTGTGAATTGTTTGTGTTCCTCAGCATGCTAGTTAGGGTTAGTTGTGTAACCCTTGTACCTAAGTCAGTTTTAGTTAGTGTATCCTTGCTAATTTGGTTCTTAACCGAGTTTAGTCAACCTTAATCTGGTTTAGTGCTTAATCTGCATTTTAGAGTTTTTAATTGGTCCTAATTTTTTTCCTAGCTTTTGTTTGGCTCTAAACCTTTTCCTAATGCTTCAAAACATGAAATATTTATACCCAAGGGGTATGGGTATGGGTTAGGGGTCTTTTCCAAACCCTAAGCCCCTTTTGTTGACTTTTGAGATCACTCAAAAAGTCTCATTTTACCTTTGTGCGAAAATTGCAAGTAGTTATCTTGAGTTGCCTTACCTCACCTCCTTTTAGGGTTTAACCATGGTGTGGGTTGAGTTAGGAGTTTCTAGAATTTTAAGTGGGTGGGAGTAGTTATTGGTCCTTTTGGGTGGTTGAGTTTGAGGCTTATTTAGAGGCCTTTCTTGGACTAGTGGAGGTTGTTACCCAATCTCCACATTTAGAGAGGATTTCTTGAAGATTGAAGGAAAAAAAGGGAAACTCTACTCAAACTTGTTCATTTCCATTACCTCTTGTGAAGGTAGGAAATTCTCATCTCCCTTGTTCAATTTCCATGTTTGTTTCATGTTTATGCTACCTTGTTGTTGTTTCAATGTTTGTATGTTTGTGGGTATATTGGGAAGCTTTGCAAACCATGTTATTTTTGGATGATTTCCTTTCATGTTTGTGTTTGCAATTTTGAGATTTTTCTTGCATGGGTGTTTTGGTATTACTCACCCTTGGAGAGGGCAGAAGTGGCCAATTTTGGGAAAGGTCTGTTTAGTCGAACTCCAACCAGTGTAGAGTCTCTTCTTAGGATAAGAAGAGGGAGAAAGGGTAGGGTGTTATGGGCTCCTACCTGTCAGCACAAACCTTGTATGAATATGGTATGTTGAAATAGAAGAACGGAAGTTCTTGGTATATAGCCCCGATTGGGCATCTGTTTGGTGTTGTGCTTGACTTCTCTTGGTTGGAAGAATCTACCTTTCCCTAGTTTTGATTCATTGTGAATCCCTTTGTGAAAACTTTGTATGAATATGCATGTTTGAATTGTTCTTGGTCATGCTTATTGTCACCTGATTAGAATTCTGTTCCATCCATGGTTCTAATAATGTCTTGCAAAAATTGTTATGAATCCCTTGATGAGGGTCATGAAGAAAATTCAATTATATTGTTGAAATTTGGGATTGATATCCTATGTAAATTGGTATTTCAAACTTTGTTGGATCGGCAACAAAGCTGGGTTTTTTTCCTAAGTCTTTCCCAACTGAGCCCTTGAATCAGGTTTAGCAATAAAAATTGATGATTGAGTACAATTGCTTGTCTTGTGATTTAATCGTAATTTTATTAGATGGATGCACATCAGGAATAAGAAGTTTTGATGATGGTTTAATTGAGAAAATTTTCTAGTCCCTTATATGCTCCTTATATGTTCAAAATGATAATTATTTTAAGGTTATTACAAGTCCTTATAGATTTTCTTTATAAGAAAATTTGTGACAAAGATCGAATTATTTCAATCCAAGTTATATAGAGAACAAATATTTATGGTGTCACAATGTTTAAACCTATGTTTTAAATCTATCAAAAAAGATATACCTTAAAAAAAAAAAAAATAGACATTGCTTTAAAATGCATACTTAGAAAAATAAAGCTTCAAAAAAAAATTTCTCCAAGAGCAAAATGCTCTCTAGATTTTGCATGGAAGAAAGAATTAAATCTACTTGTGCAACAGAGAATATTCTCTGTGATTCCTTGTTTTTGTATTTAAATTCAAAATTTACAATCAATAAAAAATATTATGAATAACTAAATAGACATTATACTAATACCCTAAATATCTTTCTACCTACAAAACTTTATTCTTTCAATGCTTTACTCTCTCCCTGGGCGGCAGTTATGAGCTAACAATTTAAAAAAGAGTTGTTTTAGCATGTCAGATTTTCATCATGGGGGGATGACGTCACCCTGCCACCATGTCCCATCCCCCCCATCCTCTCCTTAACTTTTTGGAGCGCTCACCCTTGTTTCATTTATGGTGGTCTTAATACTTTGGGATATTGTTTGTTTGTTTTTATTATTATGGGAGCTTGCATTTCATCTTGGGCGGCCCTTGGCCTTCACCCTTGACGTGATGGGTTGGGCGGGGGAAAGCAATGCTGATGCAGAGTTAGCATGGAAGGATAGCGCCTGGCCTAGGGAGAGTAGGGGTAGTTTAGGGGTGGGGGAAGATAGGTGTTAGGTTGTGTTTGTTTTAGTTAGTTTATTTTGTATTGTTAGTTGTTAATTGTTTTAGTCATAAGTTTGTTGTTAGTATAGGTTAATGTTAGTTTGTAATGGGTGTTAGTTATGTGTTAATATAATTTGCATTAGTAATTGTGTTTTATTTTATGTTTAAATTAAGTTAGTGCTAGATTTTAGATTAGTTAGAAATAGATGTTAGTTTAGATTAAGTTGATAAGTAGGAGATAATTTCCACAACTAGTCAAATTGTGATATGAATATTAGGATTTAACTGTGTGATTTTGAGTCAAACTCGATGACCCATGTTTCATGAGTAGTGATTCAACATGAATCCATCTCTCATGAGAATAAATGGAACACTTAGCACTCATTGGATCTAGGTGATGCTCACAGGGGTGAAGCACCGGGACTTCCCGGGAGGTCACCCATCCCAGTACTACTCCAGCCTGAGCGCGCTTAACTACAGAGTTTCCTCCATAGTTAAACCCAAAGCTTGCAACCCCATTTGCAAAACCTTCACCAAGTGTTGTGCCTTATGAACCATTCATTAGAAAGCCCCTTAAGCTCATCAATTGATAAGTAGGACATGATTTCCACAGCTAGTCAAATTGTGATGTGAATATCAGGATTTAACTGTGTGATTTTGAGTCAAACTCGATGACCCATGTTTCATGAGTAGTGATTCAACATGAATCCATCTCTCATGAGAATAAATGGAACACTTAGCACTCATTGGATCTAGGTGATGCTCACAGGGGCTTTCTAATGAATGGTTCATAAGGCACAACACTTGGTGAAGGTTTTGCAAATGGGGTTGCAAGCTTTGGGTTTAACTATGGAGGAAACTCTGTAGTTAAGCGCGCTCAGGCTGGAGTAGTACTGGGATGGGTGACCTCCCGGGAAGTCCCGGTGCTTCACCCCTGTGAGCATCACCTAGATCCAATGAGTGCTAAGTGTTCCATTTATTCTCATGAGAGATGGATTCATGTTGAATCACTACTCATGAAACATGGGTCATCGAGTTTGACTCAAAATCACACAGTTAAATCCTGATATTCACATCACAATTTGACTAGCTGTGGAAATCATGTCCTACTTATCAATTGATGAGCTTAAGGGGCTTTCTAATGAATGGTTCATAAGGCACAACACTTGGTGAAGGTTTTGCAAATGGGGTTGCAAGCTTTGGGTTTAACTATGGAGGAAACTCTGTAGTTAAGCGCGCTCAGGCTGGAGTAGTACTGGGATGGGTGACCTCCCGGGAAGTCCCGGTGCTTCACCCCTGTGAGCATCACCTAGATCCAATGAGTGCTAAGTGTTCCATTTATTCTCATGAGAGATGGATTCATGTTGAATCACTACTCATGAAACATGGGTCATCGAGTTTGACTCAAAATCACACAGTTAAATCCTGATATTCACATCACAATTTGACTAGCTGTGGAAATCATGTCCTACTTATCAATTGATGAGCTTAAGGGGCTTTCTAATGAATGGTTCATAAGGCACAACACTTGGTGAAGGTTTTGCAAATGGGGTTGCAAGCTTTGGGTTTAACTATGGAGGAAACTCTGTAGTTAAGCGCGCTCAGGCTGGAGTAGTACTGGGATGGGTGACCTCCCGGGAAGTCCCGGTGCTTCACCCCTGTGAGCATCACCTAGATCCAATGAGTGCTAAGTGTTCCATTTATTCTCATGAGAGATGGATTCATGTTGAATCACTACTCATGAAACATGGGTCATCGAGTTTGACTCAAAATCACACAGTTAAATCCTGATATTCACATCACAATTTGACTAGCTGTGGAAATCATGTCCTACTTATCAATTGATGAGCTTAAGGGGCTTTCTAATGAATGGTTCATAAGGCACAACACTTGGTGAAGGTTTTGCAAATGGGGTTGCAAGCTTTGGGTTTAACTATGGAGGAAACTCTGTAGTTAAGCGCGCTCAGGCTGGAGTAGTACTGGGATGGGTGACCTCCCGGGAAGTCCCGGTGCTTCACCCCTGTGAGCATCACCTAGATCCAATGAGTGCTAAGTGTTCCATTTATTCTCATGAGAGATGGATTCATGTTGAATCACTACTCATGAAACATGGGTCATCGAGTTTGACTCAAAATCACACAGTTAAATCCTGATATTCACATCACAATTTGACTAGCTGTGGAAATCATGTCCTACTTATCAATTGATGAGCTTAAGGGGCTTTCTAATGAATGGTTCATAAGGCACAACACTTGGTGAAGGTTTTGCAAATGGGGTTGCAAGCTTTGGGTTTAACTATGGAGGAAACTCTGTAGTTAAGCGCGCTCAGGCTGGAGTAGTACTGGGATGGGTGACCTCCCGGGAAGTCCCGGTGCTTCACCCCTGTGAGCATCACCTAGATCCAATGAGTGCTAAGTGTTCCATTTATTCTCATGAGAGATGGATTCATGTTGAATCACTACTCATGAAACATGGGTCATCGAGTTTGACTCAAAATCACACAGTTAAATCCTGATATTCACATCACAATTTGACTAGCTGTGGAAATCATGTCCTACTTATCAATTGATGAGCTTAAGGGGCTTTCTAATGAATGGTTCATAAGGCACAACACTTGGTGAAGGTTTTGCAAATGGGGTTGCAAGCTTTGGGTTTAACTATGGAGGAAACTTTGTAGTTAAGCACGCTCAGGCTGGAGTAGTACTGGGATGGGTGACCTCCCGGGAAGTCCCGGTGCTTCACCCCTATGAGCATCACCTAGATCCAATGAGTGCTAAGTGTTCCATTTATTCTCATGAGAGATGGATTCATGTTGAATCACTACTCATGAAACATGGGTCAGCGAGTTTGACTCAAAATCACACAGTTAAATCCTAATATTCATATCACAATTAGATTAAGTTAGTTTATTTTATTTTGTGTATTTGAATTTGTGTCATATTAAATGATTTAGATAGTTGTTAGTTTTAATATAGTTTCGTAATGATAATGTAGTTAGTTTTATTATTTAGTATAGTTTTTTGTCAATGCAAATTTGGTTAGCTTAATATTAATGGTTGTTTTAGATCTTCATTGTTTCATTTTAAAATACACACACACACACACACACACACACACACACACACACACACACACACACACACACATATATATAGTTGGGTTAAGGCTTTTAATTCAATTAAATCTTAAGGATTTGTTTTGTTATTTGTTAAATAAATTTAGCTATATTTTTTGTTAATTCATTTTTGAATAGTATTTAATTAATTTAAAGATTAGATTACGTTAGATGTAGTTAGTTTAGTTTTACAATTAATTTAGTTGTTAATCAACTTAGAAAGCCATAACATAATGATTAGTGAAAAGATTAGTTAATTTTAAGATTAATATTAAATTAGTCTTCGAATCTATATATATTTTTATATAGTTTAGTTGCTATTATAGTTTAAATTTTGTGACAATTGAATTTGGTGTTTGATTTGCGATTGTATTAAAATTAAAATGATAAGTGTAGTTTGGTTATGAATTAAGTATCATGTTAAATTAATATTAATTTATAGGTTCTACCATCATTTAAATTAGTGTAACGTTAGTGCTATACTGATATGATTTTAACTAGTTTAAATGTATTATTGATTTATATTTAGTTAGTTCTTAAATTTAGTAAGATTTTGATGTTTTATTAATATGTTAAAAAGTTGAAATGTTTAAACTTAATAAATTTTAGATATATTTATTCAGCTTTAATTTTAGTCAATTGTTTTTTTTTTAAAGTGACTTTTCATTATCGGTTAGATTGAAAATCGATAAATGTCTAAGAGATTTATAGTTGATTTTGATTAGTTTAAATTAATCCAAACTCAAACACATTTACGTTGTCACTTAAATAATGGTTTCATATTGTTATAAGTTAATGTAAGCACGTAAATTACAATCGATATCAACTTTATAACGAGAGTATTAATTTAACAGTATAGAAAACTTTTACCTAACTGTGAGCATAACCTTATCATCTTAGTGCTTTTTAATTTTAAAAAAAAAATTGGAGTGTGTTTTTACCCTCGTAGTTTGGGCATTACAGAATGCATCTCAAAAAAGTAGAATAGAAACTAAATTAGAGGTAGTAAATTATTATATTTTTCTAATTATTGTAAAATTAATATCATTAATGATAACTAAATTTTTTTAAATTAAATTATAATTATAGTAAAAAGTATAGTACAACAGAAACTAAAGTAGAGGTAATAAATTATTATATTTATCTAATTATTGTAAATTTAATATCATTAATGATATCTAAAATTTTAAAAATTAAATTAAAATATTAAAAGTGTTATGAATTCTTTTTAATGATAATCTTAATTTTAATTAGATATAGTTACATAATTATAATTATTTATTTTTATATAGTGGTAACAACAAATTATTTTAATTTTATTATAAATAGTTGAACATTTATAACTTATAAACAATTTAAATACTTATTTTATTTTTATTTTTATTAGAAATCTTCATTTTATTTTGTAAATATCTTTTTACTTATATGTGATTCATAAAAAATAGATTTTGCAAGGATTAAAATGTGAAAAATTAATTATATTTTGAAATTTAAAAATTGGAAAAATGGAACTACACCCTACAAAAGTGGTGAGAATAATGTCAAATCTAAATTAAATTGTTTTCCCAAAAAGCTCATATATAAGAGGTAAGCTAGTTTAAGTTAGTCACATTACTAAAAAATATTTCTTATAATTTAAAAAACTAAAATATTTGCATTTATATTTGACCAATATGAAATTTATTAGAAAATAAGAAAAATAATACATTATAATTGGTTGATAAAATAAAAATAAAAATCTTACAATAGTACTTAGCTTACGACAAGTACTAATAACTAGGAGGGGGTGAATCAATTATTATCGAGCACACATTTATTTAAAAATTAGTTTCCTCCTACCTATGATGAGGAAAACAACTATATTGGAGCTCCATCCAACTACCAATTGTAAGCTCAAGGATATGGCAAAAATATTCTTTAAGGAATTAGAAACAAAGCACTCTACAAGAGAGGTAACTTTTGACCGATTGCTGCACCAATTGCAAATGGAAGAAGTAGACTACATTGAGATGTTGCAATCAACACTATCACCTCAAATTATCTTTAGGTAATGTTAGGCCTACATGTGTCATGAATTCTTTAACAGTCCTTGCAAAACCTCTCTTGGATACACAAGAAAAAATCTCAATAAGCAAAGATTGGGAAGTTCTATTTGCCAAGGAAAAAGACCATGCCCAAATGAAAATTGAAATGAAAATAGAAATGGATGGCACCTTGTCTGATGACAAACCTAGTACTAAATTGTGGAGTTCAGGATTCAATGCAAACAAAGGGGCACAACTATCCTCCATCCAAACTATACAGTTGACCAATTTTCAAAATATCAAATACATCGTGAATTTTTCTGAGAATTACAATGTTTGATCTTCTTGATCTACATAGTTTAGTAAAAAACAACAACAAAATTGGGAAAAAATCACTACATTTCCATGCCAATGGGGTGATATCAACCAAGCTACAATTTAGA
This sequence comes from Cupressus sempervirens, assembly GCA_028749045.1. Classification (NCBI taxonomy): domain Eukaryota; kingdom Viridiplantae; phylum Streptophyta; class Pinopsida; order Cupressales; family Cupressaceae; genus Cupressus; species Cupressus sempervirens. Next base: position 319,763,327 of record CM053793.1, on the reverse strand, counting down.
CTTCTTCGACAACTACCCATTAATAGACCTTGACCAAGACAAGTCGAGAAGTGAAATAGAAAAATATGACACAATGATCAATCTCAAGCATGCCAAGTATTCCACAACTATAGAGGGCACTTGGAAAACTCAATTCTTGGAAATAGCCCACCCATATTTAGTTAGCAATGAATAATATTACAACTTGTGAACTATTGCACATGTTCGTCACAAGTGGGGTTGGCACCAACAAAACTTTCATGGCTAAAGTCATTTTGAAAGCAATGGTTTGAATATATGACAAACAATTAGACAATGACCCTTATAAAGTAAAAGGCTTAATTTTGGCTTCAATGGGGGAAGCTGCATTCAATGTAGGTGATAGACCAAAAATTGGAGGCACGTGTCAAATCGAATCGCTCTCACTCAAACAAGTTCTTTCTTACTTCTCAAAATGCACTAAAGGAATATTGTGACCCAATAAATATTTTTTTTAAACTCTGCCTATCATTGGTATTGATAGTTTGATGTGTTGAACTAGTCATCTAGCACCGACATGTGACATAGATTGGGTTGAGTTTCAACGGATATTTTTGTCAATACATTGATGCTTGTCAAAAACGTTGAACTTTTGATGAAAGGTTAGTGAAAAAGGCTTTCAATGAATAATTGTTGAAATTGTGATGAAAATGGCATAAAAAAATATGCCAAACAAAAGAGTTGTCCAGCCAAACCTTGACTCAATTGCTACATAAGCAACCATCTAAGGATATCAAAATGCAAGACATGACATCCCTTCCTTCTAGGAAGAGGCATCATCTTGATGTCAAATCCCAACAAAATATACACACAAATCCAAAACTGACATCTAATTGAAATATAACAAGATATACAAAAAGATAGGGAAATAATTTATGTATATCCTCTACATCATCACAAGTGGCACTATCCACACCAAATTGGTCCCACTAGACCTTATACTAGAGGATGTTCCTATCTCATACTCTTATAGTACACTACCCAATGAGTCAGGCAGCCTAAACTACCTTTGCCCTAGGATCTTGTACCTACAATGCATTCTAGTCAAGCACATGACATATATCACAATGATATGGCTTAAGAAGAGAAAGATGAAAAATATTATGAATGTGAGCTAATATATATGGAAAAGAAGACTAATAAGAAACTTGGTTGATAACCTCAAAAACTTTGAAAGGGCCAACAAATCTTGGTGCAAGCTTTAAGCTCTTGCTAACCAAGATTAAACTTTTTTGTTGTTTGACCCTCAGAAATACCTTATCCCTAGTTTAGAACTATCAAAAAGTGTGTTTCTTTTCAACATAACTTTTTTGATTATTTGTGGCCTCCTTTAGTGAATTGTGTATTACAAAAATCTACTACTCCATTTCTTTTAACATCTTAGAACTCACAATAATCCTATCCTCAATCCTATCATAGCTGATAGGAGTACGAGACTTGCATTTGTAAAGATCCTCGAATGGAGCCATACCCAAAGAGGAATGATAGGATTTTTTATAGGAAAACTCCACCAATGGAGAATGCTCCTCCCATTTGAACTACTAATCCATAGAGTACATGCACAACAAATCTTTGAGGATCTGGTTCACCCTCTCAATCTACCCATTAGTTTCAGGGTCATAAGTTGTGCTAAAGTTCAATCATGTACCCAAAGTAGAGTTCAAGGCTATACAAAACCTTGGAATCATTTGGGTATCCCTATTGGAGATGATGGATTTTAGAATACCATCATTTAGATTGCCAAGAATGAAGTGGGAAACTTTTATTAATTTGTCAACTATGAACAAGATGACATCATGCTTGCATCAAGTCATGGGTAAATCCTATATAAATTCCATAATAATAACTTGCCATTTATACTACAAAATCTCATGAGGGTACAAACATCCTGCCAAATGGACATGCTTAGCATTGAAATGGTGACATTCCAAACACTGGGCTATTAGAATATATAGTCCAAAAATATGACTGAGAGTGAGGGTGAATTAGTTATCCAACTATTATCACAATTATCAACCTTAAACAATCTTAACCATATGAGTAATATAATTAGAAACTATAATAAGATAATCATGCACAATAACACCATATATGTTAAATAGGGAAACCCTTGATCAGAGGGAAAACCCCAGTGGGGATGGTACCCACAAGATGATATACAAATAAAAATATTCATTGTTAGAGGATGGACCCTATTATGAGTCTACAATAAAATTCAATACATATTAGTCCCTGTTAGGAGACTTTAAATCCCTATTAGAAGTTGTGCCAACCCTGTTGGGAATTATGGAAGACAACTGGACCCACTACCCAAAACAATTCAAGGTTAAGACCAATGAACCCACTATCCAAATGATATTTTTATTATTCCTTATGGAATAATAGAAATAAATAGTACTTCTTTCTTCTTTCATGTTAACTAGATCTCTTCTCCTTTTGATCTTGTAACCAGATCACAAAACTCACATCTAATAATCCCTTGGATCATTTACTCCCATTTAGTAAACACTCTATTCCTTTTTGTACTCTGCACTTCATACAATGATCACAACAATCTTTCTCATTTTACAAACAAGGAAAACATCTTTCCTTTATATCATATCTTCAAAATAATTCCTTAAGTCAGTCTTGAGGCTTTCCCAATTAATTATTTTAAGATAATTCATTAAGTACAATTGCAATAGCATTATTGACTCATAGTCTATACAAAACTTCACATGTGCAGTACTAAGAGTTGCATATCCTCTAACTTCATCACCCAACTATCTTTTATCATTGTCTAAAAACACATCTCTTTATTACATCTCTAATGAATGCTATAATACAAACATCAAAGTTGCATATTTGTTCCCCACTTTTTTTTTTCACATATTAATAGAGCAAGAACAATGGAAAGCGATGGATGTTGGCTAGGATATGGCTCAATCCCTAGCCCTTGTTTTCTATTTTCCCTTTCTGGTGATACTTTTTCCTATTCTTTTGGGATTGATGACTATTGGACAAAGTTAGTGTGGGTTCTAGTTTTTGGAGAGCATCTACAAACAATTTTGAATTAGGGGTTTTATTGTTTGCATTGAAGGGCCTGGGATTTCTTCTACATTGATGAAGATAGATGGTTCTTCTTTGACTGTGCATGCAATGAGATCTGAATCATTTTACTCAAGGGAGAGCTCCAAGATGAAGAAAGTTAATTGTTATTTTTTTCATAGCCATGATTGCCCTATTTTGGTTATTCCTCTAGTGATGGTGATGGAGGATATTGAATATTGGACAAAGCATACTTTGATATGAAAATTTCTTGAATTCCATATTTCCTTATCTACTCTTGAGGCATGGATCCATCACTCATGGTAGATGGAAGGAGATATGGAGATCATGCTTGCAAGGAATAGCTATTTTTTTAGTTGTATTCTCATTCATATCTAATCATGATCATATTTTTGAAGGAGGTCTTTATTTCTACAACCATGTGGGGTTGTTTGTCAAAGCCTAGCATTCGAGATTTAATTCAACTAAGGATCTCTCTTCAATAGTGCTAGTTTGGGTTCACTTGCCTTGCCTTCTCCTAGAATTCTAGCAGAGACATCCTTTGTCAAATTGCTACTTTTCTAGGAAAGCCAATTATGATTGCACATCGATCCCTCAAAAAGATTATTTCTTTCGCTCAAATTTGTGTTGAAATTAATTTGAATAACCCATTATCAGATTCTTTGGAAAATTTTCTTGGAGCTTCCTCTTCGGTCCAATAGTTAGATTATGAATCCCTCCATTTCCAATGTGGGATATGTCATGAGTATGGTCATTTACAGTGTCAATATCCTTGCAACGTGACTTCCAAAGGAGTGGATGGTTCTATAGTTGCCAATGGTGGTGGTCTAGAAGATACTGTAGGGAAAGGATAAGATTTGATGGATAATAAAACCAAGGAGAAGAATCAACTAGATGCTATAGGAAAACAAAAGGCTCAAATGTAGGGTAAGGATGGATTTATCCTTTCTTTCCAACAAGCTAAAGGGCATGGTTAGAAGAGGCCTTTGAAAGATAGAATATTTGATTCAAGTTGTAATTTCTTTGAGGTGCTGGATAGTATGGTTGTAGAGGAGGGTATTCCTCCTACTATCTCTTCTAGCCTAGTTTTCCCAAATAAGGGACTTTCACCTACTGATGCTTGTGTGGCATCCTAGGTTGTGGTACATCAAAACTATGAGGTCCCTATAGCTCTTTTGTTAGATGCTCTAGTGACACCTATGGTGTCAGAGGATAATGACATTGTTCTAGCAGACTTGGTTTAGATGTGCTAGCATTTGGTAAGGGTAAGGGGTCTCCTCTCCCCCAGGGTTGATGCATAGACCCTTTAAGTGGGTTTCCTTTACTCCTTCTCTAAGGAGTGGGTACAAAATTGACCAAGAGAACATTAAACTCATAAGAGATATATTGATAGAGTCTAGGTTAGTGAAACCATTGGATGCTCATTTTCCCCATTCTACTCAATGATGATTATTCTCTCATGAAATGTTAGGGGGTTGAATAGCATCTCTAGACAAAAGGCTATTCAAAATGTTGTGGTTGATCATTCTCCTAATGTTTTCTTATATCCAAGAGACTAAGTTCTCTATGGATTCTATGGTTCAACATGCCTGTAGTATTTAGACTCATTGGCAATGCTAGTGTGTTGGGGCTATGTGTAGTGCTAGTGGTTTGGCTATCTTTTGGGGTTCGTAAAAAATTTCTCCCCTTGGTTGGGTATCTTCTTGCTTAGCTCTCTCTATGGTGGCTTCTACTTTGGACATAGGAGACGTAATCATGATTACTAATGTGTACGTGTCTGTTGATTTTGTGGGAAAGGGGGAACTTTGGAGACATATTCAGTATGTTAGAAATTGTCGCCCTTTTCATCTTTGGGTGTTAGCAAGGGACTTTAATTCAGTTTTAAGTCTAGAGGAAAAGCAAGCTAATTTTGCTAGATTGGGGCCTTCTTATACTCTTCTTTAGAAATACATATTTCTTTTGCATCTCTCTGATGTTAAGCCTTCTAATGGTCTCTATAATTGGAATAATCAAAGGACTAGTCTAATGCTATCTCAAAATGTCCAGATAGATTTCTTGTTTCTTGTTTCTGGGTTAGTGGTACCCTTAATCTCTCTTTAGAAATCCTAGATTGAAGGGGTTTCAATCATTGGCCAATCAGATTTTCTACTACTAGGGCTTTTATTCCAAAGCATCCACCTTTTACGTTCCATTTGATGCACCTTCATGACTCCTCTCTTCATGATTTGGTTTTATGTTGGTGGAGAGATGGGATAGACAAAGTTTTGGGAACCTTCACTCTACGAAGAGGCTTGTTCAAGAAGATCTTGATGTCATGACCAGGCATATTAGAGATTAAGGTTTCTCAAAGGATCTTGGAAGGGTTGAATCCCTTATTTCTAGAGCTCTAGAAGAATGGGAACTTTGAGAGGAAATTTTTTGGAAGCAAAAGGCTAGAGCTAATTGGCTCCAAGAAGGTGATCAGAACACTTCTTTTTTCCATAAAATTGTATAATCTCACTGGTATTAGAGCAATATCCCTTTTTTGGTTAATTCTCAAGGTATCAAACTAACTTCCTTACCAAATTTGTTCTAGGAGGCTACTCAGTACTTTGAGTACTCTCCTCCTAATGATAATGAAGAAAATATTATTTTGTCTTGTATTCCTTCCCTTATCACTCAAAAAATGAATTATTATCTCATGTGACTAATCTCTTTGGAATAGTTGGAGGAGGTGGTCTTTGGCATGCCTAAAGGAAAGGCTCTTGGTCTTGATGATTTTCAAAATGATTTCTTTTAGGAATTCTGGGACATCATTAATCATGATTTTTTGGAGGTGGTTAAAGAATCCTATTCTAGCATTCAGATGCTTTGGGCATTGAATTCTACTTTCCTGACTCTTATTACAAAAAGAGAGAGTGCTAATCAATTGGAGTTTTTTAGACCAATTGCCTTATGTAATGTAGTTTACAAAGTCATTACTAAGTTGATTGCTGAGAGAATTAAAAAGTGGCTCCACATTATTATCTTAGAGGAACAAGGTTTTTTTGTTTCTGGAAGACAAATTTTGGATGGGGTGGTTATTGCTACTGAGGCTATTCACTCTATGGCTAGTTCAAGGGAGAGAGAAATGCTTGTTAAGCTAGATATACTAAGGCCTATGAAAGAGTTAAATGGAGTTTCCTAAGGAATAATCTTCTTACCTTTGGCTTTAGCTTTGACTAGATGAGTTGGACTATAAGTTGTGCTAATTCTGCCTCTTTTTTAGTTCTTCTTAATGGTCAACCTTCCTAGAAATTTGATGCTTCTAAAGACCTCTTCCAGGGTGATCCTCTCTCCCCATATCAATTCATCATCATGGATGAGGGCTTGAGAAGATTCATTAAGTATCAGGTGTCCAAAAATTTTATTTAGGGGTGGCATTGGGGTAATGGTTGACCTACTCTTTCTCACCTTCAATTTGCTAATTATTCTGCTCTTGCGGGTCTTGCTAGGATCAAGGAAGTTGAAGCCTTTTGACATACTCTAGATATTTATTTGGTAGCTTCAAGCCAAAAATTTAAGGAGCACAAATCTTCCATTTACTTTTTTAACACTCTTGATTCTATTTAGAAAAGGATTGATAATATCCTACAATTTGAGATTGGGTTACTTCCTTTTACTTATCTTGGCATCCATGTTGTTGTTTCTAGGCAGCCATAACTCTTCTGGAAAAATTTGATTACCAAGCCTTAGGATAAGGTAAATCATTGGACTCATAGATGGTTTTCTACTATTAATCATGTTACTCTTCTTCAATATGTTATTCAAGCTCTTCCTACTTATAGAAGCATGGTTTTGGCTACTCTTGTTTACTTTCTCAAGGAGTTTGATGCTCTTTCTTGAAAATCCCTTTGGAGTGGTAATTTGTGTAGCATTAAATGGAGTTTGATTAGCTAGGAGACTATTTGTAGGCCTAAAAAGGAGGGTGGTCTTGGTCCTTGATCAGCTCTCTTGAGTAGTCAAGCATTGGTTGCTAAACTTTATTGGTGATGGTGCTCGGGACAACATCAACTTTGGGCTTGTATTATCACCCATAAATATTTTTAGGGTATTGATCCTTTCTTTATTTTTGCACTTCCTCTTGAAGGTCATGGCTCTATGGTCTAGCATACTCTAAAGATTGGTGTTGTGCTAGTCAAGAAAGGTTTGTTTTGGATATGTAAGGGAGCCTCTGAGGCTTTGTTTTGGTTTGATGCTTGGGACAAATTCCCATCCATATTATCCACGTACCCTCATCTTTAGACTCTTTGTGATTCTTTTCATGCTACTAGATGGGATAAAGTGATGCATTACAAGACTCCTTATCACTTGGGACTTGTTGTTTGTTACAAATGGAAGCACTCTTCTGATTGGCCTCCTAGAGGCACAGAGGTGGATCTTCAAGAGCTTTCTTAGATTCTTGCCTCTAGGGAGTGTTCATCTTTGCTAGGACCAAATGTTTTTGCTTGGGAAGGTACCTTGTTTAGTAAAAATCATGTCTCTGCTAGGTATCAAGAGATAACTAAACAATTATTTGGGGATGCTAAGGTCTCTTGGTGGAAACAAGTTTGGAATAAAGTTTCTTGGTCCAAGTGCAATTTTTTCATGTGGCTAGTGGCTCACAACTATTGTTTATGTGGGATAATTTTTGTAAATGTGAAGTTCAGGGCCCCTCTTATTGTGTATTGTGTGGTAATGGGGAGGATTCTATCTCCCATCTATTCTTCCATTGTTCCTTTTCTACTTAGCTATGACACCTTTGGTGGAGTTCTTGGGGTTTTCCTTGTAGGTATTCTTCCTCTTTTCCTAAGTTTTGGGCTCACTTGGGTGATGCTCCCTCCAAGTATTTTCTTATCCATGCTATTTGGATTGCTGGCCCATCATTCATTCTCTAGCATATCTAGCTGGAGAGGAATCATTGAATCATCCAAGATGTTTAGATTGGTGTTATGCATCTTTGGTGGAAGATCTCACATTCTCTTTAGGAAACTATTCAAGTGAAGTGTGCACTAGATGGGGGTATGGATCTGGTTAATTTTACTATGTGCAATCACCTCAATTTTCATCTTTAGGATGGGGTTACATCTCAAAGGTATCAAAGAGTTCCCAGGCAACCTCGATGATAGAGGAAAGTTTAGGTGAATTGGGATGGGCATTGGAATCCTCCTCCCCATGGAGTTCAAAAAATGAAAACTGATGGTTCTTCCCGAGGGAATCTAGGCCTTGTTGGTATTGGGGGAGTGGCTCATTATAGTTCTAGTGACATTAAATTCTTTTTCTCAGTGCATAAGGGTGATTACACTAATAATCTTATGGAAGCTCAAGCCATTTGATATGTTATGGAACAATGTTGTTTGCAGGGATGTTACAAGATTATCTGAGTCTAACTCCATTGTGGTGATGAACTTGCTTTCCTCATAGGAGCTTGTGGATGTTAGTTGGCAGTTGGCCAATATTGTTAATCAAATTCTTCTCTTTTGTACCTCTCTTGAGTTCATTAGGTTTACTTACATTCCTTGTAAATGGAATAGAGCTATTGATTTTTTTGACAAATGGGAATTTGATCATGCTTTGGGCTGGAATATTATTGATAGGGGGCAACTTCCCTATGAGATGGTGCAAAAATTTAAAGTTGTTTCTCAGGATAGAGCTCCTCGTTGAGCTATCCTTATTGTAATCCTTTATGTCTTAATAAAATTTTACCCCTTTTTAAAAAAAAATTCTTTAAAATTAATCAATAAAATCCATCTAAAATTCATATTATTTATTTGTTTATGCATTTAATCTGAAGATCATATAAGTTTATAGAGATATCAATTAGGCAATACAACAATGGGATAGTCATAGAAACATAGTTTTGATGTTAATAGTTTTTTTTATCTTACCCTCTATTACAATTGGCAGCAAAGGGTTTCATTCTCAAGCATCCATTGATGGATTATAACTCCATTCAAGGATCCTTTTGTCTTAATAATTTATTCCAGACCAAAATTGCTGATAACCATGCATCTAGAGAACTTCTTCTAGAGTAATATGAATCTATTCTTACAAAATTACCTTTCTGTTAGACTCTAAATACTTTCATGGCTCAAACACTACAAAAAACATACCTCAAGAAATAATTCCATCAGTCATCTCCAACACTCATATGTGAATTTAAAGGATTTTCTATTATCAACATTCCTTGTCTTGTAAATTTATGGTATTACCTAACCTAGTTTAAACAAGAAAACTTTCAAATTGTAAGCATCACCAAATTGATTTTTAACTCTAGAAAAAAATTTAGATTAAGACAATCAAGAAAAAAAACTAGTGGTTTCACTACAAAAAACAAATTCCCACATTGCAATTGTCGATTAGATTTTATAAACACTAGATTTTTAGATACTGTTAACACCTAAAAGGTATAACAGTAAATTTTTGAGAGAAGATCAACATATAATAACTTTTGTGCCAAAAGATATATTCTTACTTCTATATTTAAAAAATTAATCAAAAGTAACACAATTTAGAGTTGAATACAAACCTTTTGCATCCTAAATAACTTGAACTTGCCAAAATATTGACAACATCTAACAAATAAATAAACACTTCACAACCAAATTCAAAAGAAACTAGGCACAACTCAATATCCAATACATGTTGAAAAATAATCATTGTACTAACATTTATGCTATCTAGCATTTGTCTACTCTAATAATGTACTCTCAAGTCATTACCTATCTATTTTATTGATCTAATATGAAGTCCTCACCTCATTTTCTAATAATCAATTATTTGTGCACTCCCCTATTTTAGTTTAAGCTTTCCTTGTGACTCCCAATTTGAGGCCCAATTATTGTATGATACTATTTCATTTATTTGGTCATCCCCATACCAATCTAGCTGATTTCTCCCACCAATATAATGTTATAGTTTCTTAGCTTTCTCATCTTGATGATGGATCATTGAGTATGATCCGAAATGTTGATGTTGATAAACTAACACACAATCTCACTAGAAACATAAATAAGAATGATACATTCTATTAGATGTTGTTCTAGTTATTATCTACAACTATGTTAATTGGTGTTTCTTTTCAAAAAACAACCATAACCAAATGTGTCCACTAGCAAATGGCTAGAAATATTTGTCAGTCACACCAGTCTATCAATGTATGACAATTACCTTTAAAAGAATACAAGGCTACCTTTCATCATTCTATCCTCTTCAGGGGGTACAAAAAGAAAAAAATTTAACATGTGTGAGATTGTGAAGCAATAGTTGTTTGATAACATTGAGAAATTAAAGAAAACCAAGAGTGTTGTGTTCAGATTTGAATCTCTATTGGCACACTTATTCTTCCAAGTGGTTAGATAGTTCTCTGGTATGCCAAACTAGGAATGGAACATTGATCAATGTACAATGAGTTTGATAACTCACTCAACGAGTTCCCCCTCTATGATATGCAAATATAGATGCACAATTCATACTAGATGCTTATGTTGCTACATCCTATTGTAGTTCGTACATGACTAAGAAAGATACAAAAATGTCCCATACATTTCATCAATTGTTCAAGTACTCATGTTTACAATGAAAAGAATTCACTACTAAACTACCAACAAATGTCTGATTGTCAAGCTATCAACATCGTTCTCTCACTACTATTAACTAGGAGCTCAAGGAAAATATTTATCATTGAGAAAACATCATGTGCACCTCCATAATTGACAATTATATATAGTCACCAAAACATTTAGAAAGCTTATCCTTAGCTGAAAATATAGAATATAATGACCTAAGAGGAGGCATGGGAGGGTTCCTTCAACAAGAAGTAGGTCTCAGTTAGGAAGCTACAATAGTTATGAATGTGGATAAATAAACTCTTAGTTTAAGCTAGGAAATAGTAGGAGGAAATAGACAAGTTCTAGTATAAAAATAAAAATGAAACTTGGTATCTTTCCTTGAAATGCAGAGGCAATTCTTAGGTCAAGGCTTCTAAAAATTCTATAGTGGGAATTACAAAATCATAATATAAGGTAGATACATACAATATCACTAACAAAAGTATTTAGCCTAACATTTTCAACTGGAGGAGTGTGTAGCAATTCACATGGTCAAGATAGGAAAACAAGAATAAAGAAGACAATTAAAATGAGGGATCTAGGATACAAATATTAATAAAGAGCTTGAATTTTATTTTAGAATTTTTTTTTATCCAAATCCTAATTTCTCTTATTTTATATATAACCAACATGTGGCTCCATCAAGTCCAAATGAAATAATCATAACTTTGAACCCAAAGTCAAGGACTAATCAAGAGTTAAGAGGAGACCAAGTCTCTCAACTACATAGATTGTCATGTTAGTATTTTTTAAATGCCACAACAACTATCTCTAGAAATATCTCCATGAGACATTTTAATGACATGTACATCAAGCAAAAATCGTAAGCCAACATATTCTTCCAGGTGGTTAGATAGTTCTCTATCTTCTAAGTGGTTAGATAGTTCTCTAGAATGTCAAACTTGGAATGGAACATAGATTAGTGTACAATTAGTTTGATAACTCACTCAACAAGTTCCCCCTCTATGATATTCAAATATAGATGCACAATTCATACTAGATGCTTATGTTTCTACATCCTATTGTAACTCGTACATGACTAAGCAAGATATGATAATGTCCCATTCATTTCATCAATTGTGCAAGTACTCATGCTTACAATGAAAAGAATGCATTGCTAAAAATACTAACAAATGTCTAGTCGCCAAGTTGTCGACATCATTCTCTCACTATCATTAACTAGGAGCTCAAGGAAAATAGTTATCATCTAGAAAAGATCATGTGCACCTTCATAATTGACAAATTCACACAATTTACAAAACATTTAGAAAAATTATCCTTAGCTGAAATATATAATATAATGACCTAAGAGAAGGCATGGGAGGGTTCCTTCAATAAGAAGTAGGTCTCTATTAGGAAACTACAATAGTTATGAATGTGGACAAATAAACTCTTGGTTTAAGCTAGTAAATAGCAGGAGGAAATAGACAAGTTCTAGTATAAAAATCAAAATGAAATTTGGTATCTTGCCTTGAAATGTAAAGGCAATTCTCAGGTCAAGGCTTCTGAAAATTCTATAGTGGGAATTGCAAAATCATAATATAAGATAGATACAAACAATATCACCAACAAAAGTATTGAGATTATTTTTAGCCTGACATTTTCAGCTAGAGGAGTGTGTAGCAATTCACATGGTCAAGATAGGGAAACAAGAAAAAAGAACACAACTAAACTGAAGGATCTAGGATACAAATATTAACAAAGAGCTTGAATTTTATTTTAGAAATCAAATCTAAAGGCAAAATTCATATGGATAAATTTTTTTAATCCAAATCCTAATTTCTCTTATTTTAAGTAAATGTGATAATCTTCAACATAATATAGAAAACCTATTAAATATACTTTTACAATATTTTGAAATTTATTTGAAGATTTATCATAAAGATGGAAGATTAGTTGCAATAGTCAAAAACTGCAATACTAATATTAAAAACTCAATCTTGTTGCTATAAAGTTTTCATATTATACTTAATTAAATAAAATTTTAGAATATAGATAAATATTATATAATAGACAAATTTAATTTTGATGATGTTAATATAATATTCAAACATGATGTGTGTATTCTAATTTGATATCTTATTACTTAAAATTAAGAAATGAAGATAAATATTATTGATCAAAATTTTTTAAATGGCATATTTTAATCTTATATTCATATGTCTTGATCCTATATTCCCAAAATATAATAGACAACTATTTCTTAGCGATTCTTCAATAACAAGTGATTAATCCTTAACATTAAAAAATTGAATTTTTTTTATCAATAACTTGATTTGAGCTCAATCTTCTTGGCACCTACTAATTAGAGATTTCTACTATTTGTAGAAGCCTCCTTGATTCCCAATGGGAAAGGAATGGACACATTTAGAGGCACACACAATTTTAAAAGTGGTTGTCAAGATAGAAATTTTTAGCCTGAGGATTATAGGCACTTATAGAGTATAAAAATAATTGGCGAATGCAACTAGACACTTGGAGTGGATTGTAGGGCATTAGTTTTTAAGATGGTGAAATGAGTTTTAGTTGCATCATTTTAGTTCATATGGTTTTTATGGTATTGGTAGTGCTTGCCTCTATGCAAAGTGATTTTATTGGCTATGATTTGGTGCATTTAGGACTGGTCTTGGACACAACTTCATGCACGACAAAAGCATTGATAGAAAGTATTATAGGTAGGCACATGAAATGCACATGATGCATGGGTATTAAAAATAAAATGAAAACAAATGAATATTAGGTGTATGTAAATTGTAAAGAGGGTTTATCTAACAACATGATTTAAAATGATTTTCCAATTGAAGATTTGAACTATTGCTCTTCTTTTAAGGACATCAAAATGTGTTGAGCATTATTCTTGCAATTAAAACCTTACAACATATTTTGCAATGTATATATATTTTACCTCATTCAATATGTTTCTTGGCTTTTAAAAAATGTTAACAATGACAGTCACAAATGAACCTCTATATTACTTCATGATGCAAATTAAATTGAATATGAAACCCATCATTGGTAACTAATTTTCCAAGTGAATAAAGGACAACATCAAGGATGGTAGATGGTGGATCACTATAGTGAGAACACAAAAGTTTATGACAATTATATACAGTTGGCAAATTATGTAATGCATTCATTCCATAACCTTGCTTGAAGAGGACTCCAGTAGAATTTTTCTTATGATTGAGTATGATTGTGTGCGTGTGTGTGTGTGTGTGTGTGTGTGTGTGTGTGTGTGTGTGTGTGAGAGAGAGAGAGAGAGAGAGAGAGAGAGAGAGAGAGAGAGAGAGAGAGAGAGAGAGATTTACAAAACCAAATCATTTCATAATTGTCATACTTCACCATTGACCAATATTAAATACCAAATATACGAAAAATAACTTAGACAAATGTATAGCATAGAAATGTATAGTCTAACATGCATCCAAATATGCCAAACGTTACAATTTCCATCAATCGAAACATTGGAATGTGTTTGTTCTATAACTAATTTTCTCAGTGTTCCTTTTGAATTCATAATCACTTGTTTTAATTAGAATTCTTGCTTTATTATTAAATCTTTAGGTGTGATAATCGCAAGCCTACTTAGTCAATGACTGAAGTTTAATATCCATGTTTTTTCCCAGCTTAGATTGCTTCCTTCTCATTCTTATTTCTAGTCATATTCAGCATCAGCTAAACTCAAGCTCAGGTTAGAGGGGAAATATTAATATAAGGTCTATAGTTTTGTTTATATATTTACCAATTGTACAATTTGTAGGGAGGATAGTCACCTCCGTGATACATGGTACAGGCTAATCTGACAAAATGTACTAAAGACAAAACAAAGTCAAAAAAAAATTTCCACATTCACAAAAAATGCAGTGATTTTTTCCAAATTTTTTGTTCTTTTTGACTACAAACTATGTAGATCGTGAAGATCAAAAGCTGAAATTCTCAAAATCCATAATGTTTTCCATTTTTTGAAAACTGGTCAACTATATAGTTTGTAGGGAAGATAGTTCTATCCGTCATAAGCTAAGCTCCCCATATATCTTACAAAATTTATGGTTCAAAAGATTGTCTACTCTATTAGAATTTAGGATAGATGAAGCTCTCATTGATGGGCTCACTGGCAATAAAATGAGCTTCAAAGTAAGATTTAATTCTTGTCGAAACCATTTTCATGATAATGAATATCTTGCTTGACATAAATGAAATATTAGAAGTACCTTTGAAGTAGTAAATTGATAATAGGTCATCTTGGTTGATAGAAATGGGATATTATAAGAGCCTTTCAATAATTTATATGTTCAAAAGTCTAAATAACTATGAGCCTTTGAAAAACCTACAATTAGAAGTATTATATACAATGATTAAACATGTACATTCTATTTAGATTTTGTAATAAGTGTCTTCATTGTATTGATGAGTATCAAAGTCTCCCACTACAATCAGTAGTACTATATACAATGATTAATCACATTCATTCTATACTAATTTTGTAATAAGTATCTTCTTTTGGTTACACTAATTTTGTAAGCTTTGCTTCATTGTTGTTGGCAGGTTACCAATATTAAAGAATTTTTCTTTGCTAATACTTGAAGGAATCTTCATCCTTAAGACTTTAACTCAAATATATAAACGTTAATACTTAGTCCATGTATAATGGGATAGTGGTAGAGCCATGTGGGATGTCATATTTGGAATTAGTCTAGTTCAAGAATAGTTTTCATAATAGAAATTGAATTTGAATAGTTTTAGAATAGTTTTCATGATGTAACTCAGAAGATGTTCTTCTAGGAACTTTGAAGCATTCATAAATCATTCAAAGAAGATATTAAATACATCAGTAGGAATGGAGCAAATAAATACCTTTCAAAAGAATCTAAACAACATTCCATTGACATTAAATTTAAGGAAATCTTTTAACATTTTGCATGAAAAATATGCAGTGTAATGCCAACCAACATAAATTCTCAGCATTCTTAAGGGCATTACTTCTATTTGATTCAAACCATTTTATGGGAAAAATCTCACCTAAAATGGATGGTGTGAGTTTTGAAATATCTTATGCATGATGGTTGCCCCTTGAGTCAAACACCCACCTACTACCCTAACAGCCTACAATAGCCAGAAACATTGAATACAGTAGGTGAGCTCAAATTTGAAAAAAAGGGGGAAAACACTTTTGGCAAGGAGACAAAAGGAATGAATCTAATTCATTCAGTTAGTTGAAGAGTTGTAGAGCAGAGAAGTACAAGCATATAGAGCAAAGAAGGAAATCAATCAGTAGATCCAATCATCATAGTTCATAAGACAATAGGAAGTTTGTTCTCATGTCTGCAATTGCACATTTTTCCTCTTGTCATTTTGTAAATTCATTGTTTATTAGATTTTTTCTATGAAGTGGTGATTGCTCCAGGCATTTTTGTGTGTAGCCATTAGATTTGTAAGTTTAAAGTTTAAAGTTTTATCAGTTTGTAGATTTTAGGATTTTTTAGTTGGAGCTGAATGCTCCTAGGTTTTGTAATATTTTTATCATATTTAAATAGAAAGAAAGAAACCAAGTAGGTATACTAAAATCTATTGTTCTTCTTCTATTCTTCAATGCATAATATTTTGCATTTGATAAGTTCATAATTGAAAGCTTCATACTTCAGCTCTCTAGTTTTAATGGTGAAAAAGTATAGGTTGTAAGTTTAGTTTACAACCCACTTAATTTGGTCTTTACCAAGTCCTCTCTTTGTTACTCTCATTGAGTTTTGTCTGTAGTTGGAACTAAGCTCATTTGACATCCTCTTCTGCTAAGTGCCACTTTGTAATGGCTACTGAGCTCACTCAACATTACTTGCTACCAAGCTAGCTCGATATATACTTTTGCTAATTACCCTTTATTTGCCAAGTTCACTCAGCTTCCTCTTGGACCAAACTTACTCAACACCCTCCTATCACTTGGCATCCTTTGGTGCTTAACAAAACTGTCACTTGAAATTAGTTGTTGCCTAGTGAAATTTTTAGGGTTGTGATTTAATTTTTCACATGGTATTAGAGCTTTGAGGCCCCACATTCACAGTGAGTTAAGGCATTTGTTTTATGGGATATTTGACATGGTAGGAGATGCAAAAAAGATATGGTAGTAGCCCCCATCCTTCAATGGACCAAATTATGATACATGGGAAAAGAAAATGAAAACCATAATGGTTGCAAATGATTTGTGGGAGTTTGTGATTAATGGGTTCAATGATGTGATAGATCGAACTCAGTATATTGCCCTTACCAACAATCAAAAGACTCAGCTGAGGAGTCAAGGAGAAAGGATGCTAAGTCATTAAGTTTGATTGAGGTAGCAATGATAGCGACAATCTTTCCCAAAATTGTAGTAGAAAATTATGCAAAGGAAGCATGTGACATCCTTGAGATGAACTTCAAGGGATCTGATAAGGTTAGAGTAATAAAGCTATAGATGATTAGAAGAGAGTTTGAGAACCTTCAAATGAGGGACAATGAACCTATTACATAGTTTAGCTCATGAATCTCCACTATGGTAAACTAGCTCAAATCAAATGGAGAAGATTATGATGAGCAAAGAATAGTAGAGAAGATACTAAGGAGTTTACCTTAGATATATGACAATCTTGTCATAACCATAGAGGAAGCAAAGGACCTCACCACATTGACCATGGATGAGTTGATAGGAACTCTTCAAACCCATGAGCACTGGATAAAAAGATCGGCAATTACTTCCCAAGAGCAATCTTCAAGGCTCAAGAAAATTCAAAAGGTAGGGGGAGAAGAAGAAATGGCTCTGGTAGAGGCTCAAGAAGTATAGGTCATGGAAGGAATGGTCAAAGGAATAATGGTGTAGAAAGCTTAGGAAGAGGAAACAACCAAGGGGGAGCAAGAACCTCTCAAAATAGCTCTAGAGTAGGTAAGAAGATTTACAACTCCAAAAAGAGCAATGTTAAATGCTACTACTATCATAAGTATGGGCATTATGCAAGTGAATGCTGGAAGAAATAGGGTGATCAGTCAAAGTAGAATGCTAATGTGGCTGATGTGAACATGGAAAATGCAATCAATCCAATAGCCTTCATCATGTGTAATATTGGTGAAGAAGGAAGCCTTGAGGTATGGTACCTGGATAGCGATTTTAGCAACCACATGAGTGTTAATAAAGTTTATTTTATTTCATTGATAAGACTTTAAAGTATGAAATAAAGATGGGAAATAATGGAACCATTCCCATAGTGAGCAAAGGATTTATTATGGTCTGCACCAAGCAAGGTGAGAAGAAGGAAATACAAAATGTGTATTTTGCCCCTGGTATGAAGCACAACTTGATGAGTGTTGGACAACTTATTTAGGATAGATAAAAGGTGCTGATGGAAAGTGACAAGTGTGTCATTCATGAGAAGAATGGGAATAATAGATTACTTGTAGTAGTCCAAATGAAAAAGAATTAGATTTTCCCATTGAGGATAGAGACATGTTTCTCTTCTCAAATCAGTGTTGCACCTCTCAAACATGCATGTACAGTAGTACATTAGCAATAATCTCTTAGGAGCATGATTGAAGACCCTTCCAAGCTTTGGCATCTCAAGTATGGACATCTTGGATTTTCTGGTTTAAATTTGTTGTCCAAGAAAAGAATAGTAGATGGTATGCCAAGCATTGTAAATTCATATGACAAGTGTGAGGCTTGCATATTGGGTAAGCAACATAGGCTTCCCTTTAATCCTAGAAATTCTAGAAGGGCTAGAGCAACATTAGAATTGGTGTATTTTGATTTGGTAGGTTCTATGTAAACTACTTCTATTGGGGCGAGCACTTATTTTATGACATTCATAGATGATTTCAGTCATAGGACATGGGTGTATTTTTTGAAGAACAAATCCAAAGCATTTGATAAATTTTTTGAATTTAAAGCCCTGGCTGAAAAAGAATGTGGACACTATGTTAAGGTCCTAAGATCAAATAGAGGAGGGGAGTATACATCCAATATATTTGTAAATTTTTGCAAGAAAAATGGCATAAGAAAAGAGCTTACAACTAGTTATACTCTGCAACAAAATGGAGTGGCTAAGATAAAGAACATGACCATTGCTGAAATGGCAAGAAGCATGATGAAAGTAAAGGGACTCCCAACTGAATATTGGGGAGAAGCTATAGCAACAGTAGTATATTTGATCAATAAGTATCCAAAAAAATTAGTTCATGACAAGATACCTCTTGAGGCTTGGTCAAGGAATAGATGGATAGTTGAACACTTGAGAGTGTTCAAATGTGTAGCATATGCACATGTGCATAAAGAAAAAAGGAAAAAGCTAGATGACAAAGGTGTGAACTACATCTTCAAAAGGTATAGCTCAAAATCAAAGGCTTATAGATTGTATGATCCAATCGCCAAGAAGATTATCATTTCAACAAATGTGAAATTTCTTGAAAATCAATCATGGGATGGCTCGGTAGATGAATCCTCAAGCACTTCAAGTAAAGTACCTACTATTGAAGAGGAAAAAGATGGCATTGGTGATCAACAAGAAGATGGAGCAATTAACATGGATTGCAGACAAAGGTAAAAAGACAAGTAGCCCTTAACATGTTGAGAAATAGCTCTAAGCACTTCAAGACAGCCTTGAGCTCATATGCAAAATAGTGGCAACAATAATACTGAGAATTTAGATCCCACTCTCACCTCCCTATTTCCAAGAAAGACTAAGAGTCTAAGGGAGATATACCAAGAAGAAAGGTATGATGAAGATTATGATGAGAGTGTAAATTTTGCATTATTTTCTCATAGTGATCCAATTTATTTTGAGGACGCTATAAATGAATATAAATGGTATAATGCCATGGATGAGGAGATAGATGATATTGAAAGAAATGAGACATGGGAGTTAACTACTTTTCCTCCCAAGAAACAAGTAATTGGAGTGAAATGGAATTACAAGACCAAATGAAATGTTGAAGGAAAAATAGATAGGCATAAGGCACATTTAGTGGTCAAGGGGAACAAGCAGCAGTATGGTAAATATTATGATGAGACATATGCCTTGGTTGCAATAATGGAAACTTTACGTGCTATCATAGCAATTACAACCTAGCACAAATGAAAAGTATATCAAATGGATGTGAAATCTGCCTTTCTAAATGGTGTATTGAAAGAAGAAGTTTATGTGGCATAGCCACCTAATTATGAAGTTCTAGGTGAAGAATACAAAGTGTATAGATTGAAGAGAGCTCTTTATGGGCTTAAGTAAGCTCCAAGGGTATGGTAAAATAGGATTGACTCATATTTGATGGGCAATGGCTTTAGAAAAAGTGATGTTGAGCCCACTCTCTACATAAAGGCAACAAATGGTAATGTGTTGATTGTTGTCTTTTATGTAGATGACTTAATCTTCACTAGAAGTGGAAATTTTCTAATTGATGAGTTCAAAGAGGCTATGAAGAATGAATTTGAAATGACAAACCTAGGTCTCTTGAAGTACTTTCTAGGCATAGAAGTAAAACAAATGCATGATGGCATCTTCATCTCTCAAGAAAAATATGTAAGGTAGATCTTGGAGAGATTCAAAATGTAGAATAGTAAGGTAGCCCCAACACCAATAGTAGTATGTTTGAAGTTGAGCAAGGGATATTGCAGCAAAAGTGTGAATCCAACACTATACAAGAGTATGATTGGAAGTTTAATATATTTGACTACAACTTAGCTAGACATAATGCATGTAGTAAGTTTGATTTCTAGATTTATGGAAACACCAAAGGATTTACATTGGAAAGTAGGAAAGAGGATTCTAAAGTATGTGAATGGTACCAAGGGATTTGGAATTTTGTATATTGTTGTAAATGATTTCAAGTTGGTTGGTTACATGCATAGTACTTGGGCTAGAAGTCTAGATGATAGGAAGAGCACTTTCAGATACATGTTTCATATGGGATCAGGTGCAATTTCATGGGCATCCAAGAAGCAACCTATTGTAGCTCAATCTATATTAGAGGTTGAATACATAGTAACAAATGTAGTAGCATTTCAAACTATTTAGTTAAGAAGGATCTTGATGGATTTGAATGAAACACAAGAGGATGGAACCACAATTTATTGTGACAACATCTCCTCAATTGCATTGTCCAAGAATCTAGTCTTCCATGGGAGAAGCAAGCATAGAGAGATCAAATATCACTTCATCAGAGATTTGGTGAAGAATGGGCATATCAAGATGGAATTTTGCATTTTTGAGCAATAGCTAGCAGACATTTTCAAAAAACCTTTAGGCATTGGAACTTTTGTACACCTAAGAGAGTGTCTTGGTGTAGTTGATTTGGATCAGGAGTGATCCCTATTTTTTTTGGCTTGGGACAGAGGGGGAGTGTTGAAATATCTCACATATAATGGTTGCCCCTTGATCCAAAAGCCCACCTACCACCCTAATGGTCTACAACAATAAAGAACATTGAATACGATAGGTGAGTTAAAATTTGAAAAAGAGGAGGAAAACATTTTTGATAAGGAGATGTAAAATGAATGAATCTAATCCATTTAGTTAGTTGAAGACTTACAGAGAAAAGAAGTGCAAGAATATAAAGCAAAGAAGGAAATCGATTAGTAGATCTATTCATCAAAGTTCAAAAGACAGAAGGAAGTTTGTTCTTATGTTTTCAATTGCACTTGTTTCCTCTTTTCATTTTGTAAGTTCATTATTTATTGGATTTGTTTTGTGAAGCAATGATTGCTATAGTGATTGTTGTATGCGGCCATTAGAGCTATAAGTTTAAAGTTTTAGGTTTTATTGGTTTGCATATTTTAGGGTTTTCTGGTTGGATCCAAATGCTCCCAAATTTTTTAATAGTTTTATCATATTTGAATAGAGAGAAAGAAATCAAGTAGGTTTACTAAAATCTATTGTTCTTCTTCTATTCTTCATTGCACAATATTTTGCATTTGATTAGTTCATATTTGAAAGCTTCATACTTCAGCTCTTTAGTGTTAATGGTGAAATAATCCAAGTTGCAAGTTTGGTTTATAGCCCACTAAGTTTGGTCTTTACCAAGTACTCTTTTTGTTACTCTCACTGAGTTCTATCTACAATTGGAACTAAGCTCATTCTACATCCTCTTTTGCCAAGTATCACTTTGTAGTGGCCACCGAGCTCACTAGGCATTGCTTGTTGCTAGGCTAACATGACATATACTTTTGTCAAGTTGCCCTTTGTTTGCCAAGTTCACTCAGCTTCCTCTTGGGCTGAGCTTACTTGGCACCTTCATGTCACTCAACATCCTTTGGTGTTGAGCAAAACTATCACTCGGCATTAGTTGTTGCCGAGAAATTTTTTTAGGGTTGTGATTTAATTTTTCATAGTGAGTAAAAAGATGTACTTGTCTCACACCTACTCTTTGGATTGGATTTTTCTACTACCAGTTGTGTACAAATTGAATATAAATTGGAAACCCTAATAATGGTTATAAATTGTGGCAAGAGACATCATCATTCAAATGAAAGAAGCAAGAGATGTTTTGAGGAGCTTCAAGCACCATTAATCCTAATAGTTTATGAGGGAAAAAATAAAGAGAGAAGAGAATAAAATAGGCAAGGTTATGATTATACTCTTGTTTCACAATGTACTTTATTTTTGAGCTATGAAAATCATTTTACATTAGAGATAACTAAAGCTTTTGTGCTCATAACATAGTAGGTGTTTACTATAAGTAAAATAAAATTTAATTTTGTAATAAATCAAATAAATAATATTTACTTATTCAATTTATTATATACTAATTAAATATCATATAAAAATATTATCATCAAAATCTATTATGAAAAACTAAAAATAATATGAAGGGAAGTCTTGGTAGTGTTCTATATAATATCATCAGTAGTGATGGATTCTTGTAAACCACTACTCATTAAACATGAGTCAATGAATTTGACTCAAAAACTATATTGTTAAACCGTGATAACAATATCAAAATTTAACTAGCTTGGAAAAATATCCTCTACTTACTAATTTAATTTAATGTCTATTAGCTTAAATATATGAATAAAATCATGTAAAACAATTGAAAACTAAACTAATTTAAAATCTACCAACTTAAATATATGAAAAAAATAATTATTTAAAAATAATCTCTATCATTTAAAATTGTTATAAAAAAATAGTATCATAAATATTTATTTTTTAAAAATAGCAATTCAACAAAAAAAAAAAATAGGAACTCCCAAAACTAAAAATTAATATTTAAAGTAAAAAAACTAAACTAATTTAAATAATTTTAAAACTAAAAGATCAATAAATTTTAAAAATTAAAATTAAATAAAAAGAACGAAAAAAATGAGTTAAAAGTGGAGATTACAAATTATTATTATTTTTTAAATAAATAGAAAAAAAAGAGAGTTAAAAGTATAGATAAATTAAATATAAGAGTCTAAAATGGAGATAAATAAATAAGAAAAAAACAAGAGTTAATAGTGTAGATAATAACTAATTAAATTAAATAAATAAAGAAAGAAAAATAAGAGTTTAATTTGGAGTGAGATAAAACTTGCTAGAAAATAATTAACACAATGGCAGTCAAAGCCTAACAATTTTCTAGCCAAAAAAGTAATTTTACACATGTGTAGCCTATTGGCTAAAATATCCATTTAAAATGTGAAATTAACCATAAGAATTTTTATGAATAGTTCTTTTCTATTAATAATTAATATACTAAGATTACAATTCACAAAAATGGGTCAGGGGATACAAGATCACCTCGCAAAAGTTCAGACGGTCACAACTAGAATCAAACACTATTCATAATAAATAAATAAAACATAAATAGAAACTTTAGGTAGCTAAAGTAGTGCCTACTAAGGGTGGTGGTTCATCACGATCATGAAAACCCAATCATCTGTGGGATTGGGGGGCGGGTTGGGGACAAACTAGCCACCATTAGCAGTAGCAGTAAGATCAGTGGAAGCCTCTACAACTTTTATCTCTAGCTGTGGAGGAGAAATCACTAGATCCAGGTGATGCCATTTCCCATATAGCACCCACTGAGCACTAGGATGAGCTGGGGACCAAACACAGCCACTATGGGGCAAGGAAGCTGAGTGGCACCTCTAGTGGTGGCAGGAAGCCTAGGAGCGCAGGGTGTTCAAGTGGCAACCTAAGGAATGGTGTCATGGATGGTAGCCTTGAGGCATCAATGTATCAACTAAAGCATCTGAAGGAACTCTGGCAACAATGCAAGAGGCATTGCCCTAGTGGTTCAGTAGCCCTTCTAAGTGAGCCACCTCTAAGGCCACTTTGTCAACTGGAGCTTGAAACTGCATAGTTACATTATTACAAATGCATGCCTTAGTGTACATAGCAATATTAATATTAGGAAAACTATGAGTGAAAATAAAAACATTCCTATCTTTCCATGGAGTTAACAAAATTTCCATGTTGAAGGTATGCCAAATCTGGGTGAATTTTTGAGGGATTTTGGGGGAATCACCCAATAAACCATGTGCCAAGAAAAGGGTTCAGGCCTGAATGGCCTGAAGAAGTCATGAATCTAGTGCCAATAAATTTGAGCATGCCTACAAAACTAGAAATTATGCATGAAAGACTATGGCTATCCACAAAAAGGGGATCTAGGATCTAGAACCCCAATATGCTTGAGTCGAGGCCCAAGGGGAAGACGTTGAAAGGCCAAACACCAAGCAAAATAGGCATTCTTGGGCTCTGTAATAACACTCCATATAGTGTCAAAGTGTTTTCTCCATTGAGAAAGAGAAGATTGCAAATGCCATCTCTGATTGAGCATATCGACCATCGACAGATGGAGAGAAAGCCATCTATAACCCAGACTTGGCTTGTACATGGAAAAAGGAGCGGCAAGATACCACTTCCAATCATGCCACCAAGGTCTAACCAACTAAATACCCACTTTATGAATTAAGTGAACTGGAATTGAAGAGAGCACTACGTGAAAAGTCTGCTAATCTAAATGGATAAGATGGCACTAGACATGCATATCTTTCCAGGATCTAAAACTCATGGAAACCCTAGAGAAAAGATCTTTGGGAGTTCTAATGCCTCATTTGAAAAATTTTAGAGCACTAGCACCTTGAGTCTTGGCAAGTGGAGTACCTTGAATGGAAAATAGGGGAGACCACAAAATGTTCTACTAATTCAAGGAGAGGCCATTGCAAAACTCATCACTAGACTAGTGAAGCCAAGGCTTGATAGCTTCCCAAGCCTTCCATATGCTCTTGATAGCAAAAGAGTCCTATATGATCAGTGGCTCGTGCATGATGAGAAGGGTGTGGAAACAAATCCCTTTCCAAGTAGGCCTATTGATAGGAAAGCTCGAAGAGATGCAATGCCAAACCAAAATCTTCCAGGCTTTATCTCCAATGATGGCACAAATAATCCATTTGGCACAAAGAGCAAGGCCTTATTTCTGATTGGAAAGTAGGTCAAGGCCACCAAATTATTTTGGGAGATAACAAAAATCCCAAGCAACTGTGTGAAAGCCATGATGATTGCAACTAGAAGCCTAGAGAAAATCCCTGAGCAATCTTTCCAATTTTTGGTAGGAGGCTTTAGAGGGATCCCAACAGGGAGAATAATAGACATGAGTAGCTACAAGAACATTCGAACAAATCTATAATTTTCCTACAAGGGAGAGTGGTTTCGTAAGAAAATAATCAAGCTTCTTGGTGGTCTTGGCAAGCACAACATTCCATAGTTCAATAGGTGAAGCATAAAAAGAAAAAGGAATGCAAAGAAAGTGAAAAATCTCCCTATGAGTGACCCATTTTCAATCAAACTGGCTAAGCCAAGGTGGAGATGGCAAGAATGACTATTAGTAGTAGAGAATTTTATGCCATTGAATAACAGATCTAGAGGCTTGAAAAAAAGTGTCCAAGAAAATTAAGTCATTTTTGATGTTTTCTTCATCCTCCAAGAGTGTGAGGAAGGAATCATCAACAAAATGACCATTGACTAATTGGGACAATGATTCTGGCAAAGAAATGTCATGAACCAATCTACAGGACATAGAGTGGGCTAGCAAATAGCCAAATCCTTTAGTAGTAAGGACATAAAGCATTAGTGCTAGAGGGAAACCTTGCTTGATGGAACAATAAAGACCAAAAGCCTCAGATTGAGAATTATTGATGGTAATGCAAGCATTAGCATTTCCAAAGAGCATCTCCATAGACTACAGGAAATTGGGACCAAAACCAAGAGTTTGGAGCATAGCCAAGATAAAAGGCCATTCAATTTTATCATAGGCTTTAGCAAAATCAATCTTCAAAAGAATAGTTGTCTAATTGGACATGCAAGCCCACTCCATTCCTTCCCAAATGGCAATAATGTTGTCAAGAATATATCTAGACTTAATAAAGCCAGCTTACTTAGGGTGCACAGTTAAAGGTAATAGGTGCCAGATTTTGAGAGAAATTGCCTTAGCAATAATCTTATAAGACACATTCAGAAGGGTAATGGGCCTCTAATTTAAAATATCCTCAAGATCTCTGGCTTTAGGTATGAATTTAATATTTCATTTATTTATAATGGATCCTAATCTTTTAGTATGATAGGCTTCAAGATAAACTTTGTGTAGATCAGGACCTATATGCTTCCAAAGGTGTTTGTAAAATTCATAGGGAAACCCATCACACCCAAGGGATTTATCATCAGCCACAGAGTAAACCACCTACTTAAGGTCTTGGAGGGTAAGAATTTTCTCATAGTGATGAACAAATGCTTGTAGGATGTCAGGGAGACTAGAGAGAATAGAAAGGCCTTGTTTGATCTTTTTAATCCCAATATTGGTATTATGGGCTCAAAGAGCCTGGAAGAATTCCTTCAAAGCCTTATCACCAACCTCCAACCAGTAGAGACGCACTTTGATTTGGGCTCCTCATGTGGCATAGTTATCAGAAACTTGTTTATCATGGTGAAGTTTGGTAAGCTAGATTTGCAAATCCACATCAAAGGGATTAAGGGTGAGAGCCTTAGAGGCTTTTTTGAGTGCAAAAGTAGTGGCTTCATAAGACCACTTTCTAAAAGCTATCAATTGTCACCCATAGATGTACAAAAGCCTAGTAGCTCTATTAATGGCATCATTCCACCATTGAATCCACCCTATCTAAGAATGTGGATGTGGCTCCAAATTCTAGACACATAGGATATGTGTAATGGTGGAAGCATGCATCAACACAGATGTGTTGAGGAAGAATTATGACTTGACAAGTTTCTAGATAGTTGTTTGCCATGAATTGACAAAATAAATGGGATAGTGGTTAGATAATGTCACATTTGGAAAGGGAATGATAGGTAAATATGAATCCTCTGAAAAGGAGAAAAAAGATTGTGCAGTAATCATGGCATAATCAAGGCACTTTAAAATGTGGTCAAAGCCAGCTTGAAAGTTGGACCAAGTATGCCAAAGCCCACTATGTTAGCGGTGATTAATATTAGGATAAAAAAGGCCCAATTTATTGTGCATGTAGTACCAAGCTTTCCTTTCCCCAGCTATCTAGCAAAAGGGGAAAATGTTATCTTTGTCAGCAACCACTTCAACCATATTGAAGTCACCACACATAACCCAAGTAGCTAGAGGCAAGTTGTTAGCTAGCCAGCCCCACATCAGAGATCTTTCCAAAGCATCATTGGAAGCATAAACATTAATGACTCCAAAAGAATGATTGTTAATGGAAAGCAATAGCCAAATAATTCTATGCATGGGGTCAGAATCATGCAAAATAATAGCAGCATTAAGATGAGGTGACAAGACAATAACCACACCACCTCTACCAGCTTCATGTTGAGATGAAAAAATAATTCCATACTGCCATATGACACGATATGCAAAGGAAAGCATTAAACTGTAAATCTTAACTTCTTGCATACAAAGAAAATCTAAATTACCAAGTCTATGGTAGGTGCCCTAGACATAGTACTTTTTGGAGAGGTCTTTAAGACCTCGTACATTCCATGATAAAAAAATTCATGAAAATTCTTCCATGTCTTCCTCATCCTCAAGAGAGGTGTATCTATTCTACAAGAAGGTAGAAATCTAGTTAAAGACAAAAGGAAAATCTTCTAGACTTACAACTTACCATTTCACCTCTAGTTTCTCAGCATGTTCAGGAGGGCTTTGAGAACATCATGCTACTTGTGGTACTATGGAAGAAGAAACAAGAGGTATACGAGCCATAGCCAATGTGGTAGCCCTAGTAACTAACTTAATCCCCTATGAACCAATAGGGTTTGAAACCTATGAGACACCTAGAGTAGGTTCTGAGGAGACTGCTTGCGTCCCTAAGCTGGTTGGGATTCGCACTCATGTTGGAATAGGGGGAACCACAATGACCATCACATATGACTATATAGGAGCCAAAGAAGTCAAATAAACCTTTCCTTTGTGCCCAATAGTAACCCATTCTTCTTTTTTCCCTTTGGCTAGCTTGGCAAGAGCTTCTTTAGGTACGGGTTTGACCCTAGGCATAGCCAAAGGGAAATCCATGATCTTGTGTTCTACTGACTAACACCTA
Organism: Cupressus sempervirens; assembly: GCA_028749045.1. Classification (NCBI taxonomy): domain Eukaryota; kingdom Viridiplantae; phylum Streptophyta; class Pinopsida; order Cupressales; family Cupressaceae; genus Cupressus; species Cupressus sempervirens. Next base: position 319,735,139 of record CM053793.1, on the reverse strand, counting down.
TAGTAGGTGTTGGGAAGGTTCAAATAGAGCACCTTCTAGGAGAAGGTTTGAACCCCAATCTAGATTTCCATTGAATCCTAAAGATCCTTGGAAAGATCAACCTTGATGCAAACATGTCTCTATGGGCGAGCATTAAAAAATTTCTCATGCTTCTTCGTGATAACTTTGCCAAGGGTATTGGCAATGGATCAATAAAAGGCCAACATGGCAAGGGTAAACCTGGAAACTCAACCCATATAGGAACCTTAAGCTTTTTATCATCAAAGACTGTGAAGTCTTACAACCATTTTTGAAAAACAAGTAGAGTTGAATGCATAGACTAGGGGCCATTCTTAAAAATCCTGTCTACTTGCGACAAGGTAGTGAAAAAAAATTTAAAAAATATTTAGTAAGGTTTTCCATAGCATTAAGGCAGACTCCATTAGGAGTCCAACTCTTGTTAACCCATTCTTGGAGCATTGCTTCAGGAGGAGTCCTACCCACAAAATACCCTATCAACCTATGATTTACTAACCAATCATATGTACCATCAAATTCTTGTAAAGGAAGGATGATATTATAATTACCTCATGAAAAACCTTAAGGATGAATTTGTGAGGGCATTTTCTCCAAGGAGGCACCATGGCTATCTGAAGCAACACCGTGAACACTACTATCAACTGGGTCATCGCTGGTTGGGGCCATTATAACCTAGCCTAAAAGCTTCTACAATAAATGCAGTGTGACAAGTGGAAACAACAAAAGGAGAGCTCAAACAGAGAGCTGTATGCAAGAAAACTGAATGTTCGCATGAAAGCATACTCCATAAGAATTTGGTAAGGCATGTTCTTTCTCTTTTTGTCTAAAATCAAGCATCCCTAAGAAACCAAAGGTTTTATGGGAGCAACAAATTAGTTTCTCTCATTTCAAAAAAAAATTGGCATTCAGATGTTGATAGATGTAGTTATCTTTTAAAACATTGAAGTACTTCTTTCTCCTTTTCTGCACTAGACAAAGAAATGATAATAGAAAATATAATTGACAACTACCCTCACTTAATATAATTTTGGACTTTAATCTCATAATAATTTCATATTATGCTAAATTCAGCAACTATCTAAGAGCATGTTTCTTGTGCCAAATCTTTTGTGGCATCAAGCTCAAAATATGCATATTTATATGCTAATAAATCCAATTATATTTTAAATAATTGTAGTACTTCTTTCACCTTTTATTGCATTATACAAAGAAAGTAGAATAGAAAAGTGAATTGACTACTACAATCACTTAATATAGCTTTGGGCTTGAATCTTAGAAATTTCATATTATGCTATTTATTCAACAACTACAAAAGAGCATATTTATTGTGTCCAATCTTTTGTGGCATCCAAAGAAAAATGTGAGTATGGAAAATCAAAGATACAAAATTCTAATACTCATGACTAAGATGCATTAAACACAATATATGATCTTTGGTGTTAAGCCCACAAAGTTATATTTGATGAACTATTGTGATATGTCAAATATGACTTTAAGGACTTAAAATATGAACTAGGAAGTTTCTATTCTATAAAACTCGTGTTTAGGTTGTGCATAGAACAAGTGGAATGGATGTCTTTTTTTAAAGTTGATTTTATGGTAACAAAATAAAAAGACTACTGTGAAAATTGCTCCCAATTAGTATAAATGAATGAAATTTTAGAAAAAAAAAAAATGATAAATAGAAATGCAACAAGAAAGTGGATTTTATAGAATTTTTTTAACCTTTTCTCCTACTCCCAAGATAGACACTAATTAAGAAGTTCGGTGAAAACATTAGTCCCTGCCTATGGATGGCAGGGACTAATAATAGTATATTTCTTGTTGTTGGAATATTAATTATGGTTGGTCATTTCTCCCTAGAGCCAAATGCCCACCTACCACCCTGACAGCTTGATAAAATGATCAAATGAATTTATTGCATGGTAGGTGAAAAATTTGAAATCTAAAAAGAGGGGGAAAAATATGACAAAAGGAATGATTTGATTCATTTGACCAGACAAGAGTGAGAAGGAGAGCAAAAGGAGAAGTTGAAGTTGCAAAGAAAAGAGAAAAGAAGTGATCAGCAGATCCAGTCGTTAGAGTGCAGAGAAAAGGAAGTTCATTTTGTTCCTACAGTTGCACGTGTTTCTTCTCAGGTCATTCTGTAAGTTTATTATTTGTTTGATTCAACCTATTAAAGCAGTGATTTCTCCAGGAATCGTAGTATGTAGCCATTAGAGTTGTAAGTTTGAAGTTTAAAGTTTAAAATTTTTCAATTTGAAGTTTAGGGTTATTTTAGGGTTTTTTGGTTGAAGTCGAATGCTCCCAAATTTTGTAATGGTTTAATCAAGTTGAATAGTAAAGCAAACAGGCATACTTGAATCCATTACTCTTCCCTTTGCTCATTGCATTTGATAAGTTTATTGTTGAGTATTATAAGCTTTGGGTTTTTGGTTTTAATGGTGAAAGTTGTTCACATTATAAATCATCACTCAGTGAATTCTTGTTAAAGTCTTTATTTTTGCAATGGTCACTGAGTTCACTCGGTGCCTTCTTCTATCGAGCTCACTCGGTGCTTTCTTCTACCAAGCTCCACCCTGTAGTGGTTACCAAGCTCACTCGATATCCTTTGGCTACCAAGTTGTTGTTCTTTGGTTACCGAGTTCTCTCAGTAAGGTCTTCTATCATTCAGTTCCTTTGGTTACCGAGCAAGAAAAATTGTCACTCGATAATAGTGTTTACTAAGTTCTTTCTTTATATATCAAGTTGCTCTTCATTTACTGAGCTAACTCGATAAACTCTCCTGTCACTCAATTTCTTAAGTGCTGAGAAATTTTTATTTTTTTAGCACTCAGTAATAGTTTGTGCCGTGCAAATTTTTTAGGGTTGTGAGTTTTAAATTTGTATTAATATTTCTCACATGGTATCAGAGCTTTGAGGGCCCACAACCAAAGTGAGTTAGGGCATTTGTTTTTATTGGGATATTTATCATGGCAAGAGATGCAGGAAAGATATGGTAGCAGCTACCATCATTCAATGGACAAAATTATGATACATGGGCAAAGAAAATGAAAACCATAATGGTTGCAAATAATTTTTGGGAATTCGTAGTTAATGCGTTCAATGATGTGACAGACCCAATTTAGTATGTTGCCCTCACAAATGCACAAAAGACTCATTTGAAAGAGTCAAGGAGGAAAGATGCTAAGGCATTAAGTTTGATTGAAGCAGCTATGATAGAGACAATATTCTCAAAAATTGTAGCAGAAAATTATGCAAAGGAAGCTTGGGATATCCTTGAGATGAACTTCAAGGGGACTAATAAAGTTCGTACAGTAAAGCTACAAAACATAAAGAGGGAGTTTGAGAACCTTCAGACGAAGGAAAATGAATTAGTTGCAGACTTCAGTTCAAGGACCTCCAATGTGATTAACCAGATGAAGTCAAATGGAGAAGACTATCAAGAGCAAAAGATAGTGGAAAAGGTATTGAGGAGTTTACCTCAGAAGAGACAAAAGACCTCACTATTTTGAAAATGGATGAGTTGATGGGTACTCTTCAAACCCATGAGCATAGGATCAACAGATCTACTTCTTCAACTTTCCAAGAGCAAGCATTCAAGGCTTAGTCAAATCCAAGAGGAAGGGGGAGAGGAAGAAATGGCTCAGGTAGAAACTCCAAAGGAAGAGGTTGAGGAAATGGAGGACAAAGAAGTGCTGCAGCAGAAAGCTCAAGAAGAGCAGATGGAGCAAGTAGCTCACAAAATACTTCAAGAGGAGCTAAGAAAAACTACAACTCAAATAAGATTAATGTAGAATTCTACTACTATCATAAATATGGGAATTATGCAAGTGAATGCTAGAAAAAGTAGAATGATCAGTCAAGACAAGAAAATGTGGTTGATGTGAATATGGGAAGTGGAAAGAATGCCACTACCTTCATCATGTGTAATGTTGGTGAAGAAAGAAGCCCAGAGGTTTGGTACCTTGACAGTGGATGTAGAAACTACATGAGTGGTAATGAAACCTTGTTTTCATTCATTGATAAGAGTTTCAAATCAGAAATTAAGATGGGTAACAATGGAACCCTACCAGTTGTGGGTAAAGGATCTATTATGGTCTACACCAAGAAAGGTGAGAAGAAGGAAATACAAAATTTGTATTTCACCCCTGGTATGAAGCACAATTTGATGAGAATTGGTCAGCTCATTTAAAATGGATACAAAGTGCTGATGGAGAATGATAGGTGTATCATTCAAGAAAAGGATGGGAGCAAGAATCTACTTGCAGCAGTTCAAATGACAAAGAACTAAATGTTTACCTTGAAGATAGAGACATGCTTCTCATCTCAAGTTGGTGCTACACCTCCCACACAATCAGCTCTAAGGAGTTTGATTGAAGACCCCTCATGGCTATGGCACCTTAAGTATGGTCATCTTGGTTATGCTGGTTTAAATTTGTTGTCAAATAAAAGAATGGTAGAAGGTTTTCCACATATAGGAAATTCATGTGACAAGTGTGAGGCTTGTATTTTGGGTAAGCAACATAGGCTTCCCTTTAATTCTAGAAATTTTAGGAGGGCTAGATATCCATTAGAGTTAGTGCATACTGATCTAGTCAGTCCTGTGCAAGTTACTTCGATTGGGGGGAGTACTTATTTCATGACATTTATTGATGATTTCAGTCGTAGGACATGGGTGTATTTCTTAAAGAAAAAATCTAAAGCATTTGAAAAATTTGTAGAATTTAAAGCTTAGACTGAAAGAGAATGTGGACATTATATCAAAGTCCTAAGATCAGATAGAGGAGGGGAGTATACCTCCAATTCTTTTGTAAATTTTTGCAGGAAACATGGCATAAAGAAAGAACTCATAGCTAGCTATATACCACAGCAGAATGGAGTGGCTAAAAGAAAGAACAGGACCATTGTTGAAATGGCAAGGAGCATGATGAAAGAGAAAGGTCTCCCAAATGAATTTTGGGGAGAGGTTATGGCAATAATAGTTTACCTAATTAATAGGTGTCTTACAAAAGTAGTCCATGATAGGATTCCAATGGAAGCATGGTCATGAGGAAGATGGACAGTTGAACACCTAAGAGTGTTTGGATGCATTGCGTATGCACATGTGCCTAAAGAGCAAAGGAAAAAATTGGATGACAAAGGAGTGAAGTGAATTTTCATAGGGTACAGCCTAGAATCAAAGGCATACAGATTGTATGACCCATTGAACAACAAGATGATGCTTTCAAGAGATGTGGAATTTCTTGAAAATCAGTCTTGGTATGGTTCAATTGATGAGTTACCAAGCACTTCAAGTAAAGTGCCAATTATAAGTGAAGAGAATGCTGATGAACAGTAAGAAGAAGGAGCAGATAGAAGAAAAGGCAAGCAGCCTCAGTCATTACCGAGTTCCTCTAAACATGACCGAGTGTTAGTGCCAAGTAGCAACAGTGAAGATTCTAATCCCACACTCTCCTCCCTATTACCAAGAAAGACCAAGAGTCTTAGGGAGATATACCAAGATGAAAGGTATGAAGATTATGATGAGAGTGTTAATTTTGCATTATTTTCTCATAGTGATCCAATATATTTTGAAGAAGCTATTAAGGAGAAGAAATGGTGTAAGGCTATGGATGAGGAAATAGATGCTATAGAAAGAAATGAGACATGGGAGCTAACTGGATTGCCTCCCAAGAAGCAAGTGATTGGAGTGAAATGGGTCTACAAGACCAAATGCAATGTTGAAGGTAAGATTGATAGGCATAAGACAAGGCTGGTAGTCAAGGGCTACAAATAGTAGTATGGCAGAGATTATGATGAGACCTATGCCCTAGTTGCAATAATGGAAACTGTGCATGTTGTCATAGAAATTACAACTCAGCACAAGTGAAAGGTATTTCAAATGGATGTGAAGTCTGCCTTCCTAAATGGTGTACTAAAGGAAGAAGTATATGTGGAGCAGTCACCTGGTTATGAAGTTGTAGTGAAGAGGACAAAGTATATAGGTTGAAGAGAGCTCTTTATGGGCTCAAGCAAGCTCCAAGGGCATGGTACAACAAGATTGACTCATATTTGATGAGCAATGGTTTTAGCAAAAGCAATGGTGAGCCTACTCTCTACATCAAGGCAGCAAATGGAAATGTTTTGATCATTGTCTTGTATGTAGATGATTTAAGTTTTACTGGTAATGACAAGGCTCTAATTGGTGAATTCAAAGAGGTCATTAAAAATGAGTTTGAAATGATAGACCTAGGTCTCTTGAAATACTTTCTAGGCATAGAAGTAAAACAAATGCATGATGGCATCTTCATCTCTCAAGAAAAGTATGTAGGGCAGATCTTGGAGAGTTTTAAAATGCAGAATAGTAAGGTAGCCCCAACACCAATAGCAGTAGGTCTAAAGTTGAGCAAGGAAGACTCTAGCAAGAGAGTGGATCCAACACTATACAAGAGTATGGTTGGAAGTTTAATGCATTTGACCGCAACTCGGCTAGACGTAATGCATGCAGTAAGTCTGATTTCTAGATTTATGGAAACACCAAAGGATTCCCATTGGCAAGTGGGAAAGAGGATCCTAAGGTATGTGAAAGGTACTGGGGGATTTGGAATTTTGTATACTACAAATAATGAATTCAATTTGGTTGGTTACACTGATAGTGATTGGGTTGGAAGTATAGATGATAGGAAGAGCACTTTCGATTACATGTTTCATATGGGATCGGGTGCAATTTCATGGGCATCCAAGAAGCAACCTATTGTTGCTCAGTCTACAGCAGAGGCTAAGTATATAGCAGAAAATGCAGTAGCATCTCAAGCTATCTGGTTAAGGAGGATCTTGACAGATTTGAATGAAAGGCAAGAGGATGAAACCACAATTTATTGTGACAACATCTCATCTATTGCATTGTCTAAGAATCTAGTCTTCCATGGGAGAAGAAAGCATATTGAGATTAGGTATCACTTTATCAGAGAGTTGGTGGAGAATGGGGATATCAAAATTGAATATTGCAAGTCTGAGCAGTAGCTAGTAGACATTTTTACCAATCCATTAGGAATTGGAAGTTTTGTACACCTAAGAGAGTGTCTTGGTGTAGTTGATTTGGATCAGTAGTGATCCTTGTTTGTTTGGCTCAGGATAAAGGGGGAGTGTTGCAATATTAATTGTGGTTGGTCATTTCTCCCTGGAGCCAAATGCCCACCTACCTCATTGACAGCTTGCAGAATGATCAAATGAATTTATTGCATGGTAGGTGAAAATTTTGAAATCTAAAAAGAGGGGGAAAAATATGACAAAAGGAATAATTTGATTCATTCAACCAGACAAGAGTGAGAAGGAGAGCAGAAGGAGAAGTTGAAGTTGCATAGCAGAGAGAAAAGAAGTGATTAGCAGATCCAGTCATCAAAGTGCAAAGAAAAGGAACTTCATTTTGTGCTTGCAGTTGCACGTGTTTCTTCTCTGGTCATTCTGTAAGTTTATTATTTGTTTGATTTGACCTGTTGAAGCAGTGATTGCTCCAGGCATTGTAGTATGCAGCCATTAGAGCTGTAAATTTGAAGTTTGAAGTTAAAGTTTTTTTAGTTTGAAGTTTAGGGTTATTTTAAGGCTTTTTGGTTGAAGCCAAATGCTCCCAGATTTTGTAATGGTTTAATCAAGTTGAATAGTAAAGCAAACATGCATACTTGAATCCATTACTCTTCCCTTTGTTCATTGCATTTGATAAGTTTATTGTTGAGTATTTCAAGCTTTGGGTTTCTGGTTTTAATGATGAAAGTTGTTCACATTATAAATCAACACTCGATGAAGTCTTGTTAAAGTCTTTATTTCTGCAATGGTCACCGAGTTCACTCGGTGCCTTTTTCTACCAAGCTCACTCGGTGCTTCCTTCTACCGAGCTCCACCCTGCAATGGTTACCGAGCTCACTTAGTATCCTTTGGCTACCGAGTTGTTGTTCTTTGGTTACCGAGTTCTCTCGGTAAGGTCTTCTGTCATTCAATTTCTTTGGTTACCGAGCATGCAAAATTGTCACTCGGTAATAGTGTTTACTGAGTTGTTTCTTCATCTACCGAGTTGCTCTTCATTTACTGAGCTAACTCGGTAAACTCTCCTGTCACTCAGTTTCTTAAGTGTCGAGCACATTTTTTTTTTTTGGCAGTTGGCAATAGTTTGTGCCATGCAAATTTTTTAGGGTTGCGAGTTTTAAATTTGTATTAATATTTCTCACACTTGCAACATTTGGTTTTACCAAAATTTATAAATGAAAATGTGCAAATGCCATCACCATCTAATGAGAAATCACTCGTATCCACTAGATTCTTCATCTATACATTGGAAACAAATACATTAAGGTAATGATATAAAATATATTTTCTTAGAGACTGTCATAACTAAAGAAAAACTTTTGAGATAAGGATTCCTGTTTTGGGACGCACAATCTACATTTCTCTTCTCTAAAAAAATCTCAGAGAAGAAGACAATAGAATATATTTTAGGCATTCCTTTTTATTCAGAATATCATTATTCATGATAGTAAGTTTGACTGCCAAACAATAATTGTGATTTCTTGTTCTTTCAATTTTTCTCTTCTGAGGAGATTTTATTCTGTAGGGAATGAGTGCTATTTCTATCTCACTATAAATAAACCAACCAATTGGCAATCATATCGACAATATAGAAAATCATTAAAAAGATATGTATAACATAAGTCATCTTTCTCGATTCCGCCAAAAAGTATTTCTAATCTTTTCCTTTTTTTAGACTTAAAAGAACTCAACGAAAAATTTAAAAATATTTTAGCAAATTTAGAGAACTTAACAGAGATGGAAAGAGAAACATCTATTTTTTTATTCAAAGACAAAACTACAAAATATTACTTGAGTTAGGATTGCCCATGCATATCTTTGTTTATTTGAATATATTCTTCTTTTTAATTATTAATTATTTAAATATATATTGAGTTTTGTATCTATAGTGATACAAGTTTTATCTATTTTTAAAGGAAGTTGTCTATTCTTAATACTAATACTTACATTCAAGGGTTAAGTGATAGATATTTGATTTGAAAGCATAATTGAAGTTTTATATAATAAAAGTAATTGTATAAGAAAATGAAAGTATAAAAACATTTATCATTTTTTTGTATTTGTGTATTTTGGAGGTCTTCTTCACTTTTCCAAAATGAGTACAATAACTTTGCACCAATCAAAATTTACCTTTCTTTCATAAGTTATTTACAATTCTAACATTTTTCAATTTTATTTATTAATTTTTAATATTATATAATTTATTTATCCTAGATATGATTGCCTCAATTTGTTTTACATTATAATATTATATTCATTCATAAAGTTTTACTAAATATTAAAACAATAGTAAAACTATTTATTAAATATAATTACTATTTATACATATTAACTCACCCTTGTAAATATCTCTTATCATCTTCAATCATGATTTTTATTATATATAATTTTATATTTTTCACAATATTTTAATATATCACAAAAAGTGTCTTCTTGGCACATGTGGCCATGCCCAAATGAGGAGTTGGTATCTCATGGTGTTGCACACTTGTAACATTCTCATTGTGAATGGTAACATGAGCACATGAAGATATATAAATCTATCATTGTTCATTAACATTACAATTTATTTAATGTTCTAACGATATTTTAAGTGGTTTCACCTCTCAAAACACACATTAGCCTATTTGGTTGCTGAAATAGGAATAGGAAATTAGGAATATTTTTTCTATTTTTCATTTGGTCTATCAATTGCAATAGGAAATAGGAATACATATTCCTATTTTGCCTCTAAAATGAGCTTATGTCCATTCCAAAAAATAATTGTTACTAGAATAGCCACTCATATTCGCAATATGCATTCCTATTCTCAATTTCTACACCTACCAGCAAACAAACCCTTAATTTCATGTTATAATCTCTAAAGTGCATTATAATAGAAGATATGTACATATTTTAACAAGTGCCACATACTGTCAAGTACTTTCCATGAATAATTATAATAAAATTATTTAAATTAATAGATTGCTAGAATTAATATTGCAGTGAATAAATTATTAGTAAGATAAAAGAGAAAAACTAAAAGATAATTCTAGTGAATTAATATTGTTTTTGATGTATTATATAGTAGTTGAGAAAGGGGTGTTGATCCCGTAGTAATGTGGGTTGGAGAACAAACAATAGTTACCCCCGTACTATCTAACCGATACATTTTCTAAACATCAAAAACATTGTAACAATTAACAACATAAACATGAATTTCTTAGTATCAATAATAACATAACCACCCATAAAACCATACATATGATACCATATCAGCAGCCTAAATTACAAGTGCTTCTATTAAACAAACTAAGATCCACCTTAGTAAAAAATGTCACACCAAGAACAATGTTCATAGTTAACCATATGATAATAGAAGAAAAAAGAAAAAAAGGCATAAGGGCTAGTTCCCCTTTTCCTCATCCAAGTCCTACCCCTCTTTCTCATCTAGGTCCTTCGGAGCTAGTTTTTTCTCCTTCTCTTTGATGGGCTTGTCTAGTGGGGTTCTGAGCCAATAATCTACTAGAAAGTTATAGAGGGATCACGTGGTATCACTCTCTTTACTTGCTTCCTTCTCCTCCTTGTTCAACTATAAAAATATAGAGTGGTGTTTTTTGAATGCATGACCTTGGTAGAAAACTTAGCAAGGATTCCCACTTTCTATCATAGGGTCTCCTAATTGTCAGTCAAGTCATGCATGCACTTCTCTAGCCTATCCAACCTAGTTTTTCTTTGATCCCGCTCATGGGCATGACTCCCATTCTTCCCCCCAACCTTAGTCATTTCCTTGATAGGGGAGGTGATATGTTCCCCACAACTCTTATTCAAGGATGAGTTGGCTTCCATTGTGTCTAAAACATGGGATGGGCTAGGAATATCCTTTCTCCCAGAGCTAAGGTGAATAGCTTTCCTCCTCCTACTGGTGGACTTTATTTCCATCTCTGTGGATCATGAACTCACATCATGTTTGGGAGGAGTCTTAAATTTTTCCATTTTAAGCATTTTTTTGGATCTCTTCGAAACTTTATTGATCCACTTAATATCAATATTAGAGTTAATAATGCTATCAGAGTCAATAATGCTAATGTCTTTCTTGGTAACTAAGGGATTTTTGTCCACCTTCTTTGAAGCTGATCCAAGGCTTGATATTAATTTCCTTAACCCTAGGTTGTAAGCACTAAAAGAAAGAAGCCTCACTATTTCACCAAGGGTCAAAGTTAGCAACTCTCAATTAAGAACCATAGTAAAGAGTGACTCTATGGAGACTTGAACCTTGGTTGTAGGCACTACAGAAAAGAAGCCACACCATTTCACCAAAGGATACAATAATTGTTAGTAGGATAATTGTAGTGAATTTAAATTGGATTAAGTAGATTAAAATAATTGATACATGTAAACTACTTATCAAGCACCCCTACTTTATATTTTCATATTGTTTTAACATTTGGTTGGAGATGTTAGAAATGATAGTGAAATAAAATGTGATAATTTTTATTTACTTAAGTATATTTTAGTAAATTAATTTAAGTAAAACTATATTATATAAATAATATGAAATAATTTGAGTTTAATTTTTTTTATTAATATTTATGATTCTATATTTTTTCTTTTATTAATTATGATTGAGTAAAACAATGAAATGTGTTTTACAATAAAAATTAAATTTAAAAGATTATGATTACATTTGTAAAAGATAAATGAATTTTTATTTTTTTTAATATTTCATATTTTTAATTATTTTCTATCAACATAATATAGTTTATTAATTGAATAATCAGAGAAGTGAATGCAATAGTATATTGTACGACTAGTTCAATAAAGAGGAAAGTAATACCTTCCTTTTATGACTAAGAATTCTTCAAAACTCTAATGTCTTCAAATGATTGTATTTGTGTTCTTCTAACTTATATGAGACATTTTTTTATTACATAAACAACATAGATAAAATAAAATTTAAAATAGTTTGAATCATTTTTTTTTAAATATTGAAGGGGAGTTTAAAAAGAACATGTTATAAATTGTGTTCAACTTTTTGTAGTTACTTACTATTTTTATAGTTAGGATTAAAGAAAATATTTAATAAATAAAATCAATAATTTATCTTTAAAAAGTCAAATTGATCACACTCTATTAATGAATATTTTCTTATAGTTTACATAACTTGTCATTGTGTCATATTTAGGGGGAATAAAAGTGAAGATGCAAAATTTGTTACTAATACATATAAAGTATAGAAAAGCCTAAATGAAAAGTTTTAAAAATATATAATTAGAATTATTATTATAAAAAAAAAAAATGAATGAAATGTATTAAAATGGAAAAATTTGACAATAATAGGAATAATATCACGACACCTTATCATAATACTTCCAATTTCCAAATTCACATAACATTGTTCACTTACCGACAATGTATGCTCACCCTTAATCCATGAAATCTGCTATTGTTTCCAGTGCTTTAAGCTTTCTCTCTATAACTCCATAACCATTGCTTTAGATGTCAAATTCTTTGAACTCCCACTATCAATGATCACCTTCCATACTTTTTCTACAACTCTGCTTCTAGTCTTGAGCACACTCTTTCTAACCGAATTCTCTTTGTTCTTTTGAATCCATAATTCTCTTTCTCACTAGGTTCTACTTATTCCCCAAAATGAATAATTGTGACTCGAAATGGAAAGGATAGCATGCACTTTTGGGAAAATCCTCCTTAAAATACCCATGATAGTCTACTATTTCTTAGACTAAAAATAAAATAAAATTTACATATAAGCAACATATATTTTTGTATAAAGTAGTTTATATCCTCATAAAATAGAGGAAATGTTTAACATTATTTACTTTTATATAGTTGTATCTCTTCTCTAGAATACAAAACAAATAGTAGTAACATATACTAGTATTACATTTGTTGTGAAATATAGAAATCTCATAGAGATAATCTTAGATGTCTCTCTCTTCAAGGATTAATATTTCTCTTCCTATAAATGGATATAGAAGAAAACATGAAATTAGTATAGTAGAGAAGGATAAAATACATATTGTAATGGTAGAAATATGACCAAGGGGGAACCCTCTACATAGCACCAAATACCATTATCACACATTTTAATCAGGAAGAATATAATAATCAACGGTAATAACCACCAACTTTATGCTAAATAAAGAGTGGGATGGTGTACAATAGGCACTGATCATGAGAGAAAGTGTATCTTTGTTATCTATTATTTAAATCAATGCTATTTTCATGGGGTTGATAGGTGTTGTATAATATATGTGCGAAGATGTTTAATTGAGCTTGGATTTCAATATTCATCTTCAAACTTCTTCTCGCCATATAAAAAGTTCCCACTTCCCAACCTTGGATGAATTCTTTAGTGATTTTTGGCTTTGAGTCCTTCATTTGGTCCATAAATAGAACCATCCCCCCATTTTAAAATTTTTTCTATAGCTCAAGTTCCTTTTCCCTCTTGTTACAGCTATGTGGTTCCCTTCATTTGAAATCTTCTTCCATTATACCAAAGAAATTAACATCTCCTTATAAATTACCACTCAATGTTGAAAATGCTAAATGTAGGAGAAGGGCATTAAATAACAATTACAAAGAGACCACTAATAGAGTATTGTAATTTATATGATTTGTAGGCTTTGTACTAGTGTTAAAGTACTATAATAATTGAATTTAGTGTCCTAAACACTACCTTTCACAATTAGCAAGATTTGTGATATCAATAACTTTGCTTTGCATCTTATGAAGATTAATGAGACTTGTTAAATTTTCAAAACCTTCCATTCTATCATTCCAAGAAATGGAAGAGATATAAGATACCACCGCATTTTCTAACACATCAGTAACCTTGTTAGCTTCTCTATAGATGTGACTAGTGTTAACTTTTTCGAATTTATTAAGAATACTCTTCTACATATTAAATAATATTGTTGGAAATATGATTAAGGATATTATGGGAATCTCCCTCAACCCACAATCTTCTATTGGCACTTTTCTCTACCAATCTTCTATTTATTTTGATTCTTTCAACCATCAAGTCTCGAGAGATGAAAGAGTCTATAAATAACTGATCATTCTCTTCCTTCCAAAAGTTCCATAGAACATGAGGAGAAAGAAGAATCCAAATATTCACATCTGCAACAAGTTTGTGATCTTTTCGCATCACCCAAAAATTTGTAATCTTACCTAGCATTGTCTAGCACACTTTCCACTTTTGGAGAATGTACATCCAAGTTTCCCAAGAAAGAAGACACTTCAATAAAATATGCTCCACTAATTCCAAGTCCTCTTCACAAAGGAAGAACCTATTAGTCAAAACCATACCTCTCTTTGTTAGATTTTCTATTGCAAGATTTTTCTGTTAAGATCCAACAACTAGAAGATGTTTTCTTTTCTATATAAGATATTTATTCCACACTTTTCAAAAATAGGTTAATGAATGATAAGACACACCATGAACCTACCATAGCATTCCCATCCAATATGAGTTGATCTTACACTAACCTTTTAATAACTAGAGAGTTGAGTGCCAACTTCACCTAAGAAAAGATTAGATCAATCAAAGCTAAGTCAAACTAGCTAGCATTCTGCTAGTAATCAGACACAGTTGATTCTACCTCACAGATGCATCTATCCTTAAAGTGCACAAGGTTCAAAATGAATAAAATTAGATTTTCAAAGATTCATTATCCTCCTAGAAAAATAATCCTCTGGACCCATTGCTGACTTTCTATCTAAATCTTTAGATTGATACTTTCCTCTTCTTTAATTTGTATGCCATTCCAAAATGAGTAGCCATGCACAAGATCATATGAATTGAAAAGCCCCTAATATTTAGGTCATAAATAAATATTTTCTCTTAGTGATCTTATTCCAATATTTGTCATCCAAAAAAGCCTATAGGATTTTCTTAGCTAGGAGGGCATAATTCATCATCCTAATGGATTGAACCCCCAACGCTCCATTGGGTTTAGATTCATAAAATTTCTCCCATGTGACCAAATCTAACCGTGTTTCTCTTCCACCCCTGTCTAAAGGAAACTCCATTGTATTTTGAAATTGTATCCACATACTTTCTAGGTATCTTAAATAGGCTAAGAGTATAAACTTAGAGATTTTGAAGCATTGACTTGATAAGTTGTAGTTTACTAGCTTACCTAAGCAATGCCCCTTTCTAGCCTGGTAGATTTTAATTAAATCTATCCACTAGAATCAAATAGAAAGAATTTAGGGTCTTCTTGGTTGTGGGAATATAAAATTTGGAATAGGAATACCTATTCTAGAATACTTATTCTCAAATAGAAAATGGGGTTACGTATTCCTATTCCTATTTGGTTCAACTAGAATTTGATGTGGAATTCACGGACTCAAAAGTTTATGTTTTCTAAAATTAAAAAAACTAGAATAGGAATACATATTCCAATTCCACCTATTTAGGTGGAATAGAAAATGCTCATTTTTGGGCCAAAATTGGAATACGTATTCTAATTTTATACATATTCCAATTCTATTTAGCGCATCCAAATAGAAAATTCAAAATTTTAAGAATATACATATGCCTTCTTCACTTGTATTCCCATTGCCAAAATAGGACCTCAGAAGTTTCAACCCTAATAAAATATCAAGGCAAGATGTTGGAAGATTGTTAGTTTCGTAATTCAAAATTTTATCTTAACTTGTCTATGGGTTGAGATGTTGGTGAAGTAAAGAGAACTTTTGTCCAATTTGATAAGATGATTTGTAGCCTTATAATAGATATGGAGAAAATCTTTAAATGTCTTAGATTTATTAATAATGGATTCTCCCATCATCACTATATTATCAACAGATTATTCATGCTAACACAACAAATTATTCAAAGATGGTGTAGTTCCAACAATATTACCACTTACTACCCTTGAACTTAGGAACTCTCCAAGAGTCTAAGCCATGATAGAAAACAAAATAGGAGATAGGGGACATCCTTTTCTGAAGTCTCTAGAGGTTTTGAAATTTTTTTATGACAATTAACTAGAAATGAATGCAACTAAAGAAATTCTAGCTAGTTGGTTGACTAGTTAGATGAAGTAGTTACCAAAATTGGAATTACTCAAAACATTCATCGAGAAGTCCCAATGCACCCTATTGTAAGCCTTAGAAAGATCCAATTTTTGTAGATACCCCTAACCTTAGAGCTATTAGTGGAATGAACAACTTCATGCACTTTGATAATGGAATTAGGAATCTATCTCCCTGGCACAAAACCATTTTTCTAAAAGGAAATAATCATTGGTAAAATAGAAATAATTTTCAAATTAAGTATTTTGGAGAAAAACTTATAAATGGAGTTTCACAAAATTATCTAGATCCGAAGGCATCCACAAATTTTCCTCCATCCTTTTGAGGAATGAGAATAATAAATGTCTAGTTAAATTCTTTGAGTTACTCCCTAGAGTTAAGTTATTTTTTTATGTTATTTTGTTATTAATTTTTTATAATAGAATTTATTTATAAAGGATTATTTAAATGAAAATTTTATGCACATGTGATAAGTTAACTATAAATGAATAATATTTTTTATTCTATTATAACAACTTAAATTAAAAAATTATAGGGTTATGATTATAATTCAATTTATTCATATTTAATTATACTTTAAAAAATAATTATAATACTAAATACATATCAACTAATGGTTACAAGCACAAAAATATGCTAGGGCTAGGCACTACAACATTTGGGGTCAAATTGCAATGGCAATTTGCAATGACAATGTGATTTGTTTGTGATTTTTTTGTTTTTGTTTTCGTAGGTGTCTCGGATGTCATCGTTATACCGATGTTGGTGTTGTAATTGTAATGTTCATTTGATTATAAACTAGAACAATAAATGACATTAATCATTCCCCATTTGATCAATTGTGGAGAGATGCATGCAAAAGAGTGTGGAGAGCTCTGAACGAGGGTGGAGATCAGTTGCGAAAGAGTGTGGATATAGGATTTCATTTTCATAATTTTTTCCTTTCTCTACATTTCATTATCATGTTGTGTCCTTGGTCTATGATTTTATTTCTATGTCTTGCCCCTATTATCTTCATGCCCTTTCTCTATGATTTCATTGTCATGTCATGCCCTTGTGTTCTCCATGCCCTCACTCTACAATTTTGTTACCATGTTGTTCCCTTGTGATGTTTGTGCCCTTTCTCTACATTGCCTCAGAGTGGAAGAGGAGTAAGTGTTATCTATGCCTAAATGAAACAAGTAAGAATGTGTATATCTACAATAACATAGTGTTTGTGTTTAAATCATCCCTAACAATTGTAATAGAAAAAAGGGGTGAACAACTACATTTTCTTGTATATCAATTTACTAAGATTCATCAAACATTATGCCTTTTAATCATATAAAATAGAATACTTTTATGGAGAAAAAGACAATTATTTGTCAAAAACTTTGTTACCTGAGCTAGCATATGATCTCCTTCATCAAAGACAGGTATACTAATGTATCTCATGCTCAAAATTTTTGTCATCATCCACTTTTTAAGTGTACCAGGTGTAACAATAATAATATGCTCAATAAAATATTAATGCCTTTTGATGTAATTTCCAACATCAATAAGCACAACACATGCTAAAGTATTGGATGTATGCTTGCCCATTTTTAAAAGGATGATATTTCAAATTACTGCAAAATAAAATATAGACAGAAAGAATAACAACCTACATTGCCAACTCTCTTGTTAGGCATACAAAAAGTGCCTATGGTGCATTAATCTTTGGATTAACTTTTCTCAACATACCCAGAACAAAACAAGTAGTCCTTCCAGACCCATTGTGAGCCTGAAAAATTAAATTTTGATGAGGTGATCTAATAATCATTGGAATAGTTATTTCTTGGATTTTTCTCAACTTCTGAAATTCCATCTTTGTGTAGAGACCCCTGAGTGGTTTAGATGAAAGGTTTAAATCCTCAAATATTTTTTCTAAAGTATAAGGAGTGTCCCTAGTAGCAACTTGCACTAACATTTCATCTAGAAAAAAATATTTATACTTTCAGAGAAAAGTTGTCAACATGCATGCATTGGAAAGCACTCAATGACCATCTTCTCAATGAATAGAAGATAGCCTCTACTATTTTGATAAAGGAATCTTAATAGCTCATAGTATGTATTACTATTTATCAATGATATGAAGGTTTCATATGTAACCAATCAGATATGCAAGTGTTCCCATCAAGGCTATCACATGTTCTTCATTGTTTTCATAAAGCTTTGAAATGGATCAAAAATTTAATAATTTGAATTTTGAAAGAAAGCTTGAACCTTGGCTAAGATGTAATCACTTGTAAAGACCAAAAGAAAAATAAAATCTTCATAGTGACTTGTCATGATTAACAATCTAAGCATATAAGAATTTGATTTATAAAAAGCCTTGATTTCAAATTGATTACAATTTGTGTTTTCTCCTAATCATGGAGTAGCCAATCAAAATAATAATAGCTCAAGAGCATGAGATGGTCGCCCAACCACTATCTAGACTACAATCAATTGAATGCAATTGAATCATCTGAAGACAATATTTAGGAATTGGAAAAGAAAACATTTCTTTTCCTTGAGCCAAGTTTGGTAATGTAGACTCATAATTCCACAAAAGATAGAGAAATCAATATAGCCTTGATTATGTTATTGAGTTATAGATTTCTTGTCTTAGTATGGAAACTCATTCAAGAATCCTTTGGTACTTGCTTACAAAGAAGAGACTCCAAAAATTACTACCAAAAAAGAAAATTCATTACGATGATGTAATTTTGAGTTGGGAAAAATGAACTATGTTTTTAATAATGTATTTACACTATTTGAATAAACCATTTCCCTTACTGTATTTTAATTTTTTGTGTTTTACTTCATATTTGGTTTAAGATATTTCCCTCACTATATGGTTAAAATTGAATAAAGACTAGTGAGTTTAAATCCTCTCTGTGATCTCTTTTAGTGGTAATTTATAGTAGATGTATACCCTTATTGGTTTTTGATAGTCATATAAATGCCACCAAAGACCTATGATCCATATTATTAAACTATGAGGCATGAGCTTGACTTCTTTAAAAAAGTGGTTTACAATTTAATTTTTATTCATTTGTAGGTTTGACACATTATCATTAGAATATGTTCACAAATCATGTTAGCATAATTACTAACGTCACAAATTAATATATAGATACACATACAAAGTCTTAAAAAATTGTCAAAACATTCATAAGGAGCTCTATCTAGAGAGAGAGAGAGAGAGAGAGAGAGAGAGAGAGAGAGAGAGAGAGAGAGAGAGAGAGAGAGAGAGAGAGAGAGAGAGAGAGAGTGAAAGAGAGAGAGAGAGGTTGCAATGAAAGGAGTAGCAGAGCTACCATGATATAAATGAATCACAATCTCCCTACAAAAAAAATTGAGTGGAAGAGGAGTGTTCCATAAGTTGGAATCTTCTCTCCTTGAAGAAGTCCAACCATGTAGTTAATTAAACTAAGGTGAAAGAAGAAATTTGTTGGCATTGATATGCAGCATAATCTGTCCCTTGATCAAAGAAAAGGGAAAAAAATAAAAATACTTCAAAAAACATTGTTCTTGCAAACAAACCGATATTCACATTGCCTAATTGAATTGAATGGTTTGATCAACATCTTCTGATATTTGGGGCTCTCAATTCTCTTCTCTTTATGTATGCATGTGGCCTCAAATTGAGGAACTCTTCAAATATAGAAAAATAAAAAACTATCATGAGGATAGTCATGTAGTCCATGCCCAAAGATATTCCTCCCTCTCATGGAATCACACCATGCTCATTTAGGATTGAATAAAAAATTGTACATAAATAGTTTGTGTACCCCTTGACATTCAATGTCGATCATTTTAGAAGAGGCCTTGCTTGTTTCATATATTCATTTACTATATCATCTAACTCTAAGCCACATGCCCTCTACCCCTTCTCTTGGCTCAACTTCAATTCAACCCATTATTTTCTATCCATTCTCTCAACATCTCGTACAATAGTTTTTGAAACAAGTAGAATATGAATCATTTTGATCAACAAGTACCTTGAAATTTTGCTTTATCAATTTGGAAAAGAATCATAATTTCTAGCATTGATTGAATCATTGATACCCAATATTGAAAATTCTCTAATCTTATTTTATACATACAAAAAAAAATTGGTAGCCCACCCTTAAATCCAATCAGCCTTTACAAATAAAATTCTTGAATCAATTTTCAAAATTAAACTTATGTTCCCATACATTGTATAGTAGGTTCATGCACTGAGATTTTTTTTGTTTTTTCTCCAAATTTTTCATGGAGAAATTAAATTACAAGAGATGAGCACTATGTATTGACCGATGACTATTTAATTCATAGAAAAATGGCCTTATCATTGATGTTAGAATATATTTAAAAAGTTGCAACTATGATTCAGGGACCTATTATGGTATCAAATTTATGAATTGAAGTAGTTTAAAATTGTTATGAAATCAGTTTATTCTCATGAAATGGGATTTAAAACTATTTTAAGTGCACAAATTCTCCATCCACTGATGATGGAAAGAGAAGCATAGGTAATTTCATTCTTCAACCATTAGATTACAACAAAGAAGGTGATAGTTAGAAAAAAAAAAACTTGTACAATTGGTTGTTGCAGATATAAGCAAATGCACCTTCTATGATCAATGTAATGGTCAAATAGTTATTTGTTAGAAAAAAATTCTAATCACAATAATAGCCCATCTAGTTTTTCCACAATATTGCAGTATGATTCTAATGAAAATGCCAAGTAGTCTCAATCCATCCTTCCCATGGTTTCTCATATAAATAATTATGTTGGTTTTTAAGGCAGATAGATCTTTATTAGCTATAGTTGTCCACAAGAAGTTAGGAACATAGTGAAAGGAAGATGTGCATGAAAGAATATATTTCCTTCATATGGTTTATGTGAGATTTTTGTTTCACAATATGGAAAGGAGGATCAAAGAATTATCCTAACTCTCGAGATCATGATCTACAATGAAATCATCTTGCTGAACTGTGAAGGGAACATGGACATAGAGATAAGACTTATAACTCAAGTTGATATTTGTTTTAGGATTGATTAGTTTATAATTGATTAGTTTTAGGCTAGTATTTGAGTTATTCAAGAAAGCTTTCTATTATAGAGGAAGATCCTACAATATTTCAATGTATATATTTAACTCAAACTTTGAGATTGATCAAGATTTGATTTTTTTTGGAAAAAGAGGGGTAAAAATTTGTTAAGACAGAAAGGAATACAACAAGGAGAGCTCAATAAGGAGCTCGATCAAGATTTGATTTAGTTGAATGAATTTTTTTATTTAAATTTTGTGTGTCTTATTATTTACTTGAATGTGATTAGCTGAAATGCATGATTCTATATTATACATTTTAAGTTTTCCTACTAAATTTTATAGGAATTTCAACCTTTTGACCCATGCTATACATGTGTGAAGTGACATGGTTTTTTGTTAGATAGCATATTTCCATATAATCTTTGTTATCAATTAAGTATTTAGTGATTTAAAACTTGCTACACAAATTTGATTACTTTCATCTTATCTTTTAGAACAAGCAACATAAAACACACAAAATGTAAAATCAAGTGGTTGAAATGGTGATTCTAGTCAATACATTTTACATCAACACTACTTTCCACATATTGGTTTTGTGTTATCCTTAGTTAAACAAGTTCACTACTTCCCAACTTAATTTTCAAAATGCCCCCTTTGGTCACTTTTTACTACCCTCTCTAGTAAGAAACAAACAAATTAATTTGTTGGAAATTAAGAATTTAGAAGAAAACTCATAAAAATTAATGCAATCTACTTTGGCCTAATTGGATGTTTGGAAAAGGTACCCAATAGATTCATTAGTCCTAATTTCTTACTTCTAATTGGTAAATTCATATTTCCAGATATTGGAAAGCAGCAAGAAGAAAAACTTGGACCCAACGTGTAAAACTCCCAGATCCCAAAAGTTCTACAAAGAGATGCAATTTATGTGGCAAAAGATTGTAATGCCCCGCCAAGGGATCTAAAGAATTAACCTAGAATTTTCACTAAGTTTAGAAACAGTTTTTTTTTTCATGATAGTAAACATCACATATAACTTATGCACAATAATGAAAGCAATAGCAATGTCCATCTAAAATTAAACATAACATAAGTAACGGATTACATTCTTTAAGATCCCTTAACGTTGAATTACATACATGATTCCATCTAGTACAACATCCTCATGAAATGATAAGTCCAATGTCTATACATTACATTTCAAATGCTCATTCATCCACTGTACATGTCACAGGGTATGACAAGCTCAAAAAATATACATACATAGAATAAGGTGCATCATCCTATTCTAATCCATGATACATCAAAGTAGAGATAATCACATGATACAACATCATAGAGAACATATACATCCATCATAAAGATCAAACATAATAAACTAAGTGCACGGTTCCTCCCAACCATCAATAGCATCATTAAACCATCATGGATCCTAGCTATCCCTCCATGCGTAACATTCCAAATCACCAAAGAGATCATCGGTATTACTTAATAGGAATGTCACTCCTAATAAATATAACATCATATGTAGAAGTAATCTAACATGCAAATAAAAGCATAAGATAACATCATCTAACATATGCTAATCATCAATGAAAAAGGATACATATCCACCATCATGAAAGGATGCATCAGCCACAATGTCTCAATAAATCTCAAAATGATAAGAGTGGAAAATACACTACCACCTAACCACGTGGTACCTAAGTGGTCCACTCCCACCGTGCTGAGGAGATAATCTCAAGTCCCAAACAAGCTATCAAAATCACATAGCAAATATCTTTATAAGTCCAGGAATCCTAAAAGTATACTAACTCAAAGGTTCTAAACACAAAATCTGACATCTAATCCCAGAGATACACAATGACATGTAGGAACCTACTATGCGAGTGGGAAAGTGTCATCGCAATTATCACTTACAAGTTACCCTGGTAGTTAGCTAAACTCCACGGGTCCATACTGATTTCATGTGGCCACTAGTATCCTCTCATACTGACGAGGCATACTACGGAATGCAAGGTCACAACCATGCATCTCACTACTCCCATCCTAGCTTGTACAAGCACTCAAGGCATGGGCGAAAACAAAACACTTATCTTTTTAGGTTCATTTAGTTAGTATTAGGTGTGAATGTTATCACTTATTAATCCAACTTACAATGAGTTACCCTGGCAGCCTCTTAGGGCCCCGGCCCCCATTGCAAGCCACTTCCCGTCACTACATGCAGATATCCTACCCTAATGCTCATGGACTCATAAATCTCAAAATTATAAAGATAATCCATAAAATCATCAAATATGCATAAAAACATCAAATCTCCACGAGCTAACATCCATAGAAAATCATGAACACAACAGCTCTTTATTGGCAACTGAAGTATCACTGATAATCAAATATCCAATGGTTCTCAATAACCAAAAAATATATATCTCAATCATACTGATCGAAGACTCCAAAAATGGTTGAGTCAAACATGTCACATCATGACATCATCAAAATAAATCCACATTACAGTCCCATCATGGTGACTAGAAAAATAACCAAGGATAACTGATTGATGACCAAAATAATGGTTAAGTCAAGTGTCTCATACATAAGAATCTCAATTATAACAATCAGTAATCACAACCAATACATAGAGCATTCCATCACATAACCATGGTTGGGTTTATAAAGATCGACATTAAAACATCATCATGTCACCACAATCACATAACCCCCAAGCCTTTGGTAAACGTCCTATACTAGTCAACACTAGCCAACCCAAAACCCAAAATAGTAGCATTAAGAATACACAATGTAAACACACGTTTTGGTTTGGCTAAGTTTACAACTTGAATTTAAATGTAGAGATCTCAATTTATGTTTCCAAGTTAAGAGAAAGAATTTGAAGGAACATTTATATATGAATACAAATCCATTCTTTAATTATAATTTCAATCCAAACGTTCCCCTTCCGAATCCATTTTTAATAAAACAATTAATTTTAATCATGAGCCCTTGATATATACCAATTAACAAATTCATAATTATAAAACATATAATTATATTTACATATTACATACATACTTATATATATATATATATATATATATATATATATATATATATATATATATATATATATATATATATATATATATATATATATATATATATATATATATATATATATATATATATATATACATATGAATACATATATGAATATATAAATTATTTATCATTTAACAAAATCGATTTAATCAAATTCAATTAATGCCAAATCGAATATGGCAATTTTTTTTTTTTTTAAAACAACACACACATTATTAATATAACCGCCGGTAGACAGGACCCTACGGTTGCAGGGCCTGCGGCGTCAGTGGTACTACGTACCACTGCCATCACAGTACCTGCGACGGGGTTCACTACATCCGCAGTGGGGTGTGGGTCTCGTCCCACCCCAACTCAATGCTTTAAAATGTTTATTCTTTTAACAATTGCTACATGATTTTCATTTGCGAAAAATGTTTATTAAAACATTTCTGCCCATGGGTATGTCATCTGATATTTTAACAAACATATATATATTATATACATATATATATATATATATATATATAATATATATATATAAAGGTATATGTATATATATATAAATATATACAGAATTAAAATATCACAGCATATGAGCATATATACAAATATATATATATAATTGCATATATATATATATATATATATATATATATAATTGCATATATATATATATATATATATATATATATATATATATATATATATATATATATATATATATATATATATATATATATATATATATATATATATATATATATAAACAACTTTCCAATAATTAATCTAATGGGTTTGACTATAAATTTCAACCCTAGCCCCGTGTTTTTTTGTTTTTTTATTTTATAGATCCATGCATATAAAAACTCTCAAATAAATTAATCTACCCATATTGAGAATTCACAGTAAATAATGAAATTTTTCAGAAGACATATGGAAGACACGAAGAAGACAGGAAATGCATGATGCGGAAATAGCATAAGTAAAAACACAAAAATCTACTTGGATTCTGATGCTAAATCGCTCTTCCTCAGAAGACGCATAGAGCAAGCTCCCTTCTTCAGAATTCTCAAATCCTCCAATGCTCCAATTGCACTCCAAACACTATGACTAAGCTTCTAGGAATGCCTGAATATAAAGAGCTCTTAGGAAACATCTAGAATGCTTCTAGAAACAGCTAGAAGGTGTCACCAACTAAGCATGGGTCTTTTCCAACCTTTTTGATGAGCCATAGGGTTGTAGACACCATGTGCTTGATTGATGCACTAACCTCCGTGTTGTTGACACATGAGAAATAGAAAAGTGTGTTAATTCTCATGCAAGCTTATAACTCCAATTCACCTTTTTATATAATTTCCATTTAAATATTTATAACTTTCATTTTAATTTTTATAACTTTTATTATTATTATTAATTTATTACTTTATTATTATTTTATTATTATTATTAATTTTAATTTTCTAATTTTCTTTTATTTAATTCATTTTTCCTCAATAATTCACATTTAATTAATTATAATCAAAATATCAAATAACATGATATTTAATATTAATTTTCTCAAATAATTAATTTATTAATTAAATCTATTTATTAAGACTTAATTAATAGAAAATTCACCATAGACTTCCAAGATAAAATATGAAAACCCATCATAGAGCAAATCACTCAAAATCAGTCTAAAGGGTTAAAAATCATGAATTATGTCATCCGACACATTCGGCAGGTAAAATATCCAAATACTTGTCCTACCTCACTAGGACAATTGGTTTAAAGGTTTGGGATTTGGATTTGAGAATTTATCTCCCTTCTCTTATCATTGAGATAGTATAATAGGGTACGCTCATCCTGGCAATTCAGGGAAGTCAATACCTGGTACCTGCAACCTACAGAAAAACCATGCATGTACATACAATATATATTTAATGTTAAGCTAAACAGACAATAGCAGGAAGTGGTGCATTGTGTAGATCCTAACTAAGAAGGTGACTACGACTCCCTTCCTTAACCACATCAGAAACGCCATACAATAAGAAAACACGCACACCATACACATGCAAGTATGGGGTAAGTATCCATAATAAAACACATAAGATAAACCAACCATCTAATCATCAATAATAACTGAAAATAGTATAATGATCATCATGTATGCATGAAATGTAAAATCTAAATGATCTCATCATATAACCACTGAATCCATAACATAATGTCTGATAGTGTCAAAACAATACCTCTAATCCATCAACATAAAACTAGTCTATCATAGTCTGATAATAATAACAATGTCCAAAAGAGATGTCAACGAGGGTAGGCACTACAAAGATGCTCTAGCTATTAAGACTCAAAAAATACTTATACAATCAAAGAGTACTAAATTGGATGATCATGATGACCATGTAAGTGAAGAGAAATATGAAGATTATGTAGATATAAGATGAAGATGAAATAATCAACTTCACTTAACAATAGTTAATATTTTTACTTTAATTGCTTAAAATGGTAAATTTGGAAATTGATGTTCCTTGTTTTGTCTTTGTAAATCATCCAGTTGCTAGAAACAAAGAAAATATTTTTCAAAAAAATGGCATGGACATGTTTTTTTATTTCTTTACAATTATCATTCTTTTTAATATTTAGCAAATTGAATTTTTTTTTTTATTATGTAAATCACAAATAAAGATTGTGTTTGTGTGTGTATATTTATTTTTTATTTTTTATTTTTATTTTGAAAGAAAAAATTTGTCAACATGTTGTAAGTGAGTGTGAGCAACTTGTCCTTATACTATCATGTAACCATCTTATGAGTTGTCTCACTTATATCCTCATCATTCTCATCTGTTTAACTAACGTTTAGCCAATAACCCATCTGAAAATTGGAATAATGTATAAGGTAATAAGAGAAAATAGATTTTCTATTGTGACATACTTGGAGATGACTCTAATTGAAACCAAATAAAGAATACATACTCATTTTTGATATAGCCAGAAACCATTGCTTCTTCGTAAATGAAGTTTCAATATATAACATTGACCAAATAAATTGAAGATTATAGCATTTAATATCTGAATCAGCATGCAACCATTAATGGTGTAACTGAAATAAATTATTGGGATAAAGTTTCCTATTTCAGCTAGCTAAAAGTTGTTGTGCATTACTTCCATTCTCTAGATAGAATGTCGAACATTCTGAAGATCATTGTGCATGACGGTAATTGATTGACTGTTTCATTCAATTTTCCTTTTATCAAAGGATTTTATTCTATAGGGTTGATATGGATAATTTTCTTGAGAAATAAAAAGTTATCCGGTTGGCAAGCCTTATCCCCATTGTGAAACATAAGTATGTTCCATAATTATAAATTAGTATTAAAAATTATCTTTTAAAGGTACCGTAGTTGAGGGGATACTCAAATTAAATATTTTATTTCAATATAATTATCATGTTATGAATGCATTTCTATTTTTTTTAATTTTAACAATTTTGTTTTTTTTAAAAAATTAATATTAATTGTTTTTAAATATACTTTGTATAACATTTGGAACTATTATTGGCAAGAGCCTACAAAACAACAGTAACTTGCGAGCCTCTCATGTGGGAGGTCTTGGGTTCAAATTCACTTAATATATAAAAATAATTGATTAGAACAAATAACAATAATTAATCTAGGCTTCAACCATTTATCAAAGTTGTTGCTCTTACAAAGGACTCTATTTCTTACGTTAATGTGCTCAATATTGACAATTGCACCTGTCTAGCTACAATAATGACAATGCATGTGTCATGGCAGTTGTGATTACAACTTCCAATAAAGATTGCAACCATACTGCTACCAAATACAAAACATTTTATTGTCAGTGATTTCAACATCTCCAATCATAAACATGCCAACTACACAAGCTAACACCTTGGTTGAGTAGATTTGGATACAAGATATTGATCCAAGCCTTCCTACTGTCACTCTACTAGATGCCTATTGGTCAGATCATTTGGTAGTATTTGTGCAGCTCCCACTATAGCACAAACAACAAAAATAAACTTATAATAGGGAGAAATTGCCAAAGGCTTAGAGATTGACTTGCCAAGGTATTCTTGTTCTATCTAGGATCTCGAATATTATGCAAGCCTTTCCTTGATAATACATTCTAGGAAAAAATAAACATATTCTTCCTTCCACAACTACCTTGTTTGTTTAGCTCAATAATAGACTTGGTCACTTCAGTATCATATTCAACCATTGTTATATCATTTATGCTATCTAACATTGTTCTACTCTAATAATGTACTCTAAAGTCATTACCTATTTATTTTATTGATCTAATACGAAGTTCTCACCTCATTTTATACTAATTGATAATTTTGTGCACTCCCCTAATTTGGTTTAACCTTTCCTTCATTGTGACTCCCAGGTCGAGGCCCAATTATTGTATGATATTATTTTGTTTATCTCATCGTCCCTAGGCTCACTTCATAAGCTCCATCCTCTTCCCACTCCATAAGTCAACCATACCAATCTAGTTGATTTATCCCACTAATATAACATCATATATTCTATTAGATGTTGTTCTAATTATTATCTACAACTATGCTAATGGGTGTTTCTATTTAGAAAACAACCATAACCAAATGTATCCACTAGAAAATGACTACAAATATTTATCAACCACAATAGTATGGCAATGCATGATAATTACCATTAAAAGAATACAAGGCTGCCTTTCATCCTTTTATCCTCTTTAGGAAGATACAAAAAGAGAAAAGTCGACATGTGTGAGATTATGAAGCAACAATTACTTGATAACATTGAGAGGCTGAAGAAAACCAAGAATGTACTATTTAGATTTAAGTCTCTACTAACACACTTATTCTTCCAAGTGATTAGACAATTCCTTGATATGCCATGACTTGGAATAGAGTAGAAACTAGTGTACAATGAGTTTGATAACTCACTCGATAAATTCCCCCACTATGGTATGCAAATACATACACACAATTCATACTAAATGCTTATGTTGTTGCATCCTATTGTATCTCATACATGACTAAGCAAAATACAACAATGTCCCATGCATTTCGTCAATTGTGCAAATAGAGTACTCATGCTTACAATAAAAAGGCCCAACACATATGAAAATTGCAGAATGTGATAGCCCTTATTTTCACTATGAAAAATTTAAAAATTTGATGTGAAAACAAATTGAAAATGTTGTACTCATTAGGGTTTCTTCTAATTTGTTGTCAATTTCCAATAGAAACCCTAATTTGATAGGTTTTTCCCTAGCCATATTCAAAAAAATTCCTTAACATATGATCTTGCAATGTCTTAAGGATTATGAATTTTACCCTACCATTCAACAATTTTCTTAATCCACAATCAATTTCAACCTTTACCCTAGGTTTAATTTTCAAGTAGAAGATTGTATATGATTTCTCACATATTGCTATAGCTATAGAGATAAGGCTTTAGATATTGCTATAGAATATAAAAATTGGGTTCATCAATGTGTGAAGAAAGCTCATTATCGATATGGTGATGAGAGATCAAGAAGGTATATCACTATAGATTGTGGTGATCATTAGCAACCACGATGTCATGGATTAGGCTATGGTCATGGCCAATGAGGTTGTTGATAATAGTTGTGGCAATGGGTAAAGAAAGCTAGATATGAAGCTTTTGCTATATGTTATAGCGAAGTAAATCATCGAAGATCAGTGAAATGACATTCTGTTAAAGAAAATGGTAATGAGAAATATTACATTGCTATAGGTTTTGACAATGAAGGGTCTTGGACATGTTGGGTTTCTATTGCAATAATGATAAGGAGTTAAGAGATCAAAGGAGCAGTATTTTGTTCTTATGATAAAAGAAAGGTTACGAAGGAGAAGAGGTCCTATGATCACTATACCCTAAAGTGATGGTGCCTATTAGAGGTCATGAAAGGAGATTTGTGGTATAGTGATAGGTGATGGTGCCTATCAAAGGTCATAGAAGGATATTTGGGTAAAAGTACAAATTTGTGTCACCTTTTAGGCCGACTAATCAAAATTAATGAATTTGACTAATTTCTATCTAAAAATAAATTTTGTTCAAAATGATCTAGATAAATTCATTCCAACTAATTTATATATGGTCTTACACTTTTTCAATTGGAAATGTCTATTAAATTCATGTTTTATACTAGTTTGTGTTCAATTACTAAAGAAATATAATAATTTCAAAAAACTAACATTTCAATAGCTCTTACTATTTTTTATGACTTTTTTAAGAACTTATAAAGACCATTTTATAGAGCTCAATATCAAGAATATTATCATATATATTTTATAGTGTTTTAATTAGATATAGTATATTATAATTTTAAAAAATCTACATGCACATTTTTTTAACACTCGTAAAGATGTCAATTTTGAGAAAGAAAAAATATTAAATCATATTAAAAAAAATTGAAACTTTGATGTCAATTTTGAGAAAGAAAAAATGTTAAATCATATTAAAAAAAAATTAAACTTACATGATGTTCTAGAAGAGAGAGTTATCTTCTAGAACGTATAATTTTTATTCTGGTCAAAGTATACATTTTTTTAAAAATGTGGTGGGAGGTGAAAACTATTGATTTTAGGTGAGTTAAAATTTCAATCATTATTAAAGAGAAAATATAGGTCTAAAGAAAATTTTTATTTTTGAATGTTCTAGATATATATATTATCTATATAACATAGTCTGAGATCAAGGGAAATAAGTTTATTTCCATATAGTTTTGTGGTGGGAAGTAGACCCCTAATTTTCAACATTTTTTAGTAACTAAAAAAATTTCTATAAAAATTATGAAAATATATCAATACTTATTCCAAATAATTTTTAAAAATAATAATCCTAAACTTGATCAATTTATGTGCATTTCATTAGTTTAGATCATTTTTAAATTCTAAATAATAATACCAGTTTTATATCATTGAAGTTGACCAGTTATATTTTTGTTAGTCTTTTCTTTCACAATAGGGTGACATAGGTTTGTGCTTTCAGCCATTTGTGGCACAATGATTAGCAATGGTACCTATCAAAGGTCACAGAAGGAGATTTGTGATATAGTGAGAAGTGATGGTAGTTATCAAAGGTCATGAAAGGAGATTTGTGGTATAGTGATGAGCGATAGTGTCATTTCTATTTCTATAAAGACAAAATGGAGACGCTACCAGTTACATTCAGCCTATGTCCATCTTTGAGGAGCTCAAAGCTACTATATTATGAGATTATAACTACTTTGAGCGCTAAATGGGAAATCACAAGGAGTTTGTGATGGATTTAGCCTTGTGTTGATATGTCGTGTGCTAATCACCTATAGAGGTCATTGTAGCAAGGGAAGACCTACTACTAAAGATGCTACATGTTTCACCAATTTCCAAAGAGACCTATACAAATGATAGACAAGGAAGAAGACATGTATGAACTACCAAATTTGTGCAAGAAGCTTGATCAAACCTCTAGTTGGCACACAGTCCTAAGGAAAGGTTATTACTATTTATCCCACATTCATATAGTGAGAGGCCTTTTAGATATTTAAATACATGAACACAAAAACCATAATTTTCTCGAGGTATGAGCCTTTTGAGACATAAAGCTCACGCATGGGGTCCATACTCACCCGGATGGACAATTGGAGAAAATGCAAGAAATTTTGAACCAAAGTGTAGGTGATAGATGACCTAATGTTAACAGTGACAAGGCAGATAGGATGATAGACTATGAGGTGCCATGTGGCACGTAATTCAAGGTGGGCTTGTTGCAAAGTTGTACATGGTTAGTGTGGCAGTTAAAGGGCAACTTTGCAATAGTTAATGTGCAGTTAGTATAAATAGTTTTGAGGGTTTGATCAAGGAAATTGCAACATCATGGGATAGACCAGATGGTTAGAGGATGTGGCTATGCAGTCGTGAAGCAGTGGTCAATGTAGCTTCACATGGAGAAAGAGCAATTAGCATTAAATAGTTATGATGTTCCACTTAAGCCACCAGTGGTTAGACACAACATCACAAGGATAACTGCACCATCAGCCTAAACTATTGTGACGTATCAAAAATGGTTGTGTGCCACTTCACAAGGTTATGATAATTCTTGAGAAAAGAGGGTACAAAGTTGTGCGGTTGCATAATATGGCATAATGGGTCTAGGTGGCAGATTAATAGACATGACATGGATGTAAGGACCAATCTTGATGTGACACATGGAGCTCATTAGCAATCAACTGGAGATTTGAATGAGGTAGAATAAGGAAACAAAAGACCTAGATGAAGTTAAAGGCATTGAATGGCCTATCAAAAGGGAGATTTATGTATGGGAAGCGGTGGGGGAAATTAAGGCTCTACCAGCAAGGATTAGTTAAAGAATTTCAACAAAATGGTAGATGAGACAAAGGGTAAAGAAAAGGGGCAAGGAAAGAGACAAACAACTAAAGAAAAATATAAATATGCTAAAGATGCCTACAAAAAGGGCCACTTGCAAATTTTTCAACTACATCCTAGTTTTGATTTAAGTATAGAGAATGTTTGTATAAGTAACACGAGAAATATCTTTGTATTTTTTTTTCCAATAGAATTTTGACATTTATCCTTTCATCTGAAGCTTGTTGAAATCCTTCCTATAAAAGGATTTCCAAGATGTGGAGTGAGGGTTCAAAGTCTATATAATTTTTAGTGTTTATGCTATCTGCAATTGGTCCAATTTTTATGTCAATTGTATGTTATTTCAAATTTGCATACTAAAGACATAATGAAAAGTGAATGAGATAATTTATCATATTTTGAGTTATATTCTGAGTATTACACCAGTGATGTATTATTTTCAAAGAATATTAATACAAAGAGGGAGTTCTAAGTATTTTTGTCTGTGAGCTCTATCTCCTTTTTCATATGCTTGTTATTTTGGGATTGAATGAGCAAAGTTCATGCAATTTAATGCAACTAGGATTAGTTGTATGTCAATTTATTATTTCTTTCAACTCAAGGAATTAAGTAAATGCTTCCATAAATTGATAGGATTTCTAGGCATATGAGAGGGATATCATAAGAATGGAGTGACAGATTAACAAGTGGTGATTTTAATTGCAAGTCAATTATTTACTGGTGTGACTCTATATAGTAATGGATAACGCACTGGTCATAAGTTGTGATGCAAACTAATGCAATTATTTGGTTACATAAAACACATTCAAATCAAAAACAATATTTACTTTATGTAATGAATAATTAAATTGTTGGTCATTATGTATTTGTAATAGCTTTCCACTAAGTTATAGTTGGCTACTGTAATCAAGGAGTTAATTTCAAGTCCAAGAAGATTGTTGACCATTTTCTGCTATAAGGGATAGATCTGGAAAGAAGAGTATGAGTGAATAAGATTAGAAGAAGAGAATCATAGAGTAAATCATTTCAATCCCTAGGGTGCACCCACCTTGGCCCATGCAGAGCCTAAAGTATATAGAGTCTTTGTGTTCTTTTGAAGTTGGTCTAGATCTAAGATAAATTTGGTTGAATATAGGAAATAGATAATCCTTAGATTAATTTTTATCTTTAGTATCCTAGTACTGGGTTTGTGCAACCTGGTAGTTTTAAAACACCAACAGAATGCATTGTTAAACTACCAACAAATGTCTAGTCACCAAGTTGTCCACATTATTCTCTCACTGCCATTAACTAGGAGGTCAAGGAAAGTAGTTATCATTTAGAAAACATTATGTGCACCTCAACAATTGACAAATACACATAAGGTCCAAAACATTTAGAAATTTTATTATTAGTTGAAAATATAGAATACAATGACCTAAGAGAAGGTGTGACCATGCCAAAGGGTTCCTTCAACAAGAAGCAGGTCTTGGTTTGGAAACTACAATAGTTATGAATGTGGATTAGTAAACTCTTGGTTTAAGCTAGGAAATAGTAGGAAGAAATCATATAGGTTCTAGTATAAAAATCAAAATGAAACTTGGTATCTAGCCTTGAAATGCATAGGCAATTCTAAAGTCAAGGCTTCTGAAAATTCTCTAGTGGGAATCAGAAAATCATAATATAAAGTAGATATAGATAGTATCACCAACAGAAGTATTGAGATTATTTTCAAGGCAATTCACATGGTCAAGATAAGGAAACAAGAATAAAGAAGACAACTAAAATGAAGGATCTAGGATACAAATATTAACAAAGAGCTTGAATTTTATTTTAGAAATTAAATTTAAAGGCAACATTCATATGGATAATTTTTTTATCCAAATCCTAATTTCTCTTACTTTATACAAATATGATAATCTTTAATAAAATATAGAAAACCTATTAAATATATTTTTACAATATTTTGAAATTTATTTGAAGATATATCATAATGATGGAAGATTAATTGCAATAGTAAAAAACTACAATACTAATATTAAAAAGTCAATTTTGTTGCTATAAAGTTTGCATATTATACTTTATTGAATAAAATTTTAGAATATAGATTAATATTATATAATAGATAAATTTAATTTTGATGATATCAATAAAATATTCAAACATGATGTATGAATTCCAATTTGATATCATATTCCTTAAAATTAAGAAATGAAGACAAACATTATCGATCAAAATTTAAAAATATTATATATTTTAATCTTATATTCATGTCTTGATCCTATATTCCCAAAATATAACATATATGACTATTTCCTAGGGATTCTTCAATAACAAGTGATTAATCCTTAACATTATAAACCAATCACGAATAAAATACTTGGTAGTTTCTTTAGTGTGTTTTGAAATAATTGAACTTTTTTAAATCAGTAACTGGATTTGAGCTCAGTCTTCTTGGCACCTACTAATTAGAAATTTCTACTATTTGTAGAAGCCTATTTGGTTCCCAATGGGAAAGAATGAACACCTTCAAAGGCACACACAATTTTAAAAGTGGTTCCCAAAATAGAAACTTTTAGCTTGGGATTATGGTCACTTATAGAGTATAGAAACAATTGGTGAATAGACAATGACTTGGGTTGGATGCAGAGGACAACTGGACACTTGGAGTGGACTGTAGGGCATTAGTTTGTAAGATGCCGGAATGGGTTTTAGTTCCATCATTTTAGCTCATATGGTTTTTATGGTACTAGTAGTGCTTGCCTCTATGCAAAGTGATTTTATTGCCTATGATTCGGTGCATTTAGGACTAATCTTGGACACAAATTATAGGCATGGTAGAAGCATTGATAGAAAGTATTACAAATAAGATAGACAGATGAAATGCACATGATGCATGGGTATTAGAAAAATAAAATGAAAACAAATGACGAAGACTTTTCTGCAAGCAATAGAAATATCCAATTTAAGGAGTGTATAAAACATGATCAGGGAATATTAGTTACAAATATTGGGTCTATGTAAATTGTAAATAGGGTTTATCTAATAATATGAATTAAAATGAATTTCCAATTGAAAATTTGAACTATTGCTCTTCTTTTGAGGACATCAAAATATATTGAACATTATTCTTGCAATTAAAATATTGGAATATATTTTTTAGTTTATATATATTTTATGTCATTCAATATGTTTCTTGGATTTTGAAAAATGTTAACAATGACATATTGAAATTAGTCAGTTGCCCTTGAGCCAAACACCCACCTACCCACCTATCACATTAAACTCAATAGGTGAGTTTGAAATCCAAAAAGAGAGGAAAGTTTTTGAGACAAGTCAAAATGGAATGAAGTCTCATTCATTCATTTTGTTTGAAGCAATGATTGCCCTAGGCGTTATTGCATGCAATCCTTCAGTGCTATATGTTTATAGCAATTGTAGATTTAAATTATTTTGGTTCTAGTTGAAGCCCTATGCTCCCATATTTGTATTTAGTTGAATTAGTTTATAGATAGAAAACAAGCAGGTAGCCATATTAGTCAATCAAGTCTCTTGACTCATTATTGTCTTCTTTCTATATATTTTGTATTGCATTGAGTGTTTGAGAAGATATCTCTATGTTTTAATGGTGGAATAGTCTAGACAATTAGTCTGTTGGTAGCTCACTCAGTTCCCTTTGCTAGCCAACCCCATGTGTTAACTTGGTCAACTTTGCGTGTGTTGTCGAGTTACAACCGAGTCTACTAAGTTCCCTTTGACCAAGTTCACTCGTTCACAATTGTCACCGAGCTCTTTCTTTGGTGACTGACCTCACAGGGATCCCATTGAGTCGAGTTTACTTGGTACCCACTACTTGTCATTCAGCATTAACTGTCTGCCGAGCAAGATTTTTAATTTGTGAATTTATACTTCTCACATGACAGTCACAAATAAACCTCTATATTACATCATGATGTAAATTTTTAGAACTCTTGATTAAATATGAAACCCATCATTGGTAACTATTTTTGGAAGTGAGCAGCAAGCAAGAAAAGGCTGAAGGACAACATCAAGGATGGTGGATGGTGGATCATTATAGTGAGAACACAGAAGCTTATGACCAGCATGCTTCTAGCAAGTAACAGTTTGTAATTGGCATTCTTCTTTTTTGGCAGGACAAATATCTAAGTTAAGAAAAGATTTGTAAGTTAGAAATCTTCAAACTATCTTTTGCTTTTAAGTTTAGAATACAATTTAGAGTGGGAAATATATGAAGTTTCGATTGATTTATCATAGTAGGGAGATCCTGAAAATATATATGCGGAAGTATAGGCTTATTAGAAATGGGAAAATGTATATGTTGAAGTATAGACATATATTACTTTCATCCAGTCAAAGAGAACAATAAATGGCTCAGAAGCTAGGAATGCGGGTGATCATCCCATCCCATAGAAAATCTAAGCCATATCCCTGATGTTGAAATCTCATCCGGGGCAGCACAACATAATACATACTACCAACACTGAAGGACTCTGACAAGCTTAAACTATTTTCTCTTCGTTATGAATCAGGGCCCAACAAAACCCCGGCGCCATTCTATAGGCATTCTGTGGGCTGGCCGTCTAGTCCTCGTTGCCCACCGAGGGCATAACAGAGAGGTCTAAGGATATTTTAAAGACAGTCAAAACATTTCATAAAATGCACGAATTGGGAATCAAACCAAATGTAGTCATATTTTCTTTCATTCTCAATGTTTGCAAGTGCAATCTATTTCCTTTTTCCAATTTTGATATAGGGGTATTCTGTGAAATATGCAGGTCCCCTCTCATTGATGTGAGAGTAAACCCATTTACAAGTATGCACCATTTGAAGATATGTACAAGAATCTACTCGACAATTATATAGTTCACAAATTATAGTTCAGGTTATAAGGGAAATATTAACATAAAGTCTAGAGTTTTGTTTATATTCTTACCAATTGTACAGTTTGTAGGGAGGATAGTGGAGTTTGTCATGCATGAAACAGGGACAAAATGTACTAAAGAGAAAATAAAGTCAAACTTTTTATCTTTCCATGTAGTGATTTTTTTCTAATTTTTTTGTTGTTTTTGACTACAAACTATGCAGATCATAAAGATCACATGCTGAAATTTTTTATTTTTTGAAAATTTGTCAACTGTACAGTTTGTAAGGAAGACAACCGAATCCATCATACATTCCTACCGCCCAACAAATTTAATTTTAATAAGCTATGACATTGTTTTGTGATGTATTTTAGTCGGGCAACAGTCTTTTGAGTCACACAAGGAGCTGAGACTAAGCTCCCCGTATATCTTCCAAGGTTTATGGTTCAGAAGATTGTCTACTCTATTAGAATTTAGGAGAGATGAAGCTCTCATTGATGGGCTCACTGGCAGTAAAATGAGCTTCAAAGTAAGGTTCAATTCTTGGCGGAACCGTTTTCATGATAATGGATGTCTTGCTTGACATAAATGAAATACTACAAGTACCTTTGAAGTAGTAAATTGATAATGGGTCATCCTGGTTGACAGAAATGGGATATTATAAGAGCCTTTCAATAATTTATATGTTCAAAAGTTTGAATAACTATGAGCCTTTGAACAACCTACGATTAGAAGTACTATATACAATAATTAAACACGTGCATTCTATTCAGATTTTGTAATAAGTATCTTCATTTGATTGATGAATATCAAAGTCTCCCACTGCAATCAGTAGTACTATATACAATGATTAATCACATACATTCTATACTAATTTTGTAATAAGTATCTTCTTTTGGTTACACTAATTTTGTAAGCTTTGCTTCATTGTTGTTGGCAGGTTTAAAAAAAATCTTTGCTAATACTTGAAGGAATCTTCATCCTTAAGACTTTGACTCAAATATATAAACGTTGATCCTTAGTCCATGTATAATGGGATAGCGGTGGAGCTGTGTGGGATGTCATATGTAGAATTAGTCCAGTGCAAAGAAAGGCCAAAGCTCATTAATGCACTTTGAGAATTTAAATAGTTTTCATAATAGATTTCCTCAAGCTCAACGATGTAACTCAGAAGATGTTCTTCCAGGCACTTTGAAGCATTCATAAATCATTCGAAAAAGATAGTAAATACATCAGTGGGAATGGAGCAAACAAATACTTTACTTGTGAGCAATGAAAATCATTTCACATTGGAGATAAACATCCATTTTGAATGTGAAATTAACCATAAGAATTTGGTAAGGCATGTTCTTTCTCTTCTTGTCTGAAATCAAACATCCCTAGCAAACCAAAGGGTTTATGGGAGACAACAAATTAGTTTCTCTTATTTCAAAAAAATTGGCATTCAAATGCTGATAGATCCAGTTATCTTTTAAAATATTGAAGTATTTATTTTCTTTTTTTTTGCACTACACAAAGAAATGAAAGAAATGATAATAGAAAACAGAATTGACAACTACCCCCACTTAATATAATTTTGGACTTTAATCTCATAATAATTTCATATTATGCTAAATTCATCAACTATCTAAGAGCATGTTTCTATTGTATTGAATCTTTTGTGGCATCAAGCTGAAAATATGCATATTCAAATGCTGATAAATCCAATTATCTTTTAAAACATTGTAGTACTTCTTTCACCTTTTATTGCACTGCACACAGAAATGAGAATATAAAAGTGAATTGACAACTACTCTCACTTAATATAACTTTGGGCTTGAATCTTAGAAATGTCATATTATGCTAAATTCAACAATTATATAAGAGCATGTTTCTTGAGTCCAATATTTTGTGGCATCCAACTGAAAATGTGAATATGGAAAATCAAAGATACAAATTTCTAATACTCATGACTAAGATGCATTAAACACAATATATGATCTTTGGTGTTTAGGCCACAAAGTTATATTTATGAACTGTTGTGATATGTCAAATATGGCTTTAAAGACTCAAAATATGAACTAGGAAGTTTCTATTCTATAAGAGTTGTGTTTAGGTTGTGCATAGATCAGGTGGAATGGACGTCTTTTTCTAAGTTGATTTTTATGGCAACGAAATAAAAAGACTACTGTCAAAATCACCCCCAACCAATAGAAATGCAGTAAGAAAGTGGATTTTATGGAATTGTTTTAATGTTTTCTCCCACCTCTAAAACAGAGACTAATTAAGAAGTTTGGTGAAAACATTAATTCCAGCCTACGGAAGGCAGGGATTAATAATATCATAGTTCTTACAACATTTAGTTTAACCAAAATTTTATAAATCTAGCATGTGTAAATGCCATCACCATCTAATGAGAAATCACTCATATCCACCATATTCTTCATTTGTACAATGGAAACCAATACATTAAGGTAATGATTTAAAACACATTTTCTTAGAGAATATCATAACTAAACAAAAACTTTTGGGATAGAGATTCCTGTTTTGGGACGCACAACCTACATTTCTCTTGATTAAAACAATCTCGGAAAAGAAGACAGTAGAATATATTTTATGCATTCCTTTGTATTCAGAATATCATTGTGCATGACAGTAAGGTCCCGTTTGGTTGCAGGAATATGAGTGGAATAAGAAAACGAAATTAGAATATGTTTTATATTCGTTGTTTGGTAAGCTCAATCGAAATTGGGAATAGGAAGACATATTCCAATTTTGCCCCTAAAATGAGCACATGTCTATGCCAAAAAATATCTGTTATTGGAATAGGCCATTTCCATTAAAAATATATATATATATATATATATATTTTAATTTTTTTTTTTTTGTTTTTTTTTTTTTTAATTTTTTTTTTTTTTTTTTAAATTTTTTTTTTTTTAAATTTTTTTTTTTTTTAAAATTTTTTTTTCGATTTTTTTTTTTTAATTTCTTTTTTTTACTTTTACTTTTTGATTTTTTTTA
Source organism: Cupressus sempervirens (assembly GCA_028749045.1). Lineage (NCBI taxonomy): Eukaryota > Viridiplantae > Streptophyta > Pinopsida > Cupressales > Cupressaceae > Cupressus > Cupressus sempervirens. The sequence continues at coordinate 319,694,628 of CM053793.1, read as the reverse complement.
AAATTTTTTTTAAAAAAATTATATCTATTTGTTTAAAAAAATGAAACTGAAAATGAATTAACTAAAAAAATAATAAATTTTTTAAAAAAATTTAAAAATACAAAACTTAACCTTATTCCTATTCTATTGTTGTACAACCAAACAATAGATTAACATATTCCAAGTCGAATTCCAAGTGCACCAAACATGATTGGAATTGCCTATTTCTATTCCCACTCCTCATTTCCATTCCCATTCCATTTTTCTATTCTAATTTTCTATTCCTATGCCAGCAACCAAACGGGGCCTAAGTTTGATTGCCAAACGATAATTGTGATTTCTTGTCTCTTTCAGTTTTTCTCTTATGAGGAGATTTTATTTTGCAAGGAACGATTTCTATCTCACTAAAAATAAACCAACCAGTTGGTAATTTTATTGCCAATATAGAATATCATTTAAAAGATATGTATAACATAAGTCATCTTTCCAAATTCCACCAAAAAAGTATTTCTTATCTTTTCATTTTATTAGGGTTAAAACAACTCAATGAAAAGTTCAAAATTATTTTAGAAAATATAGAGAACTTCACAGAGATGGAAAGAGAAACATCAATTTTTTTATTCAAAGACAAAACTACAAAAATATTACTTGAGTTAGGATTTTGTTTATTTTAATATATTATTCTTTTTAATTATTGATTATTTAAATATAGATTGAGTTATGTATCTATAGTGATATAAGTTTTTATCTATTTTTAGAAGGAGTTGTCTATTCTAAATACTAACACTTATATTCAATGATAAGCAGATATATATTTGATCTGAACGCATAATTTAAGTTTTATATAACAAAAGTAATTGTATAAGAAAATGAAAGTATACAAACATGTATCATTTTTTGTATTTGTGTATTTTGGAGGTCTCCTTCACTTTTCCAAAATGAGTGCAATAGCTTTGTATCAATCAAAACTAACCTTTCTTTCATAAGTTAAATAATTCTAAAGCTTTAATTTTTTTTTTTAATATTATATAATTTATTTATCTTAGATATGACCTCAATTTGTTTTACATTATAATCATATTTTCATTCATAAAGTTTTACTAGGTACTAAAACAATAGTAAAACTATTTATTAAATATAATTACTATTTATACATATTAACCATAAAAGATGAAGATCACATACTAGAATGTGAGAGGGCTGAATAGCCCTAGGAAGTAGTACAAAATCAAATAGAAGATCATTGAACTTAATGTAGGAGTTGATAAAATCCAACTCTAGAGCTCACCAAGATCACCTGCATGCAAAAAACTTGTCGAAGGGAAACCAAGAAGGAAAAGGTGGAGCTTGAAAAAATTCTAAATGGACATGATAGAGAACATATTGCAAAACAATAAAAATGTATTTACAATGAAAATGAGTTGAGTTATGAATTTACAATGAGAGAGAGACCACTTATAAAGGCCTCAAGGAAGCTTGTAGAACAAGCTAGAAAGAGGTAGAAGATAAGGTTGACAACCAAGCATCCACAAAAAGGTGGAACATGCTAAAAGGGAAAAAACTCTTGTGTTGTCAACAATTCATCACTACATGTATTAAATACTAATAATTAAATAAATGCATTAACATAAGTAAGCTTAAGTAAATAGAATAAATAATTAATTATTTACTCTAACACCCCCCTTTAAGTGCAACTTAGGGGAATACCTTAAGCTCACAAAATTAAGATGAAATGTAGAATGGGCCCCAACATCAAGGCTATGTTAGGTACCCATGTACAATGCAGAGAAATGCAACCTCTAAAAATGGAGAAAGAGGGAAAACCACATGGAAAAATTTCTCCCCCTAAAGGAGGTAAGAACCTACTGAAGAATTAAAGAAGCCTCCAACTAGGGGAATGTCCCCTAAAACAAGAACAAAGAGTGATCATGAAGAGCAACACTAAAGCGTGAAGAAGCCGCAAAGTCTACCTTCTAAAAGAAACTGTTGATTTGAAGAACCTCCATGGAAGAAGGAGGCATGAACTGAGCATGTCTATATGGTAGATGATCAATCTCACCAAAATGAATAGGTAGCCAACCACTACAATCACCTCGTATATAGGATCAACCATTGAATACATAGCTCACACTATCAAACCATCGAACCAAGGATGCATTAGAATAACAACATAAACCCCCCTTAATGTAGACAAGGTGAGATGACAAGCAACTGAGAAGGTGGGCCAAAATCCTTTGTAAATAGGACCAAGAGTGACAAGAGAGGAAGAGTTACAAACACCTATAAAGACACGGTCACACCGACACTGCATGGGGCTAATGTCATGGAAGAGACACTCACTTGACAAAGGGAGAAAATCTAAAATAGCAAACAACTATCCCCCCCATGGGGCTTTATAAAAATAGTGCAAGTACAACTATCTCAAAAAGCAACGTTCATGAACTCGAAATGCAAAAGTAAAATTTTATCTCAGGGCATATACAAAAGAGCTTACAAATGATGTCTACAATGATCAGAACAGAAAAAAAGCTGATACAAAAGATAAGATAGCCCAAAACAAAAGAAACCATGCCAAAAAAATGATCATGAGACCTAAAACACCCAAGATATCCACCATAGAGCAAAAATGCCAAAAATATGATAGAAAGAACATAGGCCAAAATCCAAGGAAAAAGACTACATTTCTAAAAAGGTGACAAAATTAGCTTTCCAAAAATAATGTTTTCAAAAAATTGACATGGGATGCAAAAGATATGCATGTTAGAGTGAAAAAATAAACTTTGGACTTCAACTAGAAAAACAGACAAAAAAACTGCATCAAAACCTAAAAATACCTACACCAATGTCTTCGTCTAGAAACCAACTTTCCAGCACCTCTTTTGGATTGAAAAAATACCTCTATATGCTCAAGTTATGGCAAAAAAATTGAAGATACATCCAAAATGACCCTAAAGGAGATGTGCAAGAGGCATTCTAATGCAGTGTTCATATCAGCATTTTGGGAGCTTAAAATTGACAGCTTGAAGGCCATCTCTACAAAAAAGAAACCTACGTGGTAGGTATGGCTAACATAGATGCCACATGGAAAAATGGTGATGTGGTAGGGGCCACGTGGCAGTCCTACCACATGTCACATGCATAAATGCTAACTATGCAAACGAACCATGCTAGCAGGTTGATAGTTCATAGAGGTGGCATGCAGAGCTGTCAATAGCTAACTATACATGAAAAATCCATGCGTCACTAAGTTGGCACTGATTAGATAGGATAGGGTAGAACTAAGGAGGAGTGAAGCGACATACTGGTCACAAAACCTGAGTGGAGTGGCAGAAAAGGGTGTCACTGCTAGCGAAGGGTTGTGGATGGGGCCTTGGGGTGGTGTTGCCAGTTGTAGCCGCTATAGGATACACATGGGTGACATAGTGGTGGCCCCATGGTGGCATGGCGGTGGTGGCCTGCCTATTATTTTTTATTTTTTTTCTGCTCTACGTATTTGTATAGTCTGTATGAAAAGCCCTCCAAGTAAAAAAAATTTGCCTCCCGGAGCCCTATCTCCAAAATTGACAAATTTTATATGAATCCTAACTATAAACGGCCTTCCAGATCCAATGGAAGCATCCGTTTGAGCCCAAAGTGCTCTAAAAAAATTCTCTTCCCCCAATTTGAAAAAAAAAGCACAAACAAACTAGGGTTTGTGTCTCCGAATCGTGGCTTCAAAAATCTTTCAACAAAGCAGCAACAGGGAGGCTCTAATACCATGTAGGAGTTGATAAAATCCAACTCCACAACTCACCAAGATCACCTACATGCAAACAACCTATCAAAGGAAAACCAAGAAGGTAGAGGTGGAGCTTGAAAAAACCCTAAACGGACATGATAGAGAACATATTGTAAAACAACGAAAAATGTATTTACAATGAAAATGAGTTGAGTTATGAATTTACAATGAGAAAGAGACTGCTTATAAAGACCTCAAGGAAGCTTTTAGAAAAAGCTAGAAAGAGGTAGAAGATAAGGTTGACAACCAAGCATCTACAAAAAGGTGGAACATGATAGAAGGGAAAAAACTCTTGTGTTGTCAACAACTCATCACTACATGCATTAAATACTAAATATTAAATAAATGTGTTAATCTAAGTAAGCTTAAGTAAATAGAATAAATAATTAATAATTAATTAATTATTTACTTTAACACTTAACACTGATATGATTCTTTTGTAAGAAGTGAAAATGACTATGTAAATATTTTCAAATGACTAATTATATTTGGCCAGGTGCTAAATATACCTATAGTGATGCTAATGGAGCTTTTGGTGGCATTTCTATAATATGGAATCTGGATAGGGCTGTGGGCACAAATATTTTCATCAACACCCATTTTGTTGCCACAAATTTCACCACCCAAACTCGACTCGCAGTTGGACTATTTTTAATTTTTATGCCTCCAACATTCATAATGGTAGGCTTGTTGTCTAGAATGAGGCTACCACTATGGCTGATTCCATGAGACAAGGAACTTTTTTTCCTATGGGTAACTTTAACACCCCATTGCACCCTTCGAAGAAATTGGGGGGATTGGAGGATTGGAGGATAGCATGTAGGACTTGGAGGATTTTTTGAGAAGAAATGATCTTATTGATATTAATCAGTAGGGTTCTACTTGCACTTGGTCCAATAATAGACTAGGGGAAAACTTGATTCAAGTTAGGCTTAATAGGGCTCTAGTCTCTTCCAGATGGGACATTCTCTAACACACCTCCCTAAAAGCTTATCTGAGGACCATCTTAGAGCATTCTATGATGCTTCTCTCTAGGACACAAAGTGCTACTAGATGAAGGCCTTTTAGGTATGAGATCATGTGACACTCACATAATGAATTTAGAGATTGTATTGTATGATAGTGGAAGGATTTGGTGGAAGGCACGACCATGTTCCACATTGATAGAAAACTTGATAGAATCAGAAAGAGATAAGAGAATGGAGCAAATCCTTGTTTGGGATTTTCTCCAAGGATAAGAAGGTAACTAAAAAGTTGGAAGCTCTCCAAGTGCAATTTGCACAAAGCAATGTGCAGATTGAGTAGCAACAACAAGAGAGGGAGTGTAGAGAGAAATGGAAAATCTGCCTAAATAGAGAGGAATTATTCTAGAAACAAAGGTCTAGGGTCTGATGGTTGAAGTAGAGAGATAGAAACATGATTTTTTTTCATAGATTTGCCTCAAGAAGGAAAAAGAGAAACACTATCAACATGTTGATGTATGATAATGACCACAAGGTCACTAATATGGAACAAATAGAAGATAAAGTCAATTCCTATTTCCAAGAAATGTACAACCCCCTGACTACCCAGGTTAATAGAAACTTACAAAGTGATATCCTAAGGGCATTCCAATGGATGATTAGTGACTAGATGAATGAAAAGATGGTGTGCAAGGTCAAAGAAGAGGAAGCCAGAATGGTTGTCATTAGTATGGATCAATATAAAGCCTAGGTCCTGATGGGTTTCCTCCTCCTTTCTTCAAGGAATTTAGGGACGTTATTAAGTATGATGTCATCCATGTAGCTGGTGACTTTTTTAGGACAAGAAAGTTGTTGAAGGAACTTAACTAGACCTTCATTGTTCTCATTCTTAAGATGGAGGACCCTCAAAGACTGGAAGACTTTAGAGCCATTAGCCTTTGTAACACAATTTATAAGGTTCTTGCTAAGGTTATGGTAAATCTTATCAAGCCACTCTTGGAGAAATTCATTGGCCCCTTTCAAAATGGCTTTGTGCCTAGGAGACAAATTCTTGACACAATTATAACTATCCATGAGGTAATACATTGTATGAAAATGTCTAGGAACCCAGGGATGACACTAAAATTGGATATTTCCAAAGCCAATGATAAGGTCAGGCATGAATTCCTCTTTTCTATTCTTTCTAAACTTGGCTTTCATGAGAAGGCTAAAAGTATTATAAAAAATGTTGTTACCTCTATTACTTTCTTGATGATCATTAATGGAGCCCTTGGCAATTTCTTCTCTTTCTCCTAAGGTCTTCACCAAGGTAACCCTCTATCTCCCTACCTCTTTATTATTGTAGCAGAAGTTCTAAGAAGAAATTTAGTTTCTATGACTAACTCTGGTTGAATTAAGGGTATTAAACTTGCCTCTTGGTACCCCCCACAAATCATTCAACAATTTTTGGATGATACTTTCTTATTTGGCATCTCCTCCATCCATGCAGCCAAAGAATGGAAGGACACCTTGAATTAGTATGCACTGGTCTCTAGTCAATGCATAAATTACTAGAAAAGAAAAGTCTTTTTCTTTAACACCATTGTCAATTTGAGAGAAAAGGTGATAGGTATTGTTGGTTGTCAGGAGGCATCCCTCTCAGATACTTATCTTGGTCTACTGCTTACAATAAAGGAAGTCCTTGATCATTTTGGAATGATCTAGTTGAATGCTTCCAAAAAAAGATGGTGGGTTGAAAAGGAAAAAAACTTGAGTAATGTTGGGAAACTCTAACTTTTGTTCACCTCCCTACAAGGCATCCCAGTGTATTCCTCTCCATTTTCAAAATCCCTAGTAGGTTCAGAGACATTATTGAGAAGATCCAACAAAACTTCTTATGGTATGGTGCTAAAGAGAAGTCAACAATAAATTTAGTTAGCTGGGAGAAAGTATCTCAACTGAAAGCTCTTGGAGGTATGAATTTAAGAGGAATATGAAACTTGAATAAGATCCTATAAATAAAAATTGGTTGGAAATTGGTGAGCTCCCAAGGTAGCTAGTGTAACATTATGAAGGCTAAATATCTTAGAAGATTGTGTCCCCACCAATTCACTTGGGCACATGATCTCCCCTAGGGCTCCAAGATCTAGCACAATGTGGTTAACACCTAAAAGTTCTTGAAAAGGGGATGTCACTAGATCATGGGGAATGGTAATTCTATTGACTTCGCAGAAGACCAATGGATTCATGATAATCCCCTCATGCATACTAAGTTCTTACCTCTATATGAGATGTGTGCAAGATTGTATGGTTCTCGAACTGAAAACTTCATCACCCCTAGTAGACAATGGGTTACTTTCAAGAACCTTGAGTCAATGGAGTTGGGGCTTTCTTCTAACACCTCACCAAGGGATCAAAAAGAATTAACCTAAAGTTTTACTAAGTTTTCCAAACAATTTTTTTTTAAACAAGAAAGATAAACCATTCACATCAAACACATAGTAGCAGAAACAATAACATACATACAACTAAAAGCATACATAAGCATACATAATAGGTTACATTCCTTAAGGATCCCAAGATGTTGAGTCACATTTAACTTAATTAGAACTAAGTCTATCAACTATGACATCCACATGAAAGAATAATTAAAGATCCATAGTCCATAATATACATTTGTTCCGAATGCCTCTTGGCAATTTAAATTTAGAATGCTCAATCATCACTGTACATGTCATAGGGTATGAAAGGATAAAATAATATAAATATGTAAAAATAAAGATACATCATCCTCATTGAATCCATGATACCAGTGTAATAAAGTAAATGAAACCATTCACCATACATGATACATCCATCCATCATAAAAGACATAAACATCTGACATGAAATATAACTATCCATCATAAAATACAACTAAGTGTGTGGTTCCTCCCAACCATCAATAGCATCATTAGACCATCGTGGGCTCTAGCCATCCCCTGCGCATAACATCCCAAGCCACTGAAGAGATCATCGGTACTATAGTAATAGGGATGTCACTCTAAAACATGCTACAACATATGCATAAAGAAATCTAACATGCTACAACATACACATTAAGAAATCTAGCATGCAAGAATAAAGCATAAGATGATCCAACAAAATAGATAACATCATCTATCACATGCTAATCATCAATATAAAGAAATGTAGAGTAAATAACATCCATCATAATGATCCATGATATAGAATGAAGGTAAATGCCAAAAAAGAAAGCACTAGAGGAGATAGTCTCAAGTCCCAAATAGGATAATAAATCACATAACACAAATACTCTCTAAGTCCAAGAATCCTAAAAGTATACTAACTCAAAGGTTCCAACACATAGATTGACATCTAGACCCAAAGGCACAACAAAGACATGTAGGTATCTACTATGTAAGTAGGAAAGTGTCATCACACGAATCATGCTAGAGTTACCCTAGTAGTCTCTCAATAGACCCTGGACCCCTAGTGATCCCTATGCAACCACTAGTATCCTCTTGTACTAACGAGGCACACTACGAAATGCAAGGTTACAACCAAGCATTCTCTCTACTCCCATCCTAATCTATACTAGCACTCGAGGCATGGGCAAGAACATACAATTATCTTATTAGGTTCATTTTAATCCCCATTTAGTGTAATATTTTCACTTATTAATACAACTTACAATGAGTTACCTTGGAAACCACTTAGGGCCCCGACCCCCATTGCAAGCCACTTCCTGACACTACATATAGATAACCTACCTTAGGCTCATGAAATCACAAATCAAAGAATCATAGTAAAATCACCTCAATCCTATATAAGCAACTGGAAAGCATCATAAAGATAATCAAAATAATCACATCAGTTCTCTACGAGGAACTAAAAAGCATCAAATGATAGATCCATTACAATTCCCATCAGTTCTGAATGAGCAACCAGAATAAATCACAATACCCGTCAGTTCTCAATGAGCAATCAAAAATTATCTCAAAGTAATACTGATCAAAGCCCCCAAAATGGTGAAGTCAAACATGTCACAACATGACATCATCAAGATCAAAATAACACTTCAGTCCCATCAAGGCTACTGGAAAGTAATCCAAGTATAACTGATCAATGACTCAAAAATGGTTAAGTCAAGTATCTCATATACATAACCTTAGCTTCACACAAGAAGAGTAAATAGCATCAACAAATAATAAATACAAACATCTCATAGAGCATACCATCACATTACCATGGCTGGGTTTTAAATAAAAATAAAAATGATAAAATACATTACACCCACGAATAGCACATCATAGCAGGTACTTGTTTTATGTGAGCTCATAATTTAGCTCATTGACATTTAATAATTTAAAAATGGATTAAAATCTAATAAAAAAAAATTTCATATTTATTTAATAACATATATAATAACACATTATAAACATTAACTATTATCCAAACTTAGTAATAATAAATCAAATCTTTAAAAAAAACATGATATTATTGCTGCGGGCTTTTATTACCATACGGCTTGCTAATCGCACGTAGCCTGCAGACAAGTTCTAGAAAAAGCCTGGAGATGAAAGGAACCATCTTATGTTCAAACACAATGGGATCTTCTAAACCCTCATTTAGAATACTATAGATTCTTTGGGCATCCCTCTTGATGCTCTGTTATGTAGACGAAGCATTCACTTCCTCGCATTTATAATCAACCCAATATTCGGACTTACATTGTTTCTTAGTTAAGTTTGTATAAAGATAAATTTCTATGTCATCATTTCCATTAACACTGGTATTGGCTACTAGTGATGATCTCTATGTTTTGGATTACATCCACAAATCTCTGCAATAATGCATGGGAGGCCAATCCAAGCAATAATCATGCAAACTCAACAATAAAGTTACAACAATGATTTCTAGATTTGGTTGGAATTCCAATGATAGAACTCCAATGATAATGTTACTCTCCCCTATGATGGTATTCTCCATGATAGCCCTTTTGATTGTCTTGATGAAGATCATTGCTGCGATATCAAGGATTGTGTTAACAACAAGGAATATTACTTATTACAATGCTGGTGGCAAGGGGAAATATATATATATATATAAACAAATATTTTAATATAAATAATAAATGTTTCTCCAGTATAAATCTATTCATTTCAGTAAATTAATTTGGATGCCTTTCTATTTCATGATTATTAATAATCATAAAATGTTTGTGACAGCGAAATGATGGGTAAAAAATTTGAGTGATGTTTTTCATAGACTACCTGTTATCAATCTCATTATCATTTGAGATTATCTTATCGCAGTGACTTAATGGTTATTGTATAATTGGAAGAGCCTGCCAAATACATGAAAGAACTCTTAATGTTAAGGAGAAAGATCAATGGTAGCTATGTATATCAGAATTACCATTATAAGCTTTGTTCTTCATTTCAAGCTTCCGGAGAGCAAAAGTCGTAGACACATATTAGAGCCTATGAGGTGCAAAATAGGAAATCTGGTGTGGAGTCTATAGTATGAGATAGAGATAATTATTTGATGCAAATTGAGAGAAAATATTATTACCTGTACTACCCCTACAATTTTAATTGTGACAACTCTTGATCAATACCTTCTTCAATATTCAATCTTGACATTAACAAATGAAATTCTCATACTTTGATAAAATATTGTGGATTGTTAAGCTCTTCAAATTCATAGAAAATCACATGGATAGTTAAGTTCTTCAAAGTGGTAGCAATAAATCTTGTAGTATCACTACAGACCAAACATTACTTAACTTTTGAACTTCGATCAAAGCCAGCTAGGATTATCTACACAGGTTTAGAACTTTCATATCATTAAGCCACACCATCACTTATCTCCCTAGTCAAACTAGAGTTTGTTATTTCCTAATGCTCTGTTTAGTATGTTGCAAGTCCTATTACTTTCATTGGCTCAATGAAATTCCTCACATAATTTACTCCAATTTCTCTTTAGGATGATACCATTAGTCACATAACTATCATCTTGAGATACTGAGGTATAGGGATGGTTACAGGGATGGCATTTCCTATCAGTGTACAGGAGTAAATGGATAAGTTTGCAGAAATATTTTAAAATTAATATTAATAAAAAAAGCTAATAAAAAAATTTAATAAAACTTTACAAATCTTAAACCTTACCCACATATAATAAAATAGGCTATCGGTCTGATTAGAATAGTTGTGCAGCCATTGTTTGGTCTCTATTGTAGGTACACTATGATATGCAGGTACCCAATGACTCACAATCTTCTACCAATGTGTGATGACCGTGGGGGGTTACGAGTCCATCCCTCACCAAATTCAATAAATTTATTATAAACTTTAAAACATATTCCATATAATAAATGATTTTAATTATATCTGTGTGTGTGTGTGTGTGTGTGTGTGTGTGTGTGTGTGTGTATTTTAAATTTCTTTTCATAAAACATTTTTAATATAAACATTTCCTCTATTCGCATAAATGTAAATTCATTTCATTGATAATTTTCTAATAATAAAATTTGGTCAAAACAAATTTATTTAAAATGAATGTGTATGTATGTTTTTATCAAACAAGAATTAATCTGATGGGTGAATACAATGTACCCAAGAAGATCTTATTTAAATGCAAACTCTTCCCAATGAATTCTCATTTCTTAATCTATTGAAAGAGGGTTATACAGATCTTGTGGGTTTTCCCATAATAGAATGATTAAATATTCATAATAGGAATGCATACTACTGAAATATTCATCTCAAGAATTCCTCAAAAAGTATTCAGAAGACAGGTAGGCAAAAGGAGTAAAATAGTATATGCAAAAATCACAAGCATCTACCTAGACATTGATGCTAATTCACTTCTCCTTAGAATTTATAGAGTAAAGCCCCTTCCAACTCCAGCGTTCATAGGTCCACCAAAACCAAACCCCAAGCCACTAGGATTGCCTATAGAACCATATGAGCATGTCCATACACACTAGAAGAGCCTGTATATAAAGGCATCTAAAATGCATCTAGAATATGTCTAGAAAGAACTAGAAGATAAGCATGACAACTAACCACATAACTTCCATGATAAGAAGATAAGCATGATGAGGTGTTTAGAATGTTGTAGACACCATGTGCTCAAATAATGTGCTAACTCCTAAGTGTAGACAACATGTGCATAATTAGAGTGCAAACTCCTATGTTGTCAACATGACAACTCACAAGAGTTTGCATACTCCTGTCTGAATAAGTATTAAAATAATGCATATTAATTTATTTAATATTCACTTCACTCCTTTCTAAATTAATTTATTAATTTTAAATCTCATGCACTTATTATGAATTTTTAAATTTATTTTCAAAACTTAATTGCTAAAATATATAATAATACTATTTAGCATTTATTTAAAAATGAACTCTAAATATATTGTTATTAAATTAAATAAATATTATCACATTCCAAATTTAAACTTATAACTTTTATCTTCAATTTTAATTCTTTTTATTTAATTAATTTCCCAATTAATAAAATAAAATAAAATATTAAAATACCATATTAATTTTCCATTTAATTAAATCTTTTAATTGGACTTAATTAATAAAAAATTCACCAAGAAAGAGTTCAACAATGATAGAAAAAGTGTGAACTAGGGCAGGCACTACATTGCTTGAGAGCTACATGACCTTCTCCATACCTATAGGATCCCCCTCACTCTGGTTGAGGATTCCTTAGTTTGGAAACTCACACACTTAGGGGAGTTTATAGTTAAGTGTTCTTATCTTTTTTGTATGTTGGGGGGGAGTGGGTAGGAAGCCTAGGTTGATTGGAGAAAAGCCTCGCACCCTTGGATCCTACCAAAGGTGAACTTAATTTGGTGGACAGATTTGCATGGGTTGATCCTCACTAATTATAACCTCCAGTATAGAGGGTGTCAACTTGCCAACTGTTTCATTTTATGTCTACAAGATGTGGAATCTATTTCACACCTACTTATCCACTACCCCTTTGCCCAAGATGTATGGAGGGAATTTATTGCCATATGGGAGGTTCAACAATTTATGAAGAGTGAATTGAAGAAATTTATTCATTGGAATGGGTCAGATGCTCACCCATATCTTAGAAACTTATGGTTGATTATCCCCCCATATGTTTCTTGGCATATCTAGAAGGAGAGGAACAATAGGATTTTCATGGAACAAACCACTACTAGTTTGGGGGTGAGCCAATAGATTATTAGGCTTCTAAAAGAATGTAGCAAGATCTAGCAATAGAAGCCCCCCCCTCAAATTCCCTGGGTGGACTAGATATGAAATGGGTTTCGACTTGGAATGCTGACTCAATTGTGGCACAATTTGACAACTCAAAAGCCTTGGCTAGAAAGAAGAAGGTGTGGAACCCCCCCCCCCCCCCATGTCTTGGTTGAAACTAGATTTTGATGGTTTGGCCACAATGGGCAACATGACAATGGGAGGTGGCATTCGTAATAGTATGGGAAATATGGTGGTTGTTTATACTAGAAACTATAGAGGAGGCTCTAACAATGAAGTTGAACCTCTGGCCCTCCTATGGGGGTTAAGAATTGTGAGAGCTTAGGGAATCAATAAGCATGCCATTGAGGGGGACTATATGCTTATCATTAAGGCTGCTAAGGGCAAGGGCTGGTGCAACTGGTCAATTAATGTAATAATTGATGAGATCCAAAGGTTGATGGAATATTACCCTAAGATTCATGTGGCACAGATATATTAGGAGGGGAATGATGTGGTGAATGAGCTAGCCAAATTTGGCTATGGTGTCATGAGATTAATTGAATAAGAGGATGTTATATTGTTGCCATTATTAGTGCAAGTTGTGATAGAAAGGGAGCATACTTTCAATAATGCCATATGAATAATCAAAACAGGTGGCAAGCCTTCATTTTTCCATGTGGGTGTGAGGACAAGGTGCTCCATAAGCGAATTTTTAGGAAATATTGTAAGATGATATGTATTAATATTTCAACTACCATGAGTATTGATTATTACCAAAAAAGGAAGCAAAGGGTGGATTTAGTGAGATATAGAGAATGATCTACTAATGATCAAAATGACAAGTTGATGAATCCTTGCACAAACTATAGCTGGTAATGGTTGTTTATGAATGCAAAGATATGGCTCACATGTACCATGGATGGTGGAACTTTTTTTTTTGGGAAACCTTGCAGAGTTATGATGATTATGCACTACCTTTTCATTTTAATTGTTGAGGATTTTCATTTTATATTCAGCGACTGTCAAACCTTCAAAAAGGCTATGGCATCTAAAGAATTGGTGGTTGAAGTGGGAGAAGGCATGGCCACTACTAATCACATTGAACCAATGCGTGTGCAGGAATGTATCCATAGCAGTGAGGTGGTGATGGTTTACTTTTAGGAAGGTGGCCTCTTACCGTATATGGAGGGTATGGTGAAGCACAATGAGATTGCCTCGATGTAGTTCTTCTAGAATTGGAAAGACAAAATGGTGACTCTCAATGGTATGAGACTTGAAATCTTGAAGGAAACCATTGTGAGGGTTGGAGAATTTACTATGGAAGGAAAGAACTAGTGGAGGTAGGCTAAGGTTAATGAGGAAACTAGTCTGTAGAAATTTTTCAAACTAAAGGAGGAATTGACACAAATGCGTAGAGGGTTTTCATGAGAAGCCCTTCCTAAGCCTTGGGATGAAATTTTCTATGCAATTATGTGGTATATCACTCTAGAGGACCACTTTCAAGTAATCTATTATTACCACTTCCCTATTTTGAGTCACTTCAGGAATCTAGACCACATTCCCTTCCCATTTCTGTTATTGTGTTTGCTAGAAGATTGTATTTATAAGGCTAGGAGGAAACATGAGGAGGGTAAAACTTTGTACCTTATCCATCAGGGGCTTATGATCAAACTATATATCTAACATCTAGCCCAAAATCTACCAATTTTAGTGAACCCTCTCACCTCTGTCAGCCCCCAAGTCTCCTTGGACCTTGGCCATGGCCCTAGCCATAGGAAGTTTAAGAAAACCTCTAGCCCTAAAGTCAAAATTGACCCTAAGGTTTAAATCAACCTCATAGAGTTAGATTTAGATACTAGGAAGGGTATACAAAGTGCCAGGTGAACCAATAAATGTCTCTATTTGGAATAATTTAAGCCCCCCCAAGCATGATTCCACCTCTAATTCTTCATAAAGTGATGTCAAACGTACGAGAAAGAGGAGATTGCCTCCAGACACCAAGCTTACCCTCATCCCTCTTAGCCCTTCCCATATCTAGGACACTCTAAAGGCTACCCCAAATAGAAAGGGGTGGGGTGGGGGGGAGGATATCATTTCCCCAATTTAAAAAACCACCAAAGATGTTGGGAAGAAAGGAAAGCATAGCCACAATAAGGCAAGATTGGAAAGGCTTGAGCAATCTATGAGGGACCTGATAGACAATCAAATTGGTATTTGCTAGAGAATCAAAACTTTGGCTAAGTTTTCCACCAAGGTCATGCACTCCATGACCACAACCCTATACTTTCTATAGCTCAATAAGGAGGAGAAGGACCTTGGCAAAGCTATTGAGACAACTCGACCCATCTATAGGTTTATGGCATAGGACTAGCTAAAAACCATCATGGACAAACTAGTTAAGGTGGAGGGAGAGGATGTAGACAAGGATGTTCTTGAGGGAAAAAAGGCATGGAAAGAAGAGGGAAGCTAGCCCTAGTTCTAGTGTTTTTATGCTCATAATGATGAACTTGGAACCACACAGGATTTTAGTTTTTATGTTTATGTTGATGTTGATTAATAGCAGTGATTTGTTTAGATGCTTCTAGTCTATTTTATAGTCTTTCATGCATATTGGTTTAAGGATTGCTAGTACAATTAATTATACTATGGACATATCTTGTTTTTTGAAGTTTAAAGTTGGCATAGGATAGATGACTGGAAGGTAACCTCTGGCTAATTCTTTAGCTCTTTTTCTCTTTGGGGTCAGCCCCCCATCTTTTTGGTTGCTATCTAATACTTCAAAAACTCACCCTTGTAAATATCTCTTATCATCTTCAATCATGATTTTTATTATATATAATTTTATATTTTTCACAATATTTTAACATATCACAAAAAGCGTCTTGTTAACACATGTGACCATACCTCACTCATTTTTATCATTCTCAATTTGTTTCTCATGGTATTGCACACTTGAAACATTTTCATTGGGAATAGTAATGTGAGAACATGAAGATATATAAAACTATCATTGTTCATTAACATTACAATTTATTTAATGGTCTAATAATATTTTAAGTGGTTTCACCTCTCAAAACACACATTGGCCTGTTTGGTTGATGGAAAAGGAATAGGAAATTAGGAATATGTTTTCTTTTTAACATTTGGTCCATCAATTGGAATAGGAAATAGGAATACATATTCTCATTTTGCCTCTAAAATGAGCTTATGTCCATTCCAAAAAATAGTTGTTATTGGAATAGCCATTCCTATTTCCAATATGCATTCCTATTCTCAATTCCTATGCCTACAACTAAAGAAACCTTTAATTTCATGTTATAATCTCTAAAGTGCATTATAATATAAGATATGTACATATTTGTACTTGTCGTGAATAGTAATAAATTGTTTGAATTAATAGATTTCTAATTATAACTATATATATATATATATATGTATGTATGTATGTATATGTATGTATATATATATATGTGTGTATGTATATATATATATATATATATGTATATGTATATATATATGTATATGTGTATATATATGTATATGTATATATATATATATATGTATGTGTATATATATGTGTGTGTGTGTGTATATATGTGTGTATATATATATGTATGTGTATATATATATATGTATGTGTGTATATATATGTGTGTATATATATATGTATATATATACATACATATATGTATGTATGTATGTATGTATGTATGTATGTATGTATGTATGTATATATATATGTATGTATGTATATATGTATGTATGTATATATGTATATATGTATGTATGTATATATGTATGTATGTGTGTGTATATATATGTATGCATGTATATATATATATATATATATATATATATATATATATATATATATATATATATGTACATATATATATATATATATGTACATATATATGTACATATATGTACATATATATGTACATATATGTACATATATATGTACATATATATATATATATATATGTACATATATATGTACATATATGTACATATATATGTACATATATGTACATATATATGTACATATATATATATATATATGTACATATATATATATAGATATATATCTATCTATATATATATATATTTATATATACATACATACATATATATACGTATATATGTATATGTATATGTATATATGTATATGTATATATATGCACATGTATGTATATATATGTATGTATATATATATGTATGTATGTATATATATATGTATGTATATATATATGTATGTATATATGTATGTATGTATGTATGTATGTATGTATGTATGTATGTATGTATGTATGTATGTATTTATAGTTATTAGTAAGATAATTCTATTGAATTAATATTGTTTTTAATGTATTATATAGCAGCCACACACTGACCCTATAGTAATGTGTGTTGGAGAATAGTCAGTAGTTACCCCCCTACTATCTAACCAATACCTTTTCTAAACATCAAAAAATTTGTAACAATTAACAAATTAAATAGTCACTTCATAGTATCAATAAAAACATAACCACCCATAAAATCATACATATGATACCAAAAAGTATATCAACAAACTAAATTACAAGTGCTTCTATTAAACCAACTAATATCCACCTTAATAAAAAATGCCACACTAGGCATGAAGTTTATAGTTAATTGTATCATAATAGAAGAAAAAAGAAACAAAGTCACAGGGGCTAGTTCCCCTTTTTTCTCATCCAGGTCCTTCATGGCCGATTTGTCCTCCTTCTCCTTGATGGGCTTGTTGAGCAAGGTCTTGAGCCAATCATCTAATAGAAAGCTATAAAGGGAGTGGGTTGTATCTCTCTCTTTCCCTACTTCCTTCTCCTCCTTGTTCACCTACAAAAAATACATAGTGGTGGCTGCTAAATGCATGACCTTCATAGAAAACTCAGCATGGGTTCCCATTTTTTGACACAGGATCTCCTAATTGTTAGTCAAGTCATGCATGGACTTCTCTAGCCTATCCAACCTAGTCTTTCTTTGATCCTATTCATGGGTTTGACTCCCCTTCAATCCCCACCCTTAGTCATTTCCTTCATAGGGGAGGTGATATCTTCCCCCAAACTCTTATTCAAGGAAAGGTTGACTTCCACAGTATTCAAAACATAGGATGGGCTCATAATATCCTTTCTCCCAGAGCTAGGGTGATTAGCTTTCCTCCTCCTACTGGTGGACTTCATTTTAGTCTGCATGGATTTTGAACTGACATCATGTTTGAGAGATGTCTTAAATTTTTCCATTCTATGCCTTTTGTTGGATCTCCTAGCAACTTTATTGCTCTACTCGATATCAATATCATAGTCAATAATGCTAATGTTTTTCCTGGTAACAAGAGACTTTTTGTCCACCTTCTTTGAAGTCGGTCTAGGGCTCAATATTAATTTATTTAACCCTTAGTTGTAAGCACTATAGGAAAAAAACCCTACTATTTCACCAAGGGTCAAAGTTAGCAACTCTCAATTAAGAACCATAGTAGAGAGTGACCATGTGGAGACTTGAACCTTGGTTGTAGGCACTACAAGCAAGAAGCCACACCATTTCACCAAAGGATAGGATAATTGTTAGTAGGATGATTATATTGAATTTAAATTGGATTAAGTAGATTAAAAGAATTGATACATGCAAAATAATTATCAATCACCCCTCTTCATATTTGCATATTGTTTTAACATTTGGTTGGAGATGTTAGAAATGATAGTGAAATAAAATGTTATAATTTTTATTTACTTAAGTTTATTTTAATAAGATTAGTTTAAGTAAAACTATATTATATAAATATAATGACATAATTTGAGTTTAAATTATTTATATTAATATTTATGATTCTATATTTTTTCTTTTATTAATTATGACTAAGTAAAACAATCAAATGTGTCTTACAATATAAATTGAATTTAAAAGATTATGATTTCATTTGTAAAAAATATTTAATATCTTTAATTATTTTCTATCAACTTAATATAGTTTATTAATTGAATAACTAGAGAAATAAATGCAATAGAATATTGCATAGGTAGTACAATAAAGAGGAAAGTAATATCTTCCCTCTATGACTAAGAATTCTTCAAAACTCTAATCTCTTCAAATGATTTTATTTGTGTTGTTTTGACTTATATAAGAAAAAAATGTATTACATAAATAACATAGATAAAATAAAATTTAAAATAATTTGAATCATAATTTTTAGAAAATATTGAATTGGAGTTTAAAAAGAAGAGCATGTCATATAAATTGTGTTCAACTTTTAATAGTTGTATTATTTTTATAGTTAGGATTAAAGAAATTATTTAGTATACAAAATCAATAATTTATCTAAAATAGTCATATTGATCACACTCTATTAGTAAATATTTTCTTATAGTTTACTTAACTTGTCATTATGTCTTATTTAGTGGGAATAGAAGTGAAGATGCAAAATCCATTGCTAATATTTCTAACATATAAAGTATAGAAAAGTCTAAATGAAAAGTTTGAAAAATATATAACTAGAATTATTATAAACAAAATAAAATGAATGTAATGTATTAAAATGGAAAAATTTTACAATTATAGGAATAATATCACATGACATCTTATCATAATACTTCCAATTTTCAAATTCACATAACATGTTCACTAACTAGCATTGTATGCTCACCCTCAATCCATGAAATCTAATATGTTTTCTAGTGCTTTAACCTTTCTCTCTGTAACTCCATAACCATTGCTTCAAATGTCAAATTCTCTGAACTCCCATGATCAATTATTTCCTTCCATACATTTTCTACAACTCAACTTCTAGTCTTGAATACACACTCTCTCACTAAATTCTCCTTATTCTTTAGATTCCATAATGTTCTTTCTCACTAGGTTCTTCCTATTCCACAAAATGAATAATCATGAACTAGAATGGAAAGGATAACATGCACTTTTGTGAAAAATCTTCTTAAAATACCCATCATAGTCTACTATTCCTTAGACTATCAAGAAAATAAAATTTACAAATAAGCAACATTTATTTTTATATAAAGTAGTTTATATCCTCATAAAATAGAGGAAATGTTTAATGTGATTTACTTTTATATAGTTGCATATCTTCTCTAGAATACAAAACAAATAGTAGCAACATATACTATAATTACATTTGTTGTGAAATACAAAAATCTCATAGAGATAATCTTAGACGTCTCTCTCTTCAAGGATTATTATTTCTCCACCTATAAATGGATACATAAGAAAACATGAAAATACTATAGTAGAGAAGGAGAAAATACATAATGTAATAGTATAAATATGACCAAGGGGGAACCCCTACATAGCACCAAACACCATTATTTCTCATTTTAATTAGGAAGAATATAATAATCAATGGTAATAACCACCAACTTAATGTTAAATAAAGAGAGGGATGGTGTACCTTAGGCATTGATCATGAGATAAAAATTATCTTTGTTATCTATTATAGAAATCAATGGTATTGTCAACCTCCTCTATAATGGGTATTCCCCTCCATTATCTTTTTAGTAGAACCCTAATTGTTGTAATAAAACTCCAAAAGCAGCTTAAAAAAAAAAAACCTATACATAATATTTTTCACATTGCAACGTAACATTAACTTGTAACTAAGAACATCGAGAGTGGAGCAACGAGGAGAAAAATTTTGAATCAGGCTTTGGACAAAACCTGAAGAACATGGGGGATGGGGTCCTCTCTATTGGTTCTAACCCAGATTTAGGGGGGCAAGATGCTGATGCTCCATTGGATGGGGACCCATGAGAGTTGCTACCTCATCTAGGTGAGATGCTTTCCCTTGCTTTGGATAAAGGGCCCTCTATGGCATGGGGATGGTGGACGAATCTTTTTGGGATCAAGCTAACAGGTAAATCAACCTTCCTAAAAATTATTGATAAATTTGATAAGGAAAAAGGCATCTTTGTTGTGGAAGTGCCCAAAGAAATCATCGACCATAATATCCTTCGCATGGTGTCTACTTTGGTTGGCAAATTCATAGGCCCAAGGCCTAATATTGACTTGTTGATGGTTTTCACTAGGAATAAATGGGTGCTAAAGGGGAGCATGGAGGTTATGACTATGGCCAAAGGGTTTATGACCTTTGAGTTCTCTTGTTCTAAAGACTTTGCTAGAATATTGTGTGCGGGAAATTGGTCTATAGGGAGATCTACTTTGATTCGTCAAAAATGGACCTCAAACTTGAATCTGAACAATGTTTTCCTCACCCAAGCCCCTGTTTGGATCAAATTACCTGAGCTTCCTCTAGAATACTAGCATGAAGACATCTTTGAGGGCATTGCTAGATCATTTGGAGAACTACTATCCATTGATCCTGTCATAGCAGCAAAGAAAAGACATACTTTCGCTAGAATCTGTGTCAAGGTTTTGGAAGGACAGGACATGCCCCAAGTAATTGAACTTCAATCCCATCTAGGATGTAGGATTCAAAACATTGACTACAAAAATGTTCCTTTTGTGTGTTTCCATTGCAAAAAGACAGGCCATAAAGCTAGTGTTTTTTCAATTTTTAAATAAAATGGAAAGGCTGGCAAAGTGTAGAACAAGGATGGCAAGCAATAGTCCAATGCTCCTAGAAAGGAATGGAAGAAGAAAAATGTTACATCTAAGCATGTAGAGAGGGTGGATGAGACTACCCAGATCACTAAGACCACTGGTTTCCCTATGTTGGTCTCATCCATTCAGGACCCTTTGAATCCTTCAATACCAGATATGGTTGATGGGGCTACCATTGCAATGTCTTTGGCCCTAGCTAAGCAAGATGTACCAATTGTAGTTGAACCCCAACTCTTGGCTTTAGGGGATGCTGCCAAGAAGGAGATCCATAGCCTGGTGAAGCAAGGGCCACTTGTAGACTTTAAGGATCCTATTCCTTCCTTTATCTCAGATTCCTTGGCAGAACCATTGGTGGCTTTGCCCTTTTCCCAGGAGTCCAGTCTAACCCTATCTTTAGGGCTACTCCAAAGACTGTGAATAGAATTCTCAAGTGGCTCTCAACCACTACCCCTAGGCATTTGGCCAAACTGGAGGCTTTATTTTATAACCGTAAGGAGGAAGATGGTGATCCATGGTCTATAGTGTATAGGAAGAAAAAGAATAGTTGGGACCCATCCCCTACCTCCCCAGTAACCACCAGGAGCGGGGTGAAAGTATATACTAGCCTCTTACCCAACTAGTTGGGTAGGAAAAGCAAGAACCAACTTAGAATGGAGGAATCAAGGAGAAACATTGGATGGGACACAATGAACCATCCAGGAATCATGTTCATCAATCAAATCATGAAGATTATATCATGGAACATTCGTGGACTCAATGGAATCCACAAATAGGAGATTGCTAGGAATATGATTAGGGATCAAAGGCTAGATGTTTTTTTAATTCAAGAAACTAAATGAGGAAGGAAAAAATAGAGTTGATTTCTTATGACAAAAGACTTAGATGTAAGGCCACAGATTCAGAGGGGGCTACTGGTGGTCTTCTCACTATTTGGAAGGATTCTCTAGAGGCATCTACTATTTATAATGAAGGTAATATTTTTCTCACAAATTTTTTAACCCAGTGGACCAAAATAGCTAGTTTTTATTGAATCTATATGCTCTCAATACCTGAAATGATAGAAGATTATTCTAGACCAAAATTTGTGACCTAGTCTCTCAACTAGAGGGATCTAAATGTATCATCAATGGTGACTTCAACACTCCTCTCCTTATTTTGAAAAAGTTAGGTGGGCTCCCTCTAGATGGGGAAAGTAGGCAAAACTTGGCAGATTTGATTCAAGACATAGCTCTTATGGAGGTGGACCTAGGGGGTTGCAAGTTTACTTGCTCTAATAGAAGAGTGGGTCAAGACTACATTCAGGTTAGATTGGATAGGGCTCTCATCTCCTTGGATTGGTTGGGTGGTTTCCATTATAAACTCTCTACTTTGGTTAGAATAGGCTCTGATCACTCACCGATCTCCCTCTCTTTGGACAAGATCAATAGGAAGAAAGCTTTTTCCATTCAAATTTGAGAAGATGTGGCTAGACCACCCTGGTTTATGACTAAAAATTAAGGAGTGGTGGGGCATTTCTGTGGATGGCATGGCTATGTACAAGGTGGCTAAGACACTTCATTTTATCAAATCTAAAATCCACAAGTGGAACAAGTCTGATTTTGACAATATCTTTCAGGACAAAGAAAAATCGATGAGCAATCTTGCGAATGTTTAGACTGGCATCCAATCCTTGGGGTATGATGAGATATCTTTCAATGCTTAGAAGGAAATCCTTTCTGAGCTTCATAATGTGGTTTGGAAAGAGGAGATGTTTTGGAGACAAAGATCTAGAGTAGTTTGGCTTAAGGAAGGAGACAAAAACACCCATTTATTCCACTCGTCCACTCTGAAACACCGTGCAGCTAATAGAATCAACAAAATCAAGATTAGGAATGAGACCATCAAAGATGACCAGCTGATAGCTGAAGAAGCCATAAAATCTTTCTCTGATATTCTCACTAAGGATCTCAACTTGAACTTGGATGACCAGGATGAGGTTATCAGGTCTATCCCTAATTTAATTTTGTAGGACCAGAACTGGAACCTGTTGGCCATCCCCAAGCACTAAGAAATTAAATAGGTAGTTTTTGGCCTTCCCCCTAAGAAGGCCACTAGTTCATATGGTTTTCCCACTTTCTTCTTACAAATCTTCTGGGACATTATTCATGTGGATGATGTCCATGATGTTCAAGAATTCTTTGGAGCAAGGGATCTCTTGAAAGAAGTCAATGCCACATTCCTTTTTCTTGTTCCTAAGACTGTTGGAGCTAACACCTTTGTTGCTTTTAGGCCTATCAGTATTTGTAATTAATTTTATAATATCTTTGCTAAGGTCTTGGCCAATTACCTTTTACATATCCTTCCAGCTATCATCTCTCCCTAGCAATCAGGGTTTGTCCCAGGTAGGCAAATTCTAGATTCCATTATGGAAGTTCATGAGGCTATTTACTCTCTAGATGCTGGCAAGTATGAGGGCTTCCTTCTTAAACTAAACCTCTCTAAGGCTTATGATAGAGTGGATTGGAGGTTCTTGGACTAGATTCTTGAGGCTTTTGGATTCAATTCTAAGGTGAGGGAGATCTTTTCTTAATTGATCATCACTCCTTTTGCTATCCTAGTGAATGGTGCACCTTCTAACTTCTTTAAACCCTCTAGGGGCCTTAGACAGGGTGAGCCTTTGTCTCCCATCCTATTCATTATCCTAGCTGAAGGATTGGGGAGGTTCATCTCCACCAAAAGAATTGAAGGGGTCCTACTAGGATTGAAACCCTCCTTTGGCCCTTCAGTGTTCACTCATCAACAGTTTGTCAATGATACTATCATGGGGGGAGAGTCCTCTGTTAAGGAAGCCAAGTCTATTAAAAGTATTTTGAACACCTACTCTTAGGCCTCTGGTTAGCTAATCAATTGGGATAAAATTTATGTGTTCTTCTTTAACACCCCGAGCAGGAGGGAGAAGAAGATTGCTAACATTCTAGGATGCAAGGTTGGCATTCTCCCTTCCACTTACTTAGGTCTCTCTCTTGGAGATAAACCCCCAATATCCTTTTGGGATATGTTGGTGGATTGTTTCAATAGAAAATTGGCTAGATAGAAAGGGATCACTCTGACTCATGTGGGCAAGGTTGTTCTGATCAAGTCTACCCTCCAAAACCTTCCTACTTATGCCCTTAGCCTGTTTACCATACCCTCCAAGGTGGCAGCCCATCTAGAAAGTATCTAAAGGAACTTTATGTGGTCTGGGCCTAATGACAGTAAAAAATACCCCCTGGTGGCCTAGGACTCCATATGTAAGCCCAAAAATCATGGAGGGTTGGACATTAGAAAGCTGAAGTAGTTCAACTCTACCCTCCAAGCTAAATAGATTTGGAGAATCTTCAATAATATTGGAGAGTGGAGAGATATTTTTATTTCAAAGTAAACTAACAACCTCAATCTTCTTCAGTTCATCAATGACCCCAGTGGCTTTTTCATTTGGAATGGGCTCTTGCAATCCAAGGTCCTAGCCTTTGGCAAAGCCAAATGGTCAGTGGGAAAAGGTGTCGATATCAATTTATGGAGGGATGATTAGCTAAGCCTAAGCCCACTCAAGGAGAGTGAGACCTTCAATCTCGAGGCTAATGCTTGTACTAAGAGATTTGGCAACAAGGTTAGGGACTACAAAATCAATGACAGTTGGATAGACCTCACTGAGGTCTCTTAGGACCTGAAACTACTTATGGACCAGCTGAGACTCATCTCTTTATCAAATAATAAGGATTCTATTGTATGGGGGGACACTACTAATGGCCTCTACATGGTGGCCTCTTGTTATGCATCTCTCCTTCCCCATATCTAGACCCTAGTGTGGGCAAAAGCCTGGCTTCATGGCCTTACTTTGAAGATTAACTTCTTTTTCTGGACTCTCTTACAAGATCACATTCTCATGGTTGACAATCTCACCAAACATGGAAACATGTTACCCAATAGATGCATCCTTTGCAAAAGGCATTGTGAAAGTGTGGATCATTTATTTTTACATTTCCCCTTCACTATTGCTATCTAGTCTCACTTCTTGTCATTTTTCAAAGTTTCTTGGTGTTTTCCCTTATACACCCTCAAGCTCTTCATTCAATAGCAGTTTGGTTTGGAAGGAACCCACCCTAATTCTTTATGGATTTGGGCTCTCCCCCATCTCTATTGGGGGGTGTGGAAGGAGAGGAACAACTGCATCTTTAGGGACAAAGAGGCAAATAAGCTAGTTGTTTTCCAAAAATGCTTCCATGCCCTTATGGAAAACCACACCATTGCCAAGGGACCCTCCCCTCCCACTCTCAAGATCAAGAATAACAGAGAGAATTTTTTCTGGTCCTTCCCCCCTACTAGTTGGCTCAAGGCCAACTTTGATGGGGCTACTAAAGGCAACCTAGGAAGGGTTGCAGTAGGGGGAATTATCAGGAATGAACATGGCTAAGGCATTGTGGCTTTCACTACTCCCATTGGGTGAAAAACTAATCACTTTTTCAAGTCCTTGGCTACTCACCAAATTATCAAGTTGGCTAAAGATGTGGGAGTCAAATGTCTCTAGTTAGAGGGAGACTCCAAAAACATTATCGGCTGCCTTAAGGGGAAATCTAAACCAACATGGACTACGAAAAAGATTATCGGTGAGAGGATCAGAGACCTTCAAACCTTTGATAAAATTCACATGGTACATGAATTTTATGAAGCTAACAAGGTGGCGGACAAGCTCGCGAACTGGGGGATAAAAAATGGTGAGGTGGCTAGCTGGACACATGGAAGTGACATTGCCTCAAAAATTAATGAAACCATCGATATGGATTGAATCCCATGCAGATTAGGTATTATTAATTATAATAATGAATATAAGTTTCTCGTAGGCTAAGTTTAATACACACATGTGTGATCTCAAAAGGTTAATTACTTCCTTTTCAGGAAGGCACGGATCTATGAAGTGAAAGTACAATCTCACGGGTACTCCCCACATCATCAAAATATTTCACTACAAGCCGAGCATCCTTTATGACAAGGAAAGTGATAGAAACATGAAAAAAAGAGGAGTCTATAGTTAGAAAATTTTGTAGGTTTCGGCTCTTAGAGGTAAAGGCAAGAAGAGAGTCATGGTGGGTGAATGACATAGATGAGAGCTGGAGGATGGGGCCTTCAAATGGAAGAGAAGAACTAAAGTCTAGAAGATCCTAAAGAAAGGGGAGATCACCAATTACATTGAGCATCTCCATGGTTGGAAACCTTTGGTCACCAAAGCTATGGTGAAACACTAGAACGAGGGCAATGTGGAGATTGATGGGGTGGACTTCACTATCACGGAGGAAATTATTTCTCATGTAACTTGCATCCCCATTACTAGGAAAAAATTTTACAGAGACTGCAAAATCTCAGGGCAAGCAGTGATAGAGTTCACCAAAGACTTGGAGGAGAAGAAAAAGATGGCAAAAAGTGGAACCCACTATCTCCCAAGGTCTATCAAGCCCATTTGGAGGTTCGTGCTAAGAGCCATTATCGAATACATAACTATAGACACTAGGTTCGATCACATCTACACCTACCGCTTCATGCTGCTAAACCACTTTAGGTATGGAGCTAAAATCTCCATTTATTTTTACCTCTATTCGTCGATGAATGATAATATCCAAGAATTTCAAGATGAGAAAATGAGGAACCCTTCTTTCCACGAAGGGCTACTCTTATTGTTATATGAATATTTCAAGTCTAAAATAATAAGCAAGCAAATTAAGGAAAAGAAAGAGGGAAAACGGGTTAAAAGGGATTAGGGTGATATTGATGAAATTTACTCCCCCTCTGAGACTGAGGAGGTAGAGTTGTACATGGATTTGGAAGATTGTGAATCCCCTCAGCACAGTTTGGACATGTCTCCCTATTTTAGCAAGGAGGTTGCCACTCCCCCTGAGACTGGGAGAGATAACTCTTCAGACAAAGGGTATAATGAACAGGATGATGGCATGGAGACTGCATATGATGGTGTTGATGGCAAGGAGACAACCAAAGCTAAAAAAGGAAAAGATAGCAGGAAGAGCAAGAAGAAGATTATTATCAAAGTTCCTTCTAATAGAGACAAGGAAACCATGGAGACTACCAAGAAAAAGAGGAAGAAGGAAGAAGTCAATAAGGAGAATTAGGGTAAGGGAAGTGTGATGATGGAGGAGAACTCAATGGACAAGCTCAAGCAATAGCCTGACTTGGAACTCGACTAGGGTTACGATGATGTGGGCACTTCCACCTATAGATGCTCCATCACTGGAAAGGATAGGAAGGTGGTCTAGAGAAATTTTGACCACACCACTTCCATTTTGGGGATCAAGAGAGAGATAATCCGTACCCAGGTCTATGAGAATTGGGAGGGCAGGATCCAAATAGAAGAACTTATAGACCCTTCCTTGATCATCCTTAGCGACATTGCCAGAGACAACCTGGAGATGGATGTGCTAAATAATGCTAAGAATAGTGCTATGGACAGCTACAAGACAACTAAATGGATCTACCATGAGATCCTTGATCTCAAACATAGACTCAGTGAGTTGGAAAGGGAGACCTATAGCCTTAGGAATAGGGTTAATGAGGATGAACTCAGCATGGACAAGAAGTTGGAGGCTTTCAACACTACCTCCCTAGATATGGTGAAGACCTTGCAGGGCATATCTGAGAAAAGCCTCAACATCGTCAAGGATCATGATAACATAAAGAGGCTCATCCACCATGGAAAGGTTCAAAGTGGCAAGGAGAAGGAACAGGGTATAAATCAGAAAGACAAGCCCTTGGAGGAAGGTGTTCGAAAAAGAACTAGGGCCAGCACCAAAAAGAAAGACACCACTACCCCTTAGTAGGACACTATGGAAAAGAAGGAGGAGATGGGAAAGATGTCCGAGCTTGAGATCAATGTCATGGAGATGCTCATAGACATTGGTTGATCTGCCCTAGCCTTTGTTGGCCTACCCTGGTTTTTGGTGCTCTTCCTTGGATTTTTCTTGCTTTATGTTTTAGGGAACTATTGTTTTACTTTCTTTTCTATGTTTAGGGTTTTAGGGCCCTTTTAAAGCCTATTTTCCTTAATCAAAAACTTAAATACCATAGAGTCAAGACAAATGAAATTGAACGTGAACTGTCAAAGTCTCCTTCTAGTAAATGGTCCATATCTTGTAAGTAGGTACCATATTTTAACTACTATGAGAATCACTTAAATGGGTATACCACTTTAGGAGAAAACTAGTGGTATACAACGTTATATAAAGATATAATATTTGAAATATATAATTTTGCACTAATTCAAATTGTAGAAATAAAAAAATATTAACACCTTATAGTGACAATTTAATATTTTACAAGTTAAAAATAAACATCTATATTTTAGAAAAATCAAAACAAAAATTAAAAATACATTCTTGTAATTGGTTCAAATAAAAGCAATTAATAACTAGTTGTTCACATTCAAGTATAAAAATTTATGATATTAAAATAATTATTTCCTAAAATCATTGATATATATTATCAAATTCAAATAATTTTAATATAAATGATATTAAGTTAAATTAAGATGGATATTATTTATTAATTTGATTGAGAGAGAGAGAGAGAGAGAGAGAGAGAGAGAGAGAGAGAGAGAGATGTTGGAAATGTAAGAGTGTAACTAAGAAGGGAGGGGTGAATCAATTACCACAAAAATAAATCCATGTCCCTAGATGTCAATTCAAACTTTCCATTAATCATGTAATAATATCCAACTTAGTTGACACTAAAATGTTACCAGCACTCGGTTGACAAAGTAATCTTATGATTGTTAATCTATTTTATCCTTTAGTAAATTATTCGTAGAAACATAAACCATAAGTGGATAACATGAACACATATGACACCAAGATTTAACATGAAAACCCAATTTGGGAAAACCACCTTGCAACTAGTCATAATATGTTTCACTCTTTTGAAGTGAGCCCTATTAGGAGCCAACCCTATTAAAGGTTACAAAACATATTGTTTTGTATGACCCTATTAGAGAATTTAGATCACCCTATTAGGAGTTGTATGGTTAGAGGTCTTAAAACACTTTAATCTTGAAATGTCACCTTGTTAGAGGATTTACAAAATGATAGTTAAGTCAACCCTATTAAGAGATTTCTTTTTTTCTTTATGAAGCAACTATCTTTACAAATTCAAATCTCTATTCTAGCTTCACTTATGGATCCTTCCTGATTATATGTTCTTTGTAGTTTATCTCCCACATTTATCTGCCCTACCTTTACCTTCACTTACATATCCATCTTATTTCATATTACACTTGTACACTTTATCCTCATAAGTTGAACATTCTTATATATCATAAGATAAGACAAGTTAGTTTGAATACTCTTCCAAAAAAATAATAAACATCTAAATAGTTAGCCTCAATCAATTAAATGTTTGAAAAATATATTATGTTGTCACTCAGTTGACACTAGGACTAAATGCTTAGTTAATATTGTGACTCCTTTGATGCCCGACCACTTGGTCAATACTGCAAACCCTTTGATGCCCAACCACTCGGTCCATACTATCAACTAGGAATCCCTTCATTAACCAACTTATCAGTTAATGTTGGAAAATCTTCTTTACCTGACTTCTCTACTAATGCTAGAAAGTCTTGTTCACCGAACTACCCAAATAATATTGAGATATACAAGGTTTATACTACAAACTCTATATTTCTCAGTTAATACTAACATTTGTGTAACATCAACGACAATCATATAATTGAAGAATTTTTTTCAATAAACTCCTCCTTTGGCATTGATGGCAACACAACATGTCAACATAAACTGATAGAAGTATCAGCAATTGAATAATATCCTTAGTTTCATTTTGATTCTTATCCATACCAACTCCCTTTGAGATTTTTCTTGGATTTGTCTCTACTCCAATCCTATCAACACTCTACTGTTAAATTTTGTCATTTTATCACTCTTTGTTGTACATTCCATCATTTGAATATCTTCCTTCACAACTCTCCCTTTTTCTCATTAACATTTAGCTTCCCTTAATATTCCATGTTTCTTTCATGTTGACAAACAAAATTCTTCCTCTTTGACATCAAATGCCAAGGGATACAAAAATTTTGAAGTTACAATGTACCTTTGTACCGATTCATATGCAATATGCTCTACATTTTACACCTGTAGTGGGACAATCTAAAATCAACTTGATAGATCTTTAATGAAACTTGGTTGATGCCTCACTATTTTTTCCTTTGGTGAGCATCCAATAGCATAATAAACACTAGTTTACCTCTTTGATACATAAATGCAACCTTAGGTAAAGCTTGAGTAAATATATTTGCTATCTTCTCCTTGGTGTTCAAAAACTCTAGTCTCACCTCTTTGTTTTGAACAAATTCCTTTAAGAAATGAGATTTTATTGCAATGTGTTTTTTCTTTGTGTGCATCACAAGATTTTTGGACATATTGATTGCACTTGCATTATCACAATAGATAACCATTGGTTCCTTGATTTCTTCCTTCATTCCTAACATTAATTTCTTGATCCACATTATGTTAAAACAATTGACTGTTGCAACAACATATTCTTCCTCTACTATGGATTGAGAAATAAAATTATGCTTCTTAATTGTCCAAGACACTAACCTCTTTCCAAGGAAGAATTCTCCTCCACCAGTACTTTTCTTGTCATCAATGCTTATTGCCCAATCTATATTAGTAAATGATCTCAATTCAAGATTCCCTCCTTTCTTATACCATAAACCATTTTCTTCATTTCCTTTTTGACACCTTAGAATTATTTTTGCTGACATCATGTGATTTTCTTTTGGATTAGTAGAAAATATTGTAACTATACCAACTTCCAATGAAATATGTGGTCTGGTCTATACTGTAGAACCAGAATCAGTATGCAAAGAACATTAACAAATGAAGTAAACATTCACAAACCAAAAACTAAATTCACATATATGCTTAGACTAAGAAAGAAAATAAGAAGTGCAAACCTCACAAGAGAAAACACTCCATGCTTTCTTGATTCTGTAGATGTGTCCTTTTGTTGTGGATGTATGCTCAAGATGCTCAAAAGCTGCTTCAATGGAGATGGTTAATGGCAAATTGGTAGCTTTGTGAGCTCTCAATTTGGCATTATAAGGGTATGGTTGATGGCTTTGGTTCTCAAAATAGCATGGTAACTTTAGCTCAAAGATTGTTGATGAAATGGCTTGGGATGGGATTCAATTTATAGGCTAAGGGGTAGAGGGATGGAGGGCTTAGATGCAAGGATGGATGAAGGCTTAAGGAGGGCTAAGATGCACTCAAAGGGGAGCACATGGATTGTGCTTGTTTAGCACCAATGGGAAGGTGACACTTGTCACAAGGAGGAGGAGTGTGAGAGGGTAGGGTTAAGGGTTGGTTAAAGTCATGATGAGTGGGGTTGAGTATGTAAGAGGGATATAAGAGGAATGAGTGTGGAAGAGGGAAGAGTATGTAAGATGGATGTAAGAGTCATGAGTGGGCTTGTAAGAGTCTTTATGTTTTGTAAGAGCACTCATGACTTAGTGGTTGGGTTTTTTTGAGGGGAGACTTTGGTTTGGATTAGGAAAGTCTTAAACTTGTTTAAGGAATGTGACAACATTAGGGGGTGGATTAGGCTTGGGTTTAGGATTAGATTAGGGATGTTAGAGATGTGCAAGTGGATGGCATTAATGAGGGTGGGTGAGTTAGTGGCTAAGCTTGGTTAGTATGGGTGGATGGGGTGGATTAGGCTAAATGGAGGATTAGAAATAGGTTAGGGGTTTTTGAATTTGAGGATTTCATTTATCAAATAGATTTATTTAATAAATGGGGATTTTTGGAATTAGATAGAAGAATAGGATTTAATTGATAAATAATAGATTATTTGATTTATCAATTAGGACTATAGATGATTAATTAAATTAATCAACTAGGGGATGACAAAGGATTAATTAAATAGAAATTTAATTAATAATGCCTTTTTAGATAACTAAATAGGATTACTAAAATAGTGTAATCAAATTTAGGTGTCTACATTTTGCCCCTCTTTGACATAGTGTTGAGACAACACTATTTCAAAGAAGTTTGAATGAAGACGACACGAAGAAGATGTTTTAGCAACAAGGTTTCCCTAGTATCGGATAAGAAGAGGAGAGACTAGACTTAGATGATGCCCCCTCAAGAAGGCGGCAGGGAGAGAAATGAGGCTCGACGACTTCTTGAAAAGTACAAGAAATTGAGATGAGCTGAGACGCAGGTTGGCGAAGAGAAGGGGCTGAATTAGCTCAAACTCTCACTATGGGAGAATGATAAAGGGAAATTAGAGGCACAATAGTAAAGCAAGCTTAAGACTTTCCAGGATTGGGGGGGGAGATGGAGGAGCGGAGCGCTATAAAAGGAATCCATTGAAGCTTTTTGAGTGGGGGGGATACTTCAAAGAGAAGTACCACCATGTAGTTGAGCACTAGATTTGCTATAGGACTGTTGGTTAATTGCCAAGGTTACCAAGAACATCAAGGCCTTTTCACCAACCGTCCAGAGGACTGACGAACTAACTCAAAACAAACACACAAGGATTGCCCCAGTATCACACATGAATCCCAGAGGAAGCAGCGTGGAAATGACACTAGGTAACCCACAAGCAGAAAAAGAAAACAAGCAAAAGACTTAATCAAGACCTTACGCTCTAATTGCCCCATTCGCAGCATACCATGATATGGAAGATCATGGCAACCTTGAGGAGGGGACAAGGAGATTGCTTGGAAAAGATATTTCAAGACCCAAAAGGGAAGATCCCAAATCAAAAGAAAGTGAAAATCCAAAAGAGAACTGTTTGCCAACGAGATGGGTAGGACGAGGTACTGACGGACCAAGATCAGACATGAGGAAAGCTATATCCTACAAAAATCTATCAGAGAGCACCTAAGCTGATGGATCTGGATGAGTGATGTGTCTGGCAAGCTGAACTAAGAAGGATAACACTTTGGTGATAGGAGATCTAGCTAAAGGATGCATTGGAATATCTAACCAAGGTGTGCAATGTGTGCAAGATGTTGACCAAGGATGAATTAACATGAAAGCCGGATAGATACAATGATACTAAGCTAAAGAGGATGTACAAGCTGACAGACCAAGATATGTTACAAATGTACAAGTTTGTTCATGTTTTGGTTTTTTGTGAGATGGAAATGTTTGTGAAGGATGGGGTGTCTATAATAGTTGATAGGTGGATAGGTAGATGGTTTGTGAAAAGCTTAAGGAAAATGGGATTCTGTGTGTGCATGTGATAGGATACAAGCTAGGATACAAGATCATTTACAAGATGGAATATGGTACAAGCTTTGGACAAGATTCGAATATATACAAGGTATGGTACAAGATTTACAAGGTATAATACTAGCTTTGGTACAAGATTTACAAGCTGTACAGGAGGTATTGACAAGCTCCATCAGATTTTGGATATTTGATTGGAACACCAAGGGAACAAGCAGGTGTTTTATGGGATGGTGGGTGGATGGATGAGGGATAAGATAGTGATAGATAATGGATTAGTCTTTAGCACACAGGGTGCCTGAATTACCAGGTTTTCACCAAGGTACCTATCCAAGGCGCTTGAATTGCCAAGTTTTCACCATTGGACGCTTATTTCTCTTTACTATTTTTTTTTTTTTGTATTTTTTCAAAAGCTGGGTATACCAAGGATCTTCAAGCATAGAACTTCTTGAGATGAATGATGTTAGTGGGATCATTCAAGAGTTCTCCTTCTGGTGTAGATAATTGATAGGCTCCGGAGCCAAAGGAGGCAGTAACCACATAGGGACCAAGCCATGTAGGTTCAAACTTGCCTTTCTTTTCTCGATCTGCTTGGACTTTCATATTTTCTTTGAGGACCATGTCACCTGGCTGAAAGTGTCGTGGGAGCACCTTCTTGTTGAAATTCCTTTTGAGACGAGTTTGATAGACTGTGAGATGGTCATAGGCTTGTTGTCTCTTCTCGTCTAAGAGATCTAGCTGGGTGAGTCGAGCTACTCTGTATTCTTCATCTGAGATTTGCCCTCGCAAAGATATGCGTAGTGAGGGAAGTTCAACTTCTATAGGTAATACCGCTTTGGCACCATAGACTAAGGAGTATGGAGTTGTGCCTGTGGATGTATGGAAGGAAGTTCGATAGGCCCATAGAGCCAGGTTTATTTGAAGGTGCCAATCACGGCCGGAATCATTGACAACTTTCTTTAGGATTTTGAGGAGGGTTTTATTAGTTGCCTCTGCTTGGCCGTTACCTTGTGGGAAATATGGGCTAGAAAAGTGGTGATGGATGCGGAGGGAAGTGCATAATTCTTCCATGTTGAGATTTTCAAAATTACCTCCATGGTCAGTGAAGATGGTGGATGGGATGCCGAAGCGGCAAACAATGTGGTACAAGATGAACTTGGAGACTTGAACTCCTATAGCTGAGACTAGGGGGACTGCTTCCACCCACTTAGTGAAATAGTCTGTAGCTGTTATTATCCATTTATGTCCATCAGATGAGAGAGGGGTGATAGTTCCAACTAGATCAAGGCCCCAACAAGCGAAAGGCCAAGGTGGTGCAATAGGCTGTAGATCCTGTGCTGGAGCGTGCACAAGATTTGCATGCTGCTGACATGGGAGACACTTTTTGACAAAGTCACAAGAGTCTTCTTCAATGGTAGGCCAATAGTAGCCTGCTCTAAGGATTTGTCGTGCTAGGATAATACCACTCGTGTGGGCACCGCAAAGTCCCGAATGTACTTCTTTTAATGCCATCGCGACCTCATTTTCATCTAAACATCGAGAGAGAGTATCGTGATAACCCCGACGATATAGGGTATTGGCTATGATAACATAGCGGGATGATTTTCGGATGAGGTTCTGGCGTTGGGTACGTGTGAGGTGAGGGGATATGATACCATCGTTAAGGTAAGCATGAATTTCATGGTACCAAGGGGATTGGGGACCAACCAAGATACAAACACGGTTTGAATCCTCATTCGCATAGGCAGGTGTGAGGAGCTGCTCAACTAAAAACTCATACTGCGTAGCTTCTTGGGGAATTTCCAAGAGCGAGCCGATAGTGGCCATGGCATCTGCTGCCTTGTTCTGCATTCGAGGCACTTGTGTAAATTGAAGCTTTGTAAAATGCTGGGTCAGCTGATCAACTAGCTCTTTGTAGGGTAATAGCTTTTCATCTTTGGTTTGATATTCATTTAAGACTTGTTTGATGATGAGTTGGGAATCACCAAAGACTTGTAACTCAGTGATATTCCATTCTGCAGCTATCTTTAATCCTACTACAAGAGCTTCGTATTCTGCTATATTGTTGGTGCTAGGGAATTGTAGCTTGAAGGCTTTTGGAATATAATCTCCTTGAGGTGTAACTAATAATATTCCTGCCCCTGATCCATGAGAGGTGTATGAGCCATCAAAATAAAGCTTCCATGGGGGTTGTTCTTCAATTAGGCAGATATGCTCATCTGGAAATTCTGTGAGCAAAGGATATGCATCTACTAGAGGTGCATCAGCTAGGTGATCTGCTATAGCTTGCCCTTTGATTGCCTTTCTGTCCACGTACTGGATGTCAAACTCACTTAGTAGCATAACCCATTTGGCCAAATGGCCCGTAAGTGCTGTTCTGGAGAGCATATACTTGAGAGGGTCAATCTTGGAGACTAGTTGGATGGTATGACTTAGCATGTAGTGGCGAAGCTTTTGAGTTGAGAAAACAACTGCCAAACAAGCTTTTTCCATAGGAGTGTAATTGAGTTCATAACCAACTAGGGTTCTATTGATATAGTAGATGGCTCTCTCTCTGCTATAATCATCATGTTGTGCTAGAAGTGCCCCTAGAGCAGTAGGTGTTGCTGATATATACAAGATCAAGGGACGACCAGGAACTGGTGGAACCAAGATAGGGGGGTTGGTGAGATACTGCTTGAGCTTATCGAAGCTGCGCTGACATAAAAGATCCCACTTGAAGTTCTCATTCTTCTTTAGCAAGTGTGAAAATGGTGTACACTTATCTGCAAGTTGGGAGATGAAGCGCCGGACAGATTGAAGTTTTCCTTGAAGAGAGCGAAGCTGTCGCAGTGTCTGGGGAGGGGGCATGTCTAAGATAGCCTTGACCTTTTTGGGGTCGATCTCTATACCCCGTTTAGAAACTATGAAGCCTAGAAGCTTGCCAGATGTGACCCCAAAGACACACTTCTTGGGATTTAGCATGAGATAATATTGGGCCAACCTATCAAAGACTTTTTCTAGGTCAGCAAGATGATCCATGAAGGTGTGAGATTTGACCAGGATATCGTCCACATAATCTTCCAAAATGCTATGGATAAGATCATGGAAAATGGCTGTCATAGCTCTTTGATAGGTAGCCCCAGCATTCTTTAGGCCAAAAGGCATCATGGTGTAGCAAAAGGTTCCCCAAGGGGTAGTGAATGCTGTCTTATGCTGGTCCTCTTCTGCAATCTTGATCTGATTATACCCAGAAAATCCATCCATAAGGGACAAAATTTCATGTCCAGCTGTAAGATCTACAATCATATCTATGTTGGGCAAGGGAAAATCATCCTTTGGACAAGCTTTGTTAAGATCTCTAAAATCAGTGCAGATTCTGATTTCACCGGAAGGCTTAGTGACAGGGACCATGTTGGAGATCCATTCTGAGTAGTCAATAGGCCAGATAACCTTAGCAGCTAACATTCTTTCTAGTTCAGCTTTGACTAGTAATGCCACCTTGGGGTGCATTTTTCTAAGCTTTTGTCTGACGGGCTTGATCTTTGGATTGACTGCAAGATGATGAACTACAAGCTTTGGATCAAGTCCTGGCATGTCCTGATATGACCATGCAAATCGGCCAATGTTCTCTCGTAAAACCTCAAAGAGGAGGTCAGCTTGGTCTTGTGATAGGGATGTAGCAATGTGAACAATTCTAGGGATCTCTAAAGAACCAATGTTGACTTCTCTAGTATCCTCTATTAGAATAGAAGACACCTCTGGTCGATTATCTTGAGGAGGCAATACTAAATCCTCATGTTCTGCTTGTGGCTCTGGATTTTCTTGCTGAGGGGTTCTCTTTGCTGCCTTAGCTAGTCCCAGATTTACCTTAGTTCCAGTTTTGGGTGTATCAAAACTAGGTTGGGGATTTTCTCCAAAATACCCCTTGGGATCTAGCTTGTAGATGTAGGCAGAATCTGGCTTTGTCTTCTTATGAGGAGTTTCAGCTCCCATGAATCTTAGAAGCGCTTCCTCTGATGCAAACTCATCAATATGTATGACACTTGGTTGGTCCCAATCTATGAGTTGTGGATGAGCAAGTGGTAAGTCAATGAGATGGATGGATAGTTCTCGGAGAACAGAGTCTCCTAGGAAGATTTGGTCTGGGATATCGTCGTAGGCTCTCTTTTCAACTTCCTCAGGAATGTCTTCAATTTTAACAAGGTCACGGTGGATGTTCGAAAAAGCGTGACCGTTCTCGTTGGTGCCCCCAGTTGTGGGTATGCCAAAGCCAAGACCTGACTTTATTTCCCAATCATGTGCTTCGATGGGACATTGCATGCCCCTTTCTTCTGGTCCTAGTCCACCTCCTTGATAGTTCCATTTTTCAGTGACGAGCTTATGTTGTTGGGGATACTTTTGGCTGAAGTGATCAAGGCGTGCTTGATTTCTTGGAGGTGCATCCTTATGTAGCCAATTGTTGATATCTGGAGTGAGCTCCTCATGAAGAGGGGTTTTTGAGGACACAAAGGTGGTTGGGCCAAATTGTTTGTATCGAGGAGGTGGAATCTCCTTAGCTTTGTGATATGTTGGTCGTCCATGGGTATGTGGATCAAGTGGGATTGCTCCGACAGCAAATGCATCTGATAGACTATATTCTCCACATCCTTTGTTGTTGATCTTTACAGTAGATAGGGTGGAGGCAAGGATGGTTTCTGCGTCATTACAAGTGTGGGATGAGCTGGCGATGGCTGTGCCGATGTCTATTCCAGGGCAATGGTTTGTATATGAAGCTTCAACTGCATTGCAATAAGCAAAGGGTTTTGGATCGGCATGGATGGTTACCTCAGTGCCTTGATGCGGAAATTTGATGCACTGATGGTAGGTGGATGGAACGGCCTTCATAGCATGAATCCATGGGCGACCGAGGAGGATGTTAAATGGTAGGTTTAGATCAACAACATGGCAAACTGTCTCTTGAATGACTGGCCCAACCTTGATTGGTAGCAAAATAGTCCCTTCTGTGGTCCTTTCCAAGTTGTCATAAGCTTTGATGGTGATAACCTCACTGATCATATCTGCCTCAGTATACCCAGCTTGTTTTATGAATTTTAGGGTGCAAATGTTCAAGGCTGATCCATTATCTATCATTACTCTTTTCACGGAAAAATTGGATACCATGATGGCTATGCGAAGTGGAAGGGTGTGATCTGGCTCAATCGCGGGTATGTCGATGGGTTTGAAAGATAGGGCACATGAGGATGAAAGGTGTCCAACAAGATTATGAAAATCAGTAGCATTGATATCAGAAGGGACACGGGATTCTATGAGAGCACTGTCAAGGATGTCTTTGTACACAGGACTAGTGCGGAGAAGGTCTAAAATGGATATTTGGGCTGGCATGTTCCCAAGGTGTTCCAAGATATTGTACCGGCTTTTTGGTGGAGCTGATGGTGTTGATGAAACTGGTGGGCCTGCGATGTTAAATCGCGCTCTTCGAGTGGTGACCGCACACTCATTGTCTGGTCCTCGGATATTGATAACATTGACTGAAGGCTCTTTCTCAGATATACAACCTATAAGGCTACCATAGTCTATATAGGATGAAGTGTGGTCATTGTTCTTTCCATGCTGTTGGTTTGGCTGGCAGTTGTTGGTGTTGTTTTGGATAGGTGCTTTTCCAAGATTTTGGTTGTTGTGTGGAGGAAAAGC
Organism: Cupressus sempervirens; assembly: GCA_028749045.1. NCBI lineage: Eukaryota > Viridiplantae > Streptophyta > Pinopsida > Cupressales > Cupressaceae > Cupressus > Cupressus sempervirens. Next base: position 319,655,141 of record CM053793.1, on the reverse strand, counting down.
ATTTTGATAAATTTGTAAGCCTGCATTGGGAGATTTTTGGGCACCAACAGTGATTTCCTTCTGATCAATGAGGTCTTGCACATAGTCTTTCAGTTTTATGCATCTGAGGGTGGTGTGACCGTTTACCCTATGGAATTTGCAATACTCATTGTCCTTGTACCATGCAGCTTTGGATTGGCTTGGATCAATTTGCTGGGTAGGAGGAAATTTGATGAGGTTTTCCTTAGCCAATTTCTCAAAAATAACATCCAATGGCTCACCAAGGGGTGTATAGTTTCTAGGTGCAGGTTGGAATCTGGGCTTTTGCCCCGCAGCTACATTGATGGCATTAGCTTGATTGTTAGACCCTTGAAAGTTGGGTCTTGTATTGTGGTTTTGATAGCTTTGGTTATTTCGTTGTTGGTAATTGGTAGCTTGTTGGTTGTTTGTTTGATATGGTGGGTTAGACTTGTTTCGAGAAGGACCAATGATATTCACATGTCTGGTGTCAGTAACCCCATCTGTTGCAACATGCTTGTTTTTGTTCCAATACCTAGACTTGTCATTGGAATGTGATTGATTTTGGTTGGCCTCTTTGTAAATCTTTACCACACCATCTTTGATGAGTCCTTGCTCAAGGATCATTCCTTTCTCTTTGATATCCTTATAGGTCTGCAAATAGTTCATGGTCATGTGGTGAGCCAAGCTGGGATGTGCATTATCAATAAACATTTTCACCACATGGCATTATGGCAAGGTGCAGGATATGCGGGTGGTAAGGGTTTTCCATCTTTGCAGGTATTCGGCAAGGCTTTCTCCACCTTTTTGCTTGGTGTGGACAAGATCAACTATTGATAGCTCTGTTTCAACAAGATGGGCATATTGGGCTACAAATGCCTCAGATAATTCAGCAAAGTTTTTAATTGTGCCATAGGGGATTCTATAAAACCATTCAAGAGCTGGTCTAGCCAAGCTTTTGGGAAAAAGGCGCAAGAGGAAGACATCATTGTATGCCACGTCCTGGCAATGCATGTAAAATTCTTTGATATGTGTGACAGGGTCTCCTTTTCCTCTGAACTTGTCAAATTTAGGTACCTCAAAGTGTTTGGGAAATGGTGTCGTGGTAATGGCTCTATCAAATGGGTAAGGACACACATTCTCAAACTTGAATGTCTTTGGATCATTCCCTTCTTGGATGGCTTTCAGAGCTGTCTTCATTTGCTCCCACTCTGAATTGATAGGTGATGGTTGGGGTGCCCCCAATGTAGGAGTGACTTGAGGTAGGTATGTGTTGGATGGGGCCATTGAATATGGATGGCTATGAGGGATTTGCTGATAGGGATTGTACATTGTTTGGGCAGCTGCATGGTGGATGACGGGTTGTTGAGGGGGAGGTGGCGCATATTGCTGCATGTGCTGCGAGGCTTGCTGTTGATATGGGATTTGAGGTTGGGATTGAGGAACATAAGCTGGCTGTGGGATAAATGGATTGCTTTGTGGAGGTAAGGTATAAGATGGTTGTGAGGCTTGGGGAAAGGATCAGAGGGCTTGTGGGGTTTGACCAATATATGTGGGTTGTGCCCCCATTTGGGATGGCATCTATAAATAATTGGTGGTTGGATGGGGTGGTGGATTACCTCCTAGAAGTGGCATTGAAAAGTAGTTGGTAATTGGAGGTAATGGATTAGTTGGTGGTGGAGGTGGTGGGAATTGAAAGCTTGGGAATGGAACTAATGGGGTTTGATAGCTTTGTGGCTGGATTTGGAAGCTTGGTAGAGTGGTGGTGGGAGCTAGGGTCACTTGGGAGCTTGGTAGAAGATTGGCAGTAGCTTGTGGGTTTTGATGGCTTTGTGGAGTGAAGGTAGTAGCTTGTGGATTTGTGGCTGGTGGTATTGAGCTCCCAAGACCTAATGGAAATGATGGGATTGTGCTTTGGGTTGTGGTGAACAAGCTGGGGGCGATGAAAGGTTGATTACTTGGCCCCATGGGTGGCATCCCTGTTGTATATTGCTGAGGTTGGCCAAAGATGCTAGCGCTGATTTGGGAGATGGGTGGATTGGGAAGGCTAGGTTCGGGAGCAGTAGCAATAGTGAAGGGGGTGAACGGTGAGATGTTTTGGGTAAAGGGGGTTTGGAGTGGAGAGGTATGAACCAAGGATGGAGTGGTGGTGGCTGGGTTGGCTTGCGGCATGGAGATTTCAACTTGGGTGGATGATGGTATGTTTGGGTCTGTTGGGTCGTATGGATTGGTTGGAGGCTCTTCTTTTGGAATATATTGAGGATAATTTGGATCATAAGAGCCTATGGGTGGTGGTAGCTGCCCAAACAATGGGTGAGATGGATCTGATAATGGAGGGGGTCTTCCAAAGTCAAAGGTTCCTACATTGTCCCTTCGAAAATTAGCCATGATTGTCTCTTTGTTTTTGTCTATAATGGCGTTTATCAATACTGCATTTCCTGGTTGGTTCATGAAAGCTTCAATGTCAGTAGGTGATGGCATAGCTGGCTCTGGGCTGAAGGATGGCTGAGTGCTCAAGGGGGGTGAGGCTATTCGATCTAAATGATAGGGCTCCATTGTTTCTTTCTTCTTGGCTAAGCGAGTGACGGGTGGCATGAAAAAATGCTCCTAGAGATGAGATGCAATAATGCTGATGGATGCAAAAGGGGGAAGGCTTTTCTATGCAAACGATTTCCTAGGTTGAGGCAAAGCTATATGAAAAAACCTAAGGAGGATTGGGTTGGTGATTCTAACTTCAAAGATATGTTGTCAAAGTACAAAAGGTTTGCTTTCCTATGTGGAAGCTTGGTGGTGATCGTGTCAACTTAAGGATAGACTGATGATCCTTTAGGAAGAACACAAGATTGACCACTTGCGAATCCCAACCTTTAGCTCAAGGTGATGAGGGATAACAAGTGACAAAGCTAGATTACCCTAGACAAAGCTCTGTCAAAGGGATAACCTTGGTGAGATTGGTGGATTTGGAAGATTTTAGGAATGGAAAACTTTTAGCAAGGTGACAACAATTTTGAAAGTTTAGATGTGCAGATTTTCGACTACTAGCTAGATGGTATGATTCTAAATGAGATGGATGAGCTAATAATGCTTAAGGGGATAAGCTAAGATGGCTGGCTTTTCTACAAAGATGACTCTAAAGTGAAGCTTATCCAAGAAGATGTAGAGAAACAAGGGTGTCTAATCATAGAAATCATGCCTAGTTGGTAAGGCATAAGCAGGATTAACTCCTGGACGTTGGCTAATTTGATGGTGCGCTCTAACCAGGCCTCTTGAAGTGCTTCGTCGGTAGCTTTGTCCTCTGCTTTGTGGAGTTTGGAAATTCGTGGGCTTGGTGTTATTGCTTTTCTCTTGGCTGAAAGTTCTTGGTATGCTAGAGATGGCTTGAGTTTGACCTTGTGAAACTTCTGTTTGGGTTTGGGTTTGGGTTGTTCCGACATAAATTCCTGAATCTGCTTGGCTTTGGAAAAAATCTCAGTTGTTTTGCTTCAACTTGTTCAACTTCCAAAATAGGCAGTGACTACGCTAAGTGTGCCCTAAGCTAGGATTGACCAAGTTTGGCAAACATTCATTCAACAAGTAAAATAAAAACAAGCAATAGATAGGAACACCCAGATAGAAGTTTGTGGTTCTCAGAATGTGGTACTTGCGCCAAGGAGTGTGTATGTTCTACAAATGTTTCGATCAGTCACTCCAAACACATTAACATCCTAGATGGTTTTCTGCAAGGCAGACAATTGGTTTAGCTAGGGAGTCCTCAATATACGCAAGGTACGTGAGGCCCAAATCCGTAGATGAGACCAAAAGGATGTCACACAGCCGAGAGGAGCGGTAACCCACTTCTCCTCTTTCACTTCTCAAGGGTATAAAGTTCCTTGAGGCTTAGCCCGAATGACAAAATCTTGATCCCAAGAGAGGTGTCTTTCGATTCACCTCCCGATTCTTATACTCCGCCGGAACGCTGGAGTTGAGGTCATCCAAGGGGTGATGAAATCCCCAAGCAGACCTCCTAAAAAAGAAACAAGGTTTTGGATCCTAATCTTATGCACCCAAGATGGCCTCAAAAGATGACAAGGGGAGAGAAGACTCGGATGACCTTGGGCTAAAAAAAAATGCTTGTTCTTTTACCAACTGACTCTTATGTGTGCTAATCTAGACTTTGCAAGCACTCATGTTTAAGAGACAATGTTCAATTCCAACTTGAAGCGCCAACAAAAGTAAATCAATCAAAGAATGCACACAATAAGAAGAGTTAGGGTCAACAAAAGCAAACTCGCGCGCCCGGAGGCCCTCCACGTCAAGTATCGATTAATTTTCTTTAAGGCATTCAAGATTGAGTGTGAGTTTGTTTTAAGCCCAAAACAAAAGTGTGTGAGATTCGATTTCAAGCGCGCGCCCGGAGGCTCTCCACGTCAGTTGTTGTTCAATTTTAGTGCCCAAACTTGAAGTGTGATCGATTTAATCTAGAGTTTTTCCCATTTAAGAATTTTGATAAAGTTAAAGCAAACGTTCAAAGACCAAGTGAGTGAGTTAGATTGTGGAACATTTAACACCTTTTTCAAGTAGACCCATCCCCATAAATGGCACTGAGATTGCAACCAATGGTTAATATTTGATGGGTGATTAGAAAAGAGGTGAGTCCAAGGAACTACTCAAATTGATTTTTGTAAATTTGTATTTTAACTTAACAAAGTTTCTTAAATGTCCAAAAATCAAACTTTACCTAGATTGCATGTGAAAAAGAGATTTGTAATGGTTAATTGATCCTTGGCATTCAAGATTGGATTTTTTTTTGTTTTAAGCATGCATTCCAAAGAAAGTTGATTTTAATCCATGACATTCAAGAGTGTGTTTTTGAGCAACATTCATTCAATGAAAAATGTGTTTAACCATTCAAGTTCATTTTTTTTTTTAGCAACATGCATTCAAAGACCAATGGTTAAACATTCAAGTTCATTTTTTAGCAACATGAAAACCTGCAAGAAACATGGTTAGTGGTTCCATATGTGCTCCAACCTGCAATGAGACAAAAAAAAGCAATTTAGTTAGTTAGCCAAAATCTTCAAAAATGAGAGCTTAACTATGGGAAAAAAATTTTTAACTTTTTTTGTTGTTTTTTCTATGCGTAAAAATGCTTAAAATGGTCTAAATCCTACGGAACCACTAAAAGTCAAATTTTGATTTATACTCTTTTTTTTTTTTTTTTTTTTTTTAGCTACAAAGTGCAGAAATAATATAGCAGAAATGGAACATAAGCAAGCAGAGAACACAGTCTGCCAAAATACAAAGACGCTGAACTACAGAGGTGCCAAAATACGAAGATGACAAAACAGAGATGTCAATTTTCGCAGACGCAGATTTTCACAGACGTCGATTTTCGCAGACGCGGATTTTCGCAGATGTCGATTTGCGCAGACGCGGATTTTCGCAGATGTCGATTTTCACAAACGCGGATTTTCACAGAAGTCAATTTTCGCAGACAGAATAGGTTGCAGACGCAAAAACTGCGCCAAAAAAAAAAGCTGAAAATGCGAATTTTTTTTTTTTTAAGATGGTATTTCTTCTTCCTAAGTGCGTTCTTTAACCTGCAAAAACAAGAAAAACACCCTCACAACACACTCAAACAACAGAAAACATTAGATGGTTAGAAAAATGACATATAGATGAAAATAGATGATTAAATGACCCATAGTGGGGTCCCACCGGGCGTGCCAAAATGTAGAACCAGAATCAGTATGCAAAGAACATTAACAAATGAAGTAAACATTCACAAACCAAAAACTAAATTCACATATATGCTTAGACTAAGAAAGAAAATAAGAAGTGCAAACCTCACAAGAGAAAACACTCCATGCTTTCTTGATTCTGTAGATGTGTCCTTTTGTTGTGGATGTATGCTCAAGATGCTCAAAAGCTGCTTCAATGGAGATGGTTAATGGCAAATTGGTAGCTTTGTGAGCTCTCAATTTGGCATTATAAGGGTATGGTTGATGGCTTTGGTTCTCAAAATAGCATGGTAACTTTAGCTCAAAGATTGTTGATGAAATGGCTTGGGATGGGATTCAATTTATAGGCTAAGGGGTAGAGGGATGGAGGGCTTAGATGCAAGGATGGATGAAGGCTTAAGGAGGGCTAAGATGCACTCAAAGGGGAGCACATGGATTGTGCTTGTTTAGCACCAATGGGAAGGTGACACTTGTCACAAGGAGGAGGAGTGTGAGAGGGTAGGGTTAAGGGTTGGTTAAAGTCATGATGAGTGGGGTTGAGTATGTAAGAGGGATGTAAGAGGAATGAGTGTGGAAGAGGGAAGAGTGTGTAAGATGGATGTAAGAGTCATGAGTGGGCTTGTAAGAGTCTTTATGTTTTGTAAGAGCACTCATGACTTAGTGGTTGGGTTTTTTTGAGGGGAGACTTTGGTTTGGATTAGGAAAGTCTTAAACTTGTTTAAGGAATGTGACAACATTAGGGGGTGGATTAGGCTTGGGTTTAGGATTAGATTAGGGATGTTAGAGATGTGCAAGTGGATGGCATTAATGAGGGTGGGTGAGTTAGTGGCTAAGCTTGGTTAGTATGGGTGGATGGGGTGGATTAGGCTAAATGGAGGATTAGAAATAGGTTAGGGGTTTTTGAATTTGAGGATTTCATTTATCAAATAGATTTATTTAATAAATGGGGATTTTTGGAATTAGATAGAAGAATAGGATTTAATTGATAAATAATAGATTATTTGATTTATCAATTAAGACTATAGATGATTAATTAAATTAATCAACTAGGGGATGACAAAGGATTAATTAAATAGAAATTTAATTAATAATGCCTTTTTAGATAACTAAATAGGATTACTAAAATAGTGTAATCAAATTTAGGTGTCTACATATACCACATACTAAAGTTTTCCATTCATTGGTCTATAAGTAGTCTTATTTACCTCCTTTGAATCATCATTCTTTGAGAGTTTATGTCTAGGTGTTTCAAATGACTTGGAATCTTTCATTCCAAATACTTTCAATTTTTCCTTGATCTATTTTGATTTAGTGATGTATGTGCCATCCTTCATTTGATGAACTCATAGACCCACAAGAATTTTGTTAGAGTTTAAGGTGACTCTACAACACCCCCAAAATCAAATGAAAGACCAAGATAACTTCCACAAGAGATTGACAAGACAATTGCACGAAGATTCAAGAATCCTATTATTGATAATGTACTTGATTGACATCCAATGGATTTATTTGAAATGTACATAATAGGCCTCCTTATATAGAAGAGGTGATAAGAGACAATGATAAGGAGAAGATGAGTTATCACGCACACAAGGTGGAATCACATGTACACCAAAGGTGGATCATCCTCCATTATGCAATGAAGTCTATGCAATGATGAGGATGATAATGTGATAAGTGCACTAAAGGTGGAATGAGATAGCAACTATGACCACCTAGAGTCGAATTCTCCTACAACATTTGTTTAATTGAGGTGCAAACTCCTAAGTGTCTCAATCACAAACTACTATGAAATGCATTATCCTAAGTAAGCTTAAGTAAGTGTAATTAGTGAATATTTAATTACACCAGCACACCACCTTGCCTCCCCCCCCCCCTCAAGTGAAACTTAGCAGAATGCACTTAAACTCACAATGCAAGATGGGTCCTGGCTACTAGGCCATTTTAGGTACCCATGCACAGTGCAATGCACGAAATGTAATCTCTCATAAAGTGGAGAAGGTGATAAAACCTCATTGAAAAAATCTTCCTCAAAAAAGAGAGATGAAAAAAATATGCATTGATGGATGGAGTACTCAAGACCCCCAAAAAATTGCACACATCATGTATATACAAAGAATGATCCCCCATAGGAAGGAAATTAGGAGACATGATATCTCCCCCATAATGAAGAAGCTCTAATGTATATGAACAGTACCTACAAGTAAAATATAATCCAATTCCTACAAGAAACATGTCTCTCCTTAGGAATATTTAATTACATCAAAAGATGAAGAAGCCACTCCATGTAAAAAGTGAGGAAGGAGGAAGAAGGTCTCCATTTATACATCTTTGAAGACTGAATAGGTGTCTCCAAGCTCAAAGATTATGTCACACCATCAAGCTAACCTATGAGATGTGAAAAATTAAGAGAACATGAAGATTTGGTAAATCCAATCTCCAACGAAGGTGAAGAAGTATCTTGAAGAGAAACCTCCTTAGATGTACTAACCAAATCTGCATTATGAAACTGTCTGAAAGAGCATCTAAGAATTCATCCCACACTATAAGATCTGAAGCATAAAGCTCATCCTGTTGAATAATAGAACTCATGTTTGAAGAAGTAGGAGGTGGAGGAGTAAGAAGTTCAACACTTATCTCAAGAAAAAAATGATTCAAGTGTCCAATGTTCTCCTCACATGAATTATTCACCCCTAATAAAGGGTTAGGTACATCATGAATATCATCATCATTATCAACAAAATATGCAAAAGAATACAAGCATGATGTATGATCAACAACTCCCATAGTTATTAGATATTTAGTCTTCATGTCCCTAATATAGACATAATCAGGGGTGAACTCAAAATTTTTACCTTTTTCCCCATGAGTAATTTGGTAAATGGAAAAGGATATTGGTAGTCAAGGATGGTACATAGAGAACATCATTAAATGTACCCTCTCCCATAGGAATAGAACCTTTCCCACAAACCTTAATGTATGTATTATTACCCGTCAATATCAGTTTAGAAGTATAAGGCTTAATAGAAGAAAACATATCCATAGAAGATGTCATATGATGTGATGCCCCTGAATCAAGAAGCCATTTACCTTTCTTAGGATGTGTGAAAGAAATTAATGCTTGTCCTTTGCCTCTAGATGACCATGTAGATGTAGAAATAATCTGATATTGAGAAGAAGGAGAAGACACTGATGAGGGAAACTGGATATTGTTCTTTTGAAGAATGTGAGTAAGATCATCAATCTTCTTATGGAAATGTTTATGCTCATCATGTCCAAAATAAGCACATTTATCTCTCTTTCTTCTAGATGATTCCTTTCTTGAAGAGGAAGTGGATTCAATATTATGTTGTAAAGGGGAGTCATCACCTTTTTCATGTTGCTTAGGATCATTTTGTTGTTTGTTTCCCTTTTCTTTGGGAGCCTTTAGAGAGGATTCATCTACAACCAATGCTTGATTCTTTAAAGGCTTCAACTCACCCATGTGTAGTAACTTTGCTTGTTCCCTTGTGAGCTAAGCTGCAAATTCATCAAGAGAAGGCATTTCGTATGCACTACCAAGAGCATCCATAGTAGCATAAAATGAGGAAATAAAGATTTAATATTCAAGACTTAGCTTAGAAAGAATATATAATATCAATTTCTCATAATCTTTAGTAATGCCACAATTAGAAAGCTCCAATCTAATGGAATTGAACTTGGAGAAAAAGTCTTGAATATTGTCAAAATCACATGGACTTAGACCTATTTTCTCATTCTCAAATTTGAATTTTCTTATTCTATTAGGTTTACCAAATATTCCTTCCAATGTAGTCCAGGCATCATGAGGATGTGTGTAAGATGCAATATGGTATAGCAAATCATTCGAGATGGTAGTTCTAAGAGAGCCAAGTGCTTTATCCCTTCTATCAAACCATTTTCTTCTTTCTACAATACTTGTATCTAGTTCTAGATCCTATCCAAGAATCATTCTAAGCAATCCAATACTCATCAACTGATTAGAAACTATTTTTTTCCATTCATGATAGTTATATGCAGTGACTAATGACTCTTTTGAAATATCCATAATGAAATCAAATGATGACTAGAATCAATTGATATCTCTCTCTTTCAAATTACTAACTCACTTAAGAAAATTGAAATCCAAGTATTCACCAAGTGAAAATATAGCCAAAAAAACTTATTTTTGAAAGTGATATGTCCACTCCAAATCACTAAAATCTGATTATAGATTTGGAAAGTAGAGAAAAATTCATGCACTTTAAAAAAAAATTTGCACTTGAAAATGTTACTGGATGTGCTGAAATAAAGTCTTAAAAGTTGTAAAAAATGGGATTTGTGATTTTCAAAAAAATTAGAGATAGAGATCAAAAATCACTTGCACCACTGTGTAGATTGTGAAATTCTACACCAAAACAAAAAAATTTGCCCAAAAAAAGGAGTCGTATGAGGAAGATATCATTGTATGAAAATTGCCTCTAAAATTATTATTTTTGAATCAACATTGCCGCACCTTCAAAAATGAGATGGCTATTATTTGGCCTCAAATGTCTAATTTGGATGAAACAAAATTCAATTTAGGGGTTTATGGACTTGTTCTATATGATGCCAACCTTTGATTTGCACCAACAAACTCCAATTTTTTCCTACAATAGAAGGTCACAAAATACAACTCCCAAAATGTCCTCCAAATTGTGACGTCCAAATTAACAATATTGCACCAAAAATAAATCAAGCCAAGATTGCACTTCTTAAGAAGAGGTCTTCACACCATGAGAGCTCTGATACCATGTTAAAGTTTTAACTAACTCTACAACACCCCCAAGATCAGATGAAAGACCAAGATAACTTCCACAAGAGATTGATAAGAAAATTGCATGAATATTCATGAATGCTATTATTGATAATGGAATTGATTGAGATCTAATGGATTTATTTGAAATGTACATAATAGACCTCCTTATATAGGAGAGATGATAAGGGAGAATAATAAGGAGAAGATAAGTTATCACTCACATGAGCTAGAATCATATGTCCACCAAAGGTGGACCATCCTCCATTATGCAATGAAGTATACACAATGATGATGATGATAAGTGATAAGTGCACCAAATGTTGAATGAGATAACAACTATGACCACCTAGATTAGAATTCTCCTATACCATGTGTTAATTTAGGTACAAACTCTTAAGTGTCTCAATCACAAACTACTATGAAATGCATTATCCTAAGTAAGCTTAACTAAGTGTAATTAGTGAATATTTAATTACAACAACAAATTTAATCTCTCCAAACATAGACATTTCAAATTCTTTCCTCATTTCCTCAAAAAATGAGTTGCATAGCGTCTCATGTCCTCCAAATATGATATCACCTACAAATATTTCTGCAAGCAATATCTTGTCTTGTGTTCCTTCCTTAATACACAAATTTCTATTATCCTTTTTCTTTTGAAAACCAATTCTTACCATATATTCATGTAGTCTTTCATATCATGCTCCAGGATCTTGCTTCAATCCATATAAAGCTTTGTGAGCACCTTTCTTTTATTGGAGTAACCTAGGAATATACCTTCTTCACTTTTTTCATCAAGCTTTCCTTTCCTTACATCTTTTAGGATATAAAATTTTCTTCCAGATACTCTACAATAATAAACATTAGGATTATATCCATACCATAATTCATAAGGTGTTTTGTTTGTACCTTTCTTTAGTTGAATTTAGTTAAGTGTATGAAATGCTATTCTAATTCCTTCTCTCTAGTATTTTGGTGCAACATTCTTCTTAGCCATCAATGTCCTTGCACATTCCATGATGGATCTATTCCTTCTTCTTGCTATACCATTTCTCTCTAGAGTTCTAGGTTTTGATATATATCTTTTGATTCATCTTTCATTTTAGAACTCATTGAATTCATTTGAGATGAATTCTCCTCCTCTATCTGATCTTAGGTATTTTATATTCTTTCCTGATTCTTTCTCATCTGTAGCCAAATACCATTTAAACTTTTAAAATGCATCAAATCTTTCAACAATATTATAGTCATCATCCTAGAATAAACATTGAAAATAGAATGAAATATATGTTTCTACGCTAGCTTTCCAAACCTATTGGCCCAAAAAGATCTATATAAACTAGTGCCAAAACCTTTTCATAATTGTAGGACTTACTTTTGAAAATTCTTTTACTCATCTTGCCAATTTGACATTGTTTGCACATGCCCATCTCAAGTTTCTTGACATAAGGTATACATCTTACTCTTTTGTTCTTTCCTATGGTAACCAAGTTATGAAATTTAACATGACACATCATTTTATGCCATAGCCAACTTTCTTCTATTTGAGTTAGGAAGAATGTACTTTCAATGAGATCTAGGTAAAAAAAAATTCCTTTTGTATGATTGCTAGTTCTAACTATGTTTCCTTTTCCATCCAATAGTTTAGCTTTTCCATTCATGAATTCTACTTTGTATCCTATATTGTTTAGTTGAGTTACACTCAATAGATTGTTTCTTAATCTTTCAACCTAGTAGGTATTTTCACATTTTATTCCTTCTATTAATGTTATGTTTCCTTTTTCTTTAACATAACATGGTTCATTGTTTCCAAATATAACCCTTCCACCATCATAGTGTTCTAAATGTCCAAACTTAGTTTTGTCACCATTCATGTGATGAGAAAAACCACTATCTATGATCCATTTATCATTTTTGCTAATATGAGAGATAAGTGCCATCTTTTCATTTTCCTCATTATCAAATTCATCCTTAACAACAATATAGACTACTTCTTCATCATTATCACTATCACAATCTTTAGCAATGTAACAAGATTCATTACCTTTGTCTTTGTAGTCTTTGTAGCTTTTAAAGTATTTCTTTCCTTTAAATCTATTATTTATTTTCTCATCTTTATCTTTTTTGTAGGGACATCTTGCAACAATATGACCAAGCTCTTCACATGAGAAATAGATCAATGGGATTTTACCTCTAAAATTTCCTTTTCTTTTGATACTCTTATAGCAAGTAGTGCTTCAATAACTTCAAGGTCTTCATTTGAATCATCTTCTTCATCACTATCAACCTATTTACCTTTTTATTTTCCTCCTTTTCCACCAAGAGTTAGTTTGGCTTTGAATGCAAATTCAAGATTGCTAGAAGTAGAAGAAAAGTTATCAAAGTTATTCAAATCAAAAGAAGTTGATTTTCCCACAAGTGCATCCAAGGTTATATCCTTTTTAATATTTCATCTCATCTCTTGAATTGTTGAAATATTAATTGTATAAGTAGGTAGAAGTGTTCTTAATACCTTGGTGATTATTGTTTAATCATAAATTTTACCTCCTACAACTATGATTACACTCACACTTTATTTGATTCTCTCACTATATTAGACAATATTCTCACATTATTTCATTTTCATTCGATCAAAATTTCCTCTCAAGGTTTATTCCTTGGCTCTTTGCACAATTTTATCACCTTATTTTTCTTTAGATAAGGTATGCCTCTTACTCTTTTGTTCTTTCTTATGGTAACCATGTTATCAAAGTTAACATGACATGTCCTTTTATGTCATATCCAACATTTTTCTATTTGAGCTAGCAAGCACGTACTTTCAGTCAAATCTAGGAATTGAAAAAAATCCCTTTGTCTGATTGCCAATTCCAATTAAATTTCCTTTTCCATCCAATAGTTTAGCTTTTCCATTCATGAATTCTACTTTATATCCTATATCGTTTAGCTAAGCTATACTGAGTAGACTATGTCTTAATACTTCAACCTAGTAAGCATTTTCACATTTTATTCCTTATGTTAATGTTATGATTCCTTTTCCTTTAACATAACATGGCTCATTGTTTCCAAATCTAACACTTCCATCATCTTAGTGTCACTAGTCATGTGATGAGACCAACCACTATCTATGATCCATGTATCAATTTTCCTAACATGAGAGATAAGTGTCATCTTTCCACTTTCCTCATTATCAAATTCATCCTTAACAACAATATAAACTACTTCTTCTTCATTATCACTATAAGAATCTTTAGCAGTGCAACAAAATTTCTTACCTTCATCTTTGTACTACACTTGTATCTTTTGAATTCTTTCTTGCCTTTGAACCTATTATTCATTTTCTCATCTTTATCTTCCTTTTTTGGACATCTTGTAGCAATATGACCAACCTCTTCACAAGAGAAATAGATCAATGGGATTTTACCACTGAATTTTCCTTTCCCTTTTGATACTCTTTTAGAAAGTAGTGCTTCAATAACTTCAAGGTCTTCATTTAAATCTTCTTCTTCATCACTATCAACTTGTTTTTCTTTTGATTTTCCTCCTTTTTTGCCAAGATTTAGTGTGGCTTTGAATGTAGATTCAAGATTGCTAGAAGTAGGAGCAAAGTTATCAAAGTTATCCAACTCAAAAATAGTTAATCTTCCCACAAGTGCATTCAAGGTTATATCATTTTTAGGATTTCACCTTGTCTCTTTAATTTTTGAAACTCTAATTGCATAAGTAGGAAGAAGTGTTCTTAATACCTTGTTGATTATTGTTTCATCATTAATTTTCCCTCTTGTAGCTTCGATTGCACTCACACTTTCTTTGATTCTTTAATTGTATTGGATGATGTTCTCACCTTATTTCATTTTCATTTGATCAAACTTTCCTCTCAATATTTATTCCTTGTCTCTTTGCACAATTTTATCACCTCAGGTTTCTTTAGATAAGGTATGCCTCTTACTCTTGTGTTCTTTCTTATGTTAACCATGTTATCAAAGTTTACATGACACAACATTTTATGTCATATCCAATTTTCTTCTATTTGAGCTAGCAAGCATGTACTTTTAGTAACATCTAGGTTTTTAAAAAATACTTTTTAATTGATTTCCAATTCTAACTAAGTTTCCTTTTTCATCAAGTAGTTTAGCTTTTTCATTCATGAATTCTACTTTATATCCTATATTGCTTAGTTGAGCTACACTGAGTAGATTGTGTCTTAGTCTTTCAACCTAGTAGTAATTTTCACATTTTATTCCCTATTTTAATGTTATGATTCATTTTCCTTTAACATAACATGGTTCATTGTTTTCAAATCTAACACTTCCATCATCGCAGTGTTCTAAATGTACAAACTTAGTTTTTTCACTAGTCATGTGATGAGAACAACCACTATCTATGATCCATGTATCATTTTTAATAACATGAGAGACAAGTGCTATCTTTTCACTTTCCTCATTATTAGATCCATCCTTAATCACAATATAGATTACTTCTTATTCATCATTATCACTATAAAAATCTTTAGCAATGTAACAAGATTTCTTACCTTTGTATTTGTAGTACTTGTATCTTTTGAATTCTTTCTTTCCTTTGAACCTATTATTCATTTCCTCATCTTTATCTCTTTTTTGGACATCTTGCAAAAATATGACCAACCTCTTCACATGAGAAATAGATCAATGGGATTTTACTACTGAATTTTTCTTTTCATTTTGATACTCTTTTATAAAGTAATGCTTCAATAACTTCATGGTCTTCATCTGAACCATCTTCTTCATCACTATCAAGTTATTTTCCTTTTTATTTTCCTCCTTTCCTACAAGTATTTAGTGTGCTTTGAATGCAAATTCAAGATTTCTAAAAGTAGGAGCAAAGTTATCAAAGTTATCCAACTCAAAAGTAGTTAATCTTCCCACAAGTACATCCAAGGTTGTATCATTTTTAGGATTGCATCTCATCTCTTTAACTTTTGAAACTCTAATTACATATGTAGGAAGAAGTTTTCTTAATACCTTGCTGATTATTGTTTCACAATTAATTTTACCTCTTGTAGCTCTAATTGCACCCACACTTCCTTTGATTCTTTAATTGTATTAGACAATGTTATCACCTTCTTTCATTTTCATTCAATCAAACCTTCCTCTCGAGCTTTCTTCCTTGGTTCTTTGAACATTTTTATCACCTCCATAGATACTCTACATCTTTTCCCACATATCAAATGTAGTAGAACAATCTTTGATGTCATGAAATTTAGAATAGTTTAGAGAGGAAGCTATATCCTTTGCCTCTTTTATCTTCTCCACAATCATAGTTTTACATGGTGGCACGTATCCATTTTCCAAGTAGAACAGACCAACATCAATGATGCTTTATAGATGTAGCTTCATCAACTCTTTCCATGCTGAAAAGTTATCTTGGTTTAAGCTTATAAATCTCCCTTCTGTAAGACATCCTAATATTTACCTTAGGTCATTGAAACCTTTCTTAGAAGAACCAAATCTCTAATACTAATTGTTGGAAATCTAAGAGTGTGAGTGAGAGGGGGGTGGTGAATCAATTACCACAAAAAATTCCCTATCCCTAGATGTCAATTCAAACTTTCCACTAATCATGTAATACTATCCAACTTGGTTGGAACTAAAATGTTCCTAGAACTTAGTTAACAAAGAAATCTTATGATTATTAATTTTTTTTAACCTTTAGTAACTTAGTTCTAGAAACATAAAGGATAAGAAAATAATATTAACATAGATGACACCAAGATTTAACATAGAAACCCAACTTGGGAAAACCACCTTGCAACTAGTAACAATATTTTTCACTCTTTTGAGGTGAGGTCTATTAGGGGAAAACACTTTTGAAGGTTACAACACATTCTATTAAGTATGACCCTATTAAAGGATTTATATCACCCTATTAGGAGTGGCCTAGTTAGAGGTTGTCAAACACTTCAATCTTGATATGTCACCTTGTTAGAGGATTTACAAAATGACTATTAAGTCAACTCTATTAAGAGATTTATTTTCTACTATAATGGTTAGAAAGTACCAACAATTTGACCTAATTTATAAAGAAACCATCTTTGTGGATTTTAATCTCTATACTAACTTGACTTCTGGATCCTTCCTGATTAGATGTTGTTTGCAATTTATCTTCCATTCTTTCCTACTCTTCATTTGTCTTCACTTACATATCCATCTTATTTCATATTCCAATTGTATGCTTTATCCTCACAACTTGACTTATATATCCTAAGCTAGGAAAAGTTAGCTTGAATACCCTTCCAAAATAATAATAAACATCCAAATAGTCAGCCTCAATCAATTATATGTTTGGAAAATGTATTATGTTGTCACTTGGTTAACACAAGGACTAAATGCTTAGTTAACACCATGACTCCTTTGATGCCCCACCACTCAGTTAATACTACAAGCCCTTTGATGCCCAACCACTTGGTCTATACTAAAAGTAGGAATCCTTTTATTAACCAACTTTTCAATTAATTTTGGAAAGTATTCTTTACCTGATAGCTTAATTAATGCTAGAAAGTCTTCTTTACCCAATTACTCGATTAATACTAAGATATACAAGGTTAATACTATAGACCCTATATTTCTCAATTAGTATTGACATTTTTGTAACATCAATGACAATCATATAATTTAAGAATTAATGTGTGTGTGTGTGTGTGTGTGTGTGTGTGTGTGTGTGAGAGAGAGAGAGAGAGAGAGATTGAAAAATTGGGACACCTCCATAATTATATCCATGCATTCAGTAGAGTGCTTATCAACATGTTTCATTGTTTCAAGATCCACTAAATTAGGTATCAATGTTGAGCATCAATTTTTCTTTCATCTTGGCAAGAGCTCCAATAATTTATCTAGAAATTCAAGAAGAAAATTGTTCTAGGTTTTCCTATTTTTCATGGTGATGCACCCTTGGCTTAATTTCAGATCTTTCTTCCTCATATTCTTCACATACACAAAAAACCCATCATTGAATTTTTCTACATGATAATAATCAAAGAGAAAGTTGAGTAATATGAATCAACATGCCTCAGAGCCTTCATAGGAAGTCTGTATTATTTCTTTAGAAGAGAATTTATCTTCTAGTTAAACCATAATAATATCTCTCCTATATCCAAACCTTACATTGTATTGCTGAATTGAAATTAAGTATTCCTTGTAAGGGTTACCATTTGGATGAACAAAAATCTAAATGATTCCAAGACCCATGGTTTGAATTCTAGAAGATAAACTTTCCTTGATAGAATTGGCATTTGAATCTTTGTATAAAACTCATTGTGCAACATCCCTCCACCACACTCTTTCTTTGTATAAAACCCACTTTGAATTGTGCCTCCAATCAATTGTTTGATGAAATTAATCCATTTTAAGAAGTTTCTCCATCATTTGTGCCTAATTAGGCCTAATTAAGCCTATGAACAATTGACTATATGTTTACATAGACATAACTTAATCATGTTATGTCTTGTAAAGTCATACTAGACATAAAATGATTGTGTTATGTCCATTATAGTCATACTAGACATAGTGTGATCATGTTATGTCTAGTATGCTAATATAGTCATGCAAAGAATAACATAATCACATTTTGTTAACAAAAAATCATGATCATTTTTAGGCTTCGTAATAGGTCTATTTAATTACCCAAAGGCTTGGATTGATGTTTTGACTCCATTTTTTGTTGCTTTAGATGTTATTTCAACTTCTAAGATCAATTCTCATATTTGACTTCATTAGGTTTAAAAATGGTGAAATGGGTATCTCTAAAATTACCAACATAATCTCGCACATTTTCTTCCTTTCTAACCATATATATGTTTTATTTTTTTGGATAGGATTAGGATTGTAAAGTTGATATTTCTATATTAGTGTCTTGACAGTCCTCTCAGACATATGTCTACCATTTCTTTAATAACTTGTTATCTACTTAACCAAATGGAAAATAAATTACATATGATTATTCTGAACTTAATTTTATACACTTTTTAAAAAAGTGTTGATTTTAGATTATTTTGATGCAAGTTATGCCCAATGCACAAAAGAGATACCAAAATCTCCTCAAAAAATCATCAAAGAAAACTACTCGTCAAAAAATTATGAATTTTTTTTTTTTTATTGATTTCAGTCTTACATATCTTCTTACAAAAGGATTTAAATTCAAAATATTAAATATAACTATATGGTTTTTTGAGCATATAGAAAGATCTGCGTTGTATTTTTCATCAAAAAATAGGAACAAATTTTCATGTGTTTTGGGTTTGATCCTCTTACTCTTATCCATTTCTTAAAAACCTTACTATTTTAGAAACTAGATTCGCAGTACATAATTTTTTGTGTTTTACACATTTACTCATGTTGAGTGCATGACCCTCAAATGGGTCTTCCAAGATCAGGTTTATCTTATTTCATAAAAAAGGTTTCCAATTATACCCCCTTTTTGCACACCATCTTGGTTAACACACTTAGATATTGTTAAGAGAAATGTTAATAATATCTACTTGTACAATAATTTCCTCATTAGTGAGAAGAAAAGGAAGAATGCCATGTTAATAATGTTTTTTTGTTTCACCATCACATAATAACATACACATATTATATGTTATTCTCTTATTCTTGTTTCCTATTTGTTTTCATCACACAAGATAGCCTGAAGGATCCAAAATTTAAGTCTTGATGTAATGCATTGATAACTTAGTGAAATGATGTGATTTTATTTTGATCATGAGGGGAATTATCTTAATAGATATGAAATTTAAATATTAAAGGTTTTGAAGAATCTTGAAATTATGATGAAACCTTGATCATGATTATGGTTCATAAATGTAATATGAGCCTTAACATATAGTATGGATCTTATTGACCATTTTATAAAATAAAAGTCAAAAGATAGGGTGAAGAGAAATAAATATAAGGTCCTATGAAAAATTATAACAATGGTTGATTTTGTGGAGAGGTAGATCTCTCATAAATATGATTTCCTTTTAGTTAAAATAACACACAATGTTGCAAAAATGGTGCAATCCTTGGAGCAAATAAAATATTTTCATATTATAAATCATTATTCTAAATAACCAAATCTAATGTAACACTAAAAAAAATATTATCCAACTATAAATGGTATAAACTAGATAACTATACAAAAATATTCATATCTTACCATTAAGATCACTAAACTAATGGAAATATGCTAGCATACAACAAGGGGGGTGAATTAGTTGTGTCAAAAGTTCAAAAGACTTGCAAAACTTAAACTATAAACATTAGATATGATAAATGAATAATGAATCACAAATTCACAACACATCAAGAACACAACACCAAGATTTGTTGAGTGTAAACACAATTAGTGTTGGTCTTAGATTGGTTTTGACAATTGAGTGTCAAAACAATTAACCAATTCTCAAGTTAATGCCAAGTATAATACAGAAGCCAAGCTACAGTGTGTGCCAAGCTAGAGAATTCAACAAGTGTTGAGTGACCTTTAGGTGTCGAGTGATCTTTAGGTGTCGAGCAAAGTTCAAGTGTTGATTGATAAGTGATGCCGAGTCACTATAGATACTGAGTGAAACAAAAATGTTATAAGTGTCGAGTGAGACAAAATTCCTATATGTGTCTAGCATCAACAATTAGTAAGTGTCAAGTACCACAAAATCAGCATATGAGTTTGTGCCTTCAAAAACTCAAATTCAAACCATTTTTGAAGCTGACTTAGGATGAATCTCGAAGGATCTTGAAGATAAGATCAAATCTTTTGCATTGCCTATTTAATTAGCATGCAGCCAATAAGAAAAATGGAGAAGGCATGCAACCAATAGGAAAAGTGCAAGAATTGAGCAGGAAATGAAGAGTAAATATTAATCATAGATTCATACCTAACCCTAAGTATTTGAAATCTTTAAAAGGAGGATGAAACCCCATTGTATGAGTGCAAGAACTGCATGGGAGAAGTGCATGAGAGAAGTGCATGTAAGAAGTGTATGAGAGAAGTGCATGAGAGAAGTTTATGGGTGAACTATAGTGAAGTGCAGAAGGGTGTAATGACTTAGAAGAGTAGAAAAACATTGTAGAATCTAGTTGATCAAGAATAGAGTATCAGAGTTTCAAAGAGTGACATATCAAATCAAGCAAGGATTAGAGGAGATAGAGCAGAATAGGGATTTGGAATTAGCAATAAAGATTGCAAGTTATCAAGTAAAGACATTCTAGAATACTTTCTAACCATTGTATTGTAAGAATGGAAATCCTATGTTGATAGGTTTGCTTAGTATCTATATTGGTTTAGCAGCCATATTATAGATCCTTAATAGGATTGTAAATCCTTTAACAAGGTAGCATTCCAAGTGAATATTTGTAAATCCTTTAACAAGGTAGCATTCCAAGTGAATATTTGTAAATCCTTTAACCAAGTCACTTTTAATAGGGTGTAAAGTCTTTAACAGGACATGCCTTTCATAGGGTAGACCATTGGAAGTGGTCAAACTTTATAACCTTGAATAGTTACAGATTGCTATAGTGATACTTTGTGAGTGTCATCCCCACCCTAGTTTTACCTTTTTATTTTGGAGGGTTTATGGGTTACCAAATCTTGTGTTATCTATTTTCATGCATGTCTTTACTTTCATGTTTATTTGATGAATTAGATGCATGTGAATGATTTAAGTTAAAAGGTTGTAAAGAGGTTAAAGTTAGTTACTTCTAATTCATGCCCCCACCCACCCCACCCCTGGTCCCCTCTTAGAAGTAAATCTTCCCATTCTAAATTCTAAAAATTGGTATCAAAGCTAAGTTCTTGCAAAGAGGAGCCTTATAGCTTGGAGAAAAGATCGAGAAATGGAAATCTAAAAACTTGGGAAGATCATAGAGAATCAAGAAATTGATATACAACTTACTTTACATGCTTTGGAAGAAGCTAGAGAGGAACTAAGAAAATCCTTAAAGAGAAGAAGAGAGATTGCCATAGCTGAGAATGATACACAGTATAAAGAGATTGACACCTCAAAACTATTTTCAAATGGAGATTCCCAAGAGTTTGATGCAGTAATAGGAGATCTAATGGAGAAGAATGGAACTCAAGTAGAAGAAATTAGAACACTCAAGCTTGAACAAGAATCACAAGCCATGATGCTTTGTGAAGTGATTGAACAGAAGAAAAGAGCCATTGAAGATAACGCTATGCTAGAAGAAGACAAGAGAAACCTTGCCAACAAACAAGAAGAAAAGTCAATTGAACTTGCAAGAATCTAAAACATGTAGCTAGACACCTTAAGCTAGATGATTAATGCACATCATGAATTGAATGTCAAGGATATTGAGATCTCTACACTAAAGATTGAAAATGAACAACTACAAAATGACCTAAAAAGAGAAAATGAGATTACAGAAAGCTTCAACAAACCTAATGAGGCCATCAAGTACTTTGAGTAGCTACTAAAATCACCAAGGGCTAGCACTAATACTACAGGAATAGGTTACATCAGCGCTGAACAAGGAGAGTCATCCAAGACTATAGAAGAAAGGAGTAAAAAAGGTAAAAACACTAAACCTACTCACTAATACATTTGACATCGATTTGCAATGGCTAAGTGTTGCAATTACAATGGCAATGGGTCACCACAGTGACAATAATAGATGTCATTGTTTTTTAGTCACAAATTATGATGTCTATCCTTCGCTATCACAATTATGATGCATATCTGTCACTATAAAACCACTTTATTATGGCATAAACCCCGTGAGAATGCTTGCCACGTATTTCACAATTGTGACGTTACCCTCAAGCATTCTGATGGGGTAGCGATGGCATCTGGCGATGGGGTTGTTGTGGCGGTGACCTCGATATCCATCATAATTCTTTCCCTGGGTGTCACAATTGCGACGTCAATGGAAAATTGCCATGGGGGTGGTGATGGCATTTGGCAATGGGATCACTGTGGTAGCGATGCCGATGTTTGTCGCAATGCTTGCCGCGAATGTCGCAATTATGACATCACTGCAAGCATTGCGATGGTACCACTATGGTAGTGATGCCAAGTCCATCATAATGGTTGGGGGAACATTGTGATTGTGATGTCCATGGCAGGAATTGCAATGGGGCCGTTGTGGAAGCAACACCAACTGCTGTCACTGCCACAGCGACCCCACCGCAAGCATATTCAGCCTACTACTTCAGCCACAAACATATTTTCAAGTTTGACAAGTAGAAATATATCTCCATTTCTCACATTTATTTGATGAAGTTTGGAAGTATAAGGAAATATTGGTTGTAGGGATCTAACGTTGAATCATTGAAAAAGTTTGAAGTAATGCATCTTTTCATGATATTTTGACTTTGTTATCAAATTTTTGCAGTGTTTGCCATGTTTTCTGAATGGTTGCTAGCAATGTGATTTCCCTCTATTTTATAGGTTTTGCCCCAACATCAGAATATTGTCTAGCTTTACTTAAACCAAGTCTGCCAAGAACTTCTCTTTGTTTCTTTAGCTTAGTACCATTTCCACTAGAAAGCTTCCTATTTACAAGAGGCATCAGAGTATCACAAAATTTAGCAATGTTACACCCATTCTGAACCACACTAGCTATAATTTCAGATGTCTTGGTTTGCTGCACAGAAACACAACCATTTATTTTTTTGACAGACCCTTTCCACAGGATTGTTGTGGATACTTAGAAGCGAGTAAACATGCAAATCTTTTTGCAGCTGGATACTATTTTCCAGAAGGCATTTTTGTAGAGCATTTTTGCTTAAGAAAAATGTCAGCCTTCTTAAGCTGTAACTTCATGCATTTCTTCCTTTCATTGGATCCTTTCTTCCTCAAAATATGCATTGCTCTTAGAAGAAAATGCCCCCTGAAAGACAATGCTTGTAAAAACCAAGGACATGGAAGATGCTTCATAAGCTTCAATCTATTTCTACTAACAAGGTAGTGGTTGTCCCTATGGTATTTTTGGTACTTTTGGCTGGAAATACATTTAGTTTCTTGACTATATTTTAGCAACCTATGTGGATGCATAGCTTTTACACATGACCCATTCATTTCCCTTCCCTTACAGAGCAAAGTACCATTTTTGCCTCCCTCCCAAAAGGAACATATTAAGATTCATTAGGACTAAAAACAATTTTCTCAAAAATAAACATATACATTGTAGCATTAATACAAAAAATAAGCACCTGAAATAAGGAACCATCTTCCAGGGATAGGAGCTTAGCAACCTCACTCTCATTATCTATAGAATTGTGGACCACACTACCATTCTCTAGATGCTCATCAGCTACAAGTTTACCATTTGAACCATTTTTTGGAAGTTTAGTAGCATGATGCCGAGTAATAATACCTGTCAAACCATTTGTAGAATGTTTGACATTCTCATGATCTGTTACCATTAATTTTTGAATAAGCTTCAGAATTTCTACCAATATAGTTCTCATTATCATTGCTCACATCATAGTTCTGAGAATGTCTAACAACCATATCATTAAAATTACCCACAGAATCAATTCCCTTTATTTCAGATTCCTGCTTCTTAACATTATTACTAGACCCATTCGATGTGCATCCATTACTTATGGTATGACTTGACTAGAAGACATTATTTGTTTGAATACCATTGGTTCTTGTAGGCACCATCTGTAATGTAGCATCATGATCTACTGATGATCTGGATTTACTACATGACTAGCCAAAACTTGTGTTCTTTTCTAGACTTTCTGAAATGAAATTGACATTTGACAAATTTTCTACCTATTGGGGTATCTTGTTTACACCTGCAACACTAAAAGAGATTGTTGTCATTTGGAAAGAATGCATGTTTTCTATCACCTGGGGGGCATATGAATCTTGTAAGTGGTTTTCCTTTGGACGTCCAATGTTCAATGATGCTCTCTTCTTTAGTTTAGAGCCATTATATTGAGATTTAGACCCACCTGTTGTTTGAATGCTAGTTTTTTTATCTCATATATAGAATAGCATGTAAGCTTTCTGGGAAAGCACACTTTTCTCACTGATTGAATAGACCTAGAGTACAAAATGTCATAAGAATAAATTCAATCAATCTAAGAAACTTTAGTATAATTAGTGTTACCGTATAAAGAAAAGGTTCTACATAAAATTGTAGTTCTTTTGTGTATTCTATTATACACAAATTATAATGAGGTTGCTCCACAAAATTAAACATGTCTTCACAACTGTAGCAAATGTATACCCGATTATCATCTAAAGCATGCCAGATGCCTATGGATGAACCAATAAAGAAGAAATGCATCTTCACATCCATTTGGTGAATACACCATCCAAATTTAGTAAATGTTAAAGGATCAAGCATTTCTGAGGTTATATAACTTCAATTATTTGAACTAAGTGAGGATATTATTTTAATAGAGGCAATCTTGTTTTTTCTCAAAAAAATATGGATATGGACAATAGGCCACTGCCTCAAGGGCCAAGGATGAGACAAACACTACAGTCCAAGAATTCTTCACCTAAATCATAGTCTAATCAGGAAAATCTTAGTCTTTAGTGATAAGGGCTAATAATATTCACCTAGGGGACCTTTTGTCTCCTTTCCACTATAAAACAATTGCAACTTGAGAAAGTTCAAAAATGAAGGTTTGACTCAATTTGTACAAAACCACTATACCTCAAAAAAATAAATACTGAAAAGCCTCACACAAAAATATCTTAGATTATTTCTAGGGTAAAGTGGCAAGGAATGATATTTTTATCATAGGTCTTTTCAAGTTTTAATGCACAACTACAACAGTTTTGGTCATATATGTGCTATTTAATATTTTAACAAGACTTTATGCTAAAGCTTATAAATGATGGCTCTTTCTATGAAGAAATTGGTCACATATTGGCTTTACAAATCTCGTGTTTGCCCTATAAGTGCCCCAGAAGAAGCTTTTCTAGCTCAAAATAACATCAAAAAAATTCCTCAGCAAACTATATGACTACATACAAGTGAATGTAATGAGAAATTTGTTCTTATGAACCACTACTTGTGAAACATGGGTCAAGAGTTGAATCCTGTTAGCAATATCACAATATAAGGTCAATTTTTCCAAACAAATCTTGAGAATATTTTTGATATTCAATATGGTTCAACGAAGTTTAAACATGGGTCATGAGATATGAACTTTAGTTAACCACTAACCACTACTCATTGAAATATGGATCACTATAAGTTGAATCCATATAAACAAGCACAAACTGATACAGTATAGAGCACCAAATATTTGAGTAATCTATACAAAACACAAGATTGTAAGAATTTGGATATCTTAATTAAATGCAGAGATAGCATAATTTGACACATTGCAGAAAAAAAAATACTTGAAACTAAATTCAATTTGAGAATAAGAACAAGTAAACATGAGAAGGTAACCATTTAAAGTGAGGTGCTAAAGATACCTCATGGAAATTGGCACTTCTTATTGAAAACTCAACAAACATGTAATTATGTCATTCACAAAAGAAGTCATATAGTCTATTAGTTACAATTTCAATACAAAATTACAAATCATACCAAGGATGTTTTTGACATCCTCCACAAAGCCCATGTTAAGCATTTCATCAGCCTCATCAAGGACACAAAATTTCAATGATTTCAAGTTTAGACTACCTCTCTCAATATGATCCTGTGTAAAGAAATTGAAACATTTTTTTACCAATGAACTGTTGCATATAAGGAAAGTAGTTAATAAAAGCTACTCACTTACCTTGATACGACCTGGTGTTCCAACAACAACATCTACACCTCTACGCAGTGCATTCTCCTGTGGATCATACAGAGCACCTTCATACACACAACATGTATTAATGCCAATAGATCCACCATAAAACTCAAAATTTGCATGAACCTGCATATCAAAAGTCATCATACAAAGTTCCTAGATTTGCTAATGTAGAGAAATTTCCAAAGAAAGAACATATTTTCAAAATACTAACATAATCAGACAATTTACAAGTCAATGCTGACATAATACATGTTTTGAAAGCTCTCAAGTTGGAACCAAAACAATCACACTAGGTAGCTTTCCATAGGACTTAAATATGGAACACATCCTATAATTGATAACTTAATGACAATTGTCAAATGTCAATAAAAAAGAAAATTGATTTATACACGTACAATCTCCACAAAGAAAATAATAACTTGCAAAGAAAAATTGAACAAAATATACATGGGAAAATTGATTCTCTTTTGGACAAAGGTATGCTACTATAATAGGAGTATAAGGCCACAAAGGACATAGAGTATAGTTCATCAAAATAGTGGACTTTGAAACTCTAAAACAATGAAGAATAGCTCATCACTTTTACAACTCTAAAAAAATGAAGAATAACTAATCATTATGGTAATAAGACATCAACATCACAACTCATAATAGAGAGAGTACAGTTATGACTGTCAGTGACATTATGCAAAAGATGCAGTGACCATGGAACCATCAAAAAATAGTGGCATTGAACATCAAACTAAAATACATATGCAGTCATGTGCTATAGAAAAAATAATCTAACCATTTACACTAACGACATAGCAGAGATAATCTCTTAAAATAATGGTCATGGAAAGAAAGTAGGCATGTTGTTTTACAAAGGCAAAGGGCTACGAGTATGTTGTGATAAACCCAAACCAATGTTACTTGAGTCACAGTGATCAATCTAAATATAAGTTTGAGAAATATGTTAAGGAAATACTATAGCAATAAGCTTATGAAATACAATGAAGTCATTGATGCATCAATTTTGATGCATCAGTGATAAAGGGAGTGGTCCCTAAGAATAAGAAACTAGTGATTAAAGAAAACACATAGTTTTAGATTACGGTAAAAGCAGGTTTTGAAGGGATCCCGAAACCCTTTAACACAAAGCAAAAGGATAAAGCATTACAGCCCAACCAGGAAAAAGAAACTTGCAACAAACTGTAGAACAGTATCAAAATTAGGTTTTACATGGACCTAAAACCACTAGAAAAGTCCAAAAACAAACTAACCTAGGTTTTATAGGGACTTGGAACCACAAATAGTCAAAATGATAAAAATCAAAAACCAAGACCAAAAACCCCAACTAGTAACCAGACCAGACAAAAACTAAACTAGGGAACCCGACCCAGAGCCACTATTGCAACTCCAAGATCATTTTAGCAGCTTCCTTACCAATTGCTACAGTCTCTTGAATGGTATCAATAGCCGAAGCAAGCAACAACTTTCATTGTACTCTTCCTCGAGCTCTGCCTTGTTCTTTTGCTCGAACCCTCAGCCAAAGTAATATCTTCATTAGCCCTTTTTCCCAGGCTTGCAGTAGCCGCACATATACTCGAGGTGACCTGTTCCATCTTAGTGCCACTCTCCTTGATTAGCATTTTTAGGTTTTTCTCATAGTTGTTAAGTTTGTTAGGGATGTCTCCCATCTGCCCTTCCAGTTGGCTAAGTTTGACATTGCTAGTATCTAGGTTATGTTGGAGAATTTCCACATTTTTCTTCAAACCCATCATTTCATTGTAGATCCAAGAATCTACTTTGAGCATGGTGTTGGCTTTATCCTTTTCAAAATGTAGGAAAGTGAGCATGGTATCCCTCTACATTTAATTGCTATCATCTTTAGTTGTCCCGTGTGGGGGGGAGCGGATATTGTCATTATTTTCCTCCATTTCCATTTGATCCTCCTTTTGAACCCTGACAGAGTCCTCTATGTGAGCAGAGTCCTTCCTTTTTTCTTCCTCTATCCCCTTGATAGGAGAAGTAGTCTTAGCCATATGGTCCTCCTTATTCTTCTCAACAGGGTTCCCAATAGTGTTATCTTCTGCTTTATCACCCCCACTAAATATAGCCTAGTTACCCTCATTAACATATTTACTCTGTTCAGAATTACCTTCACTATTGGCTTCCTCTTTCCCTTTTTCATTATTACCTTCAGTCTCCAAGTACCCATCCAAATTAGAGCTTAAATCTCTAGCATCAGTATCTTCCTCATCCTTAGGGTTAATATTCTCACAGTTTTCTAATTTCTCGGTCTTAGACTCCTCATCCTCATATTTTTGAGAAGCCGAGGGTTTCAAATTCAGGGCTTTATCTTTACCTTTAACAGAGTCACCCTTCTTACTTTTAATGGAGTCCTTCTTCTTGTCCTTAGAGGGAGTAGAGGCAATGTGTTTATTTTTACAATACCTCTCAATAAGAAGAATCATCCCTTCATGTAGAATGGGTCTGGACTCCTTCTTCTTATGAGCTTCTAAACTATGAAGTAAAGAAAACTGCAAAAAGAAGGGGAAAGATATTCTATCTTTGTGTTTGAAGTGATTTAAAAAAATAAAGTGGCATTTATGAACTCTTTTACTTCTTCCATCAAGTATGAAATACTCATGGATATAGCAAAGAACATCCCTCCAGATCTCCTTTATCTGATGCACATCGAAGAAATCACCACTCTTTTCCAATTGCTTCTCCTCGTCTTCCATTTTTGGAAAATTTTTGTAGGCTGCATTTGAAATACTGGTTTTCTTGGTGAATTTTATGCTCACCATGGGGAGCCCTATGATCTCTGTAGTAAAATCCTCTGTAAGTTTCATAGTAGCACCATGGAGAGTGACTTTTTCATTAGACTAGTTCTTAAAGAAAGCCATAGTGATGTGTGGCTTAGAACCATTGAGTCACTCCAAATAACAAGTCACATTTCCTTTCTACAAAACTTTCCATACATCCTCATGAGCCTTCCAGGCATCACAATTTTTTGGTTCCCACTTACGCGGTTCACCCCCCATCTGCAGAGAATAGAGAATGCACTCAAACCAGAGTAACCAGATGTAGAGAGTGAAAGGGTTAAAATGAAAACTAGTATTCATCCCATCAAAAGAGACTCCCTTTTTAGAGATACATGCAAAAACTACATCGCATTCATTTGAGTGTACTTCCTTGGGGAAGAAAATCTGGCAATAATATGATCACTCCACGAAATCATTAACTTTCTAATTTTTACAAATCTTTCCCACTTGCACATGGATGGCTTCATAATGAATAATTGCTTTGAGATCAACTTGGTTAGTTAATTCATCGGTCCACCTCACCATTTGCCCCATTAGGACAGCATAGTTGGCAATCCAATCAGCAACACTGTTGGCCTCTTGAAAGGTATGGGATATGACAACTTTTCAAATTTTTGAATAAGGTATTTGATCTCCTTGATTGTGGCCTCTATCGACCATGAGATAGAGCTTTTATTATTTAGGATATTAACAATATTTAGAGAGTCACCTTCCAACCATAAATTTGGACATCCCAAATCCATGGCAATTTTCATAGTATAAAGGGCAGTCATTGCTTCAGCAATGTGACTATTAGTCCTACCTATAGGGATTGCTATAGCATCTTTAACATTTCCCATATGATCTCTCAACACACCTCCACAACCCACACTTCCCAAGTTTCCCTTAGCAGCACCATCAAAGTTACCTTTAATCCAACCATAAGGGGGGGAGCTCCAAGTGATGGTCAATCTTGGGTTATTAGTTTGAAGGTTAGGATTTTCAAAAAGCATTAGATTATCAATAGGAAAGGTTTGATCAGGGTTCTTCAGAGATCTGAAATTCTCCTTAAAAGTTCTAATAATATTCTGACCAAGCACCCATCCTGGAACCTCTCTGTTTCTAAGAAAACACATAGTTATCAATAATGATAAGAGTATATAAGTCTCAAATAAGTGAGTTAAAATCCAATTCACAATGATAAAAATTTATACTTGACATGAAAGAACATGTCTATAAAATTTTTATTTAGTCATAAATTTATTAGAGATTCATAATATAGAATACCCAAAATGGATTCACTCCAGACGCATTCTTCACAAAGTTAATAAGATCAAAAGAGAAAATATTATCTCTTAATAATATGATATTTCCACTGACATTCAGTATTGCCAAATTTCAAACTCAACATTTATCGTTTGTAGTGTCAGTTTATTTTCAGCATGAATAAGACATTGAGACTAATATAAATTGAACTCCAGCAAGAATCGAGTTCAAAGGGATTGTGATGACCTAGAACAAAATACTCTTAATCGTATTCCAGAAAATAGTGTTCTAAAACAATTTAGGGTGCACCTCTGAGAGCAAGACGTAGATTCATATCTCTATTACTGAATTCAGGAGACCAATTAATAGTATTTGAAAACTTGATTAGCTATAAAAAGTTCTTGTTTGTTGGAGACACTTGAAAGATTTTCACCATTCTCCCCATAACCTCCAATTGCATAAACAAGACCATCCAACACTACATAAGAAAATTCATAGTGTGCCACATTCATTTATGTTAGTTTTCTCCATCCAACACATAGTCCAGTACCAAGGGCTTATCAATATGGCATTTCCTTATGCTAGAATGGAGTTAAAGCCTAAAGATATCTGAAATCCAATCATCTCACAACCTTAAAACTATCTCATCTAATCGAATTTAATGTCATAAAACATAACTATTTATCTAATTTTAGTTGCATTCAATTCACCATAATACCCTGCAATAAATAAATTCCACACATAGACTAATATGCAGTGAAAAAAGAGAAGTCGAGGGGGATAGAGAACTCCAATATTCAAGTCATTTACTACCCAATTAATTCAGATTATCTCCTACTTCAGATGATCATCACCTAATTCCTTCAGTCTGGGCCTCTCCTAACAAGGCTTTTGTCACCTCATAAAGATAAATTGGATCAAGCTATCAATTTGATTGTTGCTTCTTATATGTGAAACCTAGGTTTTCACTCAATCAACCCACAAATGAGGAAAATAGTATGCACCAAGACAATTATATTACAAAAAATAAGGAGGAAGAAATCTGGCTAGAAGTCACTCTCTCCTCCTGAAACTCGTCCAAGAATTGAACAAATGCCTCAAGTGTCAGATAGCCAACCTATTGGGGGAAACTAAAGCTTTTAGGGTGAAACCAATCATGTTTGTCAAAAAACATTTTAGCACTTCACAAATAGTAAGGACACAATTTCTACTCAATATGAATATCATATAAAATACTATCATATGCTTACTAGGTTTTATGAGCAATAGAAAATCCTCATTTCTACTAAGCATGCCCAAGTGATTGGTGCAGGAGCACCTCTATGAGGGCCCTCCCCTTCTTTGTTTTGGTGTGTGTTGTGAATGTCAATAGAAATAACAGTCCTCCTTGTGATGATTGACTCAAGTTTTGGTTGTGACTAGGCTAGGTGATAGTCCTAGAGGTCTGCTAAACTTTATGAATGTGTTTTGCCCTTTAACTCAAGAAAAATGTCTATTTGAGGATTTTGGGATTATTTTTAAAAATGAGCATAGGAGTTAGTGGTTAGTGAGTTTTTAATGAAAATAATATCTTTATAGGACCTATAAATAATACATTAGGATGAATGATCAAATATTACTAAAGCAACTTAATGTTGATCAAAAAGCTGTTGGCAATTTTTGCCTTGTAATGAAAAAATGGCCAAAGAGGCTTGTCACACCCTAAGACCCTAATACTCACTCCTAAACCATCCTATTTAATGCTTTGAAAACCCTAATGTATGAGCAATTTTTGTTTGTCATAGGTTTGGAAGTTGTGTTGTAGTAGACCAATTTTTCTAAGAAGTGCAGCAGTCATTATTATGACTGTGATTTTGTGAATATAAAAGTGTTTTGTGGAAAATTTGAAGGTTTTCTTTTTTTTTTAGTGTTTATGTTTTGTATGTGGAAGTTATTTTAGTTTTCTTTTACATTTGGTGTGTCATATTTTGTATATACAACTTTGTGTATTAGTATTCTGCCAATTTTGGAGAGTTTCATGGAAAATGGGGTTGTAACTTTCTTATTCACCATGGGTTTTCCATGGGAACATGGATATTGAATGTACAAACCCCAATGTATGTTGCTACTAGTGCAAGGCCCTTGAAGAGACAAGAAAATAGGCTCTTAACAAAGCCCTAGGTGACTGTGACTATACCCGGCTAGGTTGCAGCAGTAGCAAAAAATGTGCTACAACAGGTGACTAGTAAAAAGTCATGACCTGCCCTTTTGAGGGAGTAAAAAGGGATATGAGAACATTCCAAATATTGAAGAAGGAGGCTTTCTAAGAGGTGTAAGGCTAAACAAAAGCCCAAGAGTTTGGAGAGTTAACAAAACCCTCAAAACCCTCACTTTTGGCCAAGTACATTGTACAACCTTTTGGGTGCCTGAGACCCCAAAAATCTTTTGGAGGGGATCACTCTAAGAAAGTGTTATTTTTTTTAGAGGTACTGAATCTTTGAGTAAAAGGTAAAACTCCCTACAAATCCAATGGAGGGCTAATTAGGCCTATTCTAATAGCCTAGTTTCCAAAGAAACTATCAAATCGGGTGAATGGGATGAGCAGGTGTAAAAAATGTTTCAAAAACATCTTTAGTTCTATCAGATCTCCCTCTTGAATTGTGTAATAGCATGGGGATTAGAAAGACCATTTTAACCTATATGAGGTCTTAGTTGTTAGAATGCAAAGCAATAAGGTTAATGAAGGAGAGTGTGAAACTTGGTGGGAAGGTTAGGCAGGTTAGAGGAAGTCCTTAGCAGGATAAGGAAGCCTATTACATGTTGTTTTACTTTTTATTACTATGCTCAAGAAGAAAGGAGACTATAATGTCTTCTATAATCGTAATTCATATGGTTAAAAGAATCATATTTTTCTTCCCTCTACTCTTCCTCCCACACATCATTTATTCAATACAATAGAAGTATTTTAAACAACACAAAAGACTAACACATAGTAACCTACTCTAAACAATTATTTCATACTAATTTAACATTTGATACACCTTAGAAGTTTGGAAATATTTATATTATCTGTTATTACATATTGAGATGTTATAATTGATTTATATATAGAATAAATGTTTAGGTTGTGTCAAAACCTTCAAGGGATGGATAAGCAAGACAACACATACTTCATCATGCCCCCAGATACAGTGCCTCTCACATGATCTTTCTATCACTTGAGTCAATTCTTTCTGATGTGCTTGAGCATACATAGAACAAACTTGCATCCTTTATAAGTTTAGGCCAATCTTGTGAAGAAACAACCTAAAAGTTCAAGAATCATGAGAAAAATTAAACATGGAAAAAAATCCAATACTATCATCATTATAACCTACTAGAAATAGAAAATTGTTCATGTCCAAACCTATCAATAAATTCCTAAATGCAACACCTTTTCCTATAGAATAATTCATCTACTCTAATTTTAAAAACTTATAGAAATTATATTTCAGAAGTTTGTTAGGAAAAACACATAGATAGATATGACATTATTCTCATGCTCAAATTACACACCCAGTGATAGCATAACATATATTAATTCAATGAAACTAATTTTAAGAAGGGTTCAGTAATCTAGATGTCTATTTCACATGTGAGCAGTGGTACTCTGCAATAATCATGAGATAATGTAGATCAAATTTTGGTGAGAATGTTGAAATGTGATAAATAAACTTAAAGTTTCATCTAGAGTTACTTGTTAGTGAATGTACATGTAAGTTCATAAGGATCATTGTGATGAATCTAAGTTACAATCATGATTCTAGGAACAACCTGTCAAATAATAAACAAGTCAAAATATGAATTTTATTAAATTTTAAAAGTTTAGAGATTAGAGATTGGATCTGTGAAATTTAGTTTTACATGTTTAGGGATTAGATATGTGACTGGAGATGTCACTATTATGCACCCACAAACTGAGGCAAATAATGGACATACGGGTTATGAATCCAAGATTCCAAACAAATATTGGTGATGGGACATAGAATGTCATGAACTGATTTGTGTCATATTTAAACTAATTATTCATTTGTAATAATTCAATATTGATATGTTGAAGTTCAACAGTTTAAACTGGCCTTTCATAGCTTCTATGTCCTATGAAAAAAATTATTTTTAGTTCTACACCAAACTTATTTTCAAAGCAGCTTTCACAAAATTATAACTATTCTAGCCAACGTTTGAAGGAAAGCCAGAGGTAGGTATGAAATAGACTGAGTCAATCTATTAAGCTAGACATAAGCCATTGTGTAGACTCTAAACTATCACATGGACTTAATTGATGCTCGCTCAACAAGTTAAGGGAGGAAACCCTAAAATCTTTGCCACATAGAAGCAGAGCTAAGGGGTTGGTTATGCAAGTAAATCTTAGGAGATCCATTATTTTCTTCTAAAGTGAAGCTCTTGCCAGAAAATAGGGTTACAAGCATATTATCCTATTTGAATGTATTATATCCGACATGTGTAGGTCTTAATTTGGTGCTTCTAGTTACATTCTCCACTGTAAAAGATGCTTGTGTCCTTCCACTTGAAAGGGTCCTTAGCAAGACACAGTGTTATAGGTCTAAACATAGGACAAAATATAGAAATATTTAGTATCTTATTGAGCTTCACTTTGTTTCAAGAATAGTTTAATATTCTCTACAAAATAGGGCCAACCACGTGAAGGTGGAAGCTCATTTGGCCCCACCCCCCTCCCCCTAACATCACTCTACATTCCCCATTAACATCTAAAATTCATTCATTCTTTCAACCATTAATAAAATGTAACATTCAATCAATATCACATGATAAAAAAAAACATATCATATGATAACATTCATTAACACATTAGATTCATTAACATGCAACATTCATCAATATTCTACATTAACACATAATTCATGAACATTCATTAGCACATAATTAAATTCATTGAGACATAAAATTCAGTCATTATCAATTAAGGTATGTAGATGACAATCATTTCTTTTTTTTCTTTCTATTTCTTTTTTCTATGTAAGCTCTAAGAGGAGCATCAGTTTCATCATCAATTCCCCCCTCATCAGTTGTTCTCTTCTCTGTTCTTGATGATCTCAAATTCCTATGTTGTTGCAAAGGGGGGTCCTCTACAATAGAAAAATAAAAGAGTTAAATTAAAAATAATTTATCATAATTGTTACAAGTATTCAATTATTTTAAATAACATAATTGTGGCGCTCTTTACTTGATCTGACCACATCATTTTGTTTGGACTCAACATCAACATGGTCATGAACATCGACCCCTCGATCCTCTACAACTGCTATACAAAATGTTACATTAATCCAAAAACCAATTATAATTACAAATAAAAGTTTTAATAGAAAATGTATACATCCACCACTGGGATGCACATCATGCGAACCTTTAGCGTCCACAGATTGTGTAGAAGGATTGTCAGGCTGCATTCCAACATCCTACACATTATTATCATTGCTTGCTTAAAACAGATATACTCACTTTATATCGGAACTTAACATCAAATAGACTAATTGGTAAAGTATTCAATTTGAAATAAATTTCATTTAGCTTATTTACCTATGGCTCAGATGCATCATTATTAGAACCTTCCACACTGATTTCAGCTCGTAGTCATTATGCCATGGCTCTATAGCCTTATTGGAAACTAATTCTCTTATCCTATTCTGTGAGGCATCTCTTGAACTCTAAGCCCTACATTTTTGCATGGTATGGTGAATTTTACTTGCATTGTTTCATCAACCAATGGAGGGTAGTTAAAATATCAAAAGGAAATGGTAAATAGTTAGCAGGGTTTCCAACCCTTGTTACACCTTATTTTGGTCATGTTGGAGTTGTTCTAAACTATCTTTGGTCTTTGGGAGTCCTAGAGGATCCAATTTCACTCTTGGTTGGGTGTGTAGAATAAAGGTCAAGTGTTGCAATCTATCCTGTCACTGGTAACAACAAGTTTTCCTTAGACCTAATTTGTTTTGGGTTGTGTTGATGTTTATTTTGGTTTCCATTTATGTTAGAGGGTTGGAGTTGTCCAAAACACTTGGTGTCAAGGTTGGGTGTATGAGGCCTTGAATGGTACAAGGGAGAAGTAACTAGTATGCAGCCTTATGTGAATTAAGGTTATGCCTTTTCTGAAGAATGATATTGAATGGTCTGTCACAGGTATGTGCTTCATCACTTGGTGATATTTCTGCTAAGGCTCAATTAGATGAGAGAGCCATGATTGAAGAGGCCTCAAATTTTTTAGCTGCTGATATGCCAACCATTCATCCAAGTGATACTAAGGAACATGGTGAAGTAGAGAAACCAGAGTCTTTAGAAAAAATAAAGGAAATGAATGAACCACTTGAGAAAGATGGATGCCAGTTAGGTAAGGTTGATTCTAGTGAAAAAAGACTTGAAATTTTTGAAACTCCCATGCAACAAGATATAACTGAAGAGGTTGAGATGCACCTGGTGGAAAAGTAGGAATCTCCAACCATAGTTCAATCATCAATTGAGATCCTATCTCGAAGTGATGATATTCTGAAGCAACAAGAAGAAGAGTTGCTAATTGTGGAGCTAGGTGCTAGAGCTAATGGTAATGCTTCTGCTTCTAAAGAACCTGAGTCTCAAGGGGTACATTCTGGTGTTGATGTTCAGAATGAAAAAAATGTGACAAATAACAGTGATATTCAATGGAACAGTGATATTCAATGTAACAATGATATCAATAGTGCTTCAAGATAGTACGCATCTCTTAGACAGTGAGATATCAATAAAAGATAGTGATGCTCAATAGATGTCACTGCTATGACAAGCAAGGTCTTTTATATTATAGAGATCTTGAAGATGATAAGAGCAGTTAGGAGCAACATTATGAAGAGTCATGAGAAAAGGAAAGAAACTAAGAAATGAAGACAATATCAAGGGCACTGATGAAAACATCGAAAGAATACTTGATAGAGATGATACGAAGCAGATGAAAAACATTTTTACACAAATGTTTCCAGTATAAGAGTTCTTATAACAGTTTTCCATTTTTATTAACTTTCATTATATAAATGAAGATCTATCTAGGCTGCATTTCTTGCAAAGTAAATCTTTATGATTTTGGTAAACTTACTATTGGTAGTTGGGTAAGAGTGGCACCTTACATAAAATGTAGGATGATTAGGTTGATCTAGACATCCATGGAAAATATTGTGACTAAGAGGGATTTTACATGAATATTAGGTCCTAAATGATATTTACCACTATAGAATTTCGAAAAAAAAAGTGATGGTCATGACAACTCAGAAAAAAGGATGTTCAACAGAGCATAAGGTCTCGTGAATATTATAGTAGTAAGAAAGAGATAATGGAAGGCACATGTCTTAGAGACAAAGATACAAGTTTGTATAAGAGAAAAGCATTACATAAAATAAGACAAGAACATTTTTGTTGAAAAGACAAATACTGAAATCTAAAAGGAAAGCTCAAAGAATGAGAATTCTAGTGCAAAATAGTGATCAACAAATTAAAGGACAAAAATAGTCAAGAATCATGCAATCAAGATACTAAAAAGAAAATTAATGGACAAGACCCAAGTCATTAAATGGTGCTCATTCAACAACAAACACAAGTGCTGCAAAATACTAAAAACAGTGAGAAGGAATTGGAGATATTTTGAGCAGAGATCAATTAGAAGTCATCAAAATTAGTCATTGTTATCTAGGAACAATGTTAAAGGACAATGATAAAGAAGTATCACATTAAAGGACGGTGATGAAGAAATGTTGACACACTTTTATATGTATGTTCAGTGAGCACAGATTAAGAACAATGGTAAATGTTGAAAATAAAAAATTTAGATATGTCATCAAATGGAATCCATAATAGTGACAACGAGACAGTGAGATGGACTGTTATAGAAACTCAGAGATGATAGGACATGACAAGATGTACATTTACCATTGTCTAGAAGAGCATCATCATCAGAGGTTACAGAAGAGCTATCAACAATGATATGAGTAGATTTAATGACATTAAAATAGCATGATCACAATTAATTTTAGTGAAGAAGAAGATCAAAACTATGATAAATATTAGAGAGCATGACTCATACGATGAGGGGAAAAAAAAAAGATAATTTCACCTTTTTGTTAAAGGTATTTAGAGTGTTTTCTAGGTGATTCACTATCCTTGGATACATTCACAGCTTTTATTTGAAGGATATTCCCCATATAATGATCATCAATTTACTATCTTGTCTAAGAGGTCCAAGCACTAATGTCAAAGACCATTTTCTGTTAATAATGGTACATCACTTTTGGTGAACATACAATATCTACGATTGTATGAAACGATGCTCTTGGTTACACAAATTAGACCTAGAAACGCAATAAGAATATTATGATGGCCATCAGACAACAAAGAGCAGTGAGGTGGCCAAGGGTAGAAACAATGTGTGTGCCATATAAAAGCAACAATAATATATGTATAAGAGAAAAAATAGTGATCAAAAAATGTAAGGAAATAGTGAGCAAATATGCATCCAAATAGCACTACAGCAATGAAAAAAATAGTGACATTAGAGAGAAAGAAAGTGGTGAATATACATGCCAAACAGTGACTGATGTTTGTAGGTACACTTTTAGTACCCCTATTTCAAAACTTCAATATGTGGTTGTCCTAAATCTAGGTTCTCCTAGTTTATGAAATATGCAGACAATATTGTCAAGGTCTATGCAACATCTATGGCAGAGTTGGAATGGTTTAAAATGCTTTGTAAGGATAAAAACATTGGTTATTATGATTCTTTCAAAGAGTAGGATGGATGATTGTGCCATAGGTGTTGGGAAAAGCCCTAGCTATATATCTACTGAACTTCATAAGTTTAAGATGGATATCGAGGAAGCTGAAAGGGAAAAGGAGCTCCAAGATGTCCAATATATGCAGTAGGTCATGGATATTCTTTCTCAAGCAAATGCTAACATGGCATTAGAAACCTCCTGCAAGAATTTCCTGGAATTGAGGAGAGTAGTTAGCAGATCTTAGGAGAATTTCATTACTCATGAGCCATATTCACATTTTAAATGTCCTCTTATAGGGAAAGTGATGAATGATCCAGTTTTGATCTCAACTAATAATTCTTTTGAGATAGAAGCAATTGAGAGTGAGTTTGCAAGAGGTGAGCCAAAGGATCCCCTTACTGGTATAGTTCTCTCAAACTCCATTCTTATACCAAACTAAGCCTTGTACTACACAATAAATCTCTGGAGGTAGCAAAACTACATGGCAAGAATTTTGAAGGAAAATATAAAGTTGGAGACAAAATTATGTGCCGAGGAAAAAAAAGAGCACTTGTTGATCTGTCAAAACTCTACAAAGAGAGTACAAATGATAAAAATTGGATAATTTTTGAATCTTTACTTCTATTAATAGTGGGATCTTTGAAGCCTAATGATAAAAAATTGAAGGCACTTTGTTTTTCAATTTTAATGGTAGTTGTACAAGACAATTACCATGAGAAGGAAAAACTAGTTGAAGCCAATGGGCTTAGTAAGATAATTAAATGTCTATTCAATGACTTGAGCCCTAACCTCACAAAGGCTGCTATAAACTTCTTGTCAAAGCTGACAAAAATATAATAATATCCTAGAGCAGCTAGGCCAACAACGTGGTGCTATTTTGACAATTGTTATGATTTTAATTAGGGGCAAACATCCAAAGTTGATGATGGATATTGAGACTATTCTCAATGAGATCTCTTATGATGGAAACTCATACAATGAAGGAAACATAAGATAAATGATCTAGTTTAATTGGCACAAATCCTTTGCCCATTACCTTTTAAGAGGTATAGAGGAATCCAAATTGGGAATGGTCAAAATGCTCACACAATTGCAGCTCGATGACAATAGAAGAGAGGCCTTGATTCAACAAAATGTAATTGATGCTTTGAAGCTGGAGGGGTTCCTTTGCTACTTGTCTTATTAGAGAAGCCTAATTTGAATATGAAAGTCAAAGCTACAGCTATTCTAGCAGATTTAACTATGTAGCATGGAAGATCTTTTCTTCTCTGTGATGACAAGACACCAATGGAAGCATGCAAGCTTGTTTAAGCCATCATGGGAATTCTAACTTTTTGCGATTTACCAATTGTAGAGAATTTGATGAAGGTGATGTTATTGTTGATGGAAGCTTTAGATGATAGTGATGTTGTTGGATTGATTTAGGACAATGATAATAACCTTCAAACCATTCAGGCTTTTATCAAAATGGCCAAGCCTCCCTTGCAATATCAAGCTATACAACTAGTTTTTTTAATGTGCAGAGATTGATGGTTTTGTCTGAATGGATTCTCAGCATGTTCAAAATGTGGTTGTCACATTAAAGCAGAGGATTTGGAGTTGAAAAAGTTCATGTATCTATATCTCATTAATCATGCAAATAATATCATGCTGATGTTGAAGGTCGAGAATCAGGAAGGTGTAGTCATTTTTGATGAGATTGTGAAGGAGTTAGATACTTTCATGGTTTCCCATGGAGATAAATGGCATGTCAAGAAATGGTCATGTATTGGTAATATTTATGCTAGGAAGAGGTAGGCACAAGATCGTGTGTTGTCACTTACAAAAACTCAAGATCTTGTCTTTTCATAGGATTTGAGTAGAGAGGAGTCTCAAGTTGTTTGAGAACTTAAGTAAGTAATGAGAACTATTTTTAGGAAGTAGAAGGTAAGGGTTTCATGGCTTTAGGAAGGAGATACAAATATATTCTTTTTCTATAATTATGTGCAAACTTATAGTTAAAATAGGATTTATATATCTACTTTGGTTAATTTAGATGTAATTTATTTGATCTTTTCATATCTTTTGTCTCAAAAAAATCTACGTGGTACTATTTAGAAGATTCATCCCTACTAAGGATGAGGGGAATGATGCAGAGATGGGTAAGGGCTCTTTATCAACTATTAGGCAGTCTTACCAAAAGATCAAATTGCAATCCAAACTGACAATGTTCCTTAGGGCTACTAATGGATCACATATACAAATACAAGGACTCAACTTCACAAGGGTTCTACTATGGTTTCCAAGGTCCTCAAACACCTAACCCAACCCAAAAAGTTCACTCACCAAGTTAATGGTAAACTGACAATCAAATGCCATTAGCAAGAATAAAGCCGAGTTCTACAACCTTTTGACCATTATTAGAGCATGTGGAATTAGAATTGTAAGCCTATGAAATATTTGAAAGGTTTCTTTACTAGATGTGGAATGGGAGTTGCAAGCCTATGAATTATTTGAAAGGTTTCTTCAGTAGATGTCATCTTGTGGGACACATGTTTGTATGAAGTATTTGAAAGGTCTCTTCACTATATGTCATCTTGTGGGACACATGATTGTTTTATTCTCATAAACTTAATCTATGCTTGTGCCAAATGGGAATTTCGATGAGTGGATTTCCATTAAAGCTCATGCCAAATTTAGAAGTTTATAAAGGTGATGTAGGACTATAAGTGGTTCTTGGCAATCTTGAATCAACCAAAAACATTTTCTTTGAGTTTTTTCCTTTTCATTCCAGTTCTATGTTTCTTTCAACATTATTTTGAATTGGATGGTTTTCTCATGTAGACCTATTTGACATGTTCCTAGCACTGTGGTGTAGGAGGACCTAGGGTTTGGGCTAAAATCCCAAGATATTATAGCTTGTAAATGATCCTAGTCTGGTCATTGATGAATAAAGACTCCAAGAGGGTCTAAGTGGTGTATTAGGGTAGTTTGTGTGTTTTTGTGATCCTAGCTAGGTCATTGATGAATAAAGACTCTAAGAGGGTCTAAGTGGTGTGTTAGGGTAGTTTGTGTGTGTTTGGGCAAAAGTTGCCAATAGGTGACAAGAAATTGCCAAGTTTGGCAAAATGAGATCATGCCAAATGACCCTACAAAGTGTGTAATTGTTTGAAAAGGATGGATACATGGTTCATGTAGCTGAGGAAGGCATTCTACATCAATTTGAGGTGATGGTAGGTGGATAGGAGTCAAGATGCTAAAAAGTTGTAAAGTTGTCATTTTAACTTCAACATTTGGACAAGATTTTACAAAATCTCCAAAGGTGGTTATGGGTCAGTTGCAATAGTTGGAACATGGCAGTTGGAACATGGTTTTTATAGCTAATATATAGAATGAATAGTTCTTAACATAGGAAAACTTATGGGGAAAATAATAATAATATCTAAAACTAACATATAACTGATTAAAAAAAACTACAACCCTACATTCTTGTATGCATAACAATTAACATTAAAAAAAATGGAGATATGTAAATACCAGACATTGGTAGTGAGACCCTTCTTCCTACCAATCACCCTTCCTTCAACCAGCTACTCTATATAGTACAAAACCTAGGCTTTCCTTAGAATGTGGTTAATGTATGTCTGAGATTCTGGAGGAAGAAATATATGTTGGTTTCGTAGCTAGTACTAGAGGGTTTCATAGCTAGTACTGGAGGGTACTGATCAAAATCCAAATTCTCAAAGCATTCGACCAATCCCCTTGCCCATGCCTTAGTAGATAAGATCTACCATAATTACTCCACACCTAGCAGAACAAATTCAAAGCACAATTGCCACAGTGTTTATCCACATCGCCATTTTATCGAAGAATTATGCAAAATTAAGATGGTGCTTGTATGAGCTTTGCCTGATGTTGAAATCAAGAACACCCATAATTCTAGTGTTCTTATATGATGTGAAGCCTTGTGACCTCTGATGGATGGACAAAAGAAGACCTTATGCTGAAGCTTTGACAATGCACTAGACAAAGGGGAGATATCACTCTGAAACCATCAAAAATTGGAAATAGGCTCTGCATCAACTTTCCTATCTCAGCGGCTTCGAGCTCGACACCTATAACGGGTAACATGGCAAGAACCTTTACACTCTTCTTCACTATGGCCTTGATGAGGCTAAGATATGCACACGCTCCTCCAAACATTGAAATGGCATATATTTTATATGCCGCCAAACAAAACCCGCATTCCAAATTCTTTTTTTTCAATTTTAGCCTGACGATGTCGCAATTGCGACACCTATGTTGCTTGATGTCATAATTATGATGTCATCAAGCTATAATTGAAAAAAAAAAGCCAAAAAAACATAACATTTGCTCGCCATCGCAAATTGGCATCGCAAATTGACCCCTAATGTATTAGTGACTTGTCATTTCTATGGTAAAAAGAGACATACCTCTAATGTATGTAGGAGCAAGAATGCCCATCAACATGACAAACC
Source organism: Cupressus sempervirens (assembly GCA_028749045.1). Classification (NCBI taxonomy): domain Eukaryota; kingdom Viridiplantae; phylum Streptophyta; class Pinopsida; order Cupressales; family Cupressaceae; genus Cupressus; species Cupressus sempervirens. Next base: position 319,611,563 of record CM053793.1, on the reverse strand, counting down.
TAATAATGTGAGAATGTGAGTCACTCTCATAAGTACAACAAGCAAGGACATCAAGAACATAACTATAGGACTAGGACTATCAAAACACCAAGATTTGAAGGTCACTGTTACAATTGCAAGAAGTATGGACATAGAGCTTTTGAGTGCAAATCAAAGCCTATGTGGACACCAAATCAGCCAATAAGGGGAAATAACCATGGAATAGAACACTAGGTATAGCTATCATTACTATCATGAATATGGACACATTCTTGAAAATTGCATAAGGACACATTTCAGTAGAAACTACAACAGATGGTTGAGCCAAACTACATGTTTCAATTGCTTGAAGACTGGTCATATCAATAGGAATTGTCTAACAAGGTCAAAGGCACCGAACTCAAAGAACAACAAAGGTAAAGAAAAGATAGATGTTGAACACATTAGAGAAGAAATGAACAAGACATGGAAGAAAAAAGATGGGAGCAGCACATCAAATTAAGGGATCACTTCACCTAATAGGTTAAGTGGTCACACTTCATCAAACTAAGAAAGACAAGGCATAAGGGACTAATTTACAATGCATTATCATACATTAGTTCCTAAAGAAGAAAGTACTGAAAAGAAGAGATCAACATGATTAAAGATGCAAAGCTAAATTTTCAAAATTTCACAAGTGTTACCAAGTTGCCCTTAGATGCTAAGTAAAATTTCATTATAAGCCAAGTTAACTATCAAAAATAGTACAAGCTGAATGACTAGTAGTAGCCGAGTTGGTAGTGGTAGCTGAGTAAAAGAGAAAATCTCAGCTAAAGCCAAGTTAAGAATACTCTTGTGGAAGCTGAGTGATAAAAAGGTAATGGAAGCCAAGTAATGTAGAATCCTTCAAAACCTGAGTGGATAGTTATAAACACACTAAACATTAAATGAAAAAAAGAGAGGGTATATTATCATTTTTTGAATCATTTTTCTTCATCATGAATGAAGAACAAAGATGACAAAGAGTGTAGAGTGACTTCACAATAGAGAATCCAATATTTAAGAAAATTTCAATAGCATTTCACCATGATTTTATCGATCTTGAGGTCTTTACATTTGTGCCAAGCTACATAGTTTCATTTTTTTTGTGTGTACAAACCCTATATTACAAAAATGGCTTCTAGCTCTAGGAAGACTCGGGACAAGGAACCATTTCTAGTCTAGCTAGTGTCCAATGAGGCGAAACAACCTAATTTTTTTTCCAAATACAAGAAGTGGCATATAAGAACAACCTAGCTAGAGCCCTATCTATCATACCCCCTAAGGTAGTCATCTTTCAAGATGTTAGAAAATGTTACAATTGAAAGATTGGAGCCATAGGTGACATGGAAATGAGGGAAGCCTATGAGAAATTGTGTGAAAATAGAGTGTTGAAGGAAGAATACCATATTGTTGAGAAGAAGGGATTGACACACACCCTATAATTCCTTATAATATTCAAGATTGAATGGATTAGGCTAGTGCTTGTTGGGAATTCATTTTGCATGAGGTCAACGATAGGAATCCATAGTGTAATTCCTCTCTTGAAAAGTAAATATTTTTAAGGATCCACTCCAAGGTTCGGTGTTTGTCTTGTGACGTACCAAAATCCGCTCAGTAGAAGATAGATGTGAATGTTTATGAGGAGGCCTTCGCTGGTTCCAAAAACTCTTTTACCTTGGAATCAAGTAAAATCTATTCGTTGTCTCAAAATATCACACCAAAAGAACAATATTTTTTTATTTTCTATTTTTCAATGAATGCAACTCTAACAATACAGCTACTATGAGGTCCTACTATAATAGGGGGATTAGCAAAGCAAATAAAAAAACTGAAATCAAATAACATGCAATCAAATAACTTGAAAGTGAAATTCCTAAACAGACATAAGCTACAGAACACAACATGCTGCAAGTTAAACCTTTGAAGAAATTGGTAGGAAACTAATGAAAATAGGAGCAGCGCTTCCTAGAATCAAGGATGCAATCGTCGATGAGAATCTTTAACAAATCAGATGGTGTTTCACTCTTCATCAAATCGCAAGGCCATGGAAAGTGTGCTCATGCAAGACAAAAATCTATGTAGACACAATCAGGTGATCTCTTCTCAAGCTTGTTACATCATTGGAAGTCATATATCTATAGAAAACACCAGAACTAAAAGATCACACAACCAGAAAAAAATACAATAAACCTTTGGCTCAATCAAAATCTCATGAATAAAATCCACAAAATAATGACACATTCAGGCAAAAATAACTACACTCCAAATGCTAGCACAAAAAGCATAACTTTATTGCATAATAACAACAACCCTTTTTACATTTTACAATGGGGTATTTATAAAAAATCGTCTCCTCAATTTGTTTTGAGAGTGAGAGATATCTTAATGCAATAAAATGCTTTTAAAACATTAAAACAAACTAAATATATACAAACTGGTAATCTCACTAGTGCTTAGAGGGACTCCATCCATATTTTATTCATTAATTGGATAGATGAGCCCTTTACATGTCAAAAACAATGAAAGCATGAGAGAGAAAGTAGGAGGAAGCCATCAGTCGAAGTAGAAGTGCATGGAGACACCAAAAATAGAAGCTAGCCCTTCACTTGATGTGTGTTGGAGTTAACTTGCCATCAAAATGCATTTCCAATGCATGGAAAGTGCTATTTTTGGAACTAGCAATCAACTGTTGGCACACCTCTGAATTGCAAAGCTACAGACCTACGGAGCTGCAGAGTTGCGGACCTCGACTGAGTCAAAAATCTCAAAAAATTTCTAAGTGTCAAAACTGAAATTTTGGCATCTGGGTTTTGCTCATCTTCATCCTAAAGATATGTTTGGATGTTTGCCCTTGAATTTTTCTATAATCTCAGTAATCTTAGTAGTATTGAGAAGATCCAAAGCTTCATACTTATCTTTGACCTTTTGTCTGTAGTTGTCCACCTCAATTTGAGTTTCTGCAAAATCCTCGAGTTTGGTATCCAACTCTAGCAATGCTTCTTTTGTCCTGAAGGCTTGTCTGATGTCTTCATCACTGGATGCTTCCTCTAAATTCTCTCTAAAGTTTTCTACAACTAACTCAACTGGTAAAAGCTTCTCTCGTTCTTCTTGTTGGCTTGACAAAATAGGAGGCAATGGAAAATCAACTTGGATATGAGAAACTCTAGGGTCTCGGGGGTCTTGGGAAGTAGATTCATGTTGCTGCAAAGGGGCCTGTTCTTCAACATGCTCTATCTGGATCCTTTGAGAGGCTCTCTTCCTCATTTCTTTCTTCTTCTCTGAAGGATGGTAGTATCCCACTGGACAATCAAGCTGGTAGACTATTTCTGGCCTGATAGGAGCCTGGAGCACAAAGATAGGAATTGTGACCTTCCTCCCCTTTACCTTTTCTGGGTGAGCATGTGCATGGAATATCATTGTGTCTGGAATTAGATCAAGTGGAAAGGGTTTCTTGATCGAACTCTTTGTCATTCTGATGACATGTCTTGCTTGATGATTAATATCATCTCCTTCCTCTGTATAAACTTATGCATTTAGAATGGGCCTCTCGCCAACTTTATTTGTACTGAATAAGGGATCTAGTAGCTACTACTAATCTTGTAGCCCTATCTCATCTAGGATGGTCAAATGGAGAGGCTTCTTTGCTAAATACAAAGTCATTCTACAATAGTCCTTGATACAGACATCATAGTCATTTGTGGCATTCATCCAATGATCTTCAATGGTGTCCTCATGGCAGAACTCTTTTCCTACCAGATTTTCCACTTTACCAACATTGTCGAAGAATGGCCAGGGAGAGTTATATTCTTTGAGAGGATAGTTCTCCCATTCCCACTCGAAAGTCAGGATATCCTACTTTGTCTTTAACTGGTATGCTCCTATTACAAATGGCCAATCCTAACAAGGCCTTTTCTATTTTTTGATCCTCTCATAAGCTGACTCAATCTGCCAAGAAATTTCCATTAGAACCAACTTGTCACTTGGGTACCTTGGGAGCTTCTTTGGATGGATAGATGCACCACCAACCCGAATGTATGTGAGTGTCTAGAACTAGATAAAATATGCACCGAGAGCTATGATCTGTGCCTTGGCCTCATTAGACAATCTCTTTCCATAATCACCTTCGATGAATCGAATGATGGAAAAGATAAAGGCATCATTCACAATCCTGTACTCTTTTCTTTGTGGCAAGAGCTTCTTCTTAACTAGCTAAGGATAAATTATATACGACCATGCATTAGGGTCCTGCATACTGCCCTTTTTGTACAACCCAAGATAGTTGGTGGCTCTTGCTACAAGTAGATATACCACATAAGAAGTCATATAAAATTTCTTCTTGTCCTTTACTATCTGCAATTGATCACACACATTCTCACTAAGTGTGGTGACCCAATCTAGTGCAATCTTTGCATGTCTAATGGTTTCAATGAAGTTAACCATGAATGGAGCAAGATGACACATTGCAGGCAATCCCATAACTCTGTTAAGGAGAATGATTGAATATCCAATGTCATCCTTCATGTATCCTCAAGCCATATCTACTTTACCGATTGTCTTTCCCCAAGATGGCTTCTCAATGAAGTATGAGGAATATATGATGTTGATGGCCTCCTGGTGATGATCCTTATGCCACCTCTCAGCTACTTCATATGAAAGATAGATAAATTGATCAGCTCTAGGTAAGTGAAAAACTCTCTCGATATTATCAGGTTGTAGATCTAAAACCACTTCCCTAGTGATGCTCTTTACCACCCTTTCCTCGGGAACAAAATGTCGAGATAAGGTCATAATCAATTTAGCTGACTGAACGGTCCTAGGATGTGATGTTGTATTTACCAATCCAGACCAGATTAAGGTGGATCTCAAACAAGATCTTTCAGTTGGGTTGTTACAAACCCTCAAAAATTCTCCCAAGTCCGTGTGTCCTAGTTCCGTGTCTTTGATCTCAGAGTGTTCACTGTGCAATCGTGACTTTGAGGTTATGCCTTGGAACTTGTACACAATGGGCTTCATTGTTGATTCGGGTGTGGATGCCATTTGATTATATTACCTATACGTCACAAAGAAAAAGAATGATTAATTACTAGATACACATAAAACATTAAAAAAATGATATTCTAGAACTTATTTTATTTGTTGTGATTTTTATAATTTTATATATATATTTTTTTTTAATTATTTTTTTAAAATTTTTTTTGGGGGTTTTAGCTATATATTAAGAAAAAAAAATAATTTAAAAAAAAAACATTGGGTATAAATGCGATAGTGCGTGCATCCGACAGGGGCACAGTGGCGGCTGCGCACATGTGTCCCAAAGGGGTGCAGTGGCAGCACCATGCGCGCACCAAGAAGGGCATGACAGTTGCTGCATGCATGCATCCAGAAGGGTGCCATGGCGATGGCCGCGTGCGACCCTAAAGGCACTTGCAGCAGCATGCCACTACACGTCTAGAAGGGCACAACAATAGCGGCCATTGCACGGCCTACAAGGCATGCATCCTGGCACGACACTGTGTTCCCAAAAAGGGCACAGTGGCAGCAGTCACCGTGCGGCCTAGAAGGGTTTCGTGGTGGTGTCTCTTGTGCACGTGACCTAGACGGGTACCACGGTGGCATGGCACACACGCATCCAAAAGGGCACACGTAGCACCGCACCACATGCTACCTCTTTTGATCGCGCGCGTGCGAGCGCTAGGTCTATGTGGAAGGTGGAGGGGGGATGATTTCCATACCTTTCCCTCCTCAGCTCTACTTCTTCAACATCAAAAAACAAAAAAAACAAAGGGGGGGGGTGTTTTATAACTTCCCTTCCTCCTTTCTTTGCATGTGCACGTGCCTCGATATGCACGCGTGAGATTTTTTTTTTTAAACTTATTTAACAAAGACTTCTTCAAACTCTTGAACTATGAGTCTAGGAGTCAAAAAAAATTGGGGGTCCCCATTCCTAGTGAGGAATGGGGCATGTGTTGTGGATACCACAACAAATAGCCCTAAAAAAAGGAAGAAATGACCAAGGCATTTCTTCATCAGCAAACATTCTTCCATTGTGTCAAACACCAACTGAACATCGAACACCTCGAGCATATCTTAGATGACCTTGCAATCCAAATTTATGAAGTCTAAAATTTTTAACTCAATGTGTGCATTATGTATTCATTCTCTTTGACGTATCAGGATGTCATCAATCAAAGTCCTTTATCACCTCAAAATAATCTTCCACCCCTCCTAGTTCATTCATTTGGAATTTCCATGAAGGCTCTTTGTCAATCAATTGCTTGACCAGATAAGAGAATTAGTTCGAGGGCTCTTGGTGGGATGTCACATTCTTTTAATTTTAGACTTTTTTGCATAATTGCTCCATACCATTTAAAACATTACTTTTTGATGAAACAATACTTTTGACTACAAGGTTCTTTGTTTTGTAATGCATCTCTAGCCATTTCAGATCGGTAGAATCCTTTTGCCTTAACACCGTCCCTTTTTTTTTCTTTTTTCTTTTTTTGTGTATCCTGACTACACTTAGATTGTGTAGCTAGAACATCAGTGTCATTTCTTGGATTCAATCTCTTATGAACATCCCTTGCATTCCTCTTTTAGAACTTTTTAAGAAACTCTTACACTGAAAAATGATCTTAGCAACCTTCTGAGGAGACCCCTCCTATTTGAACTAGTCAAAATTTGGATCATTTCTCATCATCTTTGACTTGAAATTGAATAACACCTAACACCATCAAATCTTTAAATTTGCAAAGTGTTGAGAGCTTGTTAGTCTAGGCTTCTGATTTCCAGATTGAAAGTCCTTTTAATTCTATAAGAGATGTATGTTTCTTGGTTGGTATAAAACACACAATCATCCAAATGTTTTGACAAAGAAATACCTCCTCCTAAAATCAGGACCAAAGAGTGGTTAGTGAAATCTTGAGAAAATTCCCAAGTACACCTTACCCCCTAAGACTGACCTGACTTTAAAAGAAAACACACAACTGAAAGCAAACACACAACTTAGAAAAAAGGAAACACACTTGCAGAAGTAAACACCATTGCAGAAATGAAAATTTAATCTATGTGTGGAAATGAAACCTAACTAAAATTTTATTTTTATTTTTTATTTTTTATTTTTTATTTATTTTTCTTAGGCTTCAAAATAATGTTTCATAAATTGCCCATTTATGGGCAAAGGTAGAAACTCCCCCTTTAAGGAACTTAGCCTAAATGTGTTTTCTCTGAGAATTTCACAATCTGATATGGGCCTATCCACAAGCGTTGAAACTTGGTATGGCTTCCTGACTTTTCTTTCTCCTTATCCCAAAGTAGGACTAGGTCAAAAATCTTAAAGGATTTTATTGTGGCCCTCTTGTCAAACCATTTCTTAACAACGGCTTGATGTTTAGCCATGTGTTCCAATATAGTTGTTCATTTCTCATCCATTTCCAAAAGATTCATCAGTAAAATTTGTACTGTGTCAATATCATCAACATACCCACTCATGAATTTTAAAACATGAATCTTGAGGTTAAGTGGGAATACTAGTTCTTTCCCGTAAACAAGTAGATAGGGAGAAGTACCCAAGGCCTTTTTCACTCTGACCCGATATGTCCACAAGGTGTATTTCAATTGTGTATGCCAATCCGTAGGGTTCTCCTTCAGTAGTCATTTTATCACAGTGATCAAATTTTTGTTTGTAGACTCTGCTACCCCATTTCCTTGTGGGTAGTAATTTGAAGAGAATCTGACGATGACTTTGTTTTCAAATGCCCATTATGTCAAAAATGTAGATGCAAATGTAGATCCATTATCGCATACAAGAGAAAACGACATTCCAAATCTAGTAACAATATGTTCTTCGAAAAAGTCTGTCACCACCTTAGCAGTGTAATTTCTGAAAGTCTTAACCTTTTTCCATCGTGTGTAGTAATCCATAGCTGTAAGGATGAATGTGTGTCCAGTTGATGATGGTGGGTTTACTAGACCAATCAAATCTAGTCCCCACTTTGCGAAAGGGCACACCTCATATACCAATTGCAGTGGCATTGTTGGGTGCCTCTCTTTGCTAGCACTAGTTTGGCATGTATGATAGGAACATACATGTTCAAAAGTATCCTTGAATATTGAGGGCCAAAAATAACTCTATCTTAAAATCATGTGATTTGTTGCTTCTGCTGAACCATGTCCCATACATACTTATCATGAAAATGTTCTAGGACATCCTAAGCTTCTTCATGTCCTAAGCATTTCAAATAAATCCCTTTGTAGTTTCTTTTATACAACTTGTTACCAAGTAACTTGTAAGACTCACATTTCATCTTAAGTCCCCTATGTTGTCAACTGTTCATCCACTTGGGGCATTGATCTTGTAGGAGATAATAGAAAATATCTTGGTACCACACATCTATCACCACACCTTGATTGATATCAACTTGTGATACAACCATCTTCTTTTGATCATCTTCATCAATTTTGTCATCAAATTTGAATTCCTTTTGATTTCCTTCTTGGTTGTTAGTGATCATTTTGGATAATCCTTGGCCTCTTACTAATCGCATAGGTTGAATCTCTAGATCAAATTCTTGAAGTATTGCCATTCACTTTCCTCTTCTTTTGCCAAGTTCATTTTGCATCAAAAGTGTCTTTACTATTGGGTCAAGTACAATTGCATACACCTTACTTCTGAGTATGTAGTGATGAAACTTCTTTACTACCTTGATTAATGAAAAGGACTCTTTATCAAGATTTGAATATTTCAACTCAGCATTCTTTAGAGGACAACTCATGAAGGCAATGGGTTTTTCATCCTCCTCTCTTTTTTGCATCTAGATCCCTACGCAAGAATGTTTGAAAGCAAAGGAATAGATCTTGAAAGGTAACCCATAATATAGAGTTACCAAAACTGGGGCTATGGAAATGGCAACCTTGATATCTTGGAAGGATTTCTTTATCTCTGGTATCCATTCTGTTTTAGCCCCTTTTTTGAGTAAATCATTGAGGGGGCAGACTATCTCTATGAAACCACTTATGAATTTGCATACAAAGTTTATCTTTCCAAAGAAAGATTTCAATTCCTTCTGGCTATGAGGAGGTTCTAACTTCAAAATAGACTCAAATCTATCTGGATCAATGGAAATTCTAACTTCAGAAATGACATGTCCCAGGAGCTTTTCTTTAGTAACACCAAACGAACATTTCTTGGGATTGAGCGATATGTTGTACCTATGACATCTATTGAATACCTGCCTTAGATCAGCAATATGAGTACTTTGATCCTTCAAAAATATAGTCAATTCATCCATGTAGATGATTATACACCTGTTTATCAATCCTTTGAAAGCTTCATCCATTGCTCATTGAAATGTAGCTCCTACATTAATCATCCTGAAAGGCATCCTTCTGTAAGAAATTGTTCCCCACTTGGTTGTGAAAGCAGTCTTTAGCCTATCTTCTTCATCGACCATCACCTGGTTATATCCTAAGTAATCATCCAAGAATGACATCATCTTTGAACCATTAACGATTTGTAACACTTCATCTAACGAGGGTAGAGGGTAGTTATCTTTCTGAGATGCCAAGTTCAAGTTACAAAAGTCAACACAAAGGCAAATCTCTCTGGTCTTTTTCTGTACAAGGACCAAATTTGCTACCTAGGTGGAATGATGGATAGGAAATATGATCTTAGCATATAGTAGTTTTTTTACTTCTTTCATAATTAGTGGTTTTATTATCAAATTTACCGGTCATTGTCTTTGTCGAAAAGGTTTAGCATCAGGTTTCAACGGGATGTCATGTGTGATAATCTAAGGATAATAAGTCTTTAACTCTTCATAGCTCCAAGCAATAACATCTTTATACTCAATGAGCAACTTGAGCATGTCATCCCATTCCTTTTGATTGCATGCTTTTCCTATTTGCACCATTTTTGGTTCTTCATCAGTACCTAAATTGTACGAGTCACATTCTTCGATTCCTTTCTCTTGAGTTTCCCTTCTATTGAGTGCTGATTCATCATGGTTGAAGATGCGTTCAAGTTCAACCATCCCTTTTGAAATTCTATTGGTTTTCAAATTAAAGATTCCATCATCATCCTCAAGCTCATCATCTTCAAGCTTGTCTTCAAGTGTACCATCAATCTCTTGTCCTTGGAAATGGTGGCTGCACATAATAAACTTGAGTATATGTTGATCATCTTGGAAGACCTAAAAGTTTGTGATATTGTTGAGAATGGTAGGAGCGACAACTAATTCAACTAAGAATCTTTTCAACTTTGTTCTTTCTACTGGTTGTAAAGCACTGGCTGAAATAGGAAGGGCGTCTGCTATCCCATTCTTTCTTCTTGGAATGGATTTGATGTTCAGAGCTTTACAGTCATCCATTATATCCCATACCCTTTTCCTATAAGTGATTAATCTTCTGTTGTTATATGAGTATATGGATTTTACTTATCTTATCACCAGTTGAGAATCCCCCTCGATTATAAGAGTAGTGACTCCTTTTTCCAATGCAAAGAGAAGTCCTCAAATCAAGGCTTCGTATTCTACACCATTATTAGTACATCTAAACTGCAATCAATATGCAGCATAAAAAGACCTACCTTTTGGGTTGATTAGTTCAATACCTGCAGTCGCTCTTGATTTGCATCTAGTACCATCGAAGCGTAGTGTCCAAATTGTATTTTCCTTGGGTTTTCTAACTTTGTGCTTATTCATCCTTAACTTTTCTTTTACTTGAGCCTTGAATGACTATTTCTTGGGCACCCATTGTAACTTTTCTCATGTAGGGTTTGATGAATCTCCTTCATACCCCATGGATAGAGGAAGAGTGCATTTTTCTTGCTTCTCTTGAATTTCCCATATTAGCTCAGAGATTTGTTCAACTTTAGGTTCAGGATGAATGACCACTGAGGTCCATCCTTTACCTTTAACATAGCATCTTCTTCTCTAAATTTTAATCATCCCAGGAGGAGGAGAAGATAAACCTCCACCATCTAAAGAGGTATCATTGTATGATACAGTTAAATCTTCACTTTCCTCTTCAGTTTTCTCAATAAGGTTGGATGAATTCACTGAACTTTGACTTTGGATAATTTCATCACTTGAGGTCTTTGTACTTTTGTTTCCCATTATTTGTGTCAAAAAATTTGCTACTGCTTCTTGGCATGCTGAACATTTGAACTCTGAATGACTAATTTTGTGCAACCAGCAAAATCCTAGAAGGAGGAGAATACTGGGGTTAGCTTCCTCTCCTAAACACTGTAGATTAGTCACCATACTTTCTATGAATTGTGTCACGGTCTCACTTTTAGGTATTGACACCTTAGGTTCTTCATTTTAGTCTTGAGATGTCTTGTTTGGAACCATGTTCAATGCCATTACTTTGTATGAACCCAAATCAGATTGTAAGAATGCTACCTCATTTGGGGCATTGTAATCTGTGATAATTGTTTTTAGTTTGGGCTCGACATCTATCTTGATTTGAATTTTCAAACCTTTCCATGGTAACCATAATTGAGTGAAATCTGTACAGAACCATCCTCTAAGACATTTTTTCCACTCTCTACTTAGGAGTAATCCGTATGTTTCTGGGATGTCAAACACATGTATGTCAACAATATCTTGGATCTGAGGATCAACTGTTAGCTATATCCACACATCTTTCAATACTCCAATGACTTTTACCTCTGTTTTATCCAACTGTATTACCATTCGGTTAGAGGGTTGAGGATTAACTCCTATACTTTGAGCTATTGACAATGGCATCACATTACACGAAGCTCCTAAATCAATAAGACAATTGTGAAGATTCTTTCCATATATCCTTACGCTCAGCAAAAATGGGGGTACCTCGACTTTTTCCTTGAACATAGTAGGTATCGCTTTTGCAGTATTTACTTATTGCAGTACTATCTTTTGGGGGACATTATTCATATTATGGGAAACCTTTGTATTATCTAGTGTCTTCATGAGTGCTTCTCTTTGTTGTGGACAATTCTACAACATGTCGAACATGGACATATTGGATTTTGTTTTCTTCAGGTCTTCAACTACATTATATTTTTTAGTAGACCAAGCAGGGTTCTTTAGTATTGTCAGTATGTTTACTTGGTTCTGATACTGTGGTCCTCCTTGGGCTGGCCTTATTAGTGGTGGATTATTGGTTGCTCTAGGATTAGGTAGGGTTGGCTGCAAACTAGGAGGAATTCCATTGATCAAGGGATCCTTTTTGTTTCTCTGAGATTATATGTGTTTTGATTACCATTTTGAAAGGCAAACATCTCATCGTGTTGAAGATCGGGTTCTTGACTAAAAGGGAATGAGAATTGTTCATTTGCTTGTTGTTCCACTTGTACATTCTATGTAGAATTGTAAGATTCTAATAGCATTGCATTGAATTGAATAGGAGGAGGATTATCATTCATTGGTGGGTTTTGATTCACATCCTGATTACCATTGAAGTATGCACCATCGTTGCTAGGCATATTTTGGCTATCATCATACTGATTAATGTCAGCATACTGAATGTTGTTATTATCAGCAAGAATGCTTCCATTATTTGGTCTAGTGTTCCATTGTTGGTTTTGTCTTTGGAAGCCATTGTTGCAATCAGGAGGATTGAAGTTATTTCCTCCCCCATTGTTTCCTGCGTTGTTGTTACCGTTACTGTTGAAGTTCATGTTGTAATTCTAACCAAAATTGTTGTTGTAGGGGCCAACATTGTTTCTCTGGAAGTTGTTACTTTGTCCTTGAGACAATCTAAGATGAGTCAATTCATTTTTCATTTTTGACATGGTTTTCTTCATCTAACCAACTTTTGAAAGGAGATTGTTATCTACTTCCACAGGAACCATTGCCTTTTGTTCAAAGAAGGCTATTTTCAGGGGCTCATACCCTAGATATGTTATCGCTTGAGTTTGTGGAGTGGGTACCTATTGTAATGGAATTGGGTTCATAGGTATGAAGTAACTAGGTAAAATGGGTGCTCCCATAGGAATTGTTGGCATAATAGGAACTGTTTGCATAGGAAGCATCATTCCCCCTCCATAAGGATTAGCTTGCTTTGTGAATGTGATTGCTTCTGCAAAGACTTTGTCCAATGTGTCAATATTTGTTGCAGGAAGTCTTCTCAGAAAAATCATAGTAAGAGGATCCATGGCATTGAAATAAACTTGGATGACAACTTCAACTAGAATTGTGTACAGTGTTTCCAACTCACAATAGGCCATATGAAAATGATGATTGAAGCATGAAATTGTTCTAGCTGGGTCCCTTTTTATTGATATGAATCATTGATGTATCACTGCTAGATTGATGAATGTTTTGAATTGTTCCAAAAATGATTTTTCGAAAGTGTCCCAGTCTCCATTACATCCTGATGGTAGGTTCACATACCAATTGAAGGAAATTTCCCCCAAAGAGTAGGGGAATAAACAAAGAACCACATCTTCATTGGCAATTTTCTTCCGATAGCAAATTTCCTTAAAAATCTTGACATGATCTTCAAAAATTCTTGTTTCTCCGTAAATAAACCTTGGAAAAAATTTATTAGGATTCTTAGAGAGGTCATGGAGGGCACCTCTCAAGCTAAGGGGTGAATCAACTATGTTTGCGAAAAAGGCCATCGAAGGATTTTGTGGACCTAAAGGTAGCTGGAATGGTGATGAGAGTGTTGGAATATGTGGATGTCCACCTGGTGGTTGAATGGGTGGTGGAGTAGAAGAAGATGATGAAATGTCAAATGGAAGTGGTTGAATTCAGGGTATTTCGCTATCACTACATGGCTTACAAAAATGAGTAAGCTCTAGAAATTCTTGGGCACTTGGTGAAGATCTTAATGCTCGCTGGAATGGGGATCTAGGATCAATATCTTCCAGCTTGTACCAATTTTGGGAAAAGTGCACCTCTACAGAAGTACACTTCCTCACTTCTTTTGAATTTTGTGGACCACAGAGTTTTGTGGAATTTCAAATCTGTGGACCTGTAGACTTGCGAATCTGAGGAGCTGCGGACCTGTAGACCTAAATTTCTAAAAAATTTAGAAGTGATTTTTGAAATTTTTACATAGTGTAGATTATTGCAAGGGTGCAAAATTTTTGAAACTTGATCAAATCTTTCTTGTTTCCAATAGTATGTTCTTTGTATGGCCCTCCTTCTAGCACCACTTCTGTTGGTCATTTTTTTTGCATGAGGTCAACGACAGGAATCCATTATGTAATTCCTCTCTTGAAAAGTAAATCTTTTTAATGATCCACTCCAAGGTTCAGTGTTTGTCTTATGACGTACCAAAATCCGCTTAGCAGAAGATAAATGTGAATGTTCACAATGAGGCCTTTGCTAGTTCCAAAAACTCTATTACCTTGGAATCAAGTAAAATCTGATCGTTGTCTCAAAATATCACACCAAAAGAACAATATTTTTTTATTTTCTATTTTTCAATGAATGCACTCTAACAATGCAGCTACTATGAGGTCCTATTCTAACAGGGCGGTTAGCAAAGAAAATAACATCAAATCAAATAACTTGAAAGTGAAATTCCTAAATGGACATAAGCTATAGAACACAACACGCTATGAGTTAAACCTTTGAAAAAATAAGTAGGAAACCAATGAAAACAGGAGCAACACTTCCTAGAATCCACTGATGCAATCATTGGTGAGAATCTTTAACAAATCAGATGATGTTTCACTCTTCATCAAATTGCAAGGCCACAGAAAGTGTGCTCATGCAAGACAAAAAGCTATGTAGACACAATCGGGTGATCTCTTCTCAAGCTCGTTATGTCAATGGAATTCATATATCTATAGCAAACACCAGAACTAAAAGACCACACAACTAGAAACAAAACAATAAATCGTTGGCTCAATCACAATCTCATGAATAAAATCGACAAAATAATGACACATTCAGGCAAGAATAACTACACTCCAAATACTAGCACAAAAAGTATAACTTTATTGCATAATAATGGCAGCCCTTTTTACATTTTACAATGGGGTATTTATAAGAAATCATCTCCTCAATTTGTGTTGAGAGTGAGAGATATCTTAATGCAATAAAATGCTTTTAAAACATTAAAACAAACTAAATCTATACAAACTGGTAATCTAATAGGTGCTTAGAGGGACTCCATCCATATTTTATTCATTAATTGGATGCATGAGCCCTTTACATGTCAAAAACAATGAAAGCATGAGAGAGAAAGTAGCAAGAAGCCAGCAGTCAAAGTAGAAGTGCATGGAGACACAAAAAATAGAAGATAGCCCTTCACTTGATGTGTGTTGGAGTTAACTTGACATCAAAATGTGTTCCAATGCATGGAAAGTGCTATTTTTGGAACTGGCAGTCAACTTTCAGTGCACCTCTGTATTGCAAAGCTGTGGAGCTGTAGACCTCGACTGAGTCAAAAATCTAAAAAAAATTCTAAGTGTCAAAATTGAAATTCTGGCATCTAGGTTTTGCTCATCTTCATCCTAAAGATATGTTTGGATGTTTGCCCTTGAATTTTTCTATAATCTTACTAATCTTAGTAGTATCAGGAAGATCCAAAGCCTCATACTTATCTTTGACCTTCTATCTGTAGTTGTCAACCTCAATTCGAGTTTTTGCAAAATCCTCGAGTTTGGTATCCAACTCTAACAATGCTTCTTCTGTCCTGAAGGCTTGTCTGATGTCTTCATCACTAGATGCTTCCTCTAAAGTATTTCTAAAGTTTTCTACAACTACCTCAACTGGTAACAGATTCTCTCATTCTTCTTGTTGGCTTGAAAAAATAGGAGGCAATGGAAAATCAACTTGGATATGAGAAATTATAGGGTCTCGGGGGTCTTGCAAAGTAGATTCATGTTGCTACAAATGGGCCTGTTCTTCAACATGCTCTATGTGGATTCTCTGAGGAGAGGCTCTCTTCCTCTTTTCTTTCTTCTTCTCTAAAGGATGGTAGTATCCCACTGGATGATCAAGCTAGTAGACTATTTTTGGCCTGATAGGAGAATGGAGTGCAAAGATAGGAACTGTGATCTTCCTCCCCTTTACCTTTTCTGGGTGAGCATGTGCATGGAATATCACTATGTCCAGAACTGGATCAAGTGGAAAGGGTTTCTTGATCCAACTCTTTGTCATTCTGATGACATGTCTTGCTCGATGATTAATATCATCTCCTTCCTCCCTATCAACTTCTACATTCAGAATGGGCCTCTCACCAACTTTATCTGTATTAAATAAGAAATCTAGTAGCTCCTACGAATCTTGTAGCCTTATCTCATTTAGGATGGTCAAATGGAGAGCCTTCTTTGCTAAATACAAAGTCATTCTACAATAGTCCCTGATACGAACATCATAGTCATTTGTGGTATTCATTCAATGATCTTCAATGGCATCCTCGTGGTAGAACTCTTTTCCTACTAGATTTTCCACTTTACCAACATTGTCAAAGAATGGCTGGGGAGAGTTATATTCTTCGAGAGGATAGTTCTCCCATTCCCACTCTAAAGTTTGGATATCTTGCTTTCTCTTTACCTAGTATGCTCCTATTACAAATGGCCAATCCCAACAATGCCTTAGTTGTTTCTTGATCCTCTCATAAGTTGACTCAATCTACCAAAAAATTTCCATTAGAACCAACTTGTCACTTGGGTACCTTGGGAGCTTCTTTGGATGGATAGATGCACCACCAACCCGAATGTATGTGACTGTTTAGAACTAGATAAAATATGCGCTGAGATCTATGATTGGTGCCTTGGCCTCATCAGGCAATCTCTTTCCATAATTTCCTTTGATGAATCGAATGATGGAAAAGATAAAGGCATCATTCACAATCCTGTACTCTTTGCTTTGTGGCGAGAGCTTCTTCTTATCTAGCTGATGATAAACTATATACAGCCATGTGTTAGGGTCTTGCATACTGTCCTTTTTGTACAATCCAAGATAGTCAGTGGCTCTTACTGCAAGTAGATATATAACATAAGAAGTCATATAAAACTTCTTCTTATCCTTTATTGTCAATAACTGATCACACATGTTCTCACTAAGTGTGGTGGCCCAATCTAGTGGAATCTTTGCATGTCTGATGGTTTCAATGAAGTTAACCATGAATGGAGCAAGATGACCCGCTATAGGCAATCACATAACTCTGCTTAGGAGAATGATTGAATATCTAATGTCATCCTTCATGTATCCTTGAGCCATATCTACTTTACTAATTATCTTTCCCCAAGATGGCTTCTCAATGAAGTATGAGGAATATATGATGTTGATGGCCTCCTAGTGATGATCCTTATGCCACCTCTCACCTACTTCATATGAAAGATAGATAAAATGATCAGCTCTAGGTAAGTGAAAAACTCTCTCTATATTATCAGGTCATAGATCTAAAACCACTTCCCCAGTGATGCTCTTTACCACCCTTTCTTCGGGAACAAAATGTCAAGATAAGGTCATAATCAATTCAGTTGACTGAATGGTCCTAGAATGTGATGCTGCATTTACCAATCCAGATTGGATTAAGGTAGATCTCAAAGAAGATCTTTTAGATGGGTTGTTATAAAACCTCAAAAATTCTCCCAAGTTCGTGTGTCCAAGTTCTATGTCTTTGATCTCAGAGTGTTCATTGTGCAATCGTGACTTCAAGGTTACGGCTTGGAACTTGTACTCAACTGGCTTTTTTTTTTATATAGATGTGGACACCATTTGATTATATTACTTGTATGTCACAAAGAAAAAGAATGATTAATACATATAGAACATTTTTTTAAATGATATTCTAGAACTTATTTTATTTGTTCTAATTTTTTTTTTGGGGGGTTTTATCTATATATAAAAAAAAAACAAATAATAAAAAAAAAAAGGGGGTTTGAAATGCGATGGTGTGCACGTTCGAGAGGGGCATGGTGGCCATTGCACGTGACCTTGAAGGCATGCGCAATGGGCCACCACTGCGCATCCAGAAGGACACAGTGGCAGGGACTATCGCGCGGCCTAGAAGGCACGTGCAGCGATGCACCACCACGTGCGCAAAAAGGGTGTGGCAGCAGTGGCCATCGCACAACCCAAAAGGGCATTGCAGTGGTGCAACTTGCACGCGTGGCCCAAAAGGGTGTTGCGACAGCGCAATACGCGCACGTCCAAAAGGGTGTGCGCAGCACTGCATCACCTGCTTCCTCTTCTGGTCATGCATGGGAGCGCTAGGTCTGTGTGGAAGGTGGAGGGGGGAAGGTTTCCATACCTTTCCCTCCTCAGCTCTACTTCTTCAACATCAAAAAAAAAAAAACAAAGGGGGGGGGGGTTTATAACTTCCCTTCCTCCTTTCTTTGCATGTGCACATGAGATTTTTTTTTTTTTTTTTTTTTTTTTAACTTATTTAATAGATACTTATTCTTCAGACTCTCGAACTATGAGTCTAGGAGTCAAAAAAAGTAGGGGGTCCCTGAGGAATGGGGTGTGTGTTGTGGATACCACAACAGTTCTTAGTAGAATACATGATGGAATCTTATGGTTGGAGGATGGGCCAGTGAAAATCACAAAGAGAATTGTACATAGAGTGACAGGGTACCCAACCCTAGATCAGCCAGACACTTAGGAGTGATGCCAAGGAAGCAATTGAGAAAAATACTAGTGCTAAGTGGAACAAGAGATGGATTACAATTGATACCATTCAAGACCCTCTTGTGGATTTTTCTTTTAGAGTTATTGCACACAAGTTCTACCAATCCAATAGAATCAATAATATGCCTTGCATTGCAGTGGATGTAGGCTACAAATTGGTGAAAAAGGATCATACCTATGATCTTGTAGAACTACAAATGCAATAGATTCACAAAAATTTAGCAGCAATTAGGAGAACTAAGGGAGTCCAATGCAAATTTGGTGCCATTCTTCTATGTTAAGAATGAGTTTCCTTCTTTTGGAAAAGTTGCATGGAAAACAAATAGGTCAATATTAGCTCAAGTAAATGAATATATTGAGCAAATGGGAGCTAATTTTGAGACCCTTGTGTCTAGCTATTTTGAACACTCAAGAAGTCAATGAAACAAAGGCTAAGAATACTAGTTTCCTTAGTAGAGAAACATGTAAATGATGTATGTTTTTTTGTAGATATTGACTATACATACATACAAGCTACCATACCAAGAGTGATGGTTAAGACCTCTTGGCTTTGAAATAAACATAGATGAAGCATCAACAATAATAACTACATTATTAGCAGAGGAAGTAGACAAAAGTGCACCACATTTTGGAACCTATGATGTGGTTAGATCAAAGTTGGACATGGAACTAAAGACTACCTCCACATTGAAAAAGAAGGATAAACTTGTCAAGAAATTAAAAGCCAAATTTGGTGAGGGCACTACAGAAGTAGAAGAAGAAGAAGAAGGTGAACAAGCCAAAGATGATGAAGAGGAACAAGGTCAGGGACCACTTGCCTTAACCCAAGGTATGGGGGAGGATGTTGAAGAGGAGGAAGGTGATGAGTAAGAGGTACCCAAGGTTGAGCCAAAGAAAAGAAAAGCTCAAAAATAGCAAGTTACATAGCCAAAGAGAAAGAAGAAGAAGACAACAGAGCCAAGACTAGCCAAGCCAACTACAATGGTAGATACCAGGGCTACAACTTAGGTGGAAAAAGAACAAGAGAAGAAAAATGAAATAGAGCAAGGAGGGCCTACATAGCATGAGAAGAGAAGAAAGTATTTTGCACCTCCTGAATTAGAAAAAGAAGGGATATAGTTTGATGAAGAACAATTCAGATTGGTAAGATGTTCTACCACATCTAAATTGGAAAGTATTTGCAATAACATTAGAGGCAATGAAGATTTAACTAGTTTGAAGACCATTGATTTTAATAAGTTGTCAAAGGAACAACAAGACATAGTGGAAGAGTCAAGCTACACTATGATGGCTAAGTTCAAGACCACCCCACTTGAACTAGACAATTCAATGCCTAAAAAGCTAAGCTCATTAGTTGAAAATAAATGGCATTACTATCTCAAAATGAAGAAAATAAGGGACTCTACATTGACTTGTGTAATGCTAGACCTTACTAAAGGTCAAATAACTAAGGCTAGTAAGAAACATGGGAACACATTTGCACCCAAATATAGAGCCTTTAGAATTCTACAAAATTAGATTGAAGATGTTGTGCAAAAGTCCACACAAATGTGGAAACTAATTTATGGATTGGAAATAGTAAAGGAAGGTCAAAAAGACCCATTTGAGGGGAGAAATGATGAAGAAGAAGATGAAAATGAGAAAGAGGAGGAGGTAGAGAAAGAAGAAGAAGAGGAAACAATGGAGAAGACACAGGATGAAGAGGCAACAACTAAAGAATAGTAGACAAAATAGAGTGCCCAAGACACTGAACTGCCACCACCAAGTCCTCCACATACAACACCTGCAGAAAGAGTAATTGTTAAGGATGTTCTTGACACTTTAGGTCAAAACATCAATCCATTAACTATAGAGGATCTCAAAAAGATCATTCATCAAACTACACTACAATCACAACTGTGTACTAATCTTTTTTTGGTGAGTGTGGATGAATTACAAAAGGTTGTAGTAGAAATCACAAGGTAGAAGGTGAACACACAAGAACCACCTTTACAACCTCCCATAGCTACAACAAATCAACCTAAAGAGAAAGAAGAACAAGATAAAAATACTAAGGTTGATCATACAGCTACACCAACAACAACTGCCAAGGAGCCAACAAAGGAACAAATAGGACAAGATGTTCCTACTACACAAATCCAAGGTGCACCTCCTCAAATCATTATTATTGATCAAGTTAGTAGGAAAGAGGAGAAAGAAGAAGAGAAAACCCCTAAGGAGTAGGAGGCAATACAGACATTGGTGAACTTTCCTACCTCAGGGACTCCTACCAAAAAGTTGAGCATTGATGCAATACCATTGTAGATTTCAGCACTAGACTTGAGCTCCACCAAGGTTGCAAGGGTACTTCATTATGAAGACCCTACACTTGATGAAGAAATAGTCATACCTAGCTATAACTCTAGAATAATGAATTAGCATAGATAAATGAAATGCAAGAGGAACTGGAGAGAAGGAAGAAATAAGAGATACTAGAAAATGAGTATTGACAAAAGAAAGCACTTGTGGAAATCAAAGATATATTTCTTGATGCATTTAGCCAGCCAGTACCTAATAAAACTAAGCCCATTTTCCAACATAGTGGACTAGGTATAGAACAAAAACCTTGATACTAAAGTTAAGTTATTAGAATGGTTAGAAAATAAATTTAAAATGAAAGTTAATGAAAAGATATCTAGTGAAATAGCAATTTTCACAAGTAGAATTGGCTAAGAAGACTACAAAAGTGAAGAAAATACCTAAGAATATCTTCTTATTGTACTCCAAGTTATGTGATTCATCATATTTCACACAAAAAACTAGCCAAATAATACTAAGCTTGGAACGAAATCTTAAGATTTCTAGCACACAGCTACCCAAAGATCCAACTCAAAGTGAGAAGAATTTTCCAACTATGCTTCACACACAGAAAAAGTTAACTGTATTGATAGCAGAAGAGGCCAATATCAAGGCCAAATTGATATAGATTCAATCTTCCATTACCCCACATCTGGAAGTACTCCATAAAGAAATGGCCTATGCAAAAAATGTTCTAAAGAAAGATCCAAATCTTTCTACTTTAGAAGGCCTTCTACATCTTGTAGCAAAGACAATCATCCAACACAAATCACTAGAAATTTCCTTAGATAATTGGGATGCTTCTGTAAAGATGATTATGGAGACAAATAAAACATTTTTAGCTAAATATTTTATTCATTCTTAGGACCCTTTGACATAAGTGTCAAAAAGGGGGAGATATAATATTTTGGGGGAGATGTAAATAAAAGAGGAATATAATACATTCCTTGATTGAAGTAATAAAGAGTATCCAAAGGGGGAGATATTCATATTTTGAGGAAGTAATAAGCAAATACAAAGTACAAACAAAGTAGAAATAGGGTACACAGAAACAAAGGAAAAAAAATGATTTAAGGCAGACAAAGAAAAGAGTATTAGATACATCAGCATGAGACAAATTTAGCATAGGAATTTTGGTTATAGAAATTGCACATCAGCTTAGGGGGAGTTACAAGATTTTGAGGTATATAAATTTTTTGAAATTTTTTTTGAAGTTTTGTAAATATGTCAAATAGAATGTGTAGTATACTCATATAGATCAGATGCATAATGTTTAGTTAAGTGTTTTTTCCACTCATGTCAAAGGGGGAGATTGTTGGTCTCAGATTGGTTTTGACAATTAAGTGTCAACACACTTAACCAATTCTCAAGTTAATATTCAATATAATATAGAAGCTGTTGGCGCTAAAAATTGCATGGTCAATTTTGAGCCCTGTTGAGAAAAATTAGCCCTATAAATGCTTTTAAATGAGATTGTACCCGGTTGTACCTTTGAACCATATGAGGTGTTTTATGCTTCTAGCACTTTTCATTCAGCATGCCTAAGTGTTTCATGAAGTTAAATTGAGTTTTTGAGTCATTTGACGAAGTCCTGTTTCAAGCATTTGTCAAATTTGCAATTCCGCCCTAGTGTCAAACAGCGACAGGAGGCTGTGTTTGAACCCAAATATCTTTTGTCCAGAATTGTATCATAACTCACCACTTTGAGAGTACCTAATATCCATATCTAAAAACCTATGTTTCAGATTTTGAGTCGTTTTGAGTCCGTTTGACTAGGTTTTGAATCCCTCAAAGTTGGTCAGTTACTATTTTCATGCTGATGCACTTTACACACATTTTTGGGAAGCCTTGTTTGACAAGCTATAATTTTGACCCAGTTGACTAAAATGCTGAAATTCTTTTTGCGTTACATTATGGACGTCGGAGACTTGATATGTGTCAATTCTTAAGTCTTGATGAATCTGTTTGATCAGTTTTCAAACGCGATTCCAAACGTAATTTGCAACCCTTTACTGGTGTCAGCGATTGCAGATTGATTGTAATCCCTGTTTGAGATGTTATATCTCCTAATCTGTGATTGATAAGATCAAATGGTTTGTTCCTCTATGTTCTATACTGAAAATACTCCTAGTGTGCCAGTTTTCAAATCTTGATGAATCCGTTTGCATACTTTTCCAGGGTCATTCCATTCGTAAAAAATGATATTTTATTGATGTCCAGTCTGCAAAATTCTGAGTAGCCCACTTTGACTGATCATCATTTGTGCCCTGTGATTCCTCAAGAGCCCAAATCATAGAAGTATACTGTCCTCATGACATAGAATCAGTGTCCCAATTTTTGTTTCTCCATGTGCTCATTTGCCTAGTTTTCTGAGCCAAATCCAAACCCAGTTTATGGTATTCTAACATGTTTTGGTGCAGGTAATTCTAAAGGGGCGACTTTGATGGTCAATATCTTTTGACCTTAAATTCTTCATGAGACGAGATTTGACAATTTGTAAGTATGCGGAACAGAGAATCAACGGGCTAGTTTTCAAAGCCCGGTCAAGGTGATTGGGTCAATTTTCAAAGGCAGTCAACAGACTCCCTGACTCAAAAGTGACAATCTACAGATAAGAGTCAAAATGAGTTTTAAAGATCAAATTATTGATCGAATTTGATTCTAAGGAATTTGAAGTGTTCAGTAGATCAGTTTGTCAATTCAGGTGTTTGAAAACGTTTTTTTAGCTGGGCCCATTTTGGGACCCGACTGTTTTTACCAAATTGGCAAAGTGTTGAATTTCAAGTTGTTTCATGTTAAATGAAGATTAGGATGTTTTAAAAAAAAGAGGTACCATTCATGCCATAAAATGCAGTAAATAAAGCCCATCAGCAAATATAAAGGATCCGAGAGCACCAACCTTTTCCAAGGTTGTTGAACTTGAAATTATTTACTCCCAGAACTAGACTGGCATATCCATATATAACTCATTGTCTTGGAGGTGGTGATATTTTAATCTCTTGTCTTGGAAACAAAGAGAAGACCCAACCAATTATAAGAAGAATCCACGGCTGTAACAGGTTAGACCACGCAAATGAAAGAAGAATCATGTATTCAGAACAAAGATAAAGTCAAGCCTGCCAGTCAAAAAATAGCAAGAAAGCCGCCACAAACGATAAGGCAGAGAGTGCCAATTTAAATCTTCACATAGATCTACGGTTTTTAAGAAACCCCAGTCAGACTGGTGTCCACATAGAGAAAGACCACAACAAAAGGGAGCCCGTGGTAGCAGAGAAACAGAGCCGTCTAGTAAGCATTCAAGGGAGGCTTTAACGCCCAGTATAAAACGCATTCACAAGATCAGGGCAACGTCACCAAATGGACAACAAAGCAGCCCAGTCAATAAGAGGGAAGTCATTTTCAAACATGAAGGAACGATATCTTCAAGGGAATCAAGGCAGAAATTAAAGAACAAGCCATTGATTGTAAAAAGGAAGAGGCGTTTTGGAGAATGATGACCACGCAGGCAAGGAGGTCGCTGGTCAAAAGTTGAAGATGCCAAAGCTATAGAAAAGAAGCAGTCCACGCCTGAAGATCAAGTCCAACACGGTTAAAAGAAAGGGAGCAAGGTGTGTGTCCAGTAGCTCCACGCAATGCACAGGAGAAACAATTAAAACTTTTTATCCCACATTGGGGATATGGGGAGTTTTTATTCTCGTTAAATGAAAAAGCACTTTATATATTCGTTGTCTTTGAGATGACTAGTTTCGGTTGAAGGCAAAGTTGCTCATGCGTGGGCCCTTGTTCGGCCAACTGGCAGGTCATCCAGGCACAATTTTGAACCAAAATGCGAGCATTCTAATGTGGATCTGGACTCAGAGATCGCGCCACGTGGCACAATCGATGATCTCATTACCTGACCAAGTGAAGTTGCTCACTCGATATTCATAGCAAGTTAGCGAGGAGATGACACGTGTCACTGACATAGTGGCAAGGTGGATGAATCTCGTGTTGACACTTGTCATAGGCTGGTCAAGGAAGTTTAACCTGGGAGAAAATGAGGAGAAATTTTAGACTTCTCAAATTTTAATATTTTATTATTGTTTTTTCTCAAATCTCACATCAGGTTCATTTTAATAAAATTTTAAATTTATATAGTTTAAACTATATGAAAGTTAAAATTTTTGCAAAATATTGTTCAAACCACAGAGCATAGGCCTGATTTTCAAATGGCCATATTCGGGGAATTTTTTAACCGAATTGGGCACTTCAATATACCGTAGGAACCAAGAGAATCCAAATTTTCTAGATATGGTGTCAGATTGTGCACAGGTCTTCACTAGTTCATATTGTAAGCAATTTTGTAATTCCCAGGGCCTTCTTAGTGCAATGACCAAATTTCATCATGAAGCATTAAGATCAGTTACAGGGCAGATTTGAATACTTTTTGAAGCCTGAATCTGGAGAAAATAAATAAGAAAGGTTATATTGGCTTCTTGAAGTCACTTTGTAACTGGTTTTTCACTTTTCATCATGTTTTCACTTTAGGAGCATAAATCAGTTACAATGGGAATCAGATATCTCAGATTTTTGAAGCCTTTGAGAGGTGTAATCATGAAGTTTTGATTTACCAGTTAGGGAGAAGATCAGAAGATTGTTTTAACCTGTTGAGAAGGTTTTCCAAGTGGACACTTGTCAGTTTCAGACTAGATCCAGGAATCAACTTTTCTCCTATATCTTTATGTCTTTCTTTCATTGTAAGGGTTCCAGTTTTTGCACTGAGAAACCATTCTTCAGCATTTCTTCTTGTATTGAACAGCATTTTAAGTTTTATGCAGATAGTTCTTTTTTGTTAGGTGATCTATGAGTTATTTTCTGTACACTTCATGTATTTGATTTCAAGGAAAACAAATAAAGTGCAGCAAAAGTTTGAAGTTCAGTTTGAATCTTGTCTCCTGATTATGGCTCTGTTATTTCTTCTAATTGGTGATCAAAGAGCATGAATTAGGGTGCATTACATTTTGAAATGTATGTGGCTAAAATGTCTTGCTTATGGAACAAAGAACCATGTAGTTGCTTGATATTTGTCACAGGGTTTGCAGATTTCATGATAGGATTTTCTGAGTATGAGATTCATTCTGTAGCAGATGTCTATTCACAAGGTGAAAGATAGATCAGGGATCTTAATGTAGAGATACGTTTGAGGTTTCCAAGAGATGTATGGTTATGATTCATTTAATTTCCCAATAGATAAGGTACTGGTTAGAGATAGGATCATTAAGTTCTATTGCTCATACTTGGGTCTTGCTGATATCAATCTATTAAATCATTTTCATTTTATTGTTGAAAGGTATTCAAAGTATAACCCACACTTAGCTTTTCAGTTTCATGAGTCATGTCCTTAGCTATTTCATGCTTGTGATCTCCTGGTTAAGCATAGAAGTATTAGGGGTTTCATCTGCTTTTATAGATCCTGAATATGCTTATTGTACTGGTCACATATTCAGTTCTAAAGAGGTTCACCTGCCTAGGTTTTGTAGAGCCTGAAGTGCAGAAGGAGTACGGCCTTATAGTTGGCCTGGTGCCTGAATGGATGTGTTGATAATGGGATTTAGGTGCCCCTAGATGCATCTTGTTCTCATCCAGGTAATTGGAAATGGGTAACATTTTCAAACACCAACAAGATGGTGACTCTGCTGGGGAGATAAGATGGCAATCCATTTTGTTGAAAGGACAAGAATCTCTGGTGTTCATTGAAAATTTCAGTCCTATTCTCAGTTGGATTTTGCCCATCCGAGTCACCAACAAGATGGCGACTTTGCTGGGGACTATATTGAATCACATTCAAGACAAACCTTGAGAATTTGAAAAGAAGAGATTCAATACAATAGGAGAAGTGCATTAAAAATTTTCAGCAGTAAGTTCTCTGATGTTCTTTCCAGTTTTCTTACTCCAAATCATGCACCCCAGTAAGTTTTATCCACTTGCAATAGTGACTTATTGGTTGAGTTCAGACTGTGCTCTCCTCAAGTTTTGTTTTCAATCAATTCAACCGGATCTTGTTTTCAAAGTGTTGTTGTAATTTCAGTGTCAGAATTGTGATCAAAAGTTTGTCTCTCTTCAAGGTGTTTGGTGACTTTCAAAAATTTTAAGTTGAATTGTCAGTTCAGATCTGTAGTGTTATGAATCATGTTTAAAATCTTTCTCACAATAGTGAGTGGCAACTCTATCTAAAGGATCTCTGAACTATTGAAGATCGGTGATGTGTAAATTATTTTCTAGAGTTTTCAGTGAAATCAAGCAAATCTAAAAGTTAGGTGAATTCGCAAGAAAGAAGAGAGATCTATTTTAAGTTTCTAACTAGTAAGTTTTGAAGTGTTGTTTGATATGCTGTTATAAGAATTTGTAATGATAAAGATGAATCACAGCAGTGATGTCATTTAATTCTCCTCAAGGAGATGGCAACTCTGTAAGGTTTGATCAGTGGTGTAAAGAATTTAGATTAGCACCAGGCCAATCAGCAGATCAGTGGTTTCATGCAACAACACTTGAGGTATTTTATGCTTTCATATGATTTCTTTTCAATGAAAGTGAGTTCCACATATGTGTTCTTCATCATGTGAAGTTTTAGCACTAAGAAGAGGAGAATGATTTGATAAGTTTTATGCACTTCATTAGAATGAGTTTCAATTGTTGTTTTGAAGTTGTGAAGTGTATTTGAAGCGTTCATCTGGTAGAGGGTCATGAAGATCTGCTGCAAGTTATGAATTCTGAAAGTATTTAATGATGAATGAGTCTCGAATTTGAAGAATGTCGAGTTTCATCTCATCTAGTATGCAGCCTGTTAGTGAAAGTTTTAGATCTATTTCTACCAGGAGGTATATGCGATTGAATTTTAATGGTATTCATGGTTTCCCAAATACTATGCCTTGTAACGTCAGAAAGTATTTGCCTAAGTTTGGTGGAAACCATGAAAATTCAGCCAGTCATCATGTTCATTTGTTTAGTGACTTGGTTGGTGATTTTGAAATTGCTCATGAAGACATTCAGATGAAATTGTTTGGTCAGACTTTAGAGGATGATGCTAGGGACTGGTTTTCATTTTTACCAGCATGTTCAATTTCATCCTGGGATGAATTACTGTCAGCTTTCATGATGCAGTTTAGGGAAAGAGTAAGCATCTCTGATTATTTTGATAAGTTTTTGAAAATTGAAATCAGGAATGGTGAGCTAGTTCCTGAATTTAATATCAGATTTGCAAAGATTTTGAGTGAATTTCCTGAAAGTTACAAGCCGAATGATCAAATGTGTTTAGTGGTTTATCTTGGTGCTTTTGATAGGAAGATGAACTATCTGTTGAGAGATAAAAAACCCAAGACTTTGCATCAAGCATTCATGACAGCTATAGAGATTGAGAATAACATAAAATATGGCTTAACCCAGAGTCACTTCTCTAGAAATATTGGCTGGCAATATGAGGTGCAAACCACAAGCCAATATCATAAGGAGTGTTTGATTTCAAATCAGCAAATAAGCACTCCTCCTGTTATAAATAGTGTTGTTGAAGCCTCAGAAATAAAAACATGTGAACATGAAATCTCTCTGTTGCAAAAAAGAAATCATTCCATTCATGCTGAAGTGAATACACATGTTTATGGTATTACAAAAGCGAATGATAGTTTTGATTCACTTGATGAGTCATCCATGCAAGGTATAAATCCGGCCATTCATTTTCCCTTTGATAATTTGCATTATGTTGAAAACATAATAAATCAGGAAGAGGAAAGGTATTCATCTTAGTATGAGGAGGAAGAAACCAGAAGTGATCTATCAAGTGATAAAGGTGAAATTGCTGATCCGACATGTCATGGCAAGATGACACAATATAAAGAATGTAAATCATATGTATCTCAGTCACAGTCAAAAGAACTAAGCTCATATGTTGATAATATTTTAGCGGTAGAAATGCATTCTCTTGACCAACAGGATTGGCAAGAAATGAATTATCTCATTGAGAGATTGCATCATGTTGAGAACGTTATTAAATCTGAAGTTGAAAGACAATCATATCAATGCGAGTATGATAAAGCTGAGAGTTGTTTTTCAAGTGATAATGAAATTGCTGATCCAATATATTATCAAGAGGTGTCATATGAAGCTAATGATGAGAGTTATCACTCAAGTCAAGAAGAGGATAGTGCTAGTGTGTGTTTGTCTTCATGTGAATCAGATGCTGATTGGGAAGAAGAGAGCAATGATGGAAGTGAGTGTTCTCTTGCTAGTAAAGGTACGAATACTATTTCTAAATCTGAAAGTGAGTTTCCATATCAGAATTGTGTAAACCAGTTTGAGATTGAAAGTTATGAAGAAAATGTGTCTACACAATATGAAGACAAAGAGGTTATCCATAGAGACGTATTACCTAATTGTGTAGAAGAGTGTCTTGAGGATGAGTGCAGTGATGATCAGTACGTGATTGGTCCTAAGATTAATGCATCAACACCTATTGGTAAGATAAATGATGATTTTCTTGCAAGAAATTTGAATCACCTATATGGAGACAATGAAAGTAACTTTGATCTATATTCTACATGCTTCGTTGACGGAGTTGATGTTGAGTCTTCATATGATTCTGATTTTTCTTCTTCATATGCTGAAAGTGTCCATGACAGTGATGTTGAAAATGGTTTTAAAGTTTTCATTAATCCTTTATATGGTGAGGAGTTTGATGTTGATCAGCACATTACTTGTCCTAATGTCTACAAAGGCGCTTTGCATGGAGTTATCAATCCTCTTTTTGAAGAACACATGGAAGTTTCAGATTTAGTAGAGAATAAGTTTAATGATGATACTTTGTCTTACTGCTATGAGAGATCAAAATGTTCTTCTTCCGAGTTTGATAGTGAAACTAATGATTATGTTGCATCTGAGGAGGTAAATGACAAGGTGTTTAATGAGACGGTTATTGAAAATCTACCTATACCTTATTATGATTTTTATGATGAACTCTCTGATGTGAAGACTAATTTGTTTGCTAATTGTGAAGAACCATTTAAATATTATAGATTAGTCTCAGATTTTGACATTGATGATATATGTGAGTACAAGTCAGAATGTTCATTTGAATATCGTCTGGTTATGTATAAGGAAACACATTTTCAAGGTATGTGTGATCCCTTTCCCCAAGTTGGATATGAAGCCTTCATATTCAAAAATGATAGCATGCATGAGTCATTTGTTAGAGAAGGTTTTCAGTTTCAGTCTAATATTTTTGAGCATGCTGATAAGAACTTTCATAATGAACTAACGGTTGAAGATGAATATAGTTTTTATTTGCATTGTGAAAGTCAAGGTTTAGATTCAGTTTTGCTAAATGAGTTGATTCAGAATGATAATCTGATTGGTGAGACTGATAGGAGCAGAATTTTTGGTTTACCTCATGAAAGTTCAGATGAGAATTATGTTTATGATAGAGGTAAACAATTTTGCTAAAGTTCAGTGGCCCGGGGCCATCGTATGTACATAATATTGGTAGTTGTAGTTATTTCCTTGCTTTCAATAAGCTGTTCGAGAGAAGTTTTGAATTTTTTGGGAATGGTCTGCTTCCTCCAGAGATCTTAATCCTTTCCATGCCCGCAAGGGACATGCATCCCTAGACAGAGCCACTGTTGGCGCTAAAAATTGCATGGTCAATTTTGAGCCCTGTTGAGAAAAATTAGCCCTATAAATGCTTTTAAATGAGATTGTACCCGGCTGTACCTTTGAACCATATGAGGTGTTTTATGCTTCTAGCACTTTTCATTCAGCATGCCTAAGTGTTTCGTGAAGTTAAATTGAGTTTTTGAGTCATTTGACGAAGTCCTGTTTCAAGCATTTGTCAAATTTGCAATTCTGCCCTAGTGTCAAACAGCGACAGGAGGCTATGTTTGAACCCAAATATCTTTTGTCCAGAATTGTATCATAACTCACCACTTTGAGAGTACCTAATATCCATATCTAAAAACCTATGTTTCAGATTTTGAGTCATTTCGAGTCCATTTGACTAGGTTTTGAATCCCTCAAAGTTGGTTAGTTACTATTTTCATGCTGATGCACTTTACACACATTTTTGGGAAGCCTTGTTTGACAAGCTATAATTTTGACCCAGTTGACTAAAATGCTGAAATTATTTTTGCGTTGCATTATGGACGTCGGAGAATTTTTATGTTTCAATTCTTACGTCTTGGTGAATCCGTTTGATCAGTTTTCAAACGCGATTCCAAACATAATTTGTAACCTTTTACTGGTGTTAGCAATTGTAGATTGATTGTAATCCCTGTTCGAGATGTTATATCTCCTAATTCGTGATTGATAAGATCAAATGGTTTGTTCCCCTGTGTTCTATACTGAAAATACTCCTAGTGTGCCAATTTTCAAATCTTGACGAATCCGTTTGCATACTTTTCCAGGGTCATTCCATTCGTAAAAAATGATATTTTACTAATGTCTAGTCTGCAAAATTCTGAGTAGCCCACTTTGACTGATCGCCATTTGTGCCCCGTGATTCCTCAAGAGCCCAAATCATAGAAGTATACTGTCCTCGTGACATAGAATCAGTGTCCCAATTTTTGTTTCCCCATGTGCTCATTTGCCTAGTTTTTTGAGCCAAATCCAAACCCAGTTTATGGTATTCTGACATGTTTTGGTGCAGGTAATTCTGAAGGGGCGACTTTGATGGTCAATATATTTTGACCTTAAATTCTTCATGAGACGAGATTTGACGCGTTGTAAGTATGCAAAACAAAGAATCAACGGGCCAGTTTTCAAAGCCCGGTTAGGTGATTGAGTCAGTTTTCAAAGGCAGTTAACAGACTCCCTGACTCAAAAGTGATAGTCTACAGATAAGAGTCAAAATGAGTTTTAAAGATCAAATTATTGATCGAATTTGATTCTAAGAAATTTGAAGTGTTCATTAGATCAATTTGTCAATTTAGGTGTTTGAAAATGTTTTTTTAGCTGGGCCCATTTTTGGGACCCGGCTGTTTTCACCAAATTGGCAAAGCGTTGAATTTCAAGTTGTTTCATGTTAAATGACGATTAGGATACTTTAAAAAAAAGGGGCACCATTCATGCCAGAAAATGCAGTAAATAAAGCCCATCAGCAAATATAAAGGATCCGAGAGCACCGACCTTTTCCAAAGTTATTGAACTTGAAATTATTTACTCCCAAAACTAGACTGGCATATCCATATATAACTCATTGTCTTGGAGGTGGCGATATTTTAATCTCTTGTCTTGGAAACAAAGAGAAGACCCAGCCAATTATAAGAAGAATCCACGCCTGTAACAGGTTAGACCACACAAATGAAAGAAGAATCATGTATTCAAAACAAAGATAAAGTCAAGCCTGCCAGTCAAAAAATAGCAAGAAAGCCGCCACAAAGGATAAGGGAGAGAGTGCCAATTTAAATCTTCATAGAGATCTACGGTTTATTAAGAAACCCCAGTCAGACTGGTGTCCACATAGAGAAAGACCACAACAAAAGGGAGCCCGTGGCAGCAGAGAAATAGAGCCGTCTAGTAAGCATTCAAGGGAGGCTTTAAAACCCAGTATAAAATGCATTCACAAGATCAGGGCAATGTCAAAAAATGGACAACAAAGCAGCCCAGTCAATAAGAGGGAAGTTGTTTTCAAACATGAAGGAACGATATCTTCAAGGGAATCAAGGCAGAAATTAAAGAACAAGCCGCTGATTTAAAAAGGAAGAGGCATTTTGGAGAATGATGACCACGCAGGCAAGGAGGTCGCTAGTCAAAAGTTGAAGACGCCAAAGCTATAGAAAAGAAGCAGTCCACGCCCAAAGATCAAGTCCAACATGGTTAAAAGAAAGGGAGCAGGGTGTGCATCCAGTAGCTCCACGCAATGCACAGGAGAAACAATTAAAACTTTTTATCCCACATTGGGGATATGGGGAGTTTTTATTCTCATTAAATGAAAAAGCACTTTATATATTCGTTGTCTTTGAGATGACTGGTTTCGGTTGAAGGAAAAGTTACTCATGCATGGGCCCTTGTTCGGCCAACTGGCAGGTCGCCCAGGCACAATTTTGAACTAAAATGTGAGCATTCTAATGTGGATCTAGACTCAGAGATTGTGCCACGTGGCACAATCGACGATCTTGTTACCTCGCCAAGCAAAGTTGCTCACTCGATATTCATAGCGAGTTAGCAAGGAGATGACACGTGTCACTAACATAGTGGCAAGGTGGATGAATCTCGTGTTGACACTTATCATAGGCTAGTCAAAGGAAGTTTGACCCGAGAGAAAATGAAGAGAAATTTTAGACTTTTCAAATTTTAATATTTTATTATTGTTTTTTCTCAAATCTCACGTCAGGTTCATTTTAATAAAATTTTAACTTTATATAGTTTAAACTATATGAAAGTTAAACATTTTGCAAAATATTGTTCAAACCACAGAGCATAGGCCTGATTTTCAAATGGCCATATTTGGGGAATTTTTTAACCGAATTGGGCACTTCAATATATCGTTGGAACCGGGAGAATCCAAACTTTTCAGATATGGTGTCAGATTGTGCACAGGTCTTCACTAGTTTGTGTTGTAAGCAATTTTGTAATTCCCAGGGTCTTCTTAGTGCAATGACCAGATTTCATCATGAAGCATTAAGATCAGTTACAGGGTAGATTTGAATACTTTTTGAAGCCTGAATGTGGAGAAAATAAATAAGAAAGGTTTTATTGGCTTCTTGAAGTCACTTTGTAACTGGTTTTTCACTTTTCATTGTGTTTTCACTTTAGGAGCATAAATCAGTTACAATGGGAATCAGATATCTCAAATTTTTGAAGCCTTTGAGAGGTGTAATCATGAAGTTTTGATTTACCAGTTAGGTAGAAGATCAGAAGATTATTTTAACCTGTTGAGAAGGTTTTCCAAGTGGACACTTGTTAGTTTCAGACCAGATCCAGGAATCAACTTTTCTCCTATATCTTTCTGTCTTTCTTGCATTGTAAGGGTTCCAATTTTTGCACTGAGAAACCATTCTTCAGCATTTCTTCATGTATTGAACAGCATTTTAAGTTTTATGCAGATAGTTCTTTTTTGTTAGGTGATCTATGAGTTATTTTCTATACACTTCATGTATTTGATTTCAAGGAAAACAAATAAAGTGCAGCAAAAGTTTGAAGTTCAGTTTGAATCTTGTCTCCTGATTATGGCTCTGTTATTTCTTCTAATTGGTGATCAAAGAGCATGAATTAGGTTGCATTACATTTTGAAATGTATGTGGTTAAAATGTCTTGCTTATGGAACAAAGAACCATGTAATTGCTTGATATTTGTCACAGGGTTTGCAGATTTCATGATAGGATTTTCTGAGTATGAGATTCATTCTGTCGCAGATGTCTATTCACAAGGTGAAAGATAGATCAGGGATCGTAATGTAGAGATACGTTTGAGGTTTCCAGGAGATGTATGGTTATGATTCATTTAATTGCCCAACAGATAAGGCACTGGTCAGAGATAGGATCATTGAGTTCTATTGCTCATACTTGGGTCTTGCTGATATCAATCTATTAAATCATTTTCATTTTATTGTTGAAAGGTATTCAAAGTATAACCCACACTTAGCTTTCCAGTTTCATGAGTCATGTCCTTAGCTATTTCATGCTTGTGATCTCCTGGTTAAGCATAGAAGGATTAGGGGTTTCATCTGCTTTTATAGATCCTGAATATGCTTATTGTACTGGTCACATAGTCAGTTCAAAAGAGGTTCACCCACCTAGGTTTTGTAGAGCCTGAAGTGCAAAAGGAGTACAACCTTATAGTTGGCCTGGTGCCTAAATGGATGTGTTGATAATGGGTGTTAGCTGCCCCTAGATGCATCTTGTTCTCATCAGGGTAATTGGAAATGGGTAACATTTTCAAACACCAACAGAAGCCAAGCTAAAATGTGTGCTAAGCCAGAGAATTCAACGTGTGTTGAGTGAACTTCAGGTGCCAAGTGATCTTGAGGTGCTGAGTGAAGTTCAAGTGTTGAGTGATAAGTGATGCCGAGTCACTATAGATGTTGAGCAGAGTATAGATGTCAAGTGAAATAGAAATGCTATAAGTGTTGAGTGAGATAGAATTCCTATATGTGCCAAGCATCAATAATTAGCAAGTTTTGAGTAACACATAATCAACATATGAGTTTGTGCCTTCACAAACTCAGATGTAAACCATTTTTGAAGCTTACTCAAGATGATTCTTGAAGGATATTGAAGATAAGACTGAATCTTTTGCATTACTTATGTAATCAACATGCATCCAATAAGAAAATTGGAGAAGGCATGCAACCAATAGGAAAATAGCAAGAATTGAGTGGGAAATGAAGAGTAAATATTGATCATAGATTCATACCTAACACTAAGTCTTTGAAATCTTTAAAAGGAGGATAAAACCCCATTGTATGAGTGTGAGAAGTGCATGAGAGAAGTGCATGCAAGAAGTGCATGAGAGAAATATATGGGTAAACTACAGCGAAGTGCAAAAGGGTGTAATGACTTAGAGAAGGAGCAGAACAAAATTGCAGAATCCAATTAATCAAGAACAAAGTATCAGAGTTTCAAAGAGTGACATATTAGATCAAGCAAGGATCAGAGTAGATAGAGTAGAACAAGGATCTGGAATCAATGAATTGAGGATTACAAGTTGTCAGGTCAAGACATTCTACCATACTTTCTACCCATTGTATTATAAGAATGGAAATCATATGTTGATAGGTTGGCTTAGCAGCTATATTGGTTTAGTATCCATATTAGATCCTTAACAAGATTGTAAATCCTTTAGCAAGGTAGCATTCCAAGTGAATTTTTTTCAATCCTTTAACCAGGTCACTTTTAACAGGGTGTAAAGTCTTTAACAGAACAAGCCTTTCATAGGGCAGACCATTGGAAGTGGTCAAACTTTGTAACCTTAAATAGTTACATATTGCTATAGTAATACTTTGTGGGTGTCATCCCCACCCCAGTTTTCACTTCTCATTTCGGAGGTTTTCTAGGTTACCAAATCTTGTGTTATTTGTTTTCATGCATTTCTTTACTTTCATGTTTATTAGATGAATTAGATGCATGTGAATTATTTAAGTTAGAAGGTTGTAAAGAGGTTTAAATTAGTTACTTTTGATTCACACACTACACCCCCCCCTCTTAGAAGTAAATCTTCCCACTTGTAAATTCCAACAGTTAGTATAAAATCATGGACAGGACAAACCAACAAGCTATATTCTATTAAAAGTAATATACTATACCAAGAGTACAATGGAATTTACATGCATTTAGGGACACTACCTAAATTACACTACTCAAAGACAAAAATTATTTCTTCTTCGGAAGGATACCTTCCTTTGATCAGAAAAAATATGGACAACAATCCACAAGTCAATAATTGAATAATTTAGCATCTTCAACATGATTGGATTAGTCAACTGAAGTATAATTATAAATTTATTTAACATACTAGATATCTTCCTTTACTTTCACATCTATCTCATAGCAACTTATAAATGTCTTCCACAAATACAAATTAGTATATTCAATTGTAAAAATCATCAACCTTAGAAATATCAACAAGGTTGGGTTCACTCTCACCAAATAATTACAAAACTATAATTATACATGATATACAATATACAAAAATATTGGCTAAGACATTATATGGTTCAAAATCATTATCCTTGAACATGTTGAGAATCCAATAAGTGTGCCTCTATTATCCAAAAACATAGTACATTGCTAAGTCAGACAAGAACATAGAGAACATGAATTTACCAACCAAAAATAACCAAATATGGGCACCACAATCAATGTGAACAAGACACATAATAGGAGAATAATCTTAAAATATTCACAAGAATCATGAAATACCATAAAAATACCACATCAAATTGAATCACTAGAATAATTTACATCACCATACCAAACCTTAAGAATAGTAACATTAAAAATCATCAACCAAGATGATTTGTAAAACTCTAAATAATGAACTAGTTATGTTGACTCCTATACTTCATAACATTGTCAATAGAGAGGTATCTAATCCAATTTATGGATGTAATATCTTCTCTTGGTAGATATATATTTTTTGGGAGCATTACTAGGAAACAAAATACTATGAGGGGGAGTGAATTAGGATCTTAAACTTTAACTTATAAAACCAAATTACTAAATTAACACCTAATTCATCTCATATCTTAGATATAATATTAAAACTATAATACTGAATAGTAAATGAAATGCATCACATCCATGAAAGATTCAACACATAACACAAATGATTTCATAATCCATAAACATGTCAATGTAAAGGTAAAACTGGGGTAGGGATGAAATCCACAAATCTTCATTGTAGCAACAATAAAGTTAACCTATTAGGGTTACATTGTTTAATTATAATATATGATCTACCCTATGAGGGGTATTCCCTATTAAAATATTTAAGACTTTTATGTCCTACCTTGTTAAAGTATTTCAAACTTACAATTAAGTAAGGACTTTATTAGGATGTTTACATAGACTTGTTAGGATCACTCAATTAAGACATTTTCCTGATTTAGTACCTGACTCTCAGTTTGATCTGTAAAATGATTTTGGATATCCTCTATACAATGTGTGATCTTATCTTTCAATATGATATCTCCTTTAATTCCTTCACTGTTTCAATTTCCCTTGTCTAAATTGATTCTATACTTGACCTTTCTTGATCTATTCTATCCTTGTTCACTTCTTATGATCACATATATGCTCACATTCTCTCCTTCATAATCTCACTCTTATATTTTGATTCTATGGTTAAAATCCTCCTTCAATATATGTTCTATGAAAGTCCTAGATCTCAATCGATAGTTTACAATTCATCATCTTTTGTCATTTATATCTGATTTTTTGATTAGTTGATATGCATTCCTCAAGATCATTACCTTTTTTAACGACACGTAATCTTCATCTTAAATATCTCTACAAATATTAGATCTCATATGGAAGTTGGCCAAATGTTTTACATAGCTATTTGTGCAATTACAAACTCATATGACAAAATTGAACTGGTCAACATCTGAATGTCTTGACACTCAGTCATCGTTAACATTCATACTAGCACTTGGCTTCTATATTCATAGACTTCTCTATTCACTTAGAAAATATTGTCTTCTCAATTTACTTGGTCCTAAAATAACTCATCTTACATATATGCTTGGTCTCAACTGGGGTAACTTGCTTGACATGTAATGCAAAATAAACAAGTCCTTTGTTATGCTCAACCTTTACCAAATGACTTAGTCATAGTGATGACCATTCATCCTTGCCTAGTAAATGACTATGTTTTTGGAAACTAATAGAAAATATAGGCTTAGAGATCAAAAATCTCCCCCTTTGACAATAGTGGTAATAACACTTTGTCATACATAGTTATTGCATTAAAAAATACTCCCCCTGAGACTATAATTTGAATCTATAAAATATGATGTCTTTGAGTTCTTTTATTTCCTCCTTGTTTTCATGTCCTCTCAATATATTTCTCCTTTATTCTTCGCATTTCCCCCACTTTTTTCTTATTTCCCCTATTTTTTCTTATTTCCCCCTTGTTTGTGTCACTAATGACTTGGTGATTCTTATCAAAAAATTGTTTATGGCTTGCCAGAATGTTTGCATAGCCTTTATTCCAATGTTATTTTATCTTCTCTAAAACTTGAAATTGAATTTCTAGCTTGGAAGCCAAATCAATTAGTCCTTATATGTGGTCAAAATGTGTCTTTCTTCAAAATAGTCTATCCAATAGACACTTCTTTCTGAATGATTTCTAGATGGGGTAATAACTAGAATTAAATTAAGATCAATTTTTTTTTGATCTCACTATCCCTAGGCATGAGTTTGGCTAACCTTTATTGACCAATTATCAACTTATTATATGAGAGTGAGCTTAAACTTGTAGTCTTGCCCAATGAAATAGCACTTCCTCTCATACCAACATTTAATAAATCAATAGAATGTCAATTTTCCAATGTAAATACCTCAACATCACTCAACTTTACATACAATTAATGAATGGTCTTCAAAATAGTTTCTAATTAACTAATTTGGAAAGCTTTTCTTGACTATTTACAAGTTACTTAGAGACTTTTCCCAAAACTCTATGTTCAAATCTTCATTCAAACAACTATATTAGCTTATCATTAGTCTATATATCCTCTTTCTATAATTTATCAACTATATATACTAATTGATCAAAAATTGGATGCTGACCATCTAAGTTAGTTATGCCAAATTCATCCACAAAAATATCTCTACAAATGTGTAGTATATGTTTTTCTGTATGCTCTCTTCTTAGTTTTCTTTTCTTTTCCTTAAGAATCAACAAGGTTTGTAGTTCCTGCATCCACTCAAGTGTCCAATTGTTCAATTCATAAATGGGTAAAGTGATTACCTCATTTAGACTAGCTAACTCATCATCCAGTTCATCTGACTAAGTCAAAACCTTAGATTTGGGGATTGTATCATTGGGTAGTGATAGTTTCAATTGTGTCCCCTTCTCACTTGATCTTATTGCCTATTTATACCTCTTTGGAGTAGGTGTAAAGCCCACAATAGTATCCTATTATAGATCTTGATGAAATAAATATGATTAGGAGTTAGTTAGGTTATGATTGACATTTTTGTTACTAATAATGGATTATGAGATCCTATTAGAGACTAAAGTAGATTTTGGTTATTATAAGATAGGATCACATGAAATGAAACTCTAGATGTTCAAACTAGGGACACGATCAAGGGATTTATGGAATGGTTCACTTGCCAAATTAGGAAAGATGTATTAAAACTTTTTCTCCTAAGAAATAACAATGGATGTAGATTATAATAATGACAAAACATAAATGGTTGCATTCATAGATTGTTTTTAAATCATGAAAACACAATTTTGGAACATTCTATTGGCTTGAGGGATTAATCCTAGAATGCACACACCCTCATAATGTAACAAAGGGGCATTGCTAGAAAGATGGGTATGTTTAACTTGACTGAAAAGATACTAGTCACATGTTCCCATATTAGTGACCTCCACTTAAGACATATACTAGGACCCATTTATCTGTAATAGATATGAGCTCAGTGTTTCATGGTTATGATAGAGAAGGAATGTAATGGTGTTAGAACAAAATTTTTGTTATGTTAAGAGAGATAAATGTTGATACACATATCTTGATATTGCAATGTTTTGAATATTATATGGAGATGAATTGTTTGAAACCTTGTGTGAGGTCTCACCCTGAACCATCAAAATATGGATATTTTATTTACATTTTGATATTCGAGACCTTGATATTTTGATAGTCATTTGAGACTTAGATGGATAGTGGATTGTTTTATCTATGCATTTTGATACTACAATAGTGTTTACATTATTATATGCACTTGGAACCTATTATTGTGTATGAAATGTTTTGAAACATATGAATGGAGTTTTATGACAAGACACTATTAGATTTTGATGCAATGTTAAACATTAATTTGATTATGAATAAATGTTAATGTGCTTATGATGCTTTAGGAGGTAAATGATGATGATATGTTGAAAAGTGATCATGATGATTTATGAAACACCTATAGATGGTAATTTAATTTTGATGTTATTCAAAATTTAGAAGATGTCAATTTGATGGTTTAGGGCATGAAGATTTGATATTCTAACATCTTGGATGATTTGAATGGGAAATAAATAGAAATGAAAATTTAGTTGAATTATGGATATCACTATATGTATTTATGTTATATATGTTATATGATCCCTTGGACTACTGATGTTTTTAATATACAAGAAGTGGAACCATGGAAATTTGTTGGGGGAAACAAATTCCAAACCTTGTGAACATAGTTTAACCAAGGCGAATCTTTGGAAGATTCATAAGCCTCGTTGTCAAAGTAATTCTCTTCATAATTTTATGGTTTCTTTCTTATGAATATGTTTAATTATATTTAAGATGCATTAGGGGTACGTCAAGGTGAAATGTGATGTATTTTTATGTGTCACTTGACACTTGTATTGTCTATGTGTTGATGACATGTCACCTAGAGTGTTGGTCACAAGGTCACTTAATCTCTATCCTTTTCCTTCCTTTCAATTAATGCTTTGGTACACCCATTTGGGATAGAGTGCTAGGATGGGTCACCATCATGTGGAATTTCAAATTCAAACTTGATAGGGAGTTTAGGGGGCTTAAATGGGATCCCAAAGTGTTATTTCATTGTTAAAAAGTCACCCAAATATTAGTATAGTATGTTAGGGGCCTAAATTCTACTATTTTAATGATTTCCTAGCTTAGGGAACCCCTTAAACAAAATCATCTTGAACCAATTTCAAATTTTAAGTTTTCCCAAGAAAGTACCCTCACCATCCCACTTGTTCAACCTTCTTATTT
Organism: Cupressus sempervirens; assembly: GCA_028749045.1. Taxonomy (NCBI): domain Eukaryota; kingdom Viridiplantae; phylum Streptophyta; class Pinopsida; order Cupressales; family Cupressaceae; genus Cupressus; species Cupressus sempervirens. The sequence goes on along the minus strand of CM053793.1, from coordinate 319,570,217 downwards.
TGGAGGAGAAACAATGTAAGATAGGGAGGCTTGGTGTTCTTACTAAAAAAGGGTAGTAGAGGCTCTTTTTAGTGGGAGGGGTGAGAAGTTAGTGGGTTGTTCACCCACTCTCTAGTTTTAGAGACAACTAAGTTTTGGAGGGAGATTAAAGGAGCTCTAATAAAACTATCCTTACCCTAGCTTGGACCAAGGTTGGTGACTCAAACACATGTTTCCTTCCATTTCTTTCCATTAGCATGGATTAGAAAACCTACAAGTGTGAAGAGTTATCAATGGAGTATGCATTGCATTGTAAATCTTGTGCTATGGGTTTTGACATTGTGTTGTGAAGAGGTGAATATGTCTTGTGATCTTGAAGATTTTCCTTGGTTTTGCTTTGCTTGTTCTTATCCTTTGTTTTCTTTTTTGAATGTAAGTATTGAATGTTTTTATGGGTTTGAAGGCTTCACTCACCCTTGGGAGGGAAGAGAAGCCTTGGGTGAATGGCATAAGTTGGGCTCATCATTACAATAGAGAGAATTACCTCATGATGAGGATTTTTATATCTAATGGAGTATGTGCTCCATTATGGCCATGAATCTTGTTGTTTTGGGAGGTACAAGGAGTTTTTGGTGAATGGTTTTGGGAGGTACAAGGAGGTTTTGGTGAATGAGGAGGAGATGATTTGTTTGAAGGCCTTGAGAGTAAAATACAATGGCAATATTTTTTTTATGTTTATGATGGCCTTGAGAGGAAAAATACATTGGCAATATGTTATTTATGTTGTTATAATATCTCCTTTTTGAAGAGCCCACCATCACCCAATGTTTTATGATTCCAATGGAGAATCATTGTGCAAGCCATGGGAGGGTGTTGATTGTGTTTTGTGTTGTGTTTTCATGTAGAGTTTGGTGAATTATGTGTGTAACCCATTTGGTTCCATTTTCCCCTACTCAGAGGGTGGCTTCATAGAAGCCTAGGTTGGGAGGTGAGCCTCCATGGTTCCTATTTTGTGGTGTTATATGTAGGTTTTGTGTGAAGATGCATGCTATGAAGTGCTAGGGTTTCACCCTAGTGAAAAGAGAACCATTTGTGTGAAGAAAGACCAATGTTCATGTCATTTTTATTGAGTTGTGGTTTGTAAACCCCAACCCCCCACCTTCCTGCCATTGTTATTCATTGTGATGTAAGAAGATTATATCATTATTTATCACTTGAACAATTGTTGTTGGAAAGATTAGGAAAATGAATATGTTTTATACTTCACTTGTAAAGAAATGGTTATTGGAAAATTGATGTGTCATGGAAAAAGTTTAGTATGAGTTGTAGATGAAATTATATCATTGATATCATTTGAGATTGTGGAAGGAAGTGTTGAATAGTTGAATGCATGTATCTCTACTCCTAATGAAATCTTTTATGGTCAATTTGATGTGTTAAGAAGAAAGATCACTATGGGATCCTTCTCCTTGAATTAATTGTAGATATGTATCTCTTAAATGATTTAGGTCATTAGTATAGTTGGTAAAATACAAAAAATTAATATGATGCATTAGAAAGTTATAAGTTGTGACTTGGAAGAAATCATCATGTTGGTAAATCATTGAACATGTATAACCCTCTATTCATTTGGGTTTTAAAAAAATCGAATTTGCAAAGAAATAAAAGTAAAGATAAAAGAAAGCAAATAAATAACAACATTACCATTCTACCAACAATCATATGCTCATCTAAAGACTTATGATAGAATAGAAAAACCAATAAAAAATAAAAAATAAATAACCTGAGAAGAGTAAGCACTTAAACCAAAATCTTGATAGACTTGCTGAAGGAGAACATTTCTCCTCTCTAGAAAATGTATGGGGAGTGATAATAATCCACTCTCCAATTATAGAGAAATTTTTAATTTAAAGAGAACATTCTAGGCACACAACACATAAAATATTAATAAGAGATCATTTATGAAAGAGAAAATATTTAGAATACAATAGGTTCCTATCCTATGACAATACACAAAAAAAGAGATTCACAAGAGACATGTGACCCCTAGTCACTATCAAACAATCCGCCATATAAAATATTATGAAATCTAAATTAACTAAATTAAAATAGATTTTTTTTAATATATATATATATATATATATATATGAAAATGTATATACTAAGCTAAACACATCACTCTACTTACATAGTGTTAGTAAAATAAAACAAGATAAATCAATAGATAACATCTAGTCTTGGGGAATGTCCCAAAGCTGACCACCATGGGAGCTCCCCATTCTTCCTCTCTCCTCATACATAGGAGACAAGCATGTCAATAAAAGCTGAAATTTAAACAACTATATGAAAAGTTAAGAGGGTGTTCCATAGGTTAAATTCATCTATGAAATCAACCCTCCCCTTACATGGTGAGTTGCTCCATCCATTTGGGAAAAAGAACCAAGTATTCTTGACTAAGATTCCTGACATTTCCTCACACCTAGCCTAAATCTGACATGTAGCAGAGACTATGTATGGCATCCTACTTTACGAGGGAAGACTTTGGGGGGCTTCATTTTAAAAAAAAAATTAATACACCCACCTTCCTAGAAGTCCTAGATAGTGACTTAGATTTGACACCAAGGCTTATGGCATCTACAAAAATATATTCAAACTAAATTATCCCCATGCCTAGATTGAACCACCCAAATGCATGGAATAGTGGAGATGTGTGTTGGGGCATGTGCAGATTGAGGTGAGTGTTAGGTGTCATTGTTTGGGCACCAACTTAGTATATGTTATATTGTTAAAAGTGTGGGCTAGTGATGTCTTAGGTAGTTTATAGAATGAGGCATGTGTCAAGGATTCAAATGGGGAGTGGTAAGTAGATATGGTTAAAAGGTTTAGAAATATAGGCTTAGGTGGTTAGTGAGTTAATTAAACATGGATTAAGTATAATGCTAGTAGAGTATAGTAGAGTTACTACATAAGCAAAATTAAATTTTTATTTCTAGTGAATTAAAGAAGTTAGCAAATGTGATTTATAAGTTAGTTATGATTTTAGGTAGCTGGTCAAACTAATGTTAAGAACATTAGAAAAGTTAGTTAATGTTAATAATTTTGGATAGGAAGTTGTTAGGAGGTAAGTTAGAAAATGAGAAAGGAATATGGTATAATTTTATAAGAAATTATTTATAATTAGGAAAATAAATGAATAATATTAAACAATATTAAACAATATTAACAATTAAATAATTAATTAATTAATTAAAAATAAAATAAAATAAAATATTAATGATTAACTAAAGACCTTATTAGTAGTGCTTTGCTAGTAATCTACCCTTATGATCGATGTTGAAGAGTTAGGGCTATCAGAAAGAATGGTGGCAAGATGGTAAGTAGTGTGAATTCTTAATGTTAAATTGATAATTGTGATGTTTACTTTGGGCTCTCAAAAGAGGGAGTGTAATTAGAGAAGATAGAGTCATAACACATAAATAAATTTAAAGGGGGTCAAGGTACAATGGATGGATGTAATTAAAATCACATATAGATCTAAGGCACTACTAAGACTATGCTAGTAGTGAAATCAACCAACACAAGGTACAAGCCTAGTACCCCTTTTGTCTCCATACTGTAATAAAAACAACCTACATAAATTTCATTGGGAATATTAAGATAACTTACCTAATTATAATGGAATCATTGAGGATCATTTCTTATCCATACTAAATGATATGTATATTCAATGCTAGACATAGTACAAAATCTTTCCTCAAAATAAGGTCAAATGAGTGTGGCATCCTAGCATAATTGTGTAATAAGCTATATAGGTGAAGATAAATATGACATTATTAACATGTTATTTAGGACAGCAAGAAATTTGAACGTATGTCTACTTGATGTTAAATATTATAATCAAACATTAATAGAGTTTTAAAAAAAAAATAGTTGTGTTTTACCTTGTAAAAGATAGGGCATGACAGTAGGTGTCACCCATTGTTCAAGTGTGCCTGACATTGATTTTGCAAACTTTCTACTCAAAAACTATACAAGAGCTAATGAAGCCTCTTTTTCCTTTGGTGTTACCTATTCCACTACCATCTGTGTGCCTTTGTCCTTTTCTATCTTGTCTCATGTCTGAAGGATAGGCATACAAGTTAATTGTGCAAACACAATTATTGCCTTGCCCTTTTGATCACCACTTGTATCCTTTGCTACTGATGTATCCTCTACATTTTCAGTCTTTGCAGTCTCAATCTCTGGATAATCTACAACTTGTAACAAAACTGGATGTGTACAAGGTAGACTTGTTTCTAACATGAGATTCTTCATATCTTCCTTGGTTAGAATTTTTTTTCTATGGAGGTGTATCATATATGTCTTTGATATTAACATCCTCCTTTTTTTTACACTAATGTACAAGTGGCTTAATTTCTTCAGTTAATTCTACAACCTCTTCTTTATATGCATCCTCAAATTTAGTTACATCTCTACTTTCTCTAACTTCTACTATTGGAGTAATCACTCCAAATACCTCTTTCCACACCTTAATGTTGTCCTTCTCAAGTTCACGAGCTTTATTCTTCAAAGTTTTATATTTCCTATCTCTTGGCATAAATTTCTTCACAAAATCTTTAAGGGCTATAGACATATGCTTCTTCCCCAAATCTGGCACAACTTGTGTCAATGTAGTCTCTCTTATCTTTTTCTCTATGGAAAGTTCCCATTGCCATTTTGCATCTATCTATTTGTACAAGCCCACTAGGAATCCATCACCCAATTCTAAGGGTGTACATCTAAATTTAATCATCATACTTATCATAGGCTTTATAAGCTTAAATTGATCATCATTATTTAAAGAATCATAATTAATATCTTTGAATTTTGTGAAACTTCCTCATTCTCTAATTTTTTCACATACCTAATCTACAGTCATTAGAGGGAGTCTCTTCATTATTTGTAATTTTCTTGGATCATCAGACTTGGTCTTTTTATTATCATCTTCCTCTTGTGCAATGATCAATTTTCTCCTTAGCCTCTCTTGTATACTCTCTTGTGGTGAGCTTGTTGGTCTCTTCTTCGATGGACTTCATTTGGTCTTTATAGTTGAGGGTTGAGTTGTCTTTGATCTTCTTATGATTTTCAATTTTGGATTTTGAGCTGTAAAACCTTCTGCATATTTCTACTAAGATCAATTTTAACCTTAGGATTGAAACATTTATTACCTTTCTCTACTTTTTTTCATTGGGCTTAGCAATAACCAATTACTTTCCTTTTCCTTCCACAGTCTCAATGGGTTATTTTCATAATTCCCCTTCTACATTCTTCTTTTCCTTCTTTCTTTTCTTATCAACCTTAGGCATGTTAGATTCTACATTTATTCTGTTGTTATTGTTTATATGTGTTGAATTACTTGGTATTAGCATTAACATCCTCAATCAAAAGTGCAATCATTGCTATTATAATCTCATCAACATTAACTTCATAAGGCATAGGCCTTAACCATGAAATTAATGGTATTATTTCCTAGGCATGCACAAAATCTATGTCCACTACAAAACATACCTCATCATAATACTTATCAATGACCAACCTAGGTATTCTCATTCTATTTCTCATTTTATTTTTGAAATCCTCAAAATAGTTATCCATTATGGATTCAAAATTTTCTCCCAAGCTACTAACTAAATCATTTATCTTCTTAATGACAGTTTGGCTCATATTGTCATGCCCAAAAGATAAGGACAAAAACACACACAATTTTTTTTTTTTTAAAATAAAAAATGTAATGACTAAATTCACTAAGTTCGATAAGTTTCTTCACAAATAAAGTATAGGTTCACTACTTTACATCTTAAGTCTATAATCATGAGAAGAAATACATTGAATAAAACTAAATTCTCGTTATCAAGTTGGTATCAACATTTGGTCTATTATTACATTAAGATTGCAATGATGAATTGAAATTAATTGAACAACAATATACTTGTTGTAAATTTAATCACGCTAAACAAATTAAATTACCCTATTAGTTTAACATAACTTGTTAAGTTTACAACATAATGATTAACTTCCTTGGCCACTAAACTAAATTTACACTTAACCAAATTTTTACTAACATTATAAGAGTGTAACAATTATCAATTTGCACGAGGAATTTTATTACTACATTTTACAAATCTAATCATAATACTAGTATATAAAAACATTTACATTACTACCAAGATAAGACTTAATTAAATTTGAATCCTTAACTAAATTAATACACAAAACTAGCTGATATACTTCATGATTAAAAATATACATGATAAAATTGTTAACAACTTTAGAACTAGGTTTTTTTTTTTTTTGTTTAAAAATCAAACTTAAATTACCTATACACATAACTTAGTTTATTTTACATCATAATCAAGGTAAATTATCCTAACTATCCTAACAACCACTAATTAAAATGATAGTGTAAACATAACCTAAATTAGTCACACATAAAACTTAACTAGCATCCAAATTAAATTTTGATGCTACATTCAAATAAACTAACTTAATTTAAGACATAAGGAAAAAAACTAAACTAACTTAATCTAAAACTAAAGACTAACCTAATCCCACCACTAACTTAAATTTAACAAGCCCATCAATCCTAATCTAAGCCTATCCTATACCTACCTAGGCTAGTCCCATACCATGTGTCACATCACATCTCCTTAGCACTAAGCTCCTCCCAAGACAACATCCATGCTACCCAAGGTAGTTAGAAGCATAGGTTTCAAGGGGTTATGGAAGGTTGGAGTGCCAAGTCTGTAGGTGTCATAAAGACAAGAGTAATGGTTGGCTCATACACTATAATTTCCTTTTCAAAACAATTCTCACACCATTCCCAAGCACTAATAGTACCATCATGAAGATCTGGCCATGGTACATGATCCAAGTTGTTTGGTGGGGAAGAAAGTTTCACATGTGCATGGTCCAATTTAATATATATTGAAACAAGAACAAGCTACTCCTTTTCATAATGGCTTGTAACTTGGTGGCCAACCATAAATTGCAAAGGATAAGCATAATCCAATCCACCCAACTGTCATGCATAGGTACCTTTGAGATGAGGATAGCTTGATAAGTGGAGGAAGTCCTGACCACACCAGGGTAGGGTGAGTGGTGCATTTACTTTAAAAAATTTATTAGGTGGAGGGGAACTCAAATAAATATATATGTACTTTTTTCAACATATAAGTCCTCTCTTTTTTTAAATGTTTTCTTTTATTTATATATTTAAGATTAGAACAATTCATGAGTTAAGAGGATGTTGAGAGAATCCTTTTAAGATTCTCTGTGTCCAAGAAAAAGGAGGTTAAAATTTCTCTATACAATTTCCAGAGAGATTTTTTATCAGAGCCCGAGTTTCTACATTGGGAGCTCTAGGTTTTTTTGGAACAACCAGAACTTTGAACCATTAAGTGTATCTGTTCAACTTGAAACAAGGTGAACTAAAACAAAACTTGAACTGTTACTTGAATATTTTCATACTTCAACACTAAGTTTTCAAAACTAGAAATTGTTACTTAAACCTAAACATAGAACTGAACTTAGTACCTTGTACTATTGTAGGATGGTATCTAGGAGTAGGTCTTCTATTAGAGGCTGTGGTAGAGGCCATGGTAGAGGCCATGGTCGTGGCAGAGCTATCAGTTTCCATGAGTCTGCCCATGAGGGATCGGCTCATGTAGAGAGAAGGGAAGAGCACTCTAGTAGGCAGCAGGAAGAGAGCCGTAGAGAGGACCAAGCTGAGTCTGAAGAGGTTGGCTTGAGGCAGATGATGCAAACTATTCTAGAATGTCTACCTCCTATTCAAGAATAGCCCAAAGTGCACCAGACAGAACAAGAGCATAGACCCAGATCTAGAAGTCCTCTGAAGGATCGTCAGAGGTCCATTGTGTCCACTCAGATGAAGGATCTTTCAAGATCCAAGGTTAAGCCTTTCAATGGGCAAGGTTCTGGTTATGTGGTTGAGCAATGGCTTATTTCTCTCGATAGGATTTTTTCCATGCAGGAGTTCGATAGCAATGTTAAGGAAAGATTTGTGATCACTAATCTAGAGAATTTTGGGGCCACTTGGTGGATGATAGAAGAGAAGAAGTTGGGAATCAATATGAGCAGTGTTACATGGGAGTTATTCTTAGAAAGTTTTCGTGAATGATTCCTACAAGAGGAATGGAAACAGCAAAGGGCTAATGAATTTCATAATCTCAGATAGTATACTTTGTCAGTGACTGAGTATGAGCATAAGTTTTATGAGCTCATGTCTTTTTCAAGATTCAGTGAAAATTTAGCTTAGTTGACACAACACTTTATTAGGGGTTTGAATAACCGTATTATTGGGGGAGTTAAGGTATTTGAGCCAAAAACCCTCAAGGATGTAGTACATCAAGCTATCCTTGTTGAGAAAAGTGTCAACCTTGGTCAAGGTGGTTTTGTAGGAGCGCCAGTAGCATCAGGATCTAAAAGCAACTACAATTTAGGTGGTAATAAGAAGTTTTCTTTCTCTAAGGGGAAACAGTATCAGCAACAGTCTCAGTAGACACAGCAATAGAAGGGCTCAAATTCTCAAGCTCAAGGCAGTGGCAAAGATTCTAACATCAAGAACAACTGTAATGCTCAACACAATAAATAGAATCAGTCTAATCAACGAGCTCAGAGTAGCTAGTCTTTTGTGAGCAAGAACAGTCGTCAGCAATCAAATGTACCACCTATGGGAAGAGGTTCTAGTAGAAACACATAACATTTTTTTATGTGGTCAAATTAGACATTATGCAGCTCAGTGTCCTCAGCGAGAACCTAAGTTTTCAGGACCTAGACCTATAGTTTTAGAGCCTACAGTTGGTGATACAGGTAGATCTCATAGAGTTTTTGCAGCAGTTGATTAGCATCAGGCAGATCATCAAGGAATAGTGGTTGAGACCACAAGTGCTATTAGAGGTATATCTCTTTTAGTATTGTTTGATTCAGGAGCTACATATTTGTTTATTTCACCATCTATAGTTTCTAAGTGTAAGTTGGATGCTATGAAGCAAGATCATGGTTGGCAAGTGGAACTAGCCTCAAGCATTAAGGTCTCCACAGATTCCATAGTTCATAAGTGTGGGCTTAGCTTAGAAAGTGTTGATATGGCAGTGGATCTTTGAGTCATACCCCTTAGTTTCTATTGTGTAATGTTAGGCATGGATTGGCTTGGATCTCATAGAGCCAGTATAGATTGCAGGAAGAAGATTATTTTGTGCTAGGACGACCAAGGGAATGATGTACAGATAGTTGGGATACTGAGGCCTATATCTCTGCAGATGATTTCTACTATGCAATTGAAGAAAAGTTTTTGTAAGGGATGTCAGATATTTTTTTTTATGATAAATGATCTTGAAGAGGAAGATTTCATGAGGGAGACTTTGGATAACCCAATTTTGCAGGAGTATGCAGATGTTTTTCCAAGTGAGATTCTAGGCATGCCTCCAAAGAGGGATATTGACTTTAGTATTGATCTGATTCCTGGAGCGGAGCCTATCTCCAAAGCTCCTTATCACATGATGATACAGGAATTGGGTGAGCTACATCTTCAGCTAGAGGAACTTCTAGCCAAAGGGAGCATTCGACCTAGTGTATCACCATAGGGAGCTCCAGTGCTCTTTGTGAAGAAGAAAGACGGTTCTTTGCACCTTTGTATCAACTACAGATAGTTGAATAAGGTGACTATCAAGAACATGTATCCTTTACCTAGGATTGATGGCTTATTCAATCAGATCAAGGGAGCTACAGTATTCTCCAAGATTGATCTTAAGTCAAGAAACCACCAGCTTTGCATTAAGGAAGCAGATATTCACAAGACCACATTTTGAATGCGCTATGGGCATTATGAGTTCACAGTGGTACTTTTTGGCTTGACTAATGCTCCATCAGGTTTCATGAGTTTGATGAATGGTGTGTTCCAATCTTATCTAGATAGGGTTGTACTCATGTTTCTTGATGACATATTGATATATTCTAAGAATTAGAAGGAGCATGAGGAACACCTGTGGTTGGTATTGCAATTTTTGAGGGACAATCAGCTTTATGCCAATGCAGCTAAGTGTGAATTCTTCAAATTAGAGATTCAATATTTAGGGAATGTTATTTTAGGTGATGGTATTTTAGTAGATCCTACAAAGATTTAGGCAATAATAGATTGGCCTACACCAACTAATGTGTTAGAGAATCATAGTTTCATGGGTTTAGCTGGTTATTATTGCAGATTTGTCCAGAACTTCTCTAGGATAGCACATCCTATCACTTCTCTTCAGAGGAAAGGAAAGAAGTTCGTGTGGATAGAGAAATGTGAGAAAGCTTTTCAGAAGCTCAAGGAGCTTTTAACTAGTGCACCGATACTAGTTGTACCTGATCTAGAAGGTGATTTCATGGTATGTACAGATGCTTCTCTTGAAGGGATTGGGGCAGTGTTGATGTAGAATAGATGGGTGATTGTGTATGAATCACGCAAGCTCAAGGATCATGAGTTAAATTATCCTATGCATGATCTTGAGTTAGAAACAATAGTTCATTCTTTGACTAGATGGAGACATTTCTTGTTGGAACACAGATTTGAGCTACACAGTGATCATTGTAGTCTTCAGTACATTTTTACTCATCCTAATTTGAATGCTCGCCAGAGGCGATGGATGGAGTTTCTATGCGAGTATGATTTTGAGGTTAAGTACATTCAGGGTAAAGAGAATGTGGTGGCAAATGCTTTGAGTCACAGGAGACATGTGGTATCATCGATGACCCTTAGTGTGGATTTGAGGAGTCGGATTCTTCAGACACTTCCTACGGATTCTTGGTATCAGGAAGTGTGCAGAGAGATTGATTCAGGAAGATCTATGGAAGGAAAGTTTGCAGGTTACATTCGAGAGTCAGATGGTCTTTTGAGACATTTGGGGAGGATATATGTGCCATTTTTAGATGAGCTTCGCACCTTGATACTAGCAGAAGCCCATCGTACACCTTACTCAGCACATCCATGTGTCAAGAAGATGCATGCTAATTTGAGACGTTTGTTCTTTTGGTCTGGGATGAAGCAAGATATTGCTGATTTTGTGGCTAGGTGCCTTGATTGTCAAAGAGTTAAGGCAGAACATCAGCACCTAGCTGGACTTTTGTAGCCTAATCTCATTCCTTCTTGGAAGTGGGATATCATCTCCATGGATTTCATTGTAGGATTACCTATGACTTTTCGGTGTCATGATGCTATCATGGTCACCATTGATCGATTGACTAAGGTGGCACATTTTTCACCAATTAGGTCTTCCTAAATAGTAGCTTCTATAGCTAATGTCTTTATGCATAATATTGTGAGATTACATGGTATTCCTAGGAAGATCATTTCTGACAGGGATCCTATATTCACATTTGCATTTTGGACATTGCTGCAGCATGAACTTGGAGCGCGGTTAAACTTCAGTTTGACATATCATCCAGAGATTGATGGTCAGATAGAGAGGGTGAATCAAGTTTTGGAGGATATGTTACAGATGTATGTGATAGATAGGCAAACACATTGGGAGGATTATCTCTACCTAGTGGAGTTTTCTTACAACAACAGGTATCATAGTTTTATTGGCATGGCACCATTTTAGGCATTATATGGACATCCTTGTCATACACCATTGAGTTGGGATAGTCTTGAGGATCACATCCTATTGGGTCTTGAGATGCTTCGTGATATGGAGCAACAGGTAGTGCGTATCTGTGAGCACTTGACTATGGCACAGGATAGGTAGAAGTATGTCGATGCTCATAATACTGGTAAGCAGTTTGCTGTGGGTGATAAGGTTTTCTTGAGAGTGTGACCACAAAAGAGTCTGATCTAATATGGAAAGGGTTCTAAGCTAGCACCTCACTTTGTGGGACCATTCAAGATTCTAGAGAGGATTGGCTCGGTTGCTTACCGCCTTGCTCTACCGCCCAGCCTAGCTCACATTCATGATGTTTTCCATGTTTCAGTGCTTCGGCAGTATATTCCCGATATTGTACATGTTCTTGATTGGAATGCATTGTAGGTAGAGGATGGGCAGCTGGCTTTGGAGCCGGTTCGTATTCTGGAGCAGTGGGAGTTGACCCTCAGGGGTCGAACCATAGAGCAGGTAAGGGTCCAATGGGACCCTACTGATGATTCTTCAGCTACTTGGGAGGATGCAACTAGATGGAGGGACTTATATCCCTACTTATTTGTAGGCTTCCAGGAGTAAGCCTAACCCAAGGGGGGGTGGATGTAGTGCCTACCTTTGTTCACATAATTTTTGGACATTGTCGTTGTTATTATCAGACTATGATGGACTAGTTTTATGTTGATGGATTAGTGGTATTGCTTTGAGACTATCGGACATTATGTTATGGATTTAGAGATTATGTGATGAGATCATTTAAACTTTACATTTCATGCATACATGATGATCATTATATTGTTTTTAGCTATTGTCGATGATTAGTTGATGGTTATTCTCTCATGTGTTTTATTATGGATACTTACCCCATACTTGCATGTGTATGGTGTGTGTGTTTTCTTATTGTATAGCATTTCTGATGTGGTTAAGGAAGGGAGTCGTAGTCACCTGCTTAATTGAGATATACACGATGCACCACTTCTTGCCATTGTCTATTTAGTTTAGCATTATATATATTGTATGTACATCCATGGTTTTTTTGCAGGTTGTAGGTACCGGGTATCAACTTCCCTGAATTGCCAGGATGAGCGTACCCTATTATACTATCTCAATGATAAGAGAAGGGAGATAATTCTCAAGTCCAAATCCCAAACCTTTAAGCCAATTGTCCTAGTGAGGTAGGACAAGTATCTGGATATTTTACCCACCAAATGTGTCGGATGACATGATTCGTGATTTTTTTAACCCTTTAGACTGATTTTGAGTGATTTGCTCTATGATGGGTTTTCATATTTTATTTTGGGGATCTATGGTGAATTTTCTATTAATTAAGTCTTAATAAATAGATTTAATTAATAAATTAATTATTTCAGAAAATTAATATAAAATATCATGTTATTTGATATTTTGATTATAATTAATTAAATGTGAATTATTGAGAAAAAATGAATTAAATAAAAGAAAATTAGAAAATTAAAATTAATAATAATTATAAAATAATAATAAAGTAATAAATAAATAATAATAAAAGTTATAAAAATTAAAATAAAAGTTATAAATATTTAAAAAGAAATTATATAAAAAGTAAATTGGAGTTATAAGTTTGCATGGGAATTAACACACTTCTCTATTTCTCATGTGTCAACAACACGAGGGTTAGTGCATCAATTAAGCACATGGTGTCTACAACCCTATGGCTCATCAAAAAGGTTGGAAAAGACCCAAGCTTAGTTGGTGACACCTTCTAGCTGTTTCTAGAAGCATTCTAGATGTTTCCTGAAAGCTCTTTATATTCAGGCATTCTTAGAAGCTTAGATATAGCGGTTGGAGTGCAAATTGGAGCATTGGAGGACTCGAGAACTTTGAAGAAGGGAGGAGCTTGCTCTGTGGATTTCTGAGGAAGAGCGAATTAGCATCAAAATCCGAGTAGATTCTTGTGATTTTACTTATGCTATTTCTGCATCATGCATTCCCTGTCTTCTTCATGTCTTCCATATGTCTTCTAAAGAATTTCAAAATTTATTGTGCATATGGGTAGATTAACTTATTTGAGAATTTTATATGCATGGATATAAAAAGAACACGGGGCTAGGGTTGAGATTCTTACTCAAACCCATTAGATTAATTATTGGAAATTTTGGAGATCAAAGGTTTATGGGGGAATTCTGAAAAAATTGAAGTTGTATTGATATATTGTCAATTTGCTTATACTTACATATATATATATATGTATATATATATGTATATATATATATATATATATATATATATGTATATATATATATATATATATGTATATATATATATATATATCTATGTATATATATATCTATGTATATATATATCTATGTATATATGTATATATATATGTAATTATATATATATATATGTGTGTGTGTGTGTGCTCATATATTGTGATATTATTAATTTTGCATATATTTGTATAAATATACATATACATATATATATATATATATATATATATATATATATATATATATATATATATATATATATATGTATGTATATATAATATATGTTAAAAATCGATAACATACCCGTAGGCAAAAATGTTTTAATAAACGTTTTAAGCCAATCGCAAATGGAAATCGCGTTAGCGATTTTAAATATAAACATTTTATAAGCATTGAGTCGGGGGGGGGGGGGGACAAGACTCGTACCCCCCACTGCAGTTGTAGCAGTACCACTGACGTCGCAGGCCCTGCGACCGTAGGGTCCTGTGTACTGGCAGTCATATCATATAATGTGTGTCATTTTTTTAAAAACATTTTCCATATTCATTTTGGCATTAATCGAATTTGATTAATTCAATTTTGTTAAATGATAAAATAATATATATATTCATATATGTATTTATATGTATATATATATATGTATTTATATGTATATATATATATATATGTATTTATATGTATATATATATATATATACATATATACATATATATACATATATATATATATATATACATATATACATATATATATATGTATATATGTATATATATATATATGTATATGTATATATATATATATATGTATATATGTATATATATATATATATATATATATAAGTATGTATATAATATGTAAATACAATTATATGTTTTATAATTGTAAATTGATAATTGATTTATATTGAGCTTCATGAATAAAAATTAATTGTTCTATTAAGTATATTAAATATTGAATTGGTGGGGGACATTTAGATTAAAATCATAATTAAAGAATGGATTTGTATTCATGTATAAATGTACTTTCAAATTCTTTTTCTAAACTTGGAAACATAAACCGAGACTTTTGCATTTAAATTCAAATGGTAAATTTGACAAAACCAAAACATGTGTTTGCATTGTGTATTCTTTATGCTATTGTTTTGGGTTTTGGGTTGACTAGTGTTGACCAGTATAGGACGTCTACCAGAGGCTTGGGGGTTATGTGATTTTGATGTTATGATGATGTTTTAATCTCGATCTTTATAAACCCAACCATGGTTATGTGATGGAATGCTCTATGTATTGTTTGTAATTACTGATTATTATAGTTGAGATTCTTATGTATGAGACACTTGACTTAACCATTATTTTTGGTCATCGATCAATTTACCTTGGTTATTTTCTAGTCGCCATGATGGGACTATGATGTGGATTTATTCTTGATGATGTCATGATGTGACATGTTTGACTCAACCATTTTTGGAGTCTTCGATCAGTTTGATTGAGATATATTTTGGTTATTGAGAACCATTGGATACTTTGATTATCAGTGATACTTCAGTTGCCAATAGAGAGCTATTGTGTGCATGATTTTTTATGGATGTTTGCTCATGGAGAATTGATGCTTTTATGCATATTTGATGATTTTATGGATTATCTTTTGTGATTTTGAGATTTATGAGTCCATGAGCATTAGGGTAGGATATCTGCATGTAGTGATGGGAAGTGGCTTGCAATGGGAGTCGGGGCCCTAAGAGGCTGCCAGGGTAACTCATTGTAAGTTGGATTAATAAGTGATAACATTCACACCTAATACTAACTGAATGAACCTAAAAAGATAAGTGTTTTTTTCTCGCCCATGCCTTGAGTGCTTGTATAGGCTAGGATGGGAGTAGTGAGATGCATGGTTGTGACCTTGCATTCTATAGTATACCTCATCAGTATGAGATGATACTAGTGGCCACATGAAATCAGTATGGACCCGTGGAGTTTAGCTGACTACTAGGGTAACTTGTATGTGATAATTGCACTGACACTTTCCCGCTTGCATAGTAGGTTCCTACATGTCATTGTGTGCCTCTGGGAATTAGATGTTAGGTTTTGTGTGATGGAACCTTTGAGTTAGTATACTTTTAGGATTTTTTAACTTATAGAGATTTGTGCTATGTGATTTTGATAGCCTATTTGGGACTTGAGATTATCTCCTCGGCACGGTGGGAGTGGACCACTTAGGTACCATGCGGTCAGGTGATAGTGTATTTTCCACTCTTATCATTTTGAGATTTATTGAGACATCATGGCTGTTGCATCCTTCATGATGGTGGATATGTATCCTTTTCCATTGATAATTAGCATATGTTAGATGATGTTATCTTATGCTTTTATTTGCATGTTAGATTACTTTCTACATATGATGTTGTATATATTAGGAGTGACATTCCTACTATGTAATACCAATGATCTCTTTGGTGATTTGGAATGTTACACATGAAGGGATGACTAGGATCCACGATGGTCTAATGATGCTATTAATGGTTGGGAGGAACTGTGCACTTAGTTTATTATGTTTGATCTTTATGATGGATGTATATGACTTCTATGATGATGTAACATGTATATCATGTGTTTATCTCTACTTTGATGTATCATGGATTAGAATAGGATGATGTACCTTATTCTATGTATGTATATTCTTTTGAGCTTGTCATACCCTGTGACATGTATAGTGGATGATTGAGCATTTTGAAATGAAATGTATAAACATTGAACTTGTCATTATTATTTCATGTGGATGTTGTAGTAAATGGATTCATGTTTCTAGATGCAATTCAATGTTAAGGGATCTTTAAGAATGTAATCTATTATGTATGTTATGTTTACTTTCAGATGGACATTACTATTGCTTCTGTTATTGTGCATTAGTTATATGTGGTATTTACTTTCATGGAAAAAAAAATTCTAAACTTAGTGAAATTATAGGTTAATTCTTTGGATCCCTTGGTGGGGTATTACATTTTTACTCCTAGGAATGCATATTTTTCTTTTGAAGCCCATTTTTTGAGTTTTGATATGTTTTTCTATATATATATATATATATATATTTGATATACTAAGATTGAATTCTAACCTAATGACAACATTGATTTTCTTATGAACAATATACTAATACAAGGATTTGAATAGGGTTATTTCTTTGTTTTCTCCTACCATTCATGTTTTATCAATCATCCTACAACAAAGTGTATGTTCCCTTTTATTCAGAGTTCAAAGTGATGCATAATTCTTAATCAAATTTGATTGTGTAAATTATGAAATTTAAGGAGAGAGTGAACTTTGTAACCACAATGTAGGATTTTTATTTCCTCTTGATACATAAACCTTGAATTGGAAACTTCATCATATCAAATTACTTTTCATTACATAATTGAAAACTTGAGAATTCATAATTTGAAGACATAATCTATTAACCTACTTTCTCACATACATATGCAAAACTTGAAATCACATAAAAGCAATGCAAGAAGATTTTCATAATCTTTTTCTTTCTCTATTATTCATCCTAGTTCAAGGCTCCATCGGGAAAGAACCAGTAAGAAAACCCGATCTCCTTGCCAAATACATCAAAGTTTAAACACATTTTTACATAATGTTACAATTCAATTGAAATCTCTTCTAGGGTTTTCGTAATAGATCTTTTCCAATGTCTTCAATGAATCAAGGAAACCATGGGGAGACAAGAACTATCATGGAGGTAAAACAACATAATATGATGAACAATTCAAGCATGCATTCCCAACCCGGTTTTGCACAATAGGTTCAACAATGAACCAAAATAGGGGGGAGGTGGATTTTCTCAATAGAAGACGTCAATCACTATACCATAACATAGCCTTTTCAAGGCTAAAATTTAAGAACTTCCATTCTTCTATAATGCCCTTCTGGGGCCAATATAACAAGGGTGTTCATTCCTTCCCTTCTTCAAGAATTCAATTTTTTATAAAAGGTATGGGATGACAAGTAGGGGCCCATACACCCTACCTTCTTTCCCTCCTCTCACCATAAGAGGAGACTCTACACTATTGAGGTCCAACTAAGGCCCTTCCCCTATACATGGCCACTTCTTCCCTATCCAAGGGTGACTAATGCCAAAACAATCCCCATGAAATCCCCTCAAAAACACAAAATATCAAAGCAAGCATGAGAATAACATCAAAAGAAAAACAAGTTAAGATCCCTCCCAATCAACCCCAACACACAAGCAAGCAATACAAAAACAACACAATGCCTTATGCATGATTCAAGCAAGATTTAACCATGAACACATGAAGCAAAATTCAAAGGAGTGAAGAACTCCTACCTTCACAAAAAGAGTTATAGCAAAAATGGTGGGTTGAGAAGAGCTTTTCCTTTTCTTCCTTCAATCTTCAAACTTTCTCCAAAACTAGAGATTGGGTAACAACCCCAAAACTACTCCAAAATTTCTCTAAGTATGATCCTTAACTCAACTAGACTTCAAGCAAACTCAAGATGGAGTTTGAGTCACCAACACATGGAGGAGGCAATCAATTTTCGCAATCAACCAAAAGTAGGGTTTTTGAGTGATCCTAAAAGTCAACCAAAGAGACTAAGGGGTTGGAAAGTGCTCCCCACCCACATCCTTACCCCTAGGGTACTTAAATTTAATTTTTTTAGGCATTAAAGACTGAATAGGAACAATTAAAAGATAGGAGAATAGTAAGACCAAATTAACAACCTTCCAAAGAAGATAATGCAGGATAGCACAAAATTAGCAAGTGGTTTAGTTCCATCTTTCCATTGAGTTTTCCTGGCTAAATTTCTTACACACTCATTGCGCACATCAGTAGATCAAGAAATCACATGCATTATGTAAATTACATATCAGAAAAATCATATAAATTAAAGCACCCATTTTCTAATAATCAATTGTTTATCTAATTCTACTCATATTTTTGCCCATTAGAATTGCATAATCAAAGTGTTAGTTGTGCATTCATTTACTTCATCATTATACATGTTCATAAAGCATTAATTGATGAAATCAAATAACTAACGTAAAGCATCACACATCATAAAATAGCATAATAATGTTCAGTGCATCAAATAATGTTATGACATATCAAGTCATGAGTATCAAAATAATAATGTATCATTGATGCTAGGATGGGTCAGGGCAAGGCCTCACACATATCCCATGACATTGTTCCAATTGTAGGAAATGAATTCTATACATAGAAAAATATTCATACTACCAAAGACCAAAACTTACATGATGTAATTTTTTCTTTTCATATTGCCTCTAGGTTCTTTGATAGTTGTTGCACTCGTAGCTCGGAAAGGTCACAAGTATGATCCTTCTTGACAATTTTATATCCTAAATTCACTCCAATACACAACACATTATTTAATTAGCTAGATTGGTAGAACTTGTGTGCAACCACACATACTATAGATTTAATTATAGGATCTTCTATCCCATCAATTGACATTCCTCTACCATTCAACTTTTCTTTGGTTAGCTTTTCAATTTCATTCTTTGTTTCACTCCTTATCCTTTTGGGTTTATCCAAGGTAGGTAACTAGTTACTCATCATATTAAGGCTTTATTGATCTTGATTATTCAACCTTTTAACCATACCTTCATGTCATGGATGTGACTAAGCATGATCTTTATCCATTCTACCTTAAGCACTTTAGGGAACCCTAGGGCTCGAGTAAGCCCTTTTTCAACAACTATTTTTTTCTCATCTTTCAAGTCTTCATTTTCACATAGCTTTTCATAAGCTTCCCTAATTTCAAAATCTCTAATCTCTCCTACTTTGCATAGGTAGCAAGACCTTACATCCTAAATAGCTAAAACTTTGGGTGGAATTAATGAGAAGACTAAAATATCATCTTTAACCTTCTCAAAAATTATACTTCCCTTGAAGTTTGGAGGAGGACATTAGTCATTCCTCACAATCTATGTGTTGCTACCGTTCAAAAATTTTCTTGATGATGTCATTTTGACTTGAGTTTTGAAAAATAAAACTCTTCTATGATATCTTCTAAAAAGAATTTACTTGGCACTAAAAGTAAAACTTATTGGTGTAAAAAAATTGTTAATGCTCCACTATGATTTTCTTGCTTCATTGTTGAAATCACCTTAATCACCTTTAAATCATTTGAGAGCTCCAAAATCACTTGGTGAATAAAAATGTATGCTCAAATTTGAAAAATACCTCCAAATTTTCATTCTAGGCTATAATAAATGCTCTCGTACTAGGCTGGTGTATGATAGATAGCTAGGTCTCCATAATTTCTTGGTCAAGGTTTCCTTACTCAGCCAAAACTAATTTATTTGGTAATTACATCAACTTGCTTGATCACTCAGTCTATACTATGAAGCTTGATCAATATAGATTGTACCACTAATGCTCGATACATTATGTAGCAAATGACTTTCTTTTACTTTCCTTTGTATGGATATGTTTTGAATGCATCTTTGTTTATGTGAATATGAAATTTTAGCACATTTATGTTAGGAATTGATGTAAAATATATCATTTACTATATAGTTCCTACATACCTTCTTCATTTAGTTAGATGTAGTGTGATCACCTGATCCATTAGATTGGATGATCTCTACTTCATTTTCTCCACTTCTTCCATCTTTCACTATCTCTATCCATTTTTTTCTTTCCATTAACTTTTTATTTTTCATTCATTGGTGTTGGGGCTCTAGTTTTTTAATTTCTACTAATATGTCCAACTTTGAGACAACTAAAACACACTATTTCTCCATTCAACCACTTCTTGTAATTTCTTCTAAAATGTGTCTTTATACAATTCTCTAGAATGTGACCATACTCTCCAAAATAGTGACAACTATACCATATATTATAATCTCAATTGTAGGAATTTCCTTTTCTTGGTGCATGTGCTTGTTTCTCAAGTGTCTAGTTGGATTTTATCTTGAATCTATACTCATGAGCTCTATGTCCATATTTCTAACAATTATAGCAATGCCCTTTAAATATAGTGAATGAATTATTTTTCTTTGATCTACATTCATATGCTTGATGTCCTACCTTCTTGCATTTAGAACAATTACTACTAAACTTAGGTTTAGAAGTTTGCATACCATTCTTGCTTCTACAAATGTTTATTATGTATCCAAGTTTACCACAATGATGACATGTAGTTTTACGTTTAGCATTTATTTTTTCTCCTCTCTTTGATGATTCTCCTTTTTCAGTAGATAATTATTTTGTTTTGTATCCCAATCAAGAGGTATCTTTTATTCTAGGTGATTTTATCAATTCTTCAAAGTGTTTGACAACTTCACTTGGTTTGTTCATTCTTTCTACAATTTCCTTTTCATGCCTTAACTCACTTCTTAATTTCTTATTTTGTGACCTTAGGTTTGTGATTTCCAAATCCTTTCTATTTTCTTCCTAAGTAGCAACTATCAATTGATTTATCATGTCCAAATGATTATTTGTAAGTTTCTTTATTTCAATTGATCTTTTTCAAGTTTGATTGCCATATGTCTTTTGTCTTCTTTAGTCATGTCTTTTTCTTCTTTAGCTTTCTTCTTTTGTTATATTACTTCACATAGTAATATTAACTAGGTTTCTTGTTCCATCTTGAAATATTTTTCTTCTTTGCTTAGGGCATTGTTCTTTTCCAATAGTTATTTTATTGCTTCACTATTAATACATGTCTTTCCATTATCAAATTTTCCTTCTGTGTCTAGTTCCTTGTATCAAGAGTATCATTTTTTTGTATTACTATTTCTTTCCTTTTCATCATTGATTTCCTTAACTCTTCTCTAGCACCTTCAAGTTGTTGCAATATGATCTAGATTTCAATCATCTAGTTCTCAATAATTTTTCCCAACATGTATTCCTCCATCTCCATGATCTGATCCTCTTAAGTTGTTGCACTTATTTAAAGAGAACTAAGTTATGATACCAATTGTTGGGAGGTTTATTGGGAAACAAGATACTAAAATAGGGGGTGAATAATGATCTTAAACTTTTACTTATAAAACTAAATTATTGAATTCACACCTAATTCACCTCATATCTTAGATCTAATATTAAAATGATTATGTTGAATAGTAAATTAAATACATCACATCCATGAAAGATTCAACACATAAAATAAATGATTTTGTAACCTAAAAACACTTCAATGTAAAGGTAAAACTAGGGTGGGATGAAACCCACAAATCTCCACTATTGCAACAATAAAGTTAACCTATTAGGGTTACCATGTTTGATCATAATATATGATCTACCTTGTGATGGGTATGCCCTATTAAAAGCTTCAAAAATATTAAGTTTTATCCTATTAAATGATTTCACACTTACAATTAATTAAGGACTCTGTTAGGAGGTTTACATAGACCTATTAGGACCATTTGATTAAGAGATTTTTGCTGATTCAAAATTGATTCAGTACCAAACCCTTGGTTTTCTCTGTAAGAAGCTTTTGGATCTCCTTTTTGCAATGTCTAATCTAATCTTTCAATATGATATATCTTTCCATTCCTTCACTCCTTTTATTTCCCTTGTCTAAATTGATTCTAGACTTAACCTTTATTTCTTTGTTTTGTCCTTGTTCGCTTCTTCTCATCAGATACACACTTGCATTCTCTCCTTCATATTCTCACTCTTAAATTTTTATTATAGGTTTAGAACCCTCCCTAAATAGATGTTCTATGAAATTTTTAGATCTCAATCGACGGTTTATAACTCATCATATTTTGCCATTTATATCTAATTTTCTGATTTGTCAATCTGTATTCCTTGGGATTATTACCTTCTACAATGATATGTAATATTCATCTTAACTATCTCTAAAAATATTAAATCTCATATGGAATTTAGAAAAAACATTTTACGTAGCTTTTTTTGCAATTACAAACTCATATGACAAAACCAAATTGCTCAACATCTAAATGTGCTAACACTCAATCATCATTAACACTCATATTGACACTCAACTCCTATATGCATAGACTTCTCTATTTACTCAAAAAGAATTGTCTTCTTAATTTACTTGGTCTCTACTAAAATAATTCATCTTACATATTTTCTTGGTCTCAACTGAGGTGTTTAGAAATCACTAACTTGTCTGGCATGTAATGCAAAATAATTTATTTTAGTTTTTGCTCGGCCTTTACTAAATGACTTGGTCACAGTGATGACTGTTCATCCTTGCCTAGTAAATGACTAAGTGTTTGGACACTAATAGACAACATAGGCTTAGAGGTCAACATCTTTTTCATAATGAAGTCTCATTTAATAATCAAACCCAAGGGTATTTACTTGAAATGGGATCACAAGATATATGCATTAAGGACTAACCAAAACCATACTACCTCTAAATATAGGAATTAAATGCTTTTGAAAGAAACCTATTATATTTTTGTAGGAAATGAATACTTTAAAATTAAATTATAGTAACTCAAAGGTGTCACTAGGAATAAATTCCAAAAATGTCTTAAGAAATGCTCTGTTAAAATTAGACAAGAATTACTAGTCTTCTTTGGCTACAGGAACATTCAACTACCAAATTTAAAACTATAGACTATAGGCAAGAAAATTAAACTACAAAAGAATATAAACTGGAGGGCCCCTTAAGTGATTATCTATAATATAGTTACATAGAAAGGATATTCAAAACATCATTTTAGTCATATTGAAACAAACTCTACTATAACCATAAACTTGAATAAAATTACATAATGTTGATTAAATAATTCACTATTCTTATTTTTATTTTATTTTTAGGAAAAAGTTGCAAGCCACTATAATATTTTATTAAGACTGATTCAACGAGGTCAATTGGGAAAGAATTAGTGAAGAAAACCCAGCATCATCCCTAATATATACATAGATTCATTTAATGTAAGTAAATAATTACAAGGGGTGTATCAACTACCACCCAATGGTGAACTAGAGAGTACCTAAACAATGATTCCTTTGGACTTTTTCAAGCACTATCTTAATGACAAACTTATCCTAGCAATTAGCACTTAGCACTTATCTTACAAATCTTCCCAATCAGACACAAAACCACCTTCAATTGACCTAAGCCCACCAGGAATAGGGCCCCAGCTAGAATAAAACTTTGAATTGCCATGAATCCAATCCAAATCCAAGTTAACCTCATCAATTAAATCCCAAAAATTCTTTTCAATCAGCTGCACAAAAGCAACATTCAAATTGCTAGAATTTGAAACATTAGATTCCTTTAGCAAATCAATCATAGCCTAACCCACCATCTTTATTTGTTCCACCAAATGAACAAATAAATAATTTCAGTATTCTTATTATCATCACTCCTTTCTTATTAATTTATATTTTCATATGTAGGAGAGAAGAAATCTATCAATAAATAAAATTGACTAACTAATTTCACCAAGAGAATAGTTGGAAACAATTATTACAAGTAAGAAGTAAGAGCATGGTCATCCATAAAGTGAGGAAAAAATATTGTTTAGATGAACATGCAACACACATGGAGCTCCAAATGATTCCTATATTTTCTCATATTTGAGAATACTCTTATTGACTTAGACCTATCATTGGTTTTTAAATAATTTTCTCTTGGACTAGTTCTAAGACTATCCTTTTCCTTGCGAGATGGAGCCTTTATAACTATTCTAGGTACCTTGTTGGATGATTCCTTCAACAAACTAACCTACATAATTTTTTTGAATAGAAACAATGAATAATATATCCTAGCATGATGTCAAACACATATTTATTTATCATGTGTAACATATATTTAAAACCATGGTGGGAAAAATGTACCCATGATCCTTTTACTATAGATAAAATGTTTCCCTATTACGTGCTAGAACTATTCTTTTTGATAACTCATCCTATTAGGAATCTAGTGTAGGAGCACCCCAACATTTCAAAGACTATGTAATTTGAATGTATCTAAAATTCAATATGGTTTATTTAAATCCCAAAGAAAAATGTTATAAAATGATTAGGAAATTCCATTTTCATATGTTAGTAAAGATTTTATAAAGTTTAGGGATCATTTATATAAAAATGCAAAAGTTGTTAATATGTGATAAAATACTGTCAATATGAAAAGTTGATGTAAAAGGGAAGGTTCAAATGGTCATGGTGGGTAGCCAATAAGCTAGATAATTTGGAAATTATTTAAAATATCATGTCTTTGTTTTTATTTAAATAGAGAAAAAGTTGGAGAAATTTGGAGAATAATCGAAATGAAAAGAAACTTATTTTTGTAAGTTTTATTCTAAGTTTTCTGAGTTATTTTTCTAATGTTTGTATTCGTACAACCACATGTGAAATAATAAGGACCTGAAAATTATATTTTTAGAATTATTATGAGTTTTTTTTTATTTGATTTTTTCTTGGTCTAATTTCATTGTGGCTTGATGATGTTATAGCCATTTTAGTAAATTTAGGCCTAAATCTATCATAGGGTTAGCAGTTTTGGCAAAAATGGAATAACTTTCATTCCAATCATTTGATTTGGTTGTAACTTGGGGAATATATCTTAATTCATTCCTATTTACTCTAATAAAAGGATTTTTTTATCATTTCATTTTTAAAAGTTATGAATGACTATTTGAGGAAGTTTGATTATGTCCTATATATTAATTTGGTAAGGAGTTTGCCAAATATGCAATTTTTCTTTTGAAAGTTATCAAAAATTATAAATATTATTTCTTACTCCTTTTACCTTTGCATCATATTGGTATCAAATCTCATCAAAAGGTGTAGGAGGAGAGATCAAATGGCTTTGACAAAATCAGAGATAGAATTAATAAATTTGTTGCACAAGTTTAGGCAAGATTGTAAGAAGAAGTAAGAGGAACTAGAGAGAAAGAAAAGAGAATAGGAAAAAAAGAAACAAGAAGAGGATATAAGAAGAAAAGAGGTTGGATGGATGAAAAAAGAGGAATTGAGAAGAATATAGAACATAGTCCCAGAAAATGAAGAATTTTAAGGAGAATAAAGGAGGAAGTGTAGGAATCTATGGCTAGGGAAAATGATGATTTGGAGCTGCCATTCATTAAGTATACAAAGGTACGTGAAGATGGGCTAGAGATCCTAGTGACTAAGGAAGATAATATTTTTCTAGAAGGATAAAAGTCACAAATCAATACTATTGTAGAAATTGAGCACAGAATAGTTGTTTAAGAACCTTATTACTAAAAGGTTCTCAAAGATGGGAAAGAGATGGATGTGATGGTTGTTGATGGAACCATGAGCAAGGATGACACAATTAGTGTCATCAAAGAGAATATTTATGTCCATGATGAGTACACTAATGCTAGATTTATTATTATTATTATTCCTAACATGTAATATGTAGGTTTATTGGCATGGTAAGAAAAAAGGATTAAGGAGATTTATGCTTGAAGGGTGAACAAGCTATTGGACCTATAAAGTGTAAAAGCCAAGCAAAATGGAGGATTGGAAAAAGATCTATAATCTACAAGAGATGTTATAATTTGTATCAGATCAAAGCTCTACTCTTACTCTCTAACAATTGTATTAGTCTTGGGTAAATCCTTTGGATTAAGTTTGACCTAATAGTCATTAGTAAATCATTTAACAAGGTGGAATTCCAAGTGAATGACCTAAAGTCCTCTAACAAGGCTCACTTTTAATAGGACGATTGAAATCCCTTAACTAGGTCACATTTAATAGTGTGTATTGTAATTTTTAACAGGGTTGGCCTTTCATAGGACATCACTTCAGAAGAGTGATAAAGGAGTAGCATATTATTGGTGGTTTTTTCTAGATTAGGTTTCCACATTAAATTATTATGTCAGGTCTGCTAATGAATGTGTTGTGTTTCATACTTTACATTCCTACAATTTGATCAGATAGTAACCTACAAGTTTTAACTATTCACATATTCATTTTGATGCATGCATGAATATGAATGTTTTATGGCTGCACTAAGATAAGAAAATTTTTATTTGTATATCTAGACCTTGGATAATAGAGTCACCTCCATCTAAGTTATTCTAAAGAATTCCAACAATTGGTATCAGAGCCATCTACTTAAAATGACTAGTTTGAAGGTACTAGAAGCACATAGATCAAGATGTCAAAAAGAGATGTACCCAATCTTAATAGAGATAACTTTCCTCCATGGAAAAGTTTGATGAAGGTACACCTTGGAGGACTTGGAAATAATGTACAATCTACCATTACAGTGTAACATGTTGATCTAGTAGGAGCCCTAATTGCTGAAGATATGAAAAAAAAAAAAGAACACAATTAGGCAATGTTGGAGATTGTCTTTGCCCTAAGCTATGCTGAATTTGATGATATCAAAGGATGTGATACTATAAAGAAGATGTGGGATGCCCTAACCACCATATATTAAGGAGAAAAACATGTTCAAAGAGCCAAGTTTGAGAGCCTCAAAGGTAATTTTGATGATATGAGAATAGAAGAAGGTGAGAAAATTGCTCAATATGTTGCTAGGATAAAAGAAGTTGTTGGTGCAATAAAAGGTGTTACTAGTCATACAGATGATGATATTGTGTTAAGTAAAGTCTTGAGGACATTACTACCTATGTATGTTATTAGAGTTTCTATAATTCAAGAGTTGAGATATATACCAAGAAATAATATAACCCTTGAAGGTCTGGTAGGTAGACTCACTACTTTTGAGCTATCTAGTTTTGACAATTATAAACTAGAGATTCTTGAGTCTACTTTCAAAGATAAATTATTTTTGAAATATTTTGATGAGGTGAAGCTAAAGAAAAAGAAGAAGAAGAGAGAGATAAAATATGCATCTAGTGACAATGATACAAATGATGAAGATATTGAAAAATTGGAAGCACTACTGACAAGAAGATTTCATAGAGGTAAAGATAAATTCAAAGGTAAGTTACCCATGATTTGGTTCAATTGCAATAAAGTTGGTCATATTGCTGCAAGATTTACATAGAAGAAGAACTATAGAGAAGGAAAAAAGTACAAGAATAGAAGAGAAGATGACAACAAAGATTACAAAGGCAAAGGCAAGAAGTCATGCTGCATTGTTGAAGAAGGAAGCAGAGATAACTTTGATGAACATGATGATGAAGTGGTGTATGTTATGATGAAGGATGAATTTGATGAAGGTGAGGCAATAACACTTGTGACTTGTGTGAACAAAACTGATAAATGGATCATTGATAGTGGATGCTCATGTCACATGACTAGAGCCAAAAGTAAGTTCATTACCTTAACTTGTTATGAAGGAAATAGTGTAAGATTTGGTAATGATGCACCATGATTGATAAAAGGAAAAGGCTCTATCAAACTCATAGACAAAATTTATTGTGATAATGCTTACTATTTTGAAGGATTGAATTATAAATGATTAAGTGTGTAACAACTGAACAATTTGGGATGCAAGGTTGAATTTGAAAATAAGATTGCCAAGATATATGATACTAGTGGAAATCTAATTGGAAAAGATGATCAAACTAGAAGTAATCTATTCTATCTAGATATAGAGGATGCTACTTGTCTTGTTACAATATTTCATGATGTATGGCTATGGCACAAGAAGTTATGTCATGTTAATTTTGATAACTTGGTTAGTATCAGTAACATGAAGAAAGTTGAAGAAACCTGATAATGTAGTATGCAAACAATGTCAGCTAGGAAAAATGACAAAGTCAACCTTTAAGAGTAAAGCTTATACCTCTAAAGAAATACTAGGGATTGTTCATATTGACTTACATGGACCAATTGAAATGCAAAACTATAGAGGAGATAAGTACATTATGCTATTTGTTGATGATTACTCTAGAATGATGACTGTCATGTTTCTAAAATAGAAATCTAATTCTTGTCAAATGTTTAAGTGGTACTTAGCAAGAGTTCAGAAGCAAATAGGTAAGAGTCTAAAATGCTTGAGATCAGATAGAGGAGGAGAATTCACATCTAATGAGTTTGAGATGTTCTATAATGAAAGAGGAATTAAAAGGAAAAAACCTACTCCTAGGACCCCTCCACAAAATGGAATTGTTGAAAGAAGAAATAGGTCTATTATGGACTATGCCAAAACACTTATGATGGAGAAGAATGTTGCTCTAAAATATTGGAGAGAATTTGTAAGTACTATTGTATACTCTTTAAACCATGTACACATCAAGAAAGGTACTCACTCAACACCTTATGAACTATGGTATGGACATCCACCCAATGTAAAATAATTTAAGGTATTTGGTAGTAAATGTTATATTCTTAAAGATGTTAGGAATGGAAAGCTTGATGCAAAGAGTGAAGAAGGTATATTCCTTGGTTACTCCACAAGAAATAAAGCTTGCAAGTGTTAAAACTCTTAACACTAACAAAATTGTAGAAAGTGCAAATGTGAATTTTGATGAATTTATAGTACATGAGGCTAAACCTATGAAGCAACTAGAAGAATACAAATCATTTGTATACTTCTATGAAGGAATTCCTACTAAAGAAAATGTTGTAAATCAAGTTGGAAATCAATAGCAAGTTTCAATGACTATCGAGTCACACCCTATGAATGCTAAGTTGCATTCAGGAACCAAGCTACATTCAAATGCCCAGTTGCAAAATGAAGAAAATGCAAATTTTGATTTGGAGATTAATATACATGAAAGAGATGCTAAGGTACTTGATAGATATGTACACAGTGACTCTAAAGCTAAGAGACAAAATGAAGTTACAAGAACTGAGCCAAGATTGTCTAAATATGTCAAAAGACATCATCTTGTAGATCAAATCATTAGAAATAAATATGCTAGGCCAATGACAAGAAATAGATTGAGAAGTGAATCATGTTTTTTAAGCATGAAGGAACCTAAGACAATAAAAGATGCATTAGAAGATGATAACTGGTACAAGGCCATTGAAGAAGAGATTCAACAGATAGAGAAGAACAAAACATGGATTCTAGTTCCTAGACTAGAAGACAAAAATGTGATTGGCACCAAGTGGGTATTCAGAAATAAGCTAGATGAGAATGGTGAAGTGACAAGAAACAAAGTAAGATTAGTTTGTAGAGGGTATGCACAAGAAGAAGGAATTGACTATTGTGAAACATTTGCCCCTGTTGCAAGAATTGAAGGAGTAAGAACTCTACTTCCTTATGTTGCATACAAAAGTTTCAAAGTTTATCAGATGGATGTTAAATATGCATTTATGAATGACATACTAGAAGAGGAATTCTACATAGAATAGCCAAAAGGATTTTTTAATGTAAAAAATAAGAACACGCTATGTAGACTGCACAAAGCTCTATATGGTTTAAAGTATACACCAAGAGCATTGTATGAAAGACTTCATACTTATGTTGTGAAGATTGGATTTGAAAGGACTAATGATAATAGAAATCTATACATGAAGAAAGAAAAAGACAAAGGTATTTTGTTATCTAAAATATTTTTTGATGATATCATATTTGGAGGACAAGATACTTTATGTAAGAACTATGCAAATTAGATGACGCAAGAATTTGAAATGTCTATGTTTGGAGAGATCAAATTCTTTGTGGGATTACAAGTATATCAGATGAAGTATGGTATATATATCACTTAGTAAAAGTACATTAAATAGATATTGAAGGCATTTGGATTAGAGAATTCCAAACCAATAAGTACACCTATGGTGACAAGACTCAAGCTACCAAAAAATGATTATTCAGTTGAGGTGAATCAAACATTATATATATCCATGATTGGCAAATTGCAATATGTAGTACATAGCAAACCTAATATTGCATTATCTATAGGGATAGTTGCAAGATTCTTTGTTAATAACAAGGAGAATCACTTAATGGTTGTGAAGAGAATAATGAGATGTCTAAAAGGAACATAAGAGTTTGGTTTATATTATAAGAAGAATGAAAAGTTTGAACTAAGAGCCTACACTGATGTTGATTGGGCTAGAAACATTGATGATAGAAAGAGCACTAGTGGAGGAGCATTTTTCTTAGGAAAAACACTAGTTACATGGACCAGTAAGAAATAGAGTTGTACTTCCCAATCTACTACTAAAGTAGAATATGTTGCTGCTATTATCAACTACACAAACATTGTATGGATCAAATAGTTTCTTAAGGGAATGAAAGAAGAGATAAAGGAACCAGTGATACTTTATTGTGATAATACAAGTGCTATCAATATATCAAAGAATCCAGTAATGCATACAAAGACTATGCACATTACAATCAAGTATCATTATGTAAGAGAGTTGGTTCAAGATAAAGAGGTGAAGATTGAATATGTTAACATAAAGGATAAAATTGCTAATATCTTCACAAAAGCATTACCTAAGGATGCTTATGAGTATTTAAGAGGTAAACTAGGGGTGATACCCCTATCAAAGGCTATGTAAGAAATGGAGGGAGTGCCCTACATCAAACAAGTTGATGTTCATATAATACAAATTGATGTAGTGGATCTTACTTTAGGAACTACCTAAAGTAATCACATAACCAAAACTACAAATCAGTCACAAGCAAGGTGACAGATGGAGAAATTGAAGAACCTACAAAAGCTTATATCTGCATATATTAAACATGCCAAGTATTTGGTATATGTCTTTGGCATTTTTGTTAAAGAGGGAGAAATAACAAAACCTGATCAATAGCTAAGAAGGAGAAATGAGCAAGATATAAGAAAGAAATCAGAGAAAGAGTCATACCAATAAGGGAGATTAGAACAAAGAGGGAGAATTGATTAGTAAGTCACAAAGATCATCAGAGGGAGATATTCTTCTAATCAATTCAGTATATAAGAAAGATATAAGAAGGAACTCAGAGCGAGATATAAGAAAGAATTTTTGTAACCTAATAAAAAGATAGAAGTTGTCGATAGAGAGAGAAATTTCAATACAAGTTTTCTTTTTGGTATTGTCTTAATATTTTAACCTAGTTAGTTTAGTTGAACAAGATGTTCATCGTTTGATTGACTTGGTTGATTAGTTTGGTTTTCCATCAATGCCAAAGAGGGAGATTGTTGAAATCTAATTGAAAAGATACTTGACTAAGAAAGATTCTTATGAGGAAGATTGTTATGTTTTTCAATCATTGTTTTGTCACTGATGTCAAACCTATTATTTGTTGGTAAGACAATTTCTTATAGATTCAAGTACTATCACTTAGTTGATTGATGAGGAGGATTTGATCAACACAATGTAACAAAAGCACCTATAGGAAAGGTTGTGATATGATTATGTAATGAAGTACAAGGATTAGTTAAGACAGTGATGACATGATGTATTGATGATCTACTTAAGGTTGCAAATGTTGGCTACACTAAAAAAATTTACAAGAACAAGTTAAACTAAGTTTGTCTACCAAGCCTAACTAAGTGGATAGTAGGTTCCAAGCATAGTTAGTACAAGCTAAGTAGAAAGTTAGGTGGAGCTAAGTGAAATAAAATTCTAGTGGATGTCTAGCAAGACAATTGATGCAAAGTAAGTTTTAGTTAATGCTGAGCATCAATAAAATTTAGTTCACTACTACATTTGACCTTATTTTTCTACAAAAATTTTTGACCATCAACTAAAAAGATTTAGGCTAGTCGGATTGTAGAAAGAAAATTTTATTTTTTTTAAATCTAAGCCCTTGTTGGTTGAAATTTTGACCAACATGGGCTTAACTTCAAAATGAAAAATCATTTTTGATTTGATTGTTTGATGGAGTGTGCGAATTAAAAAGATTTAGGCTAGTTGGATTGTAGAAAGAAAATTTTATTTTTTTTAAATCTAAGCCCTTGTTGGTTGAAATTTTGACCAACATGGGCTTAACTTCAAAATGAAAAATCATTTTTGATTTGATTGTTTGATGGAGTGTGCTGAGCATCAATAAAATTTAGTTCACTACTACATTTGACCTTATTTTTCTACCAAAATTTTTGACCATCAATTAAAAAGATTTAGGCTAGTCGGATTGTAGAAAGAAAATTTTATTTTTTTTAAATCTAAGCCCTTGTTGGTTGAAATTTTGACCAACATGGGCTTAACTTCAAAATAAAAAATCATTTTTGATTTGATTGTTTGATGGAGTGGGCTAGAGCTAGAGCATGGTGTAAGGGTTTTCTTACTTTGGCATTTGATTCACATTTTTTTTCTTCTACATTTTTCTATCCTTTTCCATAGCAAATCCTCATTGCATTTTTCTTTGCATTTGTCAGTCCTTATTTTATGCTTGTGCCCCCCAACTTCTCCCTATTGCTCACTACTGGGGCAATGGCATGTGTATCACTAGAGACAATCTAATCAGTACATCCAAGGCAAATTGCCTTTGCCCGTAGGATTGGTTGGGTGGTTCAACTTGCTCAAATGTCCCTACCTCACTATGCTCCCACTGGGTTGGGTTGGCTGAGAGAGAACCAATAGGTAGGTGTAGTGGTTGATTTATCAAAACATCATTATTTGTTCATACCAAATAATAGCCTGGGGGAATGGAAAGTCTATTGCTAGCCATGACTTCAATCTTCATATGTGAAAAGCTCTCTTCTCACTTTTATTGATTTAAAATCATAGCTAAGGTTTACTTTTTTCTTCTTTGGAGAGTAGGTATAGCCCCATATCTAAAGTATAGTTTGATGGAGCAAAAGGAGATAACACTTGAATGACATACTTGTTTTCCAAGTGGTTTTCTCTAGTTAATGAGTTGAAAATATCTGCTAACATATTCTCAGATGTGGGACCAAACATCAGATGGGTCAGGTAACTGAATGTTTCAGCAATTTTTTTTGTATATACTCCTCTCTGCATTACCGACAACTTCCCAGCTACATGAATAATGAATTTTTTTCTTTTCTTAGAAATGTGGGTATAACACCAATTATTACCCCTTTAACATCCAAGGTTCAAATTTTGGGGGCTCCAACTTTTCTCTTCTATGTAGATAGAACTCCACATTTGGAGAAGAGTAAATTCCATTTCTTTCCACACTATAGGCGAATACCAGGTCTTAAATCTCTTAAATGACTCTTTGGCATGTGCTAATTAATGTGAATCATCTCAAAGCCTTTAGTTGTAACATCTTATAGACTAAAAAACAATATAAGATGAAAATGGGATTGTAGGCTTGACATTTTGGTCTACCATTAATGGATCTTCTTTGAACATGGGATATGCTTCCATTGAAGTGTAATTCATACAAACCCCCAAAAAATAAAAATAAAAAACCTTTTTCCCATTTGCAAAAAAAATATTGAACAATTCTTCTTTTTTCTTTTGTAGGTATTTGAATACTGGAGATCCATATAGAACCAACTAGATTCCTACATAATGTGATGTATCAATTAGAAAAGGCTAGTTTTAGCATCCAAAGTAGAAACCCAAACTGCTAAGCAAATTACTAGATATCTATTATAATTCAGTGGGGAGAAATTGTGTTCTTTTGCTCAATGTTTCACCAAACAAAATGAGGCTCATCTTTTAAGAAGATGTAGAAAGGCTAATGGAATTTAAAAAGGCCATTAAAACCATTTTTTCAAAGGATCTGGTTGCTTCTTCTTCTTATGTCATAGCAAGTAGTGTGAGAGGGGAAGCTGTTATCCCAAGCAATGTACTGAACAATGATCTTTGGACTTACTAGGCACCCAAGAATTACAAAAATAGCAAAAAAGTAAGTTGGATATGTTTGGATAGATTTACTTGTGCACTTGTAATAGAATTTAAAATTAAGCAATTGCAATGCCAATGGCAATGGGAGGAGCAGAGAGGATGTAGAGGCATGAAAATGCTCAAGCTCATCATGCTAGGCTTCAAAAAAACATTTTGAGTTGGGACTATTTTGACCTCATAAAGCATTCCAAAGTACTCGCTTCACACTTTACTACTAGAGTAATGTTGTTTCTCACCAAAATTAATGTTTCTGAACAAATCTTTGGCAGGAAAGACATAAAGAATGGAGTAAGAATACTACTAAAGAGGGTGTAGCTTTGAAGAAAATAGGGAGTAGTTTCAAAGACTTAAATGAGTATTTGAGGGTGTTTGAGCCCCTACTCATCACTGGGAGGTTCTTTCTTCAATTTTGTTTTAACTAGAAAGATGAATTTGTGGCTCAAATATTATTTGAATGCAATGATAGTTTTCTTAAGCTTGTTACATTTAGAATGTGTTACTATAAACTCAATTTTTTGTTACAACAATTTATTTGTGAGTAGTCCATTCATTGTGTTTCTAGGTATGATTTGATTTGAACGTGAGAAAATAAAGTGGAGACAAAATCCTTCAGTTCAAAAAGTAAAAGTGAGCATATTGGTGCTAATGAAACACTTAATGGGGCATTATCTTCCTAGAGGATGAAGTGTAAATATTATGCCCCTGCACCAAGTAACTGCAATAGCACCGACACCCGTCATGGCAATACTTCTCTTGCTCCTAGATTGCCTTGTTGGGATGGTCCTTCAAAAATGGACATAGCCAGGACAAATGCTCTCAAAAATGTATATATGTTTTTTTATGTGCATAATTATATTCATTTGCTCTAGTTGTCTATTTTTCCATTTTATTTGATCTTTATTTGCTTTCCAATTTCTGGGTGACAAAAATGATTTCTACTAAGGAAGCCATCAAGAGGCAAAATGTTCTAAATCAACTGGAATAGGTTATGCTCATTCTTTTTCTTGTTGGTTTTCAGTGCTTTATAATTTGTAATGTTGTGAATTTCATAGACCCTTCCTCTCATTTTGTTAGCACCTTAATTCATTGGTTACTACAAACTACATTTTAAGCAAGAAAATGATGAATTCATGGAAAGTACAAAAACTATAGCTGTCAAATTTTTATTGTAGCGATTACACTCAAATAAAAATTAAACAAAAAATGCTCACTCACTTGAAAGACAAGGTGCAACATATCTCTCACGAGTATATGTAGACTAGGAAGCAACGACAATAAATACAATTAAAATGAAAACAAAAGCTATGAAATAATTGGTAAGAATTTTGAACCATGGAATCTCTAAACAACCAAGTGCTTTCATCTTTAAATATGAAATTGAAGATGAATCTTATTGATTCCTAAGAGGATTAGGCCTCAATAAGGGCAGTTGGAAAGTTTCATAGGAATGGGACCTTTTGTGCCCTATACAATGACCTTCAGGATTTTAGAAGCCACCTCATCATATTTTGATGGTAGGAAAGGGAAAAAAATATTTCATGAACAAACTAATATATGGGAGGGAATTTCTCAATACAAATATTTTATGACACTTTTAGGAATTTAGTAGATAATATCCATAGTACTCTAAGCATTCTTGGTCAGAGACTTCAGTCCTTATATGACAGACGTGATGTACCACATACCTTTCATTGCTGACGAAGAGAACATAACCTATGAAGTGGTTAATAAAATGTAATGTACTGATCTTAGTCATCAAAAACATGTTGAGGGGTCCAATTAAAGGTAGAATGTTTCTAAAGGTTGCATGACTCTTTGTAAGGGCATGATATAGGGAGGGTATTTCTAAAGGGAGCTCGAAAAGAGACCTAAGGATGTCTCTTTATTTTAGACATAAATAGTTCCTATAAGAGATTGATGAGAGTACAACAACCCTTGGCGGTCTATCCTTTTGAGAATCAGGCTATAAATGATACAATTCATCTCCTATGCTAGATAAAAATGGAAGAGTAAAAGAGTTGCATGATCCATTCCTTCTTACAATAAGTAGAAGATAAAGAGATTGACATGAACAAAGTGGACTACACATAAAAGAAATCAGCACAAAACACACTCTAATTAACTAAAGAAGAAAGGAAACTATAGTCCAAACTACTATGAATTAATCCTTTGAATCGTTAGAGTTTCAAAACTCTAAGATCTAAAATTAAGCCTCAATTATTTAACTCCCCTTTTTTTGCTTATTGTTAGCATATCCGCATGACTCAAACCCAAAAAAATCAAATGGATTAGGAGAAGTTAAGTGAATAAGGTAACCAACGAAATAATCATATGCTAATTGCAACTTAACAAAATTAAATATCCAAGTTAACTGCTTTCTACACCACACAAAAATAACTTTACAATTTGAATTGGTGATGAAGAGAAAAAAGAGCTGCATGATTGGTGGAATTCAATTGTTTTTAGTATTGTCAAGATCAACAAGATGAGAAGTAGCTATTGTAGGTAGGAAGAGTATACAAGGAAAATGTTCCTTTCCTCTTCATTCTCTTAAGAGTTGCTCTGGATGTTGCACTTTTTCCACTGATCTCCATTCTTCTACTCTTTTGTGGGCTGTCAACATTTTCTTCATTAATTTCTCTTCTAAACTTGATCTCATCTTTTCCATTTTCACCTGTCACACACCATAAATTATGACTTGTAGAGGATTAGGATTTAAAATGGTGTAATACCCATTTGTAGATGGTTGTGAATGAACTCTTGTTCAAGTGAAAAATGGATGTTACTGTGAATCTCTGTATTGAGAAATCTAATACACCTGCAACAAAAACATAACAAAGTATGATGCTTTTATTCCTAATTCCATCTACTATGTCATCAATGCACTTGGGAATAGGTAGTCATTGTTATGTTCATGGAAGTGAACACATATGCTTAAAGCTATGCCAACCATGGAAAACTAATGCTCAGTGTTTGTGTAATATAAATGAATTAATAAAGAATACACAATTTTACCTCAAGTTTTCTTGATTCAAATATGGCTTTAGCACTCTAGAGTTTTACCCAAGCTTTAATTCTT
This sequence comes from Cupressus sempervirens, assembly GCA_028749045.1. NCBI lineage: Eukaryota > Viridiplantae > Streptophyta > Pinopsida > Cupressales > Cupressaceae > Cupressus > Cupressus sempervirens. The sequence continues at coordinate 319,532,621 of CM053793.1, read as the reverse complement.
GCTTCTTCTAGCTGCTACCTAGTTTGGAGTTAACTGTTTAAAGAATTGCTCAAGCTTTTTAATGTCCATAAGCCATTCATGAAAATGAAAATCCTTTTAATCCAAACAACAAATAAATTGAACTCAATATGAGACATTGTATTCTAACTCAAAACTATACAATTGAATTTCATAAAACTTGTGGGCTTTGAAAGTCCAGGTTTTGGACACAACCTCAATCATTCAAAAATCCCAATATTTGAAAAGAACATGTTGGATATTGTTTCTTTACATTCTTAATCTACCTGATAATTGGGAGACCTAGATATTTCTCTAGATTATATATTAATCTTTCTAAGTTTATGTTTATGGTAAGCTGCCATAGATAGATAAGAAAATAAGTAAATGATTAGTGTGTGGACCATACTAGCAAATTTTCACTACACATTCAACTATATTTTCAGGCTTTGGTGGTGGACCAAATAACACACATCGAAGAAGCATATCTAGGCATAATATTAATCAGAGAGCGACCAACATAAAAGATCAGTCAAAATGTTGCACAACCAAAATGCACTATGTTTCATAAGGATCTACAAGAACTCAAAGCTCTATTATGAGGTTGCTTATCAACTATTCCTAATTTAAATTTCTCAAGAATTTCACCATATTTAAACAATACTTTGATATTCATTAGGTTGGTTCCTTGCTAATTTGTAGAGTAATAATATATATGGTGATATCTTAGTTGATAGTGTTCCCATACAACCATTTATGAATGAATTAGAATGGTATTTCTGCATATCTTTGTTATTCATATAAAAAGAAAGTCTAGTAATTCAATCCTTCTCTCAAGAATTGAGAATTTTGTTGTAATTATGTTAATTTAACTTGATTTAAATATTTATTGACCACTAAAATCATAGACATAATAGAATGAGAATGGCGAGCCTTCATGTCTCATCTCTACAAGGCAATTGATTGGAAGAGGCTAACGTCACAATCAAGAAAAATTATAGATAGTTTCCATTGGACTCAACAATATCTAAGACCATTAAACTATGTTATAAATTTGGAGTTCAATTGGTTATAATTCTTCCAATTTAATTTTTCTCATCTCAAAAGCTAAAGGGGTGATTCATGTATTTCTTTATATTCACTCAATCACAATCTTAAGTAAATGTTGTCTATGATATTAGGAATACTTTCACCATTTTAACATTCTAAGTGTGTTCTTCCCACATCACAATTTAATATATTTGTAGTTTCATCATATAGATTGATAGTGTTCCAGTTGTTCCCTCTGTGAATCAAGACAACTATTTTTAACTATTGTTTATTACCATTCCTCTTAAAATTTTGATGATAATTGCACTAGCTATATTTAGTTTTTTTTCTATGATAGAAATATAAGTTAAATTTTATTAAGTTTAAAATAATAATTGAAAATATTGTAAGTTGATAGGGTTTCATACATGTTTTTTAAATAAGTACTTGTAAGAGGGTGTTGATAGGTACTAGAATAATAGTATCCTTAGAAGCACATTAATAGCAACAAGAGTGTACATGTTTCTTAAAAAACTCTCCCATGTATTTCCTCATTCTTGTCATTGAGCAATTTGTACAAAATATTGAGGTAACTATTTGAGTGAGTTTATTTGTGAATCTAAATGGGCCAACCATTTTCTATTGTGTTTGAATTTTTCTCAATTAAAAAGCCATAGTTCAAACCTAGTCCATGGTAGAGATCACGCAAGCCACTCTTCTTGTAGAAATTTGCAAAAAACATCCACCATCCATTTGTAGCCTGCCTGAAAATTTGCATGCCTTAATAGGTTATCTAAAGGTATTTTGTGTGATCTTGTCAATTGCACAAGTAAATACTAAAAATAGGAATATGAAAGAGAGTAGAAAGAAGAGTAACAATTTATGCCTTCTACATTAGTTTATTGCAATCATAAAATCCCATTCTCTACGTAGGCATATTCATTTAAAGTAGATAACTTATGGTTCATGTTTACTTATATGGTTTAGAAAGAATAAATCTATATACCTTATTAAAATTCTTTTTCAACATTACAAGAGAGACATCCTCTTTATACTCTTAGACTAGCGCATACAAATTTTGTGCAAAATTCTCTTCAAATTTAGAGGATTTCTCTAGGTACTTGCTCAAATCTTTGTACATGTAGCTAACAAGATTTCTAAAAAAATGGTGAGATTAGCTAGCCTGTAATAAACCATTTAGCATTCTACAATTTCACTATACCCTCTAAAATGTATACTCTCAAAATAAAGATCTGAAAAGTTTTACCTTATATGCTAGTAGCTAGTCTGAAATAAGCTAAAATAAAGCTTCAACTAACTTACTTGAGGTGCTAGATGGATACAAGCTAAGTCTAGTTGCTTTTGGAGCATAACTATTTTTCCTCATAACAAGGATCCTACCAAGATATCGACAATTTGACCAATTATAACACTAGGATAATAGTTAGTGATCTAGTAGTGGTATTATTCATATATCATAAAATGCAAAGAAGCATATGGGATAGTTCTAGCAATACTAGCCCCATTTCCTCTAAAGAAATTATATAAGAAACTTTCAAAATTTCTTAACAAAACAATCATAACTATTACATATCAAATTTAACACCAAATAGCGAGTTGCATCTAGTGCTTCTCATTTTTTATGATAATGTCCAATGAAAACTCAAGGTGTACATATAATGTAATAAGCAACATAGTATTGTTACCCTTTATGACTATTTATAAGATGACATCCATGAGAATTCAGCCATGATACAGTCAAGGAAATCTTTAGGTTAACTTAGTTGTTAAAACTATATTTTGACTTCTACTCTGTATTGATTAATTTATCACAGAATACTTGAAGATTTAAAAGTATTTAAATTACAATTAGAAACCATGACTTATCTATTTTAACTTCATTTCTATAATAGATTCTCTATCAGAACTTTCCTCCTCAAACCTCAATGCATATAATTGTTAGTTATTGTCAAAATATGACCACTATTGATGCATAAAACTATTTCCTAGGAACGATTTTCATTATCTAGATAATGAATCACAAAAGTTGGAAGCAACAACATCCATGACACTATTGTATCTTGTTTTCCATAGCTTTACTCTCAGCAATCCAAATACTCCCCAAAAATTAACAACAAAACATACAATGCATCCAACATACCAATACAAAGGATCCCCTATTTCCTCATTTCCCTTATCACCATTATGCACAACCAAGATAGTTGTTGGACATTTGACATCAAGTAAAAAACCACAAAGATAGGGGTTACCAAAGAAATAGGAAGCCCTAAATGTGGAGAATTGACTTTCTGCTAGTATTTTGCCACAAAGTTTGTTGTTTGACACACTAAAAATAGCCAAGCAATAAAGTCCTTACATTCAATTGGAATCTTTCCTTGTAGATGATCATAAGAAAGGTCCAGTGAATCTATTAGCTCCAACATTCCTAATGTATGTGAAATTTCTCTACTTAGATTTTATCTCAAGATATTAAGGATTCGAAGACCAGTAAGTGCACCAATTGCTAGAGGAATGTTACTAGACAACTGATTTCTAGATAGGTCAATGCATGTTACAAGTAACAAGATAAAATCCACATACACCAAATTGTTTTCTTTGTTAGTCACAATGATCTCCTCTATGTAGTTGGAGGGCTTTTCTTCAAAGGGTTGTTCCATTGAGATCTTGATTAGAAGCATCCCTATTGCTAGTTTCTCCATCTCTCGTAGGATGGACTTGCTCAACTTATTCTTGACAAGTCTAGAACATGGAGATTAGAGAGAGAGGATAGTTTTGGAGGAAATAGTCCTATAAAAAGGTTATTATTTAACACAAGTATCATCAACTAAGAAAGCCCTGATAATCAATGTTGTATTTTTCTAGACAAAAAATTGTTTCTAATATCAACGATCCCAAACTAGAATAGTTGGAAAGAGTGTAAGGCAGTTCCCCCTAAAGCTTGTTGTCATTCAAGTGTAGTGTCTAGAGTTGATTCAACCCACCAATTATGGAGGGAATTTCTCCTTCTAAACCATTTTTTGAAAGATTCAATCTTCTCAAAAGTGAGCAATTTGTTATAGTGGATGGTATTTTGTTGGATAATTGGTTATTCAATGGACCCAACACCTAAATCCTAGGAAGAAGAATGCAAAATTGGATGGGGATAATCCTAGTAAAGTTATTATAAGATAAGTTTAGTGCTTGCATGACCTTTGAGGCTTTAGATGGCAAGGGAAGAGAGTCACTTAGCTTATTATGTTGTAGGTCTAGGGTCATATACAGTCTAATATTGAAATTCCTATGAAGTAGACCTTCTAAATCATTGTATGATAAATTAAGGTTGCTTATAATTTTTAGATCCCAAAACCAAGTTGAAGTAGCTTCAGTAAGACCGTTGTTGGAGATATCAAAACCCAATAATTTCTTTTGTGTGGACAAATATTTAGGAATGGGACCAAGTATGTTACATGAGAAAAAGCATAATACCTCAAAGTAAATTGAGGGTTCCCCTTCCAATCCTAAACTAAGATGGATAGTTAGCTAATTGTGTGAAAGATATAGAAAAACAAGCTTGGGGGTATTTTCAAAAACACCAAGAGAAATGCTACCTTGTAGACTGTTAAAACTTAGGTCAATCTATTGTACAAGAGGGAGATTTCCAATAGAAGTAGGAATTGTATCATTCAACTTGTTGGACTAGAAATAAAGTTTTGTAGAGAAGAAAACTCATCCAAATGAGAAGGTATGTTTCCACTGAGCTGATTGAATGACATTAATATAATTTGAAAACAAGCATATCACTCAAACCAAAGAAATAAAAGAGAATCATAGCTAAGCTTGATGAATACATGTATCTTAATTTTGCAAATGATATTGTAGATTCCATTTCCCTTATCCATAAATTATTTATTTTTATAGCTCTAGCCTCTAACCATACTTTTTCTTAACTAACTCAAGTCAATTTAAGTTTTGGAGTTTGCTTTAATTTCCTTCTCAATGCTGGTGGCTCAATTAACCACTACTTATAGATTTTTTTAAATTAATAATAGAATTATATGACATCACAATGGTAAGAGGAAGTCTATGTCAATTCTACAATTAACATCCAAAACTCTAGGAACATAATAAAATAAATCTTATTATACACTAATTTCAAAAAAAACATTAAACTAATTTATAACTGCTTTCATTTTCATAGGAGCATGAAATGGTGATAGTTAACTTCCATTTTTAGTTACTAATTACTTCAAATGAAACTAAAAATTAACTAACTAATTCAATAGATATTAAAGGAAATAAAATGATTTAATCATTAACTTAAATAGAACAAAACCCACTCATGTTGATTGTATTATGATTTCCTCAAGGTTGTGTTTTTTCCACCCAATCATGGACCTTTTGATCATGACTAACTATAACTTATACAATTTCAAAAGGAAGTATTCCAACCATTCTTAGGAGTACTAAGTATGGTATTCATTTGCTTGCCATCTGAGGCTTGGTGAAGAATCCACAACCATCATAGCTAGTCAACCTAAAGACATTCTTGTTAAATTTTTTATCATATTTATATGAAATAGGAATTTTAGAATTTTAATCATTGTTCTCTAGATGTATGTACAGATTCTATGTGATATTTTGCTATTGTAGCTTGTAATAACACTTATTGATTTCTATGTATTTCAAGTTACTCTTCCATTGAATATGTATATGATATAAAGAGGCATTTCTCCAATAGAGACATGTCTCTTGTTAATATCCTAACTCACATTAGTTATTGCTTCAACATATATTACAAATGATATTTTCTCAATGTATTATCATGATATATATATATATATATATATATATATATATATATATATATATATATATATATATATATAGGTAGGTAGGTAGGTAGGTAGATAGATAGAGCACACACACACACATATCATTATCAATAATAGTAATGCTCCATGATAATAATAGTGGATGATAGGTATCAAATGTTTAAGGCCTATAAGCCATTCAAACATTTGATTTCATTTGATTGGAATCATCTGATCAAAGCTAAAATTATTGACAATTCTTGCCTACTAGGTGACTTTAGTTAGACGTTGCACTATTGGTCCTAGGGACAGATGTATACCACCTATAGTATAGTACTACTTTTTCCAAGTTTATTTTAAGTGTAAGCACATGCCCTGTGTGGTCAATGTCACCACCAATCTTGCCCCATGGACCTCTTGGTCTATTTTGATGTATAATATGATCCATATGGATTAAGCCTCTATGCTAGTAAGTCTCTAGAAAGACAATATTCTACCCATCCATGGTTGTTCTTAGATCAATATACATAAGAGTTTTAGAGGTTCAACCTATTCTCAAGTTGCAAATTCTCATAAAAATTAGATTTGGCCCAGAGGAACAATACAAAATGGACCCAATAGACAGACCATAGCTAAAACCATATGCATGCTATTTTAATCCTTAAGAATCTATCCTAACAATTTTTTTCATAGGTTTCATTTACTTAATCAAAGCCATTATTTCCTTAATGAGTAAAACTTGCATAATAATTCACATGATTCAAAATATCCAATAAAGTTGCATACAAAAAGTTGTGGTTTAAATAAGAGATATTGCCATTATCAAGAAGCAATCACATGATGACATGCAACGAAGATATAATTTCTTGATACTTAAGTGAGCTATTATGATGCAACTTATAACGCCATAATGCAATTGATAAGAATCTCCCCTTCTGTTGATATAAAGGCATTCTACCTAAGGTTGGATATCTTAAGTGGCTTTCTTTGAGAAATACAATATTAACAAGCAATAGATTATTGAAACTTTCTATTGCACAACTTTTGAATTGTGTATTATGCAATGACATGTAGGAAACTACTGACCACCTATTGTTAAATTGTTCTTTTGCATATGAGTGTTGGTTTTTTGTGCTTAGTAAGTTGAGTTTCAATATGCTGATATCTCATAAGTTATTTGACTTATTTCAATCCTGGCCTACCTTATATTCTACTACATTATTTTCATGTATTTGGAGGGGTATACCTGCTATAGTGTTGTGGTCTATTTGGTGGGAAACATGTACATGTAAGAGAAAGGAGAGGCTAAGCTACCGATAGCCATAACCTTGTAGAGAGTGTAAGTTTTCCTTTTTCCACATAATTAGTAAGGATTTTTTTGTGAAAGATTTTCTTTTTCAATTGTCTTCATATAATGAGCCTAAAATATTGAAGAACAGGCTAAAATTTTGAATTTCATTTGAAGTCTTTAGAGTTAATAACTTCAAAGTCCACTACTTCTATGATCACTAAAATCAATTTGTTGCTAACTATGCATCTGTACTTTCTAGATATCTAATCCAATTAATCATTATATAACCTTAAAAAGCCAAAATGAATTCTCTCTACACTCTAAATTGTAGGAAAGAAGAGAAATGATGAGTGAACATATGAAGCTATTGCAAGATCTTGTTCTAGTATGATGTAAGGTGGTCCGGGCTAAAATTTGATCTCTTATGGGTTTTGTATTCTATTCAATATATTATCAAATGGTTTGGCAATTGGCATCTTGAAGTTCAAACTAAAGGAAAACTCATTTATTGTTTGTAGATAACTAGTAAAGTAGTGATGTTAGATGAGATAATTAACTATGTCCAATCAATGCAACATCAAGTTGTGGTGAGATCTAGAAACAACTAAAATAGTACCTTCAAACTTCAATTTTTATTGCAATTAATATCTCCTTATTTTCTAGAGTTACTATCTATGAAGCTGGAAGCTATTAATCCAAGACTCAACTTTAACATGGAGAGGTTTATTTCCAAAGATGTGAGTTTAAAGATAGCTTTCATACCTATCATAGTTTTAATTACTTGTGTCAAAAAAAACAATTTGACTTTTCAAAAGTTAAAGACTTCTAAGATTTGTTGCTTGATCTAAAATTTGAAGCTCACATGTAATTAGGAAATTCATTGTGATATGGGCTCTTATAGGGGTTAAAATACATTACCTTGGAGTCTTAGTCGAGTGGTTATGAAAAATTGTTTTTGTTGAGATAATCCTCATAAAAACTCTTTTTTAATACCATTTATCGATGTTATATAAGCCATTTGTAGATCCATATGTAGATCACCTAGTATGGATGTAGAGTTGTGTTTAAGAAAAACTCACAAAGAAGAAAGTGCAAGGCCAGAAGAAGTAGCTACCAACCTATTTCCTCCTGGAGCTATACATGTAATGGTTAAAGAGGATGTAATGCTACCCCTAATTGGAAATTGAAGAATTACCCATTCCATAGCCCTTAAATCAATAATGTTAAGCAAGTCAAGATTAGAAACCTTATTCAACATACTTTCACTTATTTTTTATGCTTCAGCTTCGACATCAGCACTTATATAGGGTATAGGAGCCCACAAAAAAGATGAAGACCATCAATATGTGGTGTAAGTTAATCAGTGATGAAGCAAAGAATGAAGAAGTTACCTCTCCACATCACTCACAACCACAATGTTGACCTCATGGAGATTAGAAACCTTATATTAATTAGTGGCTTTGACCCAAAAAATTTGGTTACATCTACATCACACACATAATTGATGATGCCCTATGCATAAATGTACATTTGTTCCATGTATTATCAAGCAATTTTTTCTTATCCAAGCCATTTAATTTTGAACCTTTTAAATCTCTACAAAGATAAGGTTGGAGCAGGAGAATTTTTCTTCTCAAAGGTGTCCTCTTATTATCTATTGAACAAGATATGTTCAACAGATAATGGAATGCATGCTTTACAATCACTGGACATCTTTGAGAAGAAAATTTCTCTTGCTCCAACTTTATCTTTGCAGAGATTTAAAAGGTCGCAAATTAAATGGCTTGGACAAGAAAAAATTTCTTGATATAGTATTAAAAAAATTGACCAAACATTGGTGGAAATTCTAACCAATTCTTGATAGTTTTCTACCAAGAATTGGCCAAAATTTTCACCAATTCTAAGAAAAATTTGACTAAACATTGGTGGAAATTTCCACCAACAAAGACAAATTAGAGCTAGCAAAAATTAAGTTTTTTTGATGAATGTATTGGATGAAATTTTGACCAACCTACAGGTTGGTCAAAATTTTAATGAGAAAATTTACCACGAACTGCTTGGTCAAAATTTTGACCAAAATTCATCAAAAATTGAGTCTAAACTTACTAATGGTTGATGTCAAGTAATTTTATAGTTGATGCCAAGCAACACAGTATGTGTCAAGCATCAGAAGATTGATAATATCGAGCTACTACATTATGATAAAGATAATAGATTCACCAAATATAAGCCAACAAGTTTGTTTTCTTGAAACTTGTGAACCAAGTGGAAGATAAGATTGATGAGCTGGTGGCATAGAATTTAAGTCAACCATTTTTTAGGCTAATTCAACTAGATTCTAGGAAAAGGTTTCTAGAAGAGATACAAAATATGGGGTAGATACATTGTATCCTACCTAATCCATCCAAAACCCTAAAGTGGATGATGGAAAATGGAAAAGTATCTTAATTTCCTATTTATAGGAATGTTTGGTCATGAAGCAAAAGAGTTGTATATGCAAGAACCCAAGGAGGAGAAGGAATTAAGGGTTTTGCTTCATCAAGTGACCCAAGAGAAGAATCTGCAAGGCATTTTAAATAAGAAGGCTTAAGGAGATTTATGCTTAAAGGGTGAATAAGCTATTGGAATTGCAAAGTGTAAAGGCCAAGTAGAATGGAGGATTGAAAAGAGATCTATAATCTACAAGAGAAGTTGTAAGTTGTATCATATCAAATCTCTATTGTTACTGTCTAACAATTGTATCAGTCTAGGTTAAATCCTTTGGATTAAGGTTGACCTAATATTCATTAGTAAATCCTTTAACAGGGTGGCATTCCAAGTGAATGGCCTAAAGTCCTCTAAAAAGGCTCACTTTTAATAGGGTGATTGAAATCCCTTAACTGGAAGAACCCAAGGAGGAGAAGGAATTAAGGGTTTTGCTTCATCAAGTGACCCAAGAGAAGAATCTACATGGCATTTTAAAGAAGAAGGCTTAAGGAGATTTATGCTTAAGGGGTGAATAAGCTATTGGAACTACAAAGTGTAAAGGCCAAGTAGAATGGAGGATTGAAAAGGGATCTATAATTTGCAAGAGACGTTGTAAGTTGTATTAAATCAAAGCTCTATTGTGACTGTCTAACAATTGTATCATTCTAGGGTAAATCCTTTGGATTAAGGTTGACCTAATAGTCATTATTAAATCCTTTAATAGGGTGGCATTCCAAGTGAATGGCCTAAAGTCCTCTAAAAAGGCTCACTTTTAATAGGGTGATTGAGATCCCTTAACTAGATCACATTTAACAATGTGTATTGTAACCTTTAATAGGGTTGGCCTTTTACAAGGCATTACTTCAAAAGAGTGAAAAATGAGTAGCATGTTACTGGTGGATTTTCCCAAATTAGGTTTGCACATTAAATCTTTGTGTCAAGTGTGTTGATGAATGTGTTGTGTTTTATACTTTACATTTATGTAATTTGATTATACAGTAGCCTGCAAGTTTTAAGTATTCACATATTCATTTGGATGCATACATGAATATGAATGTTTTATGGGTGCACTAAGATAAGAAAAGTTTTATATGTACATTTGGACCTTGGATAACTAATTAACACACACACACCCCCCCCCCCCACCCCCCCACTCTTAGTTATTCTGAAGAATTCCAACATATATACCTTTTGAACAAGTAAACAATAAACACTTCATTGATCTTCTTATCGCATTGTTGCTCGGTCTATACTATAAAATTGTCATAAACATAACTTCCTTTTCATAATAAAAACACTATCAAATGTAAACACACATAAAGAATTCATTGCAATTTTTACACTAGGATTTTATCTGGAAACCCAATTTGGGAAAACCACCAGCAACATATCACCCTTTTTCACTCTTTTGAAGTGAACTCTATTAGGAGCCAACCCTATTAAAGGTTACAATACACACTATTAAATGTGAACTAGTTAATTGATTTAGTCACCCTATTAGTAGTGGCCTTGTAAGAGGATTTTGATCATTCCATTTAGAATGTCACCTAGTTAGAGGACTTTACATAGACTATTAAGTCTTTGAATGACTATTAGGTCAACCTCTATTAAGAGGATTTCAATACAAACTATTTAAAATGACTAGAAAAATAAATAAGTTTTGATCTTTGCAATTACAAATTGATTTTGTAGGTTCAAATCTCTATTTGTTCCTTATGTTGGTTTACGAGATAAGCCTTCCATTGGCATCTCTGATCTTCATTTTATTGCATACCCTTCAAGCAATCAGTCCACTCTTTGCATCAATACTTAAACCTTCTACTCTAATGTACTTATCAATAAAAATATCATCTCTATAAAATTTCTCCTTTAGCTTCACATTCACTCACACTCTTGTGCATCTCTAATAAACCTTACTTTGTATGTCTCTCCTCACATACAAGCTTCACACATACACACTCACATGCACTGCACATGCACACACCCACGCACATGCACACACACACACACACATGCATTGATTTTTTGGCTCTATATCTCTTTAAATAGGAAATTAATGCTTCACTATTTTCTACATCCACCAAAGATCTTAGGGTTTACGATCAGGTTCAATTTTATTCATTGTATCTATCCATCTTCTTGATCTTCTTCTAGAAACTTCTCTAGATTTTGTTTGTTGGATCTTTACATAATATTCTCCTTGAATTTAATGATCCAACTCATCAATCTTGTTTCCAAGTCTTAGTCTTACCCTTAAAAGCTTGAAGTTATTAGTACTTAAGTGAGTTTGTATTCAATTTTGATGTCTAAGTATCCTTTAGGTTACTATTCCTTATTGTGCCCCCCGCCAAATTTTTTGAATTTTAAATTCTTGCCCACCCAACAGTCACTTCCCAGTTTAATTTTATTTTAAATCATCCCAAGAATATCAAAAAAATTAAATGGTCAAAATTTATGATATTTCTTTCCTATGCATTTTAATGTTTTTGCAGGCCTGCAAGTCCCCATTGTTGGATCAATCTAAATCTATAGTTGGGGTTGTCTCGCTATGGGAAGTTGCACGTTGTTTTTCCATAACAACATAGTGCCTTTTGGTCATGTGTCCAATGGGTCCTCCTTTTCCTTGTTATTTCTCTGGTGTTGGGTTTTGATAGATTCACGATGGGCACTCTAGCGCTATCGAAAAACCTGTGTTCCTCACCATTAGCACATAGCACCCAAAAAAAAAGTGATACTACGGTGACATCAGAAGGAAGGTGGGTCCCAGGTATGCCCTGTCGGATATCAGTGATGAAATTTGGTACACGTTGGCAGTTGATCAATCTTTTCATAGGGTAAGGTATGACTAAGTGGAATGTGGATCCTACTTCACTTGGTGGTCTGCAAACGAAGATTAGTCAGACACATTGGCACATGGAAAGTTGCTATTGGTTGGTATACTAATAGGTCAGATCCATCTTGCTCACCATCAAATCGAGGAAGATCAACGGTTGACACTATCTCGCTATGGAAAGTTGCGAGGATATTAACCATAGTGACATAACACCTCAGTGATGCACGACACAGATGATGTAATGGGCCCGCCCTTCTCTAAAGAAATATTATAGTTCATCCTCAATGGTAGTTTTCAAGTGGGTCATAGTACAGTGATGATATTTCATTGGTACATTTAGCCAACTCAGTGTGCAATTGTACAAATTTGTTGATCACTGTAGATCTAAAGACATCAATGGTGGGTGCTATCTCACTATGGAAAGCTACAAGGATGTTATCCATCACGACATAGCGCCATTGTGCCATGTGGATCAATGGGGTCAGATCTTTCCAAGATGAGGATGCCAGTTTGCCAAGTGGATTCATGGATCAAAAACTTTATGGAGGCAAGCGTAGTATTATGAGGATCTTCCATGATCATTGATCTCATGGAGATCAATGGTGGGCACTATCTCGCTATGGAAAGCTATGAGAATATTACGCATAGTGACATAGCACCTCAATGACACATGTCCCAGTTGGAGGCAATAATGGTTAGATGCATTGGTAGTTAATGTGACCATCACGATCAGGGTTTGCAAGGTGGCACGGTTAGTTTGAAAGGGGTGGTCAACTTAGGAAGACCTTGCGAGGTGGCAGAAAGGAAAGAGGTTATTGGTCCACGTAGCATGTTTAGCTTGCAGAGTTTGGTTGACTTGCTGACCCTGCTAATTTAGGTGCTCAAGAACAAAGAGAGTCAGGATTTTCTTATGCAAATTGATCTTTGTGATCAATCCCACCCACTCTAGAATGAATTTTGAATGCAGAATTGGACTCCATCGCCCCTAGTTGATCCATCTACTCGATTAGGACAATTAATGGCACCGCCTATATCTTCTCAAGGCCCTATTTTAGTTAATATTCAAATTTCATGGTACCTAAACCTATACTTAGGTCAGATTTCTTCAGATCCCCATGATTGTTCTTGGCAGAGCCTTGATGGTGGTGGTTGTAGGATAGTTTTGGAGGGAAAATCTTAGTTATGCCTAAACTATAAAGGCAATTTTTTTGAATTTTCTAGTGGTCAACCTTTCTCTATTTTCTTAGTCATTGCTCTGCAGATTCTTAGTGTAAATTCACCTGTGCTTCTAAACTACATGATTTTCTATTTTATCTCCTTCAGCCATTGGTATGAAAGTGCAAGAACTTTTTGCCTCTTACTGGTGTTTTGTAGAGATCTATGATCTGCATGATTGTATCTCCTTGGCCTATGAATGATAATATAAGAAAATCTCTCCTTCCTTGTGTCATTCATCTTAGTCTTCTGATCTACATGTGATTATTAGATTAAAGCAAGTCTAAATGTGTATATCCTTAGTTTCATTCTGGTTCAATAGTGCATATATGGGCAAAGATTGGTCTGAACACTTTATTTTGGTGCATCACCTCTTTAGATTAGATTAGGTAGATTCACTTTCATGCTCTCCTTCTCCCTTTTCCTCTCCAAGAGTAATTAGGTGCATCCTGATAGTAAGAGGAAGCTGACCTTCTCCAGAGACTCAACCTCATAGTTCAAGTCCCATAGCTTGGAGGTTGTTTCCATGTTTCACTAGGTTGTCCCCATGCATAGGCTTTGGAAAAGGGTGAAAACCTAAGTGACAACAATTTTTGGCATGCCTAATGGGACTCCTTTTCCAAAAAAATTTCAAGCCTACTGGTGTCAAAAGGAAAGATTCCAAGATCAATACCAAGGAGATAGTACTGGCTTAGGTGTTTAATCCTTCAAGAGGTTCATTCTTCAAAGTACTTGGCAACTCTAAGCTCAAATACATATTTGGTTCCAGACCAAAGTTCAGTGGTTTATGCCCAGAACTGAAACAAGGACATCTTCTAGATGTAAGTTTTACTATCAAGAGCTTTCATTTTCAAACCCTAGAAGAAGGAAGACTAGGATATCTTTATCACGAGTTAGGAGTACAATAGTAACAAATACACCTACAAGATCTATCTCTACTCCTCCTACTATTAGATCTCAGCCTAGATTGCCATCAATACATATCAATAGATCACTTATCTATATGGTGTCTCCTAGAGCTCATACTTTTTCCACCTTTAATGGTGGGAGCCCCCTCTTATTAGCCCAAAGACATGACATACCAGTAGCTGGCCTCAAAAGTATACTAGAGTTTACTAGTGAAACTTCTATCTCTCCCTCAGAACACATTCAAGAGGTTGCGAATGTCTACAATATCCATAGTATTATAGAGGATGATGTTGTAGTTAGGCTCCTAGCCTCATCCTTCAAAGGAAAAGCACTACAATGGTATAGAGGTTTAGCTCATGGTTCTATAACCAATTGGGATGGATTAGGAGCAGGATTGTGCAAACATTTTGAGGATAAAATTGACTATTTGTCACTATTAGAGCAGTTGACTACTATAAAATGAGCCCCCCATGAATGTATGACTGATTTTAATTATAGATTTCAAAAGACATGGGATAGAATACCTACTTCAGTGAAGCCTACTCCTGGTAATGCCTTCTTGCATTACCTTAGAGCTTTTAATAGTGATATTGCCACTACAATCCAAACTATGGGAGGAGATACCTTGCCTAATGATTATGACATAGCAATAAAATTAGAGAACATCCTAAGAGCTAAGCTAGCTCCAAGGCCTCCTATGGATTTCTTCCCTGATGTTCCAAATCATCAACCAGCAATGGTTCCTCTTCCCACAACTTCTACATCAAAATCCCTTACTCCAGTCCCTCAAGCTTCCACATCTTCAAATGGGATAGATGAAATCAAGGAGATGATGCAATCTCTGATGCAAAACATGGACAAAAGAGAGAAGAACCTTGATAAAAGATTGCAAGATTATGGGAAGAAGTTGGAGGATAACTCCTCTATGATGCAAAAAGTAAGCAACAAGGTGGTGACTTTAGAAAGATAGTAGGATAAAGGTAGTAAGCCTCATCAATTACAATATCAAACTCCAAGCAGTGGTAGGCCTCCAAATCCTAATTATTGGAACAATTCTTTTGATCAGAGTAGGCAGGGTGGCCATGCTTCAACCTCAAACATAAACCAAAGTACGCCCATAGTCCCTCAAAACAATATGGCTCAAGATCAAGATTTTTGTCCCTCCTGTAACTACTCCTATGCCTATTGTATGTGTTAGAAGGCTGAATCTTATTTGGCTTTGATAGTCCAAGAACTTGCAGTAAAACAATCATACAAGGGGGACTAATTTAAAGATGCCCCAGATATGCAAAGACAGGGTGATTGCTCTTTTATGAATCATCAAATAGAGGAGCATTGTAATATAAACCAGGACTCCATTGCTCATAACACTAGAAGCAAAAGAAGAGCTATGGAAGATGTTATCCCTCCTCCCAAGTAGGCCTCAACTTCAAATGCAATATCTCATGAGAAGGAAGCAAATAATCAATCAAGTGCCTTTCAGCAACAAAGGCAAAATCATGGTAGAAAAGATGCAAGTGATCCTCAAGTTATTCCATCTCAACCTCATACAATCGTAGCTCCCAAAGGTTCTACCAAAAAACTTGCTATGCCATTCAATGTTGTAGAGAAAATGAAGAAGAAAAATGTGAATATCTCCATGTGGGATGCTGTTGCAACTATACCCATGCAAAAGAGGTTGCTACAATAAGAATTGGAAAGAATTGGACCAAAGGATCAGGCACTCAGCATGGAAAGTGCCACAAGCCTAGTACAACCATCAAGGGAGGTAGAAATAATTAAAAATGTTAGACCTCCTCCATTTTATGTTTCTCTAATTATAGGGGGCAAACTAGTTCATAATTGCATGATTGATTCAGGGGCTAGCAGTTTAGTGATGCCTAGGTGTGTTGCTAATGCTTTGGGAATGAATTATGAGCCCATTCTTAGGGATGTATTAAATTTGGATAGTAGTACTGTCAAGAATGTAGGGATCCTTAGGAATGTGGAGATGACCTTACATGCATGCTCTTGTTGTACTGTAACCCAAGATATCTCTATTGCCGAGGTCAAGCCATATTTTGCCATCTGTTTGTCAAGAGACTTCACTACCCAAATAGGTGGCTTCATATCTTCTAATTGGTCATATATGTCTTTTAGGACGAGATATGGAGCCAATGCTTCAATTAGAGCAGAGCCTCAAGCCCTCCATCATACTGAATCTTACACCCCTAACCCCATCAACATGAATTGCCCTATCCTAGAGATGGATGAGAATGACATAGTGAATGAGCCCACCACTTCCCTAGTAGAGATACCTGATTTTTTCTTGGATGAGTGGGCTAATGCATATCAATTTGACCCTATGTTAGAAACCCTTGAGACAGGTCTTAGTACATATTGTATATTGGAGAAAGATGCTCTATTCCCCAATCATGTGGAGACTAAAGAAGATATGAGTGGGATATGGAGTATGTAATTTGATGGATCAAGAAATAAAGTTGGGTCAGGGGTTGGTGTGATGTTAATTTCTCCTGCACAAGTAAGGTACTATTTCTCCTTTAGGCTCCAGTTTAGTTGCACTAATAATGTGGCCGAGTACAAATCCTTGATTCAAGGTCTCCTACTTGCTCAAAAAAGAGGAATCCAAGCTTAAGGGTGTATGGAGACAGTGACTTGGTGGTTAATCAAGTGAGAAATAAGAATACCACCAAGAATGGTTTTCTCAAGTCTTATAAAAATAGGGTATGGGATTTTCTTGAAGGTTTCAATGCATTTAATATTCAAAGCATCCCTAGAAAAGAAAATAGACATGTTGATAGACTTGTAGCAATAGGTGCATCTTATGATGTGCTAGGGAATCTTGAGGAGGAGAAGAAGCAACAAGTCAGAGTGGTAGTAAGGCTTACCATCCCTGATAACAACATCCATTGGCAAGTGTTTGAATCTGATGAGAAAATTGTGAGCTTCTTGTAGAATGAAGCAGAATTTTTAGAGAGAAATCAGTCAAGACTATAGGATCAATATGGTGATCAAATCATTAACCTCAGCTCCAAAAAATTTCCTAAAGGTCTCATTACCTTAGAGAGTATTTTTAATCTTGATGATCAAGCAAGAGGTAGAGACATGAACCTAGCTGCTAATGAAGATGATCATACTCCAGTCATGGTTGCTAATGGGAAATCCTTGAACATGGGGAAGGTATGTTTTGAAATTGAACAAGAAAATTTTATTAATCTATTTCAAGAATTTAATGATGTATTTTCTTGGACATATGATGACTTAAAGAGCTTTGACCCAAGGTTGTTTCAGCATACCATAGATTTAACTAGTGATGTAAAACCAGTAAGACAAAAATAGAGACTAGTGAATCCTAAAATTGAACCCTTAATGAGAAAGGAGCTATCCAAATTGATTGAGGTCCACATAATTTTCCCTATCAAGCACTCATCATGGGTAGCAAACCTTGTCCCTGTTAGGAAGAAGAATGGAGAAATTTGATGCAAAGCCGCACCTTGGAAAACTCAGGAGGAAAAACTCACTCAACTAAGTTGCATCAAGGGGCATCTACAATCATCCAGGATCAAACTCAAACCAAACTCAAGATTGGATTAAATAGAATATACAAATCTGCACGTTCTTCTACTTTCCTTTACAAACATAGTTTTAAAGGCTTTCCATCTCTTCATATTCTACTGAATAATAATAATAGTGATGTCAATCTATATCTTCCATAATCATCTTTTTGAAAAGACTCACCACTCTTTATACAACTTGAGATATATTAAGATAACCAATTACATCCCATACTTTACCTTCACACGCACACCAAGATCTTTAACTATGAATGTCCTTCCAAATCAACTTGTTAAGAGTGGGACTTAAAGAAAATGTAGTTGCAATTTGTTAAGAGAGACCAAGTTTCTCAAAGAAGTTGAGCCTACATTTAGTTACATATCTGTTGTAATCTGTTAGAAAGGTTAATCTTTCCTTGGATATATTAATTGGGATATTCCAAGGGTCCCTAAATGTAGTTTGTCCTCTTGTACACATGTGGAGGACATGTCATTGTTTGTCCTTTATTCCACATGTAAGGACAACTCTTGTTTATTTCTTTATTTAGTTTATCCTCCTTAAGAGGATTGTGACACTTTGCACACACCTATTATGAATGTGGCATTCATAGAAATGGGAGTTACAAATGCAACTCCTCTCTCATCTCTATATAAGAGATGCTCCTCCTTCTTTCTTCAACACACTCTTAGCACTTGATGTTATTGTATTGAGCTACTTTTGCTCCAACACACTCTCTCTCTCTTCTCTAGGCATTTTCCTTCATTCATAATACTCACAAGGGGTTTTCTTTGCTTTCCCCTTATAAATCCTTGTCTCCATTGTTGAACCATCTTGGTGTATGCTCTTGGAGTTTTCTTATCTTATGGTATCATTGTTTCACACTTAACTTACTTGGATTGTTTCTCATTCCTTGCTCAACATTATCATTTCTTACATGGTATCAGAGCTTGGCTATCTAATCCTTGTTTTAAGTTTTGTGTTGAAGGTTGCCATTCATTGGAGCACACCTTATTTAGAGATGTTATTGAGAGAAGAAGTTTGTGTTGTGGTATCTTCTGTATGCAGGTTTCATATTTTTTTTACTAACCCTCTTTGGAAGGCTTGCCGCCAAAGGGTTTTCTTGTAAAGTTTCATATTTTTTTTACTAACCCTCTTTGGAAGGCTTGCCGCCAAAGGGTTTTCTTGTTAAATTTCAATTTTTTTCTTGTTTTGGACGGCATGCCGCCAAAACAAGAAGTATTACATGAGTAAAGTTTTCAATAACTCTCTAATTTTTATACTTCTTTTTAAAAAAAATTTCCTAATCTTTAAAATCTTTTAATATATTCTTTTATATTTTTGTATGCTCTTGAAAATTTCAAACATACAACATACATATTTTTTATAGGATTTTAATCCTTATAAATCTAATAACTTTGTTGTTTTTAAAACACACATTCATTTTTTTTACATCGCATTTTTTGGGCGGATGCGCCACCTGCGCGCCACCCCCGCACTGCCGCGGGCCAGTAGCGCTGCCGCACTGCTGCATGACACCCACACGCCGCTGCGAGCCAGTAGCGCTGCCGCGCGACACCAGTGCACCACCGTGAGTCCTCAGCCCTGTCACACGTTGTCGCCTGCACCATGGTATCAGTGATGCCCCATGCAAAATAAACCCTGTAAGTAACTCCGTTCCACCGCTTTCGCCGCCCCCTTCACACCCGGCGTAAACCCTTCGGCGCGGCCTGCATCCAGGCCACGCGGTAACTGCCACCTGCGCAACCACGCCCGCATCCCTATCCTCTTTGCATCTTTTTTTTAAAACTTTGAAACCCTGCCATTTCCACTGACCAGGGCCGACCAACTCCTCCACCCTTTGGCCACGCAATAGCCACCGCCTGCGCTCCGCTCCCCTTTTTTCAACCATTTTAAATTTCCCCCTCTTTGCCCACCTTTTTCACTTTTTCAAATCTTGTTTTATTTCTTAAAACAAAACCATTAACACCAAATACAAATTTTAATTTTATAATTTTTAAAACAAAGATATATTCTTAATTTTATATATTAAAAAAAAAAAAAAAAAAAAAAAAAGCAATTTTTTTTCTCAATTAATTTGATTTTCAAATTAAAGTTTTTTTTTTTTTTTTAAAAAAGAGAGAGAATTTTTTTTTAATCATGTCAACCTTAATTCCAGAAATAAAACTTAATTATTCTAATTATCATTCTTGAAAAACTCATATCTCATTTATTTTTCGTTTTAAACACATCTTTGAAATAGCCATTGACCCTTCTCTTGAACCCGGTTCAACGGCTACTCAAGATGAGAAAGATACTTGGAAAGCTAAAAATGAAGAAGCTTTAGGGTTAATTGGTATTTCCATTATTCCATATTTATATGTGTTAATTGCTCACTATTTTAAAGCTCATGATGCATGGTCCATCTTGAAAACCAAGTATGATAGTGGAGATGAATACCGCAAAATACAGTTGCAGGATCAACTTGAAAATCTCAGGTATGCAGATTTTAAAAGTATGGATGAATTTCTCTTAAAATTTGATTCTCTTAAAAGTCAAATTATGGCTTTAGGTGTTCAATTAGAAGACATTCATTTAATTCATCTTATTCTTAAAAAATGTCTTCCTAGACAGTTTGAATAGTTTATAACTAATATTCATGCACAACTTGCTATTCCTACTTTAACTTCTTAGTTAACTTATGTTATTTTTCAAACTTTATTAAGATAGGAAGAAGCTAAGCTAATTCAGTTTGGTACCCTTAAATCAACTGAACATGCATTTGTGTCTAGAAATTCAACTAATAATTTTCGTTCCAATAATAATAATAATAATCACAAACAATATAATACTAATTCAAATAATTCCAACAATAAATTTCATGCCAAATATAATAATAATACCAATCATCCTAATAATACTCGTAATACTAATAATCAAAGGAACCATTCCAATTCCAAACCTCATTATTCTTATTGTGGCAAAGATGGTCATATTGTCAATAACTGTTTTAAAAAGAAAAATGATAAAAAACCTATGAATAATAGTAACAATCATCAAAACTCAAACCATAAAAAAGGTAACTCTAATGGTTCTAATCCTCGTCATGCTTTTACTTATAGCTTTAATCTTTGCAGACCTTTAGAATGGATTGTTGATAGTGGTGCATCACAACATGTCACTTCTTATAAAGAAATTTTTGATTCTTTACAACCTGATATTGCTAACATTCCTATTCAGTTAGCTAATAATCAGACTTGTAAAGTTGAAGGATTAGGTGATGTTACTATTCCTAATGGTAAATTGCATGATGTATTATATGTACCTGACTTGAAAACTAATCTTCTTTCTGTTTCACAGTTATGTCAGAACTATAAAGTTGAATTCTACAAAGATACATGTTATATCATAGATCCTCAAACTCTCAAAGTGATTGCTCATGCTAAAATGGATAATGACAATTTGTTTAAATTCCATGAATTTGCTAGTTCATGATATTCTTTACATACTTCTATTGATTTCAATATATGGCATGAAAGACTTGGCCATTTAAATTCCGATTATATTACTTTCATGCAAAAGCATAATATGGTTGATGGCTTGCCTCACATTATACCTTCCAAGATTGCCTGTATAGGTTGTATGAGTGGTAAGATGCATAGGGAGCCCTTTCCAAGTGGAAAATCATGGCGAGCAACTCATAAGTTGCATCTTGTCCATAGTGACCTTTTGGGCCCCATGGAGAATACCTCCATCCAAGGTTCTCGATATGCACTTACCTTTGTTGATGATTTTTCTAGACGAACTTGGATCTATTTTTTGCATAGCAAAGATCAAGTTCTTGATATATTTATTGAATTTCAGTTATATGTTGAAAGGAAATTTGGGTATAAACTTAAAATTCTTAGAACTGATAATGGGAAGGAATATGTGAATAATGCTTTTCATTCTTATTTGAAATCATGTGGAATTAAACACGAGCTTACTATTCCTTATACACCACAACAAAATGGTGTGGCGGAAAGACAGCATTGGACCATTGTTGAAATGGCTAGAAGCATGTTGCATGCTAAGAATCAGCATTATAAATTTTGGGCTGAAGCCATGTTTTGTGCAACTTATATTCTTAATCGGACTCCTACCAAAGCTCTCAAGGCTATCACTCCAGAAGAGGCTTGGTCTGGTAGGAAACCAAATTTACATCATTTATGGATATTTGGTTCTATTGCTTATGTTCATATGCCTAAACAGAAAAGGCATAAATTAGATGCTAAGCCATCTCCTTATATGTTTGTTGGGTATGATGAAAAAACTAAGGGTTATCGTGTTTATGATTCCACTACTAACAAAGTTCAAGTTGCTAGAGATGTTTGTATTGCAAAAAATGGAGTTCATGATTGCTCTACTACACATGATGAAGAATTCAGTGGCACTAAAATTGTGCTGGTGGAGGACCAACCTCCTTCTCTTAACCCTACTCTTTCTCTTAATCCTTCAAATCAAGTACCACGGATTATTTTTTCTCCTACAACTCATGATACTCAAGTAGATACTAATGATACTTTTATTACTAATGATTTTTCCTCTAGTGATAATTCCATTACAACTAAACGTAAACCTAAATGGGCTCAAAACCTAATCAATGAAGCTGATGATTATATTTCTAGATCTGGTGGAATTAAACATAGAAGGATTAACTATTGTAATTATGCTTTGATGACTACTATTATGAATTCTAACGATCCTAAGTCTTTTGATCAAGCTAACTCTCAACCTCATTAGCAAAAAGCCATGCAAGAGGAATATGATTCTTTACTTGCTAATCGAACTTGGGACTTAGTCAAATTACCTCATGGAAAGAATATAGTTTCCTGTAAATGGTTATACAAAAAAAAATTGAATACTAATAATGAAATTAGTAAATTCAAGGCTAGACTAGTTGTTAGAGGTTTTTCACAAATTGAAGGATTAGACTATAATGAAACTTTTGCTCCTGTTGCTAAGATGCCTACTATCAAATTAGTTCTTGCTTTAGCATCTAAAATGAATTGGCCCATTCATCAAATGGATGTTAAAAGTGCCTTCTTAAATGGTGATTTACATGAAGAAATCTATATGGCTCAACCTCCTGGATTTGTTAAGAAAGGTAGTGAAAATCTGGTTTGAAAATTGAACAAATCTATTTATGGTCTTAAACAATCACCTAGAGAATGGTATTCTAAAATTAATTCTTTCTTTGTTTCTCAAGGTTTTACTAGAAGTAAGAATGATCCTAATTTGTATATTAAACATACTAATGATGATATTATCATTGTTATTGTTTATGTAGATGATCTAATACTCACTTCTAGTTCAGACGCTTTGATTTTTGATATCAAATTCCAACTTAAACAAAAATTTTAGATGACAGACTTAGGTATCTTACATTATTTCTTAGGTATGCAAATTTTTCAAACTCCTAAAGGTATCTTTGTTTCTCAAAGCAAGTATTCTTATGATCTTTTAGAAAAATTTAAGATGAATGACTCTAACCATGTTTCAATTCCATGTGAACTAGGTACTAAATTAATGACTGATATGAATACTCCTTTGTTGATGAAACTTTGTATAGACAGTTGGTAGGAAGTTTAAATTATTTAACTCTTACTAGACCTGATATTGCTTATAGTGTTGGTTTAGTTTCTCGATTTATGTCTAAACCTCAACAAACTCATTTTAAAGTTGCTAAATGCATCTTAAGGTACATTAAATGAACTATTAATATGGGATTATTTTATGATGCAAATTCTGAATTTATTTTACATGGCTATACTGATTCCGATCTAGGTGGAAATCCCAATGATGGGAAATCCACTTGTGGTTATTTTTTCTTTGTTGTTTCAGGTCCAATTTCTTGGAAAAGAAAAAAAGAACACTCTATTTCCCTATGCTCAACTAAAGCTAAATACAAAGGTTGTACCAATGCAGCTAAGGAAGCTTTATGGATTCGAAGACTTCTTGATGATTTGGGTCTACCTCAACAATCACCTACACCTATACATTGTGACAATCAAAGTGCTATTGCCTTGGCAAAGAATCCAGTTTATCATGCACGCACCAAACATATTTCACTTCAACATCACTTCATTCGAGAACAAGTTGAAGACAATCAAATTATTCTTCTTTATTGTAAAGGAGAAGATCAAGTGGCTGATATTTTAACCAAACCACTTTCTAAAGAGAGATTTCAGTTCCATTGTAAAAATTTGGGTTTACAACCCGTTGATGTAAACTCCCCAAGTAAAGATTAAGGGGGGGTGTTAGAAAGGTTAATCTTTCCTTGGATATATTAATTGGGATATTCCAAGGGTCCCTAAATGTAGTTTGTCCTCTTGTACACATGTGGAGGACATGTCATTGTTTGTCCTTTATTCCACATGTAAGGACAACTCTTGTTTATTTCTTTATTTAGTTTATCCTCCTTAAGAGGATTGTGACACTTTGCACACACCTATTATGAATGTGGCATTCATAGAAATGGGAGTTACAAATGCAACTCCTCTCTCATCTCTATATAAGAGATGCTCCTCCTTCTTTCTTCAACACACTCTTAGCACTTGATGTTATTGTATTGAGCTACTTTTGCTCCAACACTCTCTCTCTCTCTTCTCTAGGCATTTGTCTTCATTCATAATACTCACAAGGGGTTTTCTTTGCTTTCCCCTTATAAATCCTTGTCTCCATTGTTGAACCATCTTGGTGTATGCTCTTGGAGTTTTCTTATCTTATGGTAACATTGTCTCACACTTAACTTACTTGGATTGTTTCTCGTTCCTTGCTCAACATTATCATTTCTTACATAATCCCAAGACCAAGCGCAGAGAGCTGAAAGAGTCTTCATCAAAACAATGACTCACAAAAAAAGTTTTTTTTGTGTGTATAAACTAGTTCCATTGCATTGAATAATTTTTTTTTCTTTTTTTTTATAGGACAATGATTTTGCAAATAGACAAAAAATGAAAGACTATCGGGACTCTTTTAGGAAAAATGCAGAAGAATAACAAACTAAACAGAACGACTCCTGAACTAAGCTTTTAATCACCTTTTCCTCATTAATCTAAATCAGCCCTCTATGGTGTAAGCCAAAAATCTCAGAGGTTTGGAGAATTTCGAAAATGGACCACTAAAACAGTTCAAACACGTTTTTCTTGAATACCAACAATCAATTCTACCATACTGTAAATCGATAGTTCAGAAAACTTGAAAAAAGAATTACATAACAGGATTATGTTAACTTGTAGAATCAAAATATCCTTTTCTTCAAAGTTTTCACTTGCAAAAAATGAAAAAAATGGAAAAAATCGCATACACAGTTGGGAAACCCAAAAATCCACACAAAAATAAAGAAACTTTCCCTCTCTCTATTCTCGAATCACACACTTACATCAAAAAACTGCAATATTTCCTCTCCATTCGAATTTTCTTTACATAAAATCTTCTCTCTCCATAAACTCGTTCATCCATATATTCTTTTCTAAAAACTGACCCCTAAAAAATGGACTTTCTTTCCTATATAAAGCATATGAAACATTTTCTTTTTATTCCATAGCCGTTTTTTAAATCATGCATATTCCAAAAAACTGCCTACTACCTATGATTAGATTCTAAAAATCATTAAACACTCCAACTACGAATTAAAACAACTATTCTAATTTAAAATCCACACACCTGGTCCTAGGTGGCTATATCTGGAGAGCTCATCAAACTGCTAGGATGTTATTAAAAACATTTAAATTTAAAACACACACAAAACATAAACATTACTTATCATAGTTTTTGCTCTACTACTGCAGCATACTCCCCTATAGAAAGAATCTCAAGTCCACTTGAGATGAAATCTTGAACTGATGAACCATGTTTCCTAATTTGTTTCTCATCCATCCAAATAGCCTCTGTCACTAGTTTGTTCTTCCATTTGACTAAATACTGAGTGTATTGTCATCTGCGAGTCTTCTTTATTGTTGTATCTAGGATTTTCTCCAACTGAGGTGGTGCTGGTTTAGGTAGTTGTTGCAAATCTTCTATTACCGAATCTTCCTATGCTACTTTTGTTCCAGAACCTTTGTATCGTGTGAGATCACAAACATTGAATATGGGTGAAATACCAATGTCTGTAGGTAACTAAATTTTGTAAGCATTATGTCCATATTTTTCTAGAATTTGACAAGGACCAACCTTCTTAGATAGTAACTTTGTATTCTTCATTTGGGGTAACCTTTCTTTCTTCAAATATGCCCATACTAAATCACCAACTTTGAATTGTACTTCTCTTCTTTTCTGATCAGCAACTTCCTTGTACTTCTAATTTGAATTCTATAGCTGCAACTTGACTTGATCTTGGACCTCTTTAATAGCTTCAGCAAATTCTTTAGCATGTGAACTACTTGGAAAAGTATTTGGAAGTTCCCTCAACTCGAGAATTCCTCTTGGATGTGTACCATACACAATCTGAAATGGAGATTTCCCTGTACTTCTATTCACTGTATCATTGTATGAGAATTTAGCTTGAGCAAGTACGGAATCCCACTTTTCTCCATGTTGTTTTGTAAGGCATCTTAACAGATTTCCCAAAGATCTGTTGACAACTTCTGTTTGACCATCGGTCTGTGGATGATATGCAGATGAAAATGATAAATTTGTGCCAAGTTTCTTCCAAAGAGTCCTCCAAAAATGACCCACAAATCTGCCATCTCTATCTGAAACAATATTCAGTGGTGGTCCATGAATTTGCACTATCTCCTTGAAAAATAAATCTGCAATGTATGATGCATCTTTGGTGGATTTACATGGTAAGAAATGTGACATTTTACTAAATCTATCCACAACAACAAAAATGCTATCATACCCCTTCTGAGTTCTTGGTAATCCCATAACAAAATCCATACTAATACTTTCCCATGGTCTTGAAGGAATAGGTAAGGGCTGATACAATCCTGCATTGGTACTTTTACCTTTACCTTTTTTACAAATGGTCCACTCTTCCACAAATTTCCTCACATCTTTTTGTAACTTTGGCCAAAAATAGTGTCTACGAACCAGCTCTAAAGTCTTATCCAATCCAAAATGACCAGATAATGCCCCACTATGTTTCTCCTGTATGATATTATCTCTCATTGAACACTTTGGGATGCAAAGTTGTCCTCCCTTGAACAATAATCCTTCTTGAACCAGAAAATCAGAATATTCACTATTGTACCTCTCATCCAGATTAATACATGCCTGATAAATGTCTTTGAAATCAGCATCATCAACATACATACCTTTCAGATTTGAAATGCCTGTAGTTTCCAACTGAATTTGTGACATAGTTAAAGTTCTCCTGCTCAATGTATCAGCAACCTTATTTGTTACTCCCTTCTTGTGCTTAATAGAAAATGTGAATGCTTGCAATGTCTCTACCCATTTCATATGCCTATGATTCAACTTCTCTTGACTGTTTATGAAACTAAGTGCCTGGTTATCTATGTATACAATGAATTCTTTGGGTAGCAAATAGTGTCTCCATTTCTTTAGGGATTGAACAAGGGCATACATTCCCAAATTGTATGATGAATATCTCTATTTGGCTTCATTGAGTTTCTCACTGAAAAAGGCTACAGGTCTATCTTCTTGACTAAGAACACCTCCTATATCTATGTTGCTTGCATCACATTCTATCTGAAAGACTTTATTGAAATCAAGAAATGCAAGGACTGGTTGTTGGGCCACTTTTTGCTTAAGAAGTTCAAATGCTTTATTGGCGTCTTCTGTCCAAACAAATTTACACTTTGGCCCTCCTTCTATGGTGTTCAAAATAGGTGCACAAATCAAACTGAGATTTCTGATAAACTTTCTATAGAAAGTGGCTAAACCATGAAAACTTCTAACTGCTGCAATAGTACTAGGAGTTGGCCATGAAAGAATTGCACTTACCTTATCTTGATCCATCTTGAGTGTTCCTTTTGAGATCACAAAGCCAAGGTACATTAGTTCCTCTCGCATAAAACTAGATTTCTCCATATTGATCATTAACTTTTCCCCTTGTAACCTTCTCAGCACCAAATCTATGTGTTTCAAATGTTCCTCTTTTATTTCGCTAAAAACCAAAATGTCATCTAGATACACTATCACAAACTTCCCTGTAAAATCCTTCAAAACTTCATTCATCAGCCTCATAAACATACTAGGAGTGTTAGACAATCTAAATGGCATTACCTTCCATTCATATAATCCCTCATTTGTTTTAAATTTTGTTTTCCATTCATCTCCTGGCGTAATTCTTATCTGATGATACCCACTTTTTAAATCAATCTTTGAAAAGTATCTTGCTTTCCCTAAACAATCCAATAAATCTTCTATTCTAGGCATTGGAAATCTGTACCTTATAGTGATCTTGTTTAGTGCTCTTGAATTAGTGCATAATCTCCATGTTCCTTCTTTCTTTGGTGCTAGAACTGTAGGTACTGCGCATGGGCTTAAAATTTTACCAATCAAACCAGCCTCGAGCAACTCTTCAATTTGTCTTGCCATTTCTTCATTTTGTTGTGGTGTTAGCTTATATGCCACTTTGTTGGGTAGTGTTGATCCTGGGATGAGATTAATATAATGACTGATTTCTCACATAGGTGGGAGACTTCTTGGTATTCCATCCGCCATAATTTCCTTGTACTTGTCTAGAATTGGCTCCACTTCTTCTGGCACCTTTTCTTTCCTCTTTTCTATCACTTCCACCTTCAAGTTTGAAGACTCCATCTCTGAATTTTCTTCCTCAATCTAATTTTCAGCATCATTCTATAATTTTTTTCTGAGTATAGGAACCAGTGCAAAGAGTGGACACTTCTTTCCTTTCACTTCTTTTAGAAATTCATTCTTACCCATCACCATAACTTTGGCTTCTGCGGCTTTTGATTCTTCTTGACTTGGCTCAACTAAAGGTATCAATTCAATGACCTTTCCATTTTTTGTAATGGTATACATATTCTTCACTCCATCGTAATGTGCCTTGAGATCATATTGCCATGGTCTACCAAAAAGTAAATGGCATGCATCCATATTAACAATATCAAACAATAATCTATCTTTATAGGCTCCAATCTGAAATTCCACCCAAGCTTGCTCTTCTACTATAGTCTGTTGTCCTTTATTTAACCAAGATACTTTGTAAGGATATGAGTGTTGTATTCTTGCTAGCTTTAACTTTTCCACCATTTCAAGAGACACAAAATTTTCTGTAGAACCAGAGTCTACCAATACCTTACAAACTTTTCCTCCAAATTTACAGGTAGTTCAGAAAATGGACTTCCTTTGTGGTGGTTCTTCTTTGATAGGCATTTTCAATAGTGTTCTTCTCATCATAAGTGCTTCCCCCTTTTTTGGATAACCATAACTTTTTGAATCTTCTTGTAAATCTGCTTCTTGTGCCAGGTGTATTCTCTTTTCGCCATGAGTACTAGAGCTTTCTTTTGCTGGACATTTGTGTGCCATATGACCTTCTTGATTACAATTGTAGCATCTTATTGGTCCATTTGTTCTTCCTGGTGATCTTCCTCTTAAATTTGGCCTTCTACCTCTGAAACTTCCTCTAAAATTATCAAACTTATTAAATTTGTCATGCATCTCCATTTGTGGCTGAAAATTTGGACTCCTTCCTCTAAATGTACATCTTCCTCTAAATGGCTACCTTCCTCTACCTCTGTTATTATTTTCTTGTCTCCTTTTGATTTTCTCTTCCACCTTTAAAGCCAGCTGATAGCACTTAGCTATGGTGTTTGGACTCAGCAACTGCAACTCTTCTTGTATGTTCATCCTCAAACCATTCAGGTATCTTGCTACCTTGATACTCTCAGTTTCTACAAATTTTGACCTTAGAATCAACTTCTAAAATTCTTTTGTATAAGTGCAGACATCCATATCCCTTTGTCTTAGATTCTGCCATTTTTGATGTAACTGTACTTCATAGTCTTCAGGGAGATACGTCTCTCTTATCAAATAGACCATCTTCTTCCACGAACAAATTTTCCTTTTATCCTCCTTTACCCTTTCTTCTTGTACAAAATTCCACCATGTAAGGGCTGCTCCCTTCATTCTGGACTTAGCCAATTTAACTTGCTATGATTCTGAAACTTTCTCACATTCAAAATGATTCTCTAAGGCTTCAATCCATTCCAACACTAATTCAGCATCCATCTTTCCTGTAAACATAGGTAACTCAACGAGTTTTCCTCCCAAAGCCTTTAAAGCTTTAAAAAATGGCTTCTCATTCTCAGATATTTCATCTTCCTCATCCTTGGGTACTTCTTCCTCCTCTTATACTTCTTCTTTCATTTCTTTCTTCTCAACCACAGTCTTCATGTGTTCCAACTTACTGGCTAATTCTGCTAATATCCCCTTCAATTCACTATTCTCTTTCTGGTAAAGTTCTTCTTGCTCCTCAACCTTCTTCGCTAACTCTGCATTGGTCACCATCTTGTTTGACCCTATTGAAGAATCTTGATCAGGGGCGTTCAACATATAACTCCACAACCTGTAACTCTCAAGCTCTGATACCAAAAATGATGCAGAGCCACACCTTGGAAAACTCAGGAGGAAAAACTCACTCAACTGAGTTGCATCAAGGGGCATCTACAATTATCCAGGATCGAACTCGAACCAAACTCAAGATTGGATTAAATAGAATATACAAATCTTCACGTTCTTCTACTTTCCTTTACAAACATAGTTTTAAAGGCTTTCCATCTCTTCATATTCTACTAAATAATAATAATAGTGATGCCAATCTATGTCTTCCATAATCATCTTTTTGAAAAGACTCACCACTCTTTATACAACAACTTGAGATATATTAAGATAACCAATTACATTCCATACTTTACCTCCACATGCACACCAAGATCTTTAACTGTGAATGTCCTTCCAAATCAACTTGTTAAGACTGGGACTTAAAGAAAATGTATTTGCAATTTGTTAAGAGAGACCAAGTTTCTCAAAGAAGGTGAGCCTGCATTTAGTTACATATCTTTTGTGATCCCAAGACCGAGTGTAGAGAGCTGAAAGAGTCTTCATCAAAACAATGACTCACAAAACGAGTTTTTTTTATGTGTATAAACCAGTTCCATTGCATTGAATACTTTTTTCTTTTTTTTTATAGGACAATGATTTTGCAAATAGACATAAAATGAAAGACTATTGGGACTCTTTCAGGAAAAATGTAGAAGAATAGCAAACTCAATAGAACGACTCCCAAACTAAGCTTTTAATCACCTTTTCCTCAATAATCTAAATCAGCCCTCTATGGTGTAAGCCAAAAATCTTAGAGGTTTGGAGAATTTTGAAAATAGACCACCAAAAAAGTTCAAACACGTTTTTCTTGAATACCAACAATCAATTCTACCATACTGTAAATCGATAGTTCAGAAAACTTGAAAAAAAAATTACATAACAGGATTATGTTAACTTGTAGAATCAAAATATCCTTTTCTTCAAGGTTTTCACTTGCAAAAGATGAAAAAAATGGAAAAACTCGCATACACAGTTGGGAAACCCAAAAATCCACACAAAAATAAAGAAACTTTCCCTCTCTCTATTCTCGAATCACACACTTACATCCAAAAACTGCAATATTTCCTCTCCATTCGAATTTTCCTTACATAAAATCTGCTCTCTCCATAAACTCGTTCATCCATATATTCTTTTCTAAAAATTGACCCCTAAAAAATAGACTTTCTTTCCTATATAAATCATATGAAACGTTTTCTTTTTATTCCATAGCCATTTTCTAAATCATGTATATTCCAAAAAACTGCCTACTACCTATGATTAGATTCTAAAAATCATTAAACACTCCAACTATGAATTAAAACAACTATTCTAATTTAAAATCCACACACCTAGTCCTAGGTGGCTATATCTGGAGAGCTCATCGAACTGCTACTCCAGGTATGCCACCACATGTAGGATGTTATTAAAAAAATTTAAATTTAAAACACACACAAAACATAAACATTACTTATCACATTTTCCGCTCTGCTACTGCAGCAAAATTAGATTGTGTGTGGACTTTAGGGACCTTAACCAAGCTTCCCTTAAAGATCACCATCCTCTCCCTTCTATGGAGCAGATTTTGTCCAAGGTTAGTGGCTCAAAGAAATTTTCATTTCTTGATGAATTTTTTAGCTACAATCAAGTACTAGTTAAAGAGTTTGATAGGTACAAGACTGCATTTACCACTAAATGGGGTACCTATGCTTACTATAAAATGCCATTTGGACTAACCAATGCAGGTACTACTTTTCAGAAGGCAATGGAGATGGCCTTCAAAAGATTGATTGACAAGTTTTTCTTAGTTTACCTTGATGATATCACTATGTATTCAAAGGATGTAGAAGATCATTTTGATCATCTAAGATAGGTATTCCTAAGATGCAGAGAGTTTGGCGTTTCCCTTAACCCAAGCAAGTGTGTCTTTGCTACTAACCAAGGAAAATTATGAGGACATATTGTATTTGAGGATGGCTTAACCATTGATCCAGAGAGGATAAAAGAAATACTTGCCCTTCCTCTTCCTAAACACAAGGAAGGGCTGCAAAGTTTCTTAGGTAGGATAAATTTTGTGAGAATATTTATCCCTAATCTTGCTACCATGGAGAAACCCCTTACAGCTATGCTCAAGAAAGGTTTGCTCTTTGCATGGACCAAGGAAGGGAAGGAAAGTTTTGAAGAGACCAAGACAGCCATAGCCTCAGCCCCTACTCTCATGAATCCAAATTTTGAGAAAGATTTCATCCTTTATACCCTAGGTGGTGAGTCAAGAATTTCTATTGTCCTGACTCAAAGAAAGGATAAAAGTGACAAGCAACCCATAGCTTTCTTTAGTGAAGGGCTTAAAGAATATGAAGATAAATATAGCTATGTAGAGAAGCAAGCCCTTGTAGTCATCAAAGCCTTAAAGAAATTTAGACACCTCCTATCTCATAATAAGATTCATTTGTTAGTACCCCATGCTAGTGTGAAGGATTTCCTTTTGAGCAAAGATATTAGTGAGAAAAGAGCTGGCTAGATTACTAAAGTGATGGAATATGATATTGACATTTAGATTACCAAGCTAGTAAGAGGGAGGGGGTTGTATAAATAGATGTTATCATCTCAAGAACCTGATGAGGAAGCTGCTATGATACTAACAGAGCAACAAGAGGTGAGAAATGGTGACCGAAGGAGTTGGATGGATGAGATGAAGAGTTTCTTATTAGGCAATGGATACCCTCAAAGATTAGATAGAACTAAAAGGAGACAGTATAGATTATAGTCAACTACTTATGTCATAGTTGATGGTATCCTTTTTAGAAAATATTTTAATGGAGCCCTATTAAGATGCCTTAATACAGACCAATCTGAAAGAATGATCAAAGAACTTCATGATCATCTTGATGGTGGTCACTTCTCAGCAAGGACAACTACAATAAAGAACATGAGGGTTGGTTATTACTAGCCATCTCTATTTCATAATTGTCATAAGTATGTGAGGAAGTGTGAAAAATGTGCCTTCTTCTCTAGCAAACAAAGACTTGCAACCCTTCCCCTTCATCCTATTCAAGTGGACCAACCTTTTTCCCAATGGGGATTGGATTTCATAGGCCCTATCAATCCTCCTTCTATTTCAAGTCACAAATGGATTTTGGCTACTACAGATTACTTCACCAGATGGATAGAGGTAGTTGCATTGAAAGATGCCACAGAATCTTCAATTTTTGAGTTCCTTGATGGAGTTGTGACCAAGTTTGGTACCCCTTAAACCATTATTTCAGATAATACAAAATCTTTTGTTGGAGCTCAGATTTGTGCATGGGTAGTGGATCATAATAACTACTTGAGTACATCGTCAAATTACTATCCTCAGTGTAATGGTTTGGTTGAGTCTTCCAACAAGAACCTGATCAGGATCATGAAAAGGGCAATAGAAGATAACCAGAGGTGTTGGCATAAGAAACTAAAGACTACACTATGGGCTAACAGAATAATGCCTAAAAGATCAATAGGGAATTCACCATTTGTGTTACTCTATGGCAGAGGAGCAAGGCTTCCAATTTTATTGGATTTCCCATCCCTAGAGCTAGCTCATCAACTAGAGTTGATTGAAGATGATGCCATGATAGTAAGAATGGCAGAGCTGATGGAGTTGGAAGAGAAGAGAAGCAAAGTCATGCAGACCCTAGAGAGACACCAGTAGCAGGT
The DNA here is from genome assembly GCA_028749045.1 of Cupressus sempervirens. Lineage (NCBI taxonomy): Eukaryota > Viridiplantae > Streptophyta > Pinopsida > Cupressales > Cupressaceae > Cupressus > Cupressus sempervirens. The sequence continues at coordinate 319,498,273 of CM053793.1, read as the reverse complement.
AAAAAGGAGTTTTGATAGGAAAGCTAAGGTCAAAATCTTCAGGGAGGGAGATTTGGTTCTGAAATGGGATGCAGATAGGGAAAAACCAAGAAGACACTCAAAGTTTGATACATTATGGAGTGGTCACTATCTGATTGTCAGTTGCAAGTAGGCCAATGCTTTATAGTTAAGCAGGCGTAGTGGTGAAATTTTTTCCCATCATAGTCAATGGGATCTATCTCAAGCCATGTTTTTGAGGGTTTGAGATTCCATGTACATAGTTAGTTTAGTTTCATTTCCAATTTGTCCCCTGCTTTTCTATGAAGTGCACGAGCACAAGATTGTCTCTATGAGATAGCCAATTTTCTCAAAGTTTTGAGGTTGCAGAAAGAAGGTTTTGGTCTCTAGTTCTAGTTGCAGAGACATGGGTTTCAAGGTTTTTCCTCTCAAGGGTAGGGTTAGGGTTTCACAGTATACACAAGATCCACATCTTTTTTACTTTTTAGCCCAATGGATTCTTTAGGCCACTAGTCTTATGCATAGCAGGCTAGCATCCCCTGTGAGTTGCCAGAAATGTTACATATTGTGCCCCCAGGCAAATTTTTTGAATTTTAAATTCTTGCCCACCCAATGGTCACTTCTTGATTTAATGTTATTTTAAATCATCCTAGGAATATCACAAAAATTAAATGGTTGAACCTTATGATATTTCTTTCTTATGCATTTTAATGTTTTTGCAGGCCTACAAGCCCCCATCGTTGGATCAATCTAAATCTACGATTGGTGCTATCTCACTATGGGAAGTTGTATGTTGTTTTTCCATAGTGATATAGCACATTTTGGCCACATGTCTGGTGGGTCCTCCTTTTCCTTACTATTTCACTGATGCTAGGTTTTGATAGATTCATGGTGGGCACTATGGCGCTATCAGAAAACCTATGTTCCTTGTCGTTAGTGGCATAGCATCCAGAGGAAAAGTAATACTACAATGACATCAAAAGGAAGATGGGTCCCAAGTATGCCCCGTCAGATATCAATGATGAAATTTTGTGCACGTTGGTAGTTGATCAATCTTTTCATTGGCTAAGGTATGACTATGTGGAATGTGGGTCCTGCTTCACTTGGCAGGTCACAAACAAAGATTTGTTAGACAGGTTGGCACGTGGCTAGTTTCTATTGGTTAGTATACTGATAGGTTAGATCCATCTTTCTTACCATCATATCAAGGAAGATCAATGGTTGACTCTATCTCACTATGGAAAGTTGCAAGGATATTAACCATAGCGACATAGTACCTTGACGACGTGTGACACAAATGATGTAATGGGCCTACCCTTCTCCAAAGAAATATTATGGCTCATCCTCGGTGGTAGTTATTAGGTGGGTCATAGTACGGTGGCAATATTTCATTGGTCCATTTAGCCAACTCAGTGTGCAATTGTACAAATTTGTTGAGCACCATAGATCTAAGGACATCAACGGTGAGTGCTATCTCGCTATGGAAAGCTACAAGGATGTCATCCATAGTGACATAGTTCCATTGTGCCACTTGGATCAATGGGGCTAGATCTCGAAAAGATGAGAACACCAGGTTGCCAAGTGGATTCATGGATCAAAATCTTTATGGACGCAAGCACAATATAATGAGGATCTTCCACGATCATTGATCTCGTGGAGATCAGTAGTGGGTGCTATCTCGCTATGGAAAGCTACAAGAATATTACGCATAGAAAAATAGCACCTCGATGACATGTGTCTCAGTGGGTCTGGTGGAGGTAGTAATGATTAGATGCACTGGCAGTTAATGTGACCATCATGTTCAGGGTTTGCAAGGTGGGGCAGTCAGTTAGAAAGGGGACGGTCAACTCGAGAAGACCTTGTGAGGTGGTAGAAAGGAAAGAGGTTATTGGTCCATGTAGCCTATTTCACTTATAGAGTTTGGTTGACTTGCTGACCCTGTTGATTCAGGTGCTCAAGAACGAAGAGAGTGAAGATTTTTTATACGATTTGATCTTCGTGATCAATGCCACCCACTCTAGAATGAATGTTGAATGCAAAAAAGCACTCCACCACCCCCAGTTGATCCATCTACCTGATCAAGACAATCAATGGTGCCGCCTCTATCTTCTCAAGGCCTTGTTTTAGTTAACAATCAGATTTTGTGGTACCTAAAGCTATACTTAGATAAGATTTCTTGAGATCCCCATGATTGTTCTTGGGAGAGCCTTGATGGCAGTGGTTGCAAGATAGTTTTGGAGGGAAAATCTCAGTTATGCCTTAACTATAAAAGCAATTTTTGCAAATTTTGTAGTGGTCGACCTTTCTCTATTTTCTTTGTCACTGCTCTATAGATTCTCAGTGTAAATTCCCCTATGCCTCTAAACTACATGATTTTCTATTTTATCTCCTTTAGCCATTGGTATGAAAGTGCAAGAACATTTTGTCTCTTACTAGTGTTTTGTAGAGATCTATGATCTACATGACTGTATCTCCTTGGCCTATGAATGATAATATAAGCGAATCTCTCCTTCCTTGTGTCATTCATCTTGCTCTTTTGATCTACATGTGATTATTAGATTAAAGAAAATCTAAATGTGTATATCCTTAGTTTCATTTTGGTTCAATAGTGCATATATGGGAAGAGATTGGTCTGAACACTCTATTTTGGTGCATCACCTCTTTGGATTAGATTAGGTAGATTCACTTTCATGCTCTCCTTCTCTCTTTTCCTCTCCAAGAGTAGTTAGGTGCATCCTGATAGTAAGAGGAAGCTAGCCTTCTCCGGAGACTCAACCTCATAGTTCAAGTCCCACAGCTTGGAGGTTGTTTCCATGTTTCACTAGGTTGTCCTCATGCATAGGCTTTGGACAAGCATGCAAACCTAAGTGACAATAGTTACTTACTTCTCATATTTCCTATGTACGTCACTTTCTTTGCTTTTTGGGTCTCCTAATCATGTTGTGCGGGTTTTCTATTGTTTTGGTGCATAAGGGGTCTAAGTAATCTATACATGGTTGGTATGTGTTCTAGCATCTTTTCAATAAGAATTAAGTGATTCATGTTTCACAATCCATTGTATTGCTTCAGCATTGCTTTTTTTACAGATTTTGATCTTTCGAGTTGATTTTTCCATTGAGTGAACTATATCGACTGTGTATTTGAAGGATGAAGCCATGATATTGATGAACAAGTTATGCATATGATTATGTCATGATGTAAAGGCCTAAAAATTTGTGGATTAAAGATATAATAAATCCCATTCAAATTTGTGGAGGTAAAATCAAGTGCTATGAGGGAACACAGTTCTATGGGTTTTCACGCAATCATGGAAACAATTTTTTTTGTTTTGTTTCTAAAGTTGTAATAACTTGAGCCTAATCCTAGTCTCAATGATCAAATAGTGTGAACATAATGTTGAATAAATCATATTGGGCTCATAATTATTAAGGGATTCTCAAAATCTAACCTTGTAGCCATCAGATTGTGATCAAAAGGTTAAGTAATGTTGATTTACTTCTTTCTCAAAAAAATTTCTCAGAAAAGGGTTTTCTGCCTTCACATGATACAAAAGTCCACTTCTCCAAAGGCTTTGAAAATAGAAAGTCAAGTTACTCTAAAATGTGAATATCCTTTATAAATTCTCAAATGATACTTCTAGAAAAGTTAGTGATGAAAATGTGAGCCCAACATAGGGAATACAAGTGTTATATGCCCAGTGTGAAAAGTGCAAGCATGAAGTGTGCAAGACATTTGGGGATCACTCCCCCTGCTGTGATCCTAAATTGAAGAAAATTGGTTTTCCAAAATCAATCTCTCTCTCTCTCTCTCTCTCTCTCTCTCTCTCTCTCTCTCTCTCTCTCTCTCGTGTATATCTTAACATTATCAATTATATCTGCATTCCAGATTCTGATGCGAAGTAAGGCACTTCTTGTAAAGCTAAATAATTTGTGTTGTTAAGTAATTCATTTTCCATCACTTTGATTTAAGTAAAGTAATAGAGTTTTTAGGAATTTAATATTTTACATGCAAATGAATAGAAAGTTTAAATAGCCATTACTCATTGAATTAAATGCAAATCATGTCATTATAATTTTTGGCCAAACTTATATTTGTTTGTGTGGCACCAATGTTCTAATTACTAGATCTATTTCATCATAATTGCTTGCAATTGATTTCTTCAAGTGTATTAAAAAAACTATTTATCAAAAAATATATCATGTGCAATCATAGAGAATGACAATTAGAGCTTTTGGTTATGATAAGTAAATAGGCCCAGAGAATGAACTAAAAGAGCTAACAAACACATCTTTCAAATTCTATGATTTGGGTGATTTTCATAGAAGACTCAATTCTACACCCATCTACCCAATCATAAAAAGGTTTAAAAAGAGTGGACTAGTTGAGGCACCTAGTTTCCTAATGATAGTTCATGCACTTGAGCTTATGAGGGAATGTATTGAGAGACACAACCCAAAAAAAAGGTAGATTTTTTTCCTGACCAATCTATCCTCATCTCAATCAACAAGGCATTGATACAGTCCACATTTAGCATTTCTACAAAGGAGTAGTATTGTGATGTTGATTTCAAATCTTCCATGTCTATGTTCAGTCAGAAGAAAAAAACTTAGATGGGAAGATATGCAAAGAACATGGTTCCAAACTACTCACTCAAAGAAGAGAAAAATGTCAAAGACCCTATTCAGCACAAATTTGAAAAGAGAGATAGTGGATATCTTCAGACACCTCCTCACACTAAAAGGAAAAGAGGAGAATTTTGAGTTCATCAAGCACCATTTCTTCCTAGTACAAGAAATATGTGCTAAGGATATGTAGGTCAACTCAGCATAGATCATCTGTGATAAGCTCACCTCAAGTTGAATTTGGCTAGAGGATTCAAGCAATTTTATATGTCCTCAAATCTGATCTATGCCTTGGAAACTTACCACTTGTGGCTTGGCTTCCCTAACATCTTGAACTATGATGAGCTCACCAAAGTATATGAAGTCTACCCACATTTGTAGTTGTAAAGAATTTTTGAGGAGTAAATGGCTATCAATGATGCTTGCACAATGAGGCTATGCTGAGAATTGCAAGGATGCCTTGGAAGGAGATTTTCAATAGAGGTAATTTTGGCAATAAGCCAATTTGGTTACTCATTCATCCATTTTTTGAGTTGCTTTATTTGTGAATAGGATCTTATGACAACTTTCCTAAGAGGTTAAAAAAGTATCTAGAAGACAAGATGGTTCTAATTGAACTATTTTTATAGATCCTTGAAGTGAACACCTTGTGTTCTAATATAAAGAAGATAGCTGAGATTCCTCTCCTTATAGTGGTTGGACCAAATGCATGTGCTTCCAAATCTAATGCTAGGAATTTGGTAAATATTTTTGAGAGAAAAATCAAATTGATAGACTATGAGGTACTTAGGCCTCAATATGATCAAGCCAACTTTGTACAGGATCACTTGAACTTGGGATATGCATACAAGCATGTTCAAAATATTGAAGACTTATGGTATGAGTGTCTCAATGAGTACCAAACTTGGGAGAGGCTTTGGTCATAACTAACAATTAATGAGATTAAATCTTATAATGATCCTATTGATGTTTCTAACCTTGTAGATGATGAAGCCTACATGCATCCCACATACTATGAGAAGATCAAAGGCACCCCAATTTTGTCTATTCCACCTATGGGTCCAATCATTGAAATTATTGAGGTTCTTATAGAGAGGATAATCAAAAGAATAAATAAATGGGTGGATCAGACCTGAGTGAGGAAGAAGAGGATTGGGAGCATTTCTTCCATGGGTGGAGTATCTACTGGAGCCACCTATTCAACCACAACAACAACAACCACTATAGATACTACATCAACATATCTAGGCCCATCATAGTCCATTGGTCAAGGTGGAGACCAACCTCTACAGAAGAATGTGCCAATCACTTCTACCTATGGAGATGGCTCTCTTTCAAACATCGATAAAGTTGGGGAGAAGGAGGATGACAAGGATAAAGGGAAAGAACAAGAAAAATTAGTGGTCAAGCCATATTCCCCTCTCCAAGTCATCAATTTGGATGGTGACATGAACCCCATGGATGCCTAGGAATAAGAGGCATCTCAAAAAGGGAATACCTTAGCCCTCTCAGTGACTACGGTCACTGCCTTCCTTGTTGCTTCTTAGAGAAAGAAAAATCCCTTAATTCTATGGAAGCTATTCGATCCCACTGCATTTTAGTCTACTGTCAATGTGCTCTCTACATAGTCATGGCTCAAAGAGACCATTGATAAGAAGAAAAGGAGATATGAGGAATCAACTCCATTGAAGGACTCGATCACACAAATCATGTCTTCTCATCCATCCAAGAAGAAGAAGAAGAAGACAATTGTTTCACTGGCTACAGTTTGAAAATTTTCCATATTCTAGTAGAGATAGCTAAGCCACAAAAGGAAGGCATATTGCATGAGATTTCCAAAGTTGACTTCCAAATCAAAGCAATGGATCTTGGCATCCCTATTCATGAATCCATGGTGAATATGTAGAAGTCCACCAATGAGAAAATTAAAGATAAGTTGGACGAGCTTAGGGAAGAGAAGAAAATATTGAAGACCTCAAATAAAAAATTGGTAAAGTACATAAGGTCTGCACTCAGGAGCAATTCATTGAATCAATTTGACTCGAATACAGAGGAGAACAAGAATCTACTCCTAAAACTATATCAAGAAAGGAAATTTAGGTACATTAACATTGGAAAGGAGTCACTATTTCACTAGAAATAGTCCTTGGATTTTTTTATAGAAAGTTCTATGAGGTTCACAAATGAGCTCAAGAATGGACATGACCTTATGCAAAAGGTCATTGGGAAGTTGTTTCAATACTTGAAGATATTGCACACAAAGTCATTTGTGTCCACTAATGGAAAGCTTGTGGATATTGAGAGAATAAAATCAAAGTTCTTGGTATTTTTTGATGAAGTCATTGACCCACTCAACTTCCAAGTGACCAAGATCTAGGAACTCTTAGTAGCAGATGCAATCATAAGGTTAAAATCAGAGAGGTTCATGTCAAGTGTTGTGAGAATAGAAGAATTGATAGAGATGCATCACTATTGGATGGTTTGAGCTGACAACATCATCATTTTAGATGTCAAAGAGTTGGACAAAGTAACTAAAGCCATGAAAGCTTATAGAGCCAAGGAAGTTACTTCTAAAAAGGCATGATATTCTAATTCTTTTCCAAACATTTTCCATTCTCCCTATTCTCTTTCCTAATTATAGCCTTTCCTAGCATTTTGTCAATCTCCGTAATGGATGATGATTCAAGCTTGTCCTATTTTTAGTCTTTTCTATTCAAAGATGCTCTATGAAGAAATCATCCAATGTAACTAGGTAGTTTGAGAAGGCCTATAAATGTAACTTTTTGAGAAGTTAATAAGATCAAAAAAATTACTTTTGGGCAAACCCCTATAGTTGGAACTACTACATGTGACTCTAAGTCCATTTATAGTTTTTTTGTTCATTTAATTTTAGTATAGTGTATGGAATAATGCACTAATGTTGAAAATTTAATGAATATAAATGAACTTGGTTTTGTTTCCCTCATTCAATAGATTTTATGTCTTACTTTCTTTAGCATAAGCATCTCTTTTTTCTCTTTTTTGTACACCATAGTTTGTGTGTTTAGTGTAGTTTTTTGCATAAAGAAGCTAAGAATTGGTGTGTGGAGTAGCTGAGGGATAGACAATCCAAGTATTTTCAAAACATCAGCTAATTGTATAATCTGGGAATTACCTATTTCAATATCTCTTCCTTTCTTCATGTTGTCATTTTTGGTAATGCATGTTTCTATTTCTTGTATTTAGGTTAGAATATATTTTATGTTGTGAGTTGTTCCATCCTTCAACTACCTAGGTTATTTAAAGTGTTGAGCAACTTGGTATTTGCATGTTCTTCTCTTTGGTTGAGAGCATGCCCCCAAAACCTGAAAAACATAATTCACTAAATATCTTTCATTCAAAAGGTAGTTGTATCTTTCAATTCAAGAATCCTTGATAGATCACTACATTGACCCATTCTTTTGTTAACTGCTTTGTTCTCCACAAGTCATTGGGTTGTTTAAGAGTCAAGGTATAAACTAAAAAGATAAGGAGACAAATTGTTAAACAAAAAATCTTATCTTCAACATGGTTTACATCTCCCAAGAAATCAACTAAGTCGAATTGATCTCACAATTTCCTTGAATTCATTCTTATACTATCACTTGGCAATCTCTAAATTCTAACACATAGTCATCATTGAAATACTCAGTCATTGTAAAGCTTTCTAGCTCAGCATCAACTATCTTTCTCGATCAATGCTAATGCTTTGTCAACACTAGATTTTCTCAGCACCAATAGTAGCTTGGTTGATACTAGCATTACTTACCTCTAATTGTATTTTATAATTCTACTCAGCTTGGCTTAGCTTTCTTAACATAAACAACCACTTTTCTTTATCAAAGTCTACCTAATCAAATGTCCTTTGTAACTTCCTTTTCATAACTCAACCTTTCCTCTAGGTGCTATTGTTATGAGAAACTTCTCAAATCCTCTTCATCAATCAAATATATATGACATTTATATTAGGTAGAAATATATCTTATCTATAGATTTGATATCAATAACAAAACAACAATTGTTCCAATTGTAAGTTTCCAACAATCTCCCTCTTTGGCACTAATGGCAACATATCAAACATCATAATACTAATTGTAGCTTAGTTACCATACACTCCAAAAGATATTTTTACTAATAGTCTAATTCTTCTTTTCTGAATTTCTCTCTTTGAATCTCTCTTATGAGTAACTACTTCCTCTTTTTGTAATCTCTCCTTCTATAAGCTTTTGAATTTTTCATTGTAGTAATTTCACTCTCTTAGTAATTTATCCCTCTTTGAAAATAATTCCAAAGACATGTAGCTATATCATCTTCAAAGTCTTCATACATCTGAATTACATAGATTTAGCATGTATGGATGACATTTGTCATCTATGTATGACTGATCTATTATGTTGCACTAAATTATCTACCTTAGGCACTTTCCAAAGTAGAGTTGTATTGCATCACTATGTAGGATTTTTTGATTAGTATATATGATGCAATTCACCTTGCCTACTTAAGTAGATTTGACTAGGGGAGTCACCCCTAGTTTACCTCTAAGATATTCATGAGCATCTTTGGGTAAGGTTTTTGTGAATATGTAAAAAAAAAAATATTCCTTGGTATTCACGTATAATTGTTAGAAACAGTAGTTCACAAAGATAACTTTGGGGGGGTGTGAGTGAATCCGTTATCCAACAATCAAAACATTTATCTTCATTAAACAAACTTAAACAATCAACCAAAGAAAAAAACAACCATACAAAGATGCACATAGACAATTACACCAAATATGTTGACTACGAAAACCCTTGATCAAAGGGAAAACCTCGGTAGGAATGATGTCGACAAGATGATGTACTAATATAAATATTCCATGTTAGAGGATGGACCCTATTAGGAGTCTAGTACAAAATTTAGTACAATGAGCCTCTATTAGGAGACTTTTAATCCTTGTTAGGAGATTCCAACCTTGTTAGAAGTTGTGCCAACCCTATTAGGAGTTGTGGTATAATGTATGCAAGAAGAGCCCACTACCCAAACATGCAATTTCAACTACAAGAAGAGCTCACTCCTCAAACAAGTAATTTATTGTTATCTTCTTCTTTCCTTTGTCCTATCCACCAGACTAATCACTATCAAACCTTTTAGACTAGGTCATGAACCTCAGTTCCAAATACCAAACCTTGGATCACTTAGAAAAACTTCGGCAATGAAGTTTCCTTCACTTCTACACTACTCTACTCAACTTCGCATTTTGCACTCTATGTTGCTTATCATCGATCATTCAATCATATATTCACACATCATCCATATAATCCCCTTTCATGATAAAGGAAAATATCCTCACTTTATATTGATTCCATAATACAATTCCTTGAGTCAGTTGTTAGTCCTTCTTAATTAATTGTTATAGGACCACATTAAGAACATGTTACACTTAGCGATAACCTTAATCTTCTACCTTGCAACTTAAATAAATTTCTATACATTCAATATTATGATGAGTGAGCTTAGCCACATCATCCTCAACATGTCTCCTTCATGTTTTCAACCTCAATCTTTAAGCTATCAACTTTGCTAAGAGATATAACAAGTTTACTAGAACATGCCTCTATAATCTCTATCTTAGAATAGACATCACCAAAACTTACATAAATTCTTCTAGACTTATCATTTATGCTTCTAATGTTAACTGCATCTACCAGATACTCAAAAGTATCTCCCATAACCTTGGGTGGTTATCATGCTCTATTAACCATCCATACCAATTTGATCTTTAAACTATTCTTCTATCAAATACTAGAAGACATCAATGACAAACTCAATCATGAATGTAATATATCATTAGTATTCATGCTTCAAGAAAATCTTCCAAAAATCTCTCCAATCTTCCAAAATCTTCTCCTTTGGCATTAATGGCAACATAGATGAAAAACATCTAGTTCCAAGAATACCAAAAAAAGACTGTCCATCTTCAAATCCTCTTTATCAATCATACTCCCCCATTGATATACCTTAATGTGATTTATACCAAACTATTATTACAAATTCATGCCAAACTTCTCCCTTAGTATATTATTTTTCATGCAATACTTATCCCCTATTGACATCAATGTCAAAGGTTTCTACAACCAACATCTCTGCATCAAACATAGCAACAACTTGCTAGTTCGAGTGTCAAAAGACACTATTCAAAACAACATCAATAAGAATCCTAGATGACTTTGTCCATCACAGATACTCCCCTATACAGGAAGCATCAATATCTAGCCCAAACAAAGAATGGTGCTCTATTACCCTAGACTAATGCACTCTTTCATCTTCTACTTTGATGTAGGAAGGGGCATGACCCCAAGCATACCTCATAAATACTCAAAATTCTCTTTGGGAAGAGGCTTAGTGAATATATCTACAATTTTCTCTTTAGTGCTCACATACTCCAATCTAATTTCCTTTTCTACAACTTTCTCTCAACATATAATACTTAATAGAAATGTGCTTAGTCCTTGAATTCAACACTAGATTCTTAGACATATTTACCATGCTTGTGTTATCAAAATGTAAAATAATAGGTTCACTAATTTCCATCCTTATATCCTTCAGCAATTGGTTCATTCAAATGAATTGATTGCAATTATTTATTACTGTAACATACTTTGCTTCTATTGTACTTTCAGATGTACAATCCTATTTCTTGCAAAACCAAGAAACTAATCTTCTTCCAAGAATGAAAGCTCCTCCACTAGTGCTCTTTCTATCATCCATACTACCTACCCAATCTACATCAATATAAGAACTTAGAGTAAAATAATTAGATCTATCATACCATAATCCAAACTCAGATGTTCCCTTTAGATATCTAAATATCCTTTTCATTGTTGCATAATGTGCTTCTTTGGGATTAGCTTGGAATCTTGTAACAATTCCAACTGCATTTTCTATATCCGATTTTGTGTGAGTTAGATATTGAAAACATCCAATCATAGATTTGTACTTCTTCTACTTAATAGTAGGTGTCTCATCCTTTGTAGATAACTTGTGTCCAATTACCAAGGCATTCCAATAGGTTTACATGTTTCCAAACCAAACCTTTTTTAATAAATCCTTCAAGTACTTAGTCTGAGAAATAAAGATTCCTTCTTTGTTCCATATAATTTACAATAGTAGGAAATATTTCATCTCTCCTATCATACTCATTTCAAATTCTTTCTTCATCTCTTCTACAAAATTCTTACTTTCTTCATCATTTCCTCCAAATATAATGTCATCAACAAATATTACCAAAATCATCAAACCATCATTGGTTTCTTTCCAATATAGATTACTATTTTCCATACCTTTGTTATATCCAAGCTTTATCAAATGCTTTTCCAACTTCACATACCAAGTTCTAGGTGCTTGCTTGAATCCATACAATGCTTTCCTTAGTCTACATACTATGTCCTTATCATTTGTCAAAGGACATCCTTCAGGCTTCTCAATATATACCTCTTTTTCAAGTTCTCTATTCACAAATGCTGACTTGACATCCATCTAATATAATTTGAATTTCTTCTATGTTGCATAGGCTAAGAATAATCTTACTACTTCTATTCTAGCCACTAGAGCATAAGTCTCCTCATAATCTATTCTTTCATGTTGTGAGTAACCTTTACATACCAATCTTTCTTTGTTTCTTACAACTTCTCCTTGCTCATTCATCTTGTTCCTGAATACTCATTTGGTTCTTATCACATTCTTGCCTATTAATCTTGGGACCAATTCCCATGTCTCATTCTTTTCTATTTTATCTAATTCCTCTTTCATATCTTTCTTCCAATAGTTATCTTTACATGCTTCATTTGCATTCTTAGGCTCAACTCAAGATATCAAACATAGTTCTTCAATCACTCTACTTCTTGTCATCACACCTTTGTCTTTGCTTTTGATGATTTGTTCAAATGGGTGATTCTTTATCATGTTACTTCCTAAAGTAGGAGTTCCTATCTCAACTCTTAGCTCCACTAAAGGTTCTGAGCTTTGTTCCTATCTTGGCTCTCCTTAATTTCACAAATCATTGTTAGTCTCAATAAATACCTCATCATTCCTTGGCTTAGTGTAAAAATCATCATCTAAATTGTAATCAACTATTCTCCCTTGTATTCTGAATTTCTCATCAATTCTCACATTTTCACTTTCCATAATAATTTTTTCTATTACTCGATCTTTATTAACTATAAGAATTTGCCTAAGGGAAAAATTCACCCAGGAACTAAGAACTCAAACACAAGCACACAGTAGACCAAAGAGAGAGAGAGAGAGAGAGAGAGAGAGAGTATGATCAGAATGACAATGTATTCAATATGCCATCATTAATGCAATGTGCAATGTAAAAATACACTAGGAGTGCCTATATAAAAAGGCCTCTAAGATACATCTAGAATGCCTTATAATCAGCACCATGATGTGTCATACAACCAAGCACATGTCAACATGATATGGGTTATCCTCCATTAAGCATGGAAGTAAGTGTGGTGATGAGAGGATAAACCTACAATGGTGTGACATGCAAATCAGTGTTGTAAACACCATGTGCTAAAATAGAGTTGCATACTCCTGTGTTTTCTACATGACAACTCAAAAAGGTGCACAAACTCCTAAGTGTCTCACAAATAAAAATAATAAAATAATGCAAAATAATAAACTAATGCATAAACCTAAGTAAACTTAAGTAAGTGTAATAAGTAAATACTTATTTACACCAACACCCCCCCTTAAGTGCAACTTAGGGGAATGTCCTTAAGCTTATGAACTAGGATTAAGATGCATAATGGGTCCTGGCTACTAGGCCATGTAGGTACCCATGTACATAATGAAGATGCAATCTTCCATAAAGTGGAGAAAGAGGGAAAAACTCATGGGAAAAACCCTCCCCCAAAAAGAGAGATAAATAAGGATGCATCGATGGATGGACTAATCAAGACCCCCCCATTATGACATACATCCAATATATACATGAAATGTCTCTTTTCTGATTTTGTATGATATTTCTAATCTTTAATCAGATCTTTAAGATCAAACAACTAATATCACAAAGATCCTTCAAATTTCTCAAGAAACCCCAAATCGGGTATGCCAAAAATGGTGCCAAAAGCTTTACAGCTTCACCTATTATTAATAAATCTGAAAATGGACATTTTTACAGATTTTTCAATAGCATAACAGCCTACAAAATGACATTTCCAGATCTATATAGCCTTTACACAACAGCTCACAAATGTAGGACAAAAACTATGCTCATCGGGCTCCCGAAATTAACACAAAAATGCCCGAAAACACCACAAAAACACTAATAAACTATCTCAAAAGTTTAATCACGTCCTAGTACATATATTCAGCTCTATTTTAATAGCTTAAATTCTGAAATACAACAGCAACCAAAACTGATATGAAATGCTCAACTGAAAACACCAAACTCATGCAAAAAACACACCCAAAAATCCACAAATCTACATTGTTCAGCACAAAGGCAAACTTTGTATGAGCATGCACATGGAATGGCTTCAAACTCCTATCCTTAGCCTTCGTGGAAATCTGCAAACTCCCATTCTTGGGTCTCCCTGAAAACCTACAAACTCCCGTTCTTGGGTCTCCTTCTCCACAGGTTTGGTAGCCTTTGAAGAATAACACGAATGAGCAAAAATCAAGTTCTCCTCCCTGCCCAGAATGCCTCCAAACCCCTTAAAAGAAGCCATAACTGTAACTCATGTCCAAGAGAGGTTAATGAAACATATTTTAATAATAATTTCATTTATTAGTCCAACAGTTTCCAAAGATTAATCCCCCTTTTTCCGAAACTTCACTTTCTTGGGCCTGTTTGTCTTAGCAAAGATTATTATTTTTTATTATTTGAAAAGGGGACATGACAATACATAAGAGAATAAGAGAAGGAAGAGAGATAGAATAGGCTTCCCCCCAAAAAGAAGAATGCCAACAAGTGAAAGCTAATCCAATGAAGAAGCTGGTCCATGAATGTAGCATGGTGTTCCTCCCCTTAGGAAGAAACAAAGGCAAAGATACAACCCTGAAGATGTGTGCTGGCCCTAAAACTTGCTCAAGTATCCCTATACTAATGATAATGTTCACCCCTTCCAACTGTGCTAAAAAGAATGAATGCAGATCTAACAAGGATGTCTGTTGAACCTGTTTCACTGAACCATCTGTCTCCTCAACTGACAAAGAGACCTCCACTAATTGCTATTCATAAGGATCCACAATCACGCCAACCTGTACAGATTGATCATGTAGAGAATGGATATGAGGGTTAGAGTGAGCCCTCACAACAACTATAGAAGGATCACCTTCATCAATGAAAAGATGTAAGTCCTCAAGTCTATCTCCCAAGCCAACTGAAGCTGAAGGTGGAAGATGAGATGTACCATGCTGTGATGGACCTTTCACTGTGGCAATGTAAGCATGTGGATTAGACTAATGTGACCTCTCACTACAATTGTCGATAGAACCCCATGTGTCTGAACCTATTGAAGCACTATCACTGGTGTGACTATCAGTTTCAACTATGTATGATGTGCAAAGAGGAGTAGAGGATAAGCTGGGAGAACTTTCCTCAAAGTATACATCCTTCTCCACAAAGATCTCGTGAGTCTCTAGATCCATAATTTTGTGAGCCTTTGCATTGTCTTCATAACTAATAAAGGTAAAAGGCCTAAGTGTTGGTGCCTTACAACTCCTAGAAGAAAGGTTTGCCCATGCTAGAAAACTGAAGACTATCAGATGACTCATAATTGGTCTTTTGCCACACCATGCCTCAAAAGGAGTCTTGTCATCTAAGGCTGGATGAGGAGACCTGTTAACTATGTGAGTAGCACTACTAATGGCTTCAACTTCAAGTGTAGGATTGAGAGACTTGGCCTTTATCATGAAACTTTCCATGGTCTTGAGAGTCCTAATCCTCATAGGTGCAACATCTTTCTTGTGCGGACTAAATGCTGGTGAGTTCTAAAGATCAATCCCCTCAATTTTGCAAAAGTTCTTATGTCTTCTATCTACATATCTGTTCTCATTGTCCACCCTTAATACTTTGATGGCTTTCCTTGATTTGTGTTCAACATGATTCATGAAGTCTTGAAGCTTATGAACCAATCCATTCTTATGATGAATGAAGAAGACCCAAGTGAATCTTGAAAAGTCATCAACAAATGTGAGTATGTAGCGGCCTTAGGTGACTGAAGTCACTACAAAGGGTTCTGCTAATACCATGTGAACTAGCTAAAGAACAACTAGAGCTCGAGAAGACTCCCCTTTATCATGCTTCTCCTTGAGATTCATATCCATAGAAAAAGATGAACATTCTCCCTTAGAAAAGTTGATATTAGGTAGACCTTTCACCATGTGTTTTGAGAAAAGTTGGTGAAGTGAGCGAAAGTCAAGGTGACCACACCGCTCCTGCCATAAGTTGATTTGTGAAGTAGAGTGAGTCAACAAGTCTTGGGAAGGACTCTTAGGAACAAAGTGGGAGAAGGAATATAGCCTCTTTTCATCATTGACTTTCCCTACTACTACCAATGAATCATCTCTGAGACTTCGCACCATCACTGAATCTGGAAGGAACTCAACCTTATGACCATCTCCAAAGTGAGTGATTTGGTAAACTGATAGGAGATTGGAGCTTAGATTTGGAATGTAGAGAACATATTTGAATTCCCCATTTTCAATTTCTACATGTCATTTCCCTTCAACTTCCATCTTAGTCTCATCTCCCATGAAGATGTGTGGTACCTTTGACTGCTTCAATGAAGAAAAGTCTTCCTTTGAAGAACCCATGTGGTAAGAGGCACCTGAGTCAAGTATCCATTCTTAAGAACTTGTGTTTTCCATAAGTTCTTGACCTTTACCTTTTAAAGAGGTTGGAGTTGAATCCTTGAAAGTACCTGGCACTTGAATCTTGTTCTTCTTGAGTAGGTTTTTTAACTCATCGATTATTTTTGTCTTGCAATGATGCTCGTCATGATTTGGCTTTTTGCAGTATGCACAAAAGAGTTTGTCCTTCTTTTCATTACTCCCCTTCTTGTTTGAAGAAGAACTGCCTTGTTGAGAGGAGGATTGTTGTGTCTCAGATTGTGTTTTCTGCTTCCACTACTTCTTGTTGTTATTTTTTCTTTCCCCCCTTGACTTGATTTGTGATCATCACTAGCCACCAAGGCTTTGGTCTTAGATGACTTGAGAAGTCCAAAATCCACCTAGTGAGATTCTTCAACAATCAACATGTCTGCAAATCATTCAAAGGAAGGCTTTTGGTAAGTAGGTCCCATGGTTAACCTGTGAGTATTAAAACTCAAAACAAAGTTGGCGTACTCAGAAGGTAGCTTCTTCAGGATGTGATGAATCAACCTATCATCCTTCATGGGATTTCCACATTCTTTAAGAAGTGCCCTATACTCATTGACTTTGATGATGTAATCCTGAATTGTGTCATAATTCTTAGGATCCAAGAGAAGTAGATCATCTTCAATCTAAAATCCCTTTTCTTCATTCACCTTACCATACAACTATTCAAGTTTATCCCAAGCTTCTTTAGATTCTAAACAATTTTTATTGTGAAAGAGAAGATTCCCATGTACACAACTCTTGATAACACCCAAAGCCTATTGGTCTTGTCTTTTCCAATCAATGAGTTCTTTAGCATTAGTAGGTTTGGTAATTGTACCATCAACATAAAGACTATATCCTTTTTCCATTAATCTACTCCATGCAATATCTTTCCATGTAGAATAGTTGCATAAAGTTAGAAGAGGACATTTAAAACCCATGATGTAGAAATGAAAGAGCACAAAATAGATACACAAAAAACACAATACACACCCCCCCTTTTCACTCAATCAAAAGACCCCCCCAAAAAAGATGATGTTGGCACTTTATAAGTAGTGCGTTTACAATGGGCCACTTGTCAAAAATGAACAAAGTGGACTTTCTAATTTTAATTTTACAACTTCCTTATAAGGTTGAAATCTGTCACTTAAGCACTGTAGCTTAGTTTTACAATAATTCTGAAAAAGAATCAAAGCTTTACAATGCCAAAGAAGGCCTAATTCTAAAAGTGAGAAATTTGTCTACACAACCCTAGAATCTAAATTAAGATATGGAGAGTAGACAAAAAAATATGCACTTTCAAAAAAATAGAACCTAAAAAAGTGACCAGATGTGCCTGTATGGAGCTTCTAAAGTTGCAAAATGCAAGATTATGTAGGTACAATCACCAAAAAATGCAATTTTTGCAAAATTTGTGCACCAAAACTAGAAAAAAACACCACCACTAGAAAATTCAAAAAACTTTACCTAATTTCAAAAAAAATTGGACCTGAATCGGAGTCCTGATGTCTGAGATATGGGCTCACAAAGTCAGGTTGCCAAACTAAAAAGCAATCTAGAGAGGGGTATGGAGGAAAAATTGCAATTATAAATTTGATGGACAAATGGCCATCAATGCATTTGTAAAACACCTGGGAATGATGGTCAAATAGTCATCAATTTTAACCTCAAGAAAAGATGACATCAACAAAAAAGACAGTCCTTAGGTGATGTGTCAACTGATTGGATGATTTTGTACTATACAAAAATGGACATGTGTCAATATTCCATACTGATGATGTGGCACTTTAGGCCAGGTTCCACAAGTGACATGGTAGTCCTGCTAAGTGTCAATTGTCGTATCAAATCTACCTGAGTGGCAGTGTCTGCCGTCGACGAAAATGACGTCAAAATATTCACTATGCAGGCGGAAAAACATAGGAGTTCAAAAATATGTTGTGAAACACTCATCAAAATGTCCAAACATTGTCGTGAAATGTAACATGAGCCAGAGATCCACCAGTCACACCAAAAATGCATGCATATGCTGGAACTTCTTGTTTGGTCACCCCAAAATCTAACACAGGCGAGAGGTTTTAATGACTCACCAGAGATTGATCTGTGATGCCAAAAAGTCTAAAATGTAAATTGTGACTACCAGAGTCTCAAAAGGATGTCATTGGGATGCTACAGGTTGTCAGGTTAGTGGGAAAGTAAATCCCACATTTACCATGCACAAGGTCTACAGACTCTTTAAAAGAAAAGGGTTGAGATGTTCAAAACAAATATGGAGGACTATCAGGGGTGAGGCAAGGCCATGCTGGGCCAATAGGGAAATATGTCATTGCCAAATTTGGCAGAAATTTGTCAGAACTTTGTGTGGTAGGATTTTCTGAGGATGCCCACGGATTAAAAGATAACTCCTCCTATAACCAAATAAACCCTCCAAAAATGACAGATTTGGGCACCCCAAATTTGCTAAAAAAAATTCTCTGAATTTCTGCAAATAATTTGATAGAAAATAAATAGAGAGAAATGATAAATTGTAGATCTAAAATTAATCAATTAAATTTGCAAAAAATATGACCATACCCATACTGCAAATCAGGGCCTCTAGGTTCTGATTTGCAAAAACAATTGCCTCGCGATCAAATTTGGGCCAAGGTAGGAGAATTTATAGTCAATTTTCACCAATTCAGCTTTTTGAATGGAATGGCAAGGTCAGATCTAACTCTAGACACTCCTGATTTCTACAACACTCTAAATTTAGGCTGAGGTGATGAAGCAAGCGTGGTCTCGAATGGCTATGTGATGAGAAAGTCTCCAAGTTGCTCTAATACCATGTAAGAATTTGCCTAAGGGAAAAATTCACCCAGGAACTAAGAACTCAAACACAAGCACATAGTAGACCAAAGAGAGAGAGAGAGAGAGTATGATTAGAATGACAATGTATTCAATATTCCATCATTAATGCAATGTGCAATGTAAAAGTACACTAGGAGTGCCTGTATATAAAGGCCTCTGAGATACATCTATAATGCCTCGTAATTAGCACCATGTTGTGTCATACAACCAAGCACATGTCCACCAGATATGGGTTATCCTCCATTAAGCATGGAAGTAAGTGTGGTGATGAGAGGATAAGCCTACAAGGGTGTGACATGCAAATTAGTGTTGTAGACACCATGTGTTAAAATAGAGTTGTGTACTCTTGTGTTGTCTACATGACAACTCAAAAAGGTGCACAAACTCCTAAGTGTCTCACAAATAAAAATAATTAAATAATGCAAAATAATAAACTAATGCATAAACTTAAGTAAACTTAAGTAAGTGTAATAAGTAAATACTTATTTACACCAAAATTAACAAATCTAGACTCATTAACATATTCTTTCAAGGATCTTTTCATATTTTCTCTAAATTCTTCAACTTTATTAGAGAGTAGACTCTTTCTAGCATTTCTCAATCTCTTAGGAAATTTAATTGAAAAATGACCAAACTCTTTACATGTCTAACAAACAAATTTTTTCATACCTTTAGGTTCTCTCTTTATAAGTAGATCAATACCTTCCTTTATCTTTATGTCATCTTCTATTCTAGATCTATCTTCACTTGTGCTACTATTCCATTATATACAATAGAAGGATTATGGATTTGTAAACTCAATACTTTTCTCTTTACACAAATCTAATAACTAACCGAGAATTTCCATTACTTGGGTGTCAAAATTTCTTTTGCTAGATGTACGACTATCTTCTCTGAATATGTTCACCATGGATCTCCCAAAGCTATTAAACTTTTTTCTTCAAGGACCTAATGGTCTAATACCAATTGTTAGAAACAATATTCTACCAATACAATTGAGAGGGGTGGGGTGAATTAGTTATCCAATAATTAAAACATTTAACTTCAATAAACAAACTTAACCAATCAACCAAAGTAAATAGCAACCATACAAAGATGCACATAGACAATTACACTAGATATATTGACTACAGAAACCCTTGATTAGAGGGAAAACCCCAATGGGAATGATGCCCACAAGATGATGTACTAATATAAATATTCCTTGTTAGAGAATGGACCCTATTAGGAGTCTATTACAACATTTAGTACAATGAGTCCTTATTAGGAGACTTTGAATCCCTATTAGGAGATTCCAACCCTATTAATAGTTGTGCTAACCCTATTAGAAGTTGTTGTGTAATGTATGCAAGAAGAGCCCACTACCCAAACATGCAATTTCAACTACAAGAAGAGCTCACTACTCAAACAAGTAATTTATTTTTATCTTCTTATTTCCTTTATCTTATCAACTAGACCAATCATTGGTAGACCTTGTAGGCTAGGTCAAAAACATTGGATCCAAATACCAAACCTCGAATCACTTAGCAAAACCTTGGCAATGGATTTTTCTTCACTTTTATACTGCTCTGCTCAACTTTTCATTCCACACTCTCTGTTTCTTATCATCAATCATTCAATCATATATTCACACATCATTCATATAATCTCATTTCATGATAAAGGAAAATGTCTTCCTTTTATATTGAGTCCATAAAACAATTTCTTGAGTCTGCTATTCATCCTTCTAAATTAATTATTATAAGACCATATTAAGAACACATTACACTTAGTGATAATCTTAATCTTTTGCATTACAACTTGAATAACTTCCTATATGCACAATATTATGATGAAAAAGATTAGCCATGTCATACTCAACATGTATCCTTCATGTCCTCAACCTTGATCCTCAAGATATCAACTCTGCTAAGAGATATAAAAAGTTTACTAGAACATGCCTCTATAAACTCTATCTCAAAATAGACACCACAAAAACTTCCATAACTTCTTCTAGACTTATCCTCTCTACTTGTGATGTTATCTACATATACTAGATACCTCGAGTGGTTATCATGCTCAAATCACCATCTATACCAACTTGATCTTTTTTTTGTTCTTCTATCAACTACCAAAAGACATCAAACATGTTATGTTAACATCAATGAAAAAATCAGTCATGAACGTAACATATCATCAGTATTCATGCTTCCAACCAATCTTCCAACAATTCTAGCTCCACTTCTTTGTCTTGAACTAATTCCCTCAATTAGTGATACTTGATAGTAATGTTCTTTGTTTTAGTGTGCATCACTTGATTCTTTGAAATGTTTATTGCACTTGTGTTATCACAATAAAAAGCCACTAGATATGTGATTTCTTCTTTCATACCTTTCTATAACTATTTGATCCATAAAGTATTTGAATAGTTTACTGCACCATAGAGGGCTTTGTTTAGTTTGCATACCATGTTCTTTTTTGGACCTACAAATCCTTCAAGTTTTTCAATCTATACATCTTTTTCCAATATACCATTTAAAAATGAAAATTTGACATCCATTTGATATACCTTGAAATTTTTGTAGGTTGAGTATGCAATCAGAGTTCTAAACCCTTCAAGTATTTCCACTACAGAAAAAGTTTATTCATAATCAACTCCTTCTTAAGCATAACCCTTGCATACCAGTCTTTCCTTGTTTCTTGTTAATTCTCCATTCTCATTGATCTTGTTCCTAAAAACTCACTTTTTCCCAATGAAATATTTGTCTTTAGGTCTTGGCATTAAGGTCCAAGTATTGTTCTTCTCAATCTGGTCAATTTCTTTATTCATTGTCTAGATCCAATCTTCATTTTATAAAGCATCCTTTATTGACTTGGGTTCAAACTCATAAAGTAATCATGTATTATCTTTGAGTCTTCTTCTTTTCATAACACTTGATTCAACATCACCAATGATTTGTTTTGGTTTATGATGTCTTCTCACATATTCTGCTAGCATGTGCAATTTCCTTCTCTGATCTTCTATAGGTTAATCTTGGAAATTAATCTCAAGTTCATTTTCTCTTCCTTTCTTTGGTTCTATTTCAAGTTCTAAATGTTCATAATCTTCTATTTTATGGTTGGCATTTCCTACCTAAGACTTGACATATTCAGTCTATTGCTTGACACTCACTCTTTGTTGTTCAACAATTTGTATTTGGATCCCATTATTTTATGTCTGATGGGAACTTGCAGCTTGACTTGTATGTTCACATTGAGTGTTAGGAGCATCATCATCGACACAGATGAATGTATTGTAGTCTTTAGGTTCTTCATTACATGAAGTGTCACCTTTTCCTACAAACTTGTCAACTCTCACATTTGCACTTTCCACAAATTTGCTAGTGTTATAATTTAAACACTTATAAGATTTTCTTTTAGTAGAATAACCTAGGAATATGCCTTCATCACTTTTTTCAGCAAGGTTTCCATTCCTATTATCTTTTAGTATATAGCATCTACTACCAATGATTTTGAAATATTTAACATTAGGAGCATAACCCTACCATACTTCAAAAGGTGTAGCATTTGTACCTTTCCTTACTTGTACTATATTCTAGGTATAAACTATAGTACTATATTGCTTCTCTCCAATATTTGTGTGATATATTATTCTCCATTATTGATATATTTCTCCTTTCAACTATTCCATTCTGAGCAGGGGTCCTTGGTGTTGACATATTTCTTTTGATTCCTCTGTCATTGCCGAAAGTATTGGACTCATATGAAATAAATTCACCACCTCTGTCAGATCTTAGTAGTATATATTTTTCTCTTAAAACTAGACTTTGTCATCTTTTTGAATTGACATTGTTTACAAATAGCATCACTAAGCTTCTTTAGTATAGGAAAACCTCTTACTTTGTTCATCTTATTAATATTTACCAAATTGTCAAAGTTCACATGACATAATCTTTTGTGCCATAACCAAACATCTTCTTGTTGTGTAAACAAACATGTCTCATTTGATAGGTTTTTATAGAATAAGTTACCTCTTCTCATCCCATCAGTCCCAATTAGATTACCATCACCATCATTTGTCTTAGCCATTCTATTGTGAAATTCAACTTTGTAACCCAATCTTTTTAGTTGTGAAACACTCAAAAAATCATAGTTAAGTCCTTCAACCTAGTAAGCATTGTCACATGTTATCTTCTTAGTTAGTTGAATAGTATCTTTACCTTTTATCTTGTTAGTCAGTTCAAATTTATCTTTATTACTAGTCATATAATTGGAACATCCACTATGAATTATCCATCTATCACTTTTTTTCACATAAGAAATTAATGCAGTTTGCTCATCTTCATTAGAATCTTCTTTCATAGCAACATAGAAAAATTCATCATTATCACTGTTAAATTCATTATCAATCCTTTCTTCAGAAATATAACAAGATTTCTTACCTTTTTCATCCATTCTTCCCTTGTATTCTTTGTCATCTCTTCTTCCTTGATACTTTCTTTCCTTCCTTTCATCCTTATAATCTCTATCAAGACATCTGGTAGCAATATGACCAAATCAGTTGCATGAAAAAAGAATGATAAGTACTTTACCTTTGTATTTACCTCTTCCTCTTCCAAACCTTTTTGCATTGAGGGATTCAAGTTCATCAATCTCATCATCAAAACTATCACTTTCCCTCTTTACATGATTTCCTTTCTTATTACTTAGAACTAGTTGTGTCTTGAAAGCAAATTCAATAGTAGCAAGTGTGTAGTTATCAAAGTTGGAAATCTCAAAAGTAACAAGTCTAAAAATTACACCCTCTAGGGTCAAATTGTAACCTAGTGTACATCTCAATTCTTGGATTGCAGAGACTCTAATGCAATAGATAGGGAGTAGAGTCATCAATACCTTACTTATTACTATTTCATCTTTTATTTCTCCATTTACACCTTTAATAGCATTAACAACCTCTTTAACTCTTGTGTAGTATTGTAATATGTTCTCACCTTCCATCATTCTTATTTCGTCAAATTTACCTCTCAATATTTTTGATTTTTCTCTTAGAACATTTTCATCACCTCCATATATAGTCTTCAATTGATCCAGAATCTTCTTTTCACTATCATAGTCTTTTAGGTCATCAAACTTGACATAGCTTAGGGTTGAGGCAATCTCCAACATTGCTTAGTTGTGTTCTAGCTTCTATTTCAGTTGTTCAATAGTCAAAGGAGTATTTGTTAGCTTTACTTATTCATTGTCTTGATAATTGACAACAACATCACTAATATTGGATATGTGCAACTTCATCAAGGTGTGCCATGCAAGAAATTTCTCCTTGTTCAACTTGGGAACATTTGTCTTAGTAGTCATGATCTTTAGCTTTAAGTAGCTTCAAAATTTTCTTTGTAAGCACTAATCTTTGATAAAATTTGTTAGAAATGTTTAAAATAACTGAGAGGGGGGTTGAATCAGCTACTCAAGGTCAATATGTACCACTTGAACAATTGAACAATAAACACTTCACTATTCTAGTTATCTTATTATTGCTTGGTCTATACTATAAAACTTTCATAAACATAACTTGCATTGCATAATGAAAAACATTATCAAATGTAAACACACATAAAAAATTCATCACACTTTTTCCAATAGGATTTTATGTGGAAATCCAATTTTGGAAAAACTACTAGCGACATGTCACTCTTTTTCACTCTTTAAAAGTGAGCTCTATTAAGATCTCACCCTACTAAGGGTTACAAAATAGATTGTTAAATTTTACCTAGTTAGAGGATTTAATCACCCTATTAGGAGTGGCCTTATAAGAGGACTTTGGTAGGTTCAAATCTCTATTTGGTCCTTATGTTGGTTTACTAATAAGCCTTCCATTGACATCTCTAAGCTTCATTTTGTTAGACACCCTTCAAGTAATCAATCCACTCTTCTCATCAACACTTAAGCCTTTTGATCTAATGTACTTATCAATAACAATATCAAATCTACAAGATTTCTCCTTTAGCTTTTCATTCACTCACACTCTTGTGCATCTTTGATCAACCTCACTTTGTATGTCTCTCTTCAAATACAACCTTCACACATGCACACTCACATGCACCAAAAACACACATGTGTACACACACACATTGATTGTTTGACTCTCTATCTCTTTAAATAGGTAATTTTTGATTTACCTTTTTCTAAATCCACCTTAGATCTTAGGGTTTTCGATCAGGCTAAACTTGATTCACTGTATCTATCCATCTTCTTGATATTCTTCTAGAAACTTCACTAGAATTTGTCTTTTAGGTCTTTAGCTAATATTCTCCTTGAATCTAATGATCCAACTCATCAATCTCATCTTCAACATATTTTACATCTCCCAAGAAATCAACTAAGTCAACTTGATCTCATGATTTCCTTGAATTCATTCTTATAATGTCACTTGACAATCACTAAATCTGGCACTTAGTCATCATTAAAATACTCAATCATTGTAAAGGTTTCTTTCTCAACATCAACTCACTCACTCAATCAATGCTAATTCTTAGTCAACCCTATATTTTATCAGCACTAATTGTAGCTTTGTTGACACTAGCATTACTTGGCATTAACTATATTTTATACTTATGCTCGGCTTGGCTTAGCTTTCTTGACAAAAATAAACACTTTTCTTTATCAAAGTCTATCTAATCAAATGTCCATCATAACTTCTATTTCATAACTCAACCTTTCCTCTAGGCATTATTGTTATGAGAAACTTCTCAAATCATCTTCATCAATCAAATAGATATGGCATTTAGATTAGATAGAAATATATCTTATCAATAGATTTATCATTAATGACAAAACAACAAATGTTCCAATTGTAAGTTTCCAACAAAGAGTGGTCCAACTTCCCTTGTAGATCTCTTGTTCAATCCTTGAAGATCCTTTTATCTTTTTTCTCTAATTTGGATTTTCATATGAACACCCTTGAGTCACCTATCACTCTTTCTTTCTCCTTGTTGTCTCAGATAACCTAACCATTGTTTGGCTCTACTACTCTACAACTATCGTCATCTCTTCTCACTCCTCAAAAATAAAAACAATATTCATTCACATTGTTCTAATCCTTATTTTCTTCATTGTACATAAACTAGGTGCCAAATCCATATTCAAAATTTGAATAGAATATATGGGTTGGTCAAAAAACATATGTGGCTACCTACAAGTAGGTACCTAGACTGATAGGCATACCAGTCTACCTAGATTCCCATGGAATAGATTTTGACCATTTTACTTTATGAACACTCTAACATGGAATCTTGTCACGTCCGTCTCTTTAGCTTTATGTTATGCCACATCAATTTTGATTCATCATACTTATTAACCAAATGCATTTGTTTGTTACACGTTTATGCCTATTTCACTCATCATAGTTTTTCAACTTGACTAGAATACTAGAAGACTCTATCGATGGTCATTCTAACTTTGATTCTTCTACCACTCTCTAATGGAAGTTGTAAATCAATGACAACAATAAGTGTTTGATGCAAGGTATTGTCCATCTGTTGATCCCTAAGTCATGTCATCTATTAGTGTCAAAGATTTAGTCATTCATAAGGTAGGGTTGTTTAGTCAACACTATGATCAATCCATCCTATATAGGTCGAGGTAAGTATTGTGGACTTGTGCATATCTCAAGTTATGTGTCAAGTAGTAGTTACTGCCAAGAATGTTAGAGGCTTCTAATTACCCTAGTGATTGTCAAAATTATTAGGGATAGTAGTTGATGCTGAGTGATATAGAGGAAGAGGTATTCACTATATTCCAAGCATAATTAAGGCTAAGAGACTATAGGATAAAACACTTTATGTCAAGTGTCTATATCGTGTTCGTGCCAAGTAATACAGTTTCACATATTTGTTTGGAATGGAACTAAATCTTATGTAAAATATTTTTATTCAAATGGAAGTATGTTTTAAAGATCGAGGAGGTAATCAAGGAGGTGACTACAAATCAGATGGAAGATCATTAAACCCTATGTGAGGCAATCCACCAATAAAAAAATTACAAGGACTAAGAAGAAAAAGAAATGAATCTAGATTGTTGATTTGGATCTAGAAGATTCTCCCAAATAGCTATTTAAGGAGATTTTTATGACCTAGTTTGTGTATGAGTGTGTATGGATGAAGATTTTGGTTACATGCAAAGTTTTGGAGGTGAATTAGGGTGTTAAGGACAATAGTATTGGAAATATAAGAGGAGTAATTGAGAGGGAGGCGTGAATCAATTACCACTAAAATAAATCCCAAATCCCTTAGATGTCAATACAAAAAAAAACTCTACTAAAATTGTTGTTACTTAGTTAACACACATGCACTCAATTACTATAATATCAACTATTACTCGACAAATACTAAACATGTAGATTTTAAGATATTAACTATGATTAAACTTAATTAATTTAGTTTCATACATATAAAATAAATATCATGAACACAAGTGACATCAAGATTTAATGTGGAAACCAAATTTGGGAAAAATCACCAATTGCAACTAGTTACTATTTTTCGCTCTTTTGAATTGAGCCATGTTAGGAGACAACCCTATTAAAGGTTATAAAACACACTTTTATGTGTGACCCTATTAGAGGATTTAATCACCCTATTAGGAGTGTCCTTGTTAGAGGTATTTCAACACTTCAATCTAAAAATGCCACCTTGTTAGAGGATTTGGAAAATAGTTGTTAAGCTAACTCTATTAAGAGATTTGATACACTACTAAAATGGTTAGGGAGTAATAATGATATGACCTGATTTCTAATGCAACTATATTTCTAATTTTAGATCTCAATTCTAGCTTGAATATTTGATCCTTTCTTATCTAATTAATCTTTTCCACCCAACAAGGATATTCTACTTATCCTACCAATTTGCTTCCCCTCAGCATCTTCTTATCTTCCACACACACACTCACACATTCAATCCTCAACTTGACCTTAAAATTATATCATATACATTATCAAGTCAGCTTGAATACAACTTAAAATAATTAATATTCATCTCTTTAGCTAGCTAGAACCAACAAACAAATCTATTAAATTCAATATGCCAAAAAAAGAAAATCCTTTTTTAGCAAACCCTATTTGGTAGGCTCTAACACTAGAATGATTTTCCTATGTTAACCAAGTGAACTCAGTTAACATTTGCATCTTTGCAAACTTCCTTTAGTAACCAAGTGAACTTGGTTAACACTGGTTTCATCCAACTTTCCTTTACTAACCGAGTGATCTTGGTTAAAAATCAACTTTTGTGAACTTCTCTTTGACCCTTGAGTGAACTCAATAGACATTGTCTTCTAAACGTGGAAAAAATTGGAATGCTTGAAAAACATAGGTAACTATCTTCATCACCCAAGTGAGCTTGACATACATTGATTGGTAAAGATATGATATTTTTTGTAACATCAAAGACAATATACAATGGATCAATTTTTTTCAACAAATAGATACCAAGAAGTGCTATGAACAATTTCAAGTAGAGACAAAGAGGATCAATCAAAGTAAGGTAATAGTGTATTGCATAGAGGACATCTGATATCAGCATTATAAGTGCATATCAAAGGATTAGGTACTAAAAATTCTAATAGGTGTTTTAGGGTTTAAATCTCTAAACAAAGTAGCTTTAATATGCTTTTCTAAATCTCCTAATAGATTACTTAATTAGTTGTGATGTAAAAACCCTTTAACCAAGGTAGAACCTATTATTACTTTTATCCTTTTATAGGGAAAACCCCTCATATGATAGATCATCAAAAGTGATCAAACATTGTAGCCTTAGGAGGCACACTTTATTAGTTCAATAGTGAACATTTTGTGGGTGTCTTCCATATCATGATTTTACCTTCACCTTGGAGTATTTTTGCATTACCAAATCTGTGTGTTAATGTGTTATATATTTATGAGTTTTCATTCATGTATTTAAAATGTAGATATGATATTATGTTGATGTGAACGATTACATTGATCCAAGGTTAATGTTCAAATGAGTATTTATGTGGTGATATCAAATATGTTTCATGTTTCAAGTGTGAAAAGGTTTATAGATCTTGATTCACAAACTGCACCCCACCACCACCCCCCCCCCCACCAACCCACCCCTCCCTATCAATATCTCACTTTCCTTGTTACATTTCCAACAATTGGTATTAGAGTTGTGTGCTCTTGGCAGAAGTCTAACCACTTCAGAGTTAAAGATCTTGAAGATGGAAACCTACAAATTGGGAAAGACCATTAAGAAATCAAAAGATTGATGTTTAGCTTGTATTTGGATAAGTCAAGGCTAAAAAGGAAACATTAATGAAATCCTAAAAGAGAAGGAAAGATAGATAGGGCCATACAGAGAAATGTTACAAAAAATATTGAAGGAGAACAAAGAGAGAAGGATCAAAATAATCAAGTAGAGAAATCTACTACTGATGAGGAAAGGCCATAAGCCTTAGGACCTCATATTGAGACCTATTTCAATAATTTGAACTTATAAAGGATTTTTTAAGCTCATTTCAACTCATAAGGTTAATGACAATTTACAAAGAAAATTATTTAGGTGATTGTAGAGAAGTTGCTAAAGAGTGAAGCGTGTATTGTCAAATTTATCACAAGTAAGTTGTACACAGTTTTATTTTGACCAAGTTTTGAAGTTATTTTCATTTTAAAACCCTAGACTATAAAGGTGGCATTTACTACATCTACTAGAAAGAAGGAGACATTCAAGGATAGCAATTCTCAAATTGTTTGAAATGAGGTGTGTCCTCTACCAAAGTTCAAGGAATACCCAAATATCAAATTGATTTGAGGTTCTTCAAGGGTATTATTAGTGATTCCACCAAGGGTGATCATAGTTCATGATGTTAGGTCATGCTGCATGTGTAAAATCAGATAAAGATAGGTTATTTTGAGCTAAGGAGTGCATATGATAAGCTTTGTGACAATGGCAAATTGAGTGACAAGCATAAGATAGTGAATGAGAAAGAGTTGACTCTTTCCCTAGATTTTCTAAAGTTTTTAAGAGTAGAGTGGATCAAGTTTGTGTTAATCCACATTAGTGAGATGAAACTATGGTTAGAGTATGGACCATTGAAGATCACAAAGTCCATTTTTCATCATGTGACTGGATACCTTGTTTTGAATCGAGTAAATACTATTTGATGTCAAGGAAGTGATGTAATTGAAAACAACATGAAGCTGAAATAGAATAGAAGATCTAAAGATCAAGTTTTCTATTTGAGTCATTGTGCACAAGTTTTATCAGTTGAGTTGGTTAAACAATGTGTCATGTGTATTTGTTGATATGGGTTACAAATTGGTTAAGAAAGACCATAGCTATGATTTGGTTGAGCTACAACTTATCTAATTGGTAGAGAACCTAGGAGAAACAAGAAAGGTGAAGAATATCTCATGTAAGTTTGGTTCTCTCATTGTCTATATTTTATTTTATGTAAAAAATTCATTCCTCACAATTGGATATGTGGTATGGGATAAAAAGAAGCTATTTAATGAGTAGAAAAATAAGTTTATTAGTCAATTAGGTGATCATTTTGAAACAGTTATGGACAAATATTTTGAGAACTTTAAGAAAAAGATGAAGAATAGGTTCAATATCCCTAAGTTGATAGCTAATCAATACTATGATGATATATTCTTCTTAGTGGACATATATTACAGTTATGCTCAACCTATCATTCCAAGAGTTGCATGGTTAAGACCTCTTCATTATGAGATAAACATTGATGAAGTTTTAGTAGCCATATAGTATTATTGGCCAAGGAGATGGAAAATAATCTAGAGCCTTTTGGTACTTATGAGATAACTAAAATCAAGATGATGATGCAAACCAAGGTTCCTAAGATGGATAGAAAAAGAAATAAGATAATAGAAATCCTAGAAGGTACATTTGGTAAGGCACCATAGCAGACCATAGAAGGGAAAGGAGAAGACCTCAGCAATGAAGAAGAATATGAAGCTAATGATGGAGAAGGGCATGAAGGTAAAGGTAAATAGTTAGTTTTTGTTGAGACCAAGGAAAACAAGAATAAATAGGTTGTTGTTGTTAAAAATAAAGTAAAGAAAAGTTTGAATAAGGTGGCTACCAAGTCCAAAACTAAACCAAAAAAGGATCAAAAGACAAAGATCGAAGGAAGCTATTCCCATAGCTACCGAGCCATTAAGGAAAGGAGTTGTGAAAATCACCAAGCCTACACTAGCACTAAGTGCAACAAAGAAAAATATAACATATGAAGAGACTAGCCAAAAAAATTAGTGAATAAATTAATATGAAGGATCATGGTGAAGAAAGATGAAGAAGAAGAGATGAAGAAGAAGTTGAAAGGACCAATTCGGGTGACTTGAATCAATTTAAAGTTATAGTGCATAAAAAACAATAAAAAATTGATGAGTGATGTGACAATCTTAGAAATATTGTAGGGTTATTAGGTTTTTATTCTTATGCAGGAGCATCTAGATGTATAAGGGCAATCTAGTGTCACCCAAAAAAAATGTACTTAGACTTACTTTCTGCTTCATGTCTTTACATTTTTGGATACCCATTTGGGTCAAATAAAGCTTCCAACTCTCACAGTTCCACTATCAGTGTGTTCTCCTGAAAAAATAGGAGCATGCAATTTGGCCATCATTTTGGTGACCTAGAAGGTGTGAATTGGCCAGATGAATATAATTGTGATTTAGAGCATTCTAGAAAAAGAATCAGGTCAAAAGGCCCCACGGTTTGAAAGTTATTGCAGTTTTTCGAGTTCTGGAGACCTCCTAAGAATGCTTCGAAGTCAGGTTAGGGGCATTAAATGACCTCAATAAGGGTCAAAAAATGGGGGACGAGAAAATTTGGTCCATAGGGCTATAGAGCGCTTCAAGAGCTTTCTGAAAATGTTAATGGTTCATCAATCAGAGCTACGGTTCAAAAGTTATGCCTCCCGAAAGTTTGGTTACCATTTCTGGATTCTTCTAGATTTGCACCGACTTCTAACGCAGCTTCTAGAACCTTCTATTTTGTCGGTGGATGCCTACTAGCACTTTCTAGAATTTACTCCTAGTCCTTAACCCTCCAGGGTCTATTTAAGGAGATTTTTGGCATTTTAAAAGGCAGTTCAGAGTAGAGTTTGAGAGGAGGTACTGAAAGGAAAAATTATCTCCAGATTTATGCTATTGTAAGCCCTTAGGGCATGTTCTAAAGTTTATTTTCTCAGTACTATTTGTAATAGCTTATTTTCTCAGTTAATATAATTTTCCCTTTCTGTTGTGTCCATTTTGTTCTTGGGTTGTGTCCCCATCAAGTGGTATCAGAGCTTGTTTTCCTGAGTGTGTAGACAGAGTGCCGACTATGAGGCAGTTTGCACCAGGACTGTGTGGTTGTGGGTTTGAGTTAAGAAGATGCCTCCACGAAGAGAGCATGGTGGAAGGGCCAGAGCTATTAATCCTGAGGAGGTTAGAGCCCTCCAAAGGCAGGTGTAGGCATTGCAAGAGGAGCTTCATAGAGGAGCAAATGTTGCCGCAGGTGACAATAGTGAGGATGACAATGAAGAAGAAGTAATGGGACCAGAAGAGGAATTTGATGGGGAAGTTCTAAATCCTATAGGGGAAAGGATTTTTAGGGCCATTACTAAGTTTGGGAAAAGACCTACAATTGAAGTGGGTGTATTTTCAAGAAATCTGAAACTAGATGAGTTGATCGATTGGATCAATGAACTGGAAGAATACTTTGAGTATGAGGATATCAGGGATGCAGATAGGGTTAAGTTTGAAAAGGCCAAACTAAAAGGCCATGCCAAAATCTAGTGGCAAGAGGTTCAATTGGAAAGAAACAGAAGAGGAAAGGAGAAGATCACAAGATGGGATCGCATGGTGGACAAATTGAAGAAGTAGTTCATTCCTGTGGACTACGAGCTTGATTTGTTTAAGAAGATGTATGGGTTAAAGCAAGCAAGAAGATCAGTCCAAGAATATATAGAGGAGTTTTACCAACTCTTGATTAGAGCAGGGCATGCAAAAGAAAATAAGGAGAAGGTTGCTCGTTATATCAATGGGTTACGACCTAGCATCCAAGAGGAATTAAGTCTGGTAAGAATCACTAGCGTTGAAGAGGCATACCAGTTTTCCCTACGAGTTGAAGAGAAGTTGAATAAAAGGTTTGAAGGAAGACAAAGAGGGTGCAGTCAAGGAGGAAGGGGAAGCAGTAGATCATCTGGAGGCCACAATGAAACCCAAAAGAAAAATGAAGATGTGGGTACTAGCAAGAACTAGAGGAATGAGGGTTTTAACTGCTCCCATGATGAAGACTTTGGAAATCAAAGAGGAAGAGGTAGAGGATGTGGACAAGGAAGAGGCTTCTGTGGTACCTATTTCCATTGCAATGAAGAAGGTCATCATGCCTTTGAATGCCCTCAACAACAAGGAAGGACAAATAGGAGAGCTGAGGGCCAAGCTAGGGTTGCTCATGTGGATGAGGATGCACAATCATCACATTCAGAGGATGCAGAAAGAGGAGAGACCTTCGTAAATGAAAGAGTCCTACTAAGTGGTGAGATTGAACCAGGACAACGAAGGAGTTTGTTCTGTACTAGATGCAAGTATGA
This sequence comes from Cupressus sempervirens, assembly GCA_028749045.1. Classification (NCBI taxonomy): domain Eukaryota; kingdom Viridiplantae; phylum Streptophyta; class Pinopsida; order Cupressales; family Cupressaceae; genus Cupressus; species Cupressus sempervirens. The sequence goes on along the minus strand of CM053793.1, from coordinate 319,464,353 downwards.
GGATAAATGTTGTGACATGATCATTGATGGTGGTAGCACTGATAACTTGGTATTAGAAGAGATGGTCTCTAAGCTGAAGCTCAAGAGGGAGAAAGATCCCCGGCCCTATCGGATTGCTTGGGTAAAAGATGATCATAAGGTCCTGGTAAGTGAACAATGTTTAGTAAAATTCAAAATTGGGAGTTACCATGATGAAGTTCTCTGTGATGTTATTTTGATGGATGTTTTCCATCTATTGTTGGGTAGACCATAGCAGTTTGATAGACATGCAATGCATGATGGACATGAAAACACATACTCTCTCACAAAGGATGGAGTTCGCCATAAATTGAAGCCCATGAAAAAGGAAGATGAAAAGGTATGTAGCAGTGCTAGGATTTGTCTTGTTGATGGAAGGAAGTTTTTAGATGGCATGAAACATCAACATATGTGCTATGCTTTGATTCCTACGAAAAATAAAGAAGGTAGTAGTGAAATACCATTTGAAGTTTCAGATTTACTAGGGGAGTTTGGAGATATTATCTCTGATAATGTTCCAGATGGATTGCCACCAGTAAGGCAAATCAGTCATTAGATAGATCTAATTCTAGGAGCTAGTTTTCCTAACAAGGCTGCTCACAGGATGACTCCTACTAAAATAGAGGAGCTAAATAGACAGGTTCAGGAGTTTTTGAGGAAGGGCTTGATTAGAGAGAGCCTGAGTCCATGTGCAGTACTTGCAGTACTCGCACCAAAGAAGGATGGAGTGTAGTGCACCAATATTATAGTCAAAGGAACCAGCAAATATAAATATATTTTTCTTTTTCAATGAAAGCATTTTTATTTTATTTTATTTGTTTATATTTATTTTCCTTGATCTACAATATTGATGTACATTACTACAATACATTTAACTAACTTCACTAACCACTTTAGTTCCTTCCAACCAGAACATTATTTGAAATTCTAACAAAATGTCTTTATAACCAAATGTATCAATTTCAAATGGAGACGCACATTTTCTCTTAGAATCATTTTAGAAACAAAAACATAACAACTTTACTCATTTCTATATACTATAAGATAGTGCATTATATATATAAATTTCTTAAATCACTGAATGTAGCAACATATCAACAAGTACAGTCCACTTATACAATTTTCCAGCTTACAAGCTGTCATAAAACACAATATTGGGAGTTACCCAAGGGTGACTCTCCCTAATACAATAAGAATTCACTTGGAAGTATGTTTTTGGCTACAAATGAAAATAAGACAACATCCTTCTTCTCTTCAAGTCTTCAATCCATAGATCACAACCTGTAGTACAACACACACAAACAAGCCCATGGTACTCTCCTCCCAACCTTAGGCCTTTTAAAGGCCACCCCCGAGGAGGGAGAACCTTGACTAGGTGGACATACATTGCTAACAACCATTTACAACACAATGCTCACATTACAAAACTGTTCACACATTTTACAGTTGACAAATAAAACCACAAAAATTTCCAACCAAGGTAGACCACTTAGGATCACATGTAGATCCATCTCAAGGGGTAAGGGTGGAAAATGAATGTTGGGGAGACTCCACCTGCAACTATGCCTTCATTAGGCTTTACATTTTATACACATGCCTTCACAAGGCAACCCAACACCACATACATGCCCTCACATGGCATCTTTACAATACTTATAACTCCAGCAAGGTGGCATATGGGGCCCATAACACCCATATGGCATCCCTCTCCTACACTAGGAGAGACTCTCACCCAACACATTCCCTATGCACCCATTACTCTCACAAGGCTCTCTTTCCCTCCCAAGAGATGAGACTCACCTTGTCACACCCAAAATAGGAAACTGCAACAAGAACACATGAATTCACAACACAAAGTAAATCACAATACACACATACACCAAAACTGAAACATGATCCCTCAACCTTACACAACACAACATTACAACACACCATATTACAACTACATTATAGAAAACTCACATGCATAACACAATAAAAATAATATACTTGACAACAAGCTTTCATGGCAAGGGTACATAAGGTTACCAACCTGGTTTCCAAGAAAATTTGGGCTCCCTCTCTTTTTACCAGCAATCCTCCTCCTAAGCTATCTTCTTCCCCTTGTTTTTCCCTTTTCCAAAATTTTACCCCACTTAGATTCTTTTTCCAAAAATTCTCCCCCCAAGAACTCTCCAACCAACTCTCTCTAAAGAATATTTTCTTTTGATGCTTAAGTTTCCAAATTCGGCCAACTTGGGAATCCACAATTTTTGGGTGCTCTTTTCAATTCCTAGGGAAGCTTATAATACTTAAAAATGCCCCTACCCCCTAGGTATATCATATGGGCTTTAAAATAAGACCTCAAACTACCCCTAGGGATGGTGTAAACCTCCTAGAAATTCACAAAAGTTGTGCATTCGACCTAGCATGGAAAGAATCCCTCTTGGACCCATAAATACACCTAGGGAAAAGAAATCCTACCAAACCACTCCTTGGTTCACTCAACCACCTACCATCCCACTAAGCATGCTACAAAAGAGAACATGTGTCAAGTGACACCACAATACACACAACACACTTGGCAAGCCATCAAGAAAAACAAATTTACTTTTATAGAATCACAATAATACACACAAATTGGTTTTACAAATAAAATACAAGGGTAAAAAGGTTATACCCTCCTTAGGGTTAACCTTGGTTTTTCCAAACACCTAGCAAGGTTCTCCATAAATCCATGGGCTTCTTTCCTGCACACTTATTGCAAATATCAGTAGTCCAAGAATAAGGTGATAAAATGATAATGTAAATATAAATCACATAGATTCTATCATCAACGAATAACATAACTAATATGAAATATGTATTTCCATTCATATCACATTACACACTTCACATTTGTAGCAATTCTCTAATCTAGATAGTAAAACATTATGATCATTTATTCTTACAGAAAATTATGGAATTAATCTACCTTAAGAAATGCATCAAATATAATATAAGTATACAATTCTAGTTTATTCAAATGATACATGAATTCTTAATGTTACTCTAAATATGCTAAGACATGATAATCTAGCACCATATGGAGACCACAATTCAAAAATCAAACATTCACTTGAGTATAACATAAGCTTTAATCATGACATATGGATCATCAAGAAGGTAAGTAAGCATATCTGAATAACATCATAAAAACTACTTAGAATATTAGTGTCCTAGTAACATCATAAGGAATCATCATATAGCCTAATGATATAGGTATCAATGTCCCAATAACATAACATGAAATCAAATAGTCTAAGGATCAAAATATCAATGTCCATAGTGGGTAATAATGTGTCATCTAGAGTCTAACTATCAAAGTCCAAAAGAAACAAAATGTCAATAGTGCTATGATGGTCGGGGCGGGACATGGCATCCTCCCCCTCTAGGCATGAACTTCCTCCTGGAGTTCATCAAATATATAGGGGTAGTCATGTCTCATCTGCATCGTGTCCTCCCATGTGGCTATGACCTCATCATAGCAATCCCATTGGACCTTAACCTGGTCCACTTCTCTGCCTCGAAGTTGAAGGGTCCTGAGGGCCAATATGCGAATGGGCTCTAGGGACAGCTGGCCATCTGGTGCTACCTGCATAGAACCCCAATCTATAACATGAGATGCATCATAAATATACTTCCTCAAGGAAGAGACATGAAAAACATCATGGATGCGTGATAGGCTAGGTGGCAAGGCTAAGCGATAAGCAACTGGTCCTATCCTCTCCAAAATCTCAAATGGCCCAACAAATCAAGGAGCAAGCTTAGAGCCCTTTCCAAAATGGATTGGACTCTTGTGCGGACGCACTCTCAAAAATACTCTATCTCCCACCATAAAGGCTCGATCTTTCCTATGGGCATTAGCATACTTCTTCTATCGGTCTTGAGCTTCCTTGAGATGTTGCCTAATCAACAAGACTTGCTGCTCCATCTCCTTGACAATCTGTGGTCCAATTGTTACCCTGTCCTCAATCCTATCCCAAATTAATGGTGTCTTGCAAGGTCTGCCATATAGGGCCTGATAAGGTGGCATGCCCAAAGAAGAATGGTGTCCATTATTATAGGCAAACTCTACTAGATGCAAATACTCCTCCCATTTAACTTGATTATCCATCACATACATGCGCAACATGTCCTCTTATACCTGGTTAACTCTCTCAGTCTGCCCATCTATCTGATGGTGGTATGTTGTGCTCAAGTTAAGCTTAGTCCCTAGGGCTCCCTGTAACTCTCTCCAAAAGGAGGAGGTAAATATAGAGTCTGTATCAAAAATAATCTTGCTAGGAATGCCATGGAGTCTCACAATGTCTCGCATGAATACTTGTGCTACCGTAGGAGCAGTGAAAGTGGTACGTATAGGTGAGAAGTGGGCCATCTTGGTCAATGTGTCAACTGTCACCATGATGGCATCGTGACAATGAGAAGACATAGGAAGACCCACAACAAAATCTATAGAAATAACATCCCACTTCCACTCTGGAATCTCATGAGGATAAAGTAACCCACCAGGATGTCCATGTTCTGCCTTAACTCTTTGGCACTCTAGGCATCTAGCAACTATCCCTGCAATATGCATCCTCATGCTGGGCCAATGAAAGAGTCGTCTCAAGTCTGCATGCAACTTCCTAACCCCTGGATGTGCTGCATAAGGTGCCCTATGAGCCTCAAGAACAATAAAATCATGCAATCCTCCAGTAGAAGGTACATAAATGCACCCTCGGTGATGTAGAAGTCCATCAGACTCTAACACATAGTTGGAGAACTTCCCCTGAAGAGGCCTCTGAGATCTAATCATCTGACACACATCCCTATAAAAATCATCCTCTGGTAAGTGTTGCATTATTCTCCCCCTCAAATATGTGCTGGTGACCATGGATGACAACTCATGGCATCTCCGACTTAAGGAATTTGCAACCACATTCTCCTTCCCCTTGATGTAGTGTACATCAAAGTCATACTCACATAAAAACTCCATCCATCTTCTTTGCCGAGCATTAAGGTTCGGTTGAGAGAAAACATACTGAAGGCTATGATGATCTGAGTGGAGTTCAAAATGGTGTCCCAAAAGGAAATGGCGCCATCTAACCAAGGCATGCACTACTACTACGAGCTCAAGATCATGGGTAGGATAATTGAGTTCATGAGTCTTAAGTTTCCTAGACTCATAGGCTATAACTCGCCCATTCTGCATGAGTACTGCCCCTAACCCATCCAATGATGCATCAGTACACACTACAAAGTCTGTAGAGGGATTAGGTACTACAAGAATAGGAGCACTAGTGAGGGCCTTCTTCAACTCTTGAAAAGATCTCTCACATTTTTTTGTCCACTCAAATTTCTTCCCTTTTCTCTGGAGAGAAGTAATAGGATCTGCTATCCTTGAGAAACCCTCCACAAAATGCCTGTAGTAACCAGCCAACCCCATAAAGCTCCCGACTTCTATAACTATCGTTGGTGCTGGCCAGTCTATAATGGCTCTAATCTTTGATGGGTCAATTGAGATCCCATCACCTGATATCACATGACCTAGGTAGCTAATCTCTGTGCAGAAGAAAGAACACTTCGGCAAATTGGCGTATAATTGATTATCTCTCAAGCATTGAAGGACTTGTCTCAAATTTTCTTCATGCTCCTGTTCATTTCGTGAATAGACCAATATATCATCCACGAATATCACCACAAATCTATCCAAGAATGTACAAAATGCTCCATTCATAAGGCTCATGAATACAGATGGGGCATTAGTGAGACCGAAAGGAACCACTGTAAACTCATAATGCCCATATCTCGTACGAAAAGCAGTCTTATGGATGTCACTCTCCACAATCCTCAACTGGTGATATCCTAACTTTAGATCAATCTTTGAAAACACTCGAGCACCTTGAAGCTGGTCAAATAAGTCATCAATTCTAGGAAGTGGATAACGATTCTTAATGGTTAGCTTGTTAAGCTGGCGATAGTCTATGCACAACCTCAAGAATCCATCCTTCTTCTTGACAAAGACAACTGGTGCTCCCCATGGTGAGACACTAGGATGAATGTGCCCCTTCTCCAAGAGTTCTTCTAGCTGAATTTTGAGCTAATTGAGCTCATTAGTAGTCATCCTATATGGAGCTCTAGATACTGGTTGGGCCCCTGGAACAAAATCAATATGGAAATCCACTGTCCTGGGTGGAGGCATACCTGGTAATTTAGAAGGAAATACATCTCTAAACTCTTGTAACACTGGGTAATCCTCGAGACATGGCCCATTCTCCTCTCCCTCAAGATCATTAATGGTAATAGCATATAATTGACACCCTTTTCTCATACATCGCTTAAGCTGCATAGTGGAGATCATGCGAAGGGACACAGGTCTCTGAACACCTGAAATCACTATAGGTGTACCATGATCATCATTACACTCCACCTCCTTCTTGCTACAATCTACCTTGGCATGGTGAGCACATAGCCAATCCATACCGAGGACTACATCATATGATCCTAAGGGGGTGATACGTAGATCTGCACAAGTAGTGATATCCCCAATTTGAATAGGACAATTCCTGACCATGGATCTAACCAATACCTTAGCACCTGAGGCTAACTCTACATCCCAGCTAACATCTTGCTTAACTGCCACCTGCCTACAATGCTCCACAACTAAGGGTGATACAAAAGAATCAGTAGCTCCTGGATCAAACAATATAGATATACTACTACCACCAATAATACCTGTAGCCTCTATCATGGTAGCCTGATGCTCAGCCTGTCTATCATCTATTGCTACAAATACCCTATGAGAACGTCCCATGTCACCCACTATTGGTTTGGATGCAGCTACCCTCTGTCTATGTGGACAATCCCTAGCAATGTGACCCATGCCACCACAAGAATAACAAGGTTCACGAGTCTGAGTCTGTAATCCTGTAGATCGAGGCTGCTAGTGTCCCCATGTTTGAGTAGATCCACTAAAACCACCTCTAGTGGGTTGCTGAGTCCATGCTGGAGGTGTATGAGAAGCTTGTGATCTATGATCCTGACGAGAACCCTATGCCTGCCTCTGCTTGGGCTTATTGCCCTGGTATCCCTGTGGAGGCTTCTGCCTCTGATCCTGCTGTGACTGGGGGCCTCTAAAACATCCTGAAGAGTGTTGCTGATTTCCCTTCCACTGTGACCTAGGTGGAAAGGGGGTAGTACCCCGACGCTGAGATCTATCATGAGTATCCTGAGCCTTATTGCGTATATCCTCTGCAATAAGAGCCCTCTCCACTATAGCTCTAAAGCCTACTAGTGCTGCCATGCGAACCTGTCCTACAATCGAGGGATTAAGACCTCTAATGAAATGAATAATCTAGAGCTTCTCATCTCTCATATAGTCAACATAAGGGAGGAGCTCTAAAAACTTATTCTCATACTGTGTTACTGTCAATCCCCTCTGCTGTAAGTCATGGAACTCATCAATCTTTCGCTGCCTGTAATGCTCTGATAAATATCTCTCTCTGAACCTTTGTAGGAAGGTATCCCAAGTGAGAGTGTCCATATCAATATCCCCCATAGCCTTCTCCTCATCCCACCATTTGGAGGCTGGTCCTCGCAAAAGGTGTATAGCAAAATGGGCCCTTACATTACTCCCAAAAGGACGCAATCCATAACATCTCTCCAAACATAACAAGAAGGATTCTGCCTCTGAACCATCTATGGGCCCATGAAAAGGGGGTGGCTGAAGACGAAGCAATTCTTTAATCTCATCTCCTATATCTCAGGGTGCTCTCGATATAGGTCAAAGTTCTACCCCTGCTGGAGACTAGGGTCTGTGGACAGACTCCCCCTCAAGGTCAGCATGACTCCCAATACGACTAGGTGGAGGACTCCTTGTCCTCTCTCTAATAATAGTCCTATGCTCCTCTGACATTTCCTGACTAGGGTGAGCTACTGTTGCAGGCAACCTCTGTTGTACTACACCAATAAGATTCTGGATAGCATCTAGAATGTCCTGGTTGGGGTTCTGGGGCTGTTCCCCTTGTCCAATCTCTATCTCTGGCCCAACCCTAGCTTCTTGTGCCATACTAGCACCATGCTCTACACTGGCATCCTGCTCTACCTGTGCATCTCATGCATGTCTACCACCTCGTCCACACCTGCGGGCATTACGAGTGACCACTGGCATCCTACAAAAAGAGAGAGTTTAAGAGTCAGGGTCAAGAAGCTTTAAAGTTCATTATTGGAGTCTCAAACAACTAAGACAAGGTAATTCCTCTTTTTTTTTTCTTTTTTTTTTGTGAGGAATCATGGCCAAAGTCAACTTAGGGTGGGTGTCCTGCCACCATAGATGCTTAGCCAACGTCCCACATTGGTTAGATATATTAAAGTGTTATCTTCCATTGCATATGCATATATGTATATTTATTTATTTATTCATTATTTTTAATTATTATTATTTTTAAAAATATTTTGTTATTATTATTATTTTTTAAAATATTTTTTAAAATTTATTATTATTATTATTATATTAAATTATCATTAATAGGTAACTTCATGGACATGAAATTATAACAACACTTATTCATGATTACTAACACATTACCACTTAGTTGCTTCATTATCACAAACTTATTTAAATAATTATCTCTTAAGTAGTTTCAATAAAAAATAAAACTCATGTGGGCAAATAAAATAAGTGCATTTTAAATTTGTGTAAAAGAGAAAGATGGCATGGTGGGAGTGAGATTTGAACACATGACCTCTTGAATTCCACCTTTTCCACCCACCCCACTAACCAACTTTCCCTCTTTTACTTCATGTTTTAAAATAGAAAACATTTTAATAAGGGGGATCCCATTTGAATTTGGGTCAAAGAGTCAACTTATGATCAATTTGAAATTCATTTCTTTATCTTTCTCTTCCAACCCTAACCCTAATTCGAAATTAGGGCTATGAAAAAGTATAAAAGTTATTTTTCCCTCTTTCTTATGTTATTTTTCATGTTTCTTCCATAGGGTTTCAAACCCTTATGCATTTCTTTGTTTTTTTTCCCTCTTGTTATTGTGTGTATGTTTCTATTTTTTGTTTGTTTTTGTTTTGTACAGGTACTTGAATGCTATTGGAGATGGAAGCAAGCTTCCATGGAGGATAAATGATGTGTATATGTTTATCTTTGATATACACACACATATCCTTGTGTGGATATATGTTTGAGATGGATAGAGCTCAATATTTGTAGAGGGATCCATGTTCAGCCATGCATGAGTTCTCTGATATATCCTATGGCATTATTATACCCATAATTTGTTGCAGGTTTTTTTTTTTTTTCATGGATATAAAGATGATCATTTTATTATTAATTTCTTGTGTGAGAGGGGGTTGTCCCTAGCCTTGCCTGTACTTAGTGATGAGCACACAAGAGAAAAACAAATTCTGTCATTTAAGAGTTAGTCATATTGCGTTAGCATTTTTAGAGAAATGAAATTGAATATTTCTAAACGCTTTTTGGGTTTTCTCCAGAAGGGGTCTATTCAGGTCTTACATGGACAAAATCCACAAAAGTTGAACACACACAGAGTTACAAGTCTTTAATAAAAGCACTTTTTTTTTTTTTTTTAGTTTATAGCATATTTTCTTCATTCATTTCAAAACTGGGTTTTGAAGGTAAGATCAAGGGCTATGCACAGCCATGCATTGATCCCTTGATACCATGGTCTGTATCAACATGCATATATACACAACTTCCTTATTGTATTTTAACTTGTAGTTTTTCAGATTCATGGTTATATATATATATATAAAAATATATATTTGTTTTTTTTTTATGTTATCACAGATTCATATTTCTAATGTCTAGTATTTGAATACAGTTGAAAGGAGTTTTAGATCTACTACTTAAATTTCCTTTTCAAATCAACAAAATACACAAAATAAAAAAAAACATTTTAAGTTTTCTTTTTCAACAAACAAAATACTTAAAATTGGAAACATAATGAGCCTAGATCCTAGTTTTGGAAACCTGGGCTCTGATACCAAGTGTAGTGCACCAATATTATAGTCAAAGGAACCAACAAATATAAATATATTTTTCTTTTTCAATGAAAGCATTTTTATTTTATTTTATTTGTTTATATTTATTTTCCTTGATCTACAATATTGATGTACATTACTACAATACATTTAACTAACTTCACTAACCACTTTAGTTCCTTCCAACCAGAACATTATTTGAAATTCTAACAAAATGTCTTTATAACCAAATGTATCAATTTCAAATGGAGACACACATTTTCTCTTAGAATCATTTTAGAAACAAAAACATAACAACTTTACTCATTTCTATATACTATAGGATAGTGCATTATATATATAAATTTCTTAAATCACTGAATGTAGCAACATATCAACAAGTACAGTCCACTTATACAATTTTCCAGCTTACAGGCTGTCATAAAACAATGTCATAAAATGAATGTTGGGGGGACTCCACCTGCAACTATGCCTTCATTAGGCTATACATTTTGTACACATGCCTTCACAAGGCAACCCAACACCACATACATGCCCTCACATGGCATCTTTACAATACTTATAACTCCAGCAAGGTGGCATATGGGACCCATAACACCCATATGGAATCCCTCTCCTACACTAGGAGAGACTCTCACCCAACACATTCCCTATGCACCCCTTACCCTCACAAGGCTCTCTTTCCCTCCCAAGAGATGAGACTCACCTTGTCACACCCAAAACAGAAAACTGCAACAAGAACACATGAATTCACAACACAAAGTAAATCACAATACACACATACACCAAAACTGAAACATGATCCCTCAACCTTACACAACACAACATTACAACACACCATATTACAACTACATTACAGAAAACTCACATGCATAACATAATAAAAATAATCTACTTGACAACAAGCTTTCATAGCAAGGGTACATAAGGTTACCAACCTGGTTTCCAAGCAAATTTGGGCTCCCTCTCTTTTTACCAGCAATCCTCCTCCTAAGCTATCTTCTTCCCCTTGTTTTTCCCTTTTCCAAAATTTTACCCCACTTAGATTCTTTTTCCAAAAATTCTCCCCCCAAGAACTCTCCAACCAACTCTCTCTAAAGAATATTTTCTTTTGATGCTTAAGTTTCCAAATTCGGCCAACTTGGGAATCCACAATTTTTGGGTGCTCTTTTCAATGCCTAGGGAAGCTTATAATACTTAAAAATTCCCATACCCCCTAGGTATATCATATGGGCTTTAAAATAAGACCTCAAACTACCCCTAGGGATGGTGTAAACCTCCTAGAAATTCACAAAAGTTGTGCATTCGACCTAGCATGGAAAGAATCCCTCTTGGACCCATAAATACACCTAGGGAAAAGAAATCCTACCAAACCACTCCTTGGTTCACTCAACCAGCTACCATCCCACTAAGCATGCTACAAAAGAGAACATGTGTCAAGTGACACCACAATACACACAACACACTTGGCAAGCCATCAAGAAAAACAAATTTACTTTTATAGAATCACAATAATACACACAAATTGGTTTTACAAATAAAATACAAGGGTAAAAAGGTTATACCCTCCTTAGGGTTAACCTTGGTTTTTCCAAACACCTAGCAAGGTTCTCCATAAATCCATGGGCTTCTTTCCTGCACACTTATTGCAAATATCAGTAGTCCAAGAATAAGGTGATAAAATGATAATGTAAATATAAATCACATAGATTCTATCATCAATGAATAACATAACTAATATGAAATATGTATTTCCATTCATATCACATTACACACTTCACATTTGTAGCAATTCTCTAATCTAGATAGTAAAACATTATGATCATTTATTCTTAAAGAAAATTATGGAATTAATCTACCTTAAGCAATGCATCAAATATAATATAAGTATACAATTCTAGTTTATTCAAATGATACATGAATTCTTAATGTTACTCTAAATATGCTAAGACATGATAATCTAGCACCATATGGAGATCACAATTCAAAAATCAAACATTCACTTGAGTATAACATAAGCTTTAATCATGACATATGGATCATCAAGAAGGTAAGTAAGCATATCTGAATAACATCATAAAAACTACTTAGAATATTAGTGTCCTAGTAACATCATAAGGAATCATCATATAGCCTAATGATATAGGTATCAATGTCCCAATAACATAACATGAAATCAAATAGTCTAAGGATCAAAATATCAATGTCCATAGTGGGTAATAATGTGTCATCTAGAGTCTAACTATCAAAGTCCAAAAGAAACAAAATGTCAATAGTGCTATGATGGTCGGGGCAGGACATGACATGGAGAGTGGAGGATGTGTATAGATTCTCGAGCTATAAATAGGATCACCATCAAGTACCTGTTTCCTTTGCCAAGGATGGAGTATATTATGGACTGCTTGAGTGGAGCTCAGTACTTCACAAAGATAGATCTTAAGAGTGGTTATCACCAAATACAAATTCGAGAAGGAGATGAGTGGAAAATAGCCTTCAAGACCAAGGAGGGTCTTTATGAATGGTTAGTCATGCCCTTTGGATTGATGAATGCCCCAAGCACCTTCATGCGGCTCATGAATGAGGTACTTAAGAAGTTCTTGGGAAATTTTGTTATTGTCTATTTGGATGATATTTTAATTTTTAGCAAGACTTTGGAAGAACATTTACTGCATATTCATAGTGTCCTTGAAAGGCTAAGGGAAGAGAAACTGTTAATTAATCTAAAGAAGTGTGTCTTTGCAAAAAGGTAGTTAGTCTATTAGGGATTTTTTATATCACCTGAAGGTCTCAAAATAGATCCAGAGAAGGTAAAAGCCATCTTGGAATGGCCTACTCCAAGGACTGCTACTGAGGTAAGATCATTTCATGGTCTGGTTAGTTTTTACGGAAAGTTTATTAAGAATTTCAGTGGCATATGTGCACCCCTAACTGATACAATAAGAGGGGATAGAAAAGAGTTCAAATGGACTACAGCAGCTACGAGAAGTTTTGAATTGATGAAGAAGAAGGTGACTGAATAGCCTGTGTTGGCACTTCCAAATTTTAGAAAAGTGTTCCAGGTGCATTTGTGATGCTAGTGGTAGCACTATTGGGGCTGTATTAAGCCAAGAAGGTAAGCCTATTGCATATTTTAGTGAAAAATTGAATGATGCAAAGAAGAAGTATTCTGTTTATGATAAAGAATTCTATGCAATAGTTTAGGCCTTAAAGAAATGGAGGCATTATTTATTGCCAAAGGAATTTCTTTTGTATACTAATCATCAGGCATTACAGTACCTAAATAGCCAACGTAAATTGAATCAGAGGCATATGAAGTGGGTAGAATTCTTGCAAAGTTATACATTTGTGTTGAAGCATAGAAGTGGAAAATCTAATAGGATTGTAGATGCACTAAGTAGGAGACAGTCACTGCTTACAACAATGCAGGTTGAAGTAGTTGGGTTTGATGAACTCAAGAATTTATACCCTGAGGATCCTGATTTTGCTGAAGCATGGAAAGCTTGTAAAGAATCTATTGCTATAGATAGAACCAAGTGGTTAGACTATTTGATTTAGGATGGCATGTTGTTCAAAGGTAGTCAATTATGCATTCCAAGGAGTTCCATGAGGGAAAATCTGATTAAGGAGAAACACAGTGGAGGGATGGTAGGACATTTTGGTTGGGATAAGACCATTTCCATTCTTAGAGAACATTATTTTTGGCCTCAAATTACACAAGATGTGAAGAAATTTGTACAGAGTTGCTAGGTTTGCCAAGTTGCCAAGGGGTTTAGTCACAATACTGGCCTATATCAGCCATTGCCTGTTCCACAAGGCCATGGGAGGACATAAGTATGGATTTTGTTCTTGGATTTCCAAGGACACAAAGGGGTAATGACTTAGTATTCATGGTGGTTGATAGGTTCTCCAAAATGGCACATTTCATTCAATGCCACAAAACTCATAATGATGTCCATATTGCAGACTTGTTTTTCAAAGAGGTGGTAAGACTACATAGTCTTCCAAGGAGCATAGTTTCTGACAGAGATACTAAATTTGTGGGGTATTTCTGGAGGACATTGTGGAAAAAGTTGAGAACAGACTTGAAATTCAGTTCCACGCATCACCCATAGACTGATGGCCAAACAGAAGTGGTAAATAGAAGTCTGGGCAATTTGCTGAGATGTTTTGTTAGAGATAAGCCCAAGGGATGGGATTTGATTCTACCACAGGCAGAGTTTTCTTATTATAACTTTGTAAATAGGAGTACTAGAAAATCACCATTTCAAATTGTATATGGGAATAGCCCAAGGACTGCACCAGAATTGAGGATGATAGAACAAGGGGAGAGGACAAGTGCTGAAGCTGAGGAATTTGTTGAACATATCAAGCGTCTACATGAGGAGGTTTAAGCACACATTATCAAGATGAATCAAGAGTATAAAGCTAGGGCTGATCAAAGGAGAAGACATAAGGAATTCCAAGTAGGGGATATAGTCATGGTGCACTTACAAAAAGAAAAATTTCTAGTTGGTACTTACAACAAGCTAAAAATGAAGAAATTTGGCCCCTGCAAAGTTTTGAAGAAACATGACTTAGGAAATGCATATGAGGTGGAGTTGCCAGATGGTATTCACATTTCTCCCATTTTCAACATTGCAGATTTAACAGAGTATCATGATGATGGTGCAGATGAGGAGCTAGTGTTAGAGCCATGTCCAATTCTTGCTTCTAAGAAGGAGGAGATAGAAGACATTCTAGATCATCGTGTGGGTAGGAGTACCAAAAATAGGTAGTATGAAGAGTATTTGGTCAAATGGAAAGGACGGCCGATCGAGGACTCAACCTGGATTTTAGTAGCTGAGGTTTCCCATTTGGGATTTCCTCTACCATCCATAAAGTGACAGGGTCACTTTTCAATCTACCCTGGGTGTCTAATGCAGGAGCATCCAGAGGTATAAGGGCAATCCTGTGTCACCTAAAAAAATTGTACTTAGACTTAGTTTCTATTTCATGTCTTTACATTTTTGGATACCCATTTGGGTCAAATAAAGGTTCCAACTCTCACAGTTCCACTATCAGTGTGTTTTCCCAAAAAAATAGGAGCATGCAATTTGGCCATCATTTTGGTGACCTAGAAGGTGTGAATTGGCCAGATGAATATAATTGTGATTTAGAGCATTCCAAAAAAATAATTAGGTCAAAAGGCCCCACGGTTTGAAAGTTATTATAGTTTTTTGGGTTTTGGAGACCTCCTAAGAATGCTTTGAAGTCAAGTTAGGGGCATTAAATGACCTTGAAAAGGGTCAAAAAATGGGGGACGAGTGAAGCTGGTCCATAGGGCTATAGATTGCTTTGAGAGCTTTCTAAAAATGTAAACGGTTTGTCAATCGGAGCTATGGTTCAAAGGTTATGCCTCCCAAAAGTTTGGTTACCATTTATGGATTCTTCTAGATTTGCATCGACTTCTAACATAGCTTCTGGAACTTTCTATTTTGTCGGTGGATGCCTACTAGCACTTTCTAGAATGTACTCCTAGTCCTTAACCCTCTGGGGTCTATTTAAGGAGATTTCTGGCATTGTAAAAGGCAGTTTGGAGTGGAGTTTGAGAGGAGGTACTAAAAGGAGAAATTATCTCCAAATTTATGCTATTGTAAGCCCTTAGGGCACGTTCTGAAGTTTATTTTCTCAGTACTGTTTGTAATAGCTTATTTTCTTAGTTAATATAATTTTCCCTTTTTGTTGTGTCCATTTTGTTCTTGGGTTGTGTCCCCATCACATTCATTGAGTATAATAAGTTGTGTAGAGAAGATAAGGAGAAAGTAGAAGAGGAAATAATTGACATGATGATCAATTTTAAGTATACAACTATAGAGCTAGGGAAGTTAATTCATGAGAAACTATACAATAAGTTATATAAAAAATGGAAAAAATCTCTAACCATTGAGAGATAGATGAGCGAGGTTACATTATCCCAAGTTATGCTTGATTTAGGTAAACAACATATATCTATAGCTATGAAGGAATACATTAACAAGTTTGTACCAAAAAGAAAAACATATATGATTTTGAAGGATAAAATTGAAGAAGTTATATAGGAGAGAAAGAAAATAGGGAAGAATTTTTTTGGTCTTATTCCTAGTGAGGAGGATGAAAAGGAAGAGGATCAAGTAGATCTTGGCAATACATAAGATGTGTTGGAAATATTCAAGATATAACAGTTTACTAAGAGGAGAGAGGTGAATCAGTAAACATAAAATCTTAAATCAATTCATATTAACCAGTAAAATCTTTAATCACCTAATCTGCAGTATGTAGACATTCATAACACATAAGCACAGAGATTTTGGTGACCCAGAAACCTTCCAAAATAGAAAGTAAAACTGGGGTGGGGATGAAACCCACAAATCTTCTTTACTGCAGTAGGAAGTTAGCCGGTTAAGGCATACAATGATCACTTCTGGTGATCTGCCCTGTTAGGAGCATAAAGGATTGTTATATCCACCTTGTTAAAGGATTTGAAACATACTTCATAAGTATGCACTCTGTTAGGAGATTTAGTACAAAGACTGTTAAGTCTACCCTGTTAAAGGATTTATAAAAATTGATTCACCTGTTAGAATGAAACAGTGGATCTGAATACAACTAATTGCTGATAAGATCCGCTATGCTCTTATTGTCCTTGATATGACAGATAAAACATTTCTGCTCCAATGCTGACTTTGCTGAAAACCTTCAAAATTCAGCTTACATGCTTTCACACACATTCTTCACATTACATTTAGAATGATACAATACATTACATATATATACCATCCAAGTTAAAATTACATGCAATGGTCAGCTGAATAAAAGTAGACAAAATTTAACTGAGTCGGCCAAATAGCAAAACAAACTCGGTAGAACAAACTTCTTTGTTTACCGACTAAGCTCGGTTAACACTGAGTCCTATGTTAACCGACCGAACTCGGTTAACACTGCATCCATCTTTACTCAGTTAATATTGAGTTCTTAATTAACTGACCAAACTCGGTTAATGCTGAGTTCTTAGTTAACCGACTGAACTCGGTTAATACTAAGTTCTATGTTAACCGACCGAACTCGGTTAACACTGAGTTCTTCTTTGCTCGGTTAATACTGTGAGAAAAGTGTTGTCACTAATGGCAAATAACTTTATGCCAACAATCTCCCCCTTTGGCATTAGTGACAAAAACAATTATGTATCAAAGTTTATGTACAGAAATTGACATACATTTCAAAAAGTTTCCAAAATTGTAGATCTTATTAGATGTATGTCTCCCCCATACAATATGCATAGTATTTACAGATCAATACATATATCTTTGCACGGATAGCTCTGAAGTTCTGAAGTTCTGTCTCCCCCTTTTTGACAATAATGCCAAATAACATATATTTACACTGAGATTTCAAAATGAGAGAGAAATTCTGAATCTACCTTGAGAATAAGAGCCAAAGTTTTATCCCAATTTTCTTGCAAAATTTTGCTAGAGGAGAGTGCAATTTAAATTTCTGCAGAAAGTTCAATCATATGATCTGCAACTGAGAAATTGTTGTCATGAATCAATGTTCTGGAATGAGCAATATGCTTTTGCATTGAAGTCATGACAGGAAGAATCATATTCTGGATATCTATGAGAGTAGACCTGATTCTTGCTTCCTCTCGCAGCAATTCTGCCTGTTTCTCCGACAAAAATCTTATTTTATGATGATGGGATGAACTTGTACTGAGGTCAGATTGCAGCACTTGGGCACTGACCTTCATATCCTCATCAATTTTATTCAAATTTTCTTTTATATCCTTGGTATACTTAGTAACATCACAGAGTTTTCCAAAAAGTGAAGTTACATTATTAAAAGAATTCTCAAAATTATTCAAAATTGTAGACAATTCTACCTGATTTAATGCAATATGCTGAGCAATGTGCTCAAGCACCTTATTGTCAAATTTCTTCTCTGCCTTTTCAATCAACTTTTCTTGGCCGGAGGTATCCTCATTGAATTTTTTTACAGCCTCTTCCAACTGAATCAAAATGTGTTGAGTAGAATCTACTTCAACACCTATAGCCTCTGTTATAATATTTTTAGCACTCTCAATGATGCTATATTCCAGATCTCTTTCATGCCGTAGCTGTTTTTGCCTAGCCTTCTGCTCTAATAGCTGACTGAGCATTCTCATTTCATCAACTGATGTTGTATCAAGATCTATTTTAGGAAGGATAATGTCCTTATCCAAATCAATTTCCTCATCCAGTGTCTTGCTGGAAAACATGTATCTTTTTTCTTTTCCAACAAATACTTCATCTTGACCCTTGTGAACTGAGACTATAGTTGATGAGGCAGGGCTGGCTGATAAGACTGGAATAGGACTATGTAAAGGAAGACTAAGAGATGTGCAAATGGTATCAAAAATTGATGTTGCTGTACAGGATGGAGTGGAAGAGCTAATAGTTGCCAAAATTTGATTAAGAGAAGTCAAAATTGTAGTATCTGTAGGTACACTTATTATACATTCTGCAGTAGAGGTTGATGTGCATGATGAACTTACTGCAGAGACTGATGGAGACTCGGTTAATGAAGGTGGCTGCAGCTCGGTTAATGAAGTGATTGGCACTTGCATAGATGGTACACAGAGCTGAGAGGACTTACCAATAGAAGCTATTTCCATAGTTGATGTAACTGTTTTGGATGGAGAGTGTGGAAGAGATGCAATGACTTCAGCTGCAATTTGTACTGGATCTTCTTCCACCTTTGCTTGTTCATCTTCTTTCTCCTCCATTTCTTTTTCAGCTTCTTCTTCCTCTAATTCTTTCTCATCCTCTTCTTCCACTTCTAACATGATTGAATGAAGATCCCCTGGAATATCTTCAATATCATCATCATTTTCATCATCATCACTGTTGTCAATGTCCTTGATTTCAACAGTATCATCACTGGATTTGTGTAGATGATAGATGTTTTTCCACATGTTTGTTGCATCATTTACCACATGCTCAATGTCTTTGACAAGTATCAAACAGGTGTGGAATCTAATCATCATATTGCCTTCGTGATCTTTCAGTGATGCTTTCACTTCAGCATTAGTGAAACTCGGTAGGAGATTCTTCAGTGTCTGCTCATAGATGCCTTTTACAGTCTTGGTTGCAGCTTCCCATCTGATTTGCAACCTCTCCAATAGTTCTTTGGAGATCTGGGAGGCTATCTGGTCCAGTGAGTATTTCCATTTACCCATCTTGTTCAGTACCAGTTCCTCAATCTGCATCTTTTCTTGTTCTGTTCTGGTTTCAAACTTCAATGCTTTGAAGTTTGTGAAGCTAGCACCTGCTTCTAATTGCTTCAATCTATCCTCAAATGTGAGTAGAGGCTTAACAAGTACAGGTTCTTTCTTTCCTTGTCTTGTTCTCCTAGAGAAGACTGCAGAGGCTTGCCTTTTAGGTTTGGTGATGATCACCTTGCCTTTCTTTTGTTGAGGCTCCTTTTCCTTGTTTGACTCGGTTTCCTCTTCTTCTTCTTCGTCTTCTCCTTTGCCTTCTGTTATCATAAGAGAGCCAACTTTCGTCTTCAGTTGGGCTATCCTTCTCTTTCCTTTGCTAATGGCCTGAGGGATTTTAATTTGGAGCTCAAATTTGGCCTTAGCTTGATCATATGTTCCAAAAATTGGTTGCCTTGGGTCTACTGGTTCATTCACCAGTGCTTCTATGATATCCCTGGCTTCGTCAATTTTTACCTCATAGGGAAGAGGTTTCACCCATGCTACTCGAGGCCTAGCTGCCTGAATGTATACCTTGTCGCAATCTACCATGAAGCATATGTCTTCCTTGTATTCTTCAACCAGTTTGGGTGGAATTCGGAACCTATGATTCATCTTTTCCTTAAATTCTTCAACATAGTTATCCAAAATACTATCAAAATTTTCACCTAGTTCTGCAATGAACTCGTTTATCTGATAAAGAATTGGTATATCTTTTCTCCATACTACTGATCCCTTTGATGGAAAAGATTTCTGAATATAGAAGAATAAACAAATCAAAAGCGAACCGAATTTGCAGGGATTGTTCTTGGAGGTTCTAATGCTTTCAATATTCTTATTGAATTGGGATAAAAGTAATTCTAATAAATCAAATTCTAAATTCTTCTTCACTATTTTGTACGCCAGATCCACAGCTTCATAGGGTACACTGTTTGGATGGCTTGAACTATAGATTTTGTGAGCAATGACGTGAATGCCAAATCTCAATTCGACGTCAGCTACAGTATTCAGCTTAAGTCCCCTACCATCCCATTCTGCTTGGGTCAGTTTCTGCAATTCCTCCCAACCTAGGGTTTTGGTAGACTTGGCTTTGCTCAGCATGGGGAGTCCAGTAATTTTGTTAATCATTTTCTTTGTGATGAGCACTAGTTGCTCTAACCACAATTGGCCATTGTGAACTCGACTGAGTACATACCTAACCCATTTAACTTGAAATTTCCTTGGCAAGTGCGAAATGTGGGTTAACCCTTTTGTTTCAAGATGCTTATGTTCGGGTTTTAGGTTTCCATCTATGCTCATTTCACCTAGGGCATTATCAATTTCTAGGTTTCCAAGTTCTTGAATAGAGCATTTAAAATGAGATCTTATATCATTGACAAGAAGTACCTTTGAAGGAATTTGAGATTGGGCACCATTAGGGTCCAGTGATTCTACAATAGCTGGTGCTAATTTGAAGTTTGGCGCCTTCCATTCCTCTCCTCTAACCAGCATTTCTGAGCCTTTCTTAGTCTTAGAGCTTCCACTTCCAGATGCCATTGTTACTTGGTAGGTGTAGAAAAATTCTGAATTGATTCTTTCGCTCTTTTGAAAAATTCGCTCGGAAATGTCTTAAGCTCGCTCTGAAATTGCAGAAAATACCTTAGCTCTTTGTTCGCAGTAAAAATTTAGATCAAATTTTGCCCCTTTTGATAACAAATTTTCCATAAATGTTTTGGTATGATGGCAGAAGAAATGACAGGTTGTCATCCACTAGCTCGGTAGATATTATCAACTCGGCGATCGAAAGAAAATATTGAAGTACCGACCTTACTCAGTTAGGTCACGAACCGACCTTGCTCAGTTGACACAACATGGTCAATGAAACTTAGTTGTGACCGACCAAACTTGGCAAAGTCTCTTACCGACTCAACTCGGTAACTGCTACTCAGTTAATGAAGCTTTGTTACATCCAACCAAACTTGGTAAAGTATTGAACCGTCCTGGAGTCAGAGTGTATCTACAATACTAATTTGATCCATCTTCTTCCTTTGGAGCTGCATAGGATAAATCTTGGAAGATGTAGTTCCAATGTTTCTTATATGAATACTAATTGGAAATGGTAGAGTCACCCACCTCTTGAGTGACACTCCTATCTGACTTATCTTGTTCGGTAGATTTTGGAATCCATTGCTGCTTCATTTGCTTTCGAATGTTATCTGCTTTGATTTTCTTTTCATCTTCAATTCTTTTGATATTCATGCAATTTTTGGCTATATGACCGAGTTCTGTACATGTATAGCACCTTACAGTTGTGTCCTTTTTCCTTAGGTGATGTCTGGCACAATTCATGCCAGTATGTCCATACTCTCCACAATAGTGACATCTGCACTAGGTGTTTTAGTCCCATCCGAATATGGCTTTGACAAGTTGTTCAGCTGGATTGAATGATTTGGATTTGCACTGGAATGCCTTGTGACCATGCTTTTTGCATTTGTAACAATTGCCTTCAAATTTTGGTTTTTCTTTACACTCATTTGCCTTGTGACCATGCTGATTGCAGTTGAAGCACTTACCATTGAATTTTGCTTTCCCATTGCTCCAGCATTTGTTTGATGTATGACCTATCTTGCCATAATGATTACAAGTGGATCTTTTATTCCTTTGTTCACCTTGCTTGGAGGATTCACCAGCTTCTTTGTATCCAAGACCAGCTTTGCTTGTTTGTTTTTGAAGATTCTGCTCATTCAATTGATTTACGTCTACCTGAGATTTCATCATCCTTTCATTGACTTTCCTTTCAGAGATTAAGTCATTTTCCAAGCTTTCATTGATTTGTCTTTCTAATCTCAAGTCATTCTGTAGACTTTCATTGATTTTCTTTTCAATGTTCAAATCATTCCTTATTCTTTCATTTTGTGCTCTAAGAATCCTGATTTCTTCATTTGCATTGGTGAGTTGGTCTATGAGATCTTCATACTGATGAGTTTGATTGCGGATTTCATGACTTCTATCTTCCAGTTCTTCTTGTGCTTTGTTTCTTTGATCCAAAGCTTCACATAGCCTGATTGACTGTATTTCTTGTTCTCTCTTAAGCTTTCTTACCTCTTCTTGTAGAGATCCATTCTTTTCTAGAAGTTCTTTGATTGCTTGGTCAGCTTCTTCTGAATTGCTTGATGGTAACAGGTCTTCAATCTTCACTTCAACATACTGATGATCATTCATTTGTTTTGCAAGATCCTTTCTTCTTTTTAGGGATTGAGAAAGATGTTCCTTTGCTTCTTTAAGTTGAACCATGGCCATTTCAAGATCTAACTTTTCATTTTCTATAACTTTCTCCAATCTAAATATCTCCATTGACTTTGATCTTTGCTCAAGCTATCAAGCTTTGTCCTGAGAACCAAGTTAGCTCTGATACCAATTGTTGGAAATATTCAAGATATAACAGTTTACTGAGAGGGGAGGGGTGAATTCAGTAAACATAAAATCTTAAATCAATTCATATTAACCAGTAAAATATTTAATCACCTAATCTGTAGTATGTAGACATTCATAACACATAAGTACAGAGATTTTGGTGACCCAGAAACCTTCCAAAATAGAAAGTAAAACTGGGGTAAGGATGAAACCCACAAATCTTCTTTACTACAGTAGGAAGTTAGCCGGTTAAGGCATACAATGATCACTTCTAGTGATCTGCCCTGTTAGGAGCATAAAGGATTGTTATATCCACCTTGTTAAAGGATTTGAAACATACTTCATAAGTATGCACTCTGTTAGGAGATTTAGTACAAAGACTATTAAGTCTACCCTGTTAAAGGATTTATAAAAACTGATTCACCTGTTAGAATGAAACAGTGGATCTGAATACAACTGATTGCTGATAAGATCCGCTATGCTCTGATTGTCCTTGATATGACAAATAAAACATTTCTTCTCCAATGCTGACTTTACTGAAAACCTTCAAAATTCAGCTTACATGCTTTCGCACACATTCTTCACATTACATTTAGAATGATACAATACATTACATATATATACCATCCAAGTTAAAATTACATGCAATGGTCGGCTGAATAAAAGTAGACAAAATTTAACTAAGTTGGCCAAATAGCAAAACAAACTCGGTAGAACAAACTTCTTTGTTTACCGACTGAGCTCGGTTAACACTGAGTCCTATGTTAACCGACCGAACTCAGTTAACACTGCATCTGTCTTTACTTGGTTAATATTGAGTTCTTAATTAACCGACCAAACTCGATTAATGCTGAGTTCTTAGTTAACCGACTGAACTCGGTTAATACTAAGTTCTATGTTAACCGACTGAACTCGATTAACACTGAGTTCTTCTTTACTCGATTAATACTATGAGAAAAGTGTTGTCACTAATGGCAAATAACTTTATGCCAACAAAGATGTTGATGATCAAGGAAACCTAGGAAATCATTTCAATGACCTAGTGTAGATGAGTGAAGGTAGGATAGACACTATGACAATCAATGATGAATTAGACACCAGTCTTATGAGAGTAATGACTGAGAAAGCATCACAAGTAGAAAGCCAAGCTCATGCAAAGTCTTTTTAGTTGACAATCCATGCACACCTATTAGACTCTAATCCCATTTTAATATAGATCAAAGATTATCCTAAGATTGAGACACCAATAGCATCATAGTTGGTTAAAATTGCAACTGCTCTTGTTACTATGCCAAGTAAACATGGTAGTCAAGGTGATGAAGAAGATATTTTTGCTAAGAAATGGAGTGGTTTAGTTATACTAAAGAGAAAACAAAGATAGATAGGGCCATAGAGAGAAATGTTACAAAAAATGTTGAAGGAGAACAAAGAGAGAAGGATCAAAATAATCAAGTAGAGAAATCTACTGCTGATGAGGAAAGGCCATAAACCTTAAGACCTCATATTGAGACCTATTTCAAGCATTTGAACTTATAAAGGATTTTTTAAGCTCATTTCAACTCATAAGGTTAACGATAATTTACAAAGAAAATTATTTAAGTGATTGTAGAGAAGTTGCTAAAGAGTGAAGAGCGTATTGTCAACTTTATTAAAAGTAAGTTGCACACAGTTGTATTTTGACCAAGTTTTGAAGTTATTTTCATTTTAAAACCCTAGACTATAAAGATGACATCTATTGCATCAAGGAAATATCTATGTCATCATAGGTTACACCCGAGGAGCTTACCTTTCTTTGTTTGTCTTCCTTCTTGGTGATAACCTTATTCCTATCATAACTGTGAACTATTTTAATATTGTAAATTCTTTCATTAATAGTTAGTATTCAATATTGCACTACTAGATTAGATGATACACTATTATGTCAAGAAAATTAAGTAGATAGATTAAGATAAAATAGAAAGGTCAAACATTTGCTCCTGAGAAATACATAGTTGTAGCATAAAAGAAATTTGTAGGATGATAGAATATTACTACCCCAACAAGATCAAAATCAAAATGAGATAGAGGAGATGCAAAAATGAGCTAGATATGATCAAATCAACATATAGTACATTTCATGATGAAAGATAAATGATTGAAACTAAATAATGACCACCAAGAAGTGAGAATATGACCTAATTTGACTGAGTTTGACTAAGAAAGATAAAGCATCAAAATCAGGTTAGGACAAGAAGAAAGGAAAAATGAAAATGAAGTAGAATGAATAAGAAGAGTGGAAAAGAGTAGAAATGATAAAGAAATGAGAAAATAATGATGCCCAACACTATAAATATTAGGCCTTAAAACATCAACCCACTATGTGGAAGAAGGAATAAAATTTAAAAGGCAATGTTGACTATCAAGATGAACTCATATTCTAATTTTTATCCCAAAAATGGGTCTAAGGTGTTGAAATTAGCTAGGGGTGCAATTTTTGTACAACTCCAAGGAATTTAAAAATTAGGTCAAATGAGGTCAAAAGGTATAAAAGGGGCCAAAGGGGTCATTTTCAATTCATTTTCCTTATTTTATTTTAGAGAGCTTAGAAAACCTAGAGAGAGATTATGATAGCTCAACAAGGAATTATGAACCACCAACATTGATTCGTGCACAACTAATTTCATAACCAAACTCCACAATATAGAGCACTAGTAAGTTTTTTTTATTTTTCAAGAATTTGAGGTGTTTTTATATCATTTTAGCATGTTTTCCTAGATCAAAATTGGTTTCCATCAAAAAATTATGTGATAATTTATAAAGTTTCACATGGTAGTTTAGAAACTATCGTGTGATACTAGTGCATGAGCACCTATACCTCCACTCTCCAAGGCACCCAATCCTACAAACTCTTCATGAGATTTACTCAATTGAATTCATGTCTAAGAGTCTTTTATAACTTTTAGAAGTAATTGTTGATTTGGAATAAGCCTACTTGTAAGGCCTAGTCACCATTGGTGTTTTAAAAACCATTGGATTTTGATTATGGTCATTGGGCACATCTTAGTCTAAGGATAATTTTGGTGTGTTCTTAGGCTTATAAATATGTTTTCGGTCCCTAGGATATTATAGGAAGGTCCTAGCAAGGTTAGAGAACACATTTTTCATAAATTGCAAAATGTTGCACTTTACAACAAAAGTTGCCTAGCAATTTTTGCATAATAGCCTCCCAACAATCACAACATTTGAAAATAGGTTGGATTAGTTGTGAAAGGTCTTCATATAGACCTTTTAGGTGAGTGGAAGACATAGAACATAATTTTTCAATTGAAATCAATAAAAACTCCCTATTTTCCTTATAATTGGGTTGCAACACATGTGTGTATAGACTAGTATGGATTTCCATAAGAAAATGAATGATTGGATAAGAATCTAGGATGGTCTAGAAAGATAATGGAAAATTGGTTTGAAGTGTTGAAGAGGTCTGAGTCAAAATATATCCAAACATCTCTCTTGAGAGCACCAAAACCCTCATTCCATTGGCAATTTTTGGCAAAAATGCCCTAACTTGCTCTTCCACATAGGGAATTCCATGAAACCTAGGAAAATTCAAGTTAAATTGGTCTAATATAGGATTCCAAAAGGATGGGAGATGGGGATTGAAATTACTATTTTTACAAACTAGTCCTAGGCCAAACATCTCTTTTTATTTGACTCAGGACAAAAGAGATTGAATTGTTAGAAGAAATTTGGTGATGGATAAATCATGTTTGATGGTCGATTTTGATCTCTTATATGTCCCTCCAAGTATCTCAATTGGTCGTTAAGCCTATAAAATATACTGGTGTAGACTTCCTTCACAAACCTAACCAATTAGACTTAATTAGGACTATTGCTACATTTAGGATTTGGTACTAATCTTGTTGGTTAGGAGTCTAAAATCTTAGAGTATAAAAAAAATTCCAAAAGGGTGTCCACATATCCATTTTTTTCTAAGTCATTTGGAGAATTTTCAAACTAAATCCCAATTTCCTCATGTGTAGGGCAAATAGGTCTACTAGGCCTAAAAGCTAGAATTGTTGTTTTGACTCTTGGGCATAGGTTACGCTATTATAATCCATCACTTTGACACTAGTAGATGTTTTAGAACCTTTCCTTTCCCATTTTAACATCAAGGTTCCCATTTCAAGAAATTTCCAAGTATTTGGTTGAGATTTGCTAAGAGACCTGGTAGTACTCTAAAGGAGTGCCTAGTTGATGTTTTGTTTCCAAGATTGCACAAAGGTGTTATAGAAGAAGACACAAGGCCACACCACATAAAATTTTCCTAATCAATGGAGAGATCTACATCAAGTGGTATCAAAGCAACCTAAGATCCCTTATGGTAAAGATATAGTACCACCATGGAAGGAGAAGATGAAGGAAGGTTGTCTACAAAGATGACCAATGTAGAGATAGTGAAATACCTTAGGGAGAAAAAAAAAATGAGGCAAGATGAACAAAGGAACAAGGAAATGCATATGATGATGCAAGAGATGGAATATATTAAGGAAGAGCTTCATAAAAAAGTAGTGAAAACTCTAAAGAAGTTAGACAAGGGAGTAATGAAGAACCCCTTGAGAAGGAGGAAGAAAAATGTCTTGCTAATCAGAAGCTACCTTTGAGGACTCTAAACTCTATGGAGAGGAGAACCATAGATGCTAAGATTTATTTTCCTACATACAATGGGAAGATGGACCTAGATGCTACAATGGATTGGGTAGATGCCCTAACTAGTTTCTTTGATTATGAAGACATCCCTGAGAACCAAAGGGTGAAGATTGCCAAGTCCAAGTTCAAAGGCTTTGCTCTCACATGGTGGAACTTAACTCAAGATGATAGGTTGAAGAATAACAAGAATCCAATCACCACATGGAAGAAGATGATGGCCCTACTCAAGGAAACTTATGTCCCTAAAGACTATGAAGTCCAACTTCATAAGGAAAATATGAGTTTGAGACAAAAAGAGATAGATATCTCTACCTATTGGAGTAATTATTTTGTTACAGTTATTAATTAAATCATTTTAATTTAGTTAATTAAGTTATTTATTACTCTAGTTACTTAAGCTCTCTTAGGTGCATATAATTAATATTTTATATTATTTATATTGCGCAAACCTAGTTTTCTTTTCTTTAAGTTTTTATTCACCTTTAAGGTTGAACCTTTGGACTTTTCATTTTTTCATAACTTGGAATACATTTTCCTCTCATATTGTTGAGAATTTCTGAGCTTTCATTTTCATTTTCTGGTTTCTCTTCATTGTAGGATACTTGCATGTAGGTGTTCTTGGTGATTTGTGAAGTTGGTTTTCTCAACTTCTACATAGTATCAGAGTGGACCTATTGCTTCCTCATTTGAAGATTCTTGAAGCCATGACTCAGAGTCTAAAACCCTAGCTTTTTTGGATTTTTTTTCTTCAAAAGGGATAAGAGAAATTTTTTGCGGCACTTTGGGCCCAAATGGACATCGCCATTGGATACAGAAGGCCGTTTGTAGTCAAGAAACATACAAAACTTGTCATTTTTGGTTTTTGGGCATTGAAGAAAAAAATTTAGCCCCCCTTGCATGCTGTCATATGGTCATACGGATGTAAAAAAAAAAAAAAAAAAAGAGGGGTAGCATCTACAATAGCACTTTTCTACCACCATAGGGCTACAAGTGCTCAACCCATGCTCCACTGGCACTTTTCTCACAAGGGAGGTGTTGCCCGTAGACCATCGTAGCCCGTGCGCCACCAACTTACCACCTCTACCAGCAATGTGGTCATAGCACCACTAGGTTCTCCTCTTGAGTGCCACCACCACTAATGCTCTATCGCCAGTTTAGTTCACCAACTAATGTCAACATTCTATCAACTGATGTCACTTCCTAGTGACTTTTCCTACCGTTACTGACATCACTTTCTAGCCAAGTGACATCATCATTCTAGCCACTAATGTTAGCATTCTGGAAACTAGATTCTTTTCCTATGACAGCTTGTGATAGTTGTACAAGCATCAATTTTAAGACAGTGTCTGTAATTTTCATGAGAGCCTCTTTTTTGGAGTAGCAGTCAATTTTTTGGCCATAACCTGGGCATATACACATATTTTTACAATCTGAAAGAAGTGCTAAAAAGCTAACTTAAAGATGAAGAAAATGGTGCTAGTTTCATTAGATTTTGATCTCATTTGAGCTTTCAATTTTGGTATTGAAGTAGAGGCTTCTATTTTCCTCTTCTTTGCATCTAAAATCCAACTTCTTTTCTCAATTTTTATGCTTTCTATAGTTGTTTTCTTTAGTATTTAAGGGATATCATTATCTATCTTGGGGGGGGGGGGGGGATTTTCTTTTCTATAGTTTAATTCAAAATAAGACCCTTCTACTTCCATCTTTTTCTTTATTTCAATATCAGATCCTTCTGTAACTTAGCTCACGCCACACAACTATCACACCTAGAAAGGACAAATGACTAGGCTTCTCATGTCACAAGGTCTATGGTCATGTCTAGATGAGAACCAACGTATCCTATAGTGCCCTTTTGAGGTTCTTTAGCATAGAAACAAAATGGATGAGGCCATGGGATTGATTGCACTGAACATCTTAGATTGTCTATTATTTCACTTGGATGGCTTGGCCACTCCTCGGGCTATTTGGACCAAGTTCTACAACTTGTTTGGCACAGTGAATGAGTTATGGGCATTACAACTTGATGCAGAGTTAACTTCTTTGTCACTAGCCAGCTTCCCACCATTGAAGACTTCTTGATGAAGTTTAAATCTCTATGTATAGTCTTGTAGGGACATGGTAAAAATAAACTAGAT
This sequence comes from Cupressus sempervirens, assembly GCA_028749045.1. Taxonomy (NCBI): domain Eukaryota; kingdom Viridiplantae; phylum Streptophyta; class Pinopsida; order Cupressales; family Cupressaceae; genus Cupressus; species Cupressus sempervirens. The sequence goes on along the minus strand of CM053793.1, from coordinate 319,434,860 downwards.
GATGAGTGTATTTTTTTATACTTCCAAAGTTGCAAGGATAGTATCAGATCTTTTCTTCCACTTTCTACTCCACTATGGATGCCTAGGGTAAAAAACATTAGATTCCTTCTTTTGACATATTTTGTGACTGGTTGACATGAGAACAAGCTAAGATCCAATAGGTGGATTCCTTTGGCTCTTCTAGCCAAGCATTGATTGCTTAGACTTCTTAGGGGAAACCAAAATAGAAGGCCAAACCAAAGAAAGATACACCAAAAACTGATGCCAAACCTCCAACTAACCCTTCCAAAGGTAAATCTACTTTTAAGTCTACTGAGTATTCCTCCAAGACTAAGAAGAAATCAAATAAGACCTGCAATTTTTGTGGGAAGGATGGACATCCAATTTCTAGGTGTTGGAAACATTTGGAAGCTTTAGAGGAAGCCATGCAAGAGCATCACATTTCAGCTCCTAAGTCTTCATCCCCCCCTGCAGGGAAACGTCATGCTCTTACTACATGAGCTATGACTTCTGGGCCTACTTGGATTCTTGATTCTGGAGCCTCTCATTATATGACAAACACTCAATAGTTGGTCACCTCACTTGCTCCTTGTGCTACTTCATAGATTACTATAGGAAACTCATCACATCTTTTAGTCATGGGTTCTAGTTATGTTGCATTAGATAGGGATTCCTTTTAGGATGTACTTTTTGTCCCTAACATATCAAAAAAAATATTTTCCATTTATCAAATTTGTCACTTTGGCTCTAGCAAGATAGTTGAGTTCTCACCACATGATGTTGTTATTTGGGATTTACCTTATTCTAAGAGGATTGTGGCTACTGGGAATGTTGACTCTGCACCTCACCTCTAGAGCTTTGATGTATTTGAGTCCTCTTATGACATAGGTTCTTATCTTGTAGCACATGAAGATTTAGTAAGCAGACTTTGGCATGAGCATTTTGGCCATGTCAATTATAGATATCTTTAGCAGATGAGCACATAGGCACTTTTTCTTGGGCTTCCCTAGATTTCCTATATAGACGATGTTTGTCAAGGTTGTGCACTTGGCAAACAAAATAGGGATCCTTTTCCACATGGATGAGCCACTTGTGCTTTGGCATCATTGGAGTTGATTCATAGTGACCTCATGTCATTTCCCACTCCTTTGTTCTCAAGTGCTAGATATATTCTTACTTTCATTGATGACTTCTCCAAACATACATGGGTGTACTTTTTGAAGTACAAGTCTAATGTCTTTGATTCATTTTGAGTCTTTAAGGGTTGAGAAGCAGTATGGTCTTTTTATTTGGAAAATATGCACAGTTAATGGGTGGAAGTATGTGAACCAAGCTTTTAGGGATTTTCGCTCTAAACATGGTCTTCAGCATAATTTTTTAGTGCCCTACACCCCTCAACAGAATGGTGTGGCTGAATGAAAGAATAGAACACTTCGAGAGATGGCTAATTTTATGATTCAATCTAGGTCCATGGATTCATGTTTTTGGGCAGAGGAAATCAATTGTGCCAACTATATTTAGAATCGGATGCCTCACAAGGCAGCTCAAAATATGACTCCTAAGGAGGCTTGGTCTCATGTCAAGCCTGATGTATCTTCATTCCAAGTTTTTGGTAGTGAAGCATGGGCATTTATACCAAATTCTCAAAGGATATCCATGGAGCAGAAGAGTCAACACCTCATTTTTTTTGGCTACTACAAGGATGTTAAAGCCTATAGTTTGTTTGATCCTAATTCCTGAGAGGTCCTATTTTGATGGGATGTCCAGTTTGATGAGCACCTTCCTGCAATAGATACCCTATCTCTAGAATCTACTTCACTTACCACTACTCCTTCATCATTTCCACTCTCTTTTCTTGATGATAAGGATGATGATCATGTTAATCCCCATTTACCTCTACCATAGGATCCTCCGTAGATGCTTAAATGGGCTTGAGCTATAGGTGAAGCTATAGGATCTCTAGCTGGTGACCCTACCAGTTCCTGTCGCACCCGTTCACATACTACAGGTTCTAGTCTTCTCAGTCATGTTTTTTGTGTTGACCTTCAGAATTTTACAGTAGTGATAGGACATCCTGAGCGGGATAGTGAAATGGAGGAGGAGTATTCTTCTTTGATAAAGAATCATAGTTGGGATCTTTGTTCTCTTCCTAATGGAAGAAAGGTAGTGTGATGCAAATGGTTGTATCATACTAAATTTTCAATTGATGGTTTCATTGATAAGCGCAAGGCCTATCTTGTTGCAAAGATTTTTCATAGGTTGAGGGTATTGATTACACTAAGACATTTTCCCCTATCACCAAAATGAACTCTATTTTCCTCATTTTATTCCTTGTAGCTTCATAGGGATGGCCCATTTTTTAGATGGATGTGAAGAGCGCATTCTTGCATGATGATCTTACTGAGGAGATTTACATGGAGTAGCCTTAGGGATTTGTGCAGGATTCCTCCTTGGTTTGCAAACTTTGATGCTCATTGTGTGGTCTCATATAGGCCCCTCAAGCTTGCTATTAGAAGATGGATTCTTTTCTAGTTTCTATAGGCTTCACTTGCTACCATTCTGATTCTACAATCTACATTCAGCATCTTGAGGCTAAGGTTTTGATCCTTGTGCTATATGTTGATGATCTTCTTCTCACAAGTAGCTCATCCTCTATGATTATGGTTGTCCAGAGAGCATTGATGGATCAGTTTGAGATGACAAATCTGGGTCTACTACACTATTTTCTTGGTCTCCAGATTGTTCAGTCCTCTACTGGCATTTTTTTTATTAGTAGAAGTATGCTCTTAACATGCTTCGATGCTTTAAAATGCTTGATTGCAAGCCTACTCCAACACCTTTTCAGTTAGGTGTCACCTTGTCTACCTCCTGCCCTTCACCTTTAGTAGATCCTACATTATATTAGTAGTTGGTTGGCAACTTGTTGTACCTAACACACACTCGTCCTGATCTCTCTTTTGTAGTGGGTCTTGTCTCTCGATTCTCACATGATCCTCATAAGAGTCATTTCCGAGCTGCCAAGAATATTTTGAGATACATTCAAGGAACATTGATGTATGGCATTCATTACATAGTAGGGACTCCTTACATTTTTGGCTACACTAACTCAGATTGGGCTAGTGATGTTGATGATCGAAAGTCTACTTCTAGCTTTCTTTTTTTGTCTTGGCTCTGGTCCTATCAAATGGTCATGCAAGAAGTAGCATGCTCACGCACTTTCATCTACAAAGGTTGAGTATCGAGAAGTGATGCTTGCTAGTCAGGGGATTTTATGGCTTTACTAGCTAAATATTGAGTTTGGTTTTCCTCCTAATCATCCCACTATTTTGTGGTGTGATAATCAGAGTGCTATTCATATTTCCTGCAACCCTATGGAGCATCAACACACTAAACACATTGAGCTTCATATGCATTTCATTCGTCATCTAATCTAGGATAGTGTTCTCTTTTTGGAGTACATTTCCACTAATGCATAGGTTTCCAATATCTTCACCAAGTCATTTGCATCGCCTTGCTATCTTCAGTTGCGGTCTATGCTTGGGGTTTCAGAAGTTGTCCTTGGAGGGTCATCTTGAGGCCTTCCTTCCTTCATTTTTTTTTAGCATGTTTGTTCTATCTCTTTTTGGAGAGGAGTTTCTCCCACTAGATTTTCTCCTTTGTCTCTAGTTTATAGAGATTTCCTTGTATTAGGTACCTGATCAGGCCTTGTTGCCAGGACCCATTTTCTTGCTTTCATAGGTTTGCTAGGTTAGCTTCCTCTTAAGCTTCGCTTAAGGGGGGGTGTTAGAGTAATTATTTTGTTATGTTTATTAATTAAATAATTTTGATTTAGTTAATTAAGTTTTTTATTACTATAGTTACTTAAGCTTTCTTAGGTGCATATAATTAATATTTTATATTAATTATATTATGCAAACCTAGTTTTCTTTCCTTTAGGGTTTTGTTCACCTTTAAGGTTGAACCTTTGGACTTTTCATTTTTTCATAACTTGGAATACATTTTTCTCTCATATTGTTCAAAATTTTCAAGCTCTTCTTTTTCATTTTCTAGTTTCTCTTCATTGCAGGATATTTGCATGTAGGTGTTCTTGGTGATCTGTGAAGTTGGTTTTCTCAACTTCTACACTACCTGCATTGAAGAATTTCATAAATTGGTGATGAAATCTAAGCTTGTTGAACTTGAAAGTGTAAAACTTGCTAAATATATGCAAGAACCAAGGATTTCCATTCAAGATTAACTTAGTCTAACTAGCCCTACCATAGTAAACTAGTGCTACTGATTGGCACTCAAGCTTGAAGAAAAGTTCAAGAGAAGAAATGAACAAAGTTGTAGAAATAAAGGGAATAATGATAGAAGAAGAGGAACACAAAACAATAGGCCACAAGGAGATTCCAATAAGGTGAAAACCCAAGTAGAAAGCAGTTTAAGACAAGGATATAGAGGGAGGAGAGGTAATGGTAGAGGCAAAAATGGTGAGAAAAATAATGGGCAGATGAAATGCTACAACTGCAACCAAATAGGTCACTATACTAACAAGTGTCCTGAGAAGTAGAATAACCAAGGAGAGAGAAGAAAAAATCTTGTGCAAGAAGATGATGATGGAAGTGGAAGAGACTATATTAGTGAAGAAGGGGCTACTCTCATGATCAAAAGAACCTTGATCTAAGCACCTACACTAGTGTAGCCTCCTCAAAGAAAGACTCTCTTTAGAACCAACTACAAGAGCAATGGTAAGTTATGTGTTGTGGTTTCACAACAAATGCCCCATTTTGAGTCACAAAATCAGGACCACCTAGTATATTTTTTAGTTTTCTAGACCCCTAGTTTGGGTTTTGAGTCTTTTTAGGGTCCTATTTGGTGTCTAAGCATAGTTTGGCTCACTATTTGAAAAACCTAGTTGATAGAAACTAGAGTCTTTTAGGGAAAAGTGAATTTTGGTGTTGAGGTGTAGGCTAGAACACCTAGCACACCTTCAAGGTGTGCAAGCTGAGCTGATGTTTTGTTCTTCAAAGTTGTAAATTAGGTTTTTTAGGTGTTTTAATAAGATTTTACATTCTGGGTCATTTTTTTTTGTAATTAGGGTTTTTTTAAGGTTTGATTTTCATCTTTCTTGACTAATGTTTGGTTCATTGTGCAGATAGAAAGGGCATTCTTAACTTTTTAGGATCATAACTTTTGACCTAGAGCTCAAAATTCAAAATTGTTTGCACTATTGGAAAGAAGAACTAAAAATATAACTTCAATCCCTAAAGTAGTGAGCCTTCAGCTACCCAATTTTAGGGACTGATAAAAGTTTCAACTTGAAATTTTGAGAAGAAGACCTTCAAAAAAACCAATTTAAAATTCTTAGAAAATCTTGTTAATATATATATATATATATATATATGAATATATGAAAAAGTTTTGAACATTTGATCATTCTGGACAATCTAGACCACCTAGTCTCTAACAAAGAAGGATTGGGTAGATGGAGAGAAGGAAAGAATCAAGTAATTTTCACTAAAGATCAAAGATACAGAGATTGGACACATGAACCAGAATAGGTTTCTCATCTTATGCAACTATTAATGACAAGATTCGACACAAATACCTTGGGATTTTAGATAGAAGAAGTAGAAGGAGTTCAAATGTATGAATTTTTTTTAGTATAAATAGGGTATATATTATCAAAAAGTTGCAAAATAAGTACAGTAGTGTGCTCTTGGACCTAGTCTAAGAAAAACCCAAACACCATTTTCAAAAATGAGAACTTTGATTTTTTGGAGAATTGAGCTTCTAAGCTTCCAAGCTATGCTTCTTCTGAACATTTTTGGCTATAAAGAGGGTATAAATCATAAAAATAGGGGCAAAATAAGTAGACTATAGTTCTCGCAAACCTCGTCTAAGAAAAACCCAAAAATTGTTTTCAAAACTAAGAACTTCAATTTTTTTGGCAAATTGAGCTTGTGAGCTTCCGAGCTTCTAAGGTGTACTTCTTTTGAAATTTTTTGGCTATAAAGAGGGTATAAATCATCAAAAAGTGGCAAAATAAGTATACTAGAGTGCTCCTAGACCTCATCTTAGAAAAACCTAGAAACTATTTTCAAAATTGAGAACTTTGATTTTTTGGTAAATTGAGCTTCTGAGCTTTTGAGGTGCACCAAGTGCATTTCTTTCAAGGTGCGCTTCTTACAAGGTGCATCGAAAGCTTTTGAAGAAGTTAGAGGTGCACTGATAGTTAACTTCTAGCTCTAAATTTAGAGTTTTTCATGTACCGAAAATGCATTTTGATCGCAATTTAACTCCTACAAACATCTAGTGAACTTGGATATTCTATTTTTGACACTTTCAGACACTCCTACATCATCTAATGGCTTTCTTCTTCTTATTTTTTCATGCTTTCTTTTTTTTCAAAAACATGTAAAGGCTCATGCATCTATTTAATAATATAAATATGGATGGAATCCTACTAAGCACTAGTTAGAGAGTTAGTTTGTACATAAATAGATTTTTTTTTTTATTAATTTAGAAGCATATGTTTGCATAAAGATATCTCTCACTCTCAACACAAACTAAGGAGAATATTTCTTATAAATTTAAAAATGTAATATGTATTCTGGGCTATCATTATTTTGATGCAATAATATATGCTATTTGTGCTCTAATTCGGACTGTAGTTATTCTTTCTTGAGTGTGTTATATTTTATGAATGTATGTTCATGGAGTGTAATGGAGCCAATATTTTTGTTATCTTACTTTGATTGAGCGATCTTTTGATTTTGGTGTTTGCAACATGTTTATAAATTCCACTAATGTACTTAGTTCGAAAAGAGATCACCTTATTGTTCCTGCATAGCTTTTTGTTTCACATGAGTGCACTTTTTGTAGCCTAGCAATTTGATAAAAAGTGAAACATCTTACGGTTACTAAATTGCCATCGATGATTGCATTAGTGGAATCAAGGAAGCATTGCTCCATTTTCATTGGTTACCTACCAATCTTTTCAAAGTCTTAACTCACAAATATGTTGTTTTTGTGGCTTATCTCCACTAGGGATTTATTTTTCAAGTCATTTTTTAAGCTTCTTGTTACCTTATCTTTGTTATTTTCTTTGCTAACCCTTAGTTAAATTAGGAATTCATATAGCTACATAGTTTGATTGCATTCATTTAAAAATAGAAAATACTAAAAGCATATCTCTTTTTGTGGTTAATTTTGAAACAACATGCAAATTGATCATCTTATCCGAAATTGGTTCGAACCAACAAAGGCCTCTTTGTGAACAAATACAATTATCTTCAATTGAGTGGATTCCAGTAGGTCACAAGATCACCTGAAACCTTGGAATTGATCTCAGATCAACTTTTCAAGAGAGGAGTTTGAAAGGATTCATGTTGTTAAGCATCATAAAAAATGATAGCTCAACAAAAGTGGTGCTAGAAGGACAACCTGAAAACCATTCGACTAAGAAAACCTAAGTTTTTGTTTGAAAATTCTATGATTTTTGAAAGTTCAAAAAAAAAATCTAAGTCTATGAATTTTCAGTAAGTGTGCAAGGTGTGCAAGTGCATAAGGTGCATAGGTGTGCCAGGTGCACAAGTGCATTGTTTTGAGAAAGTGTGCTTCTTCAAAGGTGCACTTTTCTAGAATAAATATGGGTTCTTAGAACTCAGTCACTTTCACCAGCATCACAGTGATAAAGAGATACCAAGAACTCCACCCATTCATATTACATATTCCATCATTATGCACCATGTCTTTCTTCAATGCCCAAAGTTTTCTTTTGAATCTAATTAGTCCATTGCATGACTTGCCCAAAAATCTTGAAATTTTTTACCTATGGTTCATCTATGGAGAATCATGAATAGGAGAAGATCATATCAAAATTTTCAAGGAAATTTGTAATCAAAACCAGATTTAGCACACGAACATGGTATGTCACCTTTTTCCGTACACTTGCAAGAAACAAAATTCAATTGGTACCTCAATCTTCCACTAGCATTAATAAGGGATCGGAACTCTTTCGAGATAAGGTTTCTAGAACAAGTTAAGATCTATATTGATCCAACTATCCTACATCATTAGTTCATCTCAATTAAGAGGGATCCCCATGAGACTATTTCATAGTTTAATCATTGCTTCTATAGGATGTATCAAAGAATGGAGTTTCCATACATTGTACTACAAGAGGATTGCCATCCAAATCTATTTTGGAACAATGCATTCATTAAATTCTATTTTTCTAAGAAAGCTCCCACCTAGAGACATTGATACCATTGAAAAGGTCTTCAAAGAGGCTATTGCATTCATGAAGCAAGATATTGTTGCTCCAATGAAAACAATTACATATTCATAGTATGAGTCTCAAAAGACTACTTTCTTTGAGTAGAAGGTAGCCACATCTACTAAACTAGAAAACAATATGACTAGAGAATTTAAGGCTATAAAGGAGATGATGTCTCTCTTATCCAATGAACACATCAAAGTGAAGTTGGATTCCTCAGGAAACCAAGGAAATCATCCAAGACAACTTACTACCCAAACAATTATTCTCAAAACCATAGTGAAAATTTTGGCCTTTAAAATAACATCAACAATGAGAATAATGGTATTATAGGTATGAGTCCAAGTGAAAATGGAAATGGGTACAATGATGTTTCAGATCAACCTTTCCAAATCATGGAGAAACAACCTTTGTAGTTTAGTGCAATGATGTTTGAATCATATGATATATCTACATGAGGACAAAATGAAGAAGATGATCAAGAGGATTTTGTATTCTCATTCAATGAAGAAATTATGCCAAGTGTTGATGTTGCAATAAGTGTAGATATGCCAAGAAATTTGGAGGACATAGAAATTTTTGAAGTTCCAAAACTCCATGAAGTTGCAAAAATGATGGAAATGTAGAAGATCTTAAGGTTGATAAGATTTTTGAAACAAGAAGTCATCAAGAAAAAGATACCAATGCTTCCTATTGTGATATTGATTCCTCATTGAATAATGCTAAGATATCTCTTTCAAAACTAGATATGTCATTAAGAGATGGATAGAATGCTCAATTTGGTCACAAGCTTGAAAGGGGAAATGTCTATTTGTGGGTATTCTACACATATATCAAACCATGTAATAACAAGTCATGTAGAATCCATTCATTTGGGTTCCATTCGGCAAAAAGTTGTCCTAATTTCTTGTTATCTTGGGAGATTGCAATGGAGGGAAAGTATGATTTTGAATAGGCTTCTTTGGGATATGAGGTAGAAAAAATATTGATCAGTGATAGTAATAAATCTTGTAATCTAAAAGGAAGGTGATTGATTTTTATAGTCTAAAGGAACCTAAAGTGTTTCCATGTGCATGTAGAATTGTGCACCATGAGATAAGACCACTAGAAGGAGAGATTACAATGTGTGAGTGTACCCCTATGGTGGGAGACTCACTAGATCAGTTAATATATTTCCATTATCCCTCTTAGTTCAATGGTTTTCAATTTGAATATGATGCTAAAGCTAAAAGATCTTGTTTCTAGATCAATCATGGTAAACTTCTGATTTTGTGTGATTTGTGCCTAGAATTTGAACCAAGATTTCCCAAAATTTATTTTTCTGAGTACAAAGACAAGTCAGCATTTCTTAGGACTATATGAGGTGGTTCATTAGTATTGAAAATCATGATAAATCTACTAATAACCACTCCACATTCTTATTATTCAAAGTTTTTTGTACATAAGTTTTTTATTTTATTTTTCTTACTCTTTTTTAGTCTTTATAGTTAGGTGTTAGTTTTCATTGAGTTGAATCTTTTTGTTTGGGTTTCATTTATTTTTGTTTCTTTTTCTTTTTTATTCATTTTAGTATGGGGGTTAGGTGCAATCAAGACTCATCCTTGATGCATTTCATAAATCACTCCTTGTGGTTTCAACTTTTAGGAAGAGGTATTTCTTTGTCAAAGCATTTATATTATTATATTCTAGTAACAACTGTAAATGGATGCTACTTATAGGTGTAAAGGAATTTTAGTCTTGAAATTAGAATCACAAATTGATAGCTCTCAACACTTTACAAATTAAAAGATTGACTATCTTGGTGTTTTCAAATCAGGTTGACAACAGTGAGGGATAATATGAAGCCTACAAGTTCAAACAAAAGGTCTTCACAAGGAATCGAAAAGGTCATTATTTAGCATGAGAGTTTCCATAAAGTTCTTAAAAAGAGGAATGCAAAGGTTATTGACTAAAGAAAGAATCTGAGAAACAACACCAATGTCTTGGCACACAATCTAAGCATGGTCAAGGTACAAAAAAAACAAAAAAGGAATGATGGTGTTAAGAATGAAATATTCCAAAAGGTCTAAGAAAGATAACTTGAAAATAAGGATATGCACTCCAAAATGGATATCCAGTATCTTAAAAATTGCTTCATGGAAGAATCAAATGGAAATATGCGAGGTCTGTGAAGGGCAATTCAAAAGATTACTAGGGACCTAAAATGCAAAAAAAATGATAACCCGTTAAGAGCCCTTAGAAAAAATTCTCTCATTTGGTTAGATAGTGGTTGATATACATGATTCCAAGCTATTACAAACTTATGATAGATTGCATCTTGAAAGGTCAAAGGAAATGAATACACTATGGACACATTGAGCTTGAAGATTCGAGATTCTGAAGTTTTGGCTATCAAAGAACTTGAAAGTTGTTTGAAGTGTTCAAAATTTATTTGTTGTTTGACATATTTTGGATGAATGCTTGTTGATGAAGAAATGCCTTTGTCATTTCTTCCCTTTTGTTAGGGCTATTTGTTGTGGTTTCACAACACATGCCCCATTTTGAGTCACAAAATGTAGACCCCCTAGTATATTTTTTAGTTTTCCAGACCCCTAGTCTAAGGTCTAAGTCTTTTTTAGGGTCCTGCCCAATGTCTAGACCTAGTCTGGCTCATTGTTTGAAAAACCCAGCTAACAAAAATTGGAGGCTTTTAGGGAAAAGTGAATATTGGTGTTGAGATGTGCACTAGCACACAGCACACCTTTAAGGTGTTTGAGGTGCACCAATAAATTTGTTCTTTAGAGATGTAAATTAGGTTTTTTACATATTTTAATAAGGTTTTACATTTAGGATAATTTTTTCTCACAATTAGGGTTTGTTTAAGGTTTGATTTTTAGCTTTTTAGAGTAGTGTTTGCCTCTTTGTGTAAATAAAAAGGGCATCCTTAACTTGTCAGGGTCACGACTTTTGATCTAGAGCTCAGAATTCAAAATCATTTACATTGTTGTAAAGAAGAACTAAAAATCTAATTTTAGTTCCTAAAATAGTGATCCTTAGACTACCCAGTTTTAGGGACCGAAGAAAGTTTCAACTTGAAATTTTGAGTAGAAGACCTCTGAAAAAAGCCAATTAAAAATGCCTAGAAAATCTTGTTAATATATATATATATATATATATATATATATATATATATGAAGAAGTTTCAAAGATTTGATCATTTTGGACAATTTGAATCACCTAATCTCTAACCAAATAGATGGAGAGAAGGAAAAAATAAAGTAATTTTCACTAAAGATCAAAGATATATGAACTAGAATAGATTTCTCATCTTATGCAACTATTAATGACAAGATTCAACACATATACTTTGGGATTTCATATACAAGAAGCAAGAGTTCAAATGTATGAAAGTGTTTGGCTATAAAGATGGTATAAATCATCAAAAAGGGTCAAAATAATTACACTAGAGTGCTCCCAGACCATGTCTAAGAAAAACCTAGAAACCATTTTCAAAATTGAGAACTTTGATTTTTTGGCAAATTGAGCTTTCAAGCTTCTAAGCTTCTGAGGTGCGCTTCTTCTAAAAGTTTCTAGCTATAAAGAGGGTATAAATACTAAAAAAGGGAAAAATAAGTACTCTAGAGTGCTTCTAGACCTCATCTAAGAAAAACCCAGAAACTGTTTTCAAAATTGAGAATTTTTATTTTTTTGGCAAATTGAGCTTTTGAGCTTCCAAGATACGCTTCTTCTGAAAGTATTTGGCTATAAAGAGGGTACAATTGATCAAAGAGGATAAAAATAAGTACATTATAGTACTCCTAGACCTTGTCTGAGAAAATCCCAAAAACCATTTTCAAAACTGAGAACTCCAATTTTTTGGCGAATTAAGCTTCTGAGCTTCTGAGGTGTGCCAGGTACATAGGTGCACTACTTCCAAGATGTGATTCTTCTGAGGTGTGATAAATTTTTTTGAAGAAGTTATAGGTGCACTAATAGTTAACTACCATTTCTAACTTTAGAGCTTTTAATGTACCAAAATTGCATTCTGATGGGAGTTTAACTCCTACAATCATCTAGTGAAAGTGGAGCTTCTATTTTGACACTTCTAGGCACTCCTACATCATCTAATGAATTTCTTCTTCTTATTTTTTTCATGAATTATTTGTTTTAAGACATTTAAAGGCTCATGCATTCATTTAATAATATAAATATGGATGGAGTCCTCATAAGCACCAATTAGAGAGTTAGTTTATACATAAATAAATTTGTTTTATTAATTTAGAAGAATATGTGTGCATAAAGATATCTCTCACTCTCAACACAAATTGAGGAGAAGATTTCTTATAAATTCAAGAAGGTAATATATATTCTGAGCCATTGTTATTTTGATGCAATAATATATGCTATTGGTGCTCTCATTCGGAGTGTTGTTATTCTTACCTGAGTGTGTTATATTTTGTGAATGTATGTTCATGGAGTTTAATAGAGCCAATAGTTTTGTTATGTTATTTTGATTGAGCAATCTTTTAATATTGGTGTTTGCCACATGTTTACAAATTCTATTGATGTACTTAGTTCGAGAAGAGATCACCATATTATTCCTATATAGCTTTTTGTCTCACATGAGCATACTTTCTATGGCCTTATGATTTGATGAAAAGTGAAACATCTTACAGATACTGGATTCCCATAAACAATTGCATTAGTGGAATTAAGGAAGCATTGCTCCTATTTTCATTGGTTACCTTCTAATCTTTTCAAAGGCTTACCTTATTTTTCAAGTCATTTGTATAAACCTCTTGTTAACCTATCTTTGTTATTTTCTTTGCTAACCCTTGGTTAAATTATGAATTCATATAGTTCCATTGTTATATTGCATTCATTTAAAAACTATAAAGTATCAAAAAAAAAATTCTTTTTGTAGTTAATTTTGAAATAGCAAGCAGTTTGATCATCTTATCCAAAATTGGTTTGAACCAGCAAAGGCCTCTTTGTGAAAAAATAGATTTATCTTCAACTAAGAAAATTCTAGTAGGTCACAAGATTTCTCAGAACCTTGGAGTTGATCTCAAATTAGCTTTTCAAGAGAGGATTTTGAAAGGATTCTTGCCATTAAGCATCATGCAAAATGATAGCTCAATAGTATGCAAAGTGTTAATTGATTTTGGTTCTACTGAAAATCTTGTATCTAGAGAAATGGTAGATAAACTAAAATTGGAGAAAATACCCCACCCAAATCACTCCCATGTATCTTGGTTAACAAAAGAACAAAAAACCCTTATAAATGAACAAGCTTGGGTAGATTTTTTCATAAAGGACTACAAGGATAGAGTCCTTTGTAATGTTTTAGACATGGATGCTTGTCACCTTTACTAGGGCATCCATGGTAGTATGACCTAAAGGCAAAACATGATGGTGTCACAAAAAAGTATCAAATCAATCTAGGTGGCCTTAAGTATAACCTACTCCCTCCCTAACCCTCACCAAGGGAAACTTAAGGAATAGTTAGTTATCATGGCAGGAGAACAAGAAATGATAAACACCATTCAATATTCTCAAATAGGGTATGCCCTAGTCTTCAAACCAAAGATGAAAGGAGTCTTCAAAGAAGTACCCAAGGAAGTAAATGGTTTGCTATAGAAGTATAAAGGGAATACTTGTAGGAGACACACTAAATGAAATCCCACTATTAAGGGACATCTCTAACCAAATAGACTTCATACTAGGTGCTTCACTACACAACAAAGCTTCTTACAAACTCACTCCTGATTAGAATGCAGGGGTTTCTAGGAAAATCAATGATTTGTTGGCAAAAGGACTCATTCAAAAGAGTCTCATCCCTTATCCAGTCCTTAGTGTTTTGGCCCCTAAAAAGGATGGGAAATGGATATTATGCACTAAATCTAGGGTAATAAAAAAACTAACAATCAAGTATAGGTTCCCTATACCTAGAATAGAAGATCTACTAGACCAACTTCAAGGAGCATGCTATTTCTCAAAGATAGACCTTAAATCATGCTATCATTAGATAAGAATAAGGCTTGGAGATGAGTGGAAAACAACATTTAAAACCATTAAAGGATTGTATTAATGGCTTGTAATACCATTTGGTCTTAGTAACATCCCTAGCACCAACATGAGGCTAATGAATGAAGTGCTTCATGACTTTATAGGAAAGTTCGTAGTGGTCTACCTAGATGACATATTGATCTTTAGTAGCATCAAGGAAGAACATGTGAAACTCTTGGAACAAGTCCTCAAAATGCTACAAGAGAAGAAACTAGCAAAAAATCTAGAAAAGTATGCATTTATCTAGACAGAGTTGACATTCTTGGGTTTTGTCATCTCAAAAGATAGTTTTAAAATGGATCCTTAAAAGGAAGAGGCTATCCTCAATTGACCAACACCTAAGACCTAAGGTAAATTCAGTACCTTCCATGGATTGGCAACCTTTTATAGGATTTTTTTCAAAAATTTAAGTCACATTTGTGCACCTTTACTTGATACCATCAAAGGTAGTAAGAAAACAAAATTTTAGTGGACTACACAAGAAGATGATGATTTTGAGTGCTTAAAGGGAAGAGTAGCATTATACCCCAACTTGGCACTACCTGCCTTCAACAAATTGTTTGTAGTGGAGACTGATGCTAGCAAGCTAGCCATAGGTGTAGTCCTCAGGCAAGAGAGAAGACTAATGGCCTTCTTCTCTAAAAACTAAATGATGCCAAGAAGAAGTTCATTACTTATGACCTAGAATTATATTCTATGGTTTAGGCCCTCAAAAAATGGAGGCACTACTTGCTTCCTAAAGAATTCATTTTCTACATAGAAAACCATGCATTGAGTTTCCTTAATAGCCAAGACAAGTTAAGTTGCAAGCATATGAAATGAATTGAACAGCTCCAAGCCTTCACATTCTCTATAAAGCACAAGAAAGGTATTGCAAATAAGGTAGAAGATGCTCTTAGTAGGAGAGTTAGTTTGGTTGAAGAAGTGTAGATACAAAGCATGAGAATTGATGCGCTCAAATACCTATAAAAAGATGATCCATATCTTGGTGACATCCATTAGGCTTTTTCTACTCTATTTGATGCCTATAACAATATATATTTTGAATGTTTGTTGTAGAATGACCTTTTGTTGAAAGGAGGTCATCTTTGTATTCCAAAATGCTCCATGAGGGAAAATCTGATCATAGAAAATCATTGTGGCACATTAGGAGCTCACTTTAGGATTGATAAGACACTAGAAATCCTAAGAAGAAGCTGCCATTGGCCTAAACTAGCCATTGATGTTAGAAAATTTGTAGAGACATGCACTATTTTCCAAAGAGCCAAAGGAGTAAGAACAAATAATGGTCTTTTCTAACCCTTATCAATTCTAACAAAGCCATGGGATAGTGTGAGTATGTATTTTTTCTTGGGTATCCCAAGAACTAAACAAAGTTTTGATATCACTTTTTTCATAATTGATAGATTTAGTAAAATGGCTCACTTTTTTCCTTTTAGGAGATCTAATGATGTTTCCCATATTTCTAATAGAGATGTTAAATTCCAAGGACATTTTTGGAGAACCCTATGGAAAATGTTGGGAACAAACCTCTCTTTCAATTATTCCTACCATCCACAAATAGATGGGTAGACTAAAGTGGTAAATAGGTGTTTAGGCAACCTTCTAAGGTGTCTAACCAAATAGTATGGAAAAACTTGGGATGCTATTGTCACTCAAGAAGGATTTTCCTTTAATGGCTTGGTGAACAGGTCAATAGGAAAAACACCATTTCAAGTTAAATATGAACTTCATCCTAGAGGAGTCATGGAGTTAAGATATTTACCTAAGGACTTTAAATTCAATGCACAAGGTGAAGAACTATCCACAAGGATCAACCAGATTCATGACCAAGTCAAGGATACCCTAAATCAAAATACTATAAGGTATAAGGACCAAACAAAAAAGAAGAAAATGAATATTTCTTTCAGGGAAGGAGATCAAGTGTGGGCATATCTGAACAAAGAATGGCTACCCAAGGGAAACACCAAATTGTAGATGACAAAGATTGAACCCTATTAGATATTGCAAAATTTTGGGGAGAATACATATGAAATATCATTACCCTTAACTATTTCAATTTCTCCTATATTTAATGTTTGTGATATTACCCCTTTTAAAGGTGATGTAGGATCTAATGATTCAATGCATGATACTGATGATGTATAGGAAGAATGGACTAAAGACTTACCACCTAGCCAACCATTATAGTTGGAAAGGATTCTTGCTTTCAAGGTATTCAAACAAACAAGGAAGAAGAACTATAAAAATTACTTGGTTAAATGGAAGGGTCTTCCTCATATTGATGCTACATGGATGAGTGAAGAATGTATTACCAAACATGGCACTTCTATTCAATAGTTACTCTCAAGTGGGACTTGAGTTTTTCAAACCAGGCAATATGGTGTAGGAGAACCTATACCTCCACTTTCCAAGGAATCCACTCTTACAAACTCTTCACGAGATTTACTCAACGAAATTCATTTTTGAGTTTCTTTTATAACTTTTACAAGTAGTTTTTGATTTGGAACAAGCCTACTTGTAAGGTCTAGTCACCATTGGTGTTTTATAAACCATTGGCTATTGACTATGGTCACTGGGCACATCTTAGTCCTAGGATAGCATATGTATTTTCTTATGTGTCTAAATATGTTTTAGGTCCCTAGGAAATTAGAGGAAGGTCCTAGAATGGTAAGAAAGAAAATTTTTCATAAATTGCAAAAAGTTGCACTTTACAACAAAAGTTGTCAACTTTTGTATAATAGCCTCCCAACAATCACAACCTTTGAAAATTAGTTGGATTATTTGGTAAAGTTATTCATATAGCCCTTTCAGGCTGCTGGAAAACATAGAATTTAATTTTGTAATTGAAATCAATTAAAACTCCCTAGTTTCCTTGTAATTGGGCTACAATACATGTTTGTACGTACTAGTATAGATTGGAAAAAGAAAATGAAATTGGATGAGCATCTAGGAAGATATAGGAGAAAAATGAAATTAGTTTGAAGTGTTGAAGGGCTCTAAGTCAAAAGCTATGCAAACATCTCTCTTGAGTGCACCAAAACCCTCGTTCAATTGGAAATTTTTGGCAAAAATGCCCTAACTTCAAATTTCAACCATGGGAATTCCATGTCACCCAGGAAAATGAAATTTAGGTTGTTTTACTAGAGGATTTTACAAGGATGGAAGATGGGGATTGAGTTTACTATTTTTTCAAACTAGCCCTAGGCCAAACATCTCTATGTGTTTGGTTCAAGACAAGAGAGATTGAAGTACCAGAAGCACTTTGGGAATGGATAAATAATGTTTGATGGTGGATTTTTATCTCTTATAGATCCATCAAAGTATCTCAATTGGTGGTTAATTACAAAAAATAGAGTGGTGTGGACATCCTTCATAAACCTAGCCAATTAGGCCTAATTATGAATATTGTTGCATTTAGGGTTTGGTACTCATCATGTTGGTTGGGAGTCTAAAACATTGGAGTCTTAAAAAAATTACAAAAGGCTATCTTTATATCCACTTTTTTTTCTATGTCCTTTAGAGAAGTTTCAAACTAAGACCTAATTTCCTCATTTGGAGGGCTAATAGTGCTAGTAGGCCTACAAGCCATAATTTTTGTTTTGACTCTTGGGCATAGGTTAGGCTATTATAATCCATCACTTTGAGACTAGTAGATATTATAGAACTTTTCCATTCCCATTTTAACATCAATGTTCCCATTTCAAGCAATTTCAAAGTATTTGGTTGTGTTTAGCTAAGATACCTAGCAGTACTCTAAATAAGTGCCTACTTGATGTTTTGTTTACAATATTGTACAAAGGTAGCCCATTTTGGGGTATAGAAGAAGACACAAGGCCACACCACATCAAATTTTCCTAATCAAGGGAGAGGTCTAATGCATATACTTCTAGAATGTAGATAGTATCACATGGACCTTATGCAGAGTATCACATGGGCCCCATCCATCTATTGTATGATACTGTGTGAACTATCGAATGGATAGATAGCAGCATATGACTATAGAAGAAAGTATTACATGATACTTATTTAGTGATTGTATGTGTTTTATTTCATTTTCATGTTTTTTGTTAGATTTGCATTTTCTTTTTGTGTTTGAGTAGTTGAGTTATGACGTGTTTAGTTGCATTTTGATTTCCAATCTGACATATATTGACATTTTATGCACTTTGACTATGGATGAGGTGTTCCTAGCCCTTAATGTTAGAGTGCTCATAGTGGTCAGTTTGAGACTTGAGTGATGGCTTGATGATGCTAATAAGGGAAGATTACAAACCATGGGGTTTGGGTGGTTATTGTAAATACCCCATATCTAGGAAAACCATTGTCTCCTTATAGCCCTAGCAGAATGATGACATAGCGAACATAACACCTTTCACTTTCAAACTTGAGATGCTACCATTATACTTGAGGATGTGTATCTCATCCTATGAGTACCATGCCATGGGGATGTGGTGAGTATGATGAGCATGTGTAACGATTGTATTTTACTTATCCTCTTCTGATATGCATGTTGATATGATATTAAGTGTCACAAGTGTTTTATGATTAGGCCCTAGAGGATGATAGAGAATGTGTTAGGAACAATAGTCCACCAAGATAACTGAGAGGAGGGGGGTGAATCAGTTATCCAATTAAAAAATTTATCAACCTTAATTAATCTTAACCATTCAATCAAAGTAAAAAAAAACCATAACAAGATGCACATACACAATTAAACCAAATTTTTTAACTAGGGGAACCCTTGATCATAGGGAAAACCCTAGTGAGAATGATGCCCACAAAGATATACTGATATATATATATATATATATACATATATATATATATATATATATATATATATATATATATATATATATATATAGATAGAGAGAGAGAGAGAGGATGGACCTTGTTAGGAGTCTATAAAAGCATTCATTACATTTGATTCCATGTTAGGAGACTTTTAATCCATGTTAGGAGATTCTAACCCTATTAGGAGTTGTGTCAATCCTGTTAGGCGTTGTAGAAGGTAGAAGGACCCACTGTCCAAACAATTTATGAGGCAAGACCACTGAACTTCACTGTCCAACTAATCTCTCAACTATTCCTTGTAGAATAATTGTTTTTAATATGTTTTAACCTCTTTCCTCTACCCTATGAATTAGACCAATAACTATTAGACCTTGTAGACTAGGTCATGAATCTTGGATCCAAATATCAAACCTTGAATCACTAAATAAAACATCAGCACCAAAGTTCTTTCTGATTATGCTCTGCTCTTCATATCTTTACATATCAACTAGTTCTCTTGTATTCTTCACTTTGTGCTTCTTACAATCATTCTTCCATTCATACACAACAAAGGAAAATGTACTTCCTTTATACTAAATCCATAAAACAATTCCTTGAGTTGGCTATTACACCTTCTCAATTAATTATTATAGGACCTCATTAAGAAGACGTTATACTTAGCGATAACATCAATTAGTCACCTTGTAACTTGGATAACTTTCTGTATGTGTAATATTATGATGAACAATCTTATCCACATCATCTCTAGCATGTCTTCTACACACTTTTAACCTTTCTTCTTAGAATAACAACTCTGGTAAGAGATATAACAAGTTTACTAGAACATGCTTCTATAAACTCTATCTCAAAACAATCATCCCCAAAATTTGCATAACTTCTTCCAGACTTAATATCTTATGCTCCTAAGGTTAGTTCTATATACCAGACACTTATTAGTATCTCCCTTTAACCTATCTAGTGAAAATACTCAATAATCTATCCATACCAACTTGATCTTTTGGTTGTTCTTCTATCAGATACCACAAAAAATTGTTAATTGCAATTAGCCATATGGGTTGAATAACATTATTTCTAGAGTACTTAACCACTTTATCTCTAGACCAATAGTTTCAATGCAAGGAATATCTCATTCTGCTCCTACCTCATCATCCACTACTTATACTCAAGTCCCTATTGTCCAACCTCAACAATCCCAAAATGTTCCTCTAAAACAAGCTAATATAGCAAGTACCTCAAATGATCCTAGTTTCCAGAAGAAACCTGTATATCTTGAAAAGTATAGACAAATATCATTTTCTAGTATTCTTGGTGCTCCACATCCCATATCTTTTGATTTAAGAGATAACCCTATCAGTCCATATGGCTAATTGCAATTTAGAATCCCAGGCTTTCTTATCATCATCCAATGTCCTTTTTATTATTTTCAACAAACTCTTATTTGTGGACTCAGCTTGTCCACTTCCTTGTGGATGATATGGGGAAGATGTTGATCTAGTGATTCCATATTTGTCACAAAATTTCTTGAATTCTTTAGACCTAAAGTACATTGCATAATCTATTATAATCTTCCGAGGACAACCAAATCTAGAAATAATGTTATTCAGCAAGAAATTGTTGACAACTTTACTTGTTGCATTCCTTGTGGGGATAACCTCTACCAAATTTGTAAAATAGTCAGTAGTAACTAAGATCCAAGAATAGCCAGTGCTAGATTTTGGAGAAATTTCACCTATGAAATCCATACCCCATTGTTGAAAAGGTGCTTGGACCTCAATAGGCTTTAGTGGAGTATTACCTAAGAATTTTATTTTTCTAGCAAATCTTTGGCAGGCATCACATTTTCTAATCATGATTTGAGCATCCTTGAAAAGAGAGGGCCACCAAAATCTAGCTCTCATCACCTTATGTGCAGTGGTCTTGGTCATATAGTGTCCTCCACAAACTCTAGCACACATTTTGTTTAAAAATTATTTTTCCTTTTCTTGATCACTACATTTCAGTAACACTCCCTCAAAATTTCTCCACCATATACTGCCTCTAACAATTATATATATGATGGCTTGCAATTTAGTATTCCTTTTTCATTTTCTATCAAATGGGAAGGAGCTTTCATGTGTTGAAGATAATAGATAACATTTACATACCAATCACAATGATCCCTATCACATAAGTCAAATATGAGGTCATCAACTACCACATTTATCTGATTAGCATCCAAATTAGATTTAGCCATGAGTTTATCCAAACCTTGACCTCTGACCAACTTAGTTATCTATATTTCAATATTGAATTCTTTGATCCTGTTAATCCATCTACATCTTCTCCCTGACACCTCTTGCTGAGAAAATATATCTTTGACAATAGCACTAGGCACAAATGCAATGAAAATAGCACGTATCAAGTAGCATCTAAAAGCCTTAATAGCCTTTACTAGGGAATATGCTTGTTTTTCATTTATCTCATATTTTAATTCAGTAGGTTGTAGTGACTTACTGAAAAAAGAAATGGGTTGGTCATAGCCTTCTTCATTTTTCTGCAACAAGACTATAGCAACAGTGTGAAAGGAAGCAAAAGAAAATATGTGCATGGGCTTTGTATATTCTAGAGTTCTCAGTACTAGAGCATTTTTTATTGCAGTTTTAATATCTTGGAATGCTTGTAAAGGGTCCTCTTTCCAATCTATAGTAGCTCCCTTCTTCAGCATCTTTGAGATAGGTCTACTAATTTTAGCAAAATTGGTAACAAACCTTCTAAGAAAATTAACTTGTTCAAAGAAGGATTGAATTCCTTTTACATTCTTTGGCTTGGGGACTTTATCAATAGCTGCTATTCTCTTAGGATCTATTTTCACCCCATCTTTAGACACTATATGTCCTAGTAATTTCCTTTCTATCACCCCAAATGTACATTTCTTTGGGTTCAAGGATACTCCATATTCTAAAGCTTTGATAAAAAAATTCTCCAAATGCCTACAGTTATCCTCAGCCTTCTTAGAATAGGCTGTAAGATCATCCTGGTATACAACCATAAATTTGTTGATATGATCATGAAATGCACTTCCATAGCTCTTTGGAAAGTAGCTCCTGCATTAATCAAGCCAAATGGCATCCTTACATATACATAGGCTCCCCATGGGGTTGTGAAGGTTGTCTTAAATTGTTCATTTTCCTTTACCAGAACTTGATTGTACCTAGAGAAACCATCCATCAGAGACATTAGCTTAGAACCAATTACTCACTGCAACATGGCTTCCATATTTGGCAATCCATAATTATTCTTCAAGGATGCAGTGTTCAAATTCCTAAAATCCACACATAATCTTATGTCTCCATTTTTTCTTTCTAATAGGTACCAAATTTGAAACCTAGGTGGAATGTCTAATTGGTTTTATTATCCCCCATCTCTTAATTTCATCAATTCTTGTTGCATTTTGGGAGCTAGGGTAGGGTTTACTAGTCTTTTTTTATATCTGAAAGGTTTTAAATTATCCTTTAGTGGTATGATATGTTGGAACAAATCTTCCCTATAAGCCTTAAGTTCATCATATGACTATGCAAAAACATGTCTATAGTTCCTAAGAAAGTCAATTAAAGATTTTCTAATTTCAGCAGGCAGATTTTGACCAATATAAAAAAATTTGTGAGCTTCATCAGTACCAAGGTTTATCTCTTCTAATTCTTGAGGCTTAGGGTCCTTAACTCGTGGTTTGACTCTATCATAATTATCAAAAATACTTTCCAAAACTACTAACCCCTTAGGCACCTTGGTGGTTTTCAACTACATAATCTCATGGCTAAAAATGGTTTCCTTACCATCTATAGTTTCAATTAAGTCACTACAATCCATTTCTTGACTATGGTATTTTTCTTCATTTAAAATTTTTTTTTATAATGTCTTTATCATCTTCAAAGACTTGCCAATTTTCAACATTATCAGTTATCGAAGGTCTGCTCTGTACTTCAATTTGAGAGATTCTTGCAAATGATATCTCCTTCGGTTTGATTGCTACATTTGCCAATAAATTAGCCATCTTATTCTGAGTCCTATCTCTCCATGAGATACCAAATGCATCAAAAGATTCTATCTAGTCCAAAACAACATTTCTATAGTATATAAAAGTATTTTTCTCAAGAGAAACAAAAACTACCCCTGCCCCTGCACCCTCTTTAGAACTAACCCCATCAAAAAAAATTGTCCATAATATTGGTGAGTTTGTACAACACTCAACTTCATGTTCAATTACAATGGGAAAATTCTTAACTTCTTGAATAATCAATTTAGCTCTAAATGCATTCACACTAATATCTAAGAAACAAGCGGCATCTTTGTTAATTTCTTCCCCTAAAATGTGACTGACCCTTAGCTCTCTATTTACCTTGATAGATTTATCTCTGAGGTGAAAAGTAGCATAGATTAAGTCACATTGCAAAATGCCTCCCATAGTAGCACTCCATTTTCTAGAAAGCAACATTCCATAGTGTGGAGGTATATCCACTACAAGGACTGACATGGTTAACTCTACTTTAGGATATGTGACTAACTTGAATGGTAAAGCATTTATGGTACCTATGACTAGGACTTCCCTAACATCCATACCTCTGCATCTACCCTACTTGGTGTCCACTTTCAATGCTAAAGCTTCCATTACTTTGAAAGGCATTATGGTATTAGAAACTCTTGAATCTATCATGCAATTTTTTAGGGTCTTTCCATTTATGATCAGACTAAGAAAAAATGGGTCAATGTCTTCTATATATGCCACTGAGGAATCATCTCAAAATATTTGGGGAATCTAAGATATGATACCACTATCCTCTACTACTAATGGGGTTTGTTGGATAACACTTTGTCCTACAAAAATATGGTCATTTCCTATCCCTCCCAACCATGATAAAGCCTTGCTTTTATGCTCTTATATTCAAAGAAGTTTAGAAAAAGTTACATTTACAGTTATTTGGGACAACATGGATATCATATCAACAGGTTCAACAATAGTGGGTTTTACAAGAATACCTAGAGTTGAAGTCTTTTGAATAACAGGCACCACTATTTGCTTGATAGTATCAGGTCCTGATTTCTTTGCTTGCACAATTGCTTTTGTTGTTTCATTTGTTTGAAATTGAACCTTCTTTTTTTATTCCCACTTCTTAACCTTGTTGTCTTTGATCTTAGGCACATCTATATTGACCTTCTTATTTTCATCATTCATCTTATGGGTAATATCTTTGATGAATATACTGGATGGCTTTCCTACATCCTTATTTACTATTCTATTTCTCAAATTGTAGTTACTATGAACTTGAGAAATCATTTCTACTGTGATTATATCAATCTCCTCTTTGGAGGGAATTCTTAAGCTTATGCGACCTACATCAGAAGATGTAACACATAACTTATCTTCATCATAACCTTCATAATCTGCAAGCACTTGCTAATGATGTAAATGATAAGCAATTCTCTAGCTGGTAATATCATTTTCAAGTTATTTAGAATCAAAATCTATAAAATCATCACACATGCTTACCATATTGCAACTTATATCATCATGGCTTTTCTCTTCATTTTCTTCAAGTTACACACCTTGATCTGAGGAAAATGATTAAGTAGCAACACAATAATAAAAAAAATGAGGTGATTGACATACAATGCACCATGGTACATCATCATTCATATTTACAGTGTTCCTTTCTAGGGGGTCTAGGGTACTCTTATCTTTCACATTTTCTGTCTGGTTAGGGACTGGCCTACCATCTTTCCACTGGGTTGTATAGGGGTAATTTTGCATTTTAGGCTGTCTATTGAAATTGCTATTATTCATAGGGGTTTTCTTAGCAACATTTGGCTTATTGAAATTAGTGGGATTCATCTTCTTCAGCAGTTCCAACACTTGGCCTATAGTAGGTTCTTCAAGTTTCTTTCCTATAGGAGTTTTATCACCCTCCCTTTTGTTATTATTCTGAGGATTGAAAAGCTTTGGGTCATCTCTCCTACCAATTTTTCCAGATGCTTTCCTATTATTTTCTATATTTACTACAACTTTATAGGCATCTCTTAAAGTTTTGGAATCCTTATCCCTTAATTGATAAGCCATTTTTCTATCAAAATTATTAAAATATGTCATGAGACAAACATCCTCATTCAACCTCATAACTTGAAACAATTTGTACATACTTTTCTAGAACCTAACATTAAAATTGAATGTGGACACATTAGGATTCTCCTTGATGTTATTGAATTCATTTAACATGAATCCTGCATTAGTGTTGTCTCCATATTGCTCTTTAAATAATTTCTCCAAGTCACTCCATGAGGTGATACTATCATCAGGAAACCTTCTGAACCAATCCCTTGCATCCTCAGTTAGTGAATGAACAAACAACTTCATGACCACATCTTCATGTTCAACTTCATAATCATTTAACATATCTATGAAAACTCTCAAATGTTCTTCACTATTAATAGCATTATTTCCAGAGAACTTAACCACTTTATCTCTTAAATCAAAAGATATGGGATGTGGAGCACCAGGAATACCAGCAAATGATATTTGTTGATACTTTTTGAGGTATAAAAGTTTCTTTTGGAAACTAGGAACATTTGAGGTACTTGCTAAATTAGCTTGGTTTAGAGGAACATTTTGGGATTGTTGAGGTTGGACAATAGGGACTTGAGTATAAGTAGTGGATGATGAGATAGGAGCAGACTGAGATATTCCTTGCATTGAAACTATTGGTCCAAAGGTAGCTATAGAAGCTGAAGCTAGGATGGATAAATTTTGCCATGAGGCTAATGCAAAATTAGTTTTACTAAACTAAATTTTTCTCCTAGTTTATGTTTCTTGAGCTTCATTCTCCACCTTCTCAAGCTCTTTCACAAGATCTTCCTTCTCTTTTCTAGCCTTCTCTAGATCTAGATCTAATTTTGACATGGAGGGTTGTATGGGTTTGCTTGGTTGAGCTTGTGGTTCATTTATTTGGACTCCTATAGCTTTACCTTTCCCTTTATCTGTAGCTTTCACAATGGGTTCTATAGGATTTACTTAAAAAGGTTTAGAGTCTTGGACTTGAGCAATAACTAGTTCTTGCTTTTGATTCAGGCATTGTTCTTGTTCTTGAACTTTAGGTCTTATTCTATCTACATCTCCAAAAACATCAATATGGAGAGTCATAGTTTTTTCTTCTAACTTTTTATTTTGCTCCTTCAAGGTAGCCCTCATTCTTAGTAAAGCATCTCTTTCTATTATGGCATCCAAGGTGGCTTGCTTCTTCTCCTTTTCAAGACAAATGTACTTAGCTTCTTCCTCAGCAACCCATTTCTTCAGAAATCTTATCTCAAATTGCACTTCTTTAGGGTCTGCAAAAATAGCTTCTGAATTAGGAGGATCATCCAGATCTATAAGATTGGATTCCATGTATGGGGCTTCTCTGGGATTAAAAGGATCATCAAGTGAACTCCTAAATCCTAGCCTACAATTCATTTCTACTATGAGATCTAGCCTTGGTGAAGCATTTCCTACATGAGACATATCTTTGTCCTGAAAAACTCTCTTAGCTAGTAATGGGGTACTAAAAACTCCTCCCAAGAGTCTTGTAGTTTCTGATTCAGAGCTAAGTGAAGAAGATTATCTCCCTACCACTAGTTGGTATTGGGAATTGACTGATGCATTACTCCTCAGTTTCCAGGTAGGATTTGGGTCTATCCTTTTCTTATTCAGGTTCTTCCTACCACCTTGGGGTAAATCAATATATATTGGTACATCAGGATTGGCTCTCATATAAGCTCTTGTGTTCTTTCTCTTGTCAGCCATATTCACCTTTTGTTAAAAAAAGCACTAGCTTCAAAACCTTGATTGAGTCACCATCCTATTCTTGGGAAAATACACAATGAAAATTATTCCTAACTCCAAGGAAAAAACACACAAATAGAAATAGAAATATCTAACACAGATGGACCAATCACTAATATTGTATGACTACAACTCTTGCTTGTTAGATAAGACAACTGGAGAAACTGGATACGTTAGTGTGTCACTATCATATTTAGGCTACTCTCTCTTTAAATTCTCAAGGTTTGTCACTAAAATATCCCTTTATAACCATGGGAAAAACTTAGAGAACCTAACACACACATACATAGCAGAACCAAAGAATCTGCAGTACATGTCATAGATGTGTTGGACAATTCCCCAATAGAGTTGCCATTTTGTTGGTGTTTGAAACTACTAAGCAACAAAATTCTTAATATCAAAATGATATCACTCACACAACCTAAAGATTATCCAATTCCTAATAACAATTGTATGTGCAAACCATTTGGACCCAACTTCAACAAAACCAAGGGTGGTTTTCTACTCTCTAGGCTCTACAAGACTAGGGTGGATATACTCAGGGATGATTCAAGACTGGGAAACACTGTATGAGAATTATTTTAGTTTCATTATAATTCTCATCTCAAATACTCAAATACATGCATAATTCTTGACAATTTGATAAACACATCCCATATAATAGATCTAGCCAAAATTCTTCTATAGATCTACACGTGTTCTTAGCAATAGTGGCTGATTGAAGCTAAAACATTTCATGCAAACAAGTACTAGCCAACTTTGAAGATCTTTAGGAAATAAAAGTAAAATTGATTATAATTTTGCATTTGAAAACCATTTATGATATATTTCTCTTCCAGCTGAATAAATTTGACCAGTGCCTAATCCATTAGGGTTCAGAGTCTACTACAAATCCTTAGATCTAATTTGTTTCCTTACAAAAAATATTATTAGCGATTCTTATAAGAATTCATCATTCAAAAAATCCTTCCTACTACTGTAGCAACCTTATCAAATTCATCTAAGCTTTTACTTAACTCATTGAATTAATAGTAGTGGTGAATAGATATACAACCTAACTAGATTGCATTCAATTGCACAAGCCTTTACTTATACAATATCAAGATGACCAAGTAACTAAAAGGAGACAAAATTTAGAAAGAACTAATATGGGGACAACTCATAATTTGTATTCATTTTCTTTGAAAATTGTATACATTTATAGTAAAATCAGAATGACCTTAGGAAAAACACAGAGATCATTCTATATTAATGCATTCTTAGGAACTAACAAAGATAATACATCATAAAACTTGATCCAAAAATTGGATCGAAAATAGACTAAGTATATCACTTAAAGCATTACAAAATTGAACCCTTCTCTAGTCTTGGAATCTCACTTATATAGTGTGAGATGCAACAAGCTTCAAGCTAAGAGAAATTGATAGGTGTCCTTTACAAGAGATATTTACATACACCTATCACAAAATGAAAAAATGTGAATAACAAAAAGACTGGTACACTGAAAATCCTTTTGTGGGTCCACTTCTATTATTCTCCTTGGGAAGACAAAAACACTATGATCAAATTCTATTATCCTATTAATTCCTCGAAATAAGTGACCATGAGGCTTGAAAGTGATGTGTCCTCTTCAGTTACCTGCAAGTTTACTTTAACTTGGGGATTTTCTTTGTCTTCATCATCAACTGTTAAAGTAATAGTTACACTTGCATCATCTTTTGCCTCATCATCTTCTAACATCTGCTCTATAGACATGAATTTATCCTTCCACTCATTATAAGTAGTTTCATTTGGCCAATCAAAATTTAGAACCTATCTTTGTACTATTATCAAAGAATTTCCAATTGCTTCTATATCAACCAATTCTTTTCTGATGGAGTTATAGAATATTTGCACTTTAACCAACTACTCATTTGTCCTTGCCCACAACAAATGACCAGTCTCATTAATGATTTTATTCATCCTTTCAAAAAGAATTTCATCTAATTCTCTTTTCCACTCTTCCTTTTCCTTCACTTTATCAATGGTCTTTAAAGCACAAGGAAATAAATCAAACTTCTATGCAATATACTTGGAAAAAAAAAAAACTAATCATTTTTTAAAAGAATCTTGTTTGTCATCGAAACCTTGCAATTTATTTAGCAAATAAAAGATCTATTCTATTTGATGACATGGTAGTTGAATGACAGATATACACATAATAGTGCTATCTTTATTTCTTTCTATCCATTTTTGCATAAGGGGTTTGAGTGTAGCCTCATTTTTCTTCAACTCATCCCTGATGGTTGCAATTCCTAATAACAAATCAAAAAATGATGACCATTCAATTCTATCTACCAAATACATGACACCCTATCTCAATTTTTCTTCATACTGATCATTTAGTTCCACATGCAGTGCATATAATTTATTCTTTTCTTCCTTAAATTCCTCTGCAATGTAGAACGATGGCCTTTCTAGGGTGTTTGGTATTTCAACAAATGGAGTGGACTTAAAAGGCTCAACAGGTGGCCATGGAGGTTACATAATCCTTGGTTTACTGATTTCTTGTACTTTTCTTTTCCCAAGTACCTTCTCCATTTGAGATATTTTGTTCTCTAATGATTGTATTTGCATACCCCTCTCCTCATATGCTTTCAAAACTTCTTCAAACCTAGCATTAAGTTGGGTAAATCTATATTCTTCTTGTCTAGATACAATACTACCAAATTTTAACATTTTTGAGGCCATTCCTATTATCTGCTTACTACCTACCTCACCAGCCCTGAAAACTGTCAATGCACCAATATGTTGTGCAGTAGAGATTTCCTGCATTCTGGTCTTGTCTCTTTTTTCAATTGACCAAATAACAAGGGCTTGGTGGCCATCACTAAACTTGACTCCCCTATGAGCCTATAATATCTCTTCCTTAGTCTTAAGCTAGACATCCTTTTGTTTCCTTACTAAATCAAAAACTTTGGTATTCACTATATCCTATTCAAGTAAAACAAGGACTCCTGATTGTCTAACTACTTTCCTTCTAGCCTTAGGGGTAAATTGAGCAAAATCATTCAAAAAAATTAGACTTTACCTCCTCCTTAATAGCAGAATCTAATTTATTAGGTTTTTTTGCCTTTATCTTTTCACAAGTCTTCTCAAAATTTCCTATATTTAACCTCCATAAAAATTGAGCAAATGCCCTAGATTTCACAAAATTTTCATCATTAATAAACCTCTCAGAGGCTTGGGCAACTATGGGATCAATTTCCTTACCTTGGTAATCAGCAATAGTTAAATCCAAGGAAGTTGTAGGTGGTTCTTGTGGCTCTCCAATCTCCAAATCTGTGGAAGTAATAATTACATCTCCCTCTCCACCAATTTGTCTAAGTTGTTCTCTCAAAGATATTTCATCATCAATTCTAATTGTAGACTAACTTGGGGAATATTGCTCCATTTGAGAAGAAGACCCTTGTTCTAACTTTTGTCTTTTTGGAGCACTGGCTACAGGTGGGCTTTCTGGCCTTGGTCTCTGCTAAGGAGGAATCTGTTGCACATTCTGGATCATTACATATCCTACCCTTTTTGGAAAAATGTACTGACCCAAAGACACCATATTTCTACTTTTTATTCTCCTCTGCACCTCTGTAGCCTTGTCTAGATAAGTCTTGGCATATGCATCCTTCTTCTCATTCATGGCTTGTATTATCATAGCAAAATTATTCATCAATGACTGCATCTTGGCTCCCTAATATTTCTTATCTTTCAGTGGATCATAATGGGAGTCAAAAGTATTAATGAATTCTAGGGTTTCGCTAAATACTATCCATTTCTCCATTCTCAATTCTTGTTCTTGCAAAATAAAAACATTTCTAATCACATCCTCTGGATAGTAAACTTGTTGCACCATGCGGGAAGCTTTTATTCTCTCTCTTAAGAGTTCATAGAATCCTTTAGGATCAATAAACCTGGCATGAGATTCTACCATGTTATATTTATCTAAGAAAAAATTCAAATGCTTCCACCCTTTCCTTACAAAGAAAAAATCATGTGCCACGGTAACAATTGGAAAAAATGTGTCTTTCTTAGACAACTCCCTCTCATCTATAGTTCCTATTTTCCATAACAATTCAACTATTCCTATCTTCAAAGGCACATGAAATGGCAGCACATGAGGCTTTCCCAAAAAGTCATATACTCCTATTACTGTTGAAACATTATAGGGAATTATATCCCCCCAATTATGACTAACTAGTAGCCCTTTTGCATGGTCCTTGGATCTGACCAATTCTAACAGTGCTTGTGGAATTCTAGGGCTATCTCCTTTTAAAATAAATCTAAGCTTTGATGCAAAATATCTATCAAACCTCACATAACTAGCATCTGTGTCTTTTGAGGTCATATCCACACTCCACAACTATACTACATTCCTCTCTCCATTTCTAGTTGTTTCTAGCTCCATACCCTTGGAGAAAAAGATGAATCCCTTGTACAAGCATATATGCATGAGCAATGAATACCAACAAAAAGGTTTATCCACTTCTCCCCTTGCTATCCCCACCAAACCATTATGAATCTCCTTTGCAATGAAAGTAGCAAAATCTAGAATAGTGCTCAACCCAAATTGAAGAGTTTGAGCCATTATAAGGACAATTGAGCCTAGGATCTGCTTGGCTTCATCCATTCCAAAATTTTTACAAAGAGAAATATATAATGCCTGAGCGTTAGGGTTAAAATGTCTTTTTAGTAATGGCTCGGGTGTGCTAGCAGTAATCACAGACAAGGTTTCAACTTTAGCAACATGCTCTTGTATATTCTTTGTGCATCATATCTTGCTCACAATCATCCATATCAATGATTTCATGTATCGCATGGTTAGGGTTAAGGTTAAAAACTTCACTGAGAAGCTCAAGGAAAACCCTAAAAAGATTCACTCTAGAATGATTCTTCACCCAAACCATAATAGGATCATATTTCTTAGCCAGGTCAGTCAATAGATCACTATCAAAGAAAATTGTAGGGACTATTAATTTTCCAATGTTGAATTCCTAGACATTTCTCATGGGGGTATCTAAATTCCTTTCTAAAAACTATATTTTGAACAATTACAAACCTCCCGTAGATACTTTGGTGTCTCTTACCCAGTTTTCCCTATCATAGAAACCCTCAGTGACAACTACCCTATGGTTCTTAGGAATGAGTTCCCTTCCTTTAGTTATTTCATTTACTGATAAGGGAAATTGTTCTAGGAAATCATCATGCACATCCCTCTTTAAGTAATCAGTTTGCCTAGAAAACTCCTTCTGTGGAGGCATCTTTTAAAAATTTTAAACTCTTACAATAGAAAATTCTAGATTTCTTATGGTTACAGGCTACTTACCTGCTAAATTTTTCCTTCTTTCTCTGCAATTTTCTCTACAATTTCACTGAAACCACTGTGAAATTTTGTGCCCTATCTCTAGAAATCCTTTTTCTCTAAGAAAATTTGTAACTTTGTGATTCAGGAATGGAAAATTTTTATGTTATACCCATGCATTAAGGTTGCATGAAGGAACTCTGAATCATATTAACTCTTGTAGCCATTATTTTCATGTTTGCGCTTCAACTTTAAATTTCACCCATTGATCCTATGATGATTAGATGGCTTTATTTGAAAACACAAAAAGCTTTAAAAATTTGAGAGCCCCCAGCCACATGCCAAAAGGGTGCATGCTCACATTACTTAAAATTCCTACAAGTTCTTATTGCAGGCATGCGTTCTTCATCGATCTTTCCCAGATCGATGGTGGGCAAAAGTCCTTTTCTTTGATGGCCCACTCAGTTGACTTAACCAATAAAATATCATCCTTTTACCAATGTGCTTTGACAAATTTGACTACTACATTTAAAGTTGTAACACCCATGACATCACCACTTCCAACTCGGCATACCTGTTATATTCTACTAATGAGCACACTTTACTTCAACTAACCTTTCCAGCATGGCATGACTCATCATTCCCTTTAAGTCTTGGTCCCGCTGTGCCCACTTGCCCGCATTATTTAAATGTCAAGCAAGTCCATATTGCAAGTAAATGCTAAGCTTGGATCTTATTCAGATCAA
The DNA here is from genome assembly GCA_028749045.1 of Cupressus sempervirens. Taxonomy (NCBI): domain Eukaryota; kingdom Viridiplantae; phylum Streptophyta; class Pinopsida; order Cupressales; family Cupressaceae; genus Cupressus; species Cupressus sempervirens. The sequence goes on along the minus strand of CM053793.1, from coordinate 319,401,828 downwards.
TGGCGATCAAAAATCTTTTGTGACTGTAATATCTAGTGAGCTAGTCGATCCAATGAGACACTTTCTCTATACTCCATCTCATCTAATAAGTACCACATAGGACAAGTTGTTATTACCTTCTGAGAAAGGTGGGACCATGATGTCACACTATGCCATGTGTCGCATTGGCACTTCCCCACAATGTATAACATTCGTGCACTTTATTATTGTCGGCATGTGCTAGCCCTTGATTCTTTGCAAGATCAATGATCAAAAACTCTAAACTATAAAATACTACCTTCATTAAAGAATGAGCCAATGATATTGCAGGAATTTCAAAATGTGTGCAAGAACACTGACAACTCTACAAGAAGTTCTAACTAGCTCTGACAACCACGAACCTTTTTCGGCGCACTAGGGCTGGAATGTCAAGAAGGACTATGTGTCATCATAGCACATGCCCACATGGTTTAAAATCCCTACATCTTCTTATTGTGGGAATGCGATGGCCATTGATTTGATCAAGATCAATGGTCACAAAAAATTTGTGTTACATAGGACCTTCTCAAATAAAATAATACAAGTAAGGCAAACTTTATAAGGTTTATCAAAAGATTAAAAGGTCATTCTTACGTAAATAAACCTTTTGGATAAAAAATGTCCCACCAAAATTTATTTGAAATAATACTTTCTAAAGTTTTCAAAGGCTAGGGCCAAACAAAGCAAGGTACAAGGTTTTTTTGGTGAATTTTTTGCCTAGGGTTTTTTTTTGACCAAATTTAAAATTACTTGGAGTGCACATTTAGGGTTTTTCACTGTTAAATATAACAAAACAAGGGTAGTGAAAAACTAGGCCAACAATGTTGACATCAATGACAAACACAATCCTAAATGTAATATATCATCATAATAATGATCTAATCATGTTTCTACAATACTCCATAGAAGTATCATCAACATTCATGCTTCCAAAAATCTCCCCCCTTTGGCATTGATGGCAATGTAGATGAAAAACATCTAGCTCCAAGAATTTCAATTGTAAAAGATTGTTATCCTTTCTTTTCAAATCCTCTTCATCAATCATTTTCCCCCATTGATATATCTCAATGTGTTCTACATCAAAATATTTTTCATGTTGTAATCTCTCCCTTGAATGTACTCTATGTCAAATTGTTTTTCATGTTGTAATCTCTCCCCCATTGACATCAATGTCAAAGGTTTCAACAACCATCTATCTCTGCAACAACTATCTCTAACTTGCTCAAGTGTCCAAAGACATTGTTCAAAGAAACATCCATCAAGAGTCCTAGATGACTCTATCCATCACAGATACTCCCCCATATAAGAAGCATCAACATTCAGTCTAGAAAAAATAATAGTGTTGTGTAACACTGGCCTGATGCACTCTTGCATCATCTACTCTGATGTAGTTAGGGGCATAACCCCTCATATTCCTTGCAAATAATCAAAAGTTTCCTTGGGAAGAGGCTTGGTGAAAATATCTAAAATCTTCTCTTTGGTGCTTACATACTCCAATCTCATTTCCTTTTTTGTAACTTTCTCTCTCAACATGTGATACTTGATAGAAATGTGTTTAGTCTTAGAATGCAACATTGGATTATAAGACATATTTACTGTGCATGTGTTATCACAATATATGACAACAAGTTCACTAAATTCTATCCTTATATCCTTAACATATTCTTCACTAAATTCTACCTCTGTTGTATTCTATGAGATACAATCCTACTTCTTTCTTAATGAAGAAACCAATCTTCCTCCAAGAAATAAGGCTCTACCATTAGTGCTCTTTCTATCATACATAATGCCTACCCAATTAGCATTAGTATAAGCATATAAAGTGAAATCATTAGATCTATCATACCACAATCCAAGATTTGGTACTCCCTTTTGATATCTAAATATCCTCTTAACTTATACATAATGTGCTTCTATGGGATTAACTTGAAATCTTGAAACAATTCCAACTACATTTGCTACATTCAGCCTTATATGAGTCAGATATTAGAATTCTTCAATCATAGATCTATACTTCTTCTACTCAACAGTAGGTGTCTCATCCTTTGTAGATAACTTGTGTCCAATTACCATAGGTGTTCCAACTAGTTTACATGTTTCCAAACCAAACCTTTTCAATAGATTTTTCAAATACTTAGAATGAGAACTAAAAATTCCTTCTTTATCCTACACAATATGTAATCCTAGGAAGTATTCCATCTCTCCTATCATACTCATTTCAAACTCCTTCCTCATTTCTTCTACAATTTTTTTACTTTCATCATCATCTCCTCCAAATATGATATCATCAAAAAATATCACCAAAATTATCAATCCATCATTTATTTCTTTCTAGTATAGATTATTGTCTACCATACCTTGGTTAAATCCAAGTTTTGTCAAATGCTTGTGCAACCTTGCATATCAAGTTCTAGGTAATTTCTTTAAGCCACACAATGCTTTCTTCAATCTTCATACCATTTCTTTTTCATCTATTAAAGGAAAACCTTTAGGTTGTTCTATGCATATCTCTTCTTCAAGTTCTCCATTCAGTAATGTTTCCTTGGTGAAATATTTTGTACAAGAGATCAACAACTATATCATTTGGACTGCCTACTTAAACAGTGGTGTTAAACTCTTCAATATCTTCCAGATCACCTCATCATCTTCCTTGGTTCCTACTTGAGATCTAATACCTGTAGTAATTTTTTACATTCTACCTACATATGTTCTTATAGATTCATCTTCTACCATTTTAGCATCTTGAAATACACAAATCCAACTTTGTAGCCTCAATTTCTTAGAATGTTCATCACCTTCAAAACTATTTCCCAAAGCTTTCCAAATATTATGAGAAGCATCAAGTGTTTTTTCCTGGTTGTATTCAATTTTAGGAAGTGTAGACAATAGTGCTTCTCTAGCTCTCATGTCACACATAGAAAGTTCTTTCTCATCCTTGGTACAAGTTTCCAATGCACTTTCAGCAATAATTATCTTTTCTAATTTTTTCAAGATCCAATATCCTAAACCCATACACCGTAGATGTCTCTTCATCTTTTTCTTCCAGTTGTCATAATTTTTTCCATCAAACTTCAAACTGTCCTTTTTAAATATGTTTTCCATGGATCTCTCAAAGATGTTAAACTTTATCTTCAAGGACATGATGCTTTGATACCAATTGTTAGAAAAAATAGTCCACCAAGATAATTGAGGGGGGAGGGGGGTGGGGGGGGGGGGGGAGGGGGGGGGTGAATCAGTTATCTAATTAAAACATTTATCAACCTTAATTAATCTTAACCATTCAATAAAAGTAAATAGCAACCATAAAAAGATGGACATATACAATTACACCAGATTTTTTAACTAGGGAAACATTTGGTTAGAGGGAAAACCCTAGTAGGAATTATATATATATATATATATATAGTTAGAGGATGACCCTATTAGCCTGAGTCTATAAACACATTCAGTACATAAGAGTCCTTGTTAGGAGACTTTGAATCCCTATTAGGAGATTCCAACACTGTTAGGAGTTTTGGCAACCCTATTAGGAGTTTTAGAAGGTAGAAGGACCCACTGTCCAAATAGCTTCTAGGACAAGACCATTGAACTTCACTATCCAATTGATATATCAACTATTCCTTCTATAATAATTATTTGTATAGTACTTTAACCTCTTTCCTCTATCCTTTCAACTAGACCAATCATTGCCAGACCTTGTAGACCAAGTCATGAATCTCAGATCCAATTAACAAACCTCATATCACTAAATCAAACCTCGACAATGAAGTTCTCTACAACTTTGCTCTGCTCTACTTACCTTCACACATCAACTATTTCTCTTCTATTTCACTCTTCATTCTTCTATTCATATATATAAAAAAGGAAAATTTTCTTCCCTTATACTAAATCTACAAAACAATTCCTTCAGTCGACTATTACACCTTCTCAATAAATTATTATAGGACCTCATTAAGAACATGTTATAATTAGTGATAACATCAATCAATCACCTTACAACTTCAATAACTTTCCATATGTATAATATTGTGATGAGTGAGCTTGGCCATATCATCTCCAACATGTCTTCTACATGGTTTTAACCTTGCTTCTTAGAATACAAACTTTGCTAAGAGATATAACAAGTTTACCAAAACATGCTTTTGTATACTCTATCTCAGAATAGTCATCACCTAAACTTGCATAACTTCTTCTAGACTTAATATATTATGTTTTTGAAGTTAGATGCATATACTAGACACTTAGTAGTATCTCCCTTTAACCTCACTATTGAAAATACTTACTGATCTGTCTATACCAACTTGATCTTTTTGTTATTCTTTTGTTAGATACCATAGAAAACTACTATGTTGACATCAATGACAAAAATAGTCACAAATGTAACATATCATAATAATAATGATCTAATCATGTTTCTACAATACTCCCCCATAGAAGTAACATCAACATCCATGCTTCCAACAGAAAGGCTACATGCACTCTTCTAGGATGTCATGGTCTTGGATAGACACATTGGATGGGATCGACTGATCACAAACTATAGAAATCAATATCTAGTGGAATGTATAGTGTTCTCTATGGTAGCATCGGCATTAGTCATAAATAGAGGTTAGAAGGGCTTCCCATGTGGATTAGGGAGATTGGTATTGAGAGGGATGAACTTGGACATACAGGGCCATCTTAGAAAAGATATGGGTGTGGGATCAAGTTGTAGTGATCTAGTTGAGAGTTCAGCTTAGGAAGAGGAGGTACCCATACATCTACTGGTATTGTGGTTTATATCACAATGACATAGTGGGGATGTGACATACTATCAGTACATTTTTAATGAAATAGCATCATTTAAGTGGAGACCCTACATAGGTTGGGAGGGATGGAAAGAGGCCCAAGATGAGTTAGGTTACATGTTCAGGAATTAGCCATTAGTAGGTCATCATACTAGGATTGTGGAGCATTTTGTGATCACTCAAGTATGGAGGTAATTTGGTCAAAGATAGTGGTTGTTGACTAAGACCAATACATATGATCAAGTGAAAGAGGATGAGGATAGGGGTTGGTTTCCAATGCTAGATTAGGTAGAATATCTCTAGGAGACATAAGTATTGCTGGCATAGATCTAGGACTATCTACCTATGCAAATAGATGTAAAGATTTTACTAGAATATGCATGGGAGATAACAAGAGATCCATTTCCTAGGTTTACAGTATGAGATGCACTCCATAATGATGATGTATTGGGAGGGGCTGACATATGGGATGGAGGAAATGGATGGAGAGGAGGGGGGAGGGGGAGTGGGGAGACACCTAGTGGATTAGAGTGCAAGAGGTAGAGCTATAGCAGGCACAAACTATTATGGTCGTACAAGACTATTATTTCATAGATGAGCAAGCACAGAGTAAGGAGTTGAGGTAGGAATGAGATGTGGCTAGATGAGAATTAGAGTACTGTGGAGTAAGGGAGGTCTACTACTATGTGGACTATAGAGGCATTGTGCCACAAGGATAGGAATTGTCTAACTATTCTAAGAAAGTCAAGAGGTCAAAGAGAGTGGTACAACCACCAGACATGACATAGGCACCACTGCCACAATATCCTTCCAAAAATGAGAGAGGGATTTAGTCTTAGGTCTAGGTCTAGATCTAGATTTTGATAGCCATGCAAAATTTGATATATCATTTTAAGAGACATGTATCTTGATTTTGGTCTCACATTGTACTTGTATTGATTCATCATGATATATATGAGATACTGGACTCGATATAAAATTGTGTACTTGTCTCTTTCTTTCTCATATGATGGATGCTCATGTATATTTTAGAACTTGTCTTTATGTTTCCATGTAATGTTGATAGGTATTCTCATGTTCATTTTTATGCTCATCTTATGTTTGTGTTCTCATGAATTTATGGATGTCCCTCTCTCATAGATTTTTTAGTTGTCATGGTATGATACAAACTATGATTTGAAAACTAAGCACTTGGATAGATTAGATATGATGATAAGATTAACCTCTTAAGATAGAAGGAATCAAAGAAGTATTAAGCTGATAAGACAAAAAAGGAGCAAAAGACATGATTGACAAGAAGTGAGAGGAAGTCAACACAATTATCTGACATGTTCATGAAAGATGAAGGGAGAACTCTCTCAACATGCAAAACTGAAAAATCTAAACTAATAAGACCTATTATATCCTAATAATACATATTAAGACTTATTAGAACCTATAAAAAAAGAGTATGACCTATTACGACTCCTATGTCCCCTTAAGACACACATGTATGGATAACATACCTAAAAATGTATCATAAGTGATCTTAATGTGTTGTTTGGTAATGTAAGACTTATTATTAGCTAACAATACCTATTATATGTTATTTGGTAATGTAAGACTCATTATTACCTAATAATAACTACTTGTTAAAATGAACATCATGAATATCTAAGTGTGGTTCATTCGGTTAGTAAAGTGCCTATGTTATGGTTAGAATGTGGTATAGGTTATGATTGTAGTTGATATAGGGTTATGTTAGAAGGTGTATTTAATGTCAAAATTAATTTCACCATAAGAGATTTTTTGTTCACCTAGATCCATCAGGTTATGTTAGAAACTGAACAATGTGCCCTAAAGTTTTGCTACATTTTGTACTAATGTTTTTCTACATTTTTACCTCATGTTTTTCTATATTTTTTAAATAATTTTTTTGACATTTTTACCTAATGTTTTTCTATATTTTTACCTAATGTTTTTCTACACTTTTAACTAATGTTTTTCTATGTTTTTACCTCATGTGTAACTACATTCTTGCTAATTAATTAATTTAAATACCATTCTAAAACAATTTAAAATAATTTAAAACAATTTAATTTCTAACAAATTAATTAATTTAAATAATTTAAATATATTAAAAAATAAAAAATTCTAAATATTTCACTCACAAAATAGGTTAAAAACAACTACTTTAAGTATGATTAACATTTACTAATCAAAAAATACATTAAAAAAAAAATTAAAATAGGGAAAAAAAAACCACTAACCCGTTATGGCCGAAACACCTGAATTGCTCTTTGAGAACTTAGGAACCACAATAGTGAAAATGATAGTTGCAGGAGGTTTATGGTACTTTTATTATGTCACTGGGGTTTTGGACAGAACCATTTTGGCCAAAATAGTATGCACCACATTGGTGCAAGAAACTGCCACATATGTACGGCCGGAAGTGGTCCAACTGAAACTATTTTGGCCAAAACTATTATGGCCAAAATACCTTTTGGTATCATGAAAGGTGACACAAGTTTGTGCTTTCACCAGAAAACTAGTATGAAAGAGGCTCAATTGCAAGGGACACATAAGTAAACTCTAGTTTTCATCATCATGTTGTATTAGGAACATTAGAAGATCATACAATCATCACTCTATTAAATATTAGAATATAAATATGATCTATATTAGTTTGAGAAGAGGGAACCCAACCTAGACATCAAAGACACAAAGGTCAAGATGACTAGTGCGGTTAGATTCCATAAGTTTAGTATAGCTAGATTACACCTATAGCAAGGCATGAGCATCAAGATAACACCCAAGTGGGGTCTTACAAAAATAGACAAGGATGATAAGTTGTAGATCTTAAATGTCAAGTAGGACAAGGATGCATGCTCCCAATAATTAAGGTCAAAAAATTATATCCACAAGTAGAAAATGAGAAAAAAAATGCTCCATGCCTCTAGTCTTCTAGTCTATGACATCATTGAGAGACTATTAAGGAAGGAAAACTCAACAAAGAAATCATCATAGACAACACATAAAGAGAAATAAAAAGTTTCAGCAAGTTTGATGTTCAAGTGCATGTGTATAAGTCACATGACTATCTCTTTAGAACTCAAATCTACCAGTGAGAAATATTTCAATATCCTAGGCCATAGCTAAGGTATCTAGTAAGTGTTGAGAAATACTTTATATCTAGGTAATGTGTTGAATGATACTATTGAGAAAGTTTCCAAAGAAACACTAATGCATAAAGAGACCCTAATAAGCTAAATAGTTTGTGCCCCCTATACCTAAATGAGAGTCAATTCCAAATTAGGAAAGGCAAATTGAAATAAAGTGGATAGGTTCATGAGCACAAAGCAAGACTGGTAGACATAACTGAAACGGTCTCAAGTAGTGTCTATTTCTAGGTTTTTAGCACTTAGCAACATTCTTTTTTTCCTTTTTTTTAGGACTTTTTATGAATTTTTTGACTTTTGAGATATTTGATTTTTTTGGTGATACATCAAAGTTCCTATTGCTAGGTTTTCACTAAGATGTTCAATTTTTTAGGACATTTTCTAATTTTTAAGATTTTTTTAAGATCATAGAATACGTACAAATAACTAAGCAATAGGAGCCTTAAGCATAGAACATTTTTAGATAAATAATATTGATGGGCTTGGGGAGTTGTTCTCCTTCTAGTTTAGATAGTGGATATGCAACATATCCAAAAGAAATAGTAACAATGTGGGGACCCAACCATTTAGGTTCAAACTTCCCCCTTTGTTCCCAATAGTGTTGATTTTTTTGGGTTTTCTCAAAAAACAAAATCTCTCACTTGAAACTCTCTGGCATGAACTTTCTTATTATAACTTGTAGACATAGGTTTTTGGTAAGCTCTCATGTGATTGAAAGTATCCTTGTGGTGTTCATCAAGCATTTCAATTTTATGTATATGCATAGCCCTATAATCCACATCCATGATCAATCTTTTCAAAGAGACTCTTAAAGAAGGAATCTCAACCTCTAGTAGAAAAAAAGCTTTAGAATCATAAAATAGTGCAAAGGGGGTAGCTCCAGTAGGAGTGTGTATGCTAGTTTTGTAAGCCCATAATGTAGGATTAATTTGTAGGTTCCAATCTATCCTTGATTTGTGCATGATTCTATGCAAAATTTTCAAAAAAGTATTATTGGATGCTTTAGCTTGCCCATTCCCTTGGAGATAGTAAATAGAGGAATTGTGTTGCTTAAGCTTTAATTTCTTACAAGGTTTTGTAAGGTCCTTGTTTTTAAAGTGGCCTCCATTATCAATAATTATGGAGGATTGAATGTTGTACTGACAAATGATGTGATTTAGAATGAATAGAGCAACATGTTTAATTGTAGAAACAAAAAGAAGTACAACCTCCACCCATTTAGTAAAATACTTTGTAGTTTTAATAATGAAATTGTGTTCACTCAACGAAATAGGGTGGATCTTTCTAGCTAAATGAAAGGCCCATTGTTGAAAAGGCCAATGTGTGATGGATGGAATCAACTCATGCCCAAGAGCATGAATTAGGTTTCCATGTAGTTGAAATTTCTTATAAGCCCTTATGTAGCACAAGATATCTACTATCATGGTAGGCCAATAATAACCAGCCCTAAGTAGTTTGTGAGAAAGCACGATAACATTAAAGTGTGAACCACAAATGTTTCCATAGACTTCCAATAGTATTTTTCGAACTCCATTTTGAGACACCTAAGAAGTGTTCCATCTAGACCCTTCATGCACAATTCATTAGAGATAAGGGTATAGTGTGAGGAATTATAGATAAGCTGACCTTTTTTGTTACACATAAGATTGTTAGGAATAATTTAGTCTTGGAGGTAAGAAGATGGTGGAATATGTTAGAATCTGAAAAGATTAATAACCCAGAAAACTAGTAAAAAGAGTAAATATCTAAACTATGAATGCAAATGATACAAAATCAAAATAGCATCATAGAGTTAGTCTCCAAGAGAGTAATGCAAATGCTAGAAGCAAAATAGCATTAAGAGGATGCAAAAACAAGAGATGGAAATACAAGCCAGGTAGCATGCTTATATAGGCTAGGAAGAGGGAGGAGGTGGCAACACCAACCAATGAGGAGCAACCATCTATCGGACTAAAGATAGCAAAGTATCTTCTCAAGATAGCTAATGGATGCTCACATGTAGGAAGGTGACACCTCACAACCATTCACCTAATAAGACATGCTTTATTAACCTAAGCGAGATTATTAAAAGTGTAGGAAAAACCTAGCAAAATAGGAAAATAAAAAACTACACTAACATCCCCCCATAAGCAAAGCTTAGGTGGATGTAGAAATGGGTCCCGGCAAGTCAAGCCTGATGAGGTACCCATGTACATAAAATTCCCCCAAAAGAGAGAGAAAAGAGACTCCCCAAAGAAAATTAGGACTCTAAGTGAGAGGAAGAGGCCCCCCCAAAAGATGAAGCATCCTGCACCTCCAACAAAGCTTGCAAATTTTGTCCGGTTGATCCACTTACATCGAACAAGTTTTCTTCCCTTAGGAAAAGGGACAAGATCCCAAGTGTGGTTCCTCATCAAGGAACTATACTCTTCCTGCATAGTTGTATCCCACTCAGAAATACCAGAAGCCTCATGAAAGGACTGTGGATTTGAGGTAGTAGCAATGAAGATATTCAGAGCATCTTGGAATTGTAAATGAGTCTGCTTGGTGTCTGATGGATCCCCAACCCAATCACATGCAAATTGCAAGGTCTGTCTAGCCCAAAGTGGACCAGAAGATGGAGAATCTAGAGGAGAATCATCAACCTGTGAATGATGACTAGGAGAGGAAGGAGGCGAGTCCTTTGAATCACTCTCTGCATCAAAAGTGGAGGTAGAAGACTGCTCAAGTGAATCTGACCCATTAGAAGATCTATCATGTATTCCAAGTGACTCCAATGTCAAAGTAGAAGGCAACCCTATGACCATGCTCTGCTGGTTAAGCTGATGCAAGTAGTGGAAGTTAAGATGGCCAAACCGCTCATGCCATAATCTGCTCACATCATTAGAGTGAATGAGTGAAACAGTCAAAGGAGGATCAGGAACAAAGTGAGAAAACATATAGAGTCGTGACTGATGATCTACTCTCCCAACTACAATTGTAGAATCATTGTGCAACTCACATATCTCCACTGAACTAGGAGTGAACTCAACCCGCTTGCCTAAACTTGTGTGAGTGATCTGGTGTACCGATTGGAGATTAGTTGACAATGAGGGTACACAAGGAACATCATGGAATGTGCCATCCCCCACATCAATAGACCCTCTCCCACACACCTCAACAAGAGTGTTATCACCCATCAAAATAGAAGGTATAGTACACGCCTCCAAGGATGGAAGTTCTTCCTTAGATGAAGCCATTTGGTGTGAAGCACCCGAATCAAGAACCCAAGTGGATGGTGAGGAAGCAACTGCAAAAAGGGCCTTGCCCTTTCCTTTCCCCTTGTTGTTTTCTTTTTCCTTGTTAGACCCTTCATTAGAACTTTGTTTGATAGACTCAAGAACACTGATATTATTCTTCTCAAGAATGTATGTCAAGTGATCAAGTTGTTTCTGCAAACATTTATGTTCATCATGACCAGGTCTTTTACAATAGGCACATTTGACCTTTTCTTTCTTAGGGTTATCGCCCTTGGAAGATGGTGTATCAATAGTTGCTTTTGAAGAAATTGGCATCTGATCCTTCTTCTCGTCGCTATTCTTTTGTTTCTTGTCCTTACTATTGTTGTTACTACTTTTTCCTTGTTGTTCTTTTGTGGCTTGGTTGGCAGCCAAGGCATGTGACTTAGAGGACTTAAGAATGCCCATCTAGATTAGCTTGTCCTGTTCTTGAGTGAGATTGACAGCAAAATCATCTAAAGATGGCATGGTGAATTGAGTACCAAGTGCACCCTTAATAACATAGAAGGTAGAGACAAACAAAGAATATTCTGAACTTAGCTTAGAGAGAATACTAAGAATCAGTTGTTCATCTTTCTTTTCAATTCCACATTGTTTTAACTACAGCCTTAGTGATTTCAATTTGGTGAAGAAATCTTGGATTGTGTTGAAATTGCCTGGACTCAAACTAATTAATTCATTTTCTAACATATGACCCCTCATTGAATCTTGTGTGCCAAATAGTGTTTCTAGCTTTGTCCATACTTCATTTGGTGTATCCAAAGACTCAATGTGAAATAGCAAGTCAGGAGAACCAGACAAACACAATGTTCCAAATGCATCATCACATTTGTTAAACCATTTAGGCTTATCTTCATCTTTAGCAGGTTCAGTTTCAAGTCCCATAGTTATCCTATTTAATCCAGCTTTCCTTAAGTGAATTTTCATGCGTGATTTCCACTCAAAGTAATTTTATGGAGTTAGGATGGGCATATTTGTTTGATCCATGATGAAGGAATGCAAAGAAATGCTAAAAAAGAAAGAACCCAGGCACGACAATGCCCCCCCCTTTTTACTCAATCAAAGACCCCCCCCCAAAGAAATATGATTTGGCACTTTATTTTAGTGCATTTACAACTACCACTAGAAAGAGATACTTAGTGTTCTTGATTTCAATGCATTACAAACCCTCATGAAGAGCATATGCTAAAAGTGAAACTTGGGCACAATAATCAAGGAAACAAATAGCACCACTGCGATCTACTCAAAAAATCATGCACTTTCAAAAAAAGAATCACCTTGATACGAGGTCGTATGAGAAAGTTATGATCTTCTGAAGTTTCCAAAACGAGAACTGTGCACAGTCACGGTTGAGAATCTGCAATTTCTGAAGAATTCATGCATGAAAATCAAAAAATAACTCCACTAGTGGATAGAGCACAAAAAAATAGCCAAGTTCATAACAAGAATCATCAAAATCGGAGTCCGTATGAGCAAGAACGAGACATTTGAAAACTGCATTTAAATCTGCGGTTGCCAACGGAGAGGGGTATGGCTGTAGCTTTGCATGCTCGATTTTGAAAAATATACAGCTTGCATGCAAAATTTAAAAGATACCCATATGGTTTTTCGGGGCTGCGAACAAAACCCAGAAAGCGTTTTTCTTGCTGATGAACAGAAGATGTTTCTATAGTGTAAATCAGATGCCTTTAACAGTAAAAAACGGCTCCAAAAATCAGAAAATGACCCCAGCAACCAAAATTTGACATGCAAATGCTGGATCAGCTTCCTAAGTCCATCAATGGCATGTTGGAACCTGCAATACTAATTGAAAACTCCAAATATGCAAGTTGGTTGTAAAATTTGAGATTGAAACCCCAGAGAAAAATTGTTTGTGTCAAAACTTTTCTGATTCTCAGGATCATCCAAAGGTGCAAGAGAAGAGCATACTTCATTTTTCAAAAAACTACAATAAAGTTTATTTGCCCCCCCTGAATCTCTCAAATAAGGAAACTAAAATCTACTCTTGCACATAGAAAAGCTCTGATACCATGTTAGAATCTGGAAAAATTAATAACCCAAAAAACTAGTGCAAAGAGTAAATATCGAAACTATGAATGCAAATGATACAAAATCAAAATAGCATCATAGAGTTAGTCTCCAAGAGAGTAATGCAAATGCTGGAAGCAAAATAGCATTAAGAGGATGCAAAAACAAGAGATGCAAATACAAGCCAGGTAGCATGCTTATATAGGCTAGGAAGAGGGAGGAGGTGGCAACACCAACCAATGAGGAGCAACCATCTATCGGACTAAAAATAGCAAAGTATCTTCCCAAGATAGCTAATGGATGCTCACATGTAGGAAGGTGACACCTCACAACCATTCACCTAATAAGACATGCTTTATTAACCTAAGCGAGATTATTAAAAGTGTAGGAAAAACCTAGCAAAATAGGAAAATAAAAAACTACACTAACAGAATAATGAGAGGAATCATGACCAACAACAGTTCAAATGACTCTATTATTTGGGGAATCATAATTGGGCTAGTGTAGTTCTTCCACTAGGAACTCAAACTAAGATTTGTGTTCTTGTAATTGCAAGATAGATGCCAAGGTAGCCATAGCATCTGCATCCATGTTCTTAACCCTAGGAATTTGTTGGAATGTAACAAATGTGAGATAGTTCCTTTAAGAAATCAACCAAATTCTTCTAAGGGAATAACTTTTCATCTTTAGTTTGGTAATCATTATTGATTTGATTTATAACAAGATGAGAATCTACATATATGTCTAATTCAGTAATCCTCCATTCAATAGAGAGCTTGAGACCACTAGCAAAGGCCTCATATTTAGTAATATGGTTGGTGCAAGGAAATAGAAACTTGTAGGACTTAGGAATGATGTATCCATGAGGTGTAAAAAATAAGATGTTAGAACTAGCCCCATTTTGTGTGTGTAATTCATCAAAGAACATTTTCCAAGTTCTTTTCATGATATACATGATGGAAGAATCTAGACAGTCTATATACATAGGAACATTGTCTTGAAGTGGGAAATCAGCGAGCTAATAAAAAATGGCTTGTCCTTTAAAAGGTTTATGTTCAATGTATTGAATGTCAAATTCTAATAGAATCATCATCCATTTACTTAGTTGTCTTGTGAGAGTTGCCTTACTCAAAATATACTTTAGAGGATCAATTTTGGCCACTAGATGTGTAGTATGTGCAAGCATGTAGTGATGAAGCTTTTGTGACATAGATACTAAAGCAAGGCAAGCCTTTTCAATATTGTTATAATTGATCTTGGAAGAAACTAGGGTTTGACTAATGTAATAAATAGCTCATTCTTTCTCATTGTCATCATGTTGTGCCAGTAGAACCCCTAGAGAAGTGTTTGTACCTAAAATATATAAAATCAAGGTCTTTCCAAGAATAGGAGGCATGAGGATTGGTGGCTTAGCCAAGTAGTCCTTAATATGAATTAGGCTCCTCTCACATTTGTCATTCCATAAAGAGGTAGATCCATTATGAATTTTTTTGTTAAATGGTTGGGACCTATTATATACTCTAGAAATGAACCTCATGATGGATTGCAAGTGTCCTTATAGACTCCTTTGTTGAGTATCATTTTGAGGAGGTGCATGGCCTTTATTTCTTGTACCTTTTTTGGATCAAATTTTATGCCCTTTGCTGATATAAGATAACCTAAAAAAATTTTAGACATGACACAAAAAGCACATTTTTTGGGATTAAGCCTAAGTTGAAACCATTCCATACGATCTAATAACAAGCTCTAATTAGATAAGTGAGTGCTTCTCTATTTAGATTAAGCAAGGGTGTCATCAACATTCTTCCATGTTCTCATGCATCATGTCATAGAAAATTGTTGTCATATCCTACTCATAAGTAGCATTCACCTTTTTGAGACCAAAAGGCATGATGTTCCAGCAAAAGGTTCCCCATGCACATGTAAAAGTTGTTTTATCTTGATCCTCAAGAGCTATCTTTATTTGATTATACTTATACTCAGAAAAACCATCCATAAGTGAGTACATTTTATAACTCGCAATCATGTCCACTATTATGTCAATTTGGTAGTAGAAATTCATCATTTGGGAAAGCAAGGTCTTGAAAATTAATACATACTCTAATGGATTTGTAATGTTTAGAAATAGGGACAATATTTGAGATCCATTTGGCATAGTCAATAGCTCTAATAAATTTTGCACTTAGGAGATTTTATAATTCATCTTTCATAAGGAGGGCCACATGTGGATTCATATTTATTACTTTCTATTTAATGAGCTTGATTCCAAGAGCTATGGAAAGATGGTGCATAATAAGGTATGTATCTAGCCTAGGCATATCAACATAAGTTGATGCAATATTGAATTTATTCCCCTAGAAAAACTAAGTGAATTGTTCTTTCTCTTTAGCCAAGAGTGATTAAGCCAACTATATGATTTTGGGAGATTCTATGGTACCAAGATTTACTGGCTGCATAGGTTCAATCAAAACTAATGACATATCCTAGAAATAACGTAATGTCCCATTTCAGATATACCTCAAATCACTCTTAATTTTTTGAATTAAGGATTTATGAATAACTTCAAGTAGTTGTTGTATACATAGAGTTTGTATATATTTTTAAAGAATTTCCAAATTCTTGAACATATATATATAATATATATATGAAATAACAATTGTGTATATAAGGTAAGAATATATTTGGAAATTAGGAATCCTCATAATACTACTATATCAACTTGCATCCCTTTCTTACTTATGACTTAATGTTCCCCTTTACTTTATTGGTGTTTTACTTTCAAACTAATTATTAGTTTCTCCTTTACCTATGATCCTTCTTATTACATTGACTCTTTTACATAAATGTTGAGTCAATACATCTATTCACTTGCCTCTACAAAAAGGAAATGCTATGTCAATGCTTCATATTAAGGGCTAATGGTTTTCAACATAACCAAAATACTCCAAGTTTCACTATTGATGTGGAATCTGAGTTGGATGCCCCCCTATTTGAATACCACTTATATACCCATGTACAACTTTATGCTAATGTGATTCAGTGTCGATGTGTCTATCGTGCCTTCATATTTTAGGTTTCATGCCTCTTAAATGATGGCAGTCTTCAATATGCTCCTTGTTAACTTCACTCCTTGTCCTCCTAAGCCACTATCTTATTTATCCTAATCCATATGCAAAGATGTGATACCTTATGTGCTCGTTGGGGTAAGTGTTAAAACCAATGTACGTGGTAATGCTAACATGTTGTTTTCATGACAAAACTCGATCTTCTCCTTTGCCCTCCTTCCATGGCTTCTAGGGGAGAGGACCCATTACTTGAATGGGTTCCAATGGTTGTAATAGAAATTGTTTACTTTATACCTACACTTTCTGACTTAATGTCCAATTTTTTTGACAACATTGCACCAATACTTGTGACTTTAAAGTTGTTAGTACAATGATGATTACCAAAAAATGAATGAGAATGTACCCTTTTATCTAAAAAGTAACCAATAATGTGATGCCACATCAGCTATACAACTATGGGTACCCTTTATGCACAACCATTGGTCTCACTTTTTTTTTGGGCTGTTTTGGACAACTTGGCAAAAAGCATGCTGATGTGGTATCATAATGAGTGATGTGGACTTGAAACCTTAGTTATAAGTAGACGACTCGCCAAGTAAGTTGCTGTAAAAAATTAGGAGTGATTTGAATTTTTTACGTAAGGTTTTGATAAGTGTGAAGTTAGGGTGTTCAAGTACCAGGTCCTCTCCCCTATTTGTGAATAGAAAAGTATGAGGTTGTCATAGTTCCTAGCGATGCTTGTACTTGCCTTTCTAATACACTTTAGTCTTTCCTCAATGTGATTCTTTGCTGCTCACAACTCGGTGGATCTCCTAATTCGGTAGTAATGCCCCCTATTCCATCTCTTAACTTTGCATAAATTCTGCTACCTTTTCTTGAAAGGACGTGTCCTTTGATTCGTAGGTAGGCTTACGTATTATTGATTATATTTGTTAGGGTATAGATGTAATGATTTAAGTTAGTATGTATTTTGATTATTGGATTTATATTTAAATGTTTATAATATATATTAAACAAATCTATCTAAAGAAAAGTTGATAGATATCTACTACAAAAATAATTATAATTTAATTTACTACATCTAAAATTATTTGTTTTTTCTTTATCGCGATTTATTTATTTTTTACTAAGCTTTTTATTTTAATTTCTTAAAAAATGGATGATTTATATCTCCAAATATTATAATTTAAATGGATATTTTATGTGGTATTTATTAAATTATTTTCAAAAATAAATTCTATTTATAGTAAGATTTAAACTTTTGACATGTAGATGGTTGTCAAATTTAACCTAGAAGAGTAAAAGTTAACATTAACACACTCACACCATCCCACTCCCCTATTCTTATTCTGCCATTTTAGAATGCCTATTAGCATTAATTAATGCATATTACTAATAGTGTTTATTATTATTATGAATAATATAAACTTATATTATTATTAAGTAATTAAGTAAAATAAATAGACTATATTTATCTTTTGTGAATAATTGATAATCGCATATATATTTTAATCATATAATGAACTATTATTATATAATTTTATTTAGTCAGAAGTGCAAGTTTCCTTTTAAGAGGGGTCATGACAAATAACTAGGTAGACTACCAAGTACCCCATCCTCAAGTGCCCCAAAGAGTTTTTCACCCTCAGATATGTCTTTCTGTTTACTATTTTTTTGGCTCATACAACACCCCAAAGAGGATTTTTCCATCTGAGATTTTCTTTTTCATTTTTATCTTTAGCTTATGACTAAGGTACTTGATGTTAGACTCGATCATGTTAATTTATGGTTTACTAGTGGAAGAAACTAATGATTCAATAGCATTCAAATAAGAAGCGATCTCATAATCATTTTGGAATGATGGGAGTTTAGGTCTTTGATTCTGTATAGACTATTCCATGAGATCAGGGTGTGTAATCAACAATGAGGAGGACATTTCATGGTTGTTAATGTAGAAGGAATTGTCTCTAGTGATGAGAAAGTCATAATCTATAAGAAAATCTCATAAATAATCCAAAGTGGGATTAATCCTAGGAGCACCAACGTGATACACTAAAGTAATTTGTGATCCAAACTTATCAAACCCTATAAGTGACTAATCAATGACATTAGTTTTGTTAACATAGGTGTGTACCACATCAACCCCCACTTCTTCAAATGCATAAGAAATAAAATCCCATTCATAATTATTTGAGTCTATACTTTGGTTATGTTCCACAAGGCAAGCAATGTTTCTTCTAACTCTTTCTTGATTAGGGCTTTTAACATATGACTTACCAAATTTAGGCTTCCTAGATGTAGATGCTTCATCACTATTATCATTAAATATCATATCTTTCTCCCAAATAAGGGAATTAGGAAGGATAAAGTATTCTTCATGTGGTAAAGCAACAATAATAGGTTGATTTTCATCTTCAGATTCACTAGTTGTAGGGACTTCTTGGTGAAACCATGGTAAATCGCCATCAACACCATACCCTATGCCTATAGTATCTCTACTTTTTTTCCCCTTGGTATGACTCATGGGTTCTACAAAAACATTCTTGTTATCATTTAAAGGTCCTTGGCCACTATAATTGATTTTTCTAAGAAACTAGTAGCCTTTCCCATATCTATTGGGAGAAATAGGGGTAGAAAGTATGACTTCATTGTTAGTGTTTTCTTCTCTATATATCTAGTATCTAACAACTTGATCCTCTTGGGAATTGAAGATTGACCAAAGATAGTCATAGTTGATGAATTTGGTTTCATTTTCTCAAACGGTTTTCCATAAGAACAAGAAGAAACATGTAATGCCACAAGAGAGTCTAAGGTTTATTCTCCCATACTTATACTCATTATTTTCATCTTCTCCTCACATTTAGTAAGGGATGGTTTAATGTCACTGACAGGTCTATTATGTGGTACTAAGGATTCAGTATTAGTCAACATATTGATTTACATAGAGTTATCCCTTGGAATTATGATCTTAACACCATTAAAGGGGAATTTTATACACTAGTGGTACGTTGATGGAATGACTTGCATATTTTGGACCCATGGTCTTCCCAAAAAAAGGTTGTAGGCCAATGGAATATCTAATACTTGGAACAATAAG
Organism: Cupressus sempervirens; assembly: GCA_028749045.1. NCBI lineage: Eukaryota > Viridiplantae > Streptophyta > Pinopsida > Cupressales > Cupressaceae > Cupressus > Cupressus sempervirens. The sequence goes on along the minus strand of CM053793.1, from coordinate 319,382,418 downwards.
ACCCTTAGAAGATATCTCAACCTCATCATAAGCCTTAATAGTAATTTTGTGTCTTGGATCAATGAAAAACTTACATAATCCTAGCTATTAGACCACATTAAAGTCAACAATGTTTAGCCCCACACTGTTGTCTATTATTACTTGTCTTTTTTTAGTACAATAAATTTGCACTTCAATGTGGAGAGAAAGATTATGGGGATGACTTAATGCTTTGTCTTCCTCTTCAAAAATCATGAGATAGTGTGGTGAAGAAATTTGTTTTACCATAGCTTGGAACTTGTTTGTGTTAATGTTCATAGGGACACAAGATGCACACAAGGATTTTTTTAGGATCTTCTTATGCAAAGGAGATAACTCTAACAAATCAAAAATGGAAATTTGGGCAATGGTTTGATACAATTGATTCACCAGAACATAGGTAGCCACAACATTAAGAACAACCTTATATTATCTCCTAGTGACAATATTTAAGGTCTCACAATGAGAAGAAGAAGAATCTTCCATCATAAGGGAAGTCCTAGGTCTAATGTCATTGAAATATTAATGGAGATGGTGCATCCACAAGACCACCTTAGGATTTTAATCATCTGTGTCGTAATTAGGTTCCTCATCAAACTTGGGACCCATCATGTATAAATTCTCAATAGGCTCCAACATATTGATAACATTGTTTGTGTTGCTGAATGCATAACTAATCTTCTTGTTGTTTCCCTTTTTCGTAGCCTTAGATGTCTCTCTCTTTTCATACTCAGCTAATGGTTTCTTAAAATCTTTATGATCAACATTCTTAACTAAGCCATCAATAAAAAACTTGCCCTCATCAATAAGATCTTGTATGATAAGATATGTGTCCTCATGCATGAAATCTATGATAAGAACATAGCAATAAGACCAGACAATAGTTTACAAAAATCTAGGCAACAAAAGTGCAACAAAAAGAATCGTATGATAGTTTCTATAATATCCAAATGAGAATTTCTAATTAAGGGTGTTATGGTATCTGAAAGGAAGTGTGATTATTTGTAGTGTAGAAGTGCAAAAGAATCTATAAGGTGATTTTACACTTCTAGCAATATAGAAGTATTAAAAAATATTTCTAATAATAGTGGTGTGATACAAGTTCAAAAAAAATGATACTTAGTGACTTTGTACTTAAATATTCTATGTTTTTGCTCAATATTTTCATGTGTTTGGACAATATAACAATTAGATAGACTATTTTCTTGTTTATAACAGAAAAATTTAATGTTTTGAAAATCAATAGATGTCCCAAACACATGTCTCCAAACAATTGAACAAGGGAAAATTAACCTTGTCAATGGAGACATATGTGAGGTTTTCAAAATAATATCCCTATGAATGCTACCATCATGTGTATGTTCAAATAATTCCCATAGGTCTAGCACATTTGAGAATACATCAAGTAAGATCTACCTAGAGGTCACAACTCAATACTCAATAACTTGGCCCATCCTTAATGCCCCCTTACCTCACACAAAGTGGTTTCCCCTAATAGCTTTATCATGGAACTAATATTAACAGAACCAAAGAAACAAAAATGGTGAGTGTAATATCTTCAATTGATCTAGGTAGTCCACTAGGATTTATCCTTGCACTAAGATTTTGAGCAAATAATAAAGGCAGATTCTAAATCCTAAAATGTTTAGAAAGTGTCCCATTTGCAATAGCCCTCTTGCGCCTGATAACAAGAAACCTTATTTTGCGATAAGTAACATACCTCGTGGCCACAAGAGTACCTTGAACATTCTCACCTAGTGCTTTCCTCATGGTCACAATCTCACAAGTACTTCCACTAAATGAAGAAAAGTGCTACACCCCCCAAGGCTTTGGCTTTTATCAAGGGGCTTATGATTATAGTGGGTTAGGTTAGCTGAGTTTTTCTTGTTCCCACTTTAGGTTATTCCTATTGGTATCTTTCCCCTAGAATAGAAAGCCATTTAAAGGGAAAATCTCACTCAAATATTGAAACAAAATAGATCCACACCAAAGAGGTCAAGATTTCTAATTGACCTAAAAGGTGAAGAGCATACTCTCCTATTCATTAGTGTTTCCCCCAAAAATGCCAATAAGATCAATTAAAACCACTAAAATCTAGAGTATCCCACTCACTTTCAAGATCCAATGATGGATCAAGATTTTTGATTCACCTAGAATGTGAAGAGAACACTCTCCTACCAACAATACCCTACTCACAAGTTTTATGTTCCTAATAAAATGAAAGATATAATCTAATGTCACACAATAAAATGAAATAAAATATAAAAAAGAGTTTAGTATTTTTTGTTCTCTTTTAGGTGGTCTTGCAATAAAGATTAGTAGCTCTTTTACCAAATATAATTCTTTGACATGCATTCTTTTTAAGTTTCTTTGCAAGAAAATAGATAATCCCTACAAAATAGCCACATTAGTGTATCAAAAAGGGTTGTCAATAACTATAATAAACCTACAAAGCACACTATTCAGCCTATCAAAAAATCAAAAAACCTAAAATAAGAAGCTTTGGAACCAAAACAATGTAAGTTAGAACTTGAATCAGCTAATCAACACTATTTGGGCAATACTTCTCATTGCAACAGGATCATAGAACAGTTCACTATATATTCTAGCAATACTTTATCCCTATGTGATGCTATGTTAAGGAAGAAGGAAAAATAGTGGGAGATGTCTAGTAAAATGTAAATGGGTGTGTGATACTTTAACTGGTCAAGTATCACACACCAGTGCAGACAATATCGTACAATACTAAAAGAGTATCACACAAGAGTAGAAGAAACTATCACATGATACAAGAAAATTACCACACGATTTTTTTCTCTACAAATATAAAAACTAAAACCAAAAACCAAAAAAATGAAAAAAATGAAAGAATGAAGTAAAAACTAGGTTGCAGTTCCATACGGTGGGCACCAAAAGTGTAGACACAAAAGAGTGCACTTCTCTAAGTCCTTTTATCTAAGGAATCTCAAATATTGAGAAGCTTTAGTGTTGACCTAGAGCTCCCTAGTCATGACATGCAAAGGTTAAAAATGAAATATTTGTGCTCTCAAATAAGCTTAGAAATGAAGCCCCTTGGAAGGTACACCATAAATTGGGAGATTCAAGAATAAGAGAAAGAGTGAAAATATCCAAGAATCAATGATGTTATGTAATTCTAGTGAAGCTAAACTAAGAGAATGAGAAATATAGTATTAACTTGGAAGCATGAAGTGTTATTTTAATGCATGAAAAAAAGAAGCTGTGATAATGCTACTATTCTACTATGGTGTGCATCAAATGAGGTGATGGAACAAGTCTTCAAGAGATCCCAAGAGTACATAGAATTCAAGTAGCATAATATTAGTACAAAAAATGAGTGGTTGTGAGAGGAGGAGAGAACTCTCATTTTTTAAGAATAATGAATGATGAAGATCATGAGGCAAGAGTGATATAATCAATGGTGGAGGATGAAAATGGAGTGATCCATGTGCCCAAGCATTTCCACCAATCATAATCAAGAGTTGACTTTTGTGCCCCATGTGAGACAAAAAAGGCTTTTCTTTTATTTTTAAAGTGGGAATAATAATTTATGTGTACACAACTTAGGATAAATGGGGAATGGGGATTTTTTTAATTATAGGGGGACAAGTTCCTTTTTAATAAATAACAAATTAGGATATAGTGGTCAAAATATAGGATAAAATTGAATAAATTATTATTTGAGGATTTGATCAAAATAAGTGATTTAATAAATTTAGCAAAAATGCTAGAAAGGTTGCTAATAGTCCAGGTGACTATTTTTGAGTTATTATAATATCAACAGGGGAGAATTATGAATAATTTATGCCATCCATATAAGAATGAGGAAGCATATATGGATATTTGTTCCTATGAGTTTTAGATTTGATTGATGAAGAGGATATGAAAAGAGAGAAGTGACAATAGAGTTTGATTTGGCATTCTTGGAACTTAGATGTTTTTCATCTATGTTTCCATCAATGCCAAAGGGGGAGATTGTTAGCATGAATTTTGATGGTATTCCTATGGGGGAGTATCCTAATAATTTCTAGAATAGTTGGAGAGATTATTAGCATGATTCACATGTTGCATTCATGACTTTATTTGTCATTGATGTCAATGTAGTATTATTTCTGTAAAGATTGGTAGAGTAGTAGAAAAAGAATGAGGTCGTAGAGATTGTGTATTGATGATGAGATCAAGAATAGTTTAGGATATTTTCTAAATTGTGTCCTAATGTCATGGACAAGTGTATGTGTGGAGAGTCAAAGACATGTTAGAGATATTATATATTATAGAGGACTATGTGCAGATAAAGTACCTGAAAAGAACTCTCTGATGTTTGGATTATACCTCTTAACAAGGATAGAATCATGATGAGAAGAGTTAGATAGTGACAATAGATATCCTAATGATGATTTTAGTGAGTGTGCAAGGTCAGAGGTCACATGTGTGATAAAATGTATTTACTCTAAGCTGACAGTGTTGTATAATTGTGAAATGATGTAATGATTTATAATATCTTAATGAGGTCCTATTATAATTAATTACAAAATCCTAAAAGCTGATTCATAGAATTCTTTTGAGGATATGATATAAAGGAAGGTTATTTTCCTTGTGAGATGTGAGTAATTTGCACAATTTATATGTGAAGTTGGTAAATGTGTGTAAGCGATCAAAGGGGTCCATGTGTTATGAGTTTGAAGATCTAGTATTAAGATATGAGAAATTTTTTTGTACGGTATTGGAATAGTAAGAGGAGAAAGAAAGATTTCAAGTTATGGAGTTTGATTTAATTTATATTATTCTAAAAGGAATAATATAGAGACCAATTAGACAATGAGTTTGGTGGTCTTGCCCCTAAAGCTATTTGAATAGTCGGTCTATCTACCTTCTACAACTCCCATCAGGGTTTCTTTGCAACTCTTAATAGGGTTGGAACCTCCTAACAAGGATTCAAAGTCTCCTAAAAGGGATTGATATGTACTAACTGTATTTCATTGGCTCTAGAAAGAGATTTTCCTCTTCCAAGGATTATTAGAAAGTAAAGTCCACCAACATAACTAAGGGAGGGGGGAGGGGAGGGTGAATCAGTTATTAGATCAATATAAGTTTTATCAACCTTATTAAATCTTAAGAATGTGAACAATATAATTAGAAACTATAAGAAGATACTCATACACAATAACACCAGATATGTTAACTATGGAAACCCTTGATAAGAGGAAAACCTCGGTGGCGATGGAACCCACAAAATGATGTACTAATATAAAATTTCCTTGTAAGAGGATGGACTTTGTTAGGAGCCAATGAAATATATTTAGTACGTATCAGTCCCTATTAGGAGACTTTGAATCCATGTTAGCAGATTCCAACCCTATTAGGAGTTATAACAACCTTGTTAGAAGTTGTAGAAGTCATATGGACCCACTATCCAAACACTAGGGGCAAGACCAATGAACTCATTGTCCAACTAGCCTCTATATTATTCCTTGCAAAATAATAGAAATGAAATTGATCTCCTCAACTCAAACTATTTATCTTTCCTCTAACTATGTCAATACCACACCAAATACCCTCTCATATCTCAATACTAGATCTTCAAACTCGCATCAGTATGATCCCTTGTGATCACTTACACACATTTACCAACTTTGCATCTCTAATACAAGTTTTCTTACTTACATTACACACTTCACCACAAGGAAAACAACCTCCCTTTATACCATAACTTCAAAATAATTCTCTAAGTCAACTTTGAGGCTTTCCCAATTAATCATAATAGGATCTGATTAAGATATTACAATTCATTACATCTTTTTGAAATTACAAAACACTGTCAGCTCATAGTAAATACAAATTCTCACACATGTGACCTTTGACCTAATGCACTCACTAACATCATCATTAGATTTTTAAATATAACTATCTAACTTCCCTCATCATGATTCTATCCCTGTTAAGAGATACAATCCAAAAATCAAAAAACACTTCTTAGGTACTATGTCTACACAATATCTTCTATAAATTAAGAATAACTATTGCATGTCTTTGATTCTCTACATACACACTTTTCCACATCATCAGGACACACCATAGAACATATCCTCAAATTTTCTTGAGCTCATCATCAATACACAATCCATAAGACCTCGTTCTTTTTCTACCACTTAGCTAGTCTTTACAAAAACAATACTATGTTGACATCAAAGACAAACACATTCATTAATGCAATGTGTCAATTATGCTAACAATCTCTCCAATTGTTCTTGTAATTCCTACGATACTCCCCCAAAGGAATACCATTAGAATTCATGCTAACAATATCCCCCTTTTGCATTGGTGGTAGAATAGATGAAAAACATCTAAGTTCCAAGAATACCAAATCAAACTCTATTATTTCTTCTCTCTTTTCAAATGCTCTTCATCAATCAAATATGAAACTCAAAAGAATGACTCTATATCTATACTTCCTCATTCTTACATGGATGGTATCAATTTTTTACACCTCCCCTATTACTACACTTCCCATTTAGATAAATATATCATGAACAATTCTCCCCCATACATACAAATCCTACATGTTACCAAAGATTCTTTTCATGCAATCTCTCCCCCATTAACATCAATGAAAAAGACATCATTATGTCAATCATCTACTCAAAGTCTTCAACCAACTCAAGTGTCTAAAGACACTATTTCATAACAACTACCAAGATTCCTTGGTGACTCTGCTCCACCATAGATAGTCCCCCACATAGGAAGCATCAACATTCAATCTAGATAAATGATAGTGCTCTCGACCACTGGACTAATGCACTCTCTCCATCATCATCTAATCAAAATTAGGTAGTGGCATAACCACAAGCATACCTCACAAATACTCAAATTTTTCCTTAGGCAAAGGCACCATAAAAATATCTTCATTCTACTATTTTGTATTCACTTACTCAATATTATTTCTTTCTCTAGAACTTTCTCTCTAAGAACATGATACTTAATTGATATATGCTTAGTCTTAGAATGTAACACAAGATTCTTAGACATACTCACTATACTTGTGTTATCATAATGTATTATAATAGATTCTATAAACTCTATTCTAATATCCTTCAACATCTATTTTTTCCACATGATCTTATTACAATTGTTTGATATTGTAACATACTCTACTTTTGGTGTACTCTATGAAATACAGTCTTCTTTCTTTCTTAGCTAAGAATCCAATCTTCCTCCAAGGAAAAATGCTCCAAAAATTGTACACTTTTTATCATCCATGTTTCCTATCCAATCAACATTAGTTTATGCACATAGAGTAAATTTTTTTGATTTTTCATACTACAAGCTGAAATTAGGTGTACCCTTCAAATATTTGAATATTCTCTTTATTTCTATGTAGTGTGGTTCCTTAGGGTCTCCTTGAAACCTTTCTACTATACCAACTACATTTTCTATATCTATTTTGGTATGAGTTAGGTATTGCAAACCTCCAATAATGGATCTATACTTCTTCTACTCAATTTTATTTGTCTCATCTTTTCTAGATAACTTGTGACCAATTATTATACTTATACCAACATGCTTACAACTTTCCAAACAAAATATTTTCAAAAATTCTTTCAAATACTTCATCTATGATAAGAAAATACCATCAATATTCTATTCAATTTGTAAACCTAAATTTTGTTTATCTCACCAACCATACTCATCTAAAATTCGTTCTTCATTTCATCAGAATTTTTTTCACTTGCTTCATCATTACCTCAAAATATCGTATCATCCAAAAATATCACAATAACCAACAAGTCATTCTTAATTTCTTCCAAATACAAGTTACTATATGCATTACATTTAGTAAATCCCAATTTAGCCAAGTACTTGTCCAATCTCGCATACCAAGTTCTAGGTGCTTGCTTTAGTCCATAAAACTATTTCTTCAATCTGCATAACATGTCTCCTTCTGTTGTCAAAGGAAATCCTTCAGGCTACTCAATGTAGACATCTTCTTCAAGTTCTCCATTAAAAAATTATGACTTTAAATCTATCTAATACACTTTGAAGTTATTACTTGTTGTATAAGCCAAGAACATCCTTACTACTTCAATTCTAGCTATAGGGGAAAATGTACCTTCATAGTCTGCACCTTCTCATTGTGAATATCCTTGACATATTGATCTTTCTTTATTTATTACAACCTCATATTGTTTTTGAAAATCCATTTAGTTCTGATAATATTCTTATCTTTAGGTTTAGGAACCAATTCTCATGCCTCACTCTTACCAATTTGATCTAATTCTTCCTGCATTTCTTGAATCCAATGATCATCCTTGCATGCCTCATCTACATTGTTTGGTTCAACTTGAGAAATCAAACACAATCCTTCATGAACTATGTTTCTTCTCATAACTCCTTTTTCTTTGCTTCCTATAATCTAATCAACAAGTTGATTCTTTGTCAAATTCATATTAGGTAGAGGCATTACTGACTCAACAAGTTACTTCTTCCATAGGTTCAGATCTTTGTTCTTCTCTGTATTCCACAACTTGAATATCATTTTTTATATAATTATTGGTTGCATAAAAAACCTCAAAATTCTCTTGTTTAGCCTTTGGATTAATCTCTTTATCAAAATTATAATCATAAATAATAGTTACTAAAGCTATCTCTTTAATTACTTCCTCTTTCTCAACCAATCCAAGTTCATATCTTTATTATCACTATCATTCAAGAATCTTTCCATACTTGCTTTAAATTCTTCATCATCATAAAAAATAAAAATCATTTATAGTCAATCATACTCTCTTAGAACATTTGGGTGAAAAATGACTAAATTGATCTTTACATGTGCAACAAACAAAAAATTTCATGCCTTTATCTCGCTTCTCATCTTCCTCTTTCCAACTATCATAGTTAACTCCATCAAAATTAGGACTTCCTTTTTCTGAAATGATCCACCATTGATCTCCTTAAGTTGCTAATATTTTCCTTCCAAGACCTGATTCTTTGATACTGGTTGTTAGAAAGTAAAGTCATGTTGTGGTCTCACAATGTACACCCAATTTTGAGTCACAAAATGGGGATCCCCTAGTTTCAAAATTCTCTAAGAGGCACACACTTAGGAACCTTTTTCATCTAGAACCCACCCTTTATGTATGAGTCAAACCTTGGTCTTTGACTAGGTAGTGTCAGGTGTAGAGAGAGGCAAAAAATAAAGTTTTAAGACTTCAAACTACATAAAGTGTGCACATGTGTACTTCACATCTTTTAAGGATGTGCACACACACACACACACTTGTGAACATGGGTGTCCTTGGAGGTATGTACTCAAGAAGTCTAGGGAAATAAATATCTTACACCCCTTCTGCTCTATTCACTTTTTTTTTCTGCTCCTCTAGTTGCGCACCCTCGCAACTTAGACACCTGTGAAAGTTTGCTACTATGCTTGTTAAATTCCATCTCTCCAACCTTTTACAAAGGTAAAACATTACTTTTAGGAGGTGCACACACATGCACATGCACACCCTAAAAAGGTACAAATCTATGTACCTAAACAAAACCACCCTTTAAAAAAAAGCAATAAAAAAATTGCACATCTACATTTGTGCAGTTGCACACATGTACACCTTTTCATGTGTGCATGTGTGCAATGTGTGCAATTGCACACATTGTTCTCAAGTGCAAAAAACACAAGTGCACCTACGTAGGTGCACTAGTGTGCATATCATGCACTTAAGAATGTTTTGTCACTTTTAGTTGGTTTTTGCTCAATTTTTAGCAGTCTAGGTCTTGGCTAAGCATCATTAATGTCTTCTAACATAAGAATAGTAATGTTTCTACCCTTTTGTGTAGATACAATAGCATCATTAACATCCTCTATGGTAGAAAATATGGCACCAAAGCCAGTGGTATTCAAATACCAATGAGCCCCAAACACTACAACATTTGGGTCAAATTACAATGATAATTTGTGACAAGAGTGTAATTTGTGGGTGATTTTCCTATTTTATTTGCAATTTTCCCCTATGTCATTACAATACTGACATTGGCATCACAATTATGATGCCCATGTGATTAAAAGAAACATGACATAAATCATTATGAATTTGATCAATTGTGTTATTGGAGAGTTGTGAAGATGCCAATAGAGAGTTACGAAGATGCCAGTGGGTGGATCGATGTTGAGTTTTCTAAGCATGTTCCCTTGAAGGTCTTTCCATTGTATTATGATCTACATCATGCCCTTTCTCTATCATTACTTCATCATGCCTGTGCCCTTGCCACATTGCATTAGGTATTTTGGTGTTCCTTTTAATTCTCAACCATTTATTCATTTTATTCTTAACATTTTTCTAATTTAACATGATTTTCATTCCATGTAGTTTATTCATCCTTCTTCAATGTGCAATAATAGGTTTTCAGTAGTGTCTGCAATTTTAGCTCACTTTTAGTAGTGAGTTTCATACCTTCATCTATGCACAATGTCTAAATATATTGTATGATAAGGTTGATGATAAGATTTATACTGTATTAAGATTATTCATATATTTTTGCATAAAAATAATCTATATTGTGGCTAAGATTGGAAAGACGTGGGGTTTTGGATATCATTTGGCTCTTCAAACTGATATGGCTTAATTAGATTTATGACTATAACTTGGGAAACGATGAGAGTAGGGCTAAAAGAAGTAAGTCTTCTAAAATCATGTCATGTGAAGATGGGAATGCATAGCATTATCATATCATTTCAATATAGAATCAACATGATCTCAACAAAAATAGGAATACCAAGCTACAATAAGGCCAAGCAATCCTTCCTTTCTACATTTCATTTATTTGTGTGTCATTAGTATAAATAAATATACTTCTAGTATGAATAATCTATTTATATTCTTCATGCAAAATTAAACATTTATTGGACAACAAAATCATAATATGGTGGAGTCTCTAATAATGCAACATATTCCTAGTCAATTCATAATCATACTTCTTAAATTTTCTTGATCGTAACAATGTAAAAACTAGATCAATAATATTAATACAATTTTAAAAATGTTTATAAATAGTTCATGAATGATTTAAGAACTTATGTTATGTAAAAAATCTCAATGATTTCTTAGAAAATGGAAAAATGAATTAAGATTGCTGATATAACCTTATAAAGAGTCCAAAATTAGATTAAAAATACATGGATGAACTAGACTTACACTGAGCCAATTGGGCTATGTTTTTCATCAAGGTGGACTACCTGTATTTGTTGTAGTAGGCATTCAGTGATTTGTTTATGCAACATGATGGCCTTGTTGTTGTAATAATTAGATGAGCAAGAATATTTATGTTTTAAATCTAACTAATGTGAAGTATGCCAAAAAAAATCAATTTAAAGATAACTATTAAATTTCAAGATCATTCTAATAATATTCAAAACTGGAAAACTATTTTAGAAAGATACAATTTTCCCAAACCTACTATCTTTAAAATTCTAATATCTATAAATTAAAAATTACTTGTCTCTACAAGTAATAATATATTTTTCAGTTTATCAATTTGCAAAATATGACTGCATGAACCAATAAAAGAACCTGTAATCTCATCTAACAAGTCCAAGTTCTAGCAATTAGCATGTGTATTTCTACAAGTTGTCTATACCATTTGTGATTCTGATGCACTATAGTATCATACAAAAAATAAATTAGAATGATAATATGCAAAATTTTGTTTCTAAAATCAATTGTATATTATATTGTTTATCAATAAAACATAAGAATCATATCAAAAATATCAAATATTTTATTCATTTCAATTATTCTAATATGGCATGAAAGTATAATTTGGCTTAGATGCATTGAGATTGTTATTTCACTTGGGATTATCACTAATGCATTTCCTAACCTTGCTGAGATTGGCAGAAGCCTGAGATTATTTAGTTGCCTTAACGAATTGAATTCATATATATCAAGAAGAAATCCACCTACAAAAATTAGTTAAATGTCAAAATTACATAGAAAATTGACAATCCATTGAGAAATAATAGAACTTGACCCCTTGTTATTTGATGTTTACCTGATCTACAAATAGCCAAGAAATTGCTCTAACTATAGTCAAAGAAACATGATTTAAATAAGCAATGGTGCTCATCATAGCAACCTTCTTAACAAGGCTAGATATTTTATTATTTGTAAATGTTCCAAATCTAGACATTGAACCCTAACATTAGAAGACCACCTTAAGTCAATTTATACTTGACTAATTTTTTTTGAATGTTTAATAACAAGTGAGCTTCTAAGGAATAATTGTGTGTAAACTTTGACCTAAGAATAACCAACGTAGTACATAGGTTTCCTAGTCATGTAGTTTACAAATTGTAGCATTGATGAGGCATCATATTCTACAAGATTGTCCCACTTCAAATCCCAGAATTGCTACATGTTCACCCATGGAAATTTTTATTTAACATCTCCAAGTAAAATCATACATTATCAACATTTTAATGTTAGAATTGAATTGGTAGGGTGGAATTCCTATAATCATTTTTTTAACATTGGATACATATAGTTTTATGAAGTGTTTGCAGTGCAATGAACTATATTTATGACATCTTGGTTATATCTAGATAAGGTTGAAAGGATGATAAATGCTCTAATTATATGATATATAATAGTTAATGATAAGATAAAAATATATGGCATCTATATTTTTAAGAATGATTATTATTTCATCAAATAAATCCTATTACAAATTAGTAAAATATGTTGAAAAACACAACTTGCTAAGATGATGAAGATATTTTAATTTTTAGTAATATGATAGCTAGTGAGAAAATAGGATAAGAACATATGAAACCTATATATTCTTGAAAAAATTCATATCTCATGAGTAAACTTAACATGGTCCTAATTACAAATTAGTTTCATAGAGTTTAGAGATTTGACTAACTAAAACGTTGACAGAAATAAAAAGTTTCTTTGTGGGTATTAAAGATTATCATTACTCTCCATATCATAAATCATTTCATACGACTAAGAAAAAATATCAAAATAGGAAAAAGAAGAATAATATAGGGTAAAGCAATGGAAGCAAAATGAAAATCTAAATTGTTTAATACCCTTTGTGTTTTCTTGTAGATAATGTGACTATAAAAGAAAGTAGTTGTAAGCCCATTGCTAATGCAAACACCATAACACTAAAATATATATAGATTTTGGACCTCAACTCCACATATTTTGAATGCTTTTATAGGAAGGATTTCAAAAAGCTTCAGATGGGAGGATAAATGTCAAAATTCTATTGGGAAACAAATACAAAGATATTTTATCTTTTATTACAATACAAACACTCTTTGTACTTAATCAAAAATTGGATGCAGTTGCAAAATTGGTAGGTGGCACTATCAGTAGGTGTCTTGAGCATCTTTATATTGGTCTTCAAGCTCCTATCACATTATTTTCTTTATTTTTATGCCTTTTGCCTCTAACTACATCCTAACTATATGCTTGCACTTCCCATAAATTTGGCTGCTAGAGATGGAGTGTGCATTCCAAAAAATAACATTCCCCTGTGGAGATTCCTTGCTTTCCATTATAGAAGGTTTTTGGTCCTCTAGAGCTAAGATCCATATTGCCATTTTCTGAGCATCAGTGTTATATCTAGACCCTCTTAGCTCTTCAAGCTGATTTTCATCTTCAAATGAAATAGACTTCTCTTGTCTTCTCATTTGGTCTAATAGAAAAGATGAACTAATATACCATCCTTGGAAAATAATCATGTCACTTCTTCTTACTAGGTCTCTTGCTTCCTCCATAGTGAGGGTTTTATTGGAAAGATCATATTCTTGTGGCTTCTAAACTAACTCAGCAACTACCTTATCAAAATCATCTAGTTTCATCTGCAAGAACAATTCATTTTGTTTCAATTTAAATAAGAAGCTTTTAAACTCTTCAATTTTGATGAAGTTGTCATCACTCATGAGCTCAATTGCTTTGATGATTCTATCACCAATCATATGGCTTGAAATTGTAGCTTCTTGGCCCTTTGTTCATCCTTAAATGCCTAAGATACAAAATATCTCCTTCTAATATCATCAAAGTATTGACTGCTCCTTGGAAAAAAATGTAGGGCTTTTTTTTGAGCCTTCTATGGCACTTCCACCATCTTTTGTTTCTTATTTCTTTTCTCTACCCATTCTAAGCTCTCTAGTTAATCTTCTTCATCATCAATGACCTCAACCACTATGTCTTCATTAAAATATTCAAGGTCAAACTTCTTCCTTATTGTTTCAAGGACTTGTGTTGCTATCGCATCAAAATTTTCTACACACCTGTCCAACTTTGACCAGTAGTATTCTTTAGGATAGAATCCCTTGAATGATGGATCTTCTTTTTTCATCGCCTACTCAAAAATAACAACATCTCTATACCTAATCATCCTCTCCCTATAGACATCCTCATTCAACCCTGAGTAATGACATGTTCTTCCCACATAGGTTTTGTAGAGGGTAAATTGTATCCCCTCATGTTTTTTAGGGCATGCCTAACTACATTGTAGGAGTCATATGTTTGGGCTTGTCCAATTGGAAACTTATAACCTCTCAAATAGGAATCAATTTCCTCAATTGAATTCTTGCCTATCTCAAAGTCTCCTACCTTGGTGCATCTACACAAGAATGTTCCTCTCTTGACAAGTTTTCCCAAATACTTTTTATTTAATGATATTAATTACAAAAACACTTCTACAAACCCTAGTATTTGAGGGACACATTTGGGTAAAATGTGAGGAGGCTAAGCGCATCCATTTATTCAAATAATAGTATATTCCTCAAAAAAGAGACACTTCCTTAGTTGTCTGTCAATTTCTTACCAACTTAAAAATAGATTGTAGGTTTAACAACCTTCCTAACACTTTTAAGGATTCTTTCATTCACTAATCCTATCATTTTTAAAATAGGATGCACAAAATCATTATTAACAAAATGACATTTGAATATAGGTATAACCTTTGTCATACCCTTGTCCACCTTTGTATTGGTAGCCTTTCTCCCCACTCTTGTGTGGACTTGGAGAAGCTCTGATCAAAAGAATCAGCATTCTTGAACAAGATTAAATGCATGATCATTGAATAATGAGGAAATATGAAATTATCCAATTGTCCTTACTGAGAAATAGTGATCTCCTAATGAATCTTGTCAATTATGTATGTGACATAATTATACCCAAAATTTGTGTTGGGGTCTTGGATGTTCAAAGTCATAACATAATGTCCTCCAAGGGTATTCATGGTTCCATCTAAACCTAAGACCTTGTTCAAACAAAAGAAATTTTTCTAGAAATATCTTTGGAAGAACTCAAGAGGCATGATCTTTTCTACTTCTTCTTTAGAATTTCTTTCTTTTCTTTGTGGAACATGGGGATATGCCTTGTCATTGCTTGCTCCATATAAAATTCTTCTGGATCTTGAAATTCTTGCTTAATTCATCGATTTCAATGGGCAATGATATTGGGCCTTCCAAATCAAACACCTTTATGAATGTCTCTTTATCTAGGGCTAGGGAAATACTTTGTCTCTCCTATGGAGTGACTTGATTATGGGATTGTAGAATTTGATTAGAGCCTTGACCAAGTCAACATCAAAAAATACTTTTGGCATAATTAACTTGCCCAAGTTTTTGACCCAAGGGTTGTAGACCAGAACCTTCTCTATTTTGTTCTTGTAGAAGAACCAGAACAATTCATATCCATTTCTTTCTAGAACCTCTGTATCTCTATAGAACACATATGGAGCTCTAAAAGCATGACCATTTGTAGGTTGTCCATTACTAGAACTAGGAAGAATGTGTATCTATTCTTCAACAAATGGGCTAGGGCTTTTTGTGTGTGAAGTAGATTCTTCAATTTGTTCATGTTGAATTAATTCTCATTCTTTCTAAGCCATTTCTTCAGACATTTGACTCAACTATGTATGCTATATGTAGAATAATAATTGAAAATATTTTTTGTAGCTCAAAATTCACTCAAAAAGCTCAAAAAATTATGAAACTGGTAATTAAAATCTTTGTGCCCTTCAAAATTTATCTATTTCTACAATAGAAGCATGGCATTAATGGCATTCAAATTGGCACACTTCAAAACCTACTGAGTCTTGAAAGGCTGGAAAAATATAGACTTTTTTAGATTTTGTACATCTAACTCATCCTTTTTTTTATCTAGCTCAGACATGGCCATTGAAAATCATTTTATTCTTTGACAACTGAGAGTTGTGATGAAGTGATCACAACCTTTTTGATGCTTCACTATGGTTTCTTCTCTTTCTTTGTTTATAGTTGCAACCCTATGAATAGGGCTTTTCTTACTATTTTACAGCCTTTCATCTCTTTTCTTTAATCACAAGTCTTTCCTATGAGGATATGATTCCCTTTTTTTATTGCTTCATAGATTCATTTCACTTTATCCTTCTGACCACTATGATCTAGTGATAAGCCCTTTGTTCACCATTTTTGCATTTTCTTCATAGTTTGGGACTTAACACCTTTCATGCTCATGATGATCCAATGCTTTATATATCTAACTTATCACTCCCTCACAGCTGCCTTTCATGATGTAAAATTTAACTGTGCGATGTTGTTCCAAGCATTTTCTTTGACTACTACTTCATCCTTTACAATGTCACAACTCAATATTCTAGTTGGCTTTGAAAGCTTATGAGAATGCAATCAACAATTCTTCACCACTCTAAAACTTAATATGTTAATATCAATTGAAACCATAAATAGATTCAATTTTTGTGATGTCACAAAATAATCTTAACTATTATTGAAAACCTTGCAATCTTGCATTAACTTTCAACTAACTATTATGAGTTCATTTCACAAGCTTACAACATCAAATATGTAACTGCAACTAAACCTTGTGATAGTGCAATCTAAAGCATTCACCACTTCACAACTTTGACTCAAAGTCAATTATAAACCTTAGTGATGTTGTGATGGTCCAAAGCTTAACCACTTAATCTTTTGATCACTCCATCACAACTTAATCTATCAGTTTGCTTCAAACCTTTGTGAAAGTGCAATAAGAATTTTTCCTGACTATCAGATATCTTTTGCAATTTCACACTTATAATATTTTTTAATGGTTTAGTCATGCGATCATGTTATAACCCTTTAAATTGATTTTTTTCTCCTTATTGTTGCTTCACAACTTAAAATCTTAAACATGGTTAGCAAGCAAAATAGAGTGACATTGTGATTAAAGAGATTTTGTAATGTCTCAACTTAAAAGATATACAAGGTCATGAAATATAAAATCGATATCAACTCAAAAACTTAGTGATATAAAGATATAAGTAAGATTTTTCACATATCCTTATTTTTAATTTATAAATCAATTTTGAATGAATTTCAATCAACATAAAGAAAAAAAATTTCTCTACGGTTTTTATGAGGGTTAACACAATTTTAAAGAAACCTTAAGAAAGTTACAATAGTTTCTACCTAATTTTCAAAAGCTTTTCTCAAAATTTTGGAGCATGAAAAATTATTGTTGGATACAATTGATTAATTGCATGTTGTCTTTGATGTCACACAAATGTCATATCAGTTTTCAGTTAGTACTTATTGAGCTCACTTGGCCAGTGAAGATAGTTTTCCCTATCTATCGAGCATTGACAAGTTTACTCTAAACAAATGATAGTGTCTACCAAGCTCACTCAGGCATTGAAGGAATCGAGGAAAAAAAGAGTGTTAACTGAACTCACTTGGTTAACAAAAGGAAAGTTGGACTGAGTTAATATTCACCAAGTTCAATTGTTTATGAAAGGATTTCTACAAGTTCTTAGTGTTAACTAAGCTTATGTTGGTTAACATAGAGAATCGTTTCAAAGTTTTTTTCTACTTAGTAGGGTCGTCTTATTAAGGAATTTTCTTGTTTTTGCATATGAAGCTTAATTACATTATGTAATGATTCTAGCCAACTATGGTGATGAATATTGGTTATTGTAATTTGAATTTGGGCCAACTTGATAATCTAGAAGGTATAAATAAAAGGACAAGTTGAGATTTCTAGTGTGTGTGCAAGTGTATTGATTAAATTGAAAAGAAAAGAGAAGAAGCAAACTTGAAGGATAAGCAGGTATCCTTGTGGAGCAAAAAAGTAATATTCAATAAAGAAGGATCAAGTTTAAGAAGAAAAAAGATTTGGATTCAGCAATTTAATTACATCACAATTAGGTCATTTCATTGTTACTCTCTAACCATTGTAGAAGTGATCTAAAATCTCTTAACATAATTGGTTTAATAGCCAGTTGTAAATCCTCTAACAAGGTGGCAATTCCATTGAATTTTTTTTAAGATCTCTTTCAAGGCCACTCCTAGTAGGGTGATTAAATCCCCTAATAGGGTCACATCTAATAGTGTGTTTTTTAACCTTTAATAGGGTTGGCTCCTAATAGAGCTCACTTCAGAGGAGTGAAAAATAGTAACTAGTTACATTGGTGGTTTTTCCCAAATTGGGTTTCCATGTTAAATCATGGTGTCTCATGTGTTCATGTTATTTCTCTTATGTTTACAAGTTAATTATTGTCAAATTATTTAACATCTACTAAAATTAAATCATACTCTACATTTACCGAGTTACAAAATTTTCTATGTGTTTGTTGAGTAATAGCAACAATCAATTTTCTTAGTCTAAATTTTATTGTTAACATCTAAGGGATCTAGGATTTATTCTAGTAGTAACTAATTCACCCCCCTCTCAGTTAATCCTTCTATATATTCAACAATTGATATCAGAGCATTTGGTGCTTGCAAGAAAGGTTTCAAGGACCTAAGCTAAAGATCAAGATGTCTTACAAGAGAGAAATTCCAAAGCTAAACAAAGACAACTTTTTAGCATGAAAGGGACTCATGAGACTTCATCTGGCCACCATTAGTGATTTAGGCTACAAATACATTGATAAAGAATACAAAACTCCTACTAGTATATTATTTGTTGGAGATCTTACTGAGAAAAAGAACCATAACATCATGATGATTGATATTGCATCTCTTCTCAGCTATGATGAATTTGATGAGATCAAAGACTACAAAACTACTTTTTATATGTGGAAAAAGCTAAATGACATCTATGGTGGTAATGACAATGTAAGGAGAGCCAAAGAAGAAAACCTTAGAGGATAGTTTGATCAAATAAGAATGAGAGAAGGTGAAAATGTTGCCAAATATTTGGAAAGAATCAAAGATAGTGTCAATGCAATCAGAGCTTCTGAAGGAGAAATCAAGGAAGAAACTATTGTAAGTAAAGTTCTCATAACATTGCTTCCTATCTATGCAATTAGAGTATCTACTATTCAAGAAAAGAGGTGTGATCCAAATCACAAGTTAAGTGTGGATGCCTTAGTAGGAAGATTGATAGCTTTTGAGCTAGACAACTTTGACAGTTATGTTCTAGCTTCCAAAAATGTTGAGTCTACATTTGAAGCAAAACTTTCACTCATAGAGAAAGGAAAGAAGATAAAAGACATTCAGTCATAAAGTGAAGTGGAAATAGATGAAAGTTTAGAGAGTGATCTTGAAGTTTTTGAAGCTTTACTTGGAAAGAAATATTCTAGAGGTAGAGGAAAATACAAAGGTAAAGCTCTTTTAATCTAATTTCATGTGAAGAAATTGGTCATATTGTTGCTAGGTGCCCAAAGAAAGAAAGAAACAATGAGAAGAAGAGCCACAAGTACAAAGGTAAGAAGGAATTCAAAAGTCACAAATCCTTCAAAGATAAAGGTAAGAAGACTTGTCTTATGGCTAAAGATTCTGATAACAGTGAAGATGAAATAGTGTACATTATTTTAAAAGATGAATCCGATGAAGAAGAAGATAAGATGGCACTTATCTCTCATGTTAGTAAAAATGACACATAGAACATAGACAGTGGATGTTCACATCATATGACTGGAGACAAAACAAAATTTGAACACTTTGAACACTATGATGGAGGTAAAGTAAGGTTTGGAAACAATGAACCTTTTTGCATAAAAGGGAAAGGTTGAATCTCATTAACCAATGAACTTGTATGTGACAATGCCTACTGGGTTGAAGGACTAAAACATAATCTACTAAGCATGGCACAACTAATCAACATTGGATTCAATGTAGAATTCATCAATGACAAGGCAAGACTATTGGATGATAAAGGAAATTTGATTGGATCAGGCAAACAAACAAGAGGTAACCTATTTTATCTTGATCTTGATGATTGCTCATATTTTATTGCTCAAATGGAAGAAATTTGGTTATGGTATAGAAGACTATGTCATGTAAACTTTGATAATATGGTCAAGATAAGAAAATTCAGAAAAGTAAGAGGTATGATCCTTAGTTTCAAGAAACTAGATGTTGGATTATGCAAAAATTGTCAGATTGGCAAAATGAGAAAGACTATTTTTAAGAGAAAAAACTATAAATTTGGAGATGTATTGGAAATTGTACATACTAATTTGTGTGGATCCATTGGAATACAAAGTTATAGTGGAGAAAAATTCTTTATTTTTTTTGGTTGATGACTATTCCAGAATGATGACTGTTATGTATCTTAGAGAAAAGTTAGAAGAATTTGAGAAATTCATATGGTATCTAGCAAGAGTAGAAAAAGAAACTAGAAAAAGACTAAAATGCTTAAGATCAGATAGAGGTGGTGAATTCATCTCCAATGAATTCAATAATTTCTACATTGAAAGAGGAATCAAAAGGAAAGTATTAGCCCCTTACCAAAATGGAATAGTTGAAAGATGAAACAAATCCATTATGGATTGTGTGAGGACTCTAATGATTGAAAAGAATGTTGCTCTCAAATACTAGAAGGAAGCCATCAGCACTACAGTTCATAGTTTGAACTGAGTATGGTTGAAGAAGGACTCACATAAAACTCCCTATGAATTGTGGTATGGCTACAAACCCAATGTAAGTTACCTAAAAGTATTTTGCAGTAAATGTTATATCATGAAAGAGTCTAAAAAAGGAAAGTTTGATGTAAAGGTGATGAAGGTATATTCTTAGGATATTCTTGCAGAAGTAAGGCATACAAATGTTTGAATTTGTCTACTCATAAAATCATAGAAAGTGCATATGTGAGAATTGATGAGTTTGCAGAAAGGACTAAAGAAGAAAGAAAAAGGGAATCAAAAGATTACAAAAGATTTGTCTACTTTGAACTTGATACATTTCTTGGCACATCTAACAATAAGGATACTTTACCTCTTGATTCTTGCATACCTATCAAGTTGCAAGAAGTACAAACTGAGTCATAGGGATCTGATTCACATTCAAAAGCTACCAAGTCAATGTCTACTGAGTCTGAACAACTTGAGCCTGAAGTTGAAATTCAAAATGAAGATAGTGCAATTCATTCAAAAGGAAAAGAACTTGTATTGGCCAAATATGTCAGAAGGCATCATGCACCTAATTATATTATTGGAGATAAATTAGAAAGTACTATGAAAAGAAGCATATTGAAAGGTACATGTTTACTTGTAGATTTTGAACCTAGAAGTGTTAAGGATGCTATAGAAAATGAAGGTTGGATTGAGGCAATGAACAAAGAAATAGAATAGATAGAAAAGAACAAAACTTGGACTCTTATTCCTAGGCCTAAAAATAAAAATGTGATTGGAACAAAATGGGTATTCATAAATAAGCTGAATGAAGATGGACAAGTGCCAAGAAAAAAATCTAGATCAATGTGTAAAGGGTATTCTCAAGAAGAAAGAATTGATTATGGTGAAACTTTTTCTCCTATTGCAAGATTAGAAGGTGTTAGGACCCTACTTGCATATCTAGCTCATAGAGGATTCAAACTATATCAAATAGATGTTAAATATACATTCCTGAATGTAATTCTTGATCAAGAAGTCTACATTGAACAACCAAAATTTTTTGTTGATCCTGACAAAAGGGACACGGTCTGTAAATTACAAAAAGCACTATATTGTCTCAAACAAGCTCCTAGAGCCTAGTATGAAAGACTACATAACTAGTTGATACATATTGATTTTTTGAGAAAAAATTATAATAGTAGTTTGTACATCAAGGAAGGACTAGATAATAGAATTGTGTTGGCAGAGATATTTGTGGATGACACTCTATTTATAGGAAATGATGATCAATGCAAAGCATTTTCAAAACAAATGAAAAAAGAGTTTGAGATGTCCATGTTTAGTGAAATAAAATTATTTATTGGATTGTAGATATAGTAGAACAAAAATGGTATCTATATCACCTAATCCAAGTATGTAAAAGAGATACTCAAGAAGTTTGGTATGGAAGATTCAAAACTAGCCGGTACCCCCATGTATACTGGGCTCAAGCTTACCAAAGATGATGATTCCAAAGAAGTAGATCAGACCTTATATAGATCAATGATTAGAAAATTATAGTATGTAGTTCACACAAGGCTTGATATTACCTTAGCAGTAGGGATAGTGGCAAGATTCTTAGCTAAACCTAGAGAAAATTATATGATGGCAATCAAAATAATCTTGAGATACCTGAAAGATACTGAGGACTATGGCTTATCGTACAAACTTGGAGGAAACCTAGACCTAAATGTATTCACTAATGTTGATTGGGAAAGAAATCTTGATGATAGAAAAAGAACAAGTGGTGGAGCTTTCTTTCTTGGAAAAAGGATGGTATCTTGGACAAGCAAGAAGCAAAATTGCACATCTCAATCCACAGCAAAAGTAGAGTATGTAGAAGTAGCAGTGAATTGTTCTAACATTGTTTAGTTCAAACAATTGTTGGAAGGAATGAAGCTTGAAATCAAAAAGCCAATATTCATGTATTGTGATAACACCAATGCAATTAACATATCAAAGAAACTAGTAATGCATTCCAAAATAAAACACATTGCTATAAAATATCACTTTGTCAGAGAACTAGTGTAGGACAAAGAAATCAAATTGGAATATGTCCATACAAAAGAACAAATTGTAGACATACTCATCAAGCCATTACCTAAGCATGCATTCATGTATCTAAGAGGTAAGATAAGGGTCATTCCCCCATCTGAAGCTCACTAAATAAAGTTTGGTGATGTATCAACAAGAACCAAGTTAAAGATCAATCAGTTGATACAACATAATCAAGAGAATATTGCATATGAATCAATACTCAAGGTATGTTGATACAAATTTGGCATGTGTTATATTTTGCATATGTTGTCACAGAGGGAAAAGTTTATTGTCATATCTATATCTTTTTGAAATTTTGTAGAGGGAGAAGTTTGAAAAGAAGTTATGCAAAGGGAGAATACAACATAGAGAAGAAGTTCTTGTGTAAAATCAAAGAGAGGGATTTTTTTTTCAAAAGGAATCTTGTTTTCAAAATTTCATTATGCTATGACATGTTGTGTTGCCATCAATGCCAAAGAGGTAGATTGTTGGATATAGTTGATTAATTGTTTATTGTCTTTGATGTTACACAAATGTCATATCAATTGTAAATTAGTGCTAACCAAGCTCACTTGGTTAGTGAAGATAGTTTTCCTTGTCTACCAAGTGTCCATAGGTTTACTCTAAATAGATCACAGTGCCTACCAAGCTCACTCAGGCATCAAAGGAATTGAGGTAGAAAAAAGAGTGTTAACCAATCTCACCTAGTTAACTAAGGGAAAGTTGGCCAGAGTTAGTATTCACTGAGTTCACTTGGTTGCCAAAGGATTTCTACAAGTTTACAATGTTAACTAAGCTTCTGTTGGTTAAAATAGAGAATTGTTTCAAAGTTTGTTTCTACTGAGCAGGGTCGGCTTATGAAGGATTTTTCTTTTTTTGGCATATGAAGCTTAATTACTTTATGTATTGATTCTAGCCAAATATGGTGATAAATATTGGTTATTATAATTTGAATTTGGGCCCACTTGACAATCTAGAAGGTATAAATAAAAGGTCAAGTTGAGATTTCTAGTGTGTGTGCAAGTGTATTGATTGAATTGAAAAGAAAAGAGAGGAAGAAAACTTGAAGGATAAGAAAGTATCCCTATGGAGAAAAAAAGTAATATTTGATTAGGAAGGATCAAGTTTAAGCAGAAAAGAGATCTAGATTCAACAATTTAGTTGTATCACAATTAAGTCATTTCATTGTTACTCTCTAACCATTATAGTAGTGATCTAAAATCTCTTAACAGAGTTGGTTTAATAGCCAGTTGTAAATCCTCTAACAAGGTGGCAATTTCATTGAATTTTTTTTAAGACCTCTTGCAAGGCCCCTTCTAGTAGGGTGATTAAATCCCCTAATAGGGTCACAACTATCAGTTTGTTTAGTAACCTTTAACAAAGTTGGCTCTTAACAGGGCTCACTTTAGAAGAATGAAAAATAGTAACTAGTTACATTGGTGGTTTTCCCCAAATTAGGTTTCTAGGTTAAATCCTAGTGTCTCATGTGTTCATTTTATTTCTCTTATGCTTACAAGTTAATTACTAACAAATGTTTTAAGATCTACTAAAAGTAAATCATACTCTACATTTACCAAGTAACAACATCAATCAATTTTCTCAATCTAAATTTTATTGTTGACATCTAAGGGATTTGGGAATTATCCTAGTAGTAACTAATTCACCCCACCCTCTTAGTTACTCCTATATTTCCAACAATCAGGCTATCAGTAGCTCTATTTGGGGATGATGGATAACTTTTATCCATGCAAGAATGCAAAATTTTTGGCAAAAATAGACCATGTACTTGATACAAAAGATGACAACTTCTTCAGAGAGCACACTTGACGAAGCAGGGGAAAACATTAAAAAATAGGGAAAATTGTAAGAAATGATAATATTGAGCAATGAACGAGAAACAATCCAAGTAAGTTAAGTGTGAAACAATGTTAACATAAGATAAGCAAAATCCAAGAGCATACACCAAGATGGTTCAACAATGGAGACAAGGATTTATAAGGGGAAAGCAAAGAAAACCCCTTGTGAGTATTATGAATGAAGGAAAATACCTAGAGAAGAGAGAGAGAGAGAGAGAGAGAGAGAGAGAGAGAGAGAGAGAGAGAGAGTTGGAGCAACATAGCTCAATACAATAACATCAAAGTTATAAGAGTGAAGAAGAAAGAAGGAGGAGCATCTCTTATATAGAGATGAGAAAGGAGTTGCATTTGTAACTCCCATTTCTATGAATGCCACATTCATAATAGGTGTGTGCAAAGTGTCACAATCCTCTTAAGGAGGATAAACTAAATAAAGGAATAAAAAAGAGTTGTCCTTACATGTGGAATAAAGGACAAACAATGACATGTCTTCCACATGTATACAATAGGACAAACTATATTTAGGGATCCCTGGAATATCCTAATTAATACATCCAAGGAAAGATTAATCTTTCTAACACCCGCCCTTAATCTTTACTTGGGGAGTTTACATCAACGAGTTGTAAACCCAAATTTTTACAATGGAACTGAAATCTCTCTTTAGAAAGTGGTTTGGTTAAAATATCAGCCACTTGATCTTCTCCTTTACAATAAAGAAGAGCAATTTGTTTATCTTCAACTTGTTCTCGAATGAAGTGATGTTGAAGTGAAATATGTTTGGTTTGTGCATGATAAACTAGATTCTTTGCCAAGGCAATAGCACTTTGATTGTCACAATGTATAGGGGTAGGTGATTTTTGAGGTAGACCCAAATCTTCAAGAAGTCTTCTAATCCATAAAGCTTCCTTAGCTGCATTGGTACAACCTTTGTATTCAGCTTCAGTTGAGCAAAGGGAAATAGAGTGTTCTTTTTTTCTTTTCCAAGAAATTGCACCTGAACCAACAAAGAAACAATAACCACAAGTGGATTTCTCATCATTGGGATCTCCACCTAGATCGAAATCAATATAGCCATGCAAAATAAATTTAGAATTTGCATCATAAAATAATCCCATATTAATAGTTCCTTTAATGTACCTTAAGATTCGTTTAGCAACTTTAAAATGAGTTTGTTGAGGTTTAGACATAAATTGAGAAACTAAACCAACACTATAAGCAATATCAGGTCTAGTAAGAGTTAAATAATTTAAACTTCCTACCAATTGTCTATACAAAGTTTCATCAACAAAAGGAGTATTCATATCAGTCATTAATTTAGTTCCTAATTCACATGGAATTGAAACATGGTTAGAGTCATTCATCTTAAATTTTTCTAAAAGATCATAAGCATACTTGCTTTGAGAAAGAAAGATACCCTTAGGAGTTTGGCAAATTTGCATACCTAAGAAGTAATGTAAGATACCTAAATCAGTCATCTGAAATTTCTGTTTAAGTTGAAACTTGATATCAGAAATCAAGGCATCTGAACTAGAAGTGAGTATTAGATCATCTACATAAACAATAACAATGATAATATCATCGTTAGTATGTTTAATATACAAATTAGGATCATTCTTACTTCTAGCAAAACCTTGAGAAATAAAGAAAGAATTAATTTTAGAATACCATTCTCTAGGTGATTGTTTAAGACCATAAATAGATTTGTTCAATTTGCAAACCAAATTTTCACTACCTTTCTTAACAAATCCAGGAGGTTGAGCCATATAGATTTCTTCATGTAAATCACCATTTAAGAAGGCACTTTTAACATCCATTTGATGAATGGGCCAATTCATTTTAGATGCTAAAGCAAGAACTAATTTGATAGTAGGCATTTTAGCAACAAGAGCAAAAGTTTCATTATAGTCTAATCCTTCAATTTGTGAAAAACCTCTAGCAACTAGTCTAGCCTTAAATTTACTAATTTCATTATTAGTATTCAATTTTGTTTTGTATAACCATTTACATGAAACTATATTCTTGCCATGAGTTAACTTGACTAAGTCCCAAGTTTGATTAGCTATTAAAGAATCATATTCCTCTTGCATGGCTTTCTGCCAATGAGGTTGAGAGTTAGCTTGATCAAAGGACTTAGGATCATTAGAATTCATAATAGTAGTCATCAAAGCATAATTACAATAATTAATCCTTCTATGTTTAATTCCACCAAATCTAGAAATGTAATCATCACCTTTATTCATTAAGTTTTGAGCCCATTTAGGTTTACGTTTAGTTGCAATGGAATTATCACTAGAGGAAGAATCATTAGCAATAAAAGCATCATTAGTAGCTGCTTGAATATCATTACTTGTAGGAGCAGAAATAATTGGTGGTACTTGAGTTGAAGGGTTAAGAGGAGGAGTAGGGTTAAGAGAAGGAGGTTGGTCCTCCACCAGCACAATTTTAGTGCCACTAAATTCTACATCATGTGTAGCAGAGCAAGCATGGACTCCATTTTCTGCAATACAAACATCTCTAGCAACTTGAACTTTGTTAGTAGTGGAATCATAAACACGATAACCCTTAGTGTTTTCATCATAACCAACAAACATATAAGGAGATGACTTAGCATCTAATTTATGCCTTTTCTGTTTAGGAGTATGAACATAAGCAATAGATCCAAAAATCCACAAATGATGTAAATTAGGTTTCCTACCAGACCAAGCCTCTTCTGGAGTAATAACCTTGAGAGCTTTGGTAGGAGTCCTATTAAGAATATAAGTTGCACAAAACATGGCTTCAGCCCAAAACTTATAATGCAGATTCTTAGCATGCAACATGCTTCTAGCCATTTCAACAATGGTCTGATGCTTTCTTTCTGCCACACCATTTTTTTGTGGTGTATAAGGAATAGTAAGCTCGTGTTTAATTCCACATGATTTCAAATAAGAATGAAAAGCATTATTCACATATTCCTTTCCATTATCAGTTCTAAGAATTTTAAGTTTAAAACCAGATTGCCTCTCAACATATAACTAAAATTCAATGAATATATCAAGAACTTGATCCTTGCTATGCAAAAAATAGATCCAAGTTCGTTTAGAAAAATCATCAACAAAGGTAAGTGCATACCGAGAACCTTGGATGGAGTTATTTTCCATGGGGCCCAATAGGTCACTATGGACAAGATGCAACTTATGAGTTGCTCACCATGATTTTCCACTTGGAAATGGCTCCCTATGCATCTTACCACTCATACAACCTATACAGGAAATCTTAGAAGGAATAATGTGAGGCAAGCCATCAACCATATTGTGCTTTTGCATGAAAGTAATATAATCTGAATTTAAATGGCCAAGTCTTTCATGCCATATATTGAAATCAATAGAAGTATGTAACGAATATCGTGAACTAGAAAATTCATGGAATTTAAACAAATTGTCATTATCCATTTTAGCATGAGCAATCATGTTTTGAGTTTGAGGATCTATGACATAACATGTATCTTTGTAGAATTCAACTTTATAATCCTGACATAATTGTGAAACAGAAAGCAAATTAGTTTTCAAATCAAGTACATACAATACATCATGCAATTTACCATTAGGAATAATTACATCACCTAAACCTTCAACTTTACAAGTCTGATTATTAGCTAACTGAATAGGAATGTTAGCAATATCAGGTTGTAGAGAATCAAAAATTTCTTTATGAGAAGTTACATGTTGTGATGCACCACTGTTAACAATCCATTCTTAAGGTCTACAAAGATTAAAGCTACAAGTAAAAGCATGACGAGAATTAGAACCAGTAGAGTTACCTTTTTTAAGATGTGATTTTTGATTATTGTTACTATTGTTCATAGGTTTTTTATCATTTTGTT
Organism: Cupressus sempervirens; assembly: GCA_028749045.1. Taxonomy (NCBI): domain Eukaryota; kingdom Viridiplantae; phylum Streptophyta; class Pinopsida; order Cupressales; family Cupressaceae; genus Cupressus; species Cupressus sempervirens. The sequence continues at coordinate 319,353,759 of CM053793.1, read as the reverse complement.
TTTTAAAATAGTTATTGACAATATGACCATCTTTACCACAATAAGAACAATGAGGTTTGGAATTGGAATGATTCCTTTGATTATTAGTATTACGAGTGTTATTATGATGATTTTTATTATTATTATATTTTGTATGAAATTTATTGTTGGAATTATTTGAATTAGTATTATATTGTTTGTTGTTATTATTATTATTATTGGACCGAAAATTATTATTTGAATTTCTAGACACAAATGCATGTTTAGTTGATTTAAGGGTACCAAATTGAATTAGCTTAGCTTCTTCCTGTCTTAATAAAGTTTGAAAAATAACATAAGTTAACTGAGAAGTTAAAGTAGGAATAGCAAGTTGGGCATGAATATTAGTTATAAACTGTTGAAACTATCTAGGAAGACACTTTTTAAGAATAAGATGAATTAAATGAATGTCCTCTAATTGAAAACCTAGGGCAATAATTTGGCTTTTAAGAGAATCAAATTTTAACAGAAATTCATCCATACTCTTAAAATTTGCATACCTGAGATCTTCAAGTTGATCCTGCAACTGTATTTTGCGGTATTCATCTCCACTGTCATACTTTGTTTGCAAGATGGACCATGCATCATGAGCTTTAGAATAGTGAGCAATTAACACATATAAATCTGGAATAATGGAAATACCAATTAAACCTAAAGCTTCTTCATTTTTGGATTTCCAAGTATCTTTTTCGTCTTGGGTAGCCACTGAACTAGGTTTAAGAGAGGGATCAGTGGCTATTTCGAAGAGGTGTTTAAAATGAAAAATGAATGAGATATGAGTTTTCCAGGAATGATAATTAGAATAACTAAGTTTTATTTCTTGAATTAAGGTTGACATTTTTTGAAAAAAAGTGATGATGGAACTGAACAAAAAATAATAATAATTCTGCAATAAAATGTTAGTACAAGGATAAACCTGAAACAGAATCCTGCAGAAGCGTTATTTGGATGATAATAGCCTCAAAAAATGACAACGAATCTAATTTGCTATATTTAGGATGCCTATATTAATAATATGCCAAATAAAAACAATGATGGAATGCAACAAAATTACATGCAAGAAGGAAACAAAATTTCAAACGCATCTAATGATAACGTAAAAGGCTATGTGATAAAAATAGCACCCAAAACATTTAAGATGCAACACTTGGAATAAAGTTAAAAATGAATCTACAAAAAAAATGATAATGAAAGTGACATGTCACATGCATCAACTCAGGATTTCAATGAAGATTCAGGGCACAAACCTGACCTCGAGGGTTTCAATGAAGATTCAGGCGAAAAATCCTAACGCAGAATAAAACCCTCAAAGCCAATCTCGTGGCCGCAACACAATTTTAGTCACTTACCAAAGTTCTTCCCCTTTTCTACGCTGTGTTTGAACCGCTCTCATGGTGGTGACTCTTGGTTACCTGAATATAAACTCAGGTAGCTGTATCCACCAGCCGATTAATATATTGATAGCTGTATTTTAGAGTAATAATTGAAGCGGTTCTAACTGCACAGATTTTGAACCCGAAAGTGCCTTAAAATTATGTGTTTTTAATTAATGGGAAGCACATCAAATTGCAAATTGGGGACACAGCTGGTCAGGAGCGCTTTTGCACAATCACCACTGCATATTATCTGGGTGCTATGGTTATTAGTTTGGTTTACAATTCTAAGGCGAGCAATGAGCAGGCATACAAAACAAAAATCCAGGATGACCGGTTGAAGGAAATGGCTAAAACGAGGGCTCATAAATCTTAGAAAACGTGTGCTCCCTCAACGTCACCCAATGCATACAAGGCTCTGCGCTTGGTGGGTAATGCAGAGAACCAGGCTCGCAGTTAAAAAAAACTCTTGGGGTCAGAGAACGCATCAAAAGTTCGAATGCAATAAGTAAAGGGGCAAGGAAAGCAGCTAATTCACCTCAAAAAAGGGCAATCTTATTGCATGCAAGCCTGTGAACAACAGGAAAAAAAGAAAGATTCTAAAAGATCTGAGTGATCTTTAAGAGTTAAAAAAAGGTAAAAACAATGAAAATTTTATGGATAAGAGAGAGGAAAAAGATAGAAAGATTAAGGATGAAAGAGTTCTTAATTAAAAACTCAGAAAAATGTTTTTTTTTTTTTTTTAAATTAGATTTGCCAAATATATAAATTGAGATATGGATTAAAATAAAAAATGTATTAGATTTTTTTTAAAAAAGAGTAGGAAAATTATATATATTTTGAAAACTTAACCCATGTAAGTTCTAAGAGTATTTTTTTTTTTAAATTATTATTTTGAAAGGATGCAAATATATTATTTCCTTCAATTATATAAAGGAAATATTTTTTTTAATGAAATGATAAGAAGAATAATTAGAGCAAATATATACAATATTTATAATAAAAAATTCACAATTTAATATAAATAAGTGGACTGAAGTAATACTTCTTGTTTTGGTGGCACACCTTCCAAAACAAGAAAAAAAATGAAATTTTTATAAGAAAACCCTTTGGCGGCAAGCCTTCCAAAGAGGGTTAGTAAGCAATGATAAAAATGATACTCTAAAAACTTGCACACAAAAGATGTTAGAATGAGCAAAAAATTGCAACACCAACTTCTTCTCTCAATAACGTCTCCAAATAAGGTGTGCTCCAATGAATGGAAACCTTAAACACAAAACTTAAAACAAGGATTAGATATCCAAGCTCTGATACCATGTAAGAAATGATAATATCGAGCAAGGAACGAGAAACAATCCAAGTAAGCTAAGTGTGAAACAATGTTACCATAAGATAAGCAAAATCCAAGAGCATACACCAAGATGGTTCAACAATGGAGACAAGGATTTATAAGGGGAAAGAAAAGAAAATCCCTTGTGAGTATTATGAATGAAGGCAAATGCCTAGAGAAGAGAGAGAGAGAGAGAGAGAGAGTTGGAGCAAAATAGCTCAATACAATAACATCAAAGTGATAAGAGTGAAGAAGAAAGAAGGAGGAGCATCTCTTATATAGAGATGAGAAAGGAGTTGCATTTGTAACTCCCATTTCTACGAATGCCACATTCATAATAGGTGTGTGCAAAGTGTCACAATCCTCTTAAGGAGGATAAACTAAATAAAGGAATAAAAAAGAGTTGTCCTTACATGTGGAATAAAGGACAAATAATGACATGTCCTCCACATGTATACAATAGGACAAACTACATTTAGGGATCCTTGGAATATCCCAATTAATACATCCAAGGAAAGATTAATCTTTCTAACAAAAATAGACATATAAGAATATATACAAATATTCATAGGCTTTACAAAACTCACAGAATGTACAGAAAACCCTAACTACTATTCATGGAAAAGTAAGTATTTTAAGAAAAATACCTCTTCAAAAATTTTCCATGAACTGATAGCTCAAGCATATCACCAGATAGTTCTCTTATATGATAGGAATCTTCACCTTTATTACCATGGATTTGATAAGGACCAAGCCAGATGGGATCAAATTTACCATGCTTTCCCTTGTCCTCTAGTTTAGCATTCCATAATAATACCAACTCCTCAAGATAGAACTTCCTATCTAATGCTTTCTTGTCATAGAAATACTTCATTTGTGCTTGTAACTTTGCATTCTATGAAGAAGAATCCCTCCTTGTCTCATCCAACTATAAAATATCATCCATTCTTATTTGCATATCGTCAGCAATGTCTTCATCATAAACTTGGATGAACTTATACATTTCATTCAAATTATTTTGAGGAAATCTTGCCTAGATTCCATACATTGAATCAAAGAGGGCACATCTAATAGATTTTTTCATTGTAACCTTGTCTACCCATAGTACCAGAGGAAACTTGGAATCCTAGGCTCTCTTTTTATCTCCTAAAATTCTTGTGATAATATTGAGTAAACTTTTATTATTCAACTCAACCTAACCATTTCCCTAGGGATGGTAAGGCGATGAGGTAGATTTAGTGATGCAATATTTCTTGCAAAAAAAATTATATTCCTTTGATCTAGAACACATTAGCATTGTTAGTGAAATTTTTTTCTAGGTACCCAAATATAACAATGATATTATTCAATATGAAATTGATTACCACCTTGCTTGTTGCATTCCTGGTAGGAATGGTTTCTACCCATTTTGTGAAATAGTCAATAGCAACAAGAATACAAAAATGCCCTCCACTAGGTTTATTTGGGATTTCACCAATGAAATCAATGCCCCATTGTTGGAAAGGTGCTTGCACCTCCACTAGCTTCAATGGAATATTTCCAAGAAATTTCAACTTTCCACTAAATCTATGACATGTATCACATTTGTTTACTAGCTCTCATGCATCTTTGAACAATGTGGGCCACTAGAAACTAGACCTAGGATCTTGTTGGTTTTTTCTTTTTTTCCATGTAATGACCCCCACACACTCCATGAATGTCACTCAAGATCTTCTTTGACTTATCTTCATTTACATATTTAAGAAGAAAACCCTACACATCTCTCTAGCATAATTGGCCTCTGACAATGATATATCTTTGTACCAATCATAAGTGTCCATATCACCTAAATCACTTCTACAATCATCATAATGTTGATTGATTGAATTTTCTTCAAGGTTATCCTGTGTCATTAGTTTAGCACGGCCTTGACCTCTAACCAACTTGGTAATTTGGATATCAATATTAAATTATTGGATCCTATTGATCCATCTACATCTTCTCCCTGAAACCTCTTGTTTTGAGAAAATGTCTTTCATTGCAGCACTTGGAACAAATGCAATTACAATGGCTCCCATTAAATAACATCTAAAATGCCTTTACTACTTTAACCAATGCATAGGCCTATTTTTCATTTATATAATACTTAAGTTCAGAAACTTGCAAAGACTTCCTAAAAATGCAATTGGTTGTTCAAAAGCTTCCTCATTCTTTTACAAAAAAACAACAACAACTATGTAAAAGGATGCAAAGGAAAAAATATGCATAGGCTTTGCATAATTTTGAGCTCTTAAAACAAGGGCATCCTTGATGGCTTGTTTTATAGTATTAAATTCCATGCTTGGTTCCTCATCCCATTTGATCTCTGAGCCCTTATTCACCATCTTAGAAATGGGCCTACTTACCTCAAAAAATTTGGTGATAAATTTTTTGAGAAAAATTATTTGGTTAAAGAATGATTGAATATCTTTTACATTCTTTGGCTTCTAAATTTTATCTATTGCTTCAACTCTCTCAGGATCTATTCTAATTCCTTCTTTTCCAACTAAGTACCCCAAGAGCTTACCCTCTGTAACAAAAAGTGCACATTTTATAGGATTCAAAGATATTCCAAATTTTAAAGCTCTAATGAATATCTTCTCAAGGTCCATACAATGATCATTTTCATCTTTTGAGTAAGTAGTTAAATCATCCTAGCATACTACTAGAAATATATCAATAATATCTTTGAGGGCTACATTCATAGCTCTTTGAAATGTAGCACCAACATTTGTTAGACCAAATGGAATTTTATTATAAACATAAGTACCCCAAGGTGTTGTAAATGTAGTCTTATATTGTTCTGATTCTTTTACAACCACCTAGTTATAGCCTAAGAACCCATCCATCATGGACATGAGTTTTGATCCAATAACTTTCTGTAACATTGCCTCCATGTTAGGTAAACCATAATTATCTTTTAATGAAGATATGTTTAACTTTCTAAAATCAACACATAACCTAATATATCCATTCTTCTTCCTAACTGGAACCAAATTCGACACCCAAGATGAATGCCTAATAGGCTTGATGATCCCAACATCTCTTAGCTTTTTCAACTCTTCCTAAATCTTGGGTGTAAGAATAGGATTGATTAGTCTTTTCTTTCATTTGGAAGGCTTTTTACCATCCTTTAAAGGAACTTCATGTTGAAATGTGTCTTCTTTATATGTCTTTAAATCATCATAGGACCAAGAAAATGCATGTTTGTACTTTCTTAATAAACCAATCAACTATTGTCTAGTCTTAGGGGCTAATTTTTTACCAATGTATACCTTCTTAGGTTCTTCATTCATCCCTAGATTTGTTTCTTCCAAGTCTTTTCCACTTGATTCTTTGTTTTCTACCTTGGATCTATCACGACTGTCAACGATAGTCTCTAAGGCAACCAACCCTTTCAAAATTTTGTTGGTTTTTCATTGCACAACTTCCTATCCAAAAATAGTCTCTTTACCATCAACATTCTCAACATAAGTTGCACCATCAATTTCTTGTCCCCAAAATCGGTCCTCACAATTCAGAAATCTAATTATATTTTTATCTTCCTCAAAGACTTTCCAATTCTAAATATTGGTAGGAATTGATGGCCTACTTTGCATTTCAGTATTTCACACACCAAAAAATTCCTACCAATAAGATGCTGCAACTTTTAGTCCTAGTAAAAGTGCTTCATACTCTGCAATGTTATTGGTACATGTAAAGTTTAGAGTAAATGAATATCCAAAAGTATTTTTATCTAGAGAGACAAATACTACCCCAACTTCTAATCCTTCCTTAGAACTTGCTCCATCAAAATAAATATTCCTTAAATTTTTTTAATCCATACAATAGGTTACTGTTGAGTTGTCATTTTGCATGATGCTTAATGGCAGGAATTCTTTTAAACTCCTCTCTTGAAAAGTCAATATGGGATCAACTCCAAGGTTTCAAGTGATCATGTGACCTACTAGAATCTACTTAGTTGAAGATAAATGTATTCATTCATAGGGAGGCCTTTGCTAGGTTTTGAGCAATTTCAGATAAGATTTTGAATATGCTTGCTATCTCAAAAGAATAAACAAACAAAAAGAAATTTTTTTGTTTTTTTTTTTTCTATTTTTTATTAATGCAATATAACAAGGCAACTATATGAATTCCTAACTCAACCAAATGTTAGTAAAGAAAATAATGAAGATAGGGTAGCAAGAGGTTCTAAGAAAATAACATGAAAAGTAAAATTCTAACAGACATAAGCCATAAAAACATGTTTGTGAGTTAAACCTTTGAAAAGATCAGTAGTTAACCAATGAAACTAGGAGCAACACTTCTTTAATGCAATCATGAATGGGAATTTATTAATTGTAAGATGTTTCACTTTTCATTAGATTGCAAGGCCATGGAAAGTGTGCTTATGCGAGATAAAAAGCTATGCAAGGATAATATACATGATCTCTTCTCAAACTAAGTATGTTAGTGAAACTTGTAGAACCATAACAAACACTCGAATTAAAATATTGCACAATCAAAATAACACTATAAAATTGTTGGCTCAATTACATTCCATGAACATACATTCATAAAATATAACACACTTAGGCAAGAATCACTACACTCCAAATGCGAGCACCAATAGCATATATTATTACATCAAAATAATGGCCTGGAATGCATATTACATTCCTCAATTTATGGAAAATCTTCTCCTCAATTTTTTTTAGAGTGAGAGATATCTTTGTGGAAACATATGCTTCTAAACTAATTAAAAATATATATTTATGTACAAACTACCTCTCTAGCTAGTGCTTAGTAGGACTTCATCCATATTTATATCATTAAATGGATGCATGGGCCTTTAAATGTATTTAAAAAAATAATAATGAAAAAATAAGAAGAAGAAAGCCATTAGATGATGTAGGAATGTTTAGAAGTGCCAAAAATAGAAGCTTCATCTTCACTAAGTGTTTGTAAAAGTTAAACTGCCATCATAACGCATTTCTGATGCATGGAAAGCTCTAAGTTTATAACTATAAGTTAACTATTGGTGCACCTTTGACTTCTTCATAAACTTTCGGTGCACCTATGCATGTCAGAAGAAGGTCCAAAAAATGTAAAATTTTACCAAGTGTCAAATCTAAAATTCTAGCTTTTGGATTTGGTTCCCCTTTATAGCAGATCTATGTCTAGATATTTTCTCTTGAATTTCTCAATAATCTCTGTGACTTGGGTGGCATATGAAAAATCTAAAGCTTCATACTTGTCCTTGACTTTTTGTCTATAATTGCCTACCTCAATGTGAATCTCTACAAAATCTCCCAGTTTGACATCCAAATCTAATAATGCCTCTTCAGTCTCGAATGCTTATCTAATATCATCATCATTAGAAGCTTCTTCAAAAGTCTTTCAGAACTATTTAACAATTGCTTCTATAGCCAACAATATATCTCTTGAATCATGCTCAAAAATATCTAAGCATGCATCACTATAATGTTTCTCTATGTCATGCCCCAAATTTAACAAGGCAAAAGCACAACAATTTTTTTTTTAAATTTAAAATTTATTTATTATTCTTATTATTATTTATTATGATCATCCTTATTATTATTTATTTTTTTTAATATATAAAACCAAGTTTTACTCTTGACAAATTTACAAGTTAGGGTTTGGTTATCACCTAGTTATATGTATAGGACACCTTGACACAAGGTTTTCTAAGGAACTGTTACAATCCCTAAGTGTCTTAAGGGTCATGCTCTTAATCAAGGAAACTCCCTGGTGGTTGGGTTAGAATGAAGAACATTACTCCTAGAGTACACAATTTATGATTGTTTGACTTGACAATTAGAGAGTTAAATTCCAACAAAGTTCAAATCATGGTTTTACTTCTTACTACTAGGGTATACATAAATAATTATCCTGGATGATTGGCACACTTATTGAGGCACGTGTTATTAAGGATTACATCAATGAACTTACTAGTCTTAGGATCTATTCATACAATACATAAATGTATCACTTGCAAAAATAATGCACCCTCCTTACATCAATGTAGATCCAAAACATATGTCAGAATGCTTTAATCACTAGCTTATGGAATGATAAGGGGCTAGGTTCATCTATAATGCTTTAGCTAACAAAATAGTTTTTGGGGTTAGCAACCTATATATATACATACAAGGATTTTAGATATACTTGTTAAATAAGTAAATATGGATCATTATTATTGTGTACCAATAATGGATAGCACTAAGTACATTCAATTCTAGGTCAAGTTTATGAACAACTATGTGTATTGATGGAGCTGAATTAATAAAACCCCAACCATGTCTCCATACTTAGGGTCTGATGATATTAAACTTCTAATAGTGTTTATACATGCATATGTAAAACAAATACATTTAGCTATGCCATATAAGGGTTGCTTAGATTATCATGTAGTGTCGAAATGCCTTCCTACCAAAACTACATGAGGATGTTACTAGAAGTAGGTATAAGGACTTCGATAAATATCATGTAGTGCATGAAAATCTTAGTACTAATTCACTTCTATCTCCACTTCCATCATAAATTAGTTCAAAATATATGTGTACACATTTAGGATGTTCTTCTATTCATAACATCATATATTCCATTGTAGCACTAGATATTTTATTTATTATATGTTTGTTAGTTATCAATCCTATTACACTTCAATTGTTGACCATGTTAAACTCTACAATGTGACTATACAATTATAATATTTCCAACCACTAGTTACTTATTACATTTAAAATCTTACCAATACTATTTCATTAAGCTCCCTAATAACACAAGGAAAATTACACTAATCAAATTAGTCATATTAATTTTATTTCTATCCAAATAATATAAATCTACTATTGCAAATTGCCATCTACTATTCTCTGCATTAGTTAAGGTAATAAAATAAAATCTTATTAAAATTCTAATTATCCATTTAATACTAAAGTACCCTACTAATTATACCCCACTATCTTTATCCTACTCACTTTCTAACATCTACACTAACCACAATTAACCTCCAACTAACTATATCCCACTAAATTTATCCTACTCGGTTACTAACCACAATTAATCTCCAACTAAGTACCCACTATCACTTTTTTTAAAATATTTTACTAATAATTCTTTTTAACAACTCTACTAACACCATGTTGCACATTCCCCAAAACTACCCTCTTCCCAATGCCACTTCTCCCTAGGTGGATGTACACTTCTACTTGCCCAAGGTGGGACACCTAGGGGTGACACCTTTGACTTTATGTTAGACACAAATCCTATTGCTACTCCAAGCATGTACACCTAGAAGGAGGAGGGAAACATTTTCAAAAAAAAGGACTTCTTTTAATGATTAAACCCACAGTAAATGTTTTGTCTTATTCCAAGGAGGAGAAAAGGAGTTTCCTGAATTTGGGTTAGAGCCAATTCAAAAATTATGCATTTAGCATATATTCATAAGGCAAGACATGCCTATGGATGGTGGACCCCAAGCTTTGGAATTAATTAATTGTCCCTTCATTGAGAACTAGACACCTAGACCTAGGTCTTTTCCTTGGCCTTACTTTATTCTATTTTATTTCTTATTGGAGGGTGAGTAAGGGGTGGTCAGCTAGGCAGACGTAATATGGGTGTGGCTTTTATTTTGTTTAGTGTTTTTTTTAAATAATCTGCAAAGTCCTAAGTGGGTGGGTAGCTATCTCAAGGGTGGTATTATTATTATTATTATTATTATTATTTATATGAATATATGTTATTTACATTTTCACTTGTATTATTAAATGGTTTTGATGTGACTTAGCCTTTTAGTCCAATCATGGGTCCTTTTCAGAACATATTAAAAATTTAACCTATATTATAGCCATTAAGTCTATGAGCTCCCACTAGGGTATCACAAAATATTCCCTTATTACCTTAGGGTCTATAATTGGGAGGAGAATTAGTTTCCCATCTCATACAAATTCTAAAGACTAAAATAGTAGCTACGGGATGGTTTATTTTTCTTTTTGACTTCCCTATTAACTCTTCATTTGCAAGTGGTTATTACTATAGTATCTAGCACATCTAAGAATCTACTAAAACTTGAAATTCAAATGGACACATAAAATGAACAAATGTTCTTGCATATACAATGAGGTAACAACTTTCTTCCATTATACTAAATGCATAACATATATATTTTAATACAACCATTTATGCATGGAATTAGATCAACTATATCATAAGGATGTAACCAATATGGAATATTTACACTAATGGAATTGTAGGAAGAAGTGTTTCATTTACATGTTTCTCCATTTTGCATCAATTTACATAATGTGTAAACCCACAATAAATGTTTCCTTACAAGAAAAATATATAATTATTTTTCAATCTTTCCTTGCACAATTTTTAACAAGTTACAATAATAAGAATATCCCTCTTTACATCACAATGTAGCGAACATGGAGACTTAACATCCTGACACATTTACAATGACGTGGAGGATTTTTATCTCCACACAACCTTGGTTTCCAATGTTCCCAAGAATAAACCCTAATATCTCCAAGGAATCCATCTTCACAAAACCTACAACATGACACAAAACTTTGAACCATGGAGGCTCACCTCCCATCCTAGGCTTCTATGAAGCCACCCACCAAGTAGGGGAAAAAAGATTTAATGGTATACACACATCCAATATATGATAATGCATGAGAAACTTATCAAATAACACATAATAACTCCCTTCCAAGGTTTACACTATGATTCACCATTGGAACCATTTGTACTCAAGGTGAAGGTGTGCTTTCCACAAGGAGACTTGCCATATCTTCACATATTTGCAATGAATAATTTTCATGCCCTTTTGGTGCTTTCACAATCCAAAAATTTCATGCCCTTTTGGAGCTTTCACAAAATCCCTTCAACATACTACCATTAACCATAGCATCCTTGAATACCCACACTCCATAATCTTCCTTTCTACACTATCATTTCCCTTATCACCCCCAAAGAAATATTTGAATGAATATGGCATACAATCGAGCCCATACTCCAAGGTTCTCAACTTTTTTTTTTCAAGCCCAACTAACCCCTTCACCCTAGACTTCTCTCCCCTTTCAAAAGGGTGAGTGAAGCCCTCACACCCATATCAACACTTGCCACTTCAATCAAAACAAAAAGATCAAGAAAGAAAATCAAGAAATTGCATGAATACCATACTCATTCACTAACATCACAACACAATTCCCAAATTCATAATACAAAATTCACAAACATCACAACATAATGCCCAAATCCATAATAAAAGATCCATAATACATTGCATGAACCCATAACAAATTTTTCCATAGTTGTAGATTCATTATGCAATACAAAAGAAGGGAATGATCATGCTTTAAAAAACTAACCTTTGTCCAAGCTAAGGCAAGAAATTTTTTTTAGAGCTCCCTTAATTTTCCTCCTAAAAAACCCTAAGTGTCTCTAAACTTAGAGAGTGGGTGAGCACCCCACTAATTTGTCCAAGACTCTCAAATAAGGCCTTCTCATTAACTATTTTAGCAAGGACACTAAGCTACTCCCTCTTACAAGCTTGTCTACTCTAAATTTACTATATTTGACTTAGTGGGAAACATGGAAGAGAACACATGTGACAACTCAAATTTCGAATTGGTGGGAGAATGCATGGGTAAAGGGGTCCCCTAGGCTATCTAGGAACTCACATGGTCAAAATTAGTCCCTAACTTGATATACCATCATATGGGTAACTTATTTTCACTTAAAAGACACTTTGGGACCACTTAAAGACCCTTCAAAACCCTAGCCAAGTCAAATTTCGAATTTTCTTTGATTGTGACCCATCCTACCCCTTGCCAAGTGGATTTACTTACTCATTAACAAGGTAATTAGTTTTAGGGTAAATTTCCACCATGATCAAAACCATAAATAATATGTCAATTACACATCAAGTCCACAAGTGTCAAGTGACACATAGAAATATATTCTACATCACCATGACATGGCCCTAATGCATCTTAATGATTAAAAATTTCTACATGCAAGAAAACTCACATTTACAAAGAAAAATACTTTCACAATGAGGCTTTTGAATCTTCCAGAGATTCACCTTGGTTAAACCATATTCACAAAGGTTTGGAACTTATTCCCCCAAGAATTTCCATGGTTCCACTTCCTAAACATTAAACTTGAGCATCACTAGTCCAAGGAGGTCATATAAAAATTATATATCATAAATGCATAAGATTTCAAATTTTATGAAGTCCCTATTAACATATTTCAACTTAAATTTCCTTTCTTGATCATTTCAAATAAATCATTCAAGATGTTAGAATATCAAATCTGCATATCATAACCATTATAATCATATTCACATTTATCTATGTATCATAAATCATCATACTCAAATTAATGTTTATTTGCATATCACATTAGGTCATGAAACATCTGAATCCAATTAATGTTTTGCATATTATCATGTCATAAAACTAGATGCATATGTGTTCAATCATCCCATTCATAATATTAGGTTCTATTGCATAACAAAACCTATCCTTTAACACTAATATTATAATTTGACATTTCAAGCATTTCTACAATTACAATTTCTATTAAAGCAATTGAAATAATTTAGAACAATAAATGGAATCATTAATTATAGCAATTAGGTCCTAATGTGTGGATCATTAAAGTGCAGATATTAAAATAGCATACCCCCTATAGTCTCACAAGTATATCCAAACATCAAATCAGAAGTATCATAATGCAAATAGGTCATCTATACTATGGTCAGTCGGGTGAGGCCTCACATTCTACCACCAGAATTTGCTCCTAGGTTTGATCTTTGAGGTTATGAATATATGTGTGTAAAGTTTCCATTACTTTATTTCCATCCATAATATTCTCTATCTAATCATCAATTTTATCTAACTCTTCTATTTTATATACATCCATTAACATCTAATACTTTTGACCCTTAATTGATTACAGTGCTTGTAGGTCCTTACCCCAGGTATGCACTTCATCCATTTAACCAAAATCCTAGTTCAAAATAGCCACCAATTTATCTACATTATTATGCATATGGTGTAGTAGTTTAAGATTTTCTTATATAATCTAAATACCTTTTTCTTCAAAAATTTCTTTCCATTGCTGACAAGATTTCAAAAATGGATCTAATTGCACAATCTTCTTATCTCTTTCCTCCAATGCCACATTCAAAGTCTCTTTGGGATTTTTAGGATCGAATAGGCCAAAAAATTCATTCAAATACCCCTTTAGGATCTCATTATATTCCAAAGTGAGCTATCAATTCCATCTCATCCTTCTCTAAGTGCCTAAACACTTTTTAAATTACTATTGTCACCATTAACATGGTAGTGTCCATCATGGGTTTCCCAAGCACAAAATTCCTGATTTGGTAATCTTTTGGAGTCAATTCCTAAATATCTGTATGCAGAGGAGGGATAGAAAAATGTGTAAACAAGTCCTGATTCTAATACTCATGATAAAGGACAATGCACATGCATCTTTTGGAGGTGACTCAAGTTTTCTGAGTGCTTCAATCAACTCTCTCATATCCTCTTCCTTAGTATCATACCACTACCTTTTTTTAAAAAATCACATCTTTCCTCAACCATCTTGGAATATATTCCTTTGGAGATTTACCTTTTGAAGAATAAGTGTTCTTTTCTACTATACTCTTTCCCTTATCACTCCTCTTTAAAGTCTTCTCCTTTTGTGAGAGATCCACATTAGGAGTCTTTGTATCTATGGAGTTCACAATTCTCACCTGTGTTTCTTGGGAAGTCTATTGAGGCTACTCACATATTTTCCCTTCCTTTGACACTTCATCAGTGGGTATTTTTTGTGACTCTTCCTCCTATTCCAGTTATACCTATTCTTCTTCATTGCTCAGAGGGAGAGGAGTAGCTAAAACTTTATCCACACAAAATATAGCTTGATTTGGTGGTGATGAAGCTTCTTTGGGTCCTTGTGGCTGAGACTAAAATTGACTCCAATCCTCTTGTCAAGGTTGACTACTTAGAGTATCCCTTATCTTATCTCCTACCAACTCAGTACCTATTGGCATAAAATCAAAATCTAGCATTTGAAACACATCTGCTTGTTCATCTTCTTGTTGATCAATCCATTGTTGCAACTCATCCTTTGAAGTAGTAGACTGAATAGGCTAAGTGGGAATGGATGCATCCTTTGATTCAAAGGAAGGTTATCTTATTCATCCTCATCATCCTCTTCTTACCCTTCTAGAATGACTTCTAGGACTAATGGAAAAGGAATAACTCTTCTAATCACCTTTTGTCTCCTCTTGACAAGAGTTTTGGTATTTTTTTATCTTAGCATCTGATAGGGAAGCTTGTACCTCTTGAGTAGGTGGAGACACTTCTTGTACTTCTACTTCAATTCCTCCTTCCCTTACTCTATCAGTGGCACTTGAAGATTATCCTGGGTCTACATAGCTTTCACATTCTCTAACCCTTGTATATTTTATGCCCCTTGTTATGGTGGTGCTTGATTTGGTTCTTCTTCTAGCTCAAGTTTTTGAGGTGAAGTCCTTTTCCTCTTGCCTTTACCCTTCTGAGCCCTCTAATATCCAACTTCTCTGTCAAGTTGGTGCACTATTTCTGACCTCACTAGGGACTGAGCTATGAATGTGGGCACTATTACCTTAGCTCCTCTACTTTTGGTTGGGTGGGTTGTACCATTGAGGACTATCTCTTGAGGAATTAGATCCAATTTGAAAGGTCTTTTGATCCAATCCTTAGTCAATTTGATGACATTCCTTGCCCTATGATTAATATCTGAGTTCTCCTCCTTATCAGTCTTTGCATTCATTATAGGTCGATCAAAAATCTTATCTCTATTATACAATGGATCCAAGAATTTTTCTATATCTTGTTGTACTACCTTTAAAGGGACCTTTATCTTCACAACTTTGCCTACCAAATAAAGATTCATCCTACAATAATCCCTTATGTAGATATCATAGCCATCTACTGCACTCATCCAATGGTTCTCAATTGCATCTTCATGTTGGAATGTTTTGCCTGCTAAGTACTACACTCTAACAATTTTATCAAAATATTGATGAGGAGAGTTATATTGCTCCAAAGGATATTGATCCCACTCAAGCTCAAAAGATGGAATATCCTATCTCCAAACCACACTAAATGATCCTATAGTAATGAGCCACACCTCGGTTATCTTGTGCTACTTCCTTACTCTATCATATGCAAACAAGAGTTGTCAAGCAGTCTCCAACAATATAAGTCTATCACTTGGATACTTAGGGACCTTCTTGAGATTGATAGTGGTACCTACTACCCTCAAATAAGTGAATGTTTGAAATTGGATGTAATAGGTGTTGACTTTTGAAATCTTTGTTGCTACCTCATTTGACATCCTTTTTGCATAATCCTCTTCAATGAACTAGATAATTATAAAAATAAAAGCATCATTCACTATCTTGTATACCTTGCTATTCTCTCAAAGCTTTTTCTTCACCAACTATGGGTATACTATATAGGGCCACACATTTACATCTTGTATGCTGCCCTTTTTGAATAGTCCCAAATAATCTATTGCTCTTTCTACTAAAAGGTACACCAAATGGGATGTCATATAGAACTTATAGTTGTTCTTGACTTCCATTATTTGCTCATACAAGTTCTCACTAGGAATCAAAGCCCAATTAATTGGTATCCTTTTTGTTCTAATAGTCTCAATGAAGTGTACCATCCATATGTTCAGGTGTCCTAATGCTGGTAACCCCATGACACTACTCAAAAGTATTATAGCATATCTGATATCCTCTTTCATATAACCCCTTGTCATGTCCATTTTTCCTACTTTGCATCCAAGAGGAGTCTTCTCAATAAGATATGAGGATTGAATGATTTTTGATGCTTCTGCTACATGTTCTCTATACCACCTTTCTACCTAATAATATGTCAATCTAATATATTGATCTTCCCTTAGAAAATGAAATACCTTTTTTATGTTCTTTAGTCAAAGATCTAGCACAATCTCTCTAGTTATACTCTTGATGACCCTTTCTTTAGAGATAGTTTTATGCTAGTGTCATGATCAACTCCAAGGATTGTACTAATACTAGGTGTGATGTTGCATAAACTAGCCTTGATCTAAGAAGATAAAATATTATTAAGGACCTCTCTTTAGGTTTGTTGCACAACACTAGGAATGCATTCCAATCAGTATGGACAAGTTCAATGTCCCATATCTCTGAATAGTCATCTTGGAAGTGTGATTTTGTTGGAACACCTTGAAACTTTAAAATCACTAGTTTGGAGACCATCTTTGTAGCAAGGGAGGATGATGAAGAAGCCATTGAATCATTTGAAAAAACTTAATTAATACAAACCCTAATGACAACATGAAAATAACCTAGAAACCCTAATTTACAAAAACTATTAAAAAAAAATTATTTTGAAACCTGATATGCAAAAAAGAGCACCCCTAATGCACCTTAGAGGTGTGCTAGGTGTTTTGCCTTACATTTAGACCTTTATTTCTGAGGATGTGCATCTAGCACACCTCCTGGTGCACCCTCACAACACATAATCAAGAAAAGGGTGTGCATTTAGTGCACCTTTTGATCCTTAAGGGATGCTTATATAAAGGTGCAGAGTTGTGTACCTAGGTAGGTCCACAGCTATACACCTTTACATAGGTGTTGACTCTCTTAAAGTTTTTTTAGGATTTTTAAAGATCAATGCAAAAAAAATGTGTAGCTATGCACCTTGGAAAGGTGCACAACTGCGCACCTTTAACTTGGTGTTTAATGTTTTTATGTTTCATGTGTAGGTGGAGCAAAGAAGGAGAGGCACACCTTGGGAGGTGTAGTGATGCAAGAAGAAAATCTCAAAGGAAGAAACTAAAGGTGAGGAGAGGGGTGGGGGTGGCGGTCTCAAGTTTTATAGACCTAAGGCTTAGTGCACCTCTTAGAGGTGTGCAGCTACACTCTTGCACACTTCCAAGAAGGAAGTGATTTTTGTCATTGTCTTGGCTCACTAGAAAATTAGTTGAGGTGTGTTAGGTGTGCAATTTTACTTTCAAAAAATGACTTACTCCCTTGGATGATGGTTTTTGGAATTTTGAGTTTTCAGGGAGGGACCCATATTGACTTAAGACATTAGGAAAAACCCTAAAAGGACCTAGACCCTGGACTAGGGATTTAGAAAGCTAAAAACTAAACTAGGGGGTCCCGAATTATAGGAAAAATGGGGTGTGCATTGTGAAACCACAATAGTTACTTCTTGTGGAATAAGTGGTGGAGGCTTCTCAATTTCTTGAATGACTAGTTTAGCTCTAAATGCATTAACATCTATATCCAAGAAACATGTTGCATCTTTGTCAACACTATCTTCAAAAACATAAGTAACCCTTGGCTCTCTATCAATTTTGATAGCCTTGTTTCCTATATGAAATGTAGCATATGACAGTTCACATTGCAAGCTGCCTCTTATCGCAATACTCCATTTTCTAGAGAGTAGCATTCCATAATAGGGAGGAATATCAACTAAAAGGAATGTCATGGTCATTTAAAAATTAGGATAGGCAACTAGTTTAAAAAGTAATGCATTAATTGTACCTATGATAGGCACTTCCCTTGCATCCATTGCTCTGCACCTACCCTGTGTGGTGTCTACTTCTAAGCCAAGGGATTCCATAACTTTGAAAGGCATTATGGTGTTTGATGTTCCTAAATCTATCATGCAATTTTTTAAGTTTCTACCATTTATAACCAAACTGAGGAAGAAGGGATCAATGTCTTATAGGTAGGCTATAGATGAATTGTCCAAATACATCTAGGGTATTTGGGACATGACTCCTTTATCTTCTATTATGATTGGTGTTTGTTGCATGACTATAGATTTTTTCAATAACATTTTTATTTTCTATCCCACCCAACCAAGAAAGAGCCTTATTTTTATGTTCTTTTCTAAACATTTTAGACAAGGGAACTTTAATAGTAATCTAAGATAACATGGATATCATGTCAATAGGATGATAAATAGTAGGTTTAACAAAAATACCTGGAGTTGACTGTGCTTGAGTGATAGGCCCTACCACTTGCTTGATGACATCAGGTTCTAATTTATTTTTAAACATATGTACCTTCACATTTTCAACTCCTTGAAACTATACCTTCTTTTTGGGCTCCCACTTTTTGTTCTTATTGTCCTTGACTTTAACTATCACTAGATGATCATTTTTACTTTTGTCATTCAGCTTATGTTTAATGTAATTACTATGCACTTGGGCTATCATTTCAATCTCTTCTTTGGATGGCTTTCTCAATTTTATGTGATCAGCACTTGACACTGTATTACAAAAGTTGTTTTCATCATGATCTTCATCATCTAAAAACACTTGTTGATGGTGTAACTAATAAATATTTCTCTGGTCTGCAACATCATGTTTAGATTCTTCTAAAACAAATTTCTCACCATCATCACATAAGTTTATCATATTATACCCTTCATCCTCATGAACTTTTTACTCCTCTCCTTCTTCACTTTGTGCATGCTAATTTGCAGCAAATGTATGATCCATTGCACAATATTCAAGGGAATGAGGAGACTAACCTACAATACACCAAGGTACATCATCTGCCATGTTCACAAAATTTATTTATTGAGGATTTGGTGTACCTTTGTCCTTAGTGCCTTGAGTAGGGTTGGATATAGGTTGTCCATCCTTTCACTGAGTACTATATGGATAATTTTGCATTAGAGGCTGCCTATTGTAATGGTTATTGTTAATCATTTTCACCCCCTTCCTAAATTTGAATATCTAGGGTGAAAATCCATGTTCACATCCATTATATGATTCATTAATTTCCATGCAAGTCTAAAGAGGATACAAAAACTTTCACTTCACTTTTATCCATAAGCCTTAGAAAATTGATATCAAGCTATGATGATGTGAAATACCTTGTTTTCATGATTTCAAGTACTCATAACTTAACTATCAAAGGGTGTGAAAGGGTGCAACATATTCATATTCACAATTGGTGTGGCTTCATATCAGTTAATGCTAGCATCTAATTTCAAGTTTCAAGGGTGTGAAGGCTAAATGAATCTATAATTAATCTTTCCAAACAATCAGATCTTCCAACATCAATGCTTGGTGTTTCCCCACTTTCTGAAGGTGTGTGATGTCTATCCGAAGCAAGAATATGAGGATTGGACATGTGTTAGGGTGGGTCTAATCCTTATGAAACCATGTCACAGTGTTACAAGAAGTTATGGCTAAACCATTGTCCATGTTCCTTTTTTTCCTCCATTGTGTATTCTAAAGATTATCCCTGGTCAGAGTGTTGAATTAGCAATTGATTTGATCACTCATTCATAGGGTTAGCATCAAAGATAGTATTTAATTTGTGATGAGGTGATGGTGGTTAATCTAATGGCTTCTCTTGGTCACAATGGTTATTCAAAAAGTGTAAATGATAGTCACGATAGAGAGATCATCGTTAAAAAATTTCATTGTATGCTCACAGGTATCTAAGATGCAATCAAGCTTTAATTCATGACCATGTGAAGGGAAACATTACCAGCTAAGTTTACAATATCGTAAGGTTAGAGACATTTGATGCCAACTTGAGATCACTATTGTGAAGGGGTGCCAAGTCAAAATAACTAATTTTGCATCATCGTGTGGTTAGAGGGTTGTTCAGCCCAAACTGCGATGATGGTGTGAAAGGTCATTTTCATATTAAACGTAGGGTCACAACAATTTAAAAGATAGAGTGAAAAGAAGTTGTGAAGCCACAAAAGTAGAGAAGTCCATAGGTCAACATGAAAATAGAAGATTGGGTGAGGTGGCAGAATGGTTCAGTGATATTGGGGCATGTGGTGAATGCGATGGTTGAGTTGATAATATATCTAATTTGGCACATCAAACACTATCAAAAGTAGCTCTTTAATGGTAAACTAATTCCTAGATTAATTGTAACCACCTTTTGATGTTCTTCATGCATGTTTAATACAAATGACATTCTATCATAACCCTGACTTATTCATTCACTCAACCATATAGTTATGATCATCATTTCTATCTCATGTTGTTCAAAAATGTATGAAAGATATGACTTTTTGCATTAGCGCATGCACTTGATCAAATCTTCTTTGGATCAACAGTGATTTTTCTTTGCAATTTTAATGGCAGTAGTTGAACTTTGGCTTAAGGAAGAAGTCTTCTCAGTTATGCTTGAACTATAAAAGCAAGTTTTGTAATCTTTCCAAGGGTTGGTCTTTTCTCTGATTCTATAGCAATTGTGTTCTATACTCTGCTATGATAATTCCCCTATTTCCTATGAATGAATATAACTCTTAGGCATATCTCCTTCTCTTATTAATATATCATGAAATATCTTCTTGCATTATATTGATGCATTGCTTTGATTCTTCAGCTATACAATGTGTCTATTTATCTTTAAATGATATAGAGTGAAGTTCTTTCCTTATACAATTTTATTGATTTCTTATGTAAACATGATTTTTAAGTCAAGGCTAAGATAGAATCTATGCATCTGAGGATTATATTGATAAATTGTGCTTTCCTAGAAAGGGATAAGATTGAACATACTATTTGGTATATCACCCCCTATAGATTAGAATAGGTGGTTTTATTTTCATGCATCTCCTTCTCCCTTTTCCTCTCAAGAAGTAGTTAGATGCACCCTGGTAGTAAGGAAGCCATCCTTCTTTGGACACTCAATCTCTAATTGCAAAGTTCCACACTTTTGAGATTTTTTCCATGTTACACAAAGTTTCCTTTAGGGAAGAACTTCAAGCAATGGTGCAAAATTTCACATCAATAGTTTTTGGCACGCCTAGTGGGACAAACATTGAAGTATTTCTTAAGTCTACTATTTTACTAGTGTCAAAGAAAAAAACCTCAAAGCTATGTTGAGGATATAGTGCTTCTCCTAGCATTCTAGACCTTTAAGAGACTAACATTCAAACACTTGGTGACTCTAGCTCCACATCTTGGTTTCCAGACCAGGTTTGTTGTGATTCATGCCCAAAGTTCAAATAAGGGAATCTTCTAGAGGTACTTTTCAATATACTAAACTTTCATTTTCAAATCCTAGAAGAAAGAGAAATAGGTTATATCTAGCACTAGTTAGGAGCTCAAAAGTAACACATACACCTATAGGATCTATTTATACTCCTCTTATTTATAGGTCATAGCCTAGGGTACCATCTTCTCATTTGAACAAACCATTATTCCACATGGCCTAGCATAGAAATCAGGTTTTTGCCACCTTCAATTGTGGAATTCCTCTTATTCTAGCCCAAAGACATGATATCACAATAGCTTATCTTAAAAGTCTACCTGATTTTACGAGTGAAACTTCTATTTCTCCCATAGAACATATTTGGGAAGTCTCAAATATCTATAATATACATGGTATTACAGAGGATAATGTTATTGTTAGACTTTAAGCTTCATCTTTAAAAAGGAAAAGCCTTATAGTGGTATAGAGGGTTACCACATAATTCTATCACTAGATGGGATGAGCTAGGGGAGAAATTATGCAAGTAATTTGAAGATAAAAGTGATAACCTATCACTTTTAGATCAACTAACTACCATTAAGAGAGCACCCCACAAATATATGACTAATTTTAACTATAGATTTCAAAAGACATGGGATAAAATACCTGTTATAGTAAAGCCTAGTCTCGGTAATGCCTTCTTGCATTACCTTAGATTTTTTAATGGTGACATTACTAAAATATTGCAAACCATTGGAGGGGACACCCTCCTAGCAGCATATGAAATTGCCATAAAAGTAGAAAATATCTTTATTCAAGGTGGGAAGTTAGCTCCAAGGCCTCCAATGCATTTCTTCGTAGACTTGTCTACTCATCAGCCTACAGTAGCCCCTATTCCTACCACATCCACAAGTAAATTGTCATGTCCCCTTTTCAAAAAAATTAAAAATAATAATCTTTTCTAAGGCAGGCGGGCCCAAAAAGGTGAAGTTTCGGAAAAAGGGGATAATCATTGAAAGCTAATGGACTAATAAATGAAAATTATTATTAAAATATGTTTTATTAACCCCTTTTGGACGTGAGTTAGGGTTATGCCCTCTTTTAAGGAGTTTGGAGGCATTTTGGGCTCATTCTAGAACTTGATTTTTGCTCATTTCTTTGTTATTCTTCAGAGGCTGCCAAACCTATGGAGAAGGAGACCCAAGAATGGGAGTTTGCAAGTTTCTAAGAAGGATAAAGACAGGATTTTGAAGCCATTCCATGTGCATGCTCATGCAGAGTTTGCCTTTGTGCTGAACAGTGCAGATTTATGGTTTTTCGGGTGTGTTTTTTGTAAAAGTTTAGTGTTTCTGGTTGAATATTTCATATCAGTTTGGGTTGCTGCTGTATATCAGATTTTAAAATGTTAAAATAGATTTGAATATATTTATTTGGATATGATTATACATCTGTGATAGATTATTAATTTTTTGTGGTGATTCCAGGCTATTTTGTGTTATTTTCGGGAGCCTGATGAGCATTGTTTTTGTCCTCCGTTTGGGAGCTATTGTGTTCATGTTATAAAGATATAGAAATATAATTTTATAGGCTTTTATTCTACTCAAATTTCTGTAAAAATGTCCACTTTCAGATTTATTAATAATAGGTGAAGCTGTGAAGCTTTTGGCACTATTTCTGGCATACCCGATTTGGGGTTTATTGAGAAATTGGTGGATCTTTGAAATATTGGTTGCTTGATTTTAAAGATCTGATTTGAGGCTTGAAATATCATATAAAATTAGAAAAGGGATATTTTAGTGGTATCAAAGCTATGATCTTGCCAGCCTAAGGGTTTGTAGAAGTTTGCATGTCAGTTTTGACAACTACCCAAATCTTGCATGTCAAAATTTATGGTTGCATGCTACTTCTAATCATTTGCATGTTAGTTCTTGGTGAATTTGGTGGTTGCATGTTTCTTCTAATCAGCTACATGTCAAAATATATGATTGCATGATACTTCTAATCATTTGCATGCTAGTTCTTGGTGAATTTGGTGGTTGCATGTTGCTTCTAATCAATTGCATGTCAAAATCTATGGTTGCATGCTACTTCTAATCAATTACATGTTAGTTCTTGGTGTTTGAAGAAGTTATAACCTATTGGGGTTACACTCTGCTTTATCTAGAATGGATAGGTATAGTACAGAGTCTCAAAGGGCACGATCTTGGACAATTGATATCCAGAGTCAAAACAGTAGAAAGGATGGTTATTTAGACATTCGAGATAAACTTAGGAAAATAAGCCATGACATGTCTGAATAGTTGGTTGAGGACCACCGTATAATGAATGACATGTTGTCCGACCCAGCTAAGGTGGATAAGTTGACTGGATTTCTATTTGGCAGATTTTCTCATAGGGCAGATGACACCTTTACTAAGAAGTTGCATGAGGAGTTTGAGAAACTAGCTTATAGCCAGGAAAAGGTCTCATATTCTACTCCACCACAGGAGGTAGTGAGAAAGGATATTACATAGATTGATAGTAATGGTCAACTTGATACTCAAATTGAGACAATTGTATATAGGTCATCAAAGGGTGATGTCACAGGTATTTATGATGGTAGAGTTACAATAGGTAGTGACTACAGCGTAGTGGGTTCAGATGATGATTATGAGGATGTTGTTGTGCATGATGGTGAGATACCTGGTAGAGATGAGCAGGCACTGAGGATTCATGACTTTTCTGATAAAGAGTACCAAGCACAGTTAGATTCTTTGTCACATGAGGTTAAGGATGGTAGTACTTTACATGATTTGTCTAGTCATCTGAAAGTGAACAAAGATAGTATTGTGACTTCATTATCTCATCATGACAGGTATGTGGAGTTAGTTGGTATTGGTCA
The DNA here is from genome assembly GCA_028749045.1 of Cupressus sempervirens. Classification (NCBI taxonomy): domain Eukaryota; kingdom Viridiplantae; phylum Streptophyta; class Pinopsida; order Cupressales; family Cupressaceae; genus Cupressus; species Cupressus sempervirens. The sequence goes on along the minus strand of CM053793.1, from coordinate 319,329,100 downwards.
TATTACTCAGGTTAGGAGTTTTCTTGAGTTACTAGTTGATTCTAGTTTACAGATATGGACTCGAGATTGTTATATTGGTGTTTGGGATTCAGTTGACTAGAGATCTTTAACACTTTTTGGTAGTAGTGTTTGTTTGGGTGCCATCATGGATTTGATTAGCAAATTGCACGGTGTTGTCTTTTCTTGTGCTAGCAACTTGTTCGATGTTGGTATTAGTTTTTATACACCAGTGTTGGGCTTTGTTTATATATCCAGTCGAGCATACTTGCTAGAATGTGTTGATGATCTTTCATATTTGGCAGTGTGTACAAATGAGTCCCAGGATCATATTGGCATTGATGACATACGGGAGGATGTATTGGGTAGTTTTGAAGACTTAGTTTCCTTGGTAGTTTCTTTTGGCATAGAGGAGTTGGACAGTAGTGCTACAATTTTTCATACTCCGTATGTTGATATGAGCTTTGGAGTTGATTCACAAGATATTGATGGTAATACTCTAGAGACTAGTAACTCTGAGGATACTCCTTTAGACAGTGCATCAGAGGAGGTTTCTAGGAGACAGTCTAGCCAGTGCCATCATGTCTCTAATCAATTGAGAGTTAGTGAGCGAGACATTGGTATTTCTTGCCAACATTTTGATGTTGTTCGTCAATTGTTAGCAGCTTATGGATGGGGTTCTCCTACTAGTGATGAGTAGGGAGGCAGTTATCTTTCCTTGATAGAGTTCCACTCTTTATGGGAGGCTATTCAGATTCTGAGACAAGATTATATGTAGTTGGTAGCCGATAGAGATTATCTTATGGAGTGGGACAGTACAGCATACGATGCATTGTTGGCCAAGGAAGATGAGGTGAGTGAGCTTACTCAGCAGCTTGAGGTGACTTCTGAGATTCTTGAGAGTACATAGTTGGCTTTCAAGGAGTCACAGTTTCATTTGGCTAAGGTAACCATGGAGTTAGAGAAACTACAGTCTTTACCAGATTCTGTATAGTCACAAGCTGTAGTGTCTGGTGATCTAAGGATGTCCATGGTCAAGATTATCAAAGATAGTGGAGATGGGGATGCATCCATCCTTGATACTAACACTGGCATATCAGGTTCGTCCCCACTAGAGTTAGGTTCAGATGAGTTGGGTGCTGCAACAGATTGTTGTGGTGTGCTTGACATGGTGGTGACCTCTAGTATCAATGGCATGAAAATTAGAGATGTTGTATCAAAGACCATGTGTGATGTTGGTTAGCCAACAGTTGGCATGGTTCCTGCTAGTAATACTACTACCTTGGTGATGTCTTCAAAGGTAGTAGTCAGTTCCAACTTGGTTAGTGATCAATTGTAGTTAGCTACATCTGGATTGCAGTCTGAGCCACTGACTGAGATTGGTGCATTCTATCGACATTACATTATGAGGTATGCTCATCAATTCACCTTTGATGACCATGTTGATGATATGATGATACAGAGATGTACTTTGGTTCCTAGTGCTTATCATCAGTTATGGGATAGTTTGATGCCTTGGGATGAGAGTTGTGATGGGCATGACATGGTGATAGGTTCTACGATTGACAACTTGGTAATACATGACTTAGAGAAAGAGTTTGTGAGTGATGCTTCAATAGTTGTTGTTATTGATTCTACTCCTTTGGCTATGACATCTCCTGACTTAGCTGGTGATCAGTCACAGTGGGTTGTATCACTTGTTCATGGTGAGTTTTTGACTGAGGTTGGTTCTTTTTATCAGCATTATACTACAGGGTATGTACATCAGATAGCATTTACTCCTTGTGTTGAGGAGTTGATGGCAGGAAAATTTGGTTTGGGTTCCATTTCTTGTTGTTTATCTTGTGATGTCTTTTCACCATCAGCAGTGCATGGGAGTTATGGTTATGAGATAGTGGCCAGTGATCTATAGAGTTGTGTTGACTGCAGGAGTTGTACAGTGTGTGGATTCTCCATACTTGGTACAGTTTCATTCGGGAGTGTTCACCATTGTTGTAGAGTTGGATTGTACATTCTGTATAGGCCAGTGGGATGTGTTGATGGTATTTATTGTGTTGGCAATTTGATTTGTCCACTTTACTTGGGTTTTGATGTTCTAAGAGTTTGTGTCTCTTAGGTTTCTGACTATGGAAGTTGTGACTTTGGAGTTTGGTTGAGTAGTAATTGTCAGTTTGATTATGGATTCCTCTTGGTTATATTGCAAAGGATATTGCAGGAGCCTGTGTTAATTGAGAATAGTATAGTTCATGAATACATTTGGAATCCAGGTGGATTGATTGGTTTATTTTTCAGCCATTGGTTGAGGACAAGCAATATTTGGAAGGGGAGGACTTTTCATGTCCCCTTTTCAAAAAAATTAAAAATAATAATCTTTTCTAAGGCAGGCAGGCCCAAAAAGGTGAAGTTTCAGAAAAAGGGGATAATATTTGGAAGCTAATGGACTAATAAATGAAAATTATTATTAAAATATGTTTTATTAACCCCTCTTGGATGTGAGTTAGGGTTATGCCCTCTTTTAAGGAGTTTGGAGGCATTTTGGGCTCATTCAAGAACTTGATTTTTGCTCATTTCTTTGTTATTCTTTAGAGGCTGCCAAACCTGTGGAGAAGGAGACCCAAGAACAGGAGTTTGCAGATTTCTAGGAAGGCTAAGGATGGGAGTTTGAAGCCATTCCATGTGCATGCTCATGCAAAGTTTTCCTTTGTGCTGAACAGTGCAGATTTGTGATTTTTTGGGTGTGTTTTTTGTAAAAGTTTGGTGTTTCTGGTTGAGTATTTCATATCAGTTTGGGTTGCTACTGTATATCAGACTTTAAAATGTTAAAATATAGTTTAATATATGTATTTGGATATGATTATACTTTTTTGATAGATTATTAATTTTTTGTGGTGATTCCGGGCTATTTTGTGCTATTTTCGGGAGCCCGATGAGCATTGTTTTTGTCCTCCATTTGGGAGCTATTGTGTGCATGTTATATAGATATAGAAATATAATTTTATAGGCTGTTATGCTGCTCAAATTTTTGTAAAAATTTCCACTTTCAGATTTATTAATAATAGGTGAAGCTGTGAAGCTTTTGGCACTATTTCTGGCATACCCAATTTGGGGTTTATTGAGAAATCGATGGATCTTTGAAATATTGGTTGCTTGATTTTAAAGATCTGATTTTAGGCTTGAAATATCATATAAAATTAGAAAAGGGACATTTCATAAATCTCTTGTCATAACTCCAATAACCTCTACATCTTCGAATGAGCTAGGACAGTTGAAGGACATGATGTTAGCTTTGATTTAAAATAGAGACAAAAAGTTGCAAGATCAAGAGAAGAATCTAGAGGACAACTTCTTAGTGGTTCAAAAAATGAGCAACAAAGTGGTGACCTTGGAAAGATAACTAGCACAAAATAGTAGACCCTTCTAGCCTCATTATCAAAATCCTATGTATAGGCCACCAAATAAAGGTCAGGGTTATGTTCCAAACAATCAAAGTAGGCCTATAGGTAATGCAACCCCTACAAATACAAACACAAATCCAAATTGGGCATTAGTTCCTCAGAATAACCTACTCATTAGAAAGAATTTCTTCATTCCTACCATTATTCATATGAATATTTTATGGGCTATAAGGAAGAACCATCCCAAAGCATTAGTCACTCAAGATCAAGCAGCAAGGCATCAATATAATGTTGGTCAGCCCATTGATGCTTCCCATCCATTGCAACAAGGGGACTTTTCTTTTATGAACCATCAGCCAAAAGAACATTGTTGTGGTAGTTAGGATAATTATAATGCCATAGCTCACAATTCTAGAAGCAAAAGAAGAGTTGATGATAATGTTATGCCTCCTCCATCAAAATAGGCTTCAACTTTAGGTGTTGCTGCTCAGGTTCTAGTTACAAATGCACAACCAAATGTTGTGCCTCAAAAGAAGCAAGATATGAGAAACAAGAGGCCTACTGAATCTTAGACTACTTAATGTCAATCATCAATCTCTATAGCCCCAAAGGCTCCAGTCAAGACAATTAGCACTTATCCCAACATAATAGATCAAATGAAAAGGACTACTATTAATATCTCTATATGGGATGATGGTTCTACTATGTCATCATAGAAGAAACTACTACAATAAGAGTTAGATAACATAGGGGTGGAAGATCAGTCCACCACATTGAATAATGCAACAAGTCTAGTACAACCAATGAAAGAAGGAGACACAAGTAAGAAAAAAAAACCCCTCCTTTCTATGTCTCTTTGATTATAGGGGACAAGCTAGTTCATAACTACATGATAGAATCTAGAGCTAGTAGTTCAGTAATGCCTAAATGTATTGCTGAAATCCTTGACATTACATATAAGCCAATGGTTAAGGATGTACTCTAGTTATATGGTAGCTCTATCAAAATAGTTGGAATCTTAAAAAATGTAGAGATGGCATTACATGCATGCCTTAGTTGTACTATCATTCAAGACATATCAGTAGCTGAGGTTAAACCACATTTTTTCATATGCCTTTCTAGGGATTTTACTGCACAAATAGGTGGTTATGTTGCATCTATTTGGTTCTATATGTTCTTTAGGAAAATATATGGGGCAAAAGCCTCCCTAAGAGAAGAGCCTTTAGCCTTCAATCATATAGAAAATTATACTCCCAACCCCACAAACAAGAATTACAGAATCTAGGAGGAGGATGAGGAATGCATAACTCATGAACATGCTACTTCCTTAGTAGAGGTGCCTAATTATCTTTTGGATGAGGGGGCCATTGCTTTCCAATTTGATCCAGTGTAGGAATCTCTAGAGATAGATCTTGGAACTTATTGTATATTTGAGGAGAGTGCTCCTATTCCTAATCTCATGAAAATGGAGGAAGGTACAAATAGATTGTATTAGGATATAACCATGAACAAAAATTGTAAAAATTTCATTCAAATATAAATAATAACAGAAAAAATAATAGATCACACAAAAGAGAACACAAGACACCAAGATTTAATTTGGTTCACCCAATCCCTAGACTACATCCACCAGAAAACAAGTCCAATATTATTATGATCCAATGATTACAACCTAATTACAATCCATAATCCTTAACAACTCAATACCACCACAAGAACCAATTTCCACATCACACCTTACGAGACCATCCCTAACCTAAGCCCTTTTATACAAGTATTTTTGCTGCTTTAGGGTTAAAATTAGTTACAACATGTTAGCCATAAATTGGTGAATAAATAATACCCATTGGAGAATAGTAGCCCCAAACCCCAAAGAATTTATGAAGTATGTACAGTACTTACCTGATTAGTCACAACAAACTAACAATATCCCACTTGGAGACTAATCAAACTCCACACTAGACAACAATCTCCCACTTGGAGATTTATCATGTAGCAATACCACTACCACATGGGGCTCCCACTGGATCAAACCACCCTGGACTCTATTATTCTTTTATTCTATTTAGTCTAGATGACCAAACAAAGCTAAAGAGGAATTCAACTTCTCCCTTGTCACTACCTTTGTAAACATATCTACGAAAATTGACCAAATGAAATAGTACTATAACTGTATGTGTTTTGTCTTTGAATGTAGAGTAGAATTCTTTGCAAGATGAATGGCACTTTGAGTATCTATAAACAAATAATTATCCTACTAAGGGTGTCCCAATTCTTCCAAGAAGAACTAAAACCATATCATCTCCTTGGCCCCCTCTATAGTAGCAACATACTCTACCTCTGTAGTGGATAAAGCATTAACCTTCTATAACCTAGAAACCTAGCTCACTACTGCCCCACCAATAGTAAATACATAACCTATATTACTCTTCCTAGTATCAATATCGCCTACCAAATCTAAGTCAACATAACCCTATAAAGTAGTAGTAGAGCCTCCAAAGTGTAAACACTTATCAGATGTTCCCCTCAAATATCTGAGAATCCATTTAACTACATTCTGATGCTCAATTCTTGGATGACTCATATACCTGCTAATGACTCCCACTCTATGTGCAATATCTAGCCTTATGCATACCATAGCATACATCAAGCTTCCTACAACTTAAGCATAGGTTACCTTGGATATCTTATACTCCTTTTCTTGTGTCTTGGGACACATCTCCTTAGTCAACTTCAAATGACTAGGTAAAGGTGTATTGAAAAATTTACTATTTTCCATTAAGAAACATTGCAACACCTTCTCAATATAATCAGCCTGAGATAGTGTCAATTTTTGGTTCTACTTATCTCTACAAATCTTCATACCAAGGATTTATTTTTCTACCCCCAAATCCTTCATAGAAAATCCATGTGCTAATTGACATATTAGCACCTTAATGTGATCCATATTAAACACAGCTACAAGCATATCATCAACATATAAACATATAATAATGTAGTTTTCATTATCTAACCTCTTAAAGTAAACACAATGATATGGATGACACCTATTGTATCCATTGCTCATGCATAAACCTATCAAATTTATAGATGCCATTGTCGAGGTTCTTGCTTCAAGCCATACAAACTTTTCTTCAATCTGCACACTAAGTTCTCCTTACCTTTGACCTCAAATCCCTGTGGATGTGACATGTATCTCTTCATCAAAATCACCATGAAGGAAGGTTGTTTTAACATCAAGCTTCTCTAAATGAAAATCTTCAATAGCCACAATACTTAAAACAATGTGAATAGAAGTCATCTTCATAATAGGAGAAAATATCCCATCAAAATCAATGCCTTTTTTCCGTGTAAGTCCTTTTACAATAAACTTGGCTTTAAATCTTTTCTTATATCTATCCTCTTCTTTCAACCAATAAACCCACTTATTTTATAATTCCCTCTTAATTGTAGGCAACTTGCATAAATCCCATGTCTTATTTTTCAACAAAGAGTCCATTTCTTCTTTCATTGCAAACTCCCACTATATCTTTGTATCCACCTGCACAACTTCATCACAACATTCAAGTTCACCAACATCAGTAAATAAAATAAAATACAAGGAAGGAGAAAATATTTCTAGAGGTCTACTTAGCTGTGTTGACTATCTGACATTCACTGGGTTGTGTGGTATTTGTTGTTGCACATCATGGGGAATTGTTGGAACATCATCTTTTGGAGTATCATACAACGCTACATAATCATCTTATTTCTTCTCATGTTTCTACAACAAATATTTGTACAACACTTTCTCATTGAATATGGCATCCCTACTTCTTATAATTTTACGATTTTCAAAATTCCAAATCTTATAACCAAATTCATCAATTCCACATCCAAAAAATACACATTTCTTTGACTTAGCTTCCAACTTGGTTCTATTTTTAGAATCTATATGAGAAAATACTTCACAACTAAAGGGTTTGAGAAAAAGAATAACTCACCTTCTTACCAGTCCATGCTTCCTCTAGAATACCACAACCCAAAGTAGTAGAGGGATCTCTATTAATCAAATATACAACAATATTAATAGCCTCTACCCACATGTTTAAGGGAAACTCAACATGCAACCTCATGCTCCTTGCACGCTCCATTATAGTAATGTTCATTTTTTCAACCACTCCATTTTCCTATGGAGTCCTTGGAATAGTTTTTTTTCTATGAATACCATTAGTAGAGCAATAATCTTCAAATTCATGACTGTAGTACTCACCACCCTTATCAGATCTTACATATTTTAATTTCTTACTAGTCTCATTTTCAACCAAGAATTTATATTTCTTAAAAGTTTGAAATACATCAGATTTCTATCTAAAGAAATAAACCCATACTTTTCTAGTTGCATCAACAATAAATGTAACATAATAATGAGAGCCAACGAGGGAAGATACCTTAATTGGTCACTATATGTCTATATGCACAAGCTTTAATTTATCTCTTTTATTTTCCTTCTCAATCTTCACAAAACTCACTCTCTTTTATTTTCCATACACATAATTTTCAATGAAATCCATATTAACACATTTCATACCTAGTAAAACTTTCTTTAAATGAAGTACTTTCATGCCTTTCTCACTCATGTGCCCAAGTTTTTTGTGCCACAATGTTGTATCATAATCTACAACAACTATTTGTTCTCCCTACTTAACTATAATAGTTGCTCTAAAACAATAAAGTAGAAGGAACAATATGACCTGTACAAAGATATAAGGTGCCTACTTTCACACCTTTTGCTACTACAAGGGAACCTTTTGAAACTTTCCAATTTTTATCATTAAAAGTAACTACACAACCCTCATCACCGAGTTGCCCTACTAAAATTAAATTCCTACTCGGCCTTGGAACATGTCTTACCTCATGTAGTAGCCAATGATTCTCATTCTACAACTTAATCTTAACTTTTCCCTTTCCAACAATTTGATAGGGTTCATTATCCCCTAAATAAACAAGCCCAAAATCCCCTTGGACATAATCAATGAAATAACCTCTATGAGGTGTAGCATGAAATGAAGTAGTAGAATCTAAAACCCATGAATCATCAACACTTTCTAAAGATAGAAGCAAAGCATCCTCTTTGGATTTGTTACTTACCACATTTTCCTCCTTTTCTCCATCTTTCTTTTCCCCTTCATTTTTCTTTCAAGTCCAGAAATCTTTCTTCTTATGCCCTGGTTTCCCATAGTACCAATATTTGTTTGGTCCTCTCAATTGAGACCTATTCCCTTTTGACTTTCCTCTTGATTTCCCATGATTTCCTGAATTACTTCCTCTCTCAGTCATTCTACCTTGACTTTGTGCATTCAAAGCACTTCTAGATGTAGTTCCATCTGAGGTTTTCCTACAAGTTCCCTCACTCAAAATAACACTAATCACATCATCATATTTTAGAGTATGAGATCTAAAAATGGAATTACTCACAGCCATTACCAAGTCATTCCAACTTTTAGGCAAAGAACACAAAATCAAGAGAGCCTTAATTTCTTCATCAAAATTAATACCATAGAAGATAACTTACTAGTAATAGTATTAAACTCATTTAAATGATTTGCAAAAGATCCACCATCTGCCATCTTTGTATAAAATAAATCCTTCATGAGAAAAACCTTGTTTGAAGTGGAGGGATTTTCATAAAATTTTGCTAGGGTTTCCATCAACTCTTCTATTTTCTTGACTTTTGTAATGTTAAATGCCATTGATGGTACTAGGCATACTTGAATGCTTCCAAGTATCTTTTTTTCTAAAAGATCATAGTCATTATTTGTCATAGATCCCTTATTCTTGGTTTTTCCTTCCAATAGCTTCCATAAATCCTTCTGATTATGATTGTCTTCCATTTGCATCTTCCATAACTAAAAGTTCTAATACCACTTGCTAGGATATAACTACGAATAGAAATAACAATTTCATGCAAATATATACAATAATAGAAAAATAATAGATCACACAGAAGAGAAAATAAGACACTGAGATTTAACATGGTTCACCCAATTGTTGGGCTACATCCACAAAAAAAATTCCAATATTATTACGATCCAATGATTACAACCTAATTACAATCTATAATCCCTTACAACTCAATACCACTAGAAGAACCAATTTTTGCATCACACCTTATGAGACAATCACTAACCTAAGCCCTTTTATACAAGTATTTTTTCTACTTTAGGGTTAAAATTAGTTACAACATGTCGACCATAAATTGGCGAATAAATAATAGCCATTGGTGAATAGTAGCCTCAAACCCCAAAGAATTTATGAAATATGTACAATCCTTCCTTGTTTAGTCACCACAAACTAACATTGTGGAATATGTTCTTCGATGGCTCAAGAAATAAAAATGGTTCAAATGCTAGTGTATTTTTGGTTTCACCTAATTTGGAGAAATATTATTTTTCTTGTAGACTCCAATTCAGCTACACCAATAATTTGGTAGAGTATGAAGCCCTAATCCAAGGTCTACAACTTGCACAAAGGAGAGGCATTAAAATCTTGAATGTATTTGGGGATAGTGAGTTGGTTGTGAATCAAATTAGAAATTAGAATTTCACAAAGAACACCATTCTTAAGTCTTACAAGCATAGGGTATGAGATTTACTTGAAGGTTTCCAAGCTTTCAACATTCAAAGTATCCCTAGGAATAAAAAAAAACATGTTGATAGGCTTGCAGCCATTGGTGCTTGTCATGATATACCAAAGCATGTTGTTGATAAGAAGGAATAGTAGATTAGACTTGTTGTAAGACATGTTGTTCCTAATAACTACACAAACTGGCAAGTATTTGATTTTGATTTGCAAATTGCTAATTTCTTGTAAAATGAAGAAGAGTTCTCTACTAGAAATTAATCTAAGCTACAAAGCCAATATGGGTTTGAATCTTAATTCCAACAAATTTCCTAAAGTTATTATCACTTTAGAAGGAATTTTCAACTTTGATGACTGAACAAGAAGAAAAGGTTCAAACTTAACTAGAAGGAGGAATGACTACATGCCTGTCACCATTGCTAATGGAAGGACTCTCAACTTGGGGAAGGTATACACTAATGTTGAACGATAGGTTTTCATTAATTTATGTCTATAATACAGTAATGTTATTGCTTGATCATATGAATACTTAAATGGTTTTGACTCAAGATTTTTTCAGCATACTATAGATTTAAATCATAATGCAAAGCCTGTCAGACCAAAAAAAAGGCCGGTTAACCCTAAGATTGAACCTTTAACAAGAAAAGAATTGTCTAAGCTCATAGAGGCTAACATTATTTTCCCTATTAAGCACTCCTCATGGGTAGCTAATCTTGTCCCTATTAAGAAGAAGAATGGAGAAATTAGACTATGTGTAGATTTTAGGGACCTTAATAGGGCTTCTCTTAAAGATCACCATCCCCTTCCTTCTATGGGAAAAATTCTATCCACGGTTAGTGGTTTAGAAAGGTTTTCCTTTTCAAATGGTTTTTTATGCTATAATTAGTTGTTAGTCCAAGAGTCAAACTAATATAAGACAACCTTCACTACCAAATGGGGTGCCAATGCTTATTGTAAAATGCCATTTGGACTAACCAATGTAAATGCCACATTCTAAAAGGAAATGAAGATGGCTTTCAAAGGCATACTAGAGATTTTTTTGCAAAACTATCTTGATGATATAACTATCTTTTCAAAATATGTAGCAAATCACTTTGATCATTTGAGGTAGGTATTCATCAACCACAAAGAGTAAGGTGTGTCTCTAAACCCAAAGAAATGTGTATTTACCACTAATCAAGGAAAGCTCCTAAGACACATTGTTTCAAGAGATGGATTAACAATAGATCCAAAGAGTGGAAGAAATTATTTCTCTCCCACTTCCCAACCACAAGAAAGTATTGCAGAGTTTCCTGGTAGGATTAACTTCATAAGACGCTTCATCCCTTACCTTTCTTCCATGGTGAAACCTCTCATAGCCATGTTGAAGAAGAATATAATGTTCACTTGGACCAAGGAATTGAAGGTCAATTTTGAAGAGATCAAGAGATCAATTGCATCATCTCCTACTCTTGTCAATCCTAGGTTTGATAGAGATTTTTTATCCTCTATTCTCTTGGAGGAGAGTCAAGTATATCATTTGTTCTAACACAACTAAATGAAGAAAATTTAGAGCAGCCCATTGTTTTCTTTAGTGAAGGGCTTAAAGATTATGAGGGTAGATATAGTTATGTAGAGAAGTAGGTCCTTACTATTGTAAGGGCTCTCAAAAAGTTTAGACACCTTCTGTCTCATAAAAAGGTCTAGCTCTTGGTCCCACATGAAAGTGTGAAGGACTTCTCACTAAATAAAGATATCAAGGAAAAGAGAGTTGAACAGATTACCAAAGTCATGGAGTATGGCATTGATATTAAGATCACCAAGCTTGTGAGAGGTAAGGGATTGTGTGAGATAATGGTTTCATCTTTTTAGACACTTGAAGAAGTTGTCCTCTTAGTACAAGGTGAGCAACCAATAGAGAATGAAAATTAGAATGATTGGTTGCATGACATGAGTACCTTCTTAGTAGAAGATACATATCTCCAAGGCCTAGAAAGAGCCAAGAGAAGAAAATTTAGATTACAATCTATCCCTTATGTCTTGGTGGATGGAGTATTATTTAGGAAGGATTTTAGTGGAGTCCTATTGAGGTGTATCAAAACTGATCATATCAGCAGGTTGTTAAAAGAGTTTCATGATGGCCCTTCGGGTGGTCATTTCTCAACAAGGATCACCACAATGAAGATAATGAGGGCTGCTTATTATTGGCCAATCCTATTTAGTGACTATCATAAGTGGGTGAGGAAATGTGAGAAATGTGCATTCTTCTCAAGAAAGTAAAGACTAGCTATCCTTCCTCTTCATCCTATTCAAGTGGACGAACCTTTTTCTCAATGGGGTTTGGATTTCATTGGTCCAATAAATCCACCCTCCAATTATGGTCATAAATGGATTTTGGCAGCCACAAATTACTTCACAAGATGGATAGAAATAGTAGCCTTGAAGTATGCAACAAAGGTTTCGGTTGTTGAGTTCCTGGATGGAATTATGACCAGATTTGGTATTCCTTCAACCATCATATTGTTAATATTCCAATCATGTTTCTTATTAGTGACATACACTCACTTAGATTGTAAACTTATACTAAGCACATTGTACAATTAATAGTTTTAATCAAGAATTTTAGTTGTTTCTGAGTTCTACAACTACTACTAAGTCCTTTGGATAGATTTTAGTTTGCACCAAGCAATTACTATAGAGTTAATGATCAACAATGTAAATCAAGTATCTCAATGTATGCCAAGTTTACCAATGCAAACTAAGTTGTGTAGTGCTTATCGAGTTTATAGTTGATGTGATGTGACTCTAGTGTTAACCGAGCTTCTTAGTGCTAACCAAGAGATGCAATTTATACCAAGCTCAAAGTGATAGCATTAACTGAGCTATGCAGTGTGAATCAAGTGATTCAGTTTATATGTTGAGTTTCACAGTATTCACCAAGTCGCCAGTTTAGATCAAGTTCAACACTACTTGGAAGTGATTAGTATGGACCAAGCTTCTACATCTATTGAGTGAATGATGATGGCAAGCACTGATAGTGGATATTGAGTATCACAACCTCACTGAGTCAGTCTTCAAGACCTGAGTTTCTACACTTTGGCCGACTTTGTAATATTCGTGTAAAATTGTATTGTGGACAACTTTGTAATTATGTAATTGGATCGATATATATGTAATCTATTGTATCACATCCAAATCATTGAATATAAGTAATATATTCATTAGAGAAGAGAAAAAGAGAAAGTTACAAAGGCTATAGTAGTATAAGGAGCAACAAAGATATACCTATCATAGCAAGGTGATTTGTACATTTAGAAGAATCTCATTTAGAAAACCAAGATGCAGATCAGAGATCAGCTACTACTTCATCCTAATAGGTGGATCACTCAAATCCTTTAACAAGGTAGACCTAAAATTCTTATGTAAATCTCTTCACTAAGTGCATACTTCATTGTATGTTTATAAATCCTTTTATAAGGTAGAACTAGTAGTCATTATTGCTCCTAACAGGGTAGATCATTAGAAGTGATCATTGTAAGCCTTAATTGGATAACTTTATTCTATAGTACTAAAGCTTGTGGGTATCATCCCCATCCTAGTTTTACTTTCTATTTGGAAGGTTTTTGGGTCACCAAATCTTGTGTCAAAGTGTTGTGTATGCTTTCATGTTTTTTACTTTCTCATGCATGTAGTTAGATCACAATTCACATAAAGGATTAATTACTAATTGGGATAAAAGTTTTAATGGTTACTGATTTACACCTCCCTTCTCAGTAACCTAGCCTGTCATAATATTTCCAACAATTGGTATCAAAGCATTGTGGTTCTCAGTGAAAAGTTTAAAAACTTGAGAAAAGATCAAAGGTAATGGAGATATTCATACTTAACAAGGCTATTGACAATGAGAAGCTAGATTTGGAATTGGCTATTGGAGAACTCAAGAAAGAAAAAGAGCAACTCTTTCAATCCCTGACAAGAATTGAAGACATCCATTCAAGAAATTCAAATGAAGTTGATGAAGCAATCAAAGAACTATTGGAAAAGAGTAGTACTCTTCAAGGAGAAGTAAGAAAACTAAGAAGAGAGTAGGAAATTTAGTCAATAAGATTGTGTGAAGTCATGGAAGAGAAGAATAAGATAAGAGAAATGATAGAAGGAAAGAACAATGAAATTCAACACCTATCCCTTCAGAAAGAAGACTTCATTAATTATCTCACCAATTCAAATGAAGAAATCATAAATCTAAGATTAGAGAATAAAGATTCTAGAATGATCTAAACATTGAAAGGTAAACCAATGAAAGGATGATGAAATCCCAAGCAGACATCAATCAGTTGAATGAGCAAAGTCACTTCAAACAAAAAGGAAAAGCAAGAATTAGATATACAAAAGAAGGTGAAACATCCAAGCAAGGAGCTCAAAAGAATAAACCTACTTTTAGTCACCATGGTAAGATAGGTCATACTTCAAACAAATGTTGGAGCAATGGGAAAGCAAAATTCAATGGAAATGCTACAATTGTAATCAACATGGTCATCGATAAAATGAATGCAAAGAGAAACCAAAATTTGAAGGAAAATGTCACAAATGTAAGAAGCATCAACACAAGTCATCAAAATGCAAAACCAAGATACTGAATCTAGTAGAACAAATTGTAAAAGCTATATTCGTTTGGGACTATAACACTTGGTGTAGATGTCAATACTATGTAGAATTTGGACACGTTGGAATGAATTGTGTAAAGAATCACATGAGGAAAAGAGATACTACCAAAATATGTTTCATTTGTATAGAACTTGGTCATCTTGCCAAGAATTTTATGAATACTAAAGGAGTTGAAGATGAAAAGAAAGAAAAAGTTGATAATATTAGAAGGCAAATGAGACAACAATGGGTTCCAAAGTTTATCAAGAATGCAAGTCTGAGAAATAATAATCATGTTACTCAAGAGTTGGGTGACTCCACCATTTCCACTTGATTTCTCAAACAAGAACTAGAACTAGGCTACTAAAGAACACATCTAAATTAGTTCTAGTTGACAGGACAAAAGATCCATATCAGCATTCAAGATGCAAATTGATCATTGAGTAAGATGTACCAGTCACTATCGAGTTACCTTCCTTACTGAGTGAGGTCGGGTCATAGACTCTATCGAGAAAGGTCAAGAGTAACTAAGTCTTATGTGGTTATTGAGTCATGAAGGACTCTACCAAGTATCCAATGCAAGTGAAGTGGATGACAGTCTATCAATTTAATCTAACATTTGTGCTAGGCATTTATGGTGAAAATTTGATAAAAGGAATGAAATCGAAGTCATTTTTACTATGAATTTTTGAGAGCAAATTGAGTAGAGTGATCTTCAAGAGCAGACAAGCAACTTGAGTGAATCGTTACCAAAAAATTTCAAATTCTCTCAAACCTCACCAAGTGAAGATGGTAGTTGCTAGCAGCAAAGTGAAACAAGGTTCAAATATGTTGGGTAGTGGTGTAGAATAGAAGGCACTGGATTTCAAGTTAACACCTACCAGCATAGAAACCTTAGATCTGAGTGGAGCACAGTCTCAGATCCCTCCTAAGGTACTATTAGTCAATGATATCCATTCTCATTTAAAATGTGCTATAAAAGATATTGGTACACTAGAGATGGATGAATGTTTAAAGGAGTTATGCATTGATGGTGTATTGAAACCTGAGCATCAACATCTTGAGGCTAAAGGTTTAACACACATTAATCACATGCCATGAGATTTCCAAGTGAAATGGATTAGGTTTATCCTCATTCATGTGCATAATGGTCAGTTGCAATTGGAGCAAACAGTTTTAATCATCAAGAAAATGATCCATAGGATCACTGGTCTCCTAATGTTGGCAAAAGCTAAAAAGACCAAAACCCTAGGTAGGGTTGAACTGGAGAAGAAAACCCTTGCCAAATGGGGTGGAAGGGGAATTAAAATAAGCAATGTCACTAACATGGAATTTTTGTTTGGCATTCACATCATTGCACACAAGATATATAGCTCTAGCAGATTGAATAATGTGTCATGTGAAGTTCTAGACTTGGCTTACAAGGTAGTCGAGAATAAACTTTCTCTTGACCTTGTCGAATTATTGTTGAATCAGTTCAAAAAAACCATGGAGAGCATCAAGACATAAAAGAACAATCCATGTTTATTCTTCTATGTTCAAATTTTTTTTCCATCAAATCGTACTATTGTTTGGAGGAAAGATGTTCCAGTACTTTATTAGATAAATGAATACATTGCTGAGATGGGAGAAAATTATACTAGTACCATGGACAATTATTTTGATGCATTTAAGGAGAAAATGAATAATAGATTCTGAATCCAAGAATAATTTTAAGAAACCCCTCCTAAGAAAAATATGTAAAATGTCAGCGAATTCAACATTAAATATGCAAGAAAAATTTCTAATCAATGGTGATTTTTTCATTCAAGCCAAGGGAGAAATTTATTTTCTATTGAAAAAAATTTCCTTTCCATATCAAAATTTAATAATAACTATGGTGAATTATTTTTTTTTTTTTTGTATGAAAATAAATTTAGGAAAATTTTTGTATTGGTCAAACATTTTTGTAATGTAAGAGGCAAATTAATTATTTCTTATAACATAAAATATTAATATAGTTGGCTAATATGTCAATATCCAAAGAGAGATTATTTAATTTGTTGGTCACTTTATAGAGTCACAAGTGGTCTATGGCCCATATGCCAAGTGTAAACTATATAGTGTACTTGTAGTATACCAATGCATTAAGATTTAATTAATAATGTGTCCTTTTTTATTGCCAACTTGGTTGTCATCACTTTTAATGTTATCATTTTTATGGTGAAAGGAATTAATTTGGACTGTCGATGTAATATAGATCAATAGCTTTAGATCTATTTCAGGCCTAATTTTAAACACCATAACATAAAGTCTAAATGTTCTCAAAATTAGGACACCTATCCCAAAGACCAAAATAGTTGGCTAAATGGGGGTAGTTGGAGACACATGTTAGTAAAATTATAGGCAATGCTCAACCTGAGGGAAAACATTATTTTATTTTAAGGGAAAAAAAACATTGTCCAATAAGAAAACATTAGGGAAAGGCTAGTGAAAATTTCAAAATAATTTTATTCTAAATGTAGATTACATTTGCGATTGAACTAGGATTTGGGACCAATTATGTGTAAACTAATGAGAAATTAGCTTGGGATTTGGACCCAAATTATTTAATATCTCAGCAATGTGGTTGACCCCATATGTAGGTTATATTCACCAAATTGTGATTTCCCAAAGATACAAAATGGCCAATTGGCAAATATTTGCCACTAAAAAAATTAGTGTTTGAATCCCCAAGAAACTAGTTGAGGATTATAAAGATGATGTTTGTTTTATGGTGGATAGTGACAAGGTATACATTGAGGCAATTAGACCTAGAATTGCATGGGTGAAACCTCTAGGATATGAGGTCAACATTGATGAAACAACAAATATAATTGAGGCTCTAGTAAATGAACCAGTTGATCCTAAAGCAACTTATTTTGGCACATATGATACGGCTAAGGCTATGATAGAACTAGAGATTAAGCTCCTTCAAGTGGTTAAAAAAGGCAAGAAGAGGATTGCCAAGTTGAAAATAAGTTTCACTCTCCTATTGACCAAGGGCAAAGGTGAAGATGAAGAAGTAGAGGAAGAAGAATCAGAGGAAGAGGAGCCACAAAAGAAAAAGGGCAAGGTAACCATTACCAAACCTAATAAGACATCCACTACCACGTTCACAAGGAGATTCTCCAGAAAGAAAGTAGACAAAGAAGGAGACATAATCTTCAAGAGGTCTCCATCCACATTTGAGGAGAGAATGAAAGAATTAGAATCAAGTTCTAGAATAACAAACTTTGAAGCATTGAAATATGAGACCAAAACTATTGATGAGCATAAGAAGATTGAAGATATATTGATATCCAAGATGGGTAAGTGGAAATACTCACCTAACCAGCTCATTCAATGAATTCCAGATGCTTTAATGGATAAGATTAAGCCAAGATGGGAGCATGCAATGCAAACTACAAAGGATATTCATGAGTGGACCCTGAGGCAACTTATGCCAAATCTGAATGACAAGGAAGTAAAAGAATCTTTAAAGAAAAATGAAGACAAAATAACTTTAAGATTCAATACTTGTCTTATTTTGTTGAATGAAATAGAGCATGTTGTGAAGAATGCCACAAAAGCATGGAAAAATGTCTATCTTCTTCACAAACTGAGTGATTGTCCAGTTAGTATAAGTGACAAGGATGATGATGATGATTAAGAAAAATATGAAGAGAAAAATGATGAATAAGTAACTCAATTTGATCATGTAGATGATGAAGAGGAATAGAAGCAAGAGGCTGCCGAGGAAGATACACAAGATGTTGAGGAAACTGGCCCAATTAAGATTTTTGTAGTGGTTATAGCCTCACTTCCTCATTCTCCTAGCACAACATTGATAACATCAAGCTCGAAGACAACCTCATCAGAATTGACTATGACCAGCACTACAAGAACAAGAATCCAATCAATCTATGCACCAATCTAGCTTAGTACTCCACTAATAATAGTGCCTAGCACTACCAAGCTACAAGCTCTACCCTCTACATCAATTTTGGCTACAATAGGTATTCCTACCACCAGTATATTAATGAGTGTTGTATCCATTTTTGCAGCAAGTCCTACCATTTCAACCATTGTTTCTGTTCCTAGTACACAAGCAATAAGTACAAGGACAGTTGAGACCAAGCCTCAATTGAGCACAAAATTTTTGGGTAAAGGTAAAGAAAAGGAGGAGATATAGATCTTGATGAGGAGATTGCCATTCCAAAATGGGACATCTCAAATCTAACTCCAAATCAGATGCAAACCTTTGGTGAGCTTCTTCAAAAGAAAGCCAAGTAGCAAAGGCTAAGAGAAGAAAGGAACAAAGAGTTTATGATCATTGAGGGTGCCAAGAACATTCTAATAGAGGCCCTAGGCACAATGGTTGAAACTTCTCAACCAATTTTATATTAGTTGGTAGAGGCAATCTAGAAATACAATGAGGATTTGGATGGATAGGATAAATTGTTACAAAAATCCAAGAAGAAGTTTGAGAATAAAGTTTTGGAACTTATTGCTCAATAGATTTCCATTCACCAAGTAGAGTTATCTACTATTTTGGGCTCTCTAGAAACTTCTTGTATTAATGTATCATTACATTTTGGTAAGTTATGTGACACATCAATTTTAATAAAAGAAATAAAAGACAAATTATCTAAAATTGATAAAGATATGAAGGCAAGTGCACAACAATTGTAGCTTGACCCAAGTTCTATCTCTGCTCACTTCAATAGGATCAGATTTCTAACAGATATGTAGGAAAAAATACTCAAAGGAGAATCTAGAATTAGATCAACCCTGATAGATATTCAAAATATGATTCTCCCTAGCATGATGCACTGCAAAAGCATATTGCACATTCAAAAACCCTCATCCATGGCAATAATTTCTCTTTTGCAGACAACATGATTGAATTATTAGCAAAAGTGCAGGTGGCATTGCACACATGTAGATTCCTGCAAGAGAATTGGGATAAGACTTTGGCACTCATATTGAAGGTACATTCATAATTATTGTCTCATTTTGGCATTACTATGTAAATACAAATAGCATAAATCTTTGGCATTAATGTCAAAAAGGGGGAGAAGCTAAAAGGGGGAGAAGTTATAAGGAGATATAAGGGGGGAAAGATGTGAAGGTTGGATAGAATATAAAAGGGGGAAGAAAATTGAAAGAAAACTGCAAATTGTAGAGAAAATGTATATTTTATGTATAGTATATTGTATATTATGTATGGGGGAGCATAACCATGTATAGAAATGTATCCTTTACAAAACCAAATTTGAAAAATCTCAAAAATAGTATACTCTACCAAGTTGGAGAAATAAGGTGATGGATAATTCAATTTTGACTGATACATGTTTTTGTCACTAATGCCAAAGGGGGAGATTGTTGACATTCCAGTCATATTTTTTATTAATGACATAAACTTATTTAGATCATAAGCTTATATCGAGAATATTGTATAGTTAACAGTGTTAACCAAGCATTTTAGTTGTTATCAAGTTCTATAGTTGCCACCAAGACCTTTGGATAGATTTTAGTTTGCACTGAGCAGTTGCTATAGAGTTGATGATTAGTGGTGTAAACTAAGCATCTCAGTGTATGCCAAGTTTACTAGTGCAAATTGAATTGTGCAGTGCTTACCGAGTTCACAGTTGATGTGATGCAAGTCTAGTGTTAACAAAGCTTCTTAGTGTTAACCAAAAGACTCAATTTATACCAACCTCAAAGTGATAGCATTAACCAAGCTATGTAGTGTGAATCAAGTGATTTACATTATATGTTGAGTTTCATAGTATTCACTAAGTCACCAGTGTAGACCAAGTTCAAGACTACTTGGAAGTGATTAGTATGGACTGAGCTTCTACATATACTAAGTGGATGATGATGTTGAGCATTGATAGTGGATGTCGAGTATCAAAACCTGATTGAGTCAATCTTCAAGACCCAAGTTTCTACAATTTGCCCAACTTTGTAATATTTGTGTAAACTTGTATTGTGGCCAACTTTGTAATTATGTAATTGGATTGATATATGTAATGTATTGTATCACATCCAAATGATTGAATAGAAGTAATGTAATCATCAGAGAAGACTAGAAGAGAGAATTACAAAGGCTACAGTAGTATAAGAAGTAGCAAAGATATACATATCACAACAAGGTGATTTGTACATTCAAAGGAATCTCATTCAAAAAACCAAGTTATAGGTCATAGATCAGCTACTGCTTCATCCTAATAGGTGGATCCCTCAAATCCTTTAACAAGGTAGACCTAACAGTCTTATGTAAATCTTTTGATCAAGTGCATACTTCATTGTATGTTTTTAAATCCTTTTACAAGGTGGACCAGGCAATCCTTATTGCTCCTAATAGAGTAGATCATTAGAAGTGATCATTGTAAGCCTTAATAAGTCAAATTTATACTATAGCACTAAAGCTTGTGGGTATCATCCCCACCCTAGTTTTACTTTCTATTTGGAAGGTTTTTGAGTCACCTAATCTTGTGTCAAAGTTTTGTGTATGCTTTTATATTTTTCAATTTCTCATGCATGCAGTTAGATCAAAATTCACATAAATGATTAATTGCTAATTGGGATAAAAGTTTTAATGGTTATTGGTTCACCCCTCCCCTCTCAATAACCTAGCCTATCATAATATTTCCAACAAATATCAGATAATGCCAAATCTTTTGTTAGAAGTCATATATTCTCTTGGGCTCTGGAATATGGAATATATTTGAGTACTTCCTCAAATTATTATCCCCAAGGGAATGGCCAGGCCAAATCTTCCAACAAAAACCTCATCTGAATAATGAAGAGAACAATAGAAAACAATCATCGATGTTGGCATGCCAAGCTAAGAACTATCCTTTGGGATGACATAATCACACCCAAAAGAGCAATTCGGAACTCACCCTTCATGTTGGTATATGGAAGGGAAGCAAGGCTTCCTATTTCACTAGAGTTCCCCTCTCTTGAACTAGCTCATCAACTTGATCTAGTAGAGAATGATGTCATGACAGTTAGACTAGTAGAACTAATTGAATTAGAATAGAAGAGACAACAAGCTATGCATACACTTGAGAAACCTTAGTAATAGGTCAAAAGAAGTTTTTAGAAGAAGGCTACAACTAAAGTTTTCAAAGGAGATCTTGTCCTCAAATGGGATGAAGGTAGAGCTAAACTAGGTAGGCACTCCAAATTTGATGCTATGTGGAGTGGGCTATATGTTATCACCAATTTTAAGGAGGCCAATTCTTTTCAACTATCCAATCCTAATAGTGATATCCTAACCAATTCTAGTTAATGGAGTTCACTTGCTTCTAAAGAAGGTTAAGGTTTTTTGTACATAGTATAGTAGTTTCTTATTTTCAATAAGTGCATGGCCACAAGCATTCTCTATTAGATGGAATTTTTTGTAATTATAGAGGTTATAGGAGTCTCAGTTGTTCCAGAGTAGGGTTCATTTCTTTTTGTGACTCCATCCCAATGGATTTCTTAAGGCCATTGATCTTCTACTTAGCAAGAAAGTATCCCCCTTGAGTTACCAAAAATATTAACCATTTTTGTGCCCCTTCCTAAATTTGAATATTTAGGGTGACAAGCCATGTTCACATCCATTATATCATTCATTAATTGGCATGCAAGTCTAAAGGGGATATAAAAACTTTGACTTTTATTTTATCCCTAAGCCTTAGAAAATTCATATTGAAGGAAGAAATTCAAGCTGTGATGATGAAAAATACCTTGTTCACATGATCACAAGTAGTCATGAATTAATTATCAAAGGGTGTGCAAGGGCACGACACACTCAAATTCATGGTTGGCATGGCTTCACAAGAGCTAAATGCTAGCATCCAGTTCTAGGTTGTGAGGGTGTGAATGTCAAGGGCATCTACAGTTAATCTTCCCTAGTTGTCAGATCTTCCATAATCAATGCTTGACATTTCCCCACTTTCTAAAGGTGCATAATGTTTATACAAAGTAGGAATACAAGGATTGGACACATTTATAGGATGGCCCAATCATTATGGAACCATGTCATAGTATCACAAGAAGTTATGGCTAAATTATGGTTTGGGCTACAAAGCAGTGATTTCCTTTTGTTGCTCCATCACATAGAGTTAAGGATTACCCCTGGTTAGAGTGGTGAAGTAGAAATTTCTTTGATTGCTCATTTTTAGGGTTAGGATCAAAGTTAATTTTTAAGTTGTGATAGCACAATGGTGGTTAATCTGATGGCTTCACTTGGTCGTAGTGGTTATTGCAAAAGTGAAAATGACAATTGTGATAGAATGATCATGGTTAAAAAATTTTCTTTGCATGATCATAGGTATCCAAGATGTAGTCAAGCTTTAAGTTGCAATTGTACAAAAGGAAACATTGGCAATTAAGTTTACAATGTTGCAGGGTCACAGATATTTGATGCCAACCTTAGATCACCATTGCAAAGGAGTGACAAGACAAAACAAGAAATTTTGCATCATCATGAGGTTAGAAGGATGTTAAGCCCAAACTATGGTGACAGTGTGAAAGGTCATTTTCATATTGGGCACAAGGTCAAAATGATTAAAAAGATAGAGAGAAAACAAGTTGTAAATCCATGAACATAGAGTAGTCCACATGTCAACAATAAAAATAGAAGACCATGTGAGGTGGAAAAATACTTTGGTGATATTGGGCCACATGGAAAGTTTGATGGTTGAGTTGATAACATATCTGATCTAGTGCATCAAACACTATCAAAAGAAACTTTTAATGGTGAACTAATTCCTAGATTGATTGCAACCACCTTTTAATGTTCTCCATGTCTATTTGATACATAGGACATTCCATCACCACCCCAAGTTATTCATTCACTCAACCATGTAGTTATGATCACCATTTCTATCTCGTTGAGGTTAGAAATGTATGAAAGATATGATTTTTTGCATCAGGGTAGACACTTAATAAAATCTTCTTTGGATTAGCAATGATTTTTCTATGTGATTTTAATGGCAATAGTTGAACTTTGGCTTAACACATAAGTCTTCTCAATTATGCCTGAACTATAAAAGAAAGTTTTGTAATCATTCCAAGGGTCAGTTTTTTCTTTGATTCTATAGCAATTGTGTTCTATACTCTACTACTATAATTCCCCTTTTTCTTGTGAATGAATATAACTCTCAATTGTATCTCCTTCTCTCATTAATATATCATGCAATATCTTCTTGCCTTATATTAATGTATTTCTTTCATTCTTCAATTATATGTTTTCTCTATTTATCTTTAAATAATATAGAGTGAAGTTCTTTCCTTATACCATTTTATTGATATTTGATATGTACATGATTATTGATTCAAAGCTAAGATAAAATCTATGTATCTAAGGATTATATTGATGAGTTGTGCTTTCCTAGGTAGGGATAAGATTAAACATACTATTTGGTGTATCAACCCCTCTAGATTAGAATAGGTAGTTTTATTTTCTTGCATCTCCTTCTACCTTTTCCTTAAGAAGTAGTTAGATACACCCTGATAGTAAGGAATTTGGCCTTCTCCTAGGACTCAATCTCTAATTGCAAACTCCTACACTTTTGAGATTGTTTCCATGTTACATGAGGTTTCCTTTAGGTAAGAACTTTAGGAAAGGGTTCAAACTTTTGTATCAGCAGTTATTAAACTAAGGTTTATCACCAATATTATGCTTATTTGCATTATTTTCTATTGGATTCTTGTTCTTTAGAAAATTTAGAACTTGACCCATTGTATCCTTTTCAATTTTTTTACCTACTGTAGGCTTCTCACCTTCTTTCTTGTTATTCCTTAGATTGAACAATTTAGTTTCATCTCTTCTTCCCAGCATACTAGATGCCCTTCTGTTATTCTCAATATTCTTTTTCATCTTGTGAGCATCTCTTAGTATCTTAGGATCCTTATCCCTTAATATGTAAGCCATTTTGCTATCAAAAGCATTGAAGTAGGTAGTGAGGCATACATCTTCGCCAAGTCTCATCACTTGGAAAATCTTATACATCCCCTTTTGAAATCTCACATTGAAATCAAAAGTGGATTCATTCTAGTTCTTTTTATGTTGTTGAATTCATTCAACACAAAACTACCATTGGTTTTATCACCATAATGCTCCTTAACAAATTTCTCCAAGTCATTCCATGAACTAATGTTTTCATTAGGTAATCTTTTGAACCAATCCCTAGTATCTTCAATCAATGAATGTAAAAATAAATTCATGGCTACATCTTCATGCTCCACCTCATAATAATTGATCATGTCTATAAACTTTCTAAGGTTATCTTCACTAGTGATGAAATTATTACTTGAAAATTTAATGACCTTATCCCTCAAGTTATTGGATATAGGATGTGGAAATCCAGGGATGCCTAGAAATGACATATATTTATATTTTTCCATGTATATGGGTCTTCTCTAAAATCCTATAGTATTTGAGGTTCTTTCTCTAGTAGCTTGGGTTTGTACATGAATCCGAGGCTATAGGATTTTCTCAATAGTAGGTATTTGACTATTTGTGGTGGAAGATAAGGTAGGGGCTAACTAACAGATATTTTGGCTTGGTATTACTATCAAACAAGTGAAAATAGAGGGTGTGGCTTGTGAGGATATATTTGGACATGAAGCTAAAGAAAAATTAGTTTTAATAAACTAAATTTTTCTTTTGGTTTCAGCTATCTGTGCTTCATTCTCAACCTTCTCAAGCTCTTTAGCTAAATCCTCTCTTTCCTTCTTAACCTTTTCTATGTCTAAATTTAGTTTAGATATAACTTGATTGGTAGATTTACTAGGAAGAATCTAAGGCTCATTTATTTGGATATCTACAACCTTCTCATTTCCTTTATCAGTGTATTTCATAGTTAAGTCTATGATCTCAAGTTCAATAGGTTTATAAGCCTATATTTGAGAAATAACATATCCCTCTTTTTCTTTTAGGAGATGTTTATGCTCTTGGACTTTAGATTTTAGATCTTCAACATCTCCAAATACATCTAAATGTACTTCTCTCTTCAAATTTATTGTTATTCTCTTTTAGACTAGTCATTCTCCTAAGAAAATTATCTTTCTCAATGAGAGTGTTCATTGTAATTTGCTCTTTCTCTTTCTCCAAATGGATATGTTTAGCTTCTTCTTCAACAACCCTTCTTATAAGGATTTATACTTCAGAGAGAAAGTCATCATGGTCTATAGGATCATCCAAATCTATCAAGTTTCTTTCAATGTAAGGGACTTGCCCTAGATTTGGTCTATTAGATTGAAAACTTATAGGTCTAAGGTACTCGTTCATTTCTTCTACAACACTAGGTCTAAAAATTGTGTCTCCTATAGATGATACCATTTTATCTTGGTAGGGTTTCTCTTCATGGAAAGGTGTAACAAAAAGATTTCCTAGAAGTCTATTATTCTCAAATTCTGATCTATTCGCTGAAATTTTTTTATCACCTATGGGTTGGAACTAGAAATTATCTTGAGGTTTCCAAGCATGATTTCATTCTCCCTTCTTCTTAGGCCAATTCTTTTTACCACCTTTGGATAGGTCTGTATACAATGGGACATCAGGGTTTTCCCTCACATAAGCTCTCATATTTTTCTTCTTATCAACCATATTTAACTTTAATATAAGCACTAGTAACAAAAACTAAGATTGAGTTTCCAACCACTAGGGGAAAATATCTTTATAATGACTAAAAGACAAGGAACTTTACAAGGGAAAATTTTTTTTTTTTTTTAAAAGATCTAACAAAAGCGACCCAACCCTAATGATTTTAATGTTGTATACTTCATAAATACAACTCTAGATGGCCAATAAGTCACTTTGCAAGCCTGTTGTACATCATGCATCTTCCATGGTATTGGAATTCTTTACAAATTCTCAATGTTTGTCTCTAATCAACAACCAATACCCAAGAATGCCTTTACAAGATAACATATATTTGATTGCAAATGTGAACTCATAACAAAGATTCCAATAATTTAGAGTTATTTCCTTTCATCGACTTCCTAGTAGAGTCACCAGTTTGTTAGTGTTTGAAAACTACCAAGTTGAAAAGGACCTAATACCAAGATCCAAAGGACAAATTTCAGTCTAAGGGTTAGCTAATTCCTATAGTTATTTGAAATCTCTTCAGATTTGGATCAACATTAACAAAATCACATGGATTTTCTACACTTTAAACTCTGTAGAGCTTAGGCAGGTGCACCTTAGGGATTGAAATTATTGGATATTTGATACTTCCTTCACAATTCACTCACTAATATTGTTTTCTTCAAATCTATCACCTATAGCAAAAATGGTCACAATTCTTCTTAGATTTGCAAATAACTCTTGATCACAGTAGCTAACTATTACTCATAGAAAACTATTGCAAATAAATGTTGATCAACAAATTTTTTTCTTCATATAGAAAAGTAAAAGTTGATTTGATTTAAATTTATGCTTTTTGCAACCATGTGATCTTTAACAATTTGCATCTGAATTGATGATCAATTCTCTATCCATTGGTATACAGAGTCTACCCAAAAAAAATTTGACCTAATTAATTTCCTTACAATTAATTTTATCAGTAGCTACCCTTGAATTTCATTCTTATGAATATCACTCCCATACACCTAGAAAAATTATCAATTCAATGAAAGCATTTACTTAACTCCTTAAATTATAAGCAATCAATCAAAAGACATGCAACCCATACAAGTTGCATTAAAATGAAAGAACCTTATTCATTCATTCCCAAAATTTCAAACATATGAAATAGGACACAAATTTTAGAGACACAAACATTGCAGAACATTACTTTTGTATTAATCTTCTTTGAAAATCATACAATATTGCTATAATACTCAAACATAACTTAGGATATGAGAAAATGTCATTTAATATTTACTTATATTCTCAGATATTGCAAAATCAATACATCACACAATAATTGACATAAAGATTGGTTGGATTGACTATGAACAACATAACACTAAAAATTATACAGATTTCAGACCTCAACTCCACATCTTGAAAATCATTTTATAGGAAGGATTGCAAAAAGCTTCAAATGGGAGGAAACATGTCAAAATTCTATTGGGAAACAAATACAAAGATATTTCATCTTTTATTAGAATACAAACATTCTTTGTACTTGATCAAAAACTAAATGCAACTGTAAAACTAGCAGGTGGCACTATCAACAAGTATCTTGAGCATCTTTTTGTTCACCTTCAAGCTCATGTCACTGTCTTTTCTTTTTCTTTATTCCTTTTTCCTCTAGCTAAATCCTAACTATATGCTTGCACTTGCCTACTCACTATCACCAAATGGTAGAACCTTGATGTCTACAATAACCTCCTAGATGGCAACATTTGTATTTATATCTAGCCAAGTTGCATCCCTAACTACATTTAATTCCTCAAGGCACTTTTTCCACCTAGCATATACTTTTTCCTTAACCTCAATAGTTATCTCTGACATCTCTACCTCTATCTTGTATAGCATATCAATCATATCATATACTGCCATCACACTTGCTTCATTATTGCAATAGGCCAAGAACTTGGGATGATCTAGGATATTATCAAAAGAGGATGACCATTCTACCTAGTCTTTAATCTTTCCATCATTGTCCAAAATTATGGGCATAAAACTAGGTGTTCCTATAGAAATCACTTTCATCTTATTTTGAATTTGTTACAACTTACTAGCAAAGAAACCATTTAAATCCTTTACCTTATTGATCATTTTTCTACTGTTTATGATCATCACCTTTGGTAAATCTTTCTTTTGTGCTAGTATAGGTACTAGACTATCAAATAATGGTGTATAAGGACCCCATGTGGTAAAGAGAGGAGATAATAGGGTAACAGCCTCTCGACATCTATACTCTGCTCCTTGCAACACAGGGTAGTTGTTGTGCACATTCTGTAAGACTATTTTTAATGCACTTATTTCATGAATCAACAAGTTTTTAATTGTTTTGATTTCTATCTCCTTACCCAATTCCAAATATTCTTCATCTATCTCCATTACTTGGCCTAATGCTTCCCCTATTTTAGGTAGTTGGCCCTCTATCTACACACCTTTGTCTTGTATTTCTATAGCAAATCTAATAGTGTTTTTGAATGCTACTATTTCATTCTCCACCTTGAGCATTTTTTACTCTAAGGCATATGTTTTGTATCTTGTTCTTACCCAATAAAGCCATTGAAGTGTACATCCCATAAATTTGGGTACTAGAGGTGGAGTGAACATTCCAAAAAATAACATTCCCTCTTGGGGATTCCTTGATTTCCATTAGAGTAAGCTTCTAGTCCTCTGGAGCTAAACTCCATATTACCATTATCTAGACACCAATATTATATCCAAAGCCTCTTAGAGCTCTAATTTGATTTTCAAATGAGATAGACTTATCTTATCTTCTCATTTGGTCTAACAGAAAAGATGAAAGTTAATATCCCATCCTAGTAAAAAAATCATGCCACTTCTTCTTGCTAGGTCTCTTGCTTCTTCCACAGTGAGGGTTTCACTAGAAGGATCATATTTTGTAGCTTCTAAAATAACTCAGCAACTACCTCATTAGAATCATGTGGTTTCATTTGCAAGGACAATTCAATTTGTTTCTATTTAAATAAGAAGCTTTAAACTCTTCAATTTTGATGAAGTTGTCATCACTTATGAACTTAGCTACTTCTATGATTCTGTCATCAATCATCTAGGCTTGCATCTACATCTTCTTGGCACTTTGTTCATACTTAGATGCCCAAGATACCAAATATCTCCTAATATCATCAAAGTATTGACTAACCTAGGCAGAATTTGTAGAGTTTTGTTGAGCCTTCTATGGCACTTCCACCATCTTCTGTTTCTTATTTCTTTTCTCTGCCCACTCTAAGCTCTCAGGTTGATCCTCTACATCATCAGTGACCTTAACCACTATGTCTTCATAAGATTATTTAGGGTCAACCTTCTTCCTTATTTCTTTAGGGACTTGTGCTGCTAAATCATTAAAATTTTCTACAAATTTCTCCAACTTTGACCAATAGTCTTCTTCAAGATAGAATCTATTGAAGGATGGATCTTTTTTCTTTCATCTTCTACTCAAAACTAACAATATATCTATACTCAATCATCATCTCCCTATAGGCATCATCATTTAACCTATCAACAATGACATCTTCTTTCCACATAGATTTTTTAGGGGGTAAATAGTATCCCCTCATGTTTTTAGGGTGTGTCTAACTACATTGCAGGGGTCATATGTCTAGGCTGGTCTAGTTGGCAACTTATAACCTCTCAAATAGGCATCAATTTACTCAATGGAATTATTTCCTATCTCAAAGTCTCCTACCTTGGTGCATCTACACAAGAATGTTCCTCTCTTGAAAAGTTTTCCCAAATACTCTCTATTCAATAATATTAATTTCTAGAACACTTCTACAAACCCTAGTCTCTTGGGGACATATTTGGGTAAAATGTGAGGAGGATGAGGAAATCCTTATATTCTGATAACAATATATTCCTAAAAAAAAGACACTTCCCCAGTCATGTGTCAATTTCTTCCCAACATCAAAACAAATTTTAGGTTTAGCAACTTTCGTAACACTTCTAGGGATTCTTTCGTTCACTAATCCTATCATTTTTAAAATAGGATGCACAAAATCATTATAAAAATAAATTACATTTGAATATGGGTAGAACCTTTTCCATACCCTTGTTTACCTTTGTACTAGTATCCTTTCTCCCCACTCCTATGTTGACTCGAAGAAGCTTTGATCAAAAGAATCAATATTATTGAATAATATTAAATGCATGATCAATGAATAATGAGGGAATCTAAAATTCTCCAATTGTCCTTGCTTTACAGTAGTGATCTCCTCATGGATCTTGTCAATTATGTATGTGACATAATCATACCATAACATAATGTCTACCAAGGGCATTCATGGTTCCATCTAAACCTAGGACCTTGTTCAGACCAAATACAATATTCTAGAAATATCTTTGGAAGAACTCAAGAGGCATGATCTTTTCTACTTCCTTCTTCAGAATTTATCCCTTTTCCTTATGGGATATGGGGATATGAATTATTATTTCTCGATCCATATAAAAATTCTTCTAGTTCTTGTAATTCTCAGTTAATTCATCAATGTCAATAGGCAATGATATTGGGCCTCCCAAATCAAACACCTCTATGAATATCTCTTTATCTAGGGATAGGAAAATACTTTTGTCTCTCCTATGGAATAAATTTCTTATTGTAATGTAGCATTTGATTAGAGCCTTCACCAAGTCAATAGCCAAAAAGACTTCTAGCATTATCAACTTGCCCAAGTTTCAAACCCAAGGGTCGCAAACTGGAACCTTCTCCATTTTGTTCTTTTAGAAGAACTAGAAAAATTCATATCCATTTCCATCTTGAACCTCTGCATCTCTAAAAAACACATATGGATCTTTTAAAGTGTGATCATTTGTAGCTTGTGCATTACTAGAAGCAAGAAGAATGTGTATTCATTCTTTAACAAATAAGCTAGGGCTTTTTGTCTATAAAGTGGATTCTTCAATTTGTACTTGTGCAATTGATTCTCCTTCTTTCTGAGCCATTTCTTCAAACATTTCAATCAACTTTGTATGCTATATGTTGAAAAATCACTAAAAATATTCTCTACAACTTGAAATTCATTGAAAAAGCTCAAACAATTGTGAAATTGGTAATGAAAATCTCTGTGCCCTTCAGAATTTTTTAATTTCTACAATAGGAGCATGGCATTAATGGAATTCAAATAGACACACTTTAAAGCCTACCAATTCTTGAAAAGATGGAAAAATCTATACTTTTTCACATTTCATACATTCAACTCATCTCTCTTTTATCCAACTCATACAGTCATTGAAACCATTTTATGCTTTCAAAACTATGAGTTATGATGATGCAATCACCACCTTTTCATTGCTTCATAACAATTTATTCTCTTTCTTTGTTTCTAGATGTGACCCTACGAATAGGACTTTTCTTACTGTTTCACAACCTTGCATTTCTTTTCTTTAACCGCTAGGCTTTCCTACAAGGATGTGATTCCCTTTGTTCATTTCTTTGCAACTTCATTTCACTTTACCCTTATGACCACTGTGATCTAGTGATGAGCTCTTTATTCACCATTTTGCATCTTTGCCATAGTTTGGGACTTAAAACCTTTCTTGCTCATGATGATGCGATGTTTTATATATCTACCTTATCTCTCCCTCACATCCACCAATCATGATGTATACTTTAACTGTACAATTTTTCTCTAGGAGTTTTCTTTGGCTACAACTTCATCCTTTGCAATGTTGCAACTAAATATTCTAGCTATCTTTGAAAGCTTGCAAGAATGCAATCAATATTTCTTTGCCACTTCACAACTTAAGATGTTAACAACAATTGAAACCATGCAAAGATGTGAGTTCTACTTTGTCTAACTGTCACCTCTTTTCACAACTTCACAGAAAAAATCTTAATTGTTACTAGAAACCTTGCGATCTTGTACTGACTTTCAACTTTAACTATTCTAAGTTCATTTCATAAGCTCACAACTTCAAAGGTGTAACTACAACTAAACCTTGTGATAGTACGATCTTAAGCATTCGCCACTTCATAGCTTTGACTTTGAGTCAATCATAAACCTTAACGATGTTGCGACGGTCTAAAAATTAACCACTTAATCATTTGATCTCTCAATCACAACTTAATCTATCACTTTGCTTCAAATCTTTGCGAAAGAGTGATAAGAATTTTTCCTGACTGTCAGATATCTTTCATGGTTCTGAAATTTATAACCTTTCTTCAAGGTTTGGTTGTGAGATCATGTGATAACCCTTTAACTTAACTATTTTCTCCTTATCGTTGCTTTGCAACTTAAACTATTAACTCAACAGGTAACCCTATGCAAGTGTGATCACAGGCTTTCACAACATCACTACTTTAACCTAAGGTTTCCTTTAACCACTTGCAAAAATGTACTAGTCTTAAAAACTTAACCATTATTATCTTTCACATCCTCACAATTCTACCTTCACATTTTATCCAACTACCTATGATGTAGTGATGATTCAACTTTGACTACTATTTATGTACATCACAACATCGCAGTTGTAAACTTTGACATATTATCTAGCCCAATGATGTTGCGATAATATTCCTATTAACTGTTTGCTTCTATTCACATAGTTGCAACTTAAAATATACTCAATGCTTACTGGCCTTCGACCTGGCAATGACTATTTGAAACTAACTATTTCCCTTCATCTGACCATCACAGCTTGAATTTCCTTAAGCCATAAATAACTTGCAACCATGTACTTTTCATTAATTTTCTCATTCACACCTCTAACATGAATATTAACAATAAGCACTGTGAAGCCACACTAAGCTGAGAATAGATCATTTTGCCTCCTCACTACCTTCAACATGGTTAGTGAGAAAAGTAGAGTGACATTGTGATTAAAGAGATTTCACAACATCACAACATAAAAGATATAAAAGGTCATGAAATATAAAATTGATATCAGCTCAAAAACTTAGAGATATAAAGATATAAGATTTTTAACATATCCCTATTTTTAATTTGTAAATCAATTTTCGAATGAATTTCAATCGACATAAAGATTTAAAAAATTCCCTTGGGTTTTTATGAGGGTTAACACAAATTTTAAGAAACCCTAAGAAAATTATAGCAAATTTTGCCTCATTTTCACAAGTTTTTCTCCAAATTTTTTTGGGTGAAAAATTAGGCCAACATGTTATAAGTAGAGGAATGTGCTTCATGCTTGGCATGCAAGTGATGCATTTGCATATGTAATTTTATCACCTTGGAAAACTATATTTGATCCTACTAATTGGGAACAATTGATTGTTCATTTTATTGTACCTAATCTAATGACAGTTCTATAGGAATTTGTAGTCAATCCAGATAATGAGAAACTAGACAAATTTAACTGGGTTATGGCTTGGGAATCTTTTATTCCCATTTATCATATGGTTGTAATGATGGAGGCAACATTCTTTTTGAAAGTGGTAGTAGGTTTTGTATCATTGGCTTTTTTCAAATCTTGATTTTAATGAAGTAGCACAATGGTTTTCAGGGTGGAAAGGACTATTTTACCCCAAGATTCTTGCTAATGAGAGGATAAGAAGTCAGGTAAATGTATCCCTTTAAATGATGAATCAAGATATAGAGGGTATGACTATGGAACAACCTGGGGCTAGAGAGAATGTAAGTTGTCTTAGGATGATGGAGCAGCACCAATTTGAGGCACTTCAACAACAACAAGCAGCAATAGCATATGCTCAATGGTAAGCCTCAGCTTCCATGGGCAGTGGGATTCACCTAAATAATTCCATGGGTGCACCTCATTTGAGTTTGAAGGAAGTGATTTAAACATATGCACAATAACATGACATCCAATTTTCCCTAAAGTGGACTGTAGAATGCACACATGATGGTCTCCAAGTTTATGGTTTAGAACTGTCAATATCTATCAAGCTAGTTGAGATGCATTGTAATTCAGTTGGAGGAAATCATTGATAAATCAAACATATGATGAAGAGAAAATGTACATTGTTTAAATGAAGCTCAAAAAATGTCACATGTGACATTTCTATGGAGCTTAGAATGAATGTCATAGGAATGGTATGTTGCAGAGCTTCTTCCAAATGATGTAAAGTTGTACCAAAAATATTTGTTCTCACCAATCAAAATAGTGCATTAATGACCATTTTTGTTCATCTACTCTTTCTCTATTTTCTACATTACATGGAAAATAATTTTAAAACCATTCTAAATGAACTCAAAAGCCTTGATGGAAGGTACATTAGAAAATCTATATTGTTTTTTATTTCCTAAGAATGACATGCCTTTGAACTCTTGTTAACCAATAGGTTATATATTGCATGGGGTTAAACTTGTCTCACCCTTGAAACAAATTCTTCAAAACCACTATAGATAATACAAGCTCGGTAAACTATCATGTAACTCAAACATTCCTTACGTCAAGTCGGATAACAATTCCTTATGTCAAGTCTAATAACCATCATACTTGTAGCTACACATGTCTAATTATTTTGAATGCTCTAATAATAGAAATTTGATTTGATATTCCAATCTAATAGGATTTTAGAGCCCTAAAATGTCATTTACTATCTATAGATTGAAGGATTGATATGGGTTTTTTTCTTTCTAAAAATATCTACTATGATATGTTTTTGTAAAATTTCTTGCGAACTCTACCCATTTTTCCTAGTCTGCATTATTTTTGTGCAAGATCTTGAGGTAAGTCAATCAGCACAGGTTAAGTGAATTTTATTGTTTTATTATTTTGATTCTAGAATATGTATGTGGCTCAATCAATTTTTTTGTTGTGCTAAGATGTAATAAGCACCTTAAAAAAGTTCTCTTTGTATATATACATGCATACATACATAGACACACACATGTGTGTATGTATGTATGTATACACATATATACATATACATATGTATATACATACATACATATATGTGTATGTATGTATAAATGTGTGTATGTATATATGTATATGATATGTGTGTGTGTGTACATTTGTGTATGTATGTATGTATGTATGCATGCATGCATGTATGTATTTATATTTAGTTTAATTTAATTAAGTTTTAAATCATATTTCTGAAATCCCCTAACATTAATTAAAAATATAACAGAAAATTGATCTATTCTAGTTTCTTCCTAAAATTCAATATTTATATGCATTTGTATGATTTGACTTCAATTTACATAAGCTTATCCATTCCATTTTCTCCAAAAATTAAGTAGAAAGAAGGGCAATCATGATATTCTTGAGAAGGCCCTAATTCATGTTTGAATATGTTCAACCACCATTACACATTAAAAAAGTATGGCCTTCAAAAACTTCATAAATAAAATAAATGGTAAAATGATCATCTATGTAATGTAGGAGCATCCTAGCTTCCAAGTCATTAATCTTTTGGAGGGAAAAGATCTAAAAATGTAGTCTTGGAATTTATGAGGAATTATAATTTCTTGATGTAAATCATTGTGCTCTCTATGTTGATGAATAATTTCTAGAGAGGATGAGTCACAGGTCTAGATGGATAGAGTTTGTTGTAA
This sequence comes from Cupressus sempervirens, assembly GCA_028749045.1. NCBI lineage: Eukaryota > Viridiplantae > Streptophyta > Pinopsida > Cupressales > Cupressaceae > Cupressus > Cupressus sempervirens. The sequence continues at coordinate 319,293,335 of CM053793.1, read as the reverse complement.
TGAATTAATCTGGTTATACACTTGTGAGATTCTAGGATTGAATCATAGTAAGATTTAAATAGGATTAGCTAGGGAGATTTTAGTATCTGAAAAAAATATGTTTTGTTTCTAGAAATTAGTTATATTTAGTCATTGTAAGCCTAATTAGGAGAGGTATAGGGAGGCCAAATAACAATATGATGTAGAGAAAGTGACAAAAAATGAAAGGAAAAAAAGAAAGAGAAAAGGGCCATTTCATTTACTAAGATCTTATATTGGAAGCTTTCTCATATTGTAAGAAGTTTGAGTTCTCTCATCTTGGAAAATTTGTAAGGATTTTCAAGTATTAATGTATGCTTTGTAAAATATTTTATCTTCTTTTTATCTCCATGTTGTTATGTTTTTTGTTATGATTTGGTAAAGGTGGTGTTACCCTTTTTCATAGCATGTGAGTGGCCAAGAAAAAATATTATGTATCAAACCAAATACTATCAATAAATGAGAAGTAAGTGCAATGAAATTATTTGGAAGGAAACACCCTTTATATTTTATCTACTTAATCTATTCTACATGTTATATCTCCCTGTGATTGGATATTAGAGCCAAAGTTTCATATTGTTAGAGATGAGGTGAAAGATATTTATTCGATGCATGAGATGAGTGGTATTATTGTTCGTTGATGTGGAGGTAAATTGCCAAGGAATCACCTCTAGGATCAATGTGTGTCATGTTTTTGGTATTGAATGCATAGGATATTTCTAGTATGTGATAGTTCAGAATTTGATAATTTCAAATGTATATTAATGGTTTGATAATACACCCAGATTGTATTCATTATAATTAGTACCAATTTAAAGTGTTAGTTATAAGTATTGACTGAGTACATTGCTACATTGGATGCATGCATTCCCAAATGTAGAACAATGTTGAACTTGAAGATCAAGTGAAAGTTTATAGTTTTTTCTTTGAAGAGATAAATTAGTATGGTGAGAGATAATAAAGCTGAATTAAATAGTTGAGTTGTAGCTAGAAATCACATTCTATGTTTTAAGAGCTCCAAATTATTGTTATGAATATGCTTTAAGATGAATCATAGATGAACCACTTTGAAGGAATAATATGCCAATATAAAATTAACTATGTAACTCATAAAGTATTTGAGTGAGTTGCATGTGGAGATATATTCTTTTAGGTGTGTCGATGCAAAAGTAGAATATTCAAAGAATTGATATTTTGATGAGAATAAATCTAAGTCACTAGACTATTGAAGATGAGGTGTTTGGGTTTAGTTACAAGTTTTTGAATCATGTGGTTGTACATTTATTGTGATTATATTGAGGTGTTATTGGTTTTGGATTAATGAAGTTAGTTTTATTCATAAAATGATTTAGAATCCAACATAAAATGTGTTAGTATAAGTAACAAATAGAAGTGTCACTTGTGTTTCAAATATGTAGTTAAGTATTTTTATTTTTTTAGGGGGTTGGATATAACTAAAAAATGACTAAATGTTTTGGAGGTTATATTTACAATAAATTTGAAATTATTTAACATGAAGTGTAGATTTGGGAAAAATGACTAAATTCTAGTAGCAAGAACAACCCACCTACATTTGGACCCCATATTTTGATATTAAAATGGGTATTCTCTTTGGATCAAGATTGTTATTTGGGTGATTTTTTTTTACAAATTTTACCAATTTAGAATCTTAAATATGGAAGGTAAAATTTATTGTTCTTATTATATCAAGATCTTTATGAAATCAAGTTGACTACTAATGTATTGTAAATTAGTTATAGAGAAGGATCTTATGCCAAATGAGATTGGCAGAGCACCAATACTCTAGAACTATGCATGGGGGAGGGGGGAATGGAAGAAGTGTTACTTATGTTCATAGAATTCTATATTACTTATAGAAAAAACAAAATAAAAAGTGCTTTTTCTAGAACAAATTCCCTTCTTGGATATTCTTGTAGTGGTGTTTCTAGTAAGCCAAAACCAAATTTCATCCCAGTTATTTCAAGAGACTAACAAATTCCCTTGCCTTTTATTGTAGTGATTATCTAGTTGGTAAAGATATTTGATAGAGATTGCATCAATCTTAGTAAAACCTTAATTTCATATGATTAAAAGAGTCTATGTTTGATGAAGCTTAGTAAATTGATATACAAGAGAATGCGGTTGGTCACACCTTTTTTCTATTACAGTCATTAAAGATGATGTAAACACAAACACTGTGTTATTGTAGATATACACTTTCTTACTTGTTTCATTGAGGTACAGATAACACTTACTCCTCTTCCACTCCAAGGCAATGTAGAGCAAGGGCATTAAGATCATAAGGGCATGACACAGCAACAAAATCGTAGAGCAAGGGCATAGAGATCACAAGGAAATGACAAAAAAATGCAAAGATCACAAGGGAATGGCAATGAAATCCTAGATCCACACTCTTTTGCAATTGATCTCCACCAATGTTCAGAGCTTTCCACCCTTATTAGAATCTCTCCACAATCTTTCATGTGTAGCTCCCCACAATCGATCAAATGGGGAATGATTAATGTCATATTTTATTATTTTTATTATAATTACATGGATGTCACAATTATGATGCCAATGTTAGTATAATGATGGCATCAGGGAGACTTGAAAAAAAAACATAAAAGCCACAAACAAAGCACACTATTGTCACAAATTATCGTTGCAATTTCACCCCAAATGTTGTAGTGGTGAACTAAATTATGAATTTAAATAAAGTCTAATGGAACCCAAGGTTCGTCATTTTTCCTTTATAAATAGAAAAGAAAGATCTAAAAAACATTTATTACAAAATAAACTAGGAAAACTTTAAAAACTATTAAAACTCTATATATAATTTAGGTATACTTCGAGAAGGTGTAACTTCTTGCCCCCAACTTAGAATTATGACACATATACTTACTTGGAAATATATTTAAATTTGAAAACAAAATTTTTGAAGAAAGCAAGTCCTTTAAGACCAAGATTCACCCTAAAATACACCAAAGACCTCTAAAAATGTAAATTATTGCATCATAGAAAAAAACCAGAAAGAAACAAAAAAAACTAATCAAACTAAAGTTAAACACCCTAAAACACAAAAGAATAAATGACAAGACTAAATCAAGACTCCAAAAGATGAAGAAAGCATACTTTAGAGTTTCACAATAGTTGAGGTTGATAGAGTGCAAAACATGCATAAGTTTGAGGATTGGAACTAACTATTTTTTCTTGAAGATATTTTTCAAAAAAAATTGGGCATATTGGAGGTGTGAGAGTGTGAAACTCAAAAATGTCCAAAGGTTTTATGTGACTTGGGTGTTTCCTTTAAATATGATTCTTGAACTTTTAGACTTCTCAAAGATGTCAAATGTCTAAAACTCTGACAATTCAAAAAAAAATGTGGGCTTAGATTTTAGTTTATTTTGGTTAGAAGCCCAATATAGAAGTTTCAAAATTTTGAAGATTTCATATGTCCAAAGACTCTAAACCTCAAACACAAAACAAAAAAAAAAAAGGATTGAAAAACAAAGAGTATGAGGAATTTAGAAAGAATTGGAAGGGTAACTAGAAGCTTGACCCAATCTATCAAGAACACTTGGAGATATACAAAATTTGGTGCATTGGAAAATATAATTAATGAAACCAAGAGCGACTAGAGACACAAGAAGCAAAAAGAGGGGGTCCCCATTCCTGCAAGTGCTCAAAATTGGGAGTGTGTTGTGTTGGTATTTTAAAATGTTATGCTTCAAACTCCCAATGAGAAAATGATACATCTAGGGGTAGCTTCTTACCATATACAACATACCCTTTCAGGCACCAAGACTAACTATAAGACTATACCCTTCTTCTACTTTAGGCTCTACAAAACCTAGGTGGGTGTACCTCAAATTAATTTATATGGTAGTAGTGTTCAAAAGCATACACTTGAATCTAACAAAGAAGATAATACCCTTAATCTTCTAATACTTATGCAGGAAACATAGACATGTAATAGCTAGAATCATGACATATGAACTAGATAAGCTAAGTGAGGGTAACACTCTTCAACTCTTCAACATGAAAGGGAAAAGATTTTGATTAATGATGTTTAATATGAGCACAACCCAAGGTATGAATAACAAAGACATTCAATCTCCTAGTTGATCAGTCCCTTATCCATTAGGCATAAGATAAGTCAAAACATAGACATGGATATTCAAGATATACTCATATATTCAGATATTTGATCTATCCATTCACCTTGTAAACAAACAACTATATTCAAAATGAAATTCATACTTACAAGATTCTCTCATGATCCCTACAATTTTTTCAATGCATATTAGGAAATTTACTCAAGCCCTTGACCCAACAACAAAACATGCAATGGCATACAACTTATACATATATCAACAAAAAATTACAAACCCATGAAGATGGAGACAAAGTTCAAATTGAAACTTTCAATGAGGCTTTCTTATTAATTTCCTTGAAATCAATACATCAAACATATGCAAGTATCAAAATATACATAACAGATGACTGTATATTTTAGATATTTCAATGAAAACTACAATTGTTGTTCATAACAGAGAAATACTAAAAATGGTGGTATCATAGAAATAAAATTGGATTCATCCTTATGATCATAGTAGTAATGACTGGAACCCTGGTCACACAAATTTGGCAAAAAGATCAAAACTCCAACCATTTAGAAAGAGAAAAGAAGAGATTATATAGAATGGAAGAATTCCTAGATTAGATATGATGCTATGATTTTTCCACTTGGAAAACCTCCATATATTGATAAAGAACTTCTCTTCTCAAATTGACAATCAAATCACATCATTATGGCATAACAAACTTGCAAAATAACTCAACCAAAAGATGGAAAATCTTCTTCAGAAAGAAGATCAAATTTTTTGCACATAAATTCACCCTAGAAAAAATAGAAGGTGGAGGATACGAATGCTCTAGAGAGTAGATAGATAACCATGGCCAGAGAAAAATATACTTAAATTCATTTATTAGGCATGGGAAGCACCAAGAAGTAGCTGCAAATGATCAAAAAATTGCTCACTATCAATTAAATATAGAAATGTGAGGCACTACCTTATTCTACCTGAAGATTGTATAATATTTTATACCACCTTAGTAAAATCTCATCTAACTTTCCATTAGGAGCCATGTGTTGAATCCCTATTTTCCAATTCACATGTTGTGGGACCCATCACTTTATTATGCATAACGTCAAAGCTTTTAAAATTTTGCCTCATGATCTTTCAATCGAACAAAGTATCATATTATTGAGTAGCCTCCTTAAGCTTCCTACAATCTTACAATGCCACCTTGCACCCTTTGATTTAGTAGTCAAAACAAACAAACCCTGACACAAGGATATCTATGTACCTTGCTGGCACTCCCTGTGTAAGAATTTCATGTCATAAGACATGTGTTGACCTGTCATTATGTCACTAAGAGTAAAAAATCTTCATGTTTTCATAGCAACATGACAACAATTGTACATCTTCTCTAAGATCTATGGTCCTCCATGTTCTTTCCAATTACTACACCTAACTCCAAGTAAGCAGGCTCACTTATTCCACATGTGCATCTGTCATTTGTCACTATGAATATTGATCATCCAACTTTCGTTAGCGAAAGGTGACATTCATCAATCTTGAAAGGATCTAATAGCTCTGACAAAACACCTTTTCTCAATAATATTTACCTCTGCATACACATAATATACCTCAGCAAATCAAAATAAGACATTTGATACACAATCCATCTTAGCATTACCTAGCAACCTTTACAATAGTTGACCCCGCTTTCTTTAAATTTCTTTCATTTTTAGAATCCAAGCAAGCAATAACCATAGATCATTGAACATCTAACGGCCCATGTAAAACTACAAAATTGTGACCCTAGTTTGCCTTACAACCAATCAAGAGCTACCCATACACCACATTACTTAACACTAAAATGCAATATTATTCATTTTATTCATATGGCAGCTAGTCACAACTCTGCAACTATAACTCAAGGTTACCCTTTAACAAGTTTGTTAACATGTGATCTAGAGCATTTCACACCATCATGACTCAAACCTAGGTTAACCTCTTAACTCCAATGACCACGTGACTAGGATACATTTTAACCTTAGTCACCACTTCGCAACTTAACCTTATCATTAACTTTTTTGACCCACAATCATGTGATCAACTATTATCCTTATTTGGTCACCACATCACAACTCAAAAGTTTAACTCAGTTTTAACCTTTGCAACTGTGTGACAAGGTAATCATCATATCGCAGCCTTAACATAGTTTGTGCCTAACCCATTATGACCATGTGATAGAGAAAAATTAACTGTTGATGAACCATGGACCCACATGTACACATGGTGCAAGGGCGTATCCCCACTTTCATTAAAAATTGATCAACTTCAAAATTTGTGGACATGCCCACCATAGATCTTGGAAGATCTGGCTGCATCAATGAAACTGGAAACATTCGCATCCAAGAAATGAGAAGGGTCATACTAGGATAGATGCCATCTAGTCACACCTTTGTGACTTAAAAAATTTGACCTCATTCAGACCCTATGATGTTGCAAACAAATTGTAGATAGACCATCTAACATTGTCACCTAGTCACAACATATAATGTAACCCTCTCTTTTAACATGTGAAGCTGTAACCATCATAAAGGTATTGATCACCCAGTCGCACCATAGACCATAGGATTCATCATGACCATCGTGACACCATGCACAAGAAATGAAATTCCCATCACATCTTCACACCACAAGAAGTTGTTAATTGTTAACATGCAGTAAAGCTACGCTAGAGGAGTTGTCACAAAGTCACAACTTAAAATACATGAAGCCAAACATGAAAATAAAGGTAAAGGGATCAAACTTAGGATATGGAAAATATGACATGGTTTTAATGGATCCCAATCAAAAGGTAAAAACCATAAACCCCAACTAAATACAAACAAGGAAAAAGCCCTAGGGTTCAACATGAATGACAATTTTTTTGAAACCCTAGGCAGTCTAAGCATATAATTTCTTGATTTTCACAGATATTTAGCAAATTTTGGTAAACTAAAAATTAGGCCAACATGTTGTAAAACCACAACAATAATGATATAGAGTAAATTGAATAGGTGTTATGTTAAATATCAATGCTTTGATATGTAATCACAAAATGATGTAAAAGAGGAAAATTAAGATTATGAAAATGGAAAAAAAACAACATATATGTTTTGAAAGACTCTTAGAAAGATGTTTCCTCTTCTTTTTTGTTCTTTGTATGTTTGTGAAGGTGACAATTAGAGATATTCAAAAAACATATACGCACAATATAAAAATATTATTGATATGTGAATTGCACTATTCAAGTACTTGAAACCAAAGATAAATTTCCTTCCCTTTCAAACAATATAGAGGCCAAAGTATTCTATTCAATGTGATTACATGAATGAGTATTACTTTTCAAATGTTAATGAGAAGGTAATTCTCTCAATCAAACCCTTGTTTTACTCTTATACCCTTAATGATAGCCAAGAATTTTGGTTAACATCAAGAAAATAGATGTGAGTGATTTAGTAATAAAAATAAAATAAATAATGATATTGAGTAGGCTAAGTACATTATGTTAATCTTGATGTTCTAATATAAAATAAAAACTGATGAGGAAGAGGGAAAGTAGGATTATGAAAATAAAAAAATAATAACATCGATGTGTTGAAAACCACTTAGAAATAATTTGCTTTTACTTTTTTTTTCTTTATAAGTTTGTGAAGGTGATAATTAGAGAGATTTAAAAATAAATATGCACAATATAAAAAGATTCTTGATATGTGAGTTGCAAAGTTCATACTTGAAACTAGAAACCAATTTTCTTCCCTTTTCAAAAAATAGCAAGGCCAAAGTATTTTGATCAATGTGATTGCATGCAAGAACATTATTTTTAAAATATTAATGATAAGGTAATGCTCTCAATCAAGCCCTTGTTTTAGTCGTATGATCTCAATGATAACCAAGAAGTTTTAAAAATGGTAAGAAAAAAGATGAATTCTTTTATAATAAAATTACAATAAATAATGATTCAAAGTAATCTAAATTTACACTGTGCTAGTGCTCGATGTTTTAATATGAAATCAAAAAATGACAAGGAAGAGGAAAAATAGGATTATGAAAATGGAACAAAATAACATAGATGTTGAAAAACCTCTTAAAAAGATGTTGGTTTTACTTTCATGTTCTTTGTGACTTGGCAAAGGTGATAACTAGAGAGATTTGAAAAAATGACAAACAATATAAAAAGCTTGTTGACATGTGAAAGTTCTTGAAACCAAAATTATTTTCTTCTCTTTTTAAAAATAACAAGGCCAAAGTATTTTGTTCAATGTGATTACATGCAATGTATTACTTTGAAAATATTAATGAGAAGGTAATGCTCTAACAACTTCTAAAATCACAAGTAGAATTCGCAAGTTAACTAGAATTACCGAATTCTTGTATTAGTAAATTGTAATTAAAATATTAAATATTGAAAGATGTAAGAGAGTCTATACTATGATGCATATTGATAAGTAGGAGATATTTTCCACAGCAAGTCAAATTGTGATTCACACATGAATCCATCTCTCATGAGAATAAATGGAACGCTTAGCACTCATTGAATATAGGTGATGCTCACAGAGGTGAATCATCAGGACTTCCTGGGAGATCACCCATCCAAGTACTACTCTAGCTTGAGCTCGCTTAGCTACAGAGTTCCCTCCATGGTTAAACCCACTCTACTTGCAACACTCATGATATATGGGTCAATGAATTCAACTCAAAAACTACAGAACTAAATTCTGATAGCATTGTCACAATGATACATATTTTTTGACAAAATAATGTATGCAACATTATATATATATATATAATTTAAGATTGAAGTACATTTTTTATAAACAATTTTCTACTATATGAAATAAGTCAATAAATTATCATCATTAATATGAAAGGCAAATAAGACAATTATCTAAGTAAGCTTATAATTTAGAAAAGGTAGTAAGCTTTAAAGACGTGATGATGAAGGAAGAGGACGATGCCATTTGTAGGAGAGAGTTTGAAAGGCGGGAGACGAAAATCATTCCAGAAAGGGAATAATGAGGAGGAGGACAAACTTGCAGGTACAAAGGATCTTCCCAAATGAAATCAAATCTTTCTTCTCACGAGAAAGGTAGGTAATTTTGACATGTAAAATTTGCCTGTCCCCCACGATACCCGGTCTGCCTTCACTCACAAGATAGAGACCCTCCCGTCGGCAACCTCTCCTTTTAACCAAATTCAGAGACTAAATTTAATAAAATAAAAAAGAGATGTATTCATAATTCATTATCTTTAAAATCTTATTGAATACAAATACAATTTGAGGAGAATTCCAAGAGCTATCACATCCCTTTGGAGTTTGAAATAAATACGTAAAGTTAATAAAATAAAAATAAAGTCAATACTTCAAAATGTATTCATTTTTAGTACCCAAACTTGATGGGTTCATAATTTTTAGCTAGATTGACAAAATTTGTTCGTACATATACATTATTAGAAGTCTCAAAGAGCTCTATTTTTAATCTTTCAATTATTATCTTCTATTCAGTTTAATGGACCAACAATAATTTTGATGAAAAAGTCCTCTCTAAAGACCTCCAAAAGGCTGATTTAGTACAATGAATGTGTGTGTGTGTGTGCGCGCGCATACATACGTGCATGCATGTGTGTGTGTGTGTGTGTGTGTGTGTGTGTGCGCGTGCGTGCGTGCGTGCGTGCGTGTGTGAGAGAGAGAGAGAGAGATCATGGTTTTGTTATGGTGTCTCCCTAAGAGATGGATAATGTTATGGGAGAAAATAGTGTCATTGATATGTGTTTACATGGAAGAGACAGGTTAAATGAGTACAATTTTAAAATAAAGCATAAGCACAACTACTATGACTATATAAAAAATATTACAGTGAAAAATTAAAGGATAAATTGACCCAACCTGGAAAAGTATTATTAAATATCATGTTAGGAAATTAAATATTATCTCTTTATAATACATAAATAGTAAAACATCACTTGGTGCAAGACTCAAAGTACGTTTCAAACAAAAACAAGATATTTGTTGGAACTGTGAGCCAATGTAGACATCTAACATTGTCTCATTAAATTAAATACATATTTGATTATTTAATAAAAAATATCTATTAATGAAATATATATGTATTATTTATTTAAATAATTCATGTTAGTTTTTTCTAGCATATTATTAGAGAAATATTTATTTATTTAATCATCCATTTTCCACTTTCCATTTTCTACAACTAATTAACAAAATACCTTTATATAATTAATTAATTCATGATCATTGTTTTCTAATTTCAACCAATCATTTCTTCTCACATGCTTCAACTCTAAAATTCTAATCTTTACATCTCCAAGCATGGCTAGGTACAAGGTGCCTTGTGATGTATTATGAAAACTCGGTATCTCCAACCTGCAACCACTTTATCCCATCCTTAAATTTGCATTGACCTCGAGTAATCTCCTTTATTCTCATTAACTCTCACATTACATGGATGTTCTCTCACACTATCCTTACCTACTCATTGTCCTTTCCATTCATTTTAATATCTCTTAATCTCTACCTTTGGTTTTCATGACAACAATAAAACAATATTTTCTCCTCTCATTTGAATCCTAATGAGCTATTGACTTTAGAGCCTTTGCATACTTACATGCTTGTGATATTTGAAATCCTTTTTTATCTTCATTACCATCTTTGTATCCACATTAACATCTTTGTAATATAATATTGCATTAGACAACCACATCATTCTTATAATGCCTTCTTATTCATGTTCTTAAAAAATAAGAGAAAACCACCTTCAAAGAAGATCTTAAAAAATGGGAAAGAAATAAAATCAAGTATTTATAGAATGCATATGGTTATTTTCTGTAACATAAAAAATAGGATTAATGAATGTGTGTGAGATAGATAGTAACATGTGTATATTAAACCCCTAATTTTAGATACCACGTAAGAAAAAGTGAAAAAGGGACCTTCAACCATAACCTTTGTAAGAGCCCATATCAGACCAACACTACCCAAAGTGGAAGTAAGGGTTTCTAATGTTGAGTCTAAGTCAGTTTCCAAGATATACACTCAAGGGATCTCTTTCTATATGATGTTATTTCCCCATAATATTGTATTATTGCTTGATTTGATTATGTGAACTTATTTAGTACAACTAGCTTGAACAATTGAAATGCAAGTAATGAAAAACACATATGACAAAAAATGTTTTAAAAGGATCAAATATGATACTTCAAAGTAAGCAATATTAAATTAAAAATGATAAATCAAACTCCCCTTGAGGATATATAGGACAAACCACTTTAAATCTTAGAACTGGGTAGCAAACACTGACAAATTGAAATAGACTTTAATCCAAGACTTAAAAATTGATATCTATAGAGTCTAGATGTCTAAAGATAGGGATGACTTGAAGGTTAGGGATGAATTATGGGTCATGGATGACATAGGTCAAGGACAAGGTCAGCCTTGGCCTATTATGCATAACATTTTAAAATCTAAAACTCTACCAAAGATCTAAACACTACTTCTAAGATCCATATTTGTGCCTTAGAAAAACCTATACATCAAGACCTTTAAGAAAAAATAATAACATCTTTTTGGGTGGAGGGGACTACCTTGGTAAAGTACCCATTAATAATTAACCTTGAATTGAGAAACCATATAAAATAAAAGATAATTGTAAATATTTACATCTCTTTTCAAATCTATACGAATGGATCTAGATCTCCTATCCATGTAGATGTATAAATGCTTGTATGTGGATGTATGAAAGATGTATATTAAAACTTTAGTATGTCTCAACAAATGCAATATGTTTTAAAATACCAAATCATATATTTGTGTGTGTAAGTATTCTCTTGAACACTTGAAGGGTTAAATGCTTGAATACTTGTGCAAGATGGATGAATATTGATCTCCTTTCTTGGTAGCCAGCTCCATTATCTCCAATTAAGAAAGAAGATAGATATTGAGAAGGAAATACATAATTTTTGACATGAAAATGAGGGCCTTTAGTGAATCATTTTTTTCTTGGCTTGAACACTTTGAATGCAACATGAAATTTTATTCAAGTGGATGAGGACTTGAATCAATATTACTTTTGCTAGCATGAATGTGCACATTAATGATGGATTGCATTATATTATAATGTATGGATAAATGAAGTGTTGTATCCTCCCTTAATAATTATTTTAGAATCAAAATCAAATGGGTTGGTTGCACTACAAGGGGAAAAAAATTGAAAAACCCAAAATTAGCTCAAGATCTAAGGGAAAATACCTTGGGAAAGGGACAACCTCATCCCTTACTAAGGGGAAAGGGATGATATTGTTCCTTACTCGACAGTAAACCCTAACCTCAAACCTTACCTAAGGGTTTATGAGCCTTTGGTTGGGCACCAATATCTTGGGGATGGAGAAAGAAGGGCTCAAAATAGGTAGGTAAAATCTCGAGGAAATCACTAAAAGGGGGAATAAAATATTTTAGAAACAAACTATACTCTTTTTAAGATGGTATATCATGAATAAGTATTTCATTGATACAATATTGGTTAGTATTATATATCTTGGGCTTGTGGTTGGGATTGATTAGGTTTACAAATACATAGCCAATTTCTATCATTTTCAAAAACTATCATAATAATTGTCATTAAGAGTTAATTAGTGGTACCATGCGCCCTTAGGATTAAATTTATTGCATACAAGGGATGTATTGAATTGGAGAGGAAAAGAAATATATGAGCATGTAAAACCCAACAATCACATTATATAGGTGTGTCACTAAAGTCTTGCGATAAGAACATATTTAAGCATAGGTAAATATCATATCAATTAAGAGAAGTAATGGTAAATATATATATATATATATATATATATATATATATATATATATATATATATATATATATATATATATATATATATATATATATATATATATATACATGTGTGTGTGTGTGTGTGTGTGTGTGTATGTATGTATGTAAAGTAAGAAACAAGCATAAGATGCCCAATATGCTAGCATAGTCATGAAATATTGACAGGAAAGAATTTTATTAAAATCTAATTTTAAGGATGTGTAAATAATTATGAAATAAGAAAGGATAACTAGGATAAGGATAGGGGGCATATAATTATGAAATTCATCTAACCAATCACTACAACTATAAATCTACCACTGTATAACTAAAAAATAAAATGATATAAATTTACAAACAAAAAACATCTTTAAAAAGTACTTACTAAATATAGATGTATTACTAACATAAATATTGTAATAAACTATATAATCATACATGAGACTACCCTAAAATAAACGTTGCAATAATGAAACATTTCTTTAAAATGTCATATACCAAGAAAGTATGTCAATATATCATCAAAGTTTAAACTTCCAAAAAGGTGTTACAAAATAATTGTCATATAGATTTTCATGTGAACATGAATATGGTATCTCTATGGTAATAGAATATAGTTACTCAAATAACTATTATTTAACTATTTGTGTAAATTTATCATTTCCATTTTTTTTTAAATTATCTTATTAGTAATATAACTAATGGATAATAGGTTTGATTATTACTAATGTAGATGCTCTAATCAAATATATTTTACATACATATACTTTACACTACTTAGTTATTTGTTTTTAATGTAGGTTTTTTTTTTAAATTATTTGATTCTTAATATAGATAGTGAATAATAGGTTTGATTATTATTTATGTATATATTCTAACTAAATACATTTTACAATTATCTTGAAATACACTTCTTTCACTTTTGTGAGAGCATTTAGAAAGTGGGTGTACTTGTTCTTATCAATATTTAATAGGATTAGAACCTTCTATAAAGGGTTTAAGGCCTACTTATAGGGATTTTTCCTCTAACAAGTACTGTTGTATTTAATGAACTATATTTGATTCCTAGCAATGCCACATCATTTTACAAGGAACCTATAGATTAGTACACTATCTTGTGGGTACCATCCCTACCAAGGTTTCCCCTCAAATCAAGGGATTTCCTTACCAACAAAATTTTATGTTTTGGTGTATCATTTCTTATTATTGTGCATCATTGTTCTAATTGTTGGTGATAGTTTTATAAGTTTGGGTTAAATTATATTTCACAACAACCAATTCAACCCCTCCCCCCTCCCCGCACTCTTAGTTGTGCATGGAATTTACTTTGAATATTAAGATCCATCATTTAAAACTACAAAAGATCTCTTAGAAGTGCATCTTTAATTTATTATATCTTTCTTCTCAATCTCTTTTTCTTCTTTCTCAAATTCCTTCATGAGCTTCTTGATCTCCTTATCATATGATGAAATCCTTTTCAAGAATATTTTATTCAACCGAGATCTATTCTTGTCAATTCTATTTGTTGTCATCTTTATATCTCTCTCAATTTAGTAGGCTTCTTCAAAGGACTAAGCTTAGATACCAGCTGTTTAAAATACAATAAAGAAACTAAGAGGAGGTGGGTAGAGGAGGGGAGGGGGTGAATCAACTACTACTAAAATACATAAAATAAACCCCCTTAAAGTCCTTGAACAAATAAACGCTTAAATCCTTAAACTATGTTAGTAATTTGCATAAAGTAAAATATGTAAATATGAATTAGTAAACACCATTTGCAATTTCAAAAAAATATTTTTATCATGTGAATTAGGTGAAAACCATTGTGGGTATGAAATTCACAATAAAACTAATATCTTGTGATACATATAGCTTAAAATTTCAAAAATTTAGAATGTACTTGCATTCAGACACACTTCCTAGAGTTCACTACACTACAAAATTAACCTTACAAACCCACCCTAAGGAAGTCTCACTAACTTACACACACAAAATTCTAATAACATATATTAATTTTAAAATAGCATGTCTATGCTTTATCTAGTTCAATTGAAGTATAATCAAATCCCGCTTTGTAATTCTTTCTCCCACATACAAACAAGAAATTTAGCCTTCACTAGATTTGGAATGAAAACTCAAAAAGACCCCATTGTGTCTACAATAAGAACATCCCTTGTACAAAAAATCAATTCAAATCCTCAACCATTATATTTATCAATAATTTGGTTAGAAAACTGTAATTTTTAAGAATCCATCTAATGACACCAAAACTAACCATTAGGATCATTTTGCACTTCTCAAACATGTCTTAGGTGTATATTATACACCTTGAGATCATAATCATAACCCTAAAATATTTTATTGTTATCTTATAACCCATTTTATAATCACCCTTTACTATGTTGGCCTAGAACACAAATGCAAATTGTGACATTGTAAATTGTTTAGAGTCATTTGCCTCAATCCATGTAAGCTTCCAAATCATTAGAAGTGCAATCCTAGATTATCCTAGGGAATCATTATGCTAAAATAAATAATCAAATAAATAACACCCTTCTAGATTTGTTAGTCATTCTTCCCTTACTCAAGAACATTGTCACCCCATACTAAAATAAGCATAACAACCTTGCAAATTTTATGGATCAAAAACCTTTTAAATTATAGATATATAATCATGTCACAAACACATTGATTTCTAAATTTGAAACCAAATATCTATTCCTATGTACATGTACAAGCTCAAACTCTACTACTCTACAACTTTGTCACACTAGATCAAACAATTAACAACCAATATATATCTAAGATGCCATAACTCAAATAAAACATCATGTTAGCATCTGAAAATTTGCATATAACTTTTAGACAACATCACCATTACTCCATGAGGTGTGCAAATTGATGAGAGTTATTTATGTCCTAAATTATACCAAATTTTATCCTTCACATATGCCTTCATACTTATTTCCATATTCCACTTGTATACTATTTTTCCATTTTATGTTACATATATTTCAATATACATAAGTAATATTTATTTCAGTTTTTAGATCAAATATATAAAATATATTTTATTGTATTTACTAACATTTACTCTTCTCAGACAATCAATATTTCATGTAGAGGTGAATCAATATTAATATGTAACAAATATTATAACATAAAATATTTATTACTACATACTCGTTTATGATTAATGAGAAAAAGAAAGTTTTTTTTGTGGAGGTTCAAACACACAACCTCCCTTATTTTATTTGCATCTCTCACTATTGGGTTGCATGTTATTTTTGGTAACAAAAATCTATCATTTTCTATTTAACCAAACCCATTCCCATAATTAGTAAATGGGAGTCCCAATGGTTCTAACCATCTAGCCTCTACTCTACATTAATTTTGCATGCTTACCAATGTGCCACACCATAACATGTTATGTATGAAAAATAAAAGGAGTCGTGCTTGTTCCAAAGTAAGAGGTAGGGGTTAGTTTTGAATAATGACATATATAATTGACATGATTAAAAATGCTTTCTTTATGCTAATAAATAATTTGTTTCATTGTAGAATCATTTTTCTATGTGTATTTCCTTTCAAATTTTAATCATAGAAATAGAATATAAAGTTAAACCAAATACTTTTTAAGGAAATTCCTACTTTACCAGATTTTTTTTTTTAACCTTATGTACTTTTTTGGTCTATATCTTCTTTGGATTTGTGAGTTTTATTTTTAGAAAAAATTCATTTGTTAAATCTCCTATTGCCTAGAAGTGATGGTTCCTATCACCAAGATTTCTTTATTTTTCTATTGGTTTATGTGCATGTGTTCTAGTTGCATTTATAATCATTTAACTCAAAACTAGCATCCCTTTATGGCATATTTCTTAGACATCTTTTACAAGATTCCATCCTTAAATAGACACGTATAGATCATCCTGAATTCAACATAAAGTATTAAATCTTTCTTATTGTTTTCCCTAGTATTGGCCTATTACAACTCATCATCTTCAATAACATTCCTACAAATCTTATCAAAACATTCTCTTTTACTAGTGGAACAACATAAAATCCTTTCATACTTAATGATAGACATGTAATATGTATGAATAGACATTTAAACTTTATGATAAACATAATTTCATCAGATAATTTAGATGTTATCATGAATGACAACATGTCCAACTTTCCATCAAGTCTAATGTGAGTAATAATTTAAATAAATCTTTCAATATGACATACTTAGGGCTACGTTATTGTTATCTTGACTCAGTGATATGAGAAAACAAGCTTTGGGCGTATTTTTAAATGTTATAGATGCACTATTGCAATAAACTCTTAGAAATGTATGAAATATTTTATTTTTAAATTCATGTCCATTCAAATAGAAAAAGGTTTGAATGTGTTTCAAATTCACATTTCACCTCAAATAGACAAACTCTCTACATGGAGCTTTTTGGGTGTCTAAATTATTTATTATATATTGGGATTAACTTATTTTCTTTGTTAGATAATTTTTTAGATTTAATTGTATTCCAAAAAAATAGCATTCATTTGCGACTAATAAAGTTTTGAGATATCTTTTAGGTACATAATTATTTAATATGGTATAGAATGCAAGAAGATCCCTTAGTTCTTCTTCCATGGATAATTTGATTTCATTTGTGCTAGAACTTTTTATGAAGAGAAGTCAAGTATAGAATTAATTTTACATTTTAAATCTTGATCTATATTTTGGATTAGTAAGAATGAATCTCTCTCTCTCTCTCTCTCTCTCTCTCTCTCTCTCTCTCTCTCTCTCTCTCTCTCTCTCTCTCTCTCTCTCTCTCTCTCTCTCTCTCTCACACACACACACACACACACAACAATAGATGTTTTAAAATTTATCGTAAAGAATTGAATTTTCTAAAAAAGAGAAAAATACATTGAGGCTAAATGTAATTATATTTTTAACTAAGTTTTTAATGGCCACATCCAAATGTTTTGATATTACATTGTTAGTTAAGACAATTTGACAAGTTTGTGAGTACTCAATTTTTATTCTACCAACCATTTTTAAGTAGTCTATGTCTTTATAAAGATTGTTGTTGATCATCAATCTTTGTGTCATTGATCATAAGGTCTTAACTCAATAATAATTATTCAACAACAAAAAATCAAAACTAAGGGAATAGGTGGTCAGTTAATGATCAAGAATTGATTTATGTCACTATTACTTAATAAGGAACCATTATTTTAGTGACAAAAAAACACATTAGTTTATGGATAATTAAATAGAATAAACATTTTTTTTCTTTCATATTATCTTAGCAAATTTTATTATATAAATTGATGAAAAATCTTATTATATGTTTCCCATGTATTTATTTCACCATGGTATCAACTTGAAAGATGGGAGATAATAATTAATTTTGAAGTGAGTATTTTTTAGTTCAAATAATTTCTATATTTAGAGCTCTATTTTTATGTGTGTGCTTTAACTTTTTAGCTATGTTAAAGATGCTTAATAAGTAGTGTAGGATTTGATGAGTTTAGTGGGTTCTTTTCTTTTCTTTTCTAGATGTTATTTGTCTATATTGTATTTTTTAATATTCTTGGGTCAAGGAGTTCTTGGTGTTAGATTATTGCATAAAGACTACAAATAATAGAGTAAAAGTATAAAAAATAAATAAAATTCTAAACACAAAGACCAATATTTTAACATCTCCTACCATATTTATTAAATCATTGATAGGAAACATTTTGAAATGAGAATGAAAACAAAGGTAAGACATAGTTTTCAAAAGGTGTATGATCTTACAATATGGCTCAAGACTTAAGCATAATCATGTACTTCATTAGCCTGATCATGATATATATTAAAAGATATTTAAAATATTTGGGTATGTGTGGGATCATGGTCAACCAAACTATGCTCTTAAATGGCAATTAAAAATTAGAAAATCAAGGTTATGCCAACTTGACGTGCAATTTTCTACTTGTTATTAACTTTATATCAAAAAGTTAAGAGAAAAAAATCTCTAGCAAATTGAATCTAGTTTCTAAACTACTAGGACTTATCTCAAAAAAATAAAAATTGTTTGGTCAAAATTTTGAATTTTAATGCAATATTACAAAAAATTTAGAACAACAATGAGAAGTAGATGTATGTCTAACCACCTTAATCAAAATCAAATGATTATATATTTTAATAATATTCTAGATATAAGTAGTAGACTCATGCCTGGATGTGACACATATTTTTGAGTATTTTTATTCTAAATAAATAATAAATAATTATTTTTTGACTTTCATTTTTTTGGAATAAAAAAACTCTCGTGTCTAACCACCTTAACTAATTCAAAACTCTATAAGATTCAATTTTTTATTTTTTTTCCTTATAGTAGAAGAAAAATAGAATGTGATGCATCTTTTGGATTTAAAAGATGTTGTACCATTTGAATGTTATAGTTGTTTTGCAAGTAGTGTGTCAGTCAACACTTTATACGTAACTCCATTAGAAAATAAGTAATAATTACTTACTAAACCCATAATTTGACAAACCTTACATTTATGGAAAGATAAGAAAATTCTTAAGAAGCCCTTTTCATTTCATCAAATTTTGGTGAAACAAAAGTCATCAGCTACATGTTTGAAGTAGAAATCACATAAAAACAAGCAAAAAGCACATTTTTAGGATGTTTTTAAAGTTGACCATATATGTTTGGTATCAAAAGATATAGCAAACCTTATAAAGATATTAATTGTTTTCATTTAGTATCAAGGTGGGTAGGAAAAAAGTTGGAATAGATTTTGAAATGATTTGAGATATTTCAGAACTACAAATTTTTCAGATTGCCACTTTTTGGCACTCCATGATCCTGCACAGACCCATTTTTAGCATTTTTTGGACCCCATCTCGATACATAATCCTAAAATTTTCAAAACATGTATAAGGTTTTTATATATATATATATATATATATATATATATATATATATATATATATATATATATATATATATATATATATATATATATATATAAAATTATCAATTCCATATTTTGAACTCTATTTTATCTATTTTCCTTAATTTATTTAATAATTTTTAAAGATGGTTAATAAGTAGTTGAGGATTTGAAGAGTTTGGTGGATTTCCTTTGCATATTCTTTGTCTATATTATATTTTTTATATTCTTAGGTTAATGAGTTTTTTTTGTTAGATTATTCCATTAAAGTTATGTAAATAATAGAAAAATATATATATAACACTAAATTAAATTTAAATACAAAGGCCAATATGTATACCTACCTTAATATATTTATGAAAATACATATTTTAATTTGGGGTGGAATTAAAGGGTAAGTCATAGTTTTCAGAAGGTGTGTGATCTGGGAATACAACTCACGAACAATAATAGTAATCATGTATTTCTTTTAGTTCATGATTTTGACATATATTTTAAAATGCTTGAAATTTTTTTAGTCCATTTGGCCCTCATCTCTATCTATAATCCCAAACTTTTAAAAAATATGACATCAAATTTACTCTTTAATTAGGTCAATAGTGGCATATAACCTTCTCCTTCACATTAGTTAAAATATAAATAAATTGTTTGCTCTCTAACTAAATAATCATGATATAAATATAAATATTTCTCACTCTTAACATTTTTATTAATAATTAAACTTTGATTTCCAAATTTGTAAATCAAAAGATTTATTAAAAAATATATTCACAATCATTATATTAGATGTGATACTTTGACAAATGAACTCATCTTTTATTTTAAAAGAGAATGTACTTTCTATTTCAACATGTATTGATGTAATAAATGAAACACATAATGTACTATAGTTACAAAAATAAGGTGCCCTTCCACAAAATATAAAATAGGATCAACAAAATTAGAGGATAGTTATCTCAAAAATATTTTACTAAATGAATTAGGATCTACCTATTCCATTTCAAATTTAAATTTTAAAAATTAATATTACCAATAACCTCAAATTGATAGTTAATATATAATATTTTTACAAAAAATATACTCATAAATAAATGATGTTGTATGATTAATTAGTGGAACTATCTATATATAGTCCCAATATGACATATATCATATATAATAAGTGTGTGTGTGTGTGTGTGTGTGTGTGTGTGTGTGTGTGTGTGTGTGTGTGTGTGTGTGTGTGTGTGTGTGTGTGTGTGTAGACATATACATATATATATACACATAAATATACATATATATATATATATATATATATATATATATATATATATATATATATATATATATATATACATACACATACATACATACATACATACATAATCTTGGAATTAAGAGAGTCCATCAAATAAGTTCTTATAGTGTACTTATGGGACAATGCTATAAAATATTTACATAAGTAGGCCATTAATAAAGATGATATCCTCTAATCTAATGGACAAGTGACATCATTCCTATCATCTAAGTTATCTATGTATAAAATAACACATGAACAAAATAATTTAGAGGAAACATCAAGAAATCATTTATTCACATGTACAAAAAAATTGGGTGGTATCTTGAGTTAGGGAGTCTATTATTTATAATATAAAAATTCCTACCCTCGAAATAATTTGCTTTGCAATTTAGAGGAATACCACATCCTAAAATGATTTCTATGGATGCAAAATCTTTAAGATTTGTCAACAACCTCATGTGTCAATATTTATAAAACATAGAACCACACATTTACTTTGAAATTTCTTGTGGCAAAGTATTAGTTTAAGATTTCAATTAGGATAAAATCAAAGTAGAGTTTTCTCAAGAAATATAAGTTGATATAATAATCTTACTAAATTGAATAATCCAATACCATCCACCACCTATTCCTAAATTTATTCATGTATCTTATGGCTGCACCAATGAATACAAATTCTTTTGGATCATATGATTAGGGATTGTGGGGTCACTAATACAATCTTGCACTTCAATAGCATTATTGTGTAATGCACTTAAAAAATCTTTAAAATACAATTTAGCCCACTTTTTGACCTCCACCATACCCAAACACAAACTAAACAAATATTTTTAGATTGTTTTGATGTGTCATTTTTTTGGTACAAATAAATCACATTTATAGGGCATAGCATTTGCCTTGTCAATAGTGTTGATAGTGGTATTGACCCTTAGCTTTAGTGAAAACTTGTATAAATGATTTAGTCCTATCTAAATAATTATAAATATTGTCCACCCTCTTACTAGTTTAATAGTAGTTAAATTTTGACTCTTCAATAATAAAATAAGATTAATTATTTAAAAAGATATTAATAAGTATTATAGTATAAACTTTGATTTGCCTATGAATACGTCATATTAATTTATTTTTTAATTCTTGTAATAAATCTAGTAGTTACTATTTATATTGAAGAAGTGTAGAGTTGAAGTTGACACTCATTTAGGTGTGGTGTCTACAATGAAGACTGTGCCCTTAAATCAAGTTGCATTGTATTATTATTAGTTTTTGTTTATAACTTTTTTGAGATTCATCCTTTTGAAACCTAAATTAAATAACACTCACTATCATTAGACTTATATATTAGAAAATGTGTATTTATTTATAATTTAATTATATTCAACATATTGATGTCATGTTTTGACTTAATATTTTAATTAAGAAAATAACTTTCTTTTATAAAAAAATGATTTATTAGTTATATTGTGATTTTATTTTTAAAATAAAATTTAGGGAAGGAATACCACATATTGAATGTTTATTAGATTTTATTTATTTAAAATCTGTTAAAAAATCATGTAGTGGGATAATAATGACTCATTTTCTTTAGAAAACGTTAATAATTGTGTCATTTGAAATTGATATCTATATGACATAGTTATGAAGACATTTGTGCATAAATAGTGGATTGAATGTGTAATTGTATTAGCTGTCAAAGGAAATAGATAAGAAATAATGAAGAATGGAAAGAACATTGTGAAATGAACTTTTTAACATTCATGTACTATAAGAAAGTAGAACAATAGCTAATAGCTATTTGTAATTAAATCTCACAAACATAGATATATATTATTAAAGTAGTTTATTATTAAATTTTAAAAAAATAGAAAGTACCTGATACGTTGTACTCGTTCATGAAAGAGGCTAAAAATAGAGAAAATGAGAGCGACGGGTGAGAAAAGGAGGCGTCATTGTTGCGAGTTAGAGCGTGTTGTAGGTGTGCAGCTGGCCAATGGGAGAGTCATGTCGTTGCCGCATGTGAAGGGTTTTTTAGTGGGGAAGAAATGAATGGGAGTGACGCAGATTGTGTGATGGAACAGTGGCTTCAGTGTTCATTGTTCATTTTCATGCGTGACGCCTGGAAAGCAATTCACGACGCCCTCTACGCTCCTCCTTATAAATACTATATATGCCTACTATGAAACCCCTCCCCCTCCCCTCCCCTCCTCTCCTCTCCTCTCCTTATTTAGGGTTTCACAGTTCGCACATGATCACCACCTATTTTGATGAGGCCCTACGGGTGGAGGGAATCACAAAGCTCAGGAGGGATAGCGCCATTTCCTCCATCCTCCATCCTCCATTCCAGAAGAGGAACAGAAGGAGCTATCCATCCTGAGCTTTACGATTCCTTCGATCCTCCGTCTCTGCGTAAGCTAAAATCATCTCTTCTCTCCTCTGGCCTCTCCTTAATTAGGGTTTCACAGCTGACACATGATCACCACCTACTTTGATGAGGACCTGCCGGTGGAGGGAATCCCAAAGCTCAGGAGGGATAGCGCCATTCCTCCATCCTCCATTCAGGAGGAGGAAGACAAGGAGCTATCCATCCCGAGCTTTACGATTCCTTCGATCTTCCTGTCACTGCGTAAGCTAAAATCATCTCTCTTCTCTCCTCTCTCCTCTAGATATATTTATTTAAGAAGTTTATCTCTCATTCGGCAGGCACAAACTTCATTTTCCACGTAATTTGTTTTGTTTATAATTCACTTCTTCTTCACGGCCTCCTCAAAACCAATTTCGCCTATGTTTGTGGGTACTAAACACAAGAAATACAGGGAAGTTGTAGTAGCCTAGTTTATTAACACGACAATAGATTCTACTCACGACTAACATTGAGCTGCTATCAATATACTTGTGCATTCAGTTGGTATTCCTATGCTCAACGTTGGTATCTGTTGATTTTCAAGTTTGTGTCTCAATTAACATCTCGTATAGTCTCATCGAGGCTGCAAATGTTATAAAGCATTTCCCAGCTACTTTTAGTTCAACAACCATGTAACTTGTCTCATTGTTAGTATGTTGATTGTATCCAAATCTGCTAGGCACTCTTCGCTCAGTGGTAAGATTGGAAGTATATTTTGAAAGCTTTGAATAAGTCATCGAGTTTGTATATATGATTGAATTAGGATGAAATTGGGAGTATTTTATTTATTTATTTAATTATTTGTCTGCAGCTCCAGTTAGTCTGCATTAGGATGCATTAGGATGAAGTAGGGAGTATTTATTTATTTATCTATAGCTCAAGTTAGTCTGTATCCAGTCCCTTTTCCATCTTTACAATTCTTGAATCTTTGGATAGTTAATTTATTTTAGTAGTTGCTTTCATCCTCTTCTTTTGGTTTCAAAAAGTATTTATTAATTTTTAGTTTTGATTTTCAATTGTTTCTTTTGTGAAGATTATTATGATTTCTATTTGAAGATAAGTCTCTTTTCCATCTTTATAATTTTCAAATCTTTGGATAGTTAATTTATTTTAGTAATTGCTTTCATCCTTTCCTTTTGGTTTCAGAAAGTATTAATTAATTTTTAGTTTTGATTTTCAATTGTTTCTTTTGTGAAGATTATTATGATTTCTATTTGAAGATTTAGATAAGGATAAAATTTAGTATTAAGTTTCATGTTTACTTTTATTGTTTCATTTCATTTCATTTAGATAGGTGATTATATTATATTTTTGTGTTGTGGTTTGTCTATCATAGTTTTATGTTTAAAGTTTAGATATCTTTGAGATGAGTTTGAGAATAGAAAATGTTGTAATAATCTAGATTTTTTTAAGTTTGAAATTTATGATTGAATACTTGGTAGAATTAATATTGTTTTCTGAATATTGTTATTTTTATTGTATGTGCATTATTTCTTCTTAAAAAATGATGAAATTTAGTTGAAGTACTTTAAGTAGAGATTCTAATATAAATCTTTAAAAATATCTAAATTTTGAACGAAATGATACTTTCTTTTAGATTCTATTGATTTATCTTGATGGGCTTAGAAGGATAGGGTTTTAACAAGAAAATTAAAAGATGCATCATTACTATATTTTACATTTTATCAATTTCATTCTATTAGTATTTAACATATAAACAATAGGACTATCTAGTTTCAAAGAAATTGAACTTAACATTGAATGTTTAAATTGTAGAAAGGTGAGATGAGACCAAAAAGGGGTTGAAAGGAAATGTATGGATACACACTTTAAAAGAAAGGCTCATCTTAGTTTCACTAGTACATATATGCACTTAAATCAAAAACCTCCAAATTGAATTAATGAAAGGTGAGATAATGCTTGTAACTCTAGTTTTATAATGCAATTCAATTATACCTCTCTTTAAAGTGCTCAAAGGACATAATTCAAGAATGAAACTAGATAGAGGAGCACAAGTTGATAATCTAAGTCTATAAAAGATTTAGGCCCTCTTGAATTGTTGGAATTCAATTCCATCAAATTTTTGAGTACCAAGCACTAGTATGAATGCCACCAACATCAAATTGAAGGCCCAAAACTACAAGAAAAATAGATCAATGAGGTATAATACATCCAAACACAATAGAATAACATGGCTTTTGAATTTTTTGGCTACAACAACAATGCCACGATTTAGCCATCACACTATGTCATGAATGACAATTGCATAGAAATTGTTAATAGCAAGGATGATGTTGATCCTTTACTCATAATAAAATACATCATAAGGAGAACTATTATGCATGTATCTAGATATTTTTCTTTACTTGTCTAAAAAGAGACGTTAAAATTAAAAATAATATAAGAAGATCTATCCTACACAGATGAATATGGATACTTAGTTGCACATCATATGTTAGTGGTATTATAAGAACTCTCCTACATGTTTCTATTTTTGATGTGACAAAACTTATTTATAATTCTTTTAAGGACTTTACTATATGAAATGCATGAATCTACATAAGCATGTGAGAATAGTCTTTCTAAGGGCATTGTTCAACATTGATAACTTATTGATTTGTTTGTGTAGTAGTTTCTACTTACATTTTTTAAACACCTAAAATGTTGCATGGAAGATTGTATTTTCAAATAATATTATCAAGTAATCAACAAGATAGATACAACTAACATTAAATAATATGTGGGGAACATGGAGCAGAGTATAGAGCACGGAACCAGCTGGGAAGATCCTCAGAAAGAAAATGGAATCCAGGAAAGTCAGGGGGACCAGATGCATTTCCTCCCCATGATCCAGGAGGAAGAGGCCAACCAGAAGGAAAGTGACGCTGCAAAAACCCTGCAGGCAATGGAAAAGAAGGGACACTAGTCTGCCCGCCAGGCTTTGTTCCTAGCCTTTGTTTCTCAGGCTTCAGGCCTTTTTGTTTCTGGCCTTTTGAGGTAGCTTTTTTCTGTCTTTTCTGCTTTAAGTTGTTTTCTACTGTAAAACTTTGGGTTTCAGGATCCCTGTAAAACCTTTTTTCCTAATCAAAAATATTAAATAATTGATTATGGTAAAATATATCACTATAAGGAGACATGGGGTTTTATTAAGTGCAAAATGTAGTAGAGTGACAACTAGGCCAATACTTGACTATATAGAAAGCTAAAATAATTTTAAATTTAAGTCTTACTAGTAATAATAATTGGTCTACATCAAGATATTATATATTATATGATGCAAGCATGATACACCAAAAACATCATGTTGTCTAATACTAATTTTTAAACAGAATCTATATTAAAAAATTATCAACTTGTGTTTTAGATAGAATATAAAATTATACAAAACTCTTCATTCTTTTTATTGTTTTCACAAGTCATGGTTTAGTACATCTCGATTGGGATTTTTTTTAAATCTCAATGTCTAGGTTCTTGTTGGCTTTTTTGTATTCCTTTGGCTCTTGGAATTTTGTGGTTGTCCATGTCTCACATATCACCTCTCTTAGTTTTTTTCTTTTGTAGTTCTTTTCATCTAGGTTTGGTTTGTTTCTCTTTTGTGTTTGTGTCTTGTGTTTCTATGGTCATATTGTGTTAGTGTTTTATTTTTCTGGTTTTTTATTTTTACTTTGAGTACCAAGCACTAGTATGAATACCACCAACATCAAAGTGAAGGCCCAAAACTACAAGAAAAATAGATCAATACGGTATAATATATCCAAACACAATAGCCCAACATGGCTTTTGAATTTTGTGGCTACAACAACAATGCCATGATTTAGCCATCACACTATGTCATGAATGACAATTGCATAGAAGTTATTAATAGCAAGGATGATGTTGATCCTTTACACATAATAAAATACATCATAAGGAGAACTATTATACATGTATCTATGTTTTTCTTTACTTCTCTAAAAGGAGATATTAACTAAAAATAATATAAGAAGAGCTATCCTACACATATGAATATGGATACTTAGTTGCACATCATATGTTAGTGGTATTATAAGAAACCTCCTACATGTTTCTATTTTTGATGTGACAAAACTTATTTATAATTCTTTTAAGGACTTTACTATATGAATTGCATGAATCTATATAAGCATGTGAGAATAATCTTTTTAAGTGCATTTTTCAACATTGATAACTTCTTGATTTGTTTGTGTAGTAGTTTCTACTTACATTTTTAAGCACTTAAAATATTGCATGAAAGATAATATTTTTTTCAAATAATATTATCAAGTAATCCAAAAGATAGATACAACTAACATTAAATAATTGATTATGGTCAAATATGTCATTATAAGGAGGGTTGTGACAAAAAAGGGAGACATGGGGTTTTATTAAGTTCAATATGCAATAGAGTGACAACTAGGCCAATAGTTGACTATATGGAAAGTTAAAATAATTTTAAATTTAAGTCTTACTAGTAATAATACTTGGTCTACATCAAGATATTATATATTATATGATGCAAGGATGATGCACCAAAAATATCATGTTGTCTAATACTAATTTTTGAATGCAATCTACATTAAAAAATTATCAACTTGTGTTTTAGATAGAATTTAAAATTATAAAAAACTCTTCATTCTTTTTATTATTTTTGCAAGTCATGGTTTAGTACATCTCAATTGGAATATTTTTTTATCTTAGTGTCTAGGTTCTTTTTGGTGTTTTTGTATTCCTTCGGCTCTTGGGATTTTTTGGTTGTCCATGTCTCACATACCACGTCTCTTAGTTTTTTTTAGTAACACTTTTCATCTATGTTTGATTTGTTTCTCTTTTGTGTGGGTGTCTCGTGTTAGTATTTTTTTTAAAAAATTTTGAGTACCAAGGACTAGTATGAATACTAAGAACATCAAAGTGAAGGCCCAAAGCCACAAGAAAAATATATCAATAAGGTATAGTACATCCAAACACAATAGCCCAACATGGCTTTGAATTTTGTGGCTACATCAACAATTTTTTGATTTAGCCATCACACTATGTTATGAATGACAATTGCATAGAAATTCTTAATAGTAAGGATGATGTTGATCCTTTATACATAATAAACTGTATCATAAGGAGAACTATTATACATTTATCTATATTTTTCTTTACTTGTCTAAAAAGAGACATTAATTAAAAATAATATAATAAGAGCTATCCTACACATATGAATATGGATACTTAGTTGCACATCATATGTTAGTGGTATTATAAGAACTCTCCTACATGTTTCTATTTCTGATGTGACAAAACTTATTTATAATTTTTTTAAGGACTTTACTATATGAATTGCATGAATCTACATAAGCATGTGAGAATAATCTTTTTAAGTGCATCGTTCAAAATTGATAACTTCTTGATTTGTTTGTGTAGTAGTTTCTACTTACATTTTTAAAGCACCTAAAAGGTTGCATGGAAGATTGTATTTTCAAATAATATTATCAAGTAATCCACAAGATAGATACAACTAACATTAAATAATTGATTGTGGTAAAATATATCATTATAAGGAGGGTTGAGACAAAAAGGGAGACATGGGATTTTATTAAGTGCAATATGCAGTAGAGTGACAACTAGGCCAATACTTGACTATATGGAAAGTTAAAATAATTTTAAATTTAAGTCTAACTAGTAATAATGCTTGGTCTACATCAAGATAAATTATATATTATATGATGCAAGGATGATGCATCAAAAATATCATGTTGTCTCATACTAATTTTTAAACACAATCTATATTAAAAAATTGTCAACTTGTGTTTTAGATAGAATTTAAAAATATACAAAACTCTTGATTTTTTTTATTGTTTTCGCAAGTCATGGTTTAGTACATCTCGACTGGGGATTTTTTTTTAATCTTAGTGTCTAAGTTCTTGTTTTTGTTTTTGTATTTCTTTAGCTCTTGGGATTTTGTGGTTGTCCATGTCTCACACACCACCTCTCTTAGTTTTTTTCTTTTGTAATTTTATTTTCATCTAGATTTGGTTTGTTTCTCTTTTGTGTGGGTGTCTCATGTTTGTGTGGTTGTATTGTGTTAGTATTTTTTTGTTTTTAATTTTGATTTTTGTATCATCGATCGTCCACTCTCTTTGTTTCTTTCCTATTTTAATTTTTTTTTTTTATTGTCTCCTTATATGTATGTATGTATGTATATATGTAAACATACACACACATGTATATGCTTATTCATTTATTGGCCTTCTTTTTTCGATCAAGTGTTTTATTACTTTATCCCCCTTTTCTTTTTTCTTTTTTCTTATTTTTTGTTATTTTATTTTGATTGTGTTGTCGTCCTATCCTTCAATTTAATTTTTGTCTTCATTTGTTTCTTTTTCATTTATCCTTTTTGTAGTATTCATATGTTTTCTATTTATTGTACATCATGTTTGTGCACAAAATTGTTCTTGACTTCCTACGAGATTTCCTACTTAATGATGGGAAACTCAAGACAATTTTGATCAATGAAGAAGGTTGAATCTTCACTTGTTCAACCTCCACACTTTAGGCTTTGCAAGACCCAAGTGGTTATACCTTAACTTGTAATGGAATAAAGATTGTGATTGCAGACTTCATGATACTCTTAAGTTGATAATGGCTCTCAAGGAGAAATCAAAGTGTATGAATAATTTTTTTAAAAATAATATATTGAGAAATAAATTTTACAATACTTGTCGATTGAACCTCACTAACCTACAACTATACATATGCACTTACAAGAAACATATAATGACCATTCGCTAGTCCTTTTGGGAAAAGAGAGTTAACCCTTACATAATCTTTAGAGACAGTGTCGGCCCCATCAAGCATCAGAAAGAAAGATAATAAATGCAGTCCCAATCCTAGATGGATTTAACCCCATGTAAATTAGACCAATGTAGATCAAGTTCATGCATTATTTCTATCCATCAATACAATAGTATTAATCCAAAGTAAGACGATGAAGAACATGAGGAGTTTAATACACCAAAAGCCAAAAGAGATGTAAAAGAGCTACCATTATTTCTATTTCTTTATAAGGAAGTACAATAAAGGAGTTGGACTCAAGAGCCATCGAGAAATTACATAGAAAGAGTGTTTACTCCATTTGAATTTGAAAATTGATATAATCATTATGGTTCACTATATCTACTCCAAATGGTCTTGGTCTTCTTTATATAACATGAAAGGATACGTACAAGCTTCAGACCATCGTACTGATTCCTAACTAAATAATAATTACAATACAAAGATCTAACAAAATAATCAATCTGAAAGCCTGATGTTGTTATTAACATTTTCATGAAAGGTTGCATCCTTTTGTGTAATTCGTCTGCTAATGATCAAATGTTTATAATGCTCCCTTTGATCTTTCGAATATTAAAAGCAAATCCTCATCTTACCTCTATGAAATTTTTGCATTCTCGGGAACCCTTCTAAATCAACCTCTTGATTTCAGAGAGGTTTGGAAAATCATTTCTCGAAGTCACAATTTCAGATATCTATCCCACTCATCTCTCTAAGTTGGTGATTTTAGGGTTTCATTTTTTTAAATATGAAACTTAAACAACCCAACCATGTTCATTAATCCCAAACTCTTGATCAACCATGAATGCATTATGTACTTCTATCCAAAAGATTATGTAATTTCTAATTGTTTCATTATAGAGACCAATTGCTACTGATAAATCTATGCATAGCTTATATCTATGAGTTTAAAATGTGGTATAAGATTCATCCTAATAATAATACATGAATTAGATGTGGATTGCAAACTACAAACTGTAATTGACAAATGTGGGCCATTTTTAGAGTTTTCTAGGCATTTTTGAGGCTATAGGCATCTTAAAACCATAATAAATTGCAAGAAAATCATACCCATGTATGGGAGAAATTTTAGGGGTCATTTGGGAAGTAAAAACAATCATTTATAACCCAAAAATGACTTCAAAATTATGCTTGAAAAGCAAAAATGTGAATCAGATTTCCAACAACAATTTATGCTTCTCCTTGTGAAAAGTGTCTATCCCCTTGTGAATTATCTGCAACAATGAGTCTTTCATATCCCAAATCCACATCAAATGCATTTTTCCAATCTATTCTTAATAAATATTCCATTTCAAATACATATATGAACACCTTTTATGCTGGATTTAAAAATGCACATGTTGGCTTATTTGGAGAGCCTTTTAAATACAACATGGTAAGATATGGAACCATCTGTGAGACAGTAAAAATGTTAATGTGCTAATAAAAATATATATCACATTCTAAATCTTGATAACCCTATTAAAGTACATAAAATACAATCTAGAATGTAAAAGAAAACTCTATAATAATGCTTTGCAATTTCAATAGATTCCATTATATATAAAAGTAGATTGGAATTTATATAAACATTCTCTCCTTCTTAAGTCATTTAAATAAAAATATTATTGAGGAGAATATGTCAAATTCAATTCCTTTTGATTTTTTTAGCTCCACCATCTATACATTTATTAGAAAAAGAATGCAATGCATTTATTTAGATGAAAATATTACATTCAAACACACAAATACATGTGGAAATCAAATATCCCTTTTCTCAATATAAAATTAGCATGATTTTAATAAGAGTAATCTTTCAATATTAACATAATCTTGAATTTAAGAAAATTAAGATTGCCAAATACTTTCTCTTATAAAAAGTTGTGTTCCTTCATGATAAAATAGAAATAGGTAGAGTTATCAACTTTCAAAGATAAATACATGAGTAATGAATATATTTCAACATGTATGAGAAAGACCAGAATGAAATTTAGATCAAAAGAGCATACCTAGGGTAACTTTGAATTTTGGAAATGTATACATACCTAGAGATTGGCTATCTTTGTGTGCATCTAACTTGACATTTGAGAGAGGAATATGTTTTAAAAATATACTTCTTGGCTTTGATTTGGACCTTTAAATTTACAAAGTTTAGAGCTCCCTCACATCCAGTTTCTTTGTTATATATATTAGCACATACATTGTACACACACACATATGTATGTATATATGTATGTATGTATGTATGTCTATATATGTATGCATGCATGTATGTATATATGTATGTATTTATGTATGTATGCATGTACTTATGTGTGGGTGTTTGTACACATAGACATATCATTTTTTTAGGTTTTTATTTCCTCTTCTCTTGTGATAAATTCATTTATTTCCTTTTCCTTATGAATTTCTTAGGTTTCATCAAATTTTTTACCCTCTCTCATTTTTCCATATATTTTCTTTAGTTAATTATTGTTTTCTATTTCTATGTTTCTTTTTATCAATGATGGGGTGTTGGTAGTTTCTTGTTTACTCTATTATTTTTATTCTTTAGTTTTGTTTCAATGATTAGGGTATGGGCAATCTCTCTTTCCTTTGTCCCTTTATCTTTTGAGTCAATCGAAATCTGCAACTTACCTTTTTTTGCATCTCTTACCCTCTTTCATCTTCTTGATGGATCATGTAGTGTGATTCAAACGGTTGATGGTAAAAATATCAATACAATCTAATTTAGAAGCCAAACACTATAATTATTTAAAAAGAATTATTTAAATTTTCATGTTATGTAAAAAACATAAGGCTCAAGTTACATTTATAATTTTTTGTTGAAAATCAATTTAGTTGACATTTTAACAAATAATAAGGGATTTTACATGTAAAGTTTTGGACTAAAATAATTAATAATAAATTATGCATGTCTGTTTATGTAATTGATTAAAGATTTATGCAATACACCAAAGTTTATTTTCAACTATGTATTTTTACAACATATCAAATAATATTTTTTATTTTTTATTTAAACTAAATAAGATAAATTTAAAAATATTTAGCCTCTTTTATTAATTTGTGAAGTGTAATTACAATAAAGCTTTCCAAGATAAAAATTTTTCTAGTCCAAGGTTGGACAAATTAGGGAAAATTGGTGTTTTGCCTCATGTTCTCTGTGGTCATTTTATCTATTCCTTAAATCATCTCCTTTTACACTTTTCATTTGCACATGAGAATGTTGGTATTGGCTCTTTTGGATGTTGAGATGGTCATAAAATTTATGACCCTTCCTAGAAGCCCATTTTAAAAATTCAACCAATTATGCAATCTTCTTCCTTTTTTTAATGCATTTTAGAAGTTGGTCCATTGTTACTAATATGGAGTATCTAGCTAGGAAGATGTATTTCTCTTTAAATGACATTTTTTCACCATTGAAAAATTATATCTAATGTTGTTACCTCCTTTATTTATAAAAATCTTAATAATATGAAGAAATTTTGTAAGTAGCATAATGTGATCATTAAATCTTGGTCACTTTTGAGGCCTATTCCAATTCATGTGGTGGTTACAAACAAGGTTGATAAGATGCAAAAATATAAATTAAGAAAAATGGATATCTTCCCCTGAATATTAATGCAAACTAAATTATGATGGAGATTCCAGGAAAAACCCAAGTAAGTCGTTATAAATGTTTAGAATAACTGGGGGGAATTAATTACTCAAGGTCTATATGTACCACTTGAATAATTAAACATTAAACACTTCATTGTCCTGCTTATCTTGTTGTTGCTCAATCTCTACTATAAAACTGTCATAAACTTTAACTTGCATTGCATAATGAAAAAATTATCAAATATAAACATTCTTTATAATTCTGACACTAGGATATAATGTGGAAACCCAATTTGGAAAAAACCACTAGCAACATGTCACTCTTCTACATTCTTTCTAAACTGACTTTTTTCCACCCATCCTAATACCAAGGCAAAAAGGTTGGGCCAAACCTTATCAGGTATTTGATATGAGATCAGATACCTAAAACCTATGACATGGAATTTTTTTTAAAAAGCTGAGAGCATTTTTGGCATTTGTGTTTTGAGTTTGGTTTGTGCTATGCCATTTCGAGTATCGGATATAGCAATGGGTATCAAATATAGGTAACATTTTTGTTGTATTTTTTCATGATTTTGAATTAATTTTAATATAAATTAGTTATCTTAAATAGAAATTGTTGAAAATTAGGTCTTTTTTTAATAGAATTATGTTTTATGATTTAATATGTACGGCTGACCCAAATGATGACAATGAGCTAGGAAAAAATGTTCCTCATAACCCTCCACCAAACGATCCAATACCCACTCAAAACTCTCCACCAAACGATCCCCTACGCTCTCAAAACCCTCCTCAAATTGAAGATTTTATTTATGAAAATCTCATTGAATTGAGGGTTTTGCAAACTACATATAACAATATAGCTGCATTGGCTCCCATGTTATCCATGTTAAACACCATAATTCACAATATTCAAACACTTACCAATGAACAAAATGTTGCTCTTCATTGGCATGAGCAAATAAATGCCATGTTTGATGATGGGTTGGACTATAATGAGGTTACAACCCTAAACATAACTAAAGATGATATAATTAACCTTCTTGTGGACCCAAAAATTGGTAAAATAGTAGAATGCACAAAGCCCAAATTATCAAATAAATGGTGCACAAATGAGGCTATGCATGCAAACTTTTGGGATCAATGATGGATGTTTTTTGACAAACCTCCACCCAACAATTTAGAGGTACCATTCTATTGCATTAAAAAATTGTATGTTGAATTTGTGTTGCACCTCAAGGTGAACTACTAGAGCATGAGGCCCAATATGGGTGTAGGAGGAGGAGCTCCTCAGGATAGACCCTTTTCCTAGTAGAAGAAAACTAGAACTTTTGTCCCCCCTAGTGA
Organism: Cupressus sempervirens; assembly: GCA_028749045.1. Classification (NCBI taxonomy): domain Eukaryota; kingdom Viridiplantae; phylum Streptophyta; class Pinopsida; order Cupressales; family Cupressaceae; genus Cupressus; species Cupressus sempervirens. The sequence goes on along the minus strand of CM053793.1, from coordinate 319,257,977 downwards.
TGTCTCCCCCCTCCTCCAGTTTAGCATCCCATATCTGTGTCCCATAGGTGATCTTTTCGAGAATTATTTTGTAGTTGAGGAGGATGATACACTAGATGGATGTACAGAGGGTACACACCCTGACGTGAGAGAGGAGGGGCATGCAGAGGCATGGAATCATTTTTTGTTGATATGTGTATAAATTTTTGTTACAACATGTGTGATTTAAAGTTAATCTCTCTAATAGAGTAATTTTAACCCATACTAACTTATACATGTATGTGATCTTCATTCATGTTTAGTTGATGACTAAGGAGGAGCTCAGGTAGAGTGATAATGTCATACTCTCAGTTATTTCATTTGGCCTTGAGAAATATATGGTATATTATGTTGTGTTCTCATTTTTTTCCTATTTGATATTGGATCATATATGGTTTTTAATCTTTCTTTTCTCTTGTAAGTATCACCTGTCAATAGGGGGCAGAGTGCAGGGAGTGAGACAGAGCCAATTGACAAGGAAAAGGTAATTAGGTGGTTTTAAAGTGATTAAATATCGATGCATTCTTGTAAAATATTTATGCTAATGAAATTTAATTACATATTTTATTGTACAGGGTGTGGCTACTAGTGATGAGTCCAAAAAGATTTGGCATCACAGACTCTCTGGCATTTCAATTCACAGCAAGAGCCCCATCATATGTATAAGTATCATTTATTTGTTATTTTCCTTATTTTCATAAACAAATTCAAAACTTATTTTCATGATATTAACAACTAGGCTTTTGTATCTCATAGGAAATACCTAGTGTGCAAGAGGCTAGACATCAGAGTTTTGTATCTTTTCTCATGTAGCCATTATATCCAAAGGAGGAGTCAACAGAGGTAAGTTTTAGCTTGAATTCTTGATTATATGTTATAAATTTAGTATGCTATGAATTATATTTTATATTTTAAGTTGTAGATCCATATGACAACCATACTTGAACATATACAAGCCACAATCAATGAGGTTAAAGCACTGTCGAGGACATATGAGAGGACTCTTGATTGTCATAGGAGGTTGACAAGAGAGGTATTTATGATGAAAGTTTAATACTATAAATCTTCATTAAAATAAGGATCATTATGCATTTTTGTAATTCAATGTTATATACATAGAATCATATAAATTTAGTAGTCCAACTTTGGGTCTTCCTTTTTTGTTTATGTAGAATGCATCTGATCCACGTAGTTTAGCAAAGAGGTTGCATTTTGATCATCCACCAGCACCATAGGATAGTATAGTTGTCATAGGATGCATCAAGAGACATTTTGAGATGGAATATGCCACATTGTATATAGAAACATTGATATTATACACATTTTGATGGCATGATCAGCCACATTTTGTATATGGATCTATGTATTTTAAATATATTTGTGTCATTTTTCTATGGATACATGAACTTTGATATATATTTGTGTAATTTATCTATGGATACATGTATTTTGATATATATTTTTGTCATTTATGTGCATAATGATATAAATATAAATTTAGTATAATACTGTTCAATTTATCATGGATTATGTGTATTGTTCATTTTTATGGAATGTCATTCATTTTGATCATTTTTGTTATATTCAATTCAAATGCAATAATTTATTTAAAACATTTTAGCAACCTTTATTATCAAATTTTGATGCAATGTTTAATTTGAAATTATATCATATATTTTTAATTTTAAATGATCTTTGTGATCCCTTAATATTCTATAGTTAGCCAAATGCATGGCCAATTTGGTCTTAGGAGCCCATATTTGGTGTTACGAAATGTTTTAGTATGTACTAGTCACAAAAGTTATTGGGGCTCTATGGTTAAAATAGGGGTGTCACTAAGTGTCACTAGGTTATTGTAGACCTTGGCATTCTCATTCTATAGCATTCAACTTTTCACCAATAGCCCCTACAAGTTTTGAGTTATTACCCTCGAAAGATCGACCTCCAAATGTACTTAGACCACCTCTTTGATACGGGGTGGCCACAAATGTTGGAGGCTCTCCATGGAAAAAACAAGGGTGTCACTATGGTTCACTCACCCATCTAGAACTAATGGCACTAACAATTCGATGCCAAGATTAGTATTTTCAAAGTTGCATAGTGATGCACCAATGAACTGAGGCACACTGCAAGTTTTGGCATTAAGTGAGATCATTGTGCCAAATCCAATCAAAATTTGATCTCTCTCAAATGAGATAGATTATTGTAGGCCTCGGCATGACCATCCTATAGCATTCAACTTTTCATTAATAGCCCTTACAAGCTCCAAGTTACAACCCTCGAAAGATTGACCTCCAAATGGACTTAGAGCACCTTTGAGACTCTTCAGTATGGAGTGGCCAAAAATGTTGAAGGCTCTCCATAGCCAGAACAAGGGTGTCATTATGGTTCACCCACCCATCTAGAGCTAATGGCACTAATGATTTGATTCCAAGATTAGTGATTTCAAAGTTGCACAATGATGCACCAATGACCTAAGCCACATTGCAAGTTTTGGCATCGAGCGAGATCGGTGCACCAAATCCAAATGGAATATGCTCTCTCTGAAATGAGATAGGTTATTGTAGGCCTTGGAATGAGTATCCTATACCATTCAACATTTCACCAATATCCCCCACAATCTCCAAGTCACAACCCTCAAAAGATTGACCTCCGAATGCACTTAGAGAACATTGGAGACTTTTTGGTATGGGGTGGCCACGAACGTCATGGGCTCTCCATAGCTAGAAAAAGGGTGTCATTAGGGTTCACCTACCCATCTAGAGCTAATGACATTGATGATTTAATGCCATGATCAGTGGTTTCAAAGTTGCACATTGATGCACCAATGAACTAAGGTGCATTGCATGTCTTGGCATTGAGCGAGATCACTGTGCCAAATCCAAATAGAATATGATCTTTCTAAAATGAGATAAGTTATTGTAGGCCTTGGCATGACCATCTTTTATTATTCAATGTTTCACCGATATCCCCCACGAGCTCTGAGTTATGACCCTTGGAAGATCGACCTCCAAATGCACTTATCACATGTTGGAGACTCTTTGGTATGAGTGGCCACAAAGGTTGTGGGCTCTCTACAGCAATAAAAGGATGTCACTAGGGTTCAACCACCTATTAAGAGCTAATAGTGCTAACAATTTGATGCCAAGATCAGAAATTTCAAAGTTGCATAGTGATGCACCAATTAACTAAGGCATACTGCAAGTTTTGGCATCGAGTGAGATCATTGTGCCAAATCCAAATGGAATTTGATCTCTCTAAAATGAGATAGGTTATTGTAGGGCTTGTCATTACCATCTTGTAGCATTTGATGTTTCACCAATAGCCTACACAAGCTCCAAGTTACAACCCTCAAAAGATTGACCTCCAAATGCACTTAGAGCACCTTGGAGACTCTTTGGTATAGGATGGTCGTGAATGTCATGGGCTCTTCCTAACTAGAATGAGGGTATCACAAGGGTTCACCCACCCATATAGAGTTGATGGCACTAACAATTTGATTCCAAGATGAGTGGTTTCAAAGTTGTACAATGATGCACCAATGAACTGAGGCACATTACAAGTTCTGGCATCAAGTGAGATTGTTTTGCCAAGTCCAAATGGAATGTGATCTCTCCAAAATGAGATAGGTTATTGTAGGCCCTGTAGCATTTGACATTTCACTGATAGTCCCCACATGTTCCAAGTTATGACCCTCGAAAGATCAACCTCCAAATGTACTTAGAGCACCTTGGAGACTCTTTGGTACAGGGTGGTCATGAAGGTCATGGTCCCTTCACGACTAGAACAAGTGTATCACTAGGGTTCAACTGCCCATCTGGAGCTAATGGTGCTAATGATTTGATTCCTAGATCAGTGGTTACAAAGTGACACATTGATACACTAATAAACTAAGGCACATCACAAGTTTTGGCATCCAGCAAGATCATTGTGCCGAATCCAAATAGAATGTGATCTCTCCAAAATGAGATAGGTTATTGTAGGCCTTAACATGACCATCATGTAGCATTCAATATTTCATAGATATCCCCCATGAGCTTTGATTCATGACCCTCGAAAGATCAACCTCCAAACACACTTAGATCACCTTGGAGACTCTTTGGTATGGGGTGGCCACGAACGTCATGGGCTCTCTATAGCTAGAAAAAGGGTATTGTTAGGGTTCATCCACCCATCCAGAGCTAATGGCATTAACAATTTGATGCCAAGATTAGTGGTTTCAAAGTTGCACATTGATGCACCAATGAACTAAGGTGCACTACAAGTCTTGGTATCGAGTCAGATCACTGTGCCGAATCTAAATGGAATGTGATATCTCTAAAAGAAGATGGGTTATTGTAGGCCTTGGCATGATCATCCTATAGCATTTGATCTTTCACCAATATCCCCCATGAGTCTGAGTTATGACCCTTGGAATATTGACCTCCAAATGCACTTATAGCACCTTGGAGACTCTTTGGTATGAGGTATCCACGAAGGTTCTAGTATCTCTATGGTAGGAATAAGAATATCACTAGGGTTCACCTGCTCATTAGGAGCTAATGACACTGACAATTTGATGCCAAGATCAACAATTTCAAAGTTGTGCAGTGATGCACCAATTAACTAAGGCATACTACAAGTTTTGACATCGAGTGAGATCATTGTGCCAAATCCAAACAAAATTTGATCCCTCTAAAATGAGATAGGTTATTGTAGGCCTTGACATGACCATCTTGTAGCATTTGATGTTTCACCAATAGTCCGCACAAGCTCTGAGTTACAACCCTTGGAAGATCAATCTCCAAATGTACTTAGAGAACCTTAGAGACTCTTTAGTATGGGGTGGTCATGAACATCATGGGCTCTTCCTGACCAAAATGAGGGTATCACAATGGTTCACTCACCCATCTAGAGCTGATGGTGCTAATGATTCGATGCCAAGATCAGTAGTTTCAAAGTTGCACAGTGATGTACCAATGAACTGTGGCACATTGCAAGTTTTGGCATCGAGCGAGATCATTGTGCCAAATCCAAAAAGAATGTGATCTCTCCAAAATGAGATAGGTTATTATAAGCCCTATAGCATTTGACATTTCACCGATAGCCCCCACATGCTCGAAGTTACGACCCTTGAAAGATCAACTTCCAAATGCACTTAGAGCACCATGGAGACTCTTTGGTACTTGGTGGTCATAAAGGCCGTGGTCTCTTCATGACCATCCTGTAGCATTTGATGCTTCACCGATAGCCCCTGCAAGCTCCAAGTTACAACCCATGGAAGATCGACCTCCAAATGCACTTTTAGAGCACCTTGGAGACTCTTCAGTATGGGGTGGCCATGAACATTGGAGGCTCTCTAAGGCTAAAAAAAGGGTGTTACTAGGGTTCAACTACCCATCTAGAGCTATTGATGCTAACGATTCAATGCTAAGATCAATGGTTTCAAAGTTGTGCAATGATGCACCAATTAACTAAGGCACACTACAAGTTTTAGCATCGAGTGAGATCAATGTGCCAAATCCAAATGGAATGCAATTTCTCTAAAATGAGATAGGGTATTATAGACCTCATTAAGACTATCTGTAGCATTTGACATTTTACTAGTAGCCCTCGGGTAAAAGCATAGATATGTGTCACCGTTTGTGATACAAAAACCTGTTTTGGTCAAATCTCATTTCTCTATCAAAACTCAATTTTTAAAAAAACTAAAAATACCCTTTTATAGATTTCAGATTCAATATCATCATTATATAAAATTTTGAGTGTTTTGATTAGTTATAATATGTTATAATCTAAAAATATTATAAGTCGATATTTCAACATTTCAGAAGATGCTCTCTCAAAAAATGAAAAAAAATAGTAAATCATATCAAAAAAATAAAAAATATATATTTATCACTAGAGGAGAGAATCCTCTTCATGAATATGTAATTTTTTTTCAAGAAGGTATAGATTTGATAGGGAAGTTTTGATGGGAGAAAAAAACTGTTGGATTCTGACAAGGTCAAACTTAAGTACTTATAACAAAGAAAATATTCATCAAAAATAATTATTTCTTTTTTTTTTCACTAGCTATACATGTCATCTATAAAATATTTTCAAATCATAACAAAAAAAGATGATTTGCACATACTTGTTTGACAGGAACTACATCCTATATTTTTTATAGTTAAAAAAGGGACTTCAAAATAAAATAAAATGAATAAATTCTTAGTCAAAAAAATAATAAAAATTATAGGCATAAAATTCATACAATTCTACACATTTCATCAGTTTACATCATCTTCATATTTTAAATGCAAATACCATTTTTATTGTCATTAATGTTGAACTGTCACATTCTGATATCACTTTTCTTTATAAAAGGTGACACAGGTTTGTGCTTTTACCCCCTCACAAGCTCTGAGTTACGACCCTCAAAAGACTGACCTCCAAAGGCACTTAGTGCACCTTGGAGACTCTTTGATAAGGGGTGGTCATGAATGTTGTGGGCTCTTTGTGGCTAGGATAAGGGTGTTACTAGGGTTCACCCACCCATCCAGAGCTTATGGAACTGATGATTTGATGCTAAGATCAGCAATTTCAAAGTTGCACAGTGATGCACCAATGAGCTGAGGCACACTGCAAGTTTTGGCATCAAGTGAGATCGACATATTGAATCCAAATGGAATGTGTTCTCTCTAAAATGAGATAGGTTATTTTAGGCCTTGTCATGACAATCTTGTAGCATTTGAAATTTTACTGATAGCCCCCAAGAGCTCTGATTTATGACCTTCAGAAGATCTACCTCTAAACACATTTAGAGAACCTTGGAGACTCTTCGGTATGGGGTGGTCATGAAAATTGGAGGCTCTTTGAGGCTAGAACAAAGGTGTCAATAGGGTTCTCCTACCCATCTAGAGCTAATGGAACTGACAATTTGATGTAAAGATCAGTGGTTTCAAAGTTGCACAGTGATGCACCAATGAACTAAGGTACATTGCAAGTTTTGGCATTGAGCGAGATTGTTGTGTCAAATCCAAATAGAATGTGATCTCTCAGAAATGAGATATTTTATTATAGGCTTTGGCATGACCATCCTGTAGCATTTAACATTTCATCAATAGCCCCCACAAGCTCCAAGTTACGACCCTCAAAAGATTGACCTCCAAGCACACTTAGAGCACCTTGGAGACTCTTTAGTATAGGGTGTTCATGAATTTTGGAGGCTCTCCACAGCTAGAAAAAGGGTATCACTAGGGTTAGTATTAAGTAAAAACTTTTTTTTTTAGCTTCCTCAAGTTTTTTGCATTGGGCACAATGCAAGTTTGATGTTAGTATTAAGTAAAAATTTAAAACATTATTTTTTAACTCCCTCCACATAAATTACATTAAGTAAAAACATCTTTGTTTCTTACATTAAATCAACAAGTTTATACTTATAATATCTAAAGAGTTTCATCATTATTACATCAATACACAACTACCAAAAATTGTAGTGTCAAAAATAGAATAGATTTTTCTTCATTATGCTCCTTATTTAGTTTTTATCTTCATACATGGTGACTCTTCATGATGTACCTACATTCCAATACCATAAAAATGTTAGTAAATAATTGTATTAAATAAGATAATCATCGGTTCACCAAATCATTGTGAAGAAAAGAACATAAGAAGTAAATATACCTAGTCGAGTGTTCCTATAGGGTCCTCTCTCTAATTTAGAGTCTCCAATATGGCTTCATGATCAGCATTAGTAATAGTAAAAAGTTCTTTTACCTTTGGTCTTCCTTGATTCTTCAAAAAATTCACATTTGTTTCTATAATAAGATGTGAATATATGATAATTGTGTTTTGCTTCTAATAGTCTTCAAATGTAGGAATTCCATTCCTTCTGAGCATGTATGTCTGCAGCCATGTTCTGGCAACAAAAATTGAACTAGTAGGATGTGTGAATCCATCATCATCTATGAAAGATTGTGCAAGCTTTTGTTTACCTCTTACACAATGTGCTAACCAACAATTTGATTTCTCACCATTCCCCTATGGTGCAACCAATGCAAAGACATGTCCTGGCTGAAAGATCTAATAGATGGTTATGCTCAACTCAACTTTCCATGTCATCATTTCTAATAGAGGATATTATAGACAATGAAGTGAGATAATATGGAGTCCATGTGTCCACCCACTCACTCGACTCACAGTGATCCCAATCACACTGAAAATAATTAGGACAAAAGAAAGCTAGTTGTTGTGTCCAAATTGTCCATGTACTAGAATCAAAGCTCCAAAATGAATGCATTTTTTATCAGTCTCTAATAGTAACACTATCTGATATATCACCAATGGACCCTTTGTCGACCAGCCAAAAGAACCTGTGAACTACTGAATAAAGAGTCCCCCCCTATGATAATGCTAGACTACACCAATCAACAATGCTACAAGCATCAAGAACTTCTACTCCTAAAATCTTCAATTTCTCCTTAACTAAAGCTCTCTTCACACATGTCCCTGCTCCATCATGTTCCCCTTTCCCATGGTCAGACTCAAAAAAGCTCCAAATATGAGGCACCCCCCTCTCTACATACATCCTACACAACCAATAAAACATGCAATCATTCTTGAATTGAGCTATGTGATTATTTGACCAAATGATATGTTTATCCATAGCAATCTCATGCTCCTATAAGAAATCAAAATAATTTTTGAAATAATGTTGCATAAACTCATGAGAGTGAGACGTATCATCACTCATGTAAAAATGGTACTCTCTAATAATCTTTTGATTATCATCCACACTATTAGAGGCATGTCTATATGTTATGTGGACAAAAATAGCAATCTAAATGGAGTTGTAATACTAAGATTGTGTCTCATTTTGGGGTTGCAATGTGTAGTTCTCTACAAAGTCAAAAACTAATATAGTAGTGCCAATGAGAAAAGTCTCCTTACACATTCTAAATTGTTGATCCAACCACTAAGACCTATGACTATTCCTTGCATACTTGTAGAAAAGATTTGTCTTGAAATTTAAATAAAACTAGCCACACTAATTTCTTTTGCAACCAATTCACATCTAGATCCCTCACCTCCACTCTTCAATGTGCATTTCACCATTTTATATACCATTTTTTTTACAATTGTCCTCCCAAGATCTTTCTCCCACCTCTCATGGAAACATGTGTCAAACTTGGATAAGCCACCATATATTGAACACTTCTCATTTAAGAGAGAATTTCTATAAGATAAACAACCATCAAGTCTAGGACATAAAAATTGATCTAGCAAGTCTCTTGATGATTTTGGAAGCCCACTAGCACCACAATTCTCCAACATTTCTTTACTATACAAAGTATAAAAAATCAAGCATAATAGTTCATGGTGCATAGAAAACTTCACATGATATTTGAAACAACATGTATTTTGAATTTTAAGTGGCACACAATAAGATGGCTTCAAGTATTCAAAATCCCTTTGTGATATATGCAATCTTGGATGACTCTCTCTAAAGTTTTTGAACAACATAGTTTGACTTACCTCCAAATAATGTTTAGGATGTGGTGTGGTGTCTCTAATGTCAATTCTCAACTTCAGCATGTCTTTAGCATTGGGTGATACTCTTGAGCTAGAGTGTCAAAACCATGTAATTTCTTGCTTCACATCATCAGTTAGCTTCTTGTTAAAATGTAGAAGTCTCACACGAAGAGCCCATGTATAATTTTGAAGAGGATAATCAATTCTCTCTCATCTATTAAGTGCTCTTCTCAAAGTAGTACAATTTAGGTTCAAGTCAATACAATTTTATCTCATATATCTACCGTTTCTCGTATGATGACTTACCAAAAAGGTTGTAAAAACCCTTCGAACAACTCTCTTATCCTTCTCCTTGCTATTTTTCCAAATATTATTGAGAGCATTGAAAAGATTCTTCATAATAATGGCATTTCTTTCCATTTTCTTATTGACACAAATCTTCAATTTGGAAAGCATAGGTCTCATATTTTGCATCTTTAATAAGTGCATAAAAAGTTGACATTGCTCCACTACTATCTTGTTGCCAAAAAAAATATTATATAGTCTTGAAGCCCATAACTGAATGGTCCTTTGTGATTTTTTCCCTTCCAAATTAGTAATAATTATTTTATCAATTTCAATTATCCATTTTGGTGTTCTAGGACCTTCATGTCGATTATAATTAGGAGATATGTAACATTCTTATAAATTTTCATTCTCCAAATTTTCAATCCTAACATTATCATTATCAATTAGTACATTTTTGTTCCCCAACTAAACATATTCATTTTTTGACTCTATGATTTCACCTTCAATCAATACATCATCAACTTGATTCACATTAACATACCTTATCTCTTCTTTCAGTGATTTACCTTGTCCCTTTCCCTATGTCTTCATTCGATACCTTCCTTTTCTATTTAACCTTTCGAAGACTACTACTCCCCTTTCAAACAACAATATTGGATACATAATTGAATCTTGTAGCAACCTTTTCAATTGAATGAGCCCCAAAAAATATTTTTTCTCCAAACCCATGAAAATGGCCCCAAAAAAACATGACTGGCAAGTCTACAATGACAGGGAATATTTTGGGGAAAGTCTGCTAGTAAAATAATTCAGGTACCCAAAACGATTGCCCAAATTTTGGAGGGAAATCAATTGGACAAGTGTGGGAAATCAACAACTATTGTATATTAATATATATTAGTATATTAGTATATTATTATTATTATTAAATATAATATAGTAAAATATTATTATTATTATTAACTATAATATAGTAATGTATTATTCTTATTATCAAATATAATATAGTAATAAAATATTATTATTAAATGTAATGTAGTAATATATGACTGTTACTATTAAATATAATATAGTAATATATATGATTGTTATTATTATTATTATATAGTATATATTAGTATATTATTATTATATAATCTAGTAATATATTTTTATTATATTTAATATATGGTTATATATTATTATTATATAATATAGTAATGTATTATTATTGTTGTTGTTATTATTATTATTATTATATAATGGGGTCATAGGCTACGGTAATCGATGCAATGGGTGGAATGGGGTCATGGGCTAGCCCACAACCCCATTTGACCCATGGAATCATGATGTGTGTCCCTAGAGGTCCTAGGACCCCTAGGGACCTATTTCATTTGTTCAAATGGGTTGAAAGGAGTCATAGGATAACCTATGACCCCTTTCGATGCATTTTGACAACATGATCTAAGACCCCTAGGGACATATTTCATTTGTTCAAATGGGTCAAAAGGGATCATAGGATAACCTATGACCCCTTTTGATGCATTTCATGACAACATATGTTCTTAGGGATCCTAGGACCCTTAGGGACCTATTTCATTTGTTCGAATGGGTCAAAAGAGGTCATAGGATAACCTATGTGTTGAGACAAGATTGATACAAGTAAGAGAATGCATTTCAATCATTGTTTCATCATTGATGTCAAACCTATTACTTGTTCGTAAGACAACTTCTTAGTTGATTTGTGTACTATCATTTGTTTGATTGATCGAGAGGATTTGATCAAATGTGATAACAAGAGCACCTAGAAAAAATGTTGAGTTATCGTATGAGAAAGGAGTACAAAGATCAATTAAGATAGTGATGGAATAGTGTATTGATTATCTACTTAAGGCTACAAAGAATGGCTACACTGATTAAGTCTAGAAGAACAAGTAAGAAAAACTGAGTCTTCCAAGCTTGACCAAGTGCACAGAAGGTGCCAAGAAAAGTTAGTGCAAGATGAGTAAAAAATTAGTTGGAGCTAAGGAAAGTAAAGATTCAGTTTATATCGAGTGAACTTATTGGAAGATGAGTAAAGTTTAGTTGATGTCAAGCACCAATAAACTTTAGTGAAAATTTTTCAAGTTAACTAGTTGAAGATGAGTGGAAGAACAATATGGAAGTTGAGTGACAGCATATTGATGTCGACTATTTTTTTCCTTGAATTGTGTGAAGTGTGTGGAAGATAAAGTTATGATGAGCTAGTAGCACAAAATTCAAGGTAAACTATTTTGAGGCAAATTCAGGGGAGAAGTTTCTAGAAGAACCAAATGGAAAAGTGGGTACATTCATTGTATCCTACCTAATCCTACCTAACACTAAAATGGATGATTGAGGTTGAACAGAAAAATATCTTAAATCTCTATTTATAGAGAGAGCTAGTAAGAAGAAAAGGTTCTCATGTGCGAGAACCTAAAGAAGACAAGGATTATAGGGTATTTGCTTCATTTAGTGGTCGAATAGAAGAGATTGCTATTGGCAAGCTAAGAAAGAAGGCTTAAGAGTATGAATGCTTGAAGGGTGTGAAAGCCAAGCAGAATAGAGGAGTAAAATAGAGATTTGTAATCTGCAAGTGAGTTATAATTTGTTATCATATCAAACCTTACTGTTACTTTCTAATCATTATATTAGTCTTGAGTAAATCCTTTGGATTAAGGTTGACCTAACAATCATTTGTAAATTCTTTAATCGGGTGACATTCCAAGTGAATGATCTAAATTTCTCTAATAAGGCTCACTCCTAAAAGGGTGATTGAAATCCTCTAACCATGTCACATTTAATAGTGTGTATTGTAAGCTTTAATAGGGTTGGCCTTTCATAGGGCATCACTTCAGAAGAGTGAGAATTAGTAGCATGTTACTAGTGGTTTTTCCCAAATTGGATTTTCATGTAAAATCATCATGTCAAATGTGTTATTGAATCTATTATATTTCATGATTACATTTCTACAAAAATTTTTTGACAATAACTTACAAAGTTTAAGTATTGTATGATCTAATGTATACATGAAAATGTTTTATGGATATGGGTTCACTAAGCTTTGAAAAGTTTTGTACATCTAGACCTTGGATAACTGATTCAACCCCCCCTTTCAGTTATTCTAAAGAATTCCAATATTATGACTCCTCTTAATGCATTTCATGACAACATATGTCCCAAGGGGTCCTAGGACCCCTAGGGACCTATCTCATTTGTTCAAACGGGTCAAAAGGGGTCATAGGATAACCTATGACTCCTTTTAATGCATTTCATGACAACATATGTCCCTAAGGGTCCTATCCATTTGTTTGAATGGGTTCAAAAGGGTCATAGGATGACCTATGACCCTTTTCGACACATTTTATGACAACATATGTCCCTAGCCTGGGTCTCAGGACCCCTAGGGACATATTTCATTTGTTTGAATGGGTCAAAAGGTCAACACATTTCATGACAACATATGTCCCTGGGGATCCTAAAACCCCTAGAGACATATTTCATTTGTTCAAATTGGTTGAAAGTGGTCATAGGATAACTTATGACCCCTTTCAATGCATTTTATGACAAAATATGTCTCTAGGGGTCCTAGGACCCCTAGTGACCTATTTCATTTGTTTGAATGGGTTGAAAGGGTTCATAGGATAACCTATGACCCCTTTCAATGCATTTCATGACAACATATATCCCTAGGGATCTTAGGACCCCTAGGGACCTATTTCATTTGTTTGAATGGGTCAAAAGGGGTCATAGGATAACCTATCACCCCTTTCGATGCATTTTAGGACAATAGATGTCCCTAGGGGTCCTGACCTATTTCATTTGTTTGAGTGGTTTGAAAGGGGTCATAGGATAACTTGTCACCCCCTTTCGAAGCATTATATGACAACGGTCGAAAGGTGTCACAGGATAACCTATGACCCATTTTGATGCATTTCATGACAACATATGTCCCTAGGGGTCCTAAGTCCCCTAGGAACCTATTTCAATTCTCTGAATGGGTTGAAAGGGGTCATAGGATAACCTATCACCCCTTTTGATGCATTTCAATTTAATGAAGATGTTTGTAAAATGTTGATTGACATGTTAAATGAAAAATTGCTATAACTTTAAAATGGTATAAGATTTTTGAAATCTAAAAGTTGTGTCACATTCTATGTTTCACCTAGTATTAAAAAAAAAACAAAAAATTAATTTTGTAAAGTTTTCAATCAGTTAAGGTTGTCAAACATGGGATTTTTTTTATTCTAAAAGTGTTATAGTAGAAAATTCATATTTAATTATTTATTTGAAATAAAAATACCCAAATATGAGCATGAGTCTACTTTTTATATCTATAATTATATTAAAAAATATTATCATTTTATTTTGATTAAGGTGGTCACACATACACCTACTTTATATTTTTGCCCTAAAAATTTTGTTGTACTACATTAAAATTCAAAATTTTGACAAATCAAATAATTTGTTCTCCAAATAAGGCCTAGTAGTTTAGAAACTACATTCAATTTCCTATAGATTATTTTCTTGCAAATTTTTTATATAAAGCCTGTAACTTCTTTAAAATTATGTGTCAAGTTAACATAACCCTGATTTGCTGGTTTTTCACTACCACTTAAGGCCATAGTTTGGTTGACCATGATCTTGCACATACCCTTATGCATTAGTAGTTTAATAGGTATTTATGTTCCCTTTCTTATTTTTCAAAGATTTGATCTAATAATTTCCATATATTTTTATCTATTGTTCCTAATTTTGGGAAGAAAATATTTTCATTCATATTTGGATAAATGTAGATCCTTCATCTAAACTTTGAAGATCTCTTTAAATATTGGTGTAATATTAAGGTTGAGGGTAAAACCATGTTGAGGGTGGTTAAAAAACTCAGCAATGTCAAGAAGAATGTGAGAAGATGGAATAGGAATTATTTTGGGGATATTTTTTATTCTAAGTTATTGTACAAATAGATTTGAGATAATTTCATGAAAAAATCCAATTGGAAGGATATTTTGACCAACTTATTGACAAGGAAAATGGGCTCCTTATGAACTATCATGATATCATTATGAAGGAAGAAACATTTGGATGAAAAGATCCATATCCATTTGGCTAAAGGAAGGTTATAAGAAAACAAAAAAAAATCATGTGACTACTCTCAAGCATAACATTGCCAACTAGAACACCCATCTCAATACAATTAATGGACAGATCAATAAAGATGAAGATATTTCCATAGAACTGGTGAGATGTTTTTCTTCTCTTCTTTCTATTGATGTTCAACCTAGTCTAATTATCAAGAGGCCTTTCTCTCATGTATTCTTAAGTTAGTGACTAAGAACTAAAATAAACTCCTTGAGGTGATTCTTTCTTCAACTGAAATCCATAATGTTGTGATTTCCTTTGGAGGGGAAAAAGATCCTTGTCCTGGTGGTTCCCCTTTATTCATCTTCAAGAGAATTTGGCATATTATTGGTAATGATGTCTCAGATGTTGTTAAGGATTTTTACATATCCCAAAGTTTGTTGAAGGAGGTTAATGTCACCTTTTTAGTACTCATCCCAAAGCGACATGGAGTGGATTTTGTTGATATTTTTAGAAACATCAATTTATGTAATTATTTTTATAAGATCATTTCTAATTTTCTTATTTTATGCATCTTGAATATATCATCTATTCTTATTTCATTATAGTGAAATGGTTCGGTGCAGGAATGAAAATTATAGATTCAATTATTATGGTTTATGAAAATTTTAACTCTTTGGTCAAATCCCATAAACAAGGTTTTCTCATGAAATTGGACCTTTCTAAAGCTTATGACATGGTGGACTAGTCTTTCATCTTAAAGGTTCTTTAATCTTTTCAATTCGGAATTTGGAATTTGGAAAATTTAGTTGATTTACCAATTTATTTCCAACACTACCTCTATTATCATTATCAATGGATCATCTTCTAGGTTCTTCAACCCATCTAGATGCCTGAGACAAGGAGAAAACATCTCACATATCCTATTTACCATCATGGCTCATTTTTTGGTGAGATATTTGAGTCAACTAGGGTTTAAGTTGAAACCCTCTTCTCACTCTCATTCTAGTATTCATGAATAGTTTGTGGATGACATGATTCTTATGGGGGAGGCTTATGTGAGGGAGGCTCATAACATTAAGGTTTCTTTGAATTCCTATACTCTTACAACTAGGAAACTTATTAATTGGGCTAAAAAAATCTATTTATTTTGTGAATACCCCTAAGGATAGATAGCGAAAGGTTTCTAGAATTTTTGGTTTCTCAATAGCTTCCTTGCCTAGTTCTTATATATGCCATCCTTTATGTTTCAAGCCGCTGAGTCCTTTTGGAATGGTATTGTAGATAAATTTTATTTCAATTTGGCAGGTTAGAAAGGTAATAATCTTCTTTGTTGGTCTGGTAAAGTCACTTTGCTTGTAAGTTGTCTTTAGAATCTCCCCACTTATGCTCTAAGTCTTTTCAAAATATATGGCAATTATGAAAAGAATTAAAAATAATTTCAATTGGTCAAGGAAGGGAGAAAGAAAGAGAATGCATGTAATTACTTCAGATCAACTTTTCAATCATAAGGATAAGGGAGGACATGGTGTCAGACAAATATAACTTCTTTATAAGGATTTGTTGGATAAAGAGATTTGTAGAGTGGATAGGGAGGATAAAGAATGGAATCTAATATGGAAAATTAAATATCTCTACAACTTGAGCTCTCTCTTGATGCCTTCTTCTCATCCCCTAACATTGATAATGGTTCTTTTATCTAGATCTTTGGGGCAAGATGCTAAAAAGCTAGTTAGAGTTGGGGCTAGATGGAGATTTAGTAATGGTAATAGGATTGGATTTTGGCAAGATTCTTGGCTTAGATAAACATAATTGATAGAAGATTGCAAGGATAAACAATTTATTAAATCTTGCAAGAGATTTTTATGGTAGCATGGTCTCAAATTACTAGATCAATGGTAAGTGGGTGGACCTCCCTTCCATCAATCCCAACTTGTTGGATATCCAAATGGGGCTTTATGCTTGGAGGATTAATATGGATGTGTCTGACTCTCTTTTTTGGGACTTTAATCCTAATTGTTGTTACTCCATTTCCTTTGGCATTTCACAACTCCTTCCAAGTGATGACCCTTTCTTTTGGTCCTCCTACTAGTTTAAATGGCTAACTCCTAAAATTGGTATCTTCTAATGGATAATGGTTTAGAATGAAATTCCTACTCGTGAAAAGCTATGTAAGAGAAGATTTCAATTGATTAATAGATGTTTCCTACATAAAGAAGATTTGGATACCACTTTCCATATGTTTTTTTCTCAGACTTTTTGCTCAGGATGTTTGGGATGCTATATTGGTTGGTTGGAATTTACATTGGGTTTCCCTAGGTAATATCAAGGATTTTCTTGCCCAGTAGATTTTTCCAACGTCAAATGAAAATACCAAGGTTATCTAGAAATTGATTATTCCTTCTCTATTGTAACATATGGAAGGAATGAAACCATAGAGTATTTAGAGATTAGGAGGTGTCATCTTGGGTTGTTGCAAATAAAACTATCAAAAAAATTAAATTAAGTTTCATTTCTATTAGGAAAGATGTTAATCTAGATAAAGAGGATTTTGATTTGAATGCTCCTCTCCTTCATAATAGTAACACCTAAAATTCTAAAAGATGGAATGGACATGAAGTAGTCTAGTTGCCCCCTCTAGATGGTTGGATGAAGGTCGATTTTGATGGTGCTACTAAAGGAAACCATAGCCAAGTTGTTTGTGGGGGGGTTATCAAGGATATGAATGGTGTTTGTATAATTATTGTAGCAATTCCTTTAAGTACCCAGATGGAACATGTGGATGAAGCTAGCATACTCATTAGGCTATTAAACTTGCTAAGTCTCTTTAATGCAGGAACCTTCAAATTGAGGGAGACTCTAACAACATTGTTATGTGTCTTCTTGGTAAATCATTACCCACGTGGATAGTTAATAACATAATAAAAGAATCCAAATCCATCATGGAAACCTTTGAAAATTTTATCATTACTCATACATACTAGGAGGCCAACATGGTGGAAGATCATATAGCCAACCTAGTGGTCTAAGCCAAGTAGTTTTTGTCTTGGAAATAGAATCTTAAGTTAGATTTTGATCTTGAGGAAATAATAAAGGTGAATTTGACACATAGCATCATTATCTAAACATACAAAAGAATCATATAAATGACATGTAATAGCTTTTATTTTTGAAATATCATCAACCTGAGATGGTGGTGGTACATCTTACTGTGTAATTATGACTCACACATTTTATGGGTGATTTTTGACTTAACTACTTCCATTTGAATATTTGAGGGCATTTTGTGTTGTCTTTGATCATATTTATGAATACTTAAATATTTTAAAATATAGAATTCTCGTTTGTAATAGTACTTTGTTATTTTGTATGTTCAAAAAGAGAGGTATTTACTCATACTATATATGAAAAATTACTAAGATGTGTGACTACACACAAACCCCTACATCTAATGGATGCACCAACTTCTCATTCTAGCTGACAAAAATAAACTTATACTAATGCACATTAATAACAATACAAGTTGAGGAAATTTAATTGCTTGACATGACTAGTGGTCATTGCCAAATCACAAGATGAGATAGTTGCCTTGTGGAAGTATAAATAATCAAAGGGAAGGGGCTCGCCATTGAAACAATAGACTGACAAAACATGACCAAGTAAGTATGAAGATTTACATGCCCGATCAAAAATAGAAAATGACTTCGAAGGTTTCAACACCTAATTTGAGTATAATGAAATATGAAAAATAATGATTCTATAATAATTATAATTATCATAATATTATAACTATATGAATTATTATTTGATTATATAATAACATTTAATTAAGGATTTTTCCATAGGTTTACACTTTATGTTTTATCCAACTGAAGCTATAAAATATTAACACTCCCTCTTAGCTTTGGGAGGATAAACACAAGAATAAATATTGCCTCAGCATAATATTGAAAAATGTATGTCAACTCATTTGACATTTTTGTTTCTTGAATTTCAATTCATTTGACATTCTAGAATAAAAACTCATTTGTCATTCTAGATTGTTGGTTGCCACCTCATTTGACATTCAATTTCTTGAATTTTGACTCATTCAAAATTTGAATGTCAACACATTTGACATTTGAATGTCAACTCATTTGATATTCACTAGGTGCCTTTGATTAATGGCCTCCTCAATGTTGAGTCGCAAGATATTCCCCAAGTACTATGAGTAATGACTTTCCAAATGTCAACTTATTTGGTAATCACCAAGTAATATGTGCAAAGGCTTCATGAATGTCAATTTGCATAGCATTCACCATGTAATCAAAATGTTCATAAGGTATGTGCATGCACATTCTCATAATGCTTACCATATGAACATCTACTATACAAAATATAATCTATCATGATCTTCATAGACATCATAATAAATCCATCACAATAGAAAATTAAGTTATACTAAGATCATCATCTTTCAATAACTTATGCATATACAAGTGATAACCATTTAGAAGTCATCACTTCCTCATGATATAGATAGGGCCCATAAGAAAGAACTTTTATTAATGAGTAAATCATATGTACAATAATAAAATATCCTAAGACTCTTCTTAGTAATTACAACATAACAAGTTTACCTCAAAAATGATCCACTTTTATTTTTGTAGAGGATTTCATGCAGATGATAAGGAACTCCCTCTTAAATTGAAATTTCACAAATTTTAGATTTGAAGTTCTTTATAATAGATCTTTCTCTAAATCTAGGTTTGAATTATTAACTTCAGCAAAGGAAGCTTGATGTTTGAGTTTGTCAAGACATCTTGCTATAGTGTGACCATATTTTTTGCATTTAAAACATTGTACATTAGAAAAATCTTTATGTTTCTTAAATGGTTGTTGATCATTCTTCCCCTTTTTATTTTTTAAGTTTGCAGTGAGAAATTGAATGTATTCACTTGTTGACTCCATGTCAATTCCTATAGTTTTTCAATTACACTCTTCTGTAATATGGTCAAGTTTTAATCGATCAAATTTGGGGGCTTTGAGATGAGCACCTATTCCTTACCTAAAGTTTTCCCATGAAAAAGGCAACCCATGTGATGCCACAATTAACTCTTTGATATAATAGTTATCACCAACTATCAATAGTTTGTTTCTTAACTCTGTTATCCTCATAAAGTATGAGGTGATGGTCTCTCATTTCTTCATCTTTATTTTATTCATTTTATTTTTCATACTGAGAATCCTCCTAGTGTTTTTGATCTTGAA
The DNA here is from genome assembly GCA_028749045.1 of Cupressus sempervirens. NCBI lineage: Eukaryota > Viridiplantae > Streptophyta > Pinopsida > Cupressales > Cupressaceae > Cupressus > Cupressus sempervirens. The sequence goes on along the minus strand of CM053793.1, from coordinate 319,237,847 downwards.
CATGTCCTCTAGATCTTTGAATATATCATATGTAGAGTCTAATTATGTAATAATAGGTAGTAGATGATCTTTTATTCCATCTACTAAAAATTATGTTTCTTTGGTGTTGTCATTTTCTCATTCATCAATCTTCTTATTTTTAGAAGGATTTTCCATAATCGTTAACTTCTTTTTTCTTAGTATCATCATTATACACAATTTCCAAGCTTAAAAATTTGAAGAACCTTTGATTTTATCCTCAATCCTAATTCCACTTATCATTTTGATAAGTAGGGTTTAAGAATGTTTGAGTGCACTAAATAAATAAATCTAATCCTAATCATTTCTTAGACCGACTCTGATACTATGTTAATTTTGAAAAGATTTATGAATTCTTAAATATTTATAATATAGAACTATCCTTTGTAATAGTAATTCATTATTATGTATGTTCCAAAAGAGAGGTGTTTACTCATATTATATATGAAAAATTACTAAGAGGTGTGACTACGCACATACCCCTACACCCAATAGATGCACCAACTTACCATCATGGTTGATAAAAATAAACCTATACTAATGCACATTAATAATGATGCAAGTCAAAGCAATTTAATTTCTTGACGTGACTAGTGGTCATTGCCAGATCAGAAGATGGAACACTTTCCTTAGGGAAGTATAACAAATCAAAGGGAAGGGACCTGCCAATGCAACCATAGACTGATGGAACATGACCAAGCAACTATGAAGATTTACTGTCCAATCAAACATAGGAAAAAGAGTTCAAAAGTTTCAATGCCCATTATAATTCGAGTCTAATGAAATATTAAAAAAACTTTATTTTATAATAATTATAATTATCATAATATTATAACTCTATGAATTATTATATAACATTTAATTAAGGAGTTGTCCATATGTTTGCACTTTATGTTTTATCCAACTGAAGCTATAGAACATTAGCATTTTGAATTTGGCTATAGGAAATAGAGAGTACTTTCATTACAGTGATAACAGAGATATGGGTGGTGCTCTAAAATGTTAGGAACTAAGCTCTTAAAGAATGGAAGGATGTCTCATATGTTTGGAAGAAGCTTGAAAAAGTGGGGTTGTCATTTATTTGGAATGCCTACATGGTTTCAATCTAGAAGAAAAGTTGGAATTATTTAAGCAATCTAAAATCACATTAGGAGGAACATGGAGATTCCTACAACAACGTGTGGAATAAACTTGACCTACAACCTTCTACCCCTACTTAGAATTACACATTGAAGCTACACAATTGATAAATGAAACCATAAAGTACACAAGGCCAAATACATCATATTTTAGGTGTAATTATTTCACTTCACATATAGAATAACCATAATATGCTCAGTTGTGAGCTCTTATGCATTGTGGCCTTAAACAAAATGAGAAATATACAAAATTAGACCATTAGCTCACATATTCTATCTTCCCCTATCCTCTAATCCATTTCATCTTATTCCTACCTCTCTCTCTCTCTCTCTCTCTCTCTCTCTCTCTCTCTCTCTCTCTCTCTCTCCTACATCTAACCAAACTTCTTTTATAACCAGCTAAGCCTCAAGTCGTCTAGTCAAGTATTAATTACAATTTAGGACCATACTTGGAAGAGTAAACAAAAACCCATGCAAATGGTCATATAAATCCATGCGCACTTGAAGGTAGTGTTAGAATTCTTTAGAATAACTGAGAGGGTGGGGGGGTGAATCAGTTATTCAGGGTCCAAATGCCCTATTAATACCCTTTTCAAATGATCAAACTTAAATCAGTCATATAAGAAAATTACTGTAAATCAACATGCAAAGATAAAACATTCAAGATCAACACATGACACAATGATTTATGTGGAAACCCAATTTGGGAAAAACCACTAGTAACATGCTACTTAATTCTCACTCTTATGAAGTGATGCCCTGTTAAAAGCCTATCCTGTTAAAGGCTTACAACACATTGTTAAATGTGACCTTGTTAGAGGATTTCACCAAACTGTTAGGAATGGGCCTGGTTAAAGGTCTTTAGAACATCCACTTGGAATGTCGCCCTGTTAAAGGATTTATCTAATGGCTATTAAACCAACCTAAGTCCATAGGATTTATCTTACTGTTACAATTGTAGAAAGTAACTATAATGGTCTTTTGATTTGACATAACTTACAACATACTTTGCAGATTTCAGATTACTCTTTCTGTTCAATCCTTATACTTGGCTTTAATCACTTCAGCTCTGACTGCTTGTCTCCCTCTCAAGCTTCGTCTCTTTGAGTCTTCCTACTCATTCTGCCAATGCATTCATCCTTGTGGTCATCTATCTAAATAGAGTTCCTGTGTTATCTTCTCCTTAGCTCATTCTTCAGCATTTCATGCTTTTATGCTTGACCATGGCTCTCTCTCTCACTATCCCCTCTATTCAACTCTTTTTCTTCATTAACTTATGTCTTTATATACAAGTCTAATTTGCCTTTACCACTCAATTCTCCCTCTCCAATTTTTGGGTTTCAAAATGGATTAGGTAGGATACAATGTATCTACCCCATATCTTGTTTTCTTCTTGAAACTTCGCCAGTTGTATCTTAAAAACATTCTACATGGTGTTCTGTGCCACCAACTTATCATTCTTATCTTCCTTTTAATTCATAGATTTTTAGATAACAACTTTGTCGGCTTAGATCTAGCGAATCTTCGATTTCCTAAATAATGCAGCAACTAAGCATTATTAAGTTACTGGTGCTCGGAAACTCTATGTTACTCAGCACCTATACTTGCTCGGTACTTGGTTCTACTCGGCACTTGATTCTGCTCGGCACTTGGTTTTGCTTGGCACTTGAACTTGCTCCGCACTTGAACTTGCTCCGCACTTGAACTTGCTTCGGCACTTAACTAGGAATTTACTCGGCTCTTACTAGCTTCTTTTAGTATGTCATCCAATACACTATTTCATTAATGGTTTGACTAATCCTTGTACTTCATTACAACATCATAACTTCAACCTTTCTCTAGGTGTTCTAGTTACATCTTATTGATTGCCTCCACCTTGACAATCAACTAATTGATAGTATTTGGATCACTAAAGAAATTGTCATCCCTGGAAGTAGCAAGTTTGACATCAATGACAAAACAATGATTGAGGACATTCTTTACCAGTTCCATATATTATTCCAACAATTTTTCTTATGATCATTTCAATCATTTCCAACAATCTCCCTCTTTGGCATTGATGGCAAACCAAACTGATCAAGTAATCAATTAGTTACCACAAAGATTGTATTGATTTGCTGCATTTTCACTACTGATCACATATATCTCCCTCTTTCATATATATCTCTCTCTTTCTTTGCATTGAATCAGTTTTTTGCATATTCCTCCCTCTTTGACATAAATGCCAAAGATGTAGCATCTTTATCATGCAAAATATAAGCTTTGGCTTCTTGTTGTCTTTCTCCCTCTGTCACCATACTTGTGACTGATTTGGAGTTTCTATTCCTGTTGTCATCCTTTGCATCAACCTGTTAATATTTCAATGATTTATTCATGTTGATGCAAGGCAACTTCCTTTTCACCTTAAACTGCTTGACTTAGGGGTATAACCTCTAGCTTGCCTCTAAGATATTCATAGGCATCCTTGGGCAATGGTTTGGTGAAGATATCTGTTGTCTGTTCCTTTGTGTGAATGTATTCCAACTTCACTTGTTTGTCTTCTACCAATTCTCTGACATAATGATACTTGATTGCAATGTGCTTGGTTTTTGCATGCATCATTGGATTTTTGGATATGTTTATAGCACTTGTATTATCACAATACAATATCACCGGTTTTGTTACTTCTTCTTTCATTCCATTCAATAGATGTGTGAGCCATACAATGTTTGTACAATTGACTACAGCTGCCACATATTCTGATTCTACAGTGGACTGGAATATACATGTTTGTTTCTTGCTAGTCCAGGTAACTAGCCTTTTGCCTAGAAATAATGCACCTCCACTTGTGCTTTTTTTGTCATCAATGTTTCCTCCCTAGTTTGCATCTATATATGCATTGAGTTAAAATTTTCCATTCTTTTTGTAGTATAAACCAAAATCATCAGTCCCTTTGAGATATCTCATTATTCTTTTTACTACTATGAGATGATTTTCTTTAGGATTAGCAGAGAATCTAGCCACTATTCCAACTGCTAATGCTATGTCTTGTCTACTATGTACAACATATTGTAGTTTTCCAATCATGGATCTGTACATTGTTTGATTGACTTCAGCTAACTCATCATTTTTGGATAGCTTATTTCCTATGGCCATTGGTGTGCTAGCTCGTTTGGATTTCTCCAATCCAAATGTTTTAAGAATTTCTCTGATGTATTTTGATTGTGTAATAAATATTCCATGTTTGAGTTGATGAACTTGCAATCCAACAAAAAATTTGATTTTTCCAAACATAGACATTTCAAATGCATGTTTCATTTTGTCAGCAAGGCCTTTGAAAAGTACTTCCTTGCCACCAAATACTATGTCATCCACAAAAATTTTAGATACAATAATGTCTTTACCTTCTTCAGCTTTGATGTACATGTTGCTATTATCATCAGTTCTTTCAAATCCAGTTTGTACTAGATACTTGTGAAGTCTCTCATACCATGCTCTAGGTGCTTGTTTCAAACCATAGAGTTCTTTATGTAACTTACACACCATATCCCTATTGTTTTCATCAACAAATCCTTCTGGTTGTTCAATGTGGACTTCTTCTTCTAGTATACCATTTAAGAAGGCAGATTTTACATCCATCTGATAGACTTTGAAATCTTTGTAGGCAGCATATGCAAGTAAAGTTCTTACTCCTTCCATTCTAACAATAGGAGCAAATGTTTCTCCATAATATATTCCTTCTTCTTGAGCATAACCCTTGCATACTAATCTGGCTTTATTTCTAGTAATCTCACCATTCTCATCTAGTTTGTTTCTAAATACCCATTTGGTGCCAATCACATTCTTTTCAGTTGGTCTGGGAACCAAACTCCACGTTTTATTTTTTCTTATTTGATCAATTTCTTCTTCCATAGCTTTATACCAGTTGTCGTCTTGTAATGCACCGTATACTATCTTGGGTTTAGATTTTTTGATCAGACATGATTCATGTCTTAGTTTGTTCCTTGTCATTGGTCTTGCATCTTTGTCACCAATTATTTGTTCAACAAGGTGATGTCTTTTTACATATTTGGATAATCTTGGCTCTATCCTTGTTTCCATGTTTGATCTTTCAGATTCAGGATCACTATGTTCTTCATTGTCAGGTTGTTCTTCATCATGTATGCTATCTTCAGAATTGGATTGTGCATTTTCTTCATTCTGTAACTCGGCTTCTGAATGCAACTCGGCATTCACTGGTTGTGAATCGGCTGAAACTGACACTTGTTGTTGACTTTCAATTTGATTGAAATCATCCTCATCAGTAGTCATTCCTTCATAAGAATATACAAAGGTTATGTATTCTTCCATTTTCTTTGGTTCTTCAGCTTGGACTTTTGTGTGCTCATCAAAATTTACATTTGCACTTTCCACAATTTTGTTAGTGTTAACATTCAAACACTTATATGCCTTACTTCTTGTGAAGTAACCAAGAAATATACCTTCATCACTTTTTGCATCAAATTTTCCATTTCTAACATGTTTAAAGATAAAACATTTGCAACCAAATACTTTGAAATGTTTTACATTTGGTGAGTAACCATACCATAATTCAAAAGGTGTTGTATTTATACCTTTCTTGACTTTTACTTGGTTCAATGTATGAACAGCTACACTTACAGCTTCTCTCCATTATTTTAGAGCAACATTCTTTTCTATCATTAATGTTCTGGCACAGTCAATTACAGATCTGTTTCTTCTTTCAGCAATTCCATTCTGTGGGGGAGTTCTAGGAGCTGATGTCTGTCTTTTGATTCCATTGTCATTATAGAATATCTTGAATTCATTTGATGTAAATTCACCACCTCTATCTGATCTTAGACATTTCAAGCTTTTTCTAGTTTCCTTTTCAACTCTGGCCACATACCACTTAAACATTTGAAAAGTATCAGATTTTTGTTTTAAGAACATAACAGTCATCATCTTGGAATAGTCATCAACAAATAACATTATGTATTTATCTCCTCTATAGCTTTGTATTTCCATTGGACCACATAAGTCAGTGTGAACTAACTCAAGTATCTCTTTAGATTTAGAGTTTTTGCTTTTGAAACTTGACTTTGTCATCTTTCCTACTGACATTGTTTACACATGACATTATCAAGCTTCTTCAATTTTGGTAGCCCTCTGACTTTCTTCATTTTACTAAGTCTGACTAGATTGTCAAAGTTGACATGACATAATCTTCTATGTCATAACCATTCATCATCAAATTTTGCAAATAGACAAGAAGCATCATCCATATCAAGGTAAAACAAATTACTCTTTGTTTGATCTCCTTTTCCTATTAGTTTACCATCATTGTCATAGATTTTTGTAGTTTTGTTTTCAAATTCCACTTTGTAGCCTATATTGCCTAATTGTGAGACACTGAGTAAATTGTATTTTAATCCTTCAACATAGTATGCATTGTCACATGAAATTTGGTCTGTGAGCTTAATGGAACCTTTTTATCTGATTTGACATGGAGCATCATTACCAAATCTAACACTATTTCCATCATACTGAGTAAAGTTAACAAACTTACTTTTGTCTCCTGTCATGTGATGTGAGCATCCACTGTCTATGATCCATTTGTCATTCTTGTTTATACATGTCACCAGTGTTGTGGCTTCTTCTTCATCAGATTGGTCCTTCATGGCTACATAAACAACTTCATCATCATTGTCATTAGAGTTTTCTTCAACAATATAACACTTCTTACCTTTTTCTTTGTATCCTCTCTTGTCATCATCTCTTATGTTCTTGTATTTGTTGCCTTCCTTGGAATCCTTTTTCTGTGGACATCTTGCAGCAATATGACCTACTTTATTGCAATTGAAACAAATGATAGGCATCTTACCTTTGAATTTTCCTTTGCCCCTGTGAAATCTTCTAGTGAGCAATGCTTCCAATTGTTCCACATCTTCCTCATCAGTGCTACTGTCACTAGATACATACTTCATTTTTCTTCCTTTCCTTGATTTCACCAGTTCGGCGACTTTTAGTGATAACTTGGCCTTAAAAGCGGATTCAACATTTTCAGGTTTGTAGTTGTCAAAGTTAGATAACTCAAATGCAGTGAGTCTACCTATTATACCTTCAAAGCTTAGATTATTTCCTATTATACATCTTAGCTCTTGTATTGCTGATACTCTAATAGCATAGATAGGGAGCAAGGTTCTTAAGAACTTACTATTAACAGTATCTTCATCCAATTGACCATTCAAGCATCTTATTGCACTTACCACTTCCTTTATTCTTGCACCATACTGAGCAACATTCTCATTTTCTTCCATTTTCAGGTCATCAAATTTTCCTCTAAGACTTTCTCTTTTTGCTCTTTGTACATTTTGATCTCCTCCATAGATGTTTGATAGGGCTTTCCACATTTTGAATGCAGTGTCACATCCTTTGATATCATCAAATTCAGCATAGCTGAGTGCAGAGGCAATTTCCAGCATTGTCTGGTTGTGTTGTTTGTTTTTCATGTCTTCGGCAGTAGGAGCACCTGTTGGATCTACATGTTCAGTGACAATTGAATTTTGGGCATAATCTCCTATGGATCCAAGATGTAGCTTCATCAAACTTTTCCATGCAACAAAGTTGTCTTTGTTGAGCTTGGGAACTTCTCTCTTTGGCATTTTGATCTTTTCTGCTAGTAGTCCCTTTAAACTAAATCAGCAGTCAGGCTCTGATACCAATTGTTTGAATAAGCCCTATTAATACCCTTTTCAAATGATCAAACTTAAATTAGTCATATAATCAAATTACTGTAAACCAACATGCAAAGATAAAACATTCAGGATCAACACATGACAAAATGATTTACGTGGAAACCCAATTTGGGAAAAACCACCAGTAACATGCTACTTAATTCTCACTCTTCTGAAGTGATGCCCTGTTAAAAGCCTGCCCTGTTAAAGGCTTACAACACACTGTTAAATGTGACCTTGTTAGAGGATTTCACCAAACTGTTAGGAATGGGCCTGGTTAAAGGTCTTTAGAACATCCACTTGGAATGTCACCCTGTTAAAGGATTTATCTAATGGTTGTTAAACCAACCTAAGTCCATAGGATTTATCTTACTATTACAATTTCTAGAAAGTAACTATAATGGTCTTTTGATCTGACATAACTTACAACATACTTTGTAGATTTCAGATTACTCTTTCTGTTCAATCTTTATGCTTGGCTTTAATCACTTCAGCTCTAACTGCTTGTCCCCCTCTCAAGATTCATCTCTTTGAATCTTCCTACTCATTCTGCCAATGCATTCATCCCTGTGGTCATCTATCTAAACAAAGTTCCTGTGTTATCTTCTCCTTAGCTCATTCTTCAGCATTTCATGCTTTTATGCTTGACCATGGCTCTCTCTCTCACTATCCCCTCTATTCAACTCTTTTTCTTCATTAACTTATGTCTTTATATACAAGTCTAATTTTCCTTTGCCGCTCAATTCTCCCTCTCCAATTTTAGGGTTTCAAAATGGATTAGGTAGGATACAATGTATCTACCCCATATCTTGTTTTCTTCTTGAAACTTTGCCAGTTGTATCTTAAAAACATTCTACATGGTGTTCTGTACCACCAATTCATCATTCTTATCTTCCTTTTAATTCATAGATTTCTAGATAACAACTTTGTCGGCTTAGATCTGGCGAATCTTCGATTTCCTAAATAATACAACAACTCAGCATTATTGAGTTACTGGTGCTCGGCACCTCTGTGTTACTTGGCACCTATACCTGCTCGGCACTTGGTTCTTCTCGGCACTTGATTCTGCTCGACACTTGGTTTTGCTCGGCACTTGAACTTGCTCGGCACTTGAACTTGCTAGGCACTTGAACTTGCTTGGCACTTGAACTTGCTCGGCACTTGAACTTGCTCGGCACTTGAACTTGCTTTGGCACTTAACTAGGAATTTGCTTGGCTCTTACTAGCTTCTTTTAGTATGTCATCCAATACATTGTTTCATCAATGGCCTAACTGATCCTTGTACTTCATTACAACATCATAACTTCAACCTTTCTCTAGGTTTTCTAGTTACATCTTATTGATTGCCTCTACCTTGACAATCATCTAATTGATATTATTTGGATCACTAAAGAAATTGTCATCCCTTCAAGTAACAAGTTTGACATCAATGACAAAACAATGATTGAGGACATTCTTTACCAGTTCCATATATTATTCCAACAATTGTTCTTATGATCATTTCAATCATTTAGGTCAACATGTGTGTTAAAATTCATCTCCTAACTGCACAAGATGCCACATAAACAATTGAAATCATGCCAATTGGATCAACACATTATGCAAGCTAGAAATAGCAAGAAAATAGAATTGCAAAGTGTAGTACATAACTCAAGAACTATCCAACATAAGAATTTGTGCACTTAGGACAAGGATCTAGGATAGGTCTTCAACACAATGAAAACTATGCATTTAACATGAAAACAAAATCAGTAATGACTATTTCAAGAACAACAGACTAGTATGAGGGTAAACTTTAAGAAAGTCACCTCCAAAAAAAGATATAAAATACTGAAAAATTTTATTATTTTGAAAAAAAAAAAGTATTTCTATTGGTGAATCTAACTATTTTTTATTCTCAATATGATTAATATTGGCGATTATTTTCAAATCATACTTTTTTTGTATAAAATATTGACAAATTTCAATAATAATAGGAAGTTCATTAATCACCATGGAATACTACAAATCAAAATTGAACATTTTTTTACCTCGTGGAATATTATGAGGATCGTTACATATACTTTAAATCAATAATGAAAACTAAATATTGGTGATATATCCCTAAAGTAACTAATAGTTATGATAATTATTGGTTAGTTTAATTTAATTTCTCCAATAATATATTATATTAAGGTGACTCAAATCTAATCATGTAATGAATATTGTGGCATTTATTTGAGTTTAAATTTTTCAATAACATTAATTATTGAGCAATTTTAAATTTCTAGAACTAAATTTTATAAAATAATGGCAATTTAGGTTGTATCAAATCTTAAATTATTATCCAAATTGCAAATATTAGCCACTAAAAAATACCTTGACTGGTATAGAAAACTAAAATATTTTTGGTTGATGCAAGATTTCTCAAAGACCCAGGATGCTCCTACATCAGACACCTGGGGTTAATAAAGAAATGATGTCCACATCATGCATGACTAACATTCTAACCTAAACCATAGAGATCCAATTCAGCTTATGTAATCCATGAACTTTCTTCAATTGGTTTATCTTTACACTGAACTAGGTATTCCAAGTAGTCTTTTCCTCTGGTACTCTTACTTATTCGGCTATTCAAGATCCTCTCAATGTTATCTATTTTCTTCTTAGGGTAATCCAAGATACACTTCAACATTTCATCTTATTCAAAATACTCAAAGATATATAAAATGTTGAATATAGGTGAAATATCCATGTCTTCTAGTAATTCAACTTCAAAGGCATTTCCAATATCAAACTTTCTTAGAATCTTACAAGTACCAAACCTTTTCATTTTAATCTTATTGTAGGTACCAACTAGAAATATATTTTTCTTCAAATGAATCATCACCTTATCACCAACTTCAAAAGATTTAGGCCTCTTTTTCTTATCTTCTCTCTATTTACATCCCAAATTATTGTCTTCTAGGTTCCTTTTAACTTTCTCATGTAGAGTTTTCATGAAATTTGCAAATTCTTTAGCTTCAACACTTATGTTTGTCTCAAGGTTTACGTTCCTCAACTTAGTAGTTCCTTTAAGACTCATTCTAGTAACTATCTCAAAAGGTTTCTTCTTGGTGCTTCTATTCATAGAATTACTGTATGTGAACTCTGCTTGTGCCAAAATCAAATCCCAATTAGTAGGCTTATCTCCAACCAAACATCTCAATAGGTTACCCAAACTTTTTTTCACAACTTCAGTTTTTCAATCTGTTTGTGGATGAAAAGTAGAACTAAACTTCAAATTTGTATTCATCTTCCTCTAAAGTGTCCTCTAGAAGTAACCAATGAATTTATTGTCTCTGTCTGAAATAATATTTTTTGGCAATCCATACAATCTCACCACTTCTTTAAATATGTATATTATCAAATGTCTTCTTACAATTATGAAATGAGCTATCTTTGAAAATATATCAACTACCACTAAAATAGAATCATTACCTCTCAGAGTTCTAGGAAAACCAACAAAAAAATTCATACTGATATCTTCCCAAGGCTTATCAGGTACATGTAATGGTGAGTATAATCCCAAATTCAGACTAGTTCCTTTTGTTGTTTGAAAAATTATGCAACTTCTTTCCATTTTCTACACATTTTTATATATATGTGGCCAAAAGTATCTGTCTACAATTATCTTTGTTATTTTATCAATCCCAAAGTATCTAGCAAGTCCACCACTATGCTTTTATTTTATGATGTTCTCTCTTATAGATCCTCTAAGTATGCACAAATGAATTTGCTTAAACAATTTGTCTTCCTAAATAATCAATCCACTTGTCCCTCATCGTCTGTTCTTTACAAGCTGTCCAAGGTTCTACAAAATCAAGACCAACTTCATACAAAGAATTCAAATCATTAAAACCAAGTACCTCAATTCTTATTTCTATCAACAAATTCCTTCGTCCACTCAAAGCATCAGCAACTTTTTTTGGCTATGTACTCTCGCATCTCAAAGAAAGGGAAAAAATCTACAAAAACTCAACCCACTTCATATGTCTTTGATTCAACATATACTAAAACTCAACCCAATCTACAAAAACTCAACCCACTTCCCAAATACTAAAAATCTTTATGGTCAATATACAACAAAAAATCCTTAGGCATTAGGTAGTGTCTCCATTTCTTCAAAGCTTGAACAATAGCATAAAATTCTTGAACTCATAAACTAAATATTTTCTCTTAGCATCATTGAAATTCTCACTAAAGAAATTTACAGGTCTTCCTTCTTGACTTAAAATGGCTCCAATAGCACTTCCACTAGCATAACATTCAACTTGAAAAAATTTACTAAAATTAGACAAAGCTAGGGTAGGCAATTCTATAATATTTTGTTTTAATGTTTCAAAACTCTTATGTATTCCATGTGTCCATTTAAAACCCTTTTTATCTCCTCTCATAGTTTCAATCATAGCATTACAAATAGAATTGAAATTTCTAATGAACTTTCTTTAAAAACTTGTCAATCCATGAAATGATCTTACCTCTCCAACATTCTAAGGTGTAGGCCAATCAAGAATAACTTTCATCTTCTCAAGATCCATTTTCAAACCATCAACTAAAATTTTAAAAAACCAAGTTACACAATTTCTTCCTTCATAAGTGAAGACTTCTTCAGGTTAATCAACAATTTCTCCTCTTTCAATGTTTGCAATACTTGTCTAATATTCTCAAGATTCTCTTCCTTAGTCTTAGTGGATATCAAAATGTCATCCAAATACACAATCACAAATTTACCCAAGAATCTCCTCAAAACCTCATTCATCAATCTCATTAAAATATTAGGTGCATTATTTAAACCAAAAGGAATAACCAACCACTCATAAAAACCTTCATTAGTCTTAAAAGAATTTTTCTATTCATCCCCTTCTCTAATTCTAATGTGATGCCACTTTTGAAATCAATCTTGGTAAAATACTCTGCTTCTCTCAAAATATGCATTATGTCATCCATCCTAGGCAAAGGGAATCTATATTTCATTATTATCTTATTTATGGCTCTAGAATCGGTGCACATTCTCCATTCCCTACTCTTCTTAGGTGCTAGCACAATAGTTATTGTACAAGGACTCAAACATTCTCTAATTAGACCCTTCTCAAGAAATTCTTTCACTTACCTATTCAATCCATTCTTCTCATTAGGTGTTGATTTATGTGGTGTTTTGTTAGGAAAACTAGGTCCAAGTATCAAATCCATACAATGACTTATACTTCTCACAAGTGGTAAACCATTACATGCATTATCAGAAATTATGTCCTAAAACTTCTCTACCAAGGATTCAATCTCAGGTGCATGCTCTAACTCATCTTGTTTCTTAGTCTCTCTAGGAATCAAATAAAATAAAGTATTCTATTTTTTTCATATCTCTAGCAAATTGATTACCTTCAACCAAACATATTGTGATAGTGGTACAATGATTCTCCTCACGTTTCTCTACCAATGGAAATAATATTTGTTTTGTTTCATCTACCCAAATAGTATACGGATTCAATCTACCATCATGTAAATCTTGTCTACCATATTGTCAAGGTCTACCTAAAATAATATGATAACAATCCAAGGGCATAATATCACATAGGAATTCATCATGATAATTCCCAATTTTGAGTTTAACAAGGCATTTTTCACTTAAAAGTGACTTATGCTCCTTCTAGATCTATGCAACATGATAGGGCTTAAGATGTCTCAATATCTACAAAAGAAAAGTTTACTAACCATCTCCTCAAATGTCAAATTTTTAGAATTTCCAATATCAATGATTACCTTGCAACATTTTCTAGCTACCTTACATTTGGTTTTGAACAAACTTCTTCTTAAAATAGATTCTCCATCAATCTCCTCATTCCACAAGATTCTTCTTAGCAACAGATTCTCACCATTTTCAAGTTCATTAGGCATTTCAACAACTAATTCACAAGCTAAAGAGCTTCTATTATTACCTCCAATTTTCTTTCTAGAGTTATTACATTTGAAGACCCTATGTCCTTCTTCTCCTTATTTATAACAAGTACCTTTAAACCAAGATATTTCTTCTCTTTTTTCTCCATTATTATTCCTAGTGTAACTAGTATAGCTACCTCTAGTGTAGTCACCTCTTCTGCCAATAGGTTCTTCTTTCCATTCTGATTTTCTAATATCTTTCATTGCACTATCAGATCTACTACCTTATCCATATGTTCCACTTCTGCTTCTCTAAAATATACCACCTCTTTCTCTCTATCTTTGATCATGTTTCTTTTCTAGTCTTTCTTTAGCCTTCAAAGTGTACTAATGTGCTTCTTCCACACTATACATCTTAACATAGTTGATCTCATCCTAAATTGATGTCCTCAAACCATTTAGGTACCTTTCCACCTTCTCAACTTCATCATCTACATGTCCATATCTAATATCCAATTTGTAGAATTCCTTAGTGTATTCCTTCACACTCATTTCCTTTTGCCTCAAATTTTGCATCTTTCTCAATAAGTTAACTTCATAATCAGTAGGGAGAAACTATCAAAAGCATGAATGTTGATGATATTCCTATGGGGGAGTACTATAGAAATATGATTAGATCATTATCATGATGACATGTTACATTCATGACTATATTTTTCATTGATGTCAACATAGTAGTTTTTTGTGGTATCTGACAGAAGAACAATGGTAAAGATCAAGTTGGTACAGATAGATTGTTGAGTATTTTCACTAGTGAGGTTAATGGGAGATACTGCTAAGTTTCTAGCATATGAAAATATCTTAAGAGAAAAATATATTAAGTCTAGAAGAAGTTATGCAAGTTTTGGTGAAGACTATTCTGAGATAGAATTTACAGAAGCATGTTCTGGTAAACTTGTTATATCTCCTAGCAGGGTTGTTATTCTAATAATTAAGGTTAAAGGCATGTAGAAGACATATTGGATATGATATGGCTAAGCTCTCTCATCATAATATTATATGTGCAAAAATTTATTCAAGTTACAAGGTGACAGATTGATGTTATCACTAAGTATAACGTGTTCTTAATGAGGTCCTATAATAATTAATTGAGAAGGCATAATAGCCGACTCAGTGAATTTTTTTATGGATTTAGTATAAAGAAAGTATTTTTTCCTTTTTTATGAATGAAATAAGGAAGCAAGAATGAAGAGTGGAATAGAAGAGAAACAAGTTAATTGCAAAGATAAGTAGAGTAGAGTGAAGTTCGAGAAAACTTCATTGTCAAGGTTTCATTTAGAGATCTAAAGTTTGATATTTGGATTCAAGGTTCATGACTTGGTATACAAGGTATGATAGTGATTGGTCTAGTTGAAAGGATAGAGGAAGGAGGATAAAGCACAATATGAACAATTATTTTACAAGGAATAGTTGAGAGATCAGTTTGACAATGAAGTTCAATGGTCTTTCTCTAGAAGTTGTTTGGACAGTGGGTCCTTCTACCTTCTACAACTCCTAACAGGGTTGGAATCCCCTAATAGGAATTCAAAGTCTCCTAATAGTGACTCTTATATACTAAATGTGTTTATAGACTCCTAAAAGGGTCCATCCTCTAACAAGGAATATATATATATATATATATATATATATATATATATATATATATATATATATATATATATATATATATATATATATATATATATATATATATAAGTATATCTTTGTGGGCATCATTCCCACTAGGGTTTTCCCTCTAATCAAGGGTTTCCCTGGTGTAATTGTGTATGTGCATCTTGTTATGGCTGTTATTTACTTTGGTTGCATGATTAAGATTTATTAAGGTTGATAAATGTTTTAATTGGATAACTAATTCACCCCCCCCCCACCCCCCCTCTCAATTATCTTGGTGGACTATTATTCCTAACGAAAACTTCTTCTTCATTTTCCCAATCATCTTGCTCCATGTCTTAGTATTTTCTTTTCCTCTCTTATGTCTCTCAATTTGCAAATGATCCCACCAAAGTGAAGCATTACCCTTCAACTTAGTGATTTTTATCTTAACCTTTTTATTAGTAGGAGTACCTTCATACCCAAATTATTTTTCCATCTCAGCAATCCAATCCAACACAACATTAGTCTCAAGTATTTCATCATAGTAAAAAAATTGAACAGCAAGTCTATCATTCACCCTAGACAAAACTCTCAAGATCCTTTCTTCATTTTTTTAACCTCACATTGAAGGATTAGGATTTGGTGTTACCTCTTCATAATCACTAACATCTTCAAGATGTACACCTCTTCTCTACATTGTCTCTGCAACTTCAAGTCTTATTGTAATCTACCTTAGAAAATCCATAATAGCTTTATCTACATTTCCTCTATCACAAACCATCTTAACAATAGTTAATGCAAGATCATAACCTTCTTCAAGTTATAGGTAAAATTTAAGATCTACCACCCTACAACCAAATTCAACAAGGTTATCCAAAATCTAGATCATAAGAAAGAACTAAATCTAATACCACCTAGTAAAGGGAGGAACATGGAGAGTCCTATAATGACATGTGGATTAAACTCAACCTATTAACTTCTCCTTACTTAGAGTTACACATAGAAGCTACAAAATTAATAAATGAAACCAAAAATTACACAAGGATAGATGCAACATATTTTAGGTATAATTATTTCACTTCACATATAGAATAACCTCAATATGCCCGGTTGTGAGGTCTTCTGGATTCCAGCCTTAAACAAAACAAGAAATATACAAATTTATAACCTTAGATTAAATCTTTGATCTTCCCTTATCTTTTAATCTATTTTAATATTCTTATTTCCTCTATCTCTTTTCTACATCTAACCAAACTTCTTTTATAGCCAACTAAGCCACAAGCTAGCTAGTCAAGCATTAATTACAATTTAGGACCATACTTGGAAGAGTAAAGAAAAACTCAAGTAAATAGTCATATAAAGTCATGTGCACTTGAAGGTAGGTCCACATGTGTTAGGAGATAGATCCTAGTTACACAAGATGTCATTTAAATAGTTGAAACCATGCCAACTAGATCAACATGTTATGCAAAGTGAAAATATCAAGAAAATAGGATTGTAAAGTTTAGCACAAAACTCGAGAAATATCCAACATAAGAATTCATGCACTTAGGAAAATGATCTAGGATAGGACCTCAATGTGATGAAAACTATGTATAACATGAAAACAAAAGCAACAATGGTTATTTCACGAACAGTGGACTGGTACATAAAATTGGAAATATTTTTGGTTGATGCAATATTGCTCAAAGACCCAATATGCTCCTACATCATAGAAGAAAAGTTGGAATTCTTTAAGCATTGAAATGGTGAGACTTATACCATGTATATTATCTTTTCCCCTCTTAGGTTAGGCTTTATTTTAGAAATATTTGGCCTCCCTTCTAAGGGAATGAATTTCTTCAAGGGAAGGAATGTTGTGGATGAATCTATTGCCAAATTTCCTAAAGCCAATGAGGAGAAGAGTGTCCCGATTAAAGAAGGAGATTAATAATCAAGTATGTAGATTAAAATTTATTTGGAGGAAGGTGTTGACATGTGGCAGACCATATTTCACCCTTAATGGAAAGTATTTTAGAGTATGTAGTTATAATTTTATTCTTTTAAATTTTATTTTTTGTGGGGATAGGACCTTTTTCTATTTTACATTTTGAAATCCCTAAGTAATAGTGTCATTGAGCATCTAAAAAAGATCACTAAGCCTATTCAACATGAAGGGCTTATTCTACTTTTCTTACAATATTGTAAAGAACACACTCACAAACCAACCATAAAAATTTATAAGAGAGAGGGTGGTATATCTAGTGGAGTGAAGAGAAAATCTCCTTGGGGTTCAAAAGTTAAGAAAGGAAATAGGATGTTGGATGAAAATGGAAGTGGGATGGAGATGGGGGGGAATTTTATTAGGTGTCAAAGGGTATAATGGATACTATGGATGAGGGGGATGTTTAGAAGGATGACCCTAACAACATGGAGACTAGTGTTGATTTAAAGGAGAAAGATTGTCCTAAGTTACATTATAAAAGTGGGAGTCTCTCTCCATCCCCTATAAAGAAGAAGAGCCTTGTTAAATAAAATTATGGGGGGAAGAATCCTATTGTGAAGGGTAAGGATAATTCCGGTGTTATCAACTTAGTGGAATACCATTCTATGGATTCTAATGGGAATTAGTTTAAGCCTAATATGTGTCATTATGTTGGAGAAGGGGAACCTGCAGTCTATGATGTCATCCCTTCCTCCTTGGAGTTCCTTCACAAGGACAAGGATAAAGCTTACATTTCCCTTTCTTTAGATAGTTGGGTTAATAATGAAATCTGTTCTCTCAAAAATGTGGTTGGTAGTCTTGAGAATCATATTGAGGAAGAGGGTAAAGCAAAAAAGATTCTAGAAGGTAATTACAATAAAATCCTAGATCATATTAATTTGTATAAGGACAAGCTTAGAAATATCCTAAAGTAAAATGATGACCAGATTAAATCATCTTTGCAAAAGATGATTTGGATGGAATTGAGCTTAATATGGATCTTGTAAGGAGAAAGAGTAGGCTATCAAGGATGGACCTAGAAAAGACACAAGGGAGAGCCTCAATAGGAAAGAAGCTTCCACCTCCAAAGCTATAAATCAATTGAATAACATTATGGAGGAGGTGAATGTGATTAGAATGCAAGTTGGCAAATCTCTTAAGGAGATTGATTATATTCTCGGTGGGTCTTCTTTTTTGATTTTTTGATTATGTTTTTTTTGTGGCGGGGGGGGGGGGGGGGGATCTTTTGGTTGTCTATTATTTGTTGGGTAGGTTGTTTGTTTAGTTTATATAGCAATAATGCTTGGTAATATTTTGGATATCTCTTTGCAATATTGTTTTTGAGGTTTTGGATCCCTTAGTAGAACCTATTTTTATCTTAATCAAAAAATACATTCACAAGAATCATCATCAAGAGTATCTTCCATATCTAGATTAATAGAATCTCAAATACAAATATAAATGTCATGTTTATCCATTTTCACAATATTATGATTAAATTTCTCCACACAATAAATGATGGGTTGATCGAAGGAAGGAAAAGATTGAGATGAAGATGCAATTTTAGAAGCAAGAATAGAGGCCTTAGCCTTAGCTTGATAGTTCTTACGATATTGACAAGCATGTTTGTTATAAATGGTTTTGCAAGAAAAACTTGAAGAATTAAGATCAATAGTCATAGGTCTTGAAGGGGAAACATATGCAAGTTGAGGAATGATAAGTGGAGGAATACATGGAGTAGGTGAAAGAACTATAGGAGGATCAACCTTAGGAAGGCTAAGCTCAAAAAAAATTGTGAACTTATATTGTTAATAACATTGATAAAGATGATCGAGATGTTTAGGTGGTATTGTAGGAAGATATGACCAATAGACATATATCTTAATATAATTTTGAGTATATTAGAGTTTATAAAGAGAATGATTAATGGTGACTATATCTCTTTTATGGTGAAATTTTATGCACTTATGAATAAGAAAGGTCACAATTTTTGTACAAAAAAACCATGAGATACCAAGCGTAACTTGAAATTGATCAAAGGTAGGAATGATAATAAATATAATATATAAAACATTATTAGATAGAGAAACTAGGAAATTAATAGAAAAATGAGGACAATAAATAAAATAATTTCAAGTTTTAATCAAAACATTAAATGCATCATAGATATCCTTATGCAATCCTTTATTAAAATGATGTTCTTTAGTGATAAGATTCATGAAGGAAGAAGGATCAATAAAAACACCATGGGAAGGGATAAAAGAAACCCTAGAAAAAATGTAAAGAGGACCATTAGACTCTTTAGACATATTGGTATGATAAAAGATGATTTGACATATAGGTTTAGGTTCATGCAAAGGTAAAACCAATGGTTGGTATTGATACTAAACATGATTAACCACATTATTATCTTCCCCTGCCTTGTCATATTGCATGACTCTTAAAGGAAAAAATCCATTCAAATATCTCTCTTGAGAAGTTGATCAATGACCAACTCTAAGGTTCTAGATGGTTATTTTTCAACCTACTAGGTAACTCAATTGAAGATAAATGTGAATATTCACAAGGAGGCATTTATTGGTACCTACCAATTCTACACATAAGAACAACAACAACAACAAAAATTGTATTTTGTGTTTTATGATGATTGCAATTTATCAATTCAACTATATGAATTCTTATTTTAACAAAATGCTTGAAAAGAAAAAAACAAAGGTAGAGTAACAAGAGATGAAAGAAAATTATTGAAAAAAAAATTCCTAATAGACATAAGACATAGGAAACCAATGAAATTAGGAGCAACACTTCCTCAACTCCACTGATGCAATCATTGATGGGAACTTCAATCAAAACTGAAATATTTTTCATGTTTCATCAAATTGTGAGGCCAAGGAAAGTGTGCTCACACAAGACAAAATGTTATGTAAGAACAACAATGATTCTTTCTCCAATTTGTCACAATAGAAAAATTTGTTAACATGAGGAAAACACCACAATTAAAATATCACATGATTATCACAATGCAATAAAACCATTAGCTCCATTATTATTCATGAACATGCATTCTCAAAAATAACACACTTCGACAAGATTTACTACACTCAGAATGAGAGTGCCAATAACATTTATTATTGCATCAAAATATTAGCCCTGAATACATATTACATTCATGTATTTAAAATAAATATTCTCCTCCTTTTTTTTTAGGAGTAAGAGCTCTTATAATGCAACTCATGCTTAAAAATGAATAAAATAAAGTTATTTACATACAAACTAACTCTCTAAATGGTGCTAAGTAGGTCTCCACCCTTGTTTATATCAATTAATGGGTGCATGACCCTTTACATGACTTAAAACAATAAAAGAAGAAGAAGATAAGAAGAGATAATTCAAGAGATGATATGGGAGTCATTGAGACCTCTCAAATGGAAGCTTTACTTTCTCTAAGTGTTTCTAGGAGTTGAACTATCATCAAAACGTGTTTTTAACAAATAGAATACTCAAAAATAGCAACTAGCAAAACTAACTGTTAGTGCACTTCTTCAAAATCATCCATGCACCTTGATTTTGTGCACCTTCAAAAAAATTCACCTTGAAAAAATGCACCTCTGTGATAGGACAAAAAATATCAAAATTTTGTGAAGTGTCGAAACTGAATTTCTAGCATCTAGGTTTTCTTCCCCTTTATACCAAAATGATGTATGGATGCTGGCTCTTGAATTTGTCAATTATTTCAATGATATCCTTAGCCTCCAGTAATTCTAGTGACTCATACCTTTTTCAAACTACCTGGCAATAGTTACTTATTTTTATTCTTGTAGTATCAGCAAAATCCTCTAGCTTGGAGTCTAGTTCCAACAATGCTTCTTCTATTTTGAACACTTATCTAACATCATCTTTGGATGAAGCTATTTCAAATAAATATCTAAATTTTTGAACTACTATCTATACCAAGGAAAGTTTAGTTCTTGATTCATCTTCAAAAATCTCTAGGCTAGCGGCATTATAGTATTTGTCCACTTCCAAAAATTTCCCTTAAGCTTTATTCTTTATTTCCTAGATATCTTTGTATAGTCTTTCATGAATTTATTTCCCATAGATACATTCTCTATAAAATCATCTAGCTTATCTAACTCCCTTTCCATATAAATCTCCATCAACATTTGGTACCTTTTCCCTTTTATAGATTTTAGTGCTTGTAAATCATTTGCCTAGGTATGCATCACATCCATCAGCCCAGAATCTTGATTTACAATGGTAACTGATTTGTTATCATTATTTTATTTGTTGTATAGAAGGTTCATATTACCTTCTATTATGTGTACTCCTCTTTCTTCAAAACTATGATGCCGCCACTTACATGTGTCCAAAAATGAATCCCCCATTGGTTGTCCTGCATCTTTTCTACCTAGTGCGGCTCATAAAGAAATCTCATGATTATCAGGGTCTATAGGACCCACTACTACATTTATATATCCTCCCAATATCTCATTCTATTTTATCAGCATCAAAATCTTTGGTTCATCTTTGTCAAGATGTGAAAACATTTTTTTGAGACTTGCAGTGATCAAAACTTTAGTCATATCGATCGTAGGCTTCCCCAGTACTATCTCCTTCATCTAATAGTCTTTAGGAATTAATTCTTTTTTATCTGCATTAGGAGGCAAAATAGAAATATGTGCCAAGAGATCCTAATCATGGTCCTAGTTCTTCATTATGAATTCTAGCATTTTAGCATCACCCTTGGGTGGCTCAAGGCTTCTTGATTTCTTTTATCAACTCTCCAATGCCTTGTAATGTCCTCATTTAAATATTTCCTTAAATTTTCCCTAAATCTTTGACATAGGGTTTATTTTTTATTAGGCCTCCCTCTTTTTATACAAATGTTGGATAGGAATAATATAGATTGTTAAATATGATTGATCTAATGTATAAAAGAGAGCACAAACTTATATATATGTCCTCGTGAGAAAATAAGACAAGGCAGGGCTCTCTAAAATAATATTAAGTACTAACATATTAAACTATATAATATATTAATGATATAATGTATCATCCATTAATTATATTAGTATTATTATATAATATGAATAATGGATCTTATATTATATATTTATTTAAATATTATTTTAAAATTTGTACTCTATTATTATTACCATTATGAAATGGTATTAAATTATTATAATCTTATAAATTAAGATATAAAACTATGTATTATTCTAGTTCATTGATATGTAATATTATATCAATTTAATATGCTATATTAATAAATGATATTATAAATTAATCATTAATTTATTATCATTTATTGTTTCAATATAGGGACATCACAATCCCCCCCTCTCAATTTTTCCTTATCCTCAAGCAAAGACAATTTATAAAACTATCTACATGTAATGTTAATATCTATAAAAATATGATGCATAAATACATAAAGCAAACATGAAGTAGACACATGAATGCATGAAGTCTCAAAGCATACAAGATGTAGATAGATGATGCATGAAGGCATGAAGCATACACTTTGTAGACATATGATGTATGAAGACACGGAGCATACATAATGTGAACACATAAAACACCCATTATGAAATTTCCTTGATTAAGTTTTGAAATTCACAATTTTTAGGATTAGATAAAGGAATTTTTGGGTGATGCGACGCGCTCCCCTGCCCACAGGTGGTTAATTATGTGGTGTTCCATGTTCACTAACAGTCATGGCTTTTGGTGCAACGGTAAATGGGCCCAACAATTGGTATCAGAGCCTGGTTTTGGCTTGGTCATGGGTTCAAATCTCCCCGGTGCCTTCTCGACTCACGTAAGCACCTGGTATGCGCGTCGAGGGGGAGATTTTTGGGTGATGCAATGCACTCCCCTGCCCATAGGTGGTTAATTATGTGGTGTTCCATGTTCACTAACAGTCATGGCTTTTGGTGCAACGGTAAATGGGCCCAACAGGAATTACAAAATTTACTTCCTTATTGCACTTGATTGTTCACCCTATAATCACAAAATCATTAGTACATATATACATTCATATATAAATCTCAATGAAAGGCGTGTCACAATAAATTAGGCTCAATTTAATACCATACTAAGCCCAAGAGTGGGTCTTTGACCCCTTTGGCCTTGATAGTAGATGTTCAGCACCCATCAAGGTGGTTTATTTAGATAATAAATATATCCTTCTTTTTAAGAGGAATAAGTACAGCAAGGTGCCTTTTTATCTAACCCTGGGCCCAAGGGTGGATCTTGTACCGCCCTTGGCCCCATATGATATGGAGTGGTATACCTAGTGGGCCTCACCATTCCCCCTTATTTTAATTACCTCACTTTGATTATCACTCCCAAGATAGTGCCTTTGTATAATGTAACTTAAGCCTATTCCACCACAGGCCTTACCTAGTGTCCTTGTATGATGTAGCTCTTTCCCATTCCACCACAAGCCTTACATAGTGCCCTTGTATGATGTAGTTCATGCTCATTCCACTGTAGGCCTTACCTAGTGCCTTGGTATGATATAGCTCATGCTCATTCCATCACAAGGCCTACCTAGTGCCTTTGTATGATGTAACACAATCCTTTCCACTATAGGCATTACCTTATCTTATGAAGAAATGATATAACATAATAAAACATGTAGTAGTCTTTCCTCTTACCACACCTTCCTCTTTACTTCATAGTTGATTCACTTTTGATCTTCCTTTAATTTGATCACTTCGTAGTCGGTGGGTCTCCATCATCACCTACCATCTTCTACTTATATTTTTGTGTCTCCCATTTGTTGGTATCCATGTGTGCTCATACTGAAAGGTGATGCCATTTGTTTGATTCATTGCCAAGTTCAATGTATGCCCATATAACTACATTAAATATCATTGATAGCCACATCAATTTGTTTTTCCCTACATCCCTCATCTATTATTCTTAGGCATTCATATAGGGTATATTTGTAGGTAAGAATTATGTTTTACTACCTCTGATGTGACTTATATTTCCTTTGATGATATATCTCTATAGAAGATCAATTCTAGTCAACCAAAAGCTCATTTTATTGCTACTACTTCCTTCATGAACATAATTAATAATTATTTCCTTATTATCATTTTCCTTCATTCAAACTTTACTTTATCAAAAATTCAATTGGAGGCCATGCCTCAAATAGCATACCATCACCCCCTCCCTCTAGTTTTGGGATCTGAATCGGATCTTGCTAGCCAATTCTAGTCAATTCTACAATGGCCAATGTATTTCAGTGAACATTTAATTCATCATCTTTGAGTGAATTTAGTTCCTAAGTATAAAAATTGTATACCAATGTCCATGGTGATATGGTCATTATTGTCATTAATCTCCAATTGCTCACTTTTATTAATTTATACTTCATAAATTAAATAATTGACCATATACATCTTTCTATCTTTAACATATGATGTGATTCTTGATTGTTGATGGATTCTTCTAAATTGTAGATGATATATTGCTCAATCTAGATTATCAAATTCTTGACTTTTTTTCCAATTTGATGAATCAATATGATGATTTTTATGATGAATCTCAACTTGTATTTTCATCATATTCTTAATTCTTTATTATATGTTCTAGTATTTAAATACTTCAAATTTATTTCTATTTTGGTACTTTCAAGATTTTTTCATAGCCTAGCAGGATGATTGTTCACGGGATGGTAGGATGATTGCTTTGATACCACTTGTAATGTCCCCATTTAGATATTTCCATAAATTTTCCCTAAATCTTTGACATAGGATTTAGTTTTTTTGGTATCTCTAACATTGTTTCCTATTAGTGTCAATCACTTAGTCATTTATAAGACAGAGTCATATGGTCATCACTCTGACCAAGCTACTCTACATAGGTTGAGCCATGTATATAAGCAATTATGTACTGTTCTCTGAAGGAGTTGAGTAAATTTATGGTCACTGAGTATTTCAATACAAGCCAAGTTCATCAGCAATCGAGAAAGTTCCAAGTATACAAGCATCAAGTTACATAGTGTGTGTTGAGCACAATACATGTCAACAATCATAAGGGTAATACATGCCAAGCACCAAAAATGTCAAGCATCAGAAAATTATAAAGACCAAGAAATACATACTTTACATAAAACTCAGAAATGGAATAGAATTTGAGGTAACACATTTTACAAGCTAACATCGAAGGAATATTTAAAGATTGTATAGGTTGTTACAGAACATTTAAATGACACGGATCATAGATCCCTATGTTGTGTGAGCAATGATTTAGATGCATCTAGAATGTGTCTAGAAAGAACTAGGAGATAAGCATGACTACTAGGCACATAACTTCCATGATAAGAAGATAAAGATGATGAGGTGTCTAGAATGTTGTAGACACCATGTGCTCAAATAATATGCTAACTCCTAAGTGTAGACAACCCGTGCATAATTAGAGTGCAAACTCATGTGTTGTCAACATGACAACTTACAAGAGTTCACATACTCCTATGTGAATAAATATTAAAATAATGCACATTAATTTATTAAATTTCTTTATTTAATATTCATTTGACTCCTTTTTAAATTAATTTATTAATTTTAAATCTCATGCACTCACTTTATTAAATCCAATTTTTTTATCTTTATATATATATATATATATATATATATGTATGTATGTATGTATCTATATATATATATATATATATATATATATATGTATATATACATATATATATATATGTATGTATATATACATATATATATATATATGTATATATACATATATATATATATGTATATATATATATATGTATATATACATATATATATATATGTATATATACATATATATATATATATATATGTATATATACATATATATATATATATATATGTATATATACATATATATATATATATATCTATATATATATATATATATATAGATACATACATACATACATATATATATATAGATACATACATACATATATATATATATAGATACATACATACACACACACACACACACACACACACACACACACACACACACACACACACACATATATATATATATATATATATATATATATATATATATATATATATCACATGCACACATCATGCAACCTAGAATATTTTAATAATTATAATAACTTTTCCACTTTTAAATTTAATTTTGAAACTTAATTGATAAAATATTTATTAACTTAAGTAATAATATTATTTAGCATTTACTTAAAAATGAACTCTAAATATATTATTATTAAATTAAATAAATATTATCACATTCCCAAATTTAAACTTATAACTTTTATCTTTAAATTTAATTATTTTTATTTAATTAATTACCCAATTAATTAAATAAAAATAAATATTAAAATATCATATTAATTTTCCATTTAATTACATCATTAATTAAATCTTTTAATTAGACTTAATTAATAGAAAATACACTAAAGACTCATAAAGTAAAATACAAAAACCCATCATAGCAAAACACATACAAAATCAAACCAAAAGGGTTAATATCATGAATTAAATCATCCGACGTATTCGAAGGGTACCCAACTTAGATACTTGTCCTAATTTTCAATTAGGACAAATGGCTTAAAGTGTTGGGATTTGGACTTGAGAATTTATCTCCCCTCTCTTACCATTGAGATAATGTGATAGGGTATGCTCATCCTGGAAATTCAGGGAAGTCAATACCTGGTACCTACAACCTGCATAAAATCCATGCATGTACAAGCATAATATATACTAAGCTAAATAGGCAATGGCAGGAAGTGGTGCATTGTGTAGATCCCGACTAGCAGGTGACTATGACTCCCTTCCTTAACCACATCAGAAATGCCATACAGAAAGAAAACAAACACACACACCATACACATGCAAGTATGGGGTTATCCACAAGAAAACACATATGATAATAAATCATCTAACTAATCATCATCAATAATTACAAACACTATAATAATCATCATGCATACATTAAATATAAAGTACCAAGTAATCTCATCATATAATAAACTAAATCTGAAACAATATCTAATAATCTCAAAATAATGTTACTAATAATCATCAACATAAAACTAGCCCTAAAAGAGTTCAATAATGATAACAAAAATGTGACCTAAGGGCAGGCACTACACATCAAATACATGAGTGAAGGTCAAGATTGAGGAATACAATTGCTACACCTAAATTTGAAGGATATTACTATAAATTTTAGAAGTATGGGCATAGAGCATATGAATGTAGATCACAGAAAAAACCTTACTGGACAAATTAGAGGAATAATTATGCACCTAACAATGCATGTTCCAAATGTCACAAGTTTGGACATCAAAAAAATAATTGTAGGATTCAAGCATATCAGACAAAAGAAAATGGAAAAGGAAAAGTGGACATTGAGAAAATTAGGAATGAAATGAACTAAAAATGGAAAAGGAAAATAGAAGATGGAACTGGTGGAGCTAATGGAGCTGAGGTCACCCAATCCAATGGAGAAGGTGGTCATTTCATCTCAAACTAAGCAAGAGAGGTATGTATAAAACTGTACAATTAATTGATATATCATACATTAGTTCCTTACATGATAATGTGCCAAAAGTTCATATCGACATATGTGAAGATGCATAAGAAAAAGTTTTTGAAAGGTTTTTGAGTATCAGTAAAATTATCTATGTTGACCAAGCATTACAACATAGACCAAGCACTTCAGAAGAGAAATTATAGAGACCTAATAATATGGAAGAGACTGAGTTGTAATACAAAGACTTAGTTAAAGGCATCAACATCGACTGAGATAGCTAGCTTCCACTTGCCTAAGTACATAGAATTAATAGAGAACCCTAATTTATCAAAAGAAGGTATATAAGGAATTTCAAAGACATTATTACATACCTTTTATTCATGTTTTTTAGAGCATAGAGAAATTTTTCTATTCTAGCGACTAGAAAATATTTCAAGAATGATTTGGACGAAGAGGCTTAAATGAGTGAAGAGATGAATTATGTTGAGTATCCAGATAAGAAAGAACTTCAAACCATAACTTCAAACATGGTAGCTTTATCAACCACTAGAATAATCCAAGAGGTTAGCATAATTCAACTTGTGAAGAGTGACGCTTGTCCTCCACCAAAGTTTCATGCTATTCCAGAGATTGGTATGAAAGGAGACTCAATGGGTGTGATATCCTCAATACCACCTAAATTCATTATGATCTATGATGTTAGAATCTATTATATGTGTTAACTTGGAGAAGTAGGATATTATGAAATTAGGCAAGCATATGAGAAGTTGTGCAATGAAGGAAATATGAAGGACAAATTCAAAGTTGTTGAAAGGAAAGGGTTAACTTGTGCCCTAGAATTCTCAAAGAATTCCATGGATGAATGGATTAAAGTTCTTTTGAGAAGAATCCATGACATGAATTACTAGTTATAGAATGGACCAGTGAAGATCACAAAGTAAATGATTCATAGGGTTATAGGCTATCCAACCCTAGACAAGAAGAAAACCATGTGAAGCCTTATTCATGAAGAAGATGAGGCAAACATAGGAGCCGAGTGGAATGGACACAGTCTATCCATCACAAAGATTTCTGATCCACTAATTGAATTTATAGTGAGGGTAATTGATCACAAATTCTATCAATCAAGTAGATTAAACAGTGTGCCTTATATGGATGTGGATCAAGTGTGGAAGATTGTAATGAAAAATCATGAGTATGATCTTGCTGAGATACAGAGCTTACAACTTATAGAAAAGCTATCATCCATAAGAAAATCAAATAATTCAATGTGTAAGTTTGGTTCCCTCATTTTGAATTTTTTTTATCCAAAATTGTTTTCCTTCTATTGGTAATATTGTATAGAAGCAAGAGAAACTAGTGACAAAAAAAATTAATGAGTATATCACTCAGTTGAGAGAAAATTTTGAGAATGTAATGGATACTTATTTTGATGAATTCAAGCAATGGATGAAAAGGATAATGAGGATACCTAAAGAGTTGGTCATGAAATATTATGGTCACATATATTTTCTTTTGGATATGGCCAACACTTTTGTACATGCAGTAAAGTTGAGGAAGTATTGGTTACAAAGTTTTGACTATGAGATAGATGGTGATATAGTGAGTGCAAACATTGATGCACTACTAAAGGAAGAGATACATGTCAAGGCTGAACTTTTTGGGAGATATGAAGATAAAGAAAGAATAACTATAAATATAAAGATAGCTTCTAAGGAAAATAAAAGGAAGAAAATGATTGAATATTTAGAAGCAAAAATGGGTACCCTAGGCAAGGGAAAAGAACCATTACAATTGACACAAGGTCTTGGTGAAGATGAAGAACAAGACAAGGGTGATGAGGAAGAGGAAGAAGAAGAAAGTGACAAGGGAAAATCCCTAGTTGTTTTCATGCCACCAAGTAAGAAGGCTCAAGGAAAAAACAAGTAGGTAGTGACATCCATCTCTCCTCTACCACCAAACAATCCAAGAACCAAGGTAGTTGTTAGTGCCAAGTAGTCTATGAAGTAGAAGGTAGCAGAATCTATAGATCCTAGTGCCCCCAAAACCAAAAGAAGGAGATAGGTTAGAGGACCACCTCAGAGGAAATCTAAGTCTATTGATGAGGCATGTGCAAACCTAAGGAATTCCCCAATTTTATCTTGTTTCATAAATGTCAAATATGATACACTAGTTAATGCTGATAGAAATAAAATTGAGGAGGCTATGGTATAAATGATCTCAAAATTCAAACTAACTCCTAGTGAAAGGGAGAAGAAGATACCTCAAGACTTGTATGATGGATTGAACATAAGATGGGAATATTTACAGAAGGAAGCGAAAAAGATAAGGACTGATGCATTAGTGAGAGTAATATTTGACTTATCCTAGGAGAAAAAGGACACATTTTTGGGGTAGTATAGGAATAGATTTGTTCCAAAATATAGAACATTTTTTATCTTCCTTAAAGAGGAATTTGTACAATGGAAAATTATTTCTATGTAAGAGAATTTCTGGGTTAACACAAAAGAAAGGAGTGAAAAATATTGTAAACATCAAAGATGATTATAGTAGTGGAGAAATTTTAGGTGTGTCAACTCCATAAGGAATCATGTCTCCTATATATGTCAACACCCCTAACACTCCAGAGGCTAAGAAATCAAGGCTCACAAATACAGAGGTAGATAGTGAAGAGAAGCAAACAAGAGTAGATAATAAGATTATTTCAGCACCTCACATTGAGGAAGGAAAAGAATCAAATGAAGCTAAACTAATTGTAATTGTTTTTGTCTCAAGCACAGATGCACAAGCAAGACTAAGTGGTGACACCCCTTCACCAACTCTCAAGGCAATGTTGAGAAGTAGCACTCCCTCACATAGCAAAAAGAGGAAAACAATAAAAGATGTTTCACCAAATATTGAAGTTAGTCTAGATTAAATCATTGAGATACCATAATTGGACCTAGCAAATCTCACCTTAGAGAAAACTATTTTTCTACAAGAAGTTATAGCAAAGAAGAAAAATCAAGAAGAGCACAAGTAGAAACATGTATTACATGATGTCAAACATATTTTTGTTGATGCTTTTGACATTCAAAGTTTTGATGAAGATGCACCAATCATCAACTAACTTGTAACCATATTTTATCAAGTGAATGTTGGAAATATGGAATCAAATGAGAAGCTCATGGATTGGTCTACCAAAGATTTGAAACTAAGGTTGTGGACAAAGTTTCCATAACCATTTCCAAGAAAAAAGTGCAACTACAAGAGAATATATAGGTTGTGATTGAATTAATTCAATAGGTACAATATGTGTACATAATTTTTTAGATGTGCCAAGATTCACTAACAATATTCAGGCAAAAATAAATCAAATTCAAGCCGAGATGAAGAGATCCAATAGCATTGTTTCTAAGTTAGCAAAATCAAGCATTGATCATTTCAAAAATTTATTGAATGCTCAAGGTACATTGGACAAGCTTCAAGTATTTTATAGCAACATGAGATCCAAATTGATCTCTATTCAGGAAATGATGATACCTTATTTGGAGGTCATGCAAAGAAAATTGAAAACAGCCCAAAATTTTATCATAAAAGATCACAATCTTTAAGTGGTTGATAGTTTAATTGATTTAGCTACATGATTATAGTTGCAAAATCATATTTTGGAAGCATCAACAACCGCATGGGATCATACATTGTCCATGATCATCAGATTTCACAAGAATTTCATTGAAAAATATGGATTACTTCCACCTATTCAACCCTAGTAGTAGTGATATGTAGTGTTCAAATACAAGGGGGAAATAGAGTCAACAAGGGGGAAATAAAGTTAATAAGGAAAATGAATTTGTAGAAATTAAATATAAAATTGAGAATAAAGGTGAACTAGATTTGTTATTCATTTTTTGCATTGAGTTATAAGACTAAGGGGAAGAGCTCATTTATCAAATTGTGTTGTAAAATTATAAATATGAAAGTGTTTTTTCCACTAATGTCAAAGTGGGAGATTGTTGGTATCTCTAACCATTGTTTCCTATTAGCGTCAATCACTTAGTCATTTATAAGGTAGATTCAAACAATCATCACTATGATTGAGCTACTTTGCATAGGCCAAGTCATGTATATAAGAAATTATGTATCGTGCTCTATAGAGATAAGTAAATGTATGGTCACCTAGTATTTCAATACAAGTTGAGCTCATTAATTACTAAGAAAGTTCCAAGTATACAAGTGTCGAGTTACATAGTGTCTGTTGAGAGCAATATATATCAAGCATTAGAAGGGTAATACAAATCAAGTACCAGCAATGTCAAGCATTATAAAATAGTAAAGACCAAGCAATGCAAAGTTTACATAAAATTCATAAATAAAATAGAATTTGAGGTAATGCATTTTATAAGCTGGCATGGAAGGAACATTTAAAGATTTTAGATGTTGTTACAAAACATTTAAATGATTTGGGTCATAGATCCCTATGTTGTGTTATCAACAATTGAGATGGAGAGGCTATTATGGAAGGATATAGAAAACTCTTTACAAAACCTTTTAAATAGAGGTGATCTAGACCTAGATCAGAGCAAGAGAAGTAAGAGTGAGAGAAGCATGTGGAATAAGAGCAAGAGTAGAGAAGTGTATGCATACAAACAAGAAGTTAGTGAAGGGTTTTGTTATCATCTAATAGAGGAAGTGACATATTCATGGAAGTTAAGTGAAAGGGAAAGACAACTAATATCATATTAGAGAACAAGATTTGTTAGTAAGGAGAAGATTCAAAATCAACTTGCAAAGAAGACTGAGAGTCAAGTACTGAATCAATTTTAACTAACTTGAATTAGGGCAAATCTCTTAACAACATGGTCTTAACAGATCTTTGTAAATATCCTAATAGAATCCTTACTTTTTTGTAAGTGTTTAATCCTCTAACAAAGTAAGACCTAGTAGTCTCTTAAGCCTTTAACAGGGTAGACTCCTCATAGGATAGATCATATCTTATGATCAAACATTGTAACCTTAACTAGTTAACTTTATTACTGCAGTAGTGAAGATTTGTGGGTATCATCCCCACCCTAGTTTTACTTTCACCTTGGAAGGTTTCTAGGTAAAAAATATTGTGTTATGTGTTTTATTTTCATGCATGTGATTGATCATATTTATATGTTACAGCATATTTACATTACAAGTTTTACATGCACAAGTTTATTGATAGGTATGAGTCAATTGATGAAAGGTTTAAAGTGTTAAAGATTCTAATTCAACCAAACCAACCCCCCACCCGGCCCTGCCCCTCGCACTCTTAATATCTTGTTTATCCTATTTAAACCTCCATCAATCAACAAGTTTGTAATAGGCCTCCCTGTTCTTATAAAAATGTTGGATAGGAACAATATAGATTTTTAAATATAATTGATCAGATGCCTAAAAGAGAGTACAATTGCACTTATATATGTGTCCTCATGAGAAAAATAAGGCAAGACACAACTCTCCATAACAATACTAAGTACTAACATATTAAATTATATAATATATTAATGATATAATGTATCATCCATTAATTATATTAGTATTATTATATAATATGAATAATGGATCTTAATTATATTATATATTTATTTAAATATTATTTTTAAATTTGTACTCTATTATTATTACCATTATGAAATGGTATTAAATTATTATAATATTATATATTAAGATATAATACTAAGAATTATTCTAGTTTATTGATATGTAATATTATATAAATTTGATATTCTATATTAATAAATTATATTATAAATTACTCATTAATTTTTTATAATTTATTGTTTCAATATAGGGACGTCACATGCCTTCCTCTTATGTCATCTCCACCTACCTCTTCTATCTAAATAAGACCTCCTTTATCCATGATGTTGCTGATCCCATTGGTGACTTATATTGAGCTAAAGATGCAGGTTCTGATCTTGGTCCCTTTCACTTATTACTCCTCTCTGGAGCCTTCTCATGATGAGGAAGATTTTCAAGGTGAGCTTCTATGTCAACTTGGGTTTGGGACCTAGCCTCTATATTGGAAGGATCTTGATGTCTTTCTTCCATAATCTTCCCTTCCTCTAATACTTCATTGGCATGTAATTGAAGATATTCCCCTTCCTCTAAGGTTTGACCCTTAGGTTCAGTCATCAGAGGAGGTAGGGTAACTGATCCTTGATCTAGTTGAGAAGGCATTAATTTAATATCTTGTGAAGGTGGAGGAGGAATACCAAGAGGCCCTTGTGGTAAGGGATGCAATTGATCCCAATCTTCTCCCATTGGCTCATTCTTAGGATTATCTTGTATGTTATCCCCTACCATTTCAAGTCCTATAGGCATAAAATCAAAATCTCAAATCTCAAAAACATCTGCTCCCTCACCTTCCATTTCTTCAATCCACTTTTTTTTTCCTCTTCTAAGATCTCAACATAGACAGGCTCTCAAGGGATAGAAGGTGGCATTTTAATTAAACTCCTTCTTATTTCTTCTTATGTGGATGTAGTTGAGTGAGTCCTCTTGTTCAAGGGGAAAAATTCTATTTGCTCCCCTTCTTCCTCATCTTCCACCTTAGGGATGGTTTTTGGCACTTGCGATGATGGAGTGCTCTTTTAATTCAATCTCCTCCTCTTGACACCAAGCACCGTCGTCATAGTTTTGGCCCTTTTTGGTATTAATGAGGAGGCTTCTATTGTAGGGTATTTGGGTGTAGATTCTCCTTCTTGTGCTCATTGAGCCTGTTCTTTCTTAGGTTAAGATTTTTTTTCCTTGGGTAGATGGATCTATCTAAGCCTCTTCCTCTTCATCCCTTACCCAAGTGGTCCTCTTTCTCTTATTTCACTTTACCCTTTCTATCTCAAAGTACTCCACCTCTTGCTCATGTTGGTGTACCATTTTCAGCCTCACTAATGTTTTAGTAGGATAGGTAGGCATAGTAACTTTTGTTCCTTTTCCTTTTGTTGGTCATGTTGTGGCTTGAAGAGTTGAAACTTGAGGAACTAGGTCTAGATAGAAAGGCTTCCTGATCCATTCCCTTGTCAAATCAAAAATATGTCAATCCCAATGATCAATATCATTATTTTCCTCTCACCCAATTTTTTTGTTCATAATGGGCCTTTCATATATCTTGTCCCTATTTTATTATGGTTCCAACACATTGCAAGTTCCAAACCTTAATAGGTATCTCCATGTTAAACAATTTGTAAACTCATCCTACAATAGTCTCTAATTCAAACATTGTAGTCATCTATGGCATTCATCCAATGATCTTCTAGTATCGATTTAGGCATGAACTTATTTCCTACCAAATTTTGCACAATCCCATGTCATCAAAGTATGGGCAAGAAGACTGGTAATCCTCAAGAGGATATTGATCCCATTCTAAATCAAATGTAGCAATATCTTGTTTTTGTTTGACTTGAAAGGCCCCAATGGTGATTGGCCACACCCAAGTCATCTTGTGTTTCTTTCTCACACTATCATAAGTAGAATTTAGTTGTCTTTCTATCTCTAACAGCAAAAATTTATCTTATGGATATCATGGGAGTTTCTTCTAGCACAAGAGGGCACTGGCTACCTAGATGAATGTCTTGAATTGGGCATAATATGCCACAATCTGTGTTATCTACATTATTGCTTCTACTAATATTCTTTTTGGATAATCCCCTTCAATGAACCTAATGATGGTAAATATGAACCCACCATTGACCACCCTATATTCAATGCTCTATAATGGGAGTTTCTTCTTCACCAATTGTGGATAAGGCTAGGCATCACATCTTGCATACTTCCCTTCCTCTACAATCTCGGATAGTCTATTGATCTTGCTACTAAGAGATACAAGATGTAGAAATTCATATAAAAGTGTGAATTATTCTTTACTAAAATTAGTTGCTCATCCAAATTATCACTAGGTATCATCACCCAGTCAATAGACATCTTGTCTATTTTGATGGTTTTTATGAAGTGCACCATCCAAGTTTCTAGATGACTAGCTGTAAGAAGGCCCATGGCTCTACTCAAAAGAAAAATTGAGTATCCAATATCATCTATCATATAACCTTTGTTCATTTTGACTTTTCCAGTTCTCCTCCCCAAAGGCATCTTGTTAATTAGGTATTTAGCTTGTACCAACTCCTTGGCTTCTGTCTCATTCTCCCTAAACCATCTATTTGCACTATCATAGGTGATATGGAGGTATTGATCTATCCATGGAAGATGGAAGACCTTCTCAATATTCATAGTTCTAATGTCCAAGACTTTCTCTTTGGTCACACTCTTGACCACTTTCTCTTCTGGTACATAGTGATGCTCTAAAGTCATGATTAGTTCAAATAATTGAAACAACATCGGGTGAGAAGCAATGTTTACCAACACACTTTGGATTGATGTTGACACCATGGCTGGCCTTTCTTTAGGCTTGCTAAACAATAACAAAAAATAGTTCCAATCAATATACCCCAATTTAGTATCTTAGATCTCATAATTTTTTTCTTGAAATCACAATTTCTTCAACATTCCTTGATACTTGAAGTTGACTAGTTTAGGTATTATCTTCGTGGCCTTGGAGGATAGATATGATGCCATTATATCTATAAAAAAAGAGAGGTGTCAATATTTAATGCTGGAAACCTACGAGGACCCTAAAGTGTGACTCAGACTGATAAAAACTTGGACCAAAAATAGAAGAAACTGACTAAAATTCCTCAATTATACCTAGAATACACACATGCACACCTAGTTCACCTATGCATTTGTACAAGGTGTGCATGTGAACTTTGTGCATGAAACTAAATTTATTGAATATAAAGTGCGTAGTTGTGCACTTAGTGGATCTATGCATGTGCACAACTATACACTTAATTTATGTAGTGAAAACACTTAGGGGGACTTATGTTTGAGTGCACTAATGCACCTATTGAGGGTGCACAAATGTGCATGTGCACATACTCAAAATTTAAAATGTAGAATCCCTTTCTCAAAGATGCAAATCTATAGAGTAACAAATGGTGCGAAGGTGTGACAATCAAAAATAGAGGAGATAAGAAGTGAGGATTAAAGGAGAGGAGTCTATTCATAGGTCAGGCATGTCATTGTGTCCACCTCAAATGGTGTGCACCTCTGACAACGCACACATGCACAAATGTGCATCCTCAACAAGAGGTGAATGTGTAAGTGCACACTTAGTTCACATGCACAAAGGTGCATGGTGCACTAGTGTGCAATTGCACACTTCTTTCACTTATGAGGCCAAAAACTAAGTTTCTAACCCTTCGATACCACTTGTGGTTTCCTAACTGGGTGTCAGGGAATGATCTATTCTTAGAGGAAGGTAATAATTGATCAAGGCACTTGACTGGGTGCTTCAAATGAGTTTTTAAAGAAAAAAGGAGGTCCCCATTTTGTGACTCAAATTGGGGCATGTGTTGTGATACCAAAACAAATAACCCTAACAAAAGGGAATAAATGAAAAAGGCATTTCTTCATTAGAAAGAATTCTTTAAACACGTGCCAAGTGAAAACTTCATTCCAATTTCTACAAGTGGCTTTCAAGTACTTGGGAACCAAAACTTTAGAATCCCAAATTTTTAGGCCTAGTATGTGCTTAGTGTTTCAATTACTTTTGGTGTCTCAAGGTGCCATCCATCATGAGTATCTAGCAACAAGGAAACAATCTTTCACTTAATAAAAATAGATATTGGAAATCCTAATAAACCTATTTATCCATTACTGTATGACCAAATGAGAGAATCAGTTTGGAGGGGTCTTAATGAATTATTGATCTATTTTCTTTAAGTCTTTGGTAATCTTCTTTAACTTGCTTCATAGAGCTCTCTTGTTTCCACTTGATTCTTCCTTGAAGCCTTTTGTTCATTAAATAGAATAGGATAGCAATTCAAAAGTGATTATCTATATATTTTATTACCTTTACAATTGTTTATAGTTTTATATGTGACACCTTTATGATTTTCCCCTTTTTTTCTTTCTACCTTGACCATGTTTAGATTGTGTGGCCAAGGAAATGGTGTTATTTTCTAGATTGAGTTCTAGTTTGATAACTCTTGTGTTCTTCTTATAATGAACTTTTTGGGAAACTCTCCTGCCAAACAGTGATCTTTACAAGTCTTTGAAGAGACCCTTTATCTAAATAGTAAGTTTTGAATTATTGCCTACTACTGCCAACCTAGATGATCCATACTTTAAATTTGCAAAGTATTGAGAGTGATCAATCTTAGATTCTAACCTTAAGGAAAGAAGTCCTTTGTGACTACAAGTAACAAATGTATTTGAGTTGGTACAAGAAACAAAGTTATCTAAATGCTTTGAAAGAGAAATACATCTTCCCTAAAATTGAAACCAAATGGAATGGTCTTGGTTATGCATCAAGAAGAAATATTGATTACATCTAATCCTCAGACCAAAATAAAAAATAAAACAAACACACCAAACATAAAGAAAATGCATGACTAAAAGTAAATACACAACTAAAAGAAAACAAACAAACAAAATTACTTTTTATTGGAATGTTTTATGTGTTAGGATTTGAAATAATGTTTCAGAAACTTTCCATTAACTAGTAATCAGACTAGTTCCCCTTTTAAATTACTCAGCCTAAAATTATTTTCCCACAAAATCTATGCATTCTAATAAGGACCAATCCACAAGTGTTGAATCTTGGTATGACTTCCTAGTTTTTATTTTTCCTTATCCCATAGAAGAATAAGGTCTAAGATTCTAAAAGATTTGATCATGGATCTCTTGTCACACCAACATTTTATGAAAGCTTTATGTTTTGACATATGTTCTAAAGTTTTTTTCCTTTTCTCATCCAATTTCAAAAGATTCATCAATCTGATTGGACCCTGGCAGCATCCTCAGTGTATTTTCTCATGAATTTCAATACTAGAATCTTGAGATTGAGCGAGAATACTAGTTCTTGGCCATAGACTAGTAGATATGAGGATGCTCCCAAATAATTCTTTATCCTAACCATGCTTGTCCATAATGTGTATTTCAATTGGGTATGCCAATCTTTTGGATTTTTTGTGAGCAAGCATTTTATGACTGTAATCAAATTCTTATTAGTGGACTTGGCCATGCCATTGCCTTGGGGATAATAATAGGATGATAATATTATTATGACTTGATTCTCTAATGTACATTGAGTAAGAAAAATTGATGCAAAAGGTGACCCATTATCACACACTAGGAATAATGGCATTCCAAACGTAGTAACTGTATGTTCTTCTAGGAAATCAGTGACCACCTTTGTTATACAATTTCTAAAAGTTTTAACTTTAGTTCACCACGTGCAATAATCTATAGCTATTAGGAAAACATATGTTTTTTTGATGAAGGTGGATTTATAGGTCTAATAAAATCTACCCCCACTTGGAAAAGGGGAGAAACTCAAATACTAGTTGCAATGGCATAGTTTTCTTTCTTTCTTTGTTGGCACTTTTTTGATAGATGTGATAGGAACATACATGTTCAAAGGTGTCTTTAAAAATAGTAGGCCAAAACTACCTTGATCTCATAATTGGATAAGTTGTAGCCTCTATTAATCCATGTCTACTATTGTACTTATAATGATATTTTTCTAGTACTTCTTTCACTTCTTCATGTCCAAAAAATTTCAAATAAATCCCCTCATAGTTTTTCTTGAATATTTTTATATCTTGAAGCATGTAGGATTCACATTTCATTTTTAGTCCTCTACATTGGGAATTTTTCATCCATTGAGGGTATTGTAAAATAAAATATCTTGGTAATAGACCTATGTGATTATTCCTTCATTAGTGTCTACTTGAGACACTATGATTTGTTCTTCATTTTCATATATCATCTTGATTAATCGTTGTCCTCTCAAAAGCTTCATTGGTTGGATTTCCAAATAAAACACTTGTAATATAGCCATCCATTTTTCTCTTCTTTCCCCTAACTCTTTATGCATTAGCAATGATTTGACTGCAACATCTAGCACAATATCTTATACCTTACTCCTAAGTATATAATGGTAAAATTTATTGATTGCCTTTATTAGGGAAAATGATTGTTTGTCTAGATGGGATAGTTCAAATCAATATTCTTTAGTGGGAAACTCATGAATGCGATGAGTCTCTCATCTTATTTATCTTTCTTTTGTGTGAGGATGCCTTCACAAAAGAAAAATAATAGATTTTGAAAGGTAGCTCATAATTAGGAATTGCAAGTGTTGGGGCAATGAAAATAGCCACTTTGATATCCTCAAAATATTTCTTGACTTCAAGAACCCAATCAATTTTCACTCCTTTCTTTAGTAATTCATTAAGGGGGGAAACC
The DNA here is from genome assembly GCA_028749045.1 of Cupressus sempervirens. Lineage (NCBI taxonomy): Eukaryota > Viridiplantae > Streptophyta > Pinopsida > Cupressales > Cupressaceae > Cupressus > Cupressus sempervirens. The sequence goes on along the minus strand of CM053793.1, from coordinate 319,197,633 downwards.
ATCTTTGTAAAACCACTAATGAACTTGCATACAAAACTAATCTTCCCAAAGAAATATTTAAGCTCCTTATGACTATGGGGAAGTAATAACTTCACAATTGCTTTCATCTTTTCAGGATTAGTTGAAATACCAACTTTAGAAATGATGTGACCCAAGAGCTTTCCTTTGGTAACTCTAAATGAACATTTCTTAGGGTTAAGAGATATGTCGTATTTTCAACATCGATTGAAAACTTATTTCAAATTAGCAATATGGTTGCTCCTCTCTTTTTTAAAGACTGTTAGGTCATCCATATAGATAGCTATACTTTTTTATCAACCACTTAAATTCCCCATCCATTTCTCTTTGAAATGTAGCTCTTGCATTGATTAATCCAAAGGGCATCCTTCGAAAATGTTCCCCATTTGGTGGTGAATTTTATTTTTAATTTGTCTTCCTCATCCATGATTACTTGGTTATATCCTAAATATACATCTAGAAAATACATCATTTTAGACCCATTCACAATTTGTATTACTTTGTCAAGTGAAGACAATGGGTAGTTATCTTTCTAGGATGCCTAAGTCAAATTCCAAAAGTCTACACAAAGGTGAACCTCTCCAGTCATTTTTCTTACTGATACCAAATTGGCAACCCATGTAGAATGTCAGATATGAAAGATAATCTTGGAATCATGTAATTTTTGGACTTATTTCATTATCAAGGGTTCAATAATGGGGTTTACCAATCTTTTTTTTCCATGAAAAGGCTTAGAATCAAGCTTCAAAGGAATATCATGAGTGATGATGTCAGGATTGTAGACACCTAAAAACCTTTAGAAAATAAAGTATTTTTATTTTTTGAAAAATTCCTGATGACATCATCATTTATTAATTAATTAATTATTTAATTTATTTATTTATTTTTATGCCATTAAATCCCTTTATCTTAATTAAAAATATTTAATTAAGGAATCCCTCCCAAAAATGTTTAAATCTTATTTAAACATTATTTCCTTATTTATTAATTATTTAATTAATAAATTGACCAAAAAACCCAAAATAAATAAATAAATTATTTTTGCCCAAAACTTGGCCAATTTCTTTTAGACCACTAACCTCTTCCAAAATCTTCTAATCCTTCTTTAATTTTGATTAAAGGCTAATCCCATCATTTCCTACCCCTAATCCCAACTCAAAATATTTAATTAAGATTAAATATTAATCCTCATGTTTATTAAAAAAGTTTTAATAAATATCTCCTCAACCCAAACCCTTGAAATAATTAAAACTTTATTTATTTCCTAAAAATCTAATTTATCCTCATCCTAAGAAGTTCTAGACTATTCTAGAAAGTCTTCATCCTCATCCTAGGAAGTTCTAGACTATTCTAGAAAGTCTTTATCCTCATCCAAAGTCTAGACACTTCTATAAGATGTCTTTAAACCTAATCCTAATCCCCTCCTAACCTTGTCACATTCCCTAAACATGGGTTAAAACTTACTAACCCAAGCCAAAGTTAACAAATATCTCCTCCTTCACCCACCCTCATTAAATGCCATCCACTTGCCTATCCCTAAGCTAATCCTAAACCATCTTAATCCATCCTCTAATCATTTGCACAATCCTAAGCAAGCTTAAAACCCTCCTAATCAAGCCCAATTCGAAATTGCTCTCATCTCCCTCAAAATATCTCAACCATAAAACTTTATGAAGCCCATTAGGCCATAAATGACTCTTCCAAGCTCTTTTATTGCTCTTACAAGCCATTATGAGGGTCTTTATGAAGATTTTATCCCTTGAGCCTCCTTTGTTGACTCATCCTTCCTCTTTCCTCCATCCTCTCACCTTGTGACATGTGTCACTCCCTGATTGGCTGTAAGGAAGCACAATCCATGTGCTCTCCTCTCATGCAATCTGAGCCCTCCATGAGCTTTTTTCCATTCTTGCATCTTATCCCTCAATCCCTCAAGCCTCTTGCCTATAAATTGGATCCTTCCACTTTGCCAAACAACACAATCCATGAAATAAAGTCATAATGCCATTTTAAGAAGCCATTTTACATCAAAACCATACACTCACACCCAAATTCCAACTCCATTTGAAGCCCTTTTTGAAGCATAAAGCTTGAGCATACATCCTATCTCTTTAGACAAAGCTACTCAACAAGAGAGCTTCTCATTGAAGAGAGCCCATTAATGGCTCATATTCTCAATTAAGAGTTCATCTTAGTCTATCTTGAAGTTTATGAATTTTTTTTAGTTTGTAGAAACTTTATTTAAATTTGGTTTCTATTAGCATACTAACATTGCTCATATACATTTTGGCACACCCGGTGGGACCCCACATGGGTCATCTTCATTAGCTTTTTTAGTCAAGTTTTGTATGTCATTTGCTGATTTTAGCTAATTTTGCTTATTTTTGTGATTGGTAGGTTTGTATAAATTGATTTTGTAGGTCCACATGAGCATGAAAAAGACAAAGGAACTCATAATCTATCTCATAGTATTTGCAAATTTTTCAAGCTTTTAGGTGGACAAAGCACTTGGAATTCTTCTTCCTCTTCTTGTCTATATTCTTCTTATTCCATCTACTTCTTCTTCTTCTTCTTGTGGGAGATCTTGGCCATTTTTTTTAAGGAAGCAAAATCATACACACTTCTTTTTAGTGCTTAAAATGAACCCCCAAATCATACTTAAATCCATTAAAAAATGAAAAATTTGCATAAAAGAAAAAATCTTTTAACAAGTGAAACTAAACCAACCCAATCATTTGCATCCTTGCAACATCAAGATTTTAGATGCATTCATGCAAAGTTAGGAACACTTCATTTTTGGGAATTTAAAAAGAACTTCAAGTTTCCATTTCAAAAGGTTCAAAATCAACACTAAGTGCACACTAAAATCTAAATCAAACTCAAAGCTTCAATCAAGGATAAAATGAACCTCATTTGCAAATATTTTAAAGTTCTTTTAAAAATCTCATGAAAACTAAGATTCCTAAATGGTTGCCAAAAATTGTCCTAAAAGCTTTGTTATTTGTTCCAAACAAATGTCTTGTTGCAAAATCTTAAATGTTTCTTAGGTTTTTCATGCATCAAAACAATCTAGGAATATCATTTTTGGGCTTAAAATATGCAAACTAGAACACAAAATCTTGAATGAAAACCAAAGTCCAAAGAGTCATTTTCACTTTTGAGTCCAAAACAATCTTGAATGATCTAAGGTTAAAACAAAGCACTTCAAAGTTCTTAAAACAACACACAAAATCTCAATCTTGAATGCTCAAAGGAAAAAACTTGAATCTTTAATCACTTGTCTTTGAATGCATGTTGCTAGAATCACTCTTGAGTGCAATGGATTAAAATCAAGTTTGTTTTTTTTATGAATACATGATTAAAACAACAAATCCAATCTTGAATGTCATAGATAAAATAATCATCTTTTGGGGCATAAAAAGAATCTACATTCTAGAAGCTTCCTAAATTATAAAAATCAAATAAAGATGCTTTAAGTGAGTTTTTAGTTGGACTCACCCTCTTTAATCACCCATCAATTTAACCATTGGTTGCAATCTCAGTGCCATCTATGGGGATGGGTCTACCTAAGAGGGTGTTAAGTGCTCCACAAAGATCAAACTCCACTCACTTGGGTCTTTAGTGGTTTTTCTAAGTTAGAAAATTTCTTGAATGCGCATTAATCTCGCTCACACTTCATTTGGGCATAAAAATTGGAAAAATCTTAACATGGAGGGCCTCCAAGTGTGTGCTTGGCAATCGAGTTTCACACATCTTTGTTTTGGGCTTAAAACAAACTCACACTCAATCTTGAATTCCTAACAATCAATGAACATTGCATGGTTTGGACGCATTTTCAATGACACTCGCATTTCTTATGTTGACAATCTTTCGACTTTCATTATGCTGATGATGCTATCAAATTGGAATTAACATTGTATGCCATAATCACAAGTGTCTTCAATCATAGCTTACAAAATCTAAATCATCAATTGGAATAAACATGTGTCTTTTAAAGCCCAAGATCATGTATGTGGTCTTGTTTTACACTTTTTAGGAGGCCTGCTTGGGGATTTCATCACCCCTTGGGATGACCTCAACTCTAGCGTTCCGACAGAGTATAAAAATTGGGAGGTGAATCCAAAGACACCTCTCTTGGAATCAAGATTTTGTCACTCGAGCTAAGCCTTAAGGAACTTTATACCCTTGAGAAGTGAAAGAGGAGAAGTGGGTTACCGCTCCTCTCGGCTGTGTGACATCTTTTTGGTTTCATCTACGGATTTGGGCCTCACATACCTTGCGTATATCAAGGACTCCCTAGCTAAACCAAATTTCATCCTTGTAGAAAGCTTCCTAGGATGTTGGTGTGTTTGACGTGCTTGCTCCAAACTTTTGTCTGCTTGTTTGTTCGTAGCTTTTGAATGAATGCTTTCCAACTTTAGTCAAAATCCCAAAAAAGTAGAAATCTCCCAGCTTAAGGCATACTTAGCGTAGTCACTGCCTCATCAGAAAATCATCCAAGCTCCCCCGCTGCAACCAAATCTATCTAGTTCTTTGCTTTAGAACAGTCTCAAATCCAAAGTCTCTCCAAATCATCCCCCCCAGCCAGCTAGCAACCCAATCCAAAATCACACCCAAGCCTTTAGAGAGTTGTTGTCATTCTGCTAGAATTTTGTATCCAATCAATCCGACCAATCCACCAGCCTCACCAAGGTTATCCCTTTGATAGAGCTTTGTTTAGGGTAATCTAGTTTTGTCACTCGTTATCCCTCATCACCTTGAGCTAAAGGTTGGGATCCACAAGTGGTCAATCTTGTGTCATGCCCATAGGATCATTAGTCTATCCTTAAGTTGACACAATCTCCACCAATCTAGTGCATAGGAAAGCAAAACTCTCACTTTTTGACAGCATGCCCTTGAAGTCTTCCATCCATAGGAAAGCCAAAAATCTCCAGCCAATCCTCCTTAGGTCTGTCATACAGCTTTGACTCTCCCTAGGAAATCCTTCATCAGCCAATCCAAAATCTGCACTTAATCCAAATCCAACCATGAGCTTCCATGTTCATCCATATGCAAGACCCCATTCCCATCCGACTCATCATCAAAACATGAAATCCCAAACCTATCATGATGTGTTCAGTCATATTGTCCTTGTTCCTTCCACCTCCTATTCCAATGATGATGAAAATCTTGTTGACTATGATGGGTATATTGAAAGCCTTAGAAACATTCCCCCAAGCATCCCACAAAATCCATGCATTATTCCAAACTATCTAGTCATGCCATCTGATATCCCAGCTTCTCCTCCATCACCCAATCAACCAAGCTTCCAATCTTCCACCCTCATCACACCAGCTATTCCTATCAATCCACCACCTCCACCTTCGACACATGAGTCTCCAAGGAAACTCCTAGAGGAAATACAAGAAAAGCTACCTCCAATAGTCGATAAGCCATGTCATCTAATCCAACCATGTGAAGTAGTTAGTGATGAAGCTTCTCCATCTATAATATCACCCCCATCTCCCATAGCTATCATCCCCATACCATCCATCAAGTTGCTTAAAATCCTTCCACTTCCCGCAAGCATCAAATTCCCATCACCCATCGAATCGCTCCAAATCCCATCCACATCTCCTCCTCCAAGCATTATCCAAATCCCATATAATGAACCTCATGCATCCACTCCCATCCATTCCTGTCAAGATCTTGTCCAAAAGCATGTTGAAATATCCTTCAATAGAATAGCAAATCTCACCATCCCACTTATTCCCCTACATGATCCACTTTTACCATCCCCTCCATATCTAAATCCTACCATCTTACTTACTCCATCTCAAGATCCCTTTCCCTCAACCCACCCAACTCAAGATCCTATTCTCCCATCTCCTCTGATTCATGATCATACATCTCCCATAATCCATGATGATAGATCCATCGAAAAAGAACTAATTATCATATCCAAAGCTCCAACTCCTTCAGCTAGTAATGGACTCACATCTTGTGTTCCAAATAATGAACATCATATTGAAAAAAGAAATGAAAATGTATTTCTAGATGTTGGTATCCCCGCTATTCCTGCATGATCCCAAGTCCTTCCATCTCCGCCCCAAAGTTCCCATCCATCTTATTTCGCATCTATTTTGGGCCCTCATCCTACTCCTTATCTCCAACCCTCCATTTTGGGTCCATATATCCCTTATCTAAATCCCACACCCTTTCCATCCATTTTGGGTCCTTACATACCTAATATGAATCCTTTATCCCCTCCATCTATTTTGGGACCTACACCTTCCCCGTTTCCATCTATTTTTGGCCCATATCCTTCCTTCCCTCCATCCATTTTGGGAAATTATATCCATCCATATCCTATGTTCCAATCTATCCTTCTATCCCCTCAAATCCACCAGCTAGATCATCAAAGGCACTCACCCTTGAATCTCGTCCAACCTTTAAACCCTATCACTCCATCAATTATCCCTCCATCTCCTCCATGCTCTTGTTCCCATCCCATGGCTAATAGAAGCATATTGGATGCCAAAATACAAAAGCATAAATCCAAAAATCCACAAAAATCAAGGTCTCAACATGTCCCTTCTAAAATACATGTTCAAAACAAGAAACATTTAATCCCAATCAAAGAAAAAGTCAACAGGCCACAAAAGCCCAAGCTAAAAAAGTCAAAAATCATGTGGATACCCAAGATGCTCATAAAAGAAATGCATCTCAAAGAAAAATATCAATTGGCATCCATTCATGCTACTCAAAAAGCCTCATCCATCCATCCTTCATCCAAATTCCCATATAAGCATCCTTCATCCCCCAAATCCACTTTTAGTCCATATGCTTCTTATCTTAAATTTCCCATCCTCCATCTTCCAACTCTACTTTTAGTCCTTATCTTTCTCTTCCTCCATTTTCTCCTCAACCTCACTCAAAACCATCTTTCTCACTACTTTATCACCTCTCAAGGTGTGTGCCAATGATGATCTTTCCATTTTCCTCATCCATTTACCCACAAGCCTTATGTCTTCGCATCCATTATCTATCAAACTCCCACCCACCATTCCACTTGTTCAATCCAATCCTTTTTCATCCATCATACCAACATCTATGAGCCAAAAATAGCTGAAGAAAGCCAAAATCATTCCAACTAAGTCCAAAGTCAAAAAGTCAAAAAAATGTAAAGAAAAATAAAGTGTCCACTGGTGAAAACTTGGCAATTCAAGTGACTTGGACAAATACCATGATGAAAACTTGGCAAACAAGCATCATGTGTAATCTCGCCATCCCCAACTTAGCCTATCACCCTCATGCTTTTGGTCATCTCTTGACATCCAACTCCATCTTCCAATCTATCCACCTATCCTCCACCCTCCATCTTCCATCTCACACCATCCACTTATCTCCTGCAGCTTCAGCCAACCATCCCAGCTATCATCCATCTCCCTAGCCCCTTCAGCTTTTTCCATCCTAGCTTCAATCCTATCACATCCATCATAAGACCTCCTTCCACATGTTATCTTCTAATTGGGGGCACTATATTCCTTGGAGATCTTGTCTTGTCCATCCTCCCTTGTCATTGGTATCCCGCTCTAGGCTATCCTCATGCAAATCCAATCTCATCCTCCCATTAGCCATTCACTCTAGCGCCATCTATCCATTCAACTACCACCAACCTTAGCATTATCCCCATCATCATCATTGGATGGATCTTGTAAAATCCATATCTTTCGTTATCACCTCATCCTTAGCTTCTGCCTCTTGCACCAAATTGAGCCATCCCGCTATCCTCTCATCCTGAACTTTTTATCCATCTGTATCATACCTATCATTGGTCTATTAGCTTGTACCATATCTTGATTAGCCCATTTGTAAATATCTTGGTTCGTCAGCTTGTACATCCTCTTTAGCTTAGCACCATTGTATCTATCTAGCTTTTGTGTCAGTTCCTCCTTGATCAGCATCTTGCACACATCGCACATCTTGGTTAGCTATTCCAATGCATCCTTTAGCTAGATCTCCTATCACCAAAGTGTTATCCTTCTTAATTTAGCTTGCCAGACGCATCACTCACTCAAATCCATCAGCTTAGGTGCTCTCCGATAGATCCTTGTAGGATATAGCTTTCATCATGTCTGATCTTGGTTCGTTAGGACCTCATCCTATCCATCTCATTGCCAAATGTTTCTCTTTTGGATTTTCACTTTCTTTTAATTTGGAATCTTCCCTTTTGGGTCTTGAAGTATCTTTCCCAAAAAATATTTTTTTTCCCTCCTCAAAGTTGCCACGATCTTCCATATCATGGTATACTGCGAATGGGGCAATTTGGGCGTAAGGTCTTGATCAAGTCTTTTGTTTGTTTTTCTTTTCTGCTTGTGGGTTACCCAGTGTCGGTTCCACTCTGATTCTTTCAAGATTCATGTGTGATACTGGGGCAATCTTTGCGTGTTTGTTTTGAGTCAGTCCGTCAGTCCTCTGGACAGTTGGTGAAAAGGCCTTGATGTTCTTGGTAACCTTGGCAATTAACCAATAGTCCTATAGCAAATCTAGTGCTCAACTACATGGTGGTACTTCTCTTTGAAGTATCCCACTCGCTCAAAAAGCTTCAATAGTTTTCCTTTATCTCCATTATCCCCCATCCTTATCCAAAATCCATCTCTCTTACCCCAGCTTATGCATCAGTATCTCTTTGAATCACTCCTCACCTTTAGCTTTAGGTATCCACAATCCTAGTCTTAGGGATCCACCAAGCCTCATCTTTCGAGATTCACAATCCTAGTCCTAGGGATCTCTGAAACCCATCTTTCGCCAATCTGACTCTTTGAAATCCTATTGCATCAGCTTTATAATCCCCTCATCCATCTCCCTATCCTGGATTCCTTTTTATAGCACTCTGCTCCTTCATCTTCCACCTTCCCTAAAGTCTTAAGCTTGCTTCCTCTTGTGCATCTAATTCTCCTTTATCATTCTCCCATAGTGAGAGTTTGAGCTAATTCAGCCCCTTCTCTTTGCCAATCTGAGTTTCCTTGCTCATCCAAGATTCTTGTACTTTTCAAGAAGCCATCGAGCCTTGCTTTCTCTCCCCGCCGCCTTCTTGAGGGGGCATCTCACAGTCCATTCTCTCCTCTTCAGCTCTAGCCTTGGGCATCTTATTTTTTTATCTTTGATGTCTGCCACTTGTGGCATCACATCAAAGAGGGGCAAAATGTAGACACCTAAAAACCTTTAGAAAGTAAAGTATTTTTATTTTCTAAAAAATTTCTGATGACATCATCATTTATTAATTAATTAATTATTTAATTTATTTATTTATTTTTATGCCATTAAATCCCTTTATCTTAATTAAAAATATTTAATTAAGGAATCCCTCCCAAAAATGTTTAAATCTTATTTAAACATTATTTCCTTATTTATTAATTATTTAATTAATAAATTGACCAAAAAACCCAAAATAAATAAAAAATTTATTTTTTGCCCAAAACTTGGCCAATTTCCTCAAGACCACTAACCTCTTCCAAAATCTTCTAATCCTTCTTTAATTTTGATTAAAGGCTAATCCCATCATTTCCTACCCCTAATCCCAACTTAAAATATTTAATTAAGATTAAATATTAATCCTCATGTTTATTAAAAAAGTTTTAATAAATATCTCCTCAACCCAAACCCTTGAAATAAATAAAACTTTATTTATTTCCTAAAAATCTAATTTATCCTCATCCTAAGAAGTTCTAGACTCTTCTAGAAAGTCTTCGTCCTCATCCTAGGAAGTTCTAGACTATTCGAGAAAGTCTTTATCCTTATCCAAAGTCTAGACACTTCTATAAGATGTCTTTAAACCTAATCCTAATCCCCTCCTAACCTTGTCACATTCCCTAAACATGGGTTAAAACTTACTAACCCAAGCCAAAGTTAACAAATATCTCCTCCTTCACCCACCCTCATTAAATGCCATCCACTTGCCTATCCCTAAGCTAATCCTAAACCATCTTAATCCATCCTCTAATCATTTGCACAATCCTAAGCAAGCTTAAAACCCTCCTAATCAAGCCCAAGTCGAAATTGCTCTCATCTCCCTCAAAATATCTCAACCATAAAACTTTATGAAGCCCACTAGGCCATAAATGACTCTTCCAAGCTCTTTTATTGCTCTTACAAGCCATTATGAGGGTCTTTATGAAGATTTTATCCCTTGAGCCTCCTTTGTTGACTCATCCTTCCCCTTTCCTCCATCCTCTCACCCTATGACATGTGTCACTTCCTGATTGGCTATAAGGAAGCACAATCCATGTGCTCTCCTCTCATGGAATTTGAGTCCTCCATGAGCTTTTTCCCATTCTTTCATCTTAGCCCTCAATCCCTCAAGCCTCTTGCCTATAAATTGGATCCTTCCCCTTTGCAAAACAACACAATCCATGAAGTAAAGTCATAATGCCATTTTAAGAAGCCATTTTACATCAAAACCATACACTCACACCCAAATTCCAACTCCATTTGAAGCCCTTTTTGAAGCATAAAGCTTGAGCATACATCCTATCTCTTTAGAAAAAGCTACTCAACAAGAGAGCTTCTCATTGAAGAGAGCCCATTAATGGCTCATATTCTCAATTGAGAGCTCATCTTAGTCTATCTTGAAGTTTATGAATTTTTTTTAGTTTGTAGAAGCTTTATTTAAATTTGGTTTCTATTAGCATACTAACATTGCTCATATACAAGGATCATTGTTGGAATTATATTGTATTTGTCATTAGTGACAACACTTATTTGATTCTGAATGATTACCAAGTTCATCACTTAGTCTACAGTGTATGCCGAGCATTCAGTGGTTACCTTGTAGATTTATCACTTAAGTAGTTCATATTGAGCATTCTTGAAGCTACTAAGTGAGTGTGTAATCTAGTGGTTCATACCAAGCATTCATGAAGCTACCGAGTGAGTGTGTAGCCCAGTAGTATCTATCGAGCATACAGTGTTCACCAAGCTTCACAGTGTCTACCAAGTCATCAGTTTGTGTGATGGAAGCCAATGTTTACTAAGTGATGGAAGTGTAGTGTTTACTAAGTGAAAGAAAGGTAAACAAAGGATTCAATTTTTATCGAGTGATACTATATCTACTGAGTCTCCAATGGTTACCGAGTTCCAAGCTACATTATGTGATTAGTATGGACAAAGCTTCTACTTCTACCAAGTGCATGATGATTCCAAGTAATGTAGTGGATGCCGAGTATCAGAAGGTTACCAAGTTAGCTTAAAGAACCTGAGTTTTCTACTGTTTGGCCGACATAGTAATATTTTTTCACTTATGTTTTGGCCGACCTTGCAATTGTAATTATTGGAATGGTATATATGTAATGTATTATATCATTTGCAATTCATGTATGTTTTTTAGTAATGGACATGTAATGTTTTGAGAAGAATAAAAAGCGAGTCAGCAGCAGAGTAGAGTATTTAGCAAGGTCTACAAGGAGCGGTAAAGATTCATCAATCACAAGAGGTGATATGTAGTTCAAGGATCTAATTAGCAATCAAGTTGTAAGTAGATCCACTATTTCACCCTAACAGGTGAATCAGTTTTCTAAATACTTTAACAAGGTAGACTTAATAGTCTTTGTATAAATCTCCTAACATAGTGCATACTTCATTGTATGTTTGTAAATCCTCTAACAAGATGGATCTAGCAATCCAAATTTCTCTTAATAGGGTAGATCATCAGAAGTGATCAATGTAAACCCTAGTAGGCTAACTTCATACTACAGTAGTGAAGTTTTGTGGGTATCATCCCCACGCCAGTTTTACTTTCTATTTGGAAGGTTTCTGGGTCACCAAAATTCTGTGTTCATTTGTTATAAATGTTTATCTTTCTCATGCATACAGTAGATTAGATGAATGAATGATGAATCAATCAATTATTGAATTTATTTAAAGTTTTTGAGGTTATTGATTCACCCCTCCCCTCTCAGTAACCTAGCTAGTCTTGATTATTTCCAACAATTGGTATCAGAGCATTGTGGTTCTCAGGACAAAGTTTGACAGGTTGAGTAAAGATCTAAAGGACAAATGGAGATATTTAGACTTGACAAACTAATTGAAAATAAAAAGCTAGATCTAGAAATAGCCATGGCTCAACTCAAAGAAGCAAAGGAGCATCTTTCTCAATCCCTGAAGAGAAGGAAGGAACTTGTAAGACAAATGAATGACCATCAGTATGTTGAAGAAAATATTGAAGACCTTTTACTATCATGTAGCTCAAATGAAGCTAATGAGGCAATCAAGGAACTCCTAGCAAAGAATGGCTCTCTACATGAAGAAGTAAGAAAACTTAAAAGAGAACAATAAATCCAATCAATCAGGCTATGTGAAATCTTGGAACAAAGAAACAAATCTGAAAATGAGACAAATGAAAGGATCAATGCAAATCAAAGTCTTATCAATCAAATATCCAATGCAAATGAAGAAATCATGAATCTAAGATCTGAAAATGAAAGCCTAAGGATTGATTTAATCACTAAAAGATAAATCAGTGAAAGATTGGAAAATGACCTAAATGTTGAAAAGAAAATTATTGAGAGAATGATGAAATCTCAAGAAGATATGAATCAATTAAACCAACAAAATGAGCAGAATATTAATATGCAAAAGGGTAAAGTAGGACTTGGATATAATGAAGAAGGTGAATCTTCCAAACAAGGTTCTTAGAGGAATCAAAAACCTACTTACAATCACTGTGGTAAGTTAGGACATACATCAAACAAATGTTGGAGTAATGGAAAAGAAAAATTCAATGGAAAATGCTATAACTGGAATTAGCATGGTCACAAAGCTAATGAATGCAAGGAAAAACCAAAATTTGAAGGAAAATGTCACATATGCAAGAAGCATAGTCACAAGGCATTCCAATGCATATCAAAATCATTCAATCCAGCTGAACAACTTGTTAAGGCAATCTTTGGATGGGATTACAATACCTAGTGTAGATGTCATTATTGTGGAGAATATGGACACATTGGCAAAGACTGTTCAAGGCATCACTTGAGAAAAATAGATACAATAGTAAGATGTTATACATGCACTAAACTTGGTCATATAGCCAAGAATTGCATGAATATAGAAAGAATTGAAGATGAAAAGAAAGCTAAAGCTGATAACATTCGGAAATAGATGAGACAACAATGGATTCCTAAATCTACAAAGCAGAATAGTTCAAATAATGGCCATGTCACTCAAGAAGTTGGTGACTCCACCACTTCTAGTTAGATTCATAAACAAGGACATGGAATTTCATCTTCAAGTGATATCTCAAGAAGTTCCAAATAAAAGAAAGCAAAATGATCAAATTAGTATTCTAGATACACAAGGATCAAAGAAAGTGTATCCTTCACTGAGTTGCATCTACCGAGGAAAGTCAGTTAAAGACCTTATCGAGCTAGGTTGAGAGTAACAAAATTTTTGTTCGATCACCGAGTTGCAAGCTTCTACCAAACAAGTGAATTAATGATAGCCTGTCAAGCACTATGTCATCTCAGCTACTTTTGTACTAAGCATTAATGACAAAAAAATTTGTCAAAAAGGCAGAATTTGATTTCATTCTTCACTGCGATTTCAGAGCTAAGAGATTTTTAGGTGCACTTAAGCAAATTCCAAGCGATTTCAAGCGATTTTCTAGTGAAGGATTTTGTTCAAAAAATTTCTATCTTTTATCAAGCATCAATGGCATCCGAGAGTAGTAGCAGCAGCAGGGCAAAGAAGGATTCGGAGATGCTAGTAAAGGGTGTAGAATAGAAAGTGCCTAACTTCAAAATTGTTTCGGCCATTTCAGAGTCACTTGATCCTAATGGAGCTCAATCCCAAATTCCACCAAAGGTACTCCTCATAAATGATATTTGTACACATTTTAAATGTTCTATTCAAGAGATTGGAAACCTAGAAATGGACAATGCCCTAGGAGAAATGAGTGTTGATGTCTCTTTGAAACCCAAGCATAAGCATCTAGAGACCAAAGGATTAACCCATATCTTGCATATGCCAAAAAGTTTCTAGATTAAGTAGATTAGGTACATCCTTAATCATGTGCATAATGGTCACCTATGGTTAGAGAAAATAGTATTAATCACCAAGAAGATGATTCATAAGATTACTGGTCTCCCCATGCTAAGTAAAGGAAAAACTACCAAAACCTTAGATTGAGATGAACTTCAGAAGAAAACCCTAGCTGAATGGGATGGTAGAGGTTTGAAGGTTAGCACTATTTCTGATGTTGAATTAAGGTTTGGCATTCATGTCATTGCTCACAAGATTTATAGCTCGAGTCATTTGAATAGTGTACCTTGTGAGGCCATGGATTTGGCATTCAAGGTTGTAAAGAAAAATTTGGAATTTGATCTGTCAGAATTATTGTTAATACAACTGAACAAGAATATGGATAGTATTAGGACTTCAAAGAACAACCCTTGCAAATTTGGTTCTTTTTTGACATATCTTTTCTTCTATGTACAAAAATTCTTTCTATCCAAAGGAACTATTATGTGGAGAAAAGATATTCCTATTCTATATCAGATAAATGAGTTTGTAGTAGAAGTGGGTGTAAACTTTGATAGCATCATGGATAATAATAGGAAAGGATGAATAATAGGTTTTGAATTCCACCAAAATTGGTTTAAGACTACAAAGATGATGTATGCTTTATGGTTGATTGTGATAAAGTATACATTCAGGTAGTCAGGCCTCGAGTTGCATGGGTGAAACCTCTTCCTTATGTGGGTGAATATTGATGAAACCAGGAATATTATTGAAGCACTGGTGAATGAGACAGTAGATCCAAAACAACATATTTTTGGAACATATGATGAGGCAAAGGTCAAAATTGAGCTTGAAATCAAACTTTGTCAAGCAATTAATAAAGGCAAGAGAAAGGTTGCCAAGTTAAAAATTGCAACTGGCCCTCTAATGCTTACTGAAGGTAAAGGAGAGGATGAAGAAGAAGGCATAAAACATGAATTTGAAAAAGAAGAGGAATCACCAAAGAAGAAAGGAAAGGTATCTATCACCAAACCTAATAAGCAGTCAACTGCAGTATTCACTAGGAGAACCAAGAAAGGAAAGTAAGAAACTGTACTTGTCAAGTCTCCACTCACATTTGAGGAAAGGCTAAAATAGTTAAGGAATTGAGCGAGTATTAACAATTTTAAAGCTCTCAAATATGAAATTCAGACTCCTGCAAAACAAAAGGAGATTGAAGACTTGGTAATGGAAAAGTTAGGAACTTGGAAATTCTCTCCTGATTAATTTGCATCTCAAATTCTAGCACTACTTCTTGAAAAAATAAAAGTCAGATGGAAGAACTCGGTACAAATTGTCAAAGATATATTTGAACAAAAATTGAAGGAATTAGTACCTAGTCTGATAGATGCAGAAGTCAAAAAGGCATTGAAAGATCATGAAGGAAGAATGAATAAGAGATTCAATACTTGTCTTATATTATTAAAAGACATTGAATCAGTTGTCAAAAATGCTACAGATGTTTGGAATGATGCATATCATCTCAAGAAGCCATCAGATGATCCTATTAAAATTAAGGATGATAATAGTAGTGACAATGATGATTTTGACAACACTCCATCTATCACAGTTACACTAGGAGAGCTGTATGCACTAATGAAGGAAAAAGAGGAGGAAGACAAGGATGAAGAAGATCCAATAAAAATTGCAACAAAAGTTATTGCATCCCTTCCTCAATCTCCACCAAAGACTATTACATCTACTATGGAGATAGCTTCTCCAAGTGAGGCTATGAGCACAATTGCCACATCAATAGCTCAATCATCACCTATCACCTCCTAGCTGCAAGTATCTTTAATGGAAGTGTCAAGCACTTCATCTATCGAGTTGCAACCCTCTTTATTAGCTCCTGAGTCATCTATTGTAGCTTGTATAGTAAGTTTACCAGTTTGTTCTATAGTTTTGTCATCCATAGCTTCAACTGTATCAATTTTTGTTCCAACCAATACTTCAGTTGTAAATATTCCAATTAGTACTTCAGTTGTAAATATTCTAGTTGGTACATTACCTATTAATACTTCATTTTTGAGAAGCACATCAATTTTGGATATAGTTAGTACCTCTCTCAATTTTCCTCCAGTTAGTTCAATTCAAGTTTTTTCTGCTAGTCCATCTTCATCAACTATTGTAAGCACTGAAGTAAAACCAAAGACTCCACTAAAAACTTTTGCTTACTAGCAAGGCAATTGATGAGGATATAGACTTGGATAAGGAAATTATTATACCTAAGATAGATCTGGATACTACCATAGTTGATGAAATGAGACTGGTCAGTCGGCATTTAGAGCAAAAAGCAAGGCATAAACAACTTAGAGATGAGAGAGTTAAAGAATTCACTATAATTGTAAGTGCTAAAAATATAATTACTGAGGCAATAGGTGTTGATGTGGGTTCATCTCCACACATTTTGTTACAATTAGAAGAGGTCATACAAAAGTTCAATGAGGACACTTTTCGTGAAGAGAAGCTTATAGAAAAGGTAGAGAAGAAATTTGATAATAAAGTGCTTGAGCACATTGCAATAAAGTGGGTTGAACTATCTTCAATTTTCAGCAATCTTGAAAATTCTTTTACAAAAGTAACATCCCTTTTTGCCAAGCTATGTGATGTTACCGAGTACACAAAAGAAATAAAGGTAAAATTGATGAAGATCTGAAGGTCAGTGCTCAAAAGTTGCAGCTTGACCCCAGTTCAAGCTCCGCACATCACATAAAGATCATATTCCTGTCAGACATGCAGGCAAAACTATTGAGAGAGGAAGCAAGGATCTAGTCTACACTATTAGACATCCAGAACATGATCCTTCCTATCATGGACACAATACAGAAGCACATTGCTTATTCAAAAACATTAATCCATGATAACAATTTTTCTATAGTAGATCATATGATTGAACTTTTTGCAGAAGTTCAAGTGGCTCTCTCCACCTACAAAATTATCAAGAGAACTGGGATAAGACATTGGCTCTCATTCTTAAGGTACATTCTAATTTTTTCTCACATTTTGGTGTCTCTGTATAAGTATGATTACCTTTGGAATTATTGTCAAAAAGGGGGAGATTTTTGTGAGTAAGAGATAGTAAAAGTCAAAGAGGGAGTAAGAGACAATGGAGAAAATAAGAAAGAATATATTGATATATTTACAGTGATAAGCTATGTATATACCATGCCATATGTATGGGGGAGATATGTAAAGACATGTAAGAAATGTATATACAACAGGTTTACAAAGATCAATTTTGACAAAATCAAATCCAGTATGTCAGTGTACACAATGTTTGGCTCATAAGTTTTTTTTTGTCACTAATGCCAAAGGGGAAGATTGTTGGCATTATATTGTATTTGTCATTAGTGACAACACTTATTTGATTCTGAATGATTACCAAGTTCATCACTCAATCTATAGTGTATACCAAGCATTTAGTGGTTACCTTGTAGATTTATCACTTAAGTAGTTCATACCAAGCATTCTTGAAGCTACCGAGTGAGTGTGCAGTCTAGCAGTTCATACTGAGCATTCATGAAGCTACTGAGTGAGTGTACAACCTAGTAGTATCTACCAAGCATACATTTTTCATCGAGCTTCATAGTGTCTACCGAGTCATTAGTTTGTGTGATGGAAGCTAGTGTTTACCGAGTGATGGAAGTGTAGTGTTTACCGAGTGAAAGCAAGGTAAACAAAGGATTTAGTTTTTACTGAGTGATACTATATCTACCAAGTCTCCAATGGTTACTGAGTTCCAAGATACTTTGTGTGATTAGTATGGACCAAGCTTCTACTTCTACCAAGTGCATGATGATGTCAAGTAATGTAGTAGATGCCGAGTATCAAAAGGTTACCAAGTCAACTTGAAGAACCCAATTTTTTTACTGTTTGGCAGACTCAGTAATATTTGGTTCACTTGTGTTTTGGCCAACCTTGCAATTATAATTATTGGAATGGTATATATGTAATGTATTATATCGTTTGCAATGCATGTATGTTTTTTAGTAATGGACATGTAATTTTTTGAGAAGAATAAAAAGTGAATCAGCAGTAGAGTAGAGTATTCAGCAAGGACTACAAGGAGCAGTAAAGATTCATTAGTCACAAGAGGTGATCTGTACTTCAAGGATCTAATTAGCAATCAATTTTTAAGTAGATCAACTATTTCATCCTAATAGGTGAATTAGTTTTGTAAATCCTTTAACAAGGTAGACTTAACAGTCTTTGTATAAATCTCCTAACAAAGTGCATACTTCATTGTATGTTTGTAAATCCTCTAACAAGGTGGATCTAGCAGTCCAAATTTCTCTTAATAGGGTAGATCATTAGAAGTGATCAATGTAAGCCCTAATAGGCTAACTTCATACTACAGTAGTGAAGTTTTGTGGGTATCATCCCCACCCCAGTTTTACTTTCTATTTGGAAGGTTTTTGGGTCATCAAAATTCTGTTTTCATGTGTTATAAATGTTTATCTTTCTCATGCATTTAGTAGATTAGATGTATGAATGATGAATGAATCAAGTATTGAATTGATTTAAAGTTTTTGAGGTCACTGATTCAACTCTCCCCTCTCAGTAACCTAGCTAGTCTTGATCATTTCCAACAAATCATATGTCTTAAGCTCTTCATAGCTCCATGTAATGGCATCTCTATATTTCATGAGAAATAAGAGCATATTTTCTCACTCTTGGGAATTACAAGCTTTCCCAATTCTTAACACCTTAGGGCCATCCTTCATGCCTAGTTTATAAGAGTTGCATTCTTTGATTCATTTTTCTTCAATGGTTCTCTTGTTGTGTGTTGACTAATTTTTGTCAAAGATGTGTTCCATCTTCACCATCCCCTTAGGAATAGCATTATTTTTCAAATTTATGATCCCATCTTCATCTTCTAGTTCATCTCCATTGGGTTTGTCATCCATCGTGTCATCAATTTCTTGTCCTTTGAACAAACCATTGCACATAATGAACTGTGTTGATCATCTTGGAAAACTTGGAAGTTAGTAATGTTATCTGGGATAGATGGAGCAACCTAAATTTCTACTAAGAATATTTTGAGTTTTTCCACAAGCTATAATGCACTGGAAAAAATTTCAAGGACATCATCTACTACATTTTTTCATCTTAGAATAGATCTTACATTTAGGACTTCAAAATCTTTCATTAATTTCCAAACTCTCTTTCAATAAGTGATCAATCTTCTGTCATTACAAGAGTAGATCAATTTGACTTGTCAAATCACCAATTGAGAGTCTCCTTTGACTATGAGAGCTTTGACATCCTTTTCTAATGTGAAGAGGAGTTTGTGTATCAAGGCTTCATATTCTACAACATTATTATTGCACATGAATTATAAATGATATCCAACATAAAAAGACCTACCTTTGGGATTAATTAGTTCAATATCTAACTCTGGATCCTAATTTACATTTCCAACCATCAAACCTGAGTATCCATATTGATTGTTCTTTTGGTTTCCTTGACTTGTTTTTATTTTTTTGGAGCTTTTCTTTTACTTGGACTTTGAAAGATTATTTCTCCAGGACCCATTGCATTCTTTAACATGTTGGGCTTGATGAGTTAGTACTATTTACCCTTGATATAGCAATTCTCTATCTCTTTTGTTCATCTTTAATTTCCTCAATCAACTCCATGATTTTATCAATTAGTGGTTTAGGTCAAATGACCACTAAGATCCACCCTTTATCTTTCATGAAGCATCTCCTTCTAAGAACTTTAATCATCTTTGGTGGAGGAGAAGATAAAGCTCCCCCATCTGAAGAGGTGTCACTATATGAAGCATTTAGATCTTATTTTATCTTCTCTTCATTATTCATGATCTCAGACATGCATGAGTAACTTTATTTGTCTTTGGGTATTTCACATGTTGTTTGACCAATTATAGTGTGTGTTATTTGAGTTAGTACCCAAGCAATTGCTTCTTGACAAGCTAATCATTCAAACTCTAGATGACTCACCTTATGGAACCTACAAATTCCTAGAAGGAGCAAGATATTTGGATTTACTTCTTCCCCTAAACACTATAAATTTGCAACCATGCTATCTATGAACTGCATCATGATTTCTTATTGTGGGCTAGGGTTCAATGATTTTGCATCTAACATATTATATTTTTCAATTGAAGTTATGTCAAGGGTCATTACCCTATAAGAGCCTAAGTCTTATTAAAGAAATGCTACTAAATTCAGAGCATTATACTCTATGATCATTGTCTTCAATTTTGGTTCGGCATCTATTTTAATCTAATTGTTCAATCCCCTCCAAGGAAGCCATATTTGGGTGAAGTCAATTGAGAACTAGACTCTTAAGCATTGGGTCCATTCTCTTCTTAGTAATAGGTCGTATGTTTCTGTAATTTCTACCACATGTATGTCTATGATATCTTGGATCCAAGGGTTTGTAGTCAACTATATGAAAATGTCTTTCAACATGCCTATGACCTTCAATTTTTTTTGTCAACTTGGATCAATATTCAATTTTTTGGTTGTGGGGTGACTCCTAACTTATGAGATATTGAAAGTGGCATGACATTGCAAGAAGCTCATGAATCTATGAGGTAATTGTGATGATTTCATCCAAAAAATCTTATTAAGCAAGAAAGGGGGCACTTTGGCCATGTCTTTATACATAGTAGGTATAGCCTTAGAGGTGTTGACCTATGGTAATATTGTCTTCTGAGGGCTAGCACTAGGCATTTTCTTTGAATGATCGAGAGTTTTTAGTAGTGCTTCCCTTTAACTAGGAAAACTTAGTAGGATATCATACATGGAGATATTAGCCTTGGTTCTTTTTAATTCTTCAATGGTACTATACTTTTCAGTTGACCAAGCAAGATTCTTCAGTATAGTAGGTATGCTTCCTTGTGTCTAAATTGTTGTCCATAAAATAGTGCTCTTGCATGTGTAGGATTATTTTTCTCTCTTGGGTATAGTGGTGTTGGCTATAATCTGGGGGGAATTCCATCAGTCATGGGTTCCCTTTGATTACATAATTTGTAAGTATTATGGTTATCATTTTGAAAAGTGAACATCTCTGCTAGTTTAGGATCTAATTCTTGATTGAATGGAAAGACAAATTATTTGTTGACCCAGTCTCCTACTTCAGTGTTCTATGGAGAATCATAAGAATCTAGCAACATGTCATTAAACTAAACAGGGGACTCATTATTAGTGCAATGCAAATTCGGGTTCACATATTTAATTTTGTTAAAAAATGAGCCACCATCATTGGGTATATTTTGATTGGTGTCTAGTTGATTGATGTCAACAAAGTGAGCATTTTTATTGTTGTGTCTAGGGATACTTCCATTGTTTGGACAGGTATTCCATTGTCGATTTTGTCTCTGGAAACCATTATTATGATTAGGCAGGTTGAAATTATTCCCTACATTATTATTTCCATTGAAATTCTTGTTGTAATTTTCATTATAGTTATTGTTATACAGGGTTGCATTTATTCTTTGGAAATTGTTGTTCTACCCTTGTGACAACCTTAAATGGTTTAGCTCATTGGTTATCTAAGAGATGGTCTTTTTTATTTGATCCAACTCAGTTGTGACATTATTTTCTACCTCAATAAGTGGTGTGGCCTTTTTCTCAAAGAAGGTAGCTTTTGGGGGTTTGTATCTTGGGTAGGTTATAGTTGGATCTGGTGTAGCCAGTGCCTATTGTAGTGGGATTGGAGTTAATCTAGAATAAATTGACTAGGCATCACTTGCGCTCTAGCATGGTATGGTTTTATTTTCATATTGGCATGAGGATTATCCTATTTAGTAAAGGTGACATCTTCTTTGAAGACCTTTTCTAGTGTGTCAATATCTATAACAAGTAGCCTCCTTAGGAAGATAGTAGTAAGGTGGTCCATAGAATTTAGATAGATTTAAATTGTAGGTGGAGAATTAGGTGGAAAAGTAGGTGGAGGTAAGTTTGAGTGTGGAACTAAGAAATAAGATAGAGTTTGAAATGGGAGTGGTTGTATGCTTGGTATCCCCATAGCATGACAACGCTTGTGAAAGTGACTACATTCTAGGAACTCATGTCCATTAGGTGAAGACCTTAAAGCTCGCTGAAATGGAGATGGTGGGTCAAGATCTTCTAGATTGTGTTTTTTCTATAAAGTGCACCTTCCAAAAAGCACACTTCCAAAAATTGCACCTCCAAAAAGTGCACCTTCAAAAATTACACCTCTAAAAGAACACCTTCTCTCAGTGACAGACTACAAATATTATAGAACTTCCAAACTATAGAACTTTCAAACAAAAACTTGATGTTTTGGACAGAATGGTTTTCTAGCCCTATTTCTAGCACGACTTTTGTTGAGTTCTCATTTTGAACGATGCTTAACAGAAGAAATCCTTTCAAATTTATCTCTTGAAAAGATGACCAATGACCAAATCCAAGGTTTTAGATGGTTTTTTTTCAACCTATTAGGTAACTCAATTGAAAATAAATGTTAATTTTCACAAGAAGGCCTTTGTTGGTACCTACCAATTTTGTACAACTTTGCAGAAACATAACCACCAAAAAAAAAAATCATTTTTTTTATTATGATGAATGCAATTTATCAATGCAACTATATGAATTCCTACTTTAACCAAATGTTTGAAAAGAAAATAACATGTTGAATAATATGCATCATTTTTTGTAAATGTACTAACATTGTGAATGTAATTGATGTTTTCCAAATGAAAATTTGAAGACTCATTACTATGAGAGGAGATGTGTCTCATAAAGAGACATGTCTATATAGTTAATCATTATTAGTTAATATATTAATTAAATAAATAACTATTTATATTATATATGTAATTATATATAAACAACCATATGTATAATATATATACATATATTATATATTATATAATATATGTATAAGAATATTTATCTAATGATGATTTACCATCAACAAAATACCTCATGATCAAATCAATTTGACTGCAAGTACAAACTTAACACTCCCTCTTAGTTAGGGGGATTTATATAAAACATATTATGCTCTTGAGTATATGAAGAGATATAATCTCAGTATGATATTCCTGGAATAGCATATTTAAGGATATCAACATAAATCCATCAACTTAGACATTATCTTTCAATATAATCTGAAGTATGATTCAACAAGAAATATTCATCATATGATATTATTCATACATATATTCTTTTGGTATGTGTAGTGGCATCAAGTACTTGATTCCTACCAAAAGAATATGTTATATCCTAGAAAGATATGAGTTATCTAATTTTCAGCACTATGTGATAGCAAAAATCTATCAGATAACAAGAAACTATAATTTCACAGTCTCTATCATGACAAGTATCATGATCTTCGACACTCCAAGACAATAACTTAATGAAGTTTGATCATGATACATGTTGGGCATTCATTTTGCATGAGGTCAACAGGAGGAATCCATTGCATAATTCCTCTCTTGAAAAGAAAATATTTTTAAGGATCCACTCCAAGGTTTAGTATTTGTCTTGCAATGTACCAAAATCCACTTGATAGAAGATAAATGTGAGTGTTCATGAGGAGGCTTTTTCTAGTTCTAAAAACTCTTTTATCTCAGAATCAAAGTAAATCTATTCGCCGTCTCAAAATATCAAACTAAAAGAACAATATTTTTCTATTTTTTTTGAATGCAACTCTAACAATGCAGCTACTATGAGGTCCTATTCTAACAGGGGGTTAGTAAAGAAAATAACAAAACTAAAAGTAAATAACATAAAATCAAATAACTTGAAATTGAAATTCCTAAACAAACATAAGCTACATAGCACAACACACTGCGAGTTAAACCTTCGAAGAAATTGGTAGGAAACTAATGAAAATAGGAGCAATGCTTCCTAGAATCCACTAATGCAATCATTAGTGAGAATCTTTAACAAATCTAATGATGTTTCACTCTTCATCAAATCGTAAGGCCACAAAAAGTGCACTCATGAGAGATGAAAAGTTATGTAGAAACAATCAGGTGATCGCTTCTCAAGCTCGTTACGTCAGTGAAATTTGTATGTCTATAGCAAACACTAGAACTAAAGGATCACACAACCAAAAACAACACAATAAACCTTTGGCTCAATCACAATCTCATGAATAACATTCACAAAAATATGACACATTCAGGAAAGAATAACTACACTCCAAATGCGAGCACCAAAAGCATAATTTTATTGCATAATAATAGCGGCCCTTGTTACATTTTACAACAGGGTATTTATAAGAAATCATCTCCTCAATTTGTATTAAGAGTGAGAGATATCTTCATGTAATAAAATGCTTTTAAAACATTAAAACAAACTAAATATATACAAACTAACAATCTAACGGGTGCTTAGAGGGACTCCATCCATATTTTATTAATTAATTGGATGCATGAGCCCTTTACATGTCAAAAATAATGAAAGCATGAGAGAGAAAATAGGAGGAAGCCATCAGTCGAAGTGGAAGTGCATGGAGGTTCCAAAAATAGAAGCTAGCCCTTCACTAGGCATGTCTTAGAGTTTAGGATAAAGTAACAATTAGTTGAATGTCATAGACTCAAAGGTAGGTGTGTCTTAGAGTTCAAGATCAATTTATTAGGCGTGTCTTCTCTAAGAATGGTATTCAAAGTCTCCTTAGGGCATTTAGGATCAAGAGGACCAATAACTTCAGCTAGATATCCCTTTAGGATCTCAACTTTCCTTCGAAGTGTTCTAATTTCAATCTCATCCTATTCCATTTGGCTAAGAACCTCTTTGACTACCATAGTCATCATCTATCAAGATGTATCCTGTGTAGGCTTTCCCAACATAATATCTTTCACTTCATAGTCCTCAAGACTAACAACTTCTACATATGTACCTTTAGGAGGATGAGCCACTTGTGCAAATAAGTATTAGTTCCGTGCAGTAGTGATGAACACAAATGGTATTACATCACGGAATGGAGACTCAAGCTTGTTCGAGATCTTTGCAATATCACAAATGTCATCCTCTGAAGCATGGAATTGATGCTTGGCACTTCTCATTATTTCTTTCTGAAACCATGTTGGGATATGTCTCTCTACAACCTTGGCTCTAGATGATGAAGGGATGTGTTCAACTACCTCCTTGCCTTTATCACTCTTACTCAAAGTCTCTTGCTATGAGAACTCTTCTTCTATAATCTTAGTCTCTATAGATCATGTAGTTTGATCCTCAACTTCTTGAGAAGGTTGTTGCACACATTCTACTATATGTGCCTCTTTCAATGGCTCATCAGTAACCCTTGGTTCTGGTTGTTCTTATAATGATGGTTCCATTTGAACATGTTCCTCTTCTGAATTCGAAGGTGGAGGAATTACTGAACCCTTATCTACCATCATGACCTATGGTGGAGATGGAGGAGTGAAATTAGGACCTTGTGTCTCTCATGGCACCTATGTCCAATCATGTTATTGAATTTCAGCTATAAAGGTGTCTCTGATCTTATCCCCAACTAACTCAGTACCCATAGGCATGAAATCAAAATTTGGGATGGAGAAAACATCTTCACCTTTCTCCCTTTGCTCATTCACCCATCACAACACTTCATCTTCCAAAGAAGAGAGCTCTACAGGTTTCGTTTGGGTGGGTGGTGGAGTACTCATGGCACTCTTCCTTCTCTCCAATTCTATGGCTTTTTCCAATTGATTTCTCCTTTATAAGGGGACTTTTTCTTCCTCCTCATCTGATTCTATTTCTTCCTCATCTGATTCTTCCTCTGGAATAGTTTCAAGAATAGATGGATTAGGCACTAATCTTTTACAAACTCTTTACCTCTTGTTCATTCTAACCTTGATCCTCTTTTGTTTCTATAGAACACTAGGAGAAGTGGGCTCTTCATGCACTGAAGGAATGGAGGTCTCTAGAATTTCTCCCTCTTCTCATTGACTTGACAAAATAGGAGGCAATGGAAATTCAACCTAGATATGAGAAGCTCCATCATCCTGAGGCTCTTGTGAGCTCTGTTCATGCTGTCGAGAAAACACATGTTCTGTAACCTATTCTATCTGAATCCTCTGAGGAGAGGTTCTCTTCCTCTTTCCCTTCCTTTTAGGAGGGGGATAACCTCCCACTAAGTGATCAAGCTAGTAAATTTTCTCTGGCCTAATAGGAGATTGGAGCGCAAAGATAGGAACTATGACTTTCCTTCCTTTACCCCTTTCTAGGCAAGCATGTGCATGGAAGATTATAGTATTGGGAATTGGATCAAGAGGAAAGGGTTTCTTAATCCAATTCTTTGTCATTCGAATGACATTTCTTGCTTGATGATTAATATCATCTCCTTCCTCTTTATCAACTTTTGCATTCAAAATAGGTCTCTCACCAACTTTATCTATATTGAATAGAGGATCCAATAGTTCCTTGGAGTTTTATAGCCTTATCTCATCAGGGATGGTAAAATGGAGAGCCTTTTCTACTAGATACAAAGTCATCCTACAATATTCTCTGATGCAGACATCATAGTCATTTGTGGTGTTCATCCAATGATCTTCAATGGCATCCTCATGATAGAACTCCTTTCCTGCCAGGTTTTCCACTTTACCAACATTGTCAAAGAATGGCCGAGGAGAGTTATACTCTTTAAGAGGGTAGTTCTCCCATTCCCACTCAAAAGTTAGGATATCCTACTTTCTCTTCACTTAATATGCTCCTATTACAAAAGACCAATCCCAACAAAATCTCCATTGTCTTTTGATCCTCTCATAAGCTGACTCAATTTGTTATGATATTTCCATTAGGACCAACTTGTCACTTGGGTACCTTGGGAGTTTCTTTGGATTGATAGATGCACCACTTACCTACATGTATGTAAATGTTTGGAACTAGATGAAATATGCTTTAAGAACTATGATCTGTGCCTTGGCTTCCTTGGAAAATCTCTTCCCATAGTCCCTCTCTATGAATCAAATGATGGCAAAGATAAAGGTGCCGTTTACAATCCTATACTCTTTTCTCTATGGAAAGAGCTTCTTCTTCACCAACTGAAGCATTGGGGTCCTGCATACTACCTTTCTTTTATAACCTAGGATAGCTCATTGCCCTCACTGCAAGTAGGTACACCACATAAGAAGTCATATAGAACTTCTTATTGTCCTTTACCATCTTTAGCTAATCATACAATTTTTCACTAAGTGTAGTGGCCCAATCGAGTGGTATCTTCACATGCCTGATGGTCTCAATGAAGTTGACCATAAATAGAGTGAGATGGCATGTTGTAGGTAAGCCCATGACTCTGCTCAGGAGAATGATTGAGTATCTGATGTCATCCTGCATGTATCCTCGAGTCATATCCACTTTTCTGATTGTCTTTCCCCTAGGTGGCTTCTTAATGAAGTATAAGGAATGTATGATGTTGATGGTCTCTTGGTGGTGATCTTTATACCATCTCTCAGCTGCTTCATATGAGAGTCAGATGAGCTGATCGGCTCTAGGTAGATGAAAAACTCTCTCAATGTTGTCAAGTCACAAATCTAAGACCACTTCTGCAATGATGCTCTTAACTACCCTCTCATCAGGAACAAAATGCCAAGATAGGGTCATGATCAACTCAGCTGACTGTATCAACAAAGGATGTGACGCTACATTCACTAATCTGGATCGAATCAATACAAACACCAAGGTTGACCTTTGTGTTAGATTGTTGCATACTCTTAGGAATTCTCCTAAGTCTATGTGTCCAAGGTTAGTATCTTTGATCTCAATGTACTCATCATGTAATCTTGATTTTGGGGTCACGCTTGAAATTTGTAAATAATTGGTTTTCTTGTTGATCTGGATGTGGACGCCATCTAATTGTGTTACCTAGGCATCACAAGAAAAAAGAAATGTCATCAGTCACATGATAGCAAAAAACCAACGTAAGAGGGAAAAAGAAAAAAATGTCCCCCTTCAGGATTTATTTATTTATTTATTTATTTATTTATTTATTTATTTATTTTAAATTATTATTTTATTTTATTTTTTTTAAATATATTTCTCTTTTTTTTATTTTAAAGTTTTATAATTGTTATTATTTCTTTTAAAGTTACATCTTTCGCAATAAAATAAAATTTTAAAAAACATAAAAAAAAGAAAGGCGCAGGCGCTACACAAGCGCAAGCATTGACATGTGGCCGCGGGTGCCACTGCACAAGTATTGTTGCCAGCGCCGCTAGGGAACAGGCATGAGTGCCATGCTAGAATCCTAAAGGTCATCACATGGGCACCGCGTTTAGCACTGCGAGGGTGCAAGTGTAGTACAAGTGCCACACCTAGCCACACAGGTGTCACGCTACAAGCCACATAGGCACAGCGCACGTGCACCCAAAAAGAGTGTTATGCATGAGCACACCATGGGCATGCAGCATGTGCACCCATGAGGGCATGTGACACAAGAGAGAGGGGGGGAGAAGGCTTACCTCTCCCTCTTCAAACACTTCAACAAAAATGAAGGAGGAAGAGGGGGGGAGGGTTTTATAACCCTCCTCACCTCACGCGCACTGCACCTTAATGTGCATGCACATGGGAGGTTGAGAGATGATTTTTTTTCATTTTTTTTGTGTTTTTTGACTATTTTCCTCTTTTTTGTGATTTTTTAACCTTTCTTTATTTTTTTGTATTTTTTCAAATTTTTGATGCAACTTATAAACTAATTTTCTCTTTTTTGACTCCCAAACAGTGAGTCTTGGAGTTGAAAAAAAGTAAGGGGTCCCCATTCCTAGTGAGGAATGGGGCGTGTGTTGTGAATACCACAACAATACATTCATTATCATGACTTCTAGCACTCTAGGACAACAACATAATGAAGTATGTCATGATAATAGGTCTGCAATTTATAAGATCATCAGCTTACAATAGTTGCTTCCTATTTATATATTTCAATGAAAGATCATCACCTTTCTTTACAAATCATATGCAAAATAGTAACCACCATGAACCAACTTAGAATGTGATACAAATTCTTTCACCTCAATTCTCTGTCATAGAGAATAATGCATTACAAGGAATTTCACTTAGAACTTCTCCTTGTAGAAAAAATGTCATTCACAGTTGGGTCTAGTAGTTACTCCCTTAGAGACTCTCTTCCCCCAAGGATTCTTATTAGACTCACTCTTAATATAAGATTAATCATCTGATTTCTAGTGATAAGTCAATACTTCCTCATGAGGCTCTCAAGAGTAGGCCCATCAAAATTATGCAATCACACACATGTATTTCTAGACTCGTTCTAAGTATTAATCTGTTAAGCTCCTATGTTGCCTTCAAAGAAGTGTCATACTCCCTCTTAATGTAGAAAGATACTCATAATCTCAATCATCAAAGGTATTTACTTCAAGAGCCTCACTTTATCTATCCTAATAATAACTTCTTTTAAGCTACTATCATAAGCTTTGTAATGTGTCATTCTTCTTTTCTTGCAAGATCAACTTTAGATACAAAGGAAAAGATCAAGCCAAATAACTCTTACAGTATGTGTAGGATTACAAATAAGAGAGAGAATAAAATAAGTAAGTAAATATAATACTCAAGGATAATAAATACTTATCTGCACATGATTGTTCTTGATACAAGTTTCTACAATGAAGGCTATTATTCCCCCGCCCCCGCCTCCCCCCCCCCGCCCCAATAAAATAAAATTCCCACTCATTCCATCAACATTGTTGGGTGATAGTATTTATTTAGTGATACTTAGTTCTCATGAGTGATAATTTTGTTCTATGAAATTCTTATTTTGAGGTATATGTTGAAGTTTTTCTTCCATGAATAATCCATCATTTCTATTATTCCTCATATCATCATCTCATTGGTGTGAGTATGTAAAATTCTCTCTATATAGTTTCTTTGATTGTATTTGATTTGCCAATTTCAAGAGGGTCCTTATAGTTTACTTGTAGAATATTTCTCACCTTTAACTTTGATATGTAGTATAGTTTGCCTTCATTTTAAGGAGATCGTATATTTTTTACTCTTCAAAATACATGTTTCCTCTATTTTCTCATCTCTTTCAAGGTTGCATCTAATGAAATGTCTGGCTCCATCATAATCTCAAACTCCCTCATATGCAATAACATTCTCAAAGAAAAAGATCAAGGCATATAGCTCTTATAATAAATAAATTATTTTTAATCATTTCCTCAATAAAACTATTATTGTATTTTAATTATTATAGTCAATCCTTATTATAATTCTTGATATTCATTATTCCAATCTATAATCTTATATGCATCATAGATTTCTATTATAGACTAAATTCATTAGTAATTGTTTATGAAATAATAAATGTAATTTATATACCTTTATAATTACCATTTACCTAATGTCATTTTAGATATAAGGGATTAATGAATACATATCTCCTTTTAACATTAATAAGATGAAAATAATTATTAAATAACATACCACATACCTTGATTGGTTGGTGACTGATCCTTATGATCTTAACATGGTAAAATCATGTGTGACTATTTTTAATGCCCAATCTACACCTTATCCAATGTCATGGGCCCTTTGTAGTTGACCGCCCATTTTTCGAACTATTACTTGGTAATGTGGGCCCTTCTTTGGTATCCATGTGTTTCCTTTCCAAATTCTATTCGCAATACTATTAATTGCCCCATATGATTTAATATATGGAAAGTAATGTATTATTCTTATTTTATAAACCCCACTATTCACATTGATGTCATCTTCTATTAGGTGGTTGGTGTTTTATTTGTCTACAATGATTATATATATAATATGTATTCCTATTTCTTGTTCCTCCTATCATGTCACCTAACTCCAATGTATGTGTTTCACTTTTATAAAGCTAATTTGAATTAAGATTGTTGTTGTTGTGTAAGAGGGAGAGCCTTTCAAAAGCATCATCTCAAAGTCAAAACTCTAGTGCTTAAATGGTCATGAGCAACGACCTCCTTATTTTTTTATCAATATTTCTATCTCATCTTATTTATCTCTACTCATTTTACTCCAATGAAGATAATAGCTATATGAATCCATTATAGAAAGAAATAGACTATTCTCCATGGTATATAGCATAGTTGGAGAAGAGAGCATTCGATAAAATGCACATAACCTTCTATGTGACAAAAAATAATCCTAGATGTAGGAATTAATAATCCTTTCCTCCAAAAAGTTACTACTGCAATCCCACTATCATTATTTTCTCATATCCTGTTGATGGCACATGTTGATTTTTCAGGCACTGTATATGTTTTATCTTATGCCAGAATTGTATCCATACATATTATTTTATTTGCATTGCTCTACTCATGATAAATGGACATCACCACTTTATATACTCACACATGTAGCAATCATGTTATCTGAAGAGACTCCAATTCACATATTTATCAAAGATAAATTTTAGAGACCACTACATATTCTTTCCATCCGAACCCTTTTTTTTTTGGTATTTTGTTAGTGTTGCTTCAATCCCTTCTAATATCTTATAAATCAAAATGGTAACTTTTTAGATTTTATATAGTAAGATATATTTAGTAGTGTACTCATATAAAATTTCTATAGACTATTTAATTAGCAAGCACTATATATAAGTGACAATAAGTGTTGATTGTTGGTACATACCAATCATTGATTAGTTTCCAGACAATCGCTGATATAGATTGCATATCACATTAATGTATTTCTGATGGGAGAACATTCTTTCAACTTTATGTTATCCTTGCTTCTAATTATATATCTGTAACTTTAGTATTCTCTTCTCCATGTGTAATTGCTGGAATATATTTATTTTGTGCAATTTTTATATATATTGTTTTGTCCATATATTCTCCAATTTGTAGATTGCTGCAAATTGATCTTTGACTCTAAGTATTAGACTAATCTCCCATATTCATCGATCCTAATACTAATGGATCTTTCATATAGATACAAATCAATATCTGGTTGTTTTTATGTTCCTTTTTTCTTAATCTCTAAACCCTTGTTTCAGTGATAGAGAGAGATATAGTGGTGTTTAAAGATAGATGACTATGGCAATCATTCCTATTGATGAAGCATTCATGAAATTTACATTTGGAACATACATACATACATACATACATACATACATACATACATACATACATACATACATACATACATACATACATACATACATACATACATACATACATACATACATACATACATACATACATACATACATACATACATACATACATATATATATATATATATATATATATATATATATATATATATATATATATATATATATATATATATATATATATTGTCTATCATATTCACTCTCCAGCCTTCCATCTTAATAACCATATGATATACATTTGCAGTCTAACTCTATGTTGAGTAACAAGGATCATTTTCTGCAAATGTACTAACATTCCCAATGTAATTGATGTCTTCCAAATGTAGATTTGAAGACTAATAAATATGAGAGGAGGAGACATGTCTCATAAAGAGACATGTTTCTATAATTAATCATCATTATTTAATATATTAATTATATAAGTAACCATATGTATAATATATATTATTCTATATGTTATAATATATAAATAAGTATATATAGTATATATATACATATATGTGTACATGTATATATACATATATACATATATATACATATATACATGTATACATATATGTGTGTGTGTGTGTGTATATATATATATATATATATATATATATATATATATATATATATATATCATTGTTGGTAAATAGATTTGTCGCATAGAAAATATGCGATTAAGCCCAATGGAGTGTATGGAAAATCAATGTTTCCAATAGTTGAATAGGCCCTTGATATTTGGCCTTCCTCTACATTTAGAGGGGCAACTCTCTGATATGATGTAATTTTAAATATTTTTAAATAAAGAATCTAAAATTTTAAAGATCAATAGAAAGCCATTCATGACGAATGCACCACATGACTTCACAACTTTCTTGAGTTGACACAAAATGATAATAAAGGAAATCAAGAACTACGCTTGAAAATGACCATGATTATCATGTTGATTCATGATTCGTAAACATTCACACAATACCGTGAAAACATTCACTACAAAAAGAATCAGTAGCTTATGTTGCAACAATCTATATTTTAGAACAAGAAATCAAACACATGTCTCATTTTATTTTCTTGCACCAAGAACATAATAGAGATTTTTGATTTCAAAGAAAAAAGTTGTCCATACTTTCCAAAATTTGTCTCCTAATCAAAATTTAAGCATAATGTTCCCTTATTCTAAAAGTCCCCTCTCAAAGCCAAAAATGACTCCTTATATAGACACAGAGGTTAAGAACCACCTCTTTGTGGTTAACAACTACTTTCCAAATACATGATTTAGGTGAGGTTAATTAACCTCTATAATATTAACCCAAAAATAAAAGTTTCAATCTATAATACATGACTTGAGATTTGTCTTTAGATGGTCAAGTCCTTGATTTTAGTAAACTATATTTAAGTAAACTATATGATGGAAATATTTGACATCATATAGTTTACTAAAATATGTTGTCATCAGATATTCAAATATCCACAAGTACCACCTGATCTTTCTTCATTCCGCGTGGCCCTGTTGTCCTCTAGTTGTGACGTGATGCCTATGTTCTTCCAACATATATGAAGAGCACTCCTCATATAGCCATATACATGGAAATGATATCCAATGCATTGAACATGATGCCAATCATCTTCTCTTAAAGAGACTAGGTGATCCTTGGGAGAAATACAGAGCTCAATGGAGTAAGAATGATGTTATATCTTCTATGTAAAATAACTTTCTTTGTCCCCACATGACGGATAATTTGCAATCCCCCAATATAATTTACATGCCTTGTGGATGGTTTTCTTTTGAATGAAATTTTATACAATCTTTTTAACAAATATCATGGTGTCATTCCATCAAACAATTAAGGGGCCTTGTTTATACTACTTTTCATGCCATAATGAATTCTCAAACTTCTATCCCTTTGTTTGAATATTGCATGAAGCAAGATTTGGGGTGTCAAAACCATCATGAGCACAAATTGTCAATTCCTTATCACAATTTAATACCCTTGCATGCTTGATAGTGGTTGCCACCAATGTGATTATGTTGGAACAGAAAGGCAAGCCACAACTAGGAGTATGGATCTTCCTTTATACAGTTTACATGCTTTGTCTATGATTGGGCTGATGCATGAATGTTTCATCAGATGGTTAATATGATTTGATTATGGCAAATAATACTATTCTATATCTCTAATTTGGTGCAAGAAGTGAAGATGCCAATGTAAACTTTTCGTCTATATCAGTTTAGCTCCCATACATACATGGAATATAGGAAATACTGGTGATACCTTTGAAAACTGTAGGCTCCTTTACAAAATTAATTTTCTTGGCACATGGCTCTGCCATATCCTCATGTTGAACAATTATTTCCTCTTCACTATTCTTCCCAAGAAAACTATTGATACCACCATCATTCGTAACCTCATTTGTCTCCTTTCTATCTTTGCACAGAAGAACATTCTCCTTCAAATCTCCTTGTTGTTTGCTTCCTTCAGTTTCATTTGAGTGCTTGGGCTTTTCAATAGGAATCACATGAGTTGCATGTCATTGCTCTTCATTTGTTAATAGACAGGTGGCCTTCTCATCATTTACTAACTTGATCAGAGAGGTTAATTAACCAGATTTGAAATACATATTTTGGAGCATAACCTTAACTTTTGAGAAAAAAAGTTAAGGTTAATGATGGGGGAGAGAATACATGTTTTGACCCCCAAACCTTAACCTCTTTTTAGAAGGTTAATTTTGCAAACTTATCTTAACCTTTTGATGGAGAGGTTAATGGTTAAGCTTTCAAATTGAAATACATGTTTTGACAATTAATATTAACCTTTTTAGAGGTTAATGGTTAATGATCAAGTTGAAAATATGTATTTTGGTTCCTTCTGTTAACCTGTGAGAACTTTTGACTCCGGGACTAGATTTTAAAATTTTGAAGTGTTGGATGGGGCTCGTGATTAGCCATAGGATTTAAGATCATGAAACTACCAGAATTGGATAAGTCCTCTCACACATTTATATTGACAATTTGGGTATAATAAATACCAAGGCAACAATCATATATATTATATATAATATTATATATATAAGAATATTTATCTAATAATGATTTACCATCAACAAAGTATCTCATTATCAAATCACTTTGATTACAACTACAAACTTAACATAATAAAGATAGAGTAATGAGATATTAAAGAAAATTACGGAAGTTCCTAATGAACATAAGCCAAAGCAACAACATGTATGTGAATTAAATTATCAAAAGGATCTGATATGAAAACAATGAAATCAAGAGCAGTGCTTCCTCAACTCAATTAATGCAATCATTGATAGGAACTTCAATAAAAATTGAAAGATGTTTCACATTTCATGAAATTGTGAGGCCACAAAAAGTGGGCTCACATGAGACAAAACGCTATATAAGAACGTCAATTATCCTTTCTCCAATTCGTCACAATAATAAAAAATTTTAACATAAGGCAAATACAAGAATTAAAAGATCTCGCAATTATCACAATGCAATAAAACAATTAGCTCCATTATTGTTCATGAAAATGCATTCACAAAAATAACACACTCCCACAAGATTTACCACACTCAGAATGAGAGCACCAATAGCATTTATTATTGCATCAAAGTATTAGCTTGAATACGTATTACATTCATGTATTTAAAGTAAATCCCCTCCTTTTTTTTTAGGAATAAGAGATCTTCTAATTTAACTCATGCTAAAAAACTAATAAAATAAAGTTATTTACATACAAACTAACTCTCTAAATAGTGCTAAGTAGGTCTCCACCTTTATTTATATCAATTAATGGGTGAATGAGCCTTTACATGACTTAAAACAAGAAAAGGAGAAGAAGGTAAGAAGACAGAAGTCATGAGATGATCTGGGAGTCACTGAGACCTCTAAAAATAGAAGCTCGGCCTTCTCTAGGTATTTTTGCGAGTTCAAGTGCCGTCAAAATATGTTTCCAATGTATGGAATGCTCAAAAATAGTAACTAGCAGTTAAATGTTGGCACACTGCTTCTTATTCAAAAAAATTGGAGCACTTTTATTTGGTACACCTTCAAAAAGTGCACCTCTATGACAAGACCAAAAAGTATCCAAATTTTGCTTAATGTTGAAACTAAATTTCCAACATCTAGTTTTCCTCCCCTTTATACCAAAATGATGACTGGATGTTTGCTCTTAAATTTATGAATTATTTTTGCGATCTCCTTAGCCTCTGATAAGTCTAGTGACTCATACTTATTTTGTACTACCTTGCAATAGTTACTTACTTCTATCTATGTATCAGCAAAATACTCTAGCTTGGAGTCTAGTTCCAATAGTGCTTCTTCTATTTTGAACACTTTTTTGACATCATCTTTAGATGAAGTTGTTTTGAATAAAGCTCTAAATTGTTGAACAATTTTCCATACGAAGGAAAGTTTAGTTCTTGATTCATCTTCAAAAATCTCTAGGCTAGCAGCATTATAGTATTTGTCCACTTCAAAAAATTTCCCTTGAGCTTTATTCTTTATTTCCTAGATATCCTCATATAGTCTTTCCATGACTTTATTTCTCATTGATACCTTCTCTATCCAATCATCTAGCTTATCTAACTCCTCTAGCATATAAATCTCTATCAACATCCAGTACCTTTTCCCTTTTATACATTTTAGCAATTGTAAATCATTTGCCCAGGTATGCACCTCATCCATCAACCCAAAATCTTGGTTTACAATGTTAACCAATTTGTCAGCATTATTTTGGATATTTTATAGAATCTTCAAATTACCTTCTATTATTTGTACTCCTCTTTCTTCAAAACTATGATGCCACCTCTTAGATGTATCCAAAAATGAATCCCCCATTGGTTGTCCTACCTCTTTTCTACCTATTGCAGCTCCTCAAGAAATCTTGGGATTATAAGGGTCTATAGGACCCACTATTTCATTTAGATATACTCTCAATGGCTTGTTATGTTTCCTCAACATCAAAATGTTTGAGTTATCTTTGTCAATATGTGAAAATACTTGTTTGAGACCTGTGGTGATCAAAAATTTATTTGTACCCACTGTGGGCTTCCCTAGTACTATATCCTTCATCTGATAGTCCTTAGGAGTTAATTATTTTCTATTTATGTGAGGAGCTAGAATAGAAATATGTGTTAAGAGGTCCTAGTTGTAGTGCCTGCCCCTGGGTCGCATTTTTGTTGTCATTGTCAAGCTCTTTTGGCACTAATTTTATGATGATGGTTAGCAACATTGTTTTGAGATTATCAGATATTGTGCTATGGATTCAGTTTATTATGTGATGAGATCACTTAGACTTTACATTTCATATATGCATGATGATTATTTTCAGTCTTTGTAGTTATTAATGATGGTTAGTAAGATGATTTATTATCATATGTGTTTTCTTATGGATACTTACCCCATACTTGCATGTGTATGGTGTGCGTGTTTGCTTTGCGTGTTTGATTCTGTATGACGTGTCTAATGTGGTTAAGGAAGGGAGTCGTAGTCACCTGCTAGTCGGGATCTACACGATGCACCACTTCCTGCCATTGCATGTTTAGTTAGTATATATTGTGCTTGTACATGCATGGTTTTTATGCAGGTTGCAGGTACCGGGTATCGACTTCCCTGAATTGCCGGGATGAGCGTACCCTATCACATTATCTCAATGATAAGAGAGGGGAGATAAATTCTCAAGTCCAAATCCCAACCCTTTAAGCCATTTGTTCTAATTGAAAAATTAGGACAAGTATCTGAGTTGAGTACCCTCTGAATATGTCGGATGACGTAATTCGTGATATTAACCCTTGACTTGATTTTGTATGTATTTTGTCTATAATGGATTTTCATATTTTATCTTTGAGAGTCTTTGATGTATTTTCTATTAATTAAGCCTAATTAAAAGATTTAATTAATGGTTTAATTTAATAGAAAATTAATATGATATTTTAATATTTATTTTATTTAATTAATTAATAAATTAATTAAATTAAATAATTAAATTTGAAAATAAAAGTTATAATATTAAATTTGGAATGTAACAATATTTATTTTAATAATAATACATTTGGAGTTCTTTTTAAATAAATGACTAAATAATATTATTATTAAAGCTAATAAATATTTTAGCAAATTAAGTTTTGGAAAATAAAATTTAAAAGTGGAAAATATATTAAAATTATTAAAAGATTATAAACCTTATGTGATTAAAATATAAATATATTAAGACTTAAAAAGTGGAATTATTAAAGTTAGTGCATGAGATTTAATAAATAAATTAATTAAATTGGAAAAAGTAAATTAAATATTATATTAATATTTGCTCACATAGGAGTTGGCAAATTCTCGAGAGTTGTCATGTAGACAACATAGGGGTTTGCACTCTAAGAATGCAAAAGTTGTCTACACTTAGAAAATAGCATTTTATTTGAGCACATGGTGTCTACAACCTTAAGACTTATCTAGAAGGTTGGAGAAGACTCATGCTTGGTTGTCATGCTTATTTTCTAGTTGTTTCAAGACACACTCTAGATGCATCTAAGAGGCCTTTAAATAGAGGCTCTCCTAGTGTGTTTGGGCAAGCTTAATGGAAGCTTCAAGCTTCAAAGCTTATATGCATTTGAGAAGCTCTTATGCTTCTACATGTTCATATGCTTCTACATGCTCATGCTCATATGTTTCTACATGTTATTATGCTTCTTCAAGCACTTCTTGTCACGTGAGAATTTTGGTTGGCTTGGATCATGGAGGAATTGTGAATGTTGGAGAAGGAAGGAATTTTCTATGGACTTCTAAAGCATGAAAAATTAGCATCAATGTCCAGGTGCACTTGTGATATTCTCATATTCCCTTTGCACTCTTTCTCTTTCTGTCTTCTTCGTGTCTGTTATATGTGTCTAAATATTCTCTGTGATTGGATCTGCAATTTTGAAATTGGAATCTAGATATGCTATTTGGTTGAGAAGAAAACAATAGAAAAACTTTAGAACCAATTTCGGAAGAAATTAGATCTAAACAGGTTTGGGTTCGAATTCGAATCAAATTGAAATAGATTTAAAAATGGTTTCAAGATTTATGGCCAAATCCATTAGTGAAATTATTGAATAAATTTAGAGAACAATTATTTTTTAAGAGAAATTCTTAATTCATCACAAATGGTCCTGTCGCTACCTCTTGGATAGACCCGAACTCAGTCATTCATAACTTTTTATCATGATCGAATTTATTCGATCGCTCTAGTCAGAAGTGGCGCAACTTGGCCCTATCCAACATATTTCAATTTTAGTCCGATCCAATGGTTCATTAGGGAGATATGGCCCTCGTACTAAGACTATTTTATTTAAGGATAGATATTTCTCCATTTCTCATAACCAAGAGTTCTTTATGCTTAAACTTCACAAAAATAATATATCAAAATATGGAATGAATTAAAGATATTATTGTAATCTTTCCTTATTAGAATCTTATTAATATGCATTAGTTTTATATGATTTATTATCTAATATAATTAAATCAAATTTAATTAAGATTAGTTAATAGTAGAAGAAGTGTAATTAATTATTAGTCAATCTAAGTAAATGGATTTTTAAATGAGAGAAAATTGAAAGAAAAGAGATTTTAATATAGTTTATATAGTGGACTTTGTATAATGTATATTAAATACTATTTAATATATATTAAATAATTTAGAGATGGTAATTTTATAGTACGTTTTTAAATGAGGAGACTTTAATGATAATGGATTAAGATTTAATTGACATGGTGTCATTGTTATAACATTGTTATAATTTGAATTACTATGGTATTATTAATACGTTATATATTATTAACTAAATTATTGATATACTTTAATGGTATTAAGAGTTGGCTAATGAAGCTTATGTAAAGTTCTCTAGATCGATTAATAATAGTTTTGATGAGTTTATTATTTATTAATGTTTGTTAGGTCTAACAAACTATTAACAAACAATAGTTTAAATAGTTATCAATTAATACAATCAGAATTAATCTAGAGGAGATTAGTTAATGATTGAAGTACTATAAAAGATATTAATCAAATTGAATTGGTTAATAATTTGGAGGAGTATCAATTAACTGAATCAACGTACATAGGGGAAACTTATTTGAGATAATAATACTTGGTATTGGGGATTTATTATAACTTGTTATTATTAAAATATAAATGGAAATATTGTTGTAGAGTGACGAATGTGGTCATTATAGATTTCCAATATAGCTTGTTATTAAATATTAACAAGTTATTATTATTGAATTATTAATATGATCATTTGAGTATTGAATTATAGTTGTCTTTTATTTTACAGAATTCTAGTTAGTTATTAGTCAACTGATATTAATTGGAACGTTGCTATGGTTATGCAATTATTAATTAAATCAATTAATGAGAGTTAATTAGATTTAATTAATAATTAAGTTATGTAATAGAGATTTAATTGATATAATTTTTTTAACAAGATTGTAGATTATCTATATTGAAGTGGATAAGTCTTATGACTTGAATTGTGACTTTAGATATTATATGGTTGTCAACGATAATAACGATTAAATTAAAAGACTCAAACTTTAGTAATATTTAATTAAATTGAAAATTAAAAATTAATAAGATGTTAATAGGTCATGGATGGTGTACCTATGTTAATGGATTGAGATAAATAAAGATATCTTCTTCATATTCGAAGATTGATAATTGGTTCTTTTATAAATGAATAATGATCCTTGATTTATGTTGAAAGTTAAAGTAACATTAAAGGAGAGTTAATCAATTAGAATATGGATCATGGTTAAATATAAAGAACTATTTAATTAAAGGTCAATGATGATCAGTTTAATGAGTAAAGTATTTACCCTTAAGTTATTCTTAGAATGTAATTTTAAATAATGGAAGGATAATGTTATCGAGAAAACAAACAGGTTGACGTGTAGGTCAAATGAAGAACCTTACACATTTATATTTGAAATGAAAATTGAAGCTCTACACATTATTCAGCTATGTGATTTTAATAAACCAAAACATGTGTTTGCATTGTGTATTCTATATGCTTCTTATTTTGAGTTTTGGGTTGACTAGTGTTGACCAGTTATAGGACATCTACCAGAGGCTCAGGGGTTATGATTGTGATGTCATGATGATGTCTTAATTCTGATCTTTATAAACCCAACCATGGTTATGTGATAGTATGCTCTATGAGATGATTGTATTACTAATTGTTATTGCTTATCAGTCTTCTTGAGTGAAGCTGAGTTATTTGTATCTGAGACACTTGACTTAACCATTTTTGAGTCATCGATCAGTTATCCTTGGATTTCTTTCCAGTCGCCATGATGGGACTAAAATGTTGATTTATGATGTCATGTTGTTATATGTTTTGACTCAACCATTTTGGAGTCTTTGATCAGTATTATTTTGAGATATTCTTGGTTGCTTGTAGAGAACCAATAGATATTGTGATTCATATTGGAGATTATATTTATGAGGTTTTATTTGTGGAGCTTTTATGTGTTCTTGGATGGAAGAACAATCTTATTATCAGGTTGCCTGTTAAGGAACTAAGTTTGATCTTTATGAGTGTTGTGGTATGGGACACAACTGTGGATTTATGTGCTTAGGAGAGGTTGTCTAGGTACATGACTATGGGAGTGGCTTGCATAGGGGTCCGGGGCCCAAAGTGGTCAGTACCAGGGTAACCTAATGCAAGTTATGTAATAAGTGATAATCTAGTAATTAAAATTTATGAGGGGAAAACACACTAAAAAGATAAGTTAGAGATATTTAAACCACCCATGCCTTGAGTGCTTTTATAGACTAAGGATGGGAGAAGTGCCTCATCTTCTTGAGAGGGCTTCTTGGTTTCCACATGTGCCACGTTGAGGGTCTGAGGTTCAGAGTAACCAGTCCAGGGTAACTCAATGCTTGAGGGTCTGGGGTCTAATGAGAGACCAGTCCAGGGTAACTCAAGCAACCATGTGATGACACTCCCTAGTATGTAGCCTGAGTCTCCTCTATAGATTTTGTGTACCTTTGGTGGTGTAGTTATTGTGTGCCTCTAGGAATTAGATGTCGATTTTGTGTGTGATGGAGCTTTTGAGTTAGTATACTTTTAGGATTCCTGGACTTAGAGAGTAATTATGCTATGTGTTTTGGATAGCCTATTTGGAACTTGAGATTATCTCCTCAGCACGGTGGGAGTGGACCACTTTGGTACCATGAGGTCGAGTGGTAGTGTATTTTCCACTCTTATCATTTGAGATCCATCTGAGACACCGTGGTTGATGTTTTATTTATTGGTATTTGTCTTCATTATGATCTTGGAGCATTATGATAGATGATATACCTTATGATGGATGTATTTATTGGTATGTTTCTTATATTGATGATTTGCATATGTTAGATGATGGTATCCTATGCTTTACTTTTCATGTTAGTAGGATGTTTTAGGAGTGACATTCCTACTATGATAATAATGATGATCTCTTTGGTGCTTTGGAATGTTACGCACGGAGGGATGGCTAGGATCCACGATGGTCTAATGATGCTATTAATGGTTGGGAGGAACCGTGCACTTAGTTATTTATGTTTGTGATATATGGTTATCTTTTATGATGGATGTTTATATCTTTTGTGATGATGTATCATGTATGACATGTGGTTTCATTTACTTTAATTGCATCATGGATTAATATTGGATGTTGATGTACTTTATTTATACAGATGTTTATTCTTTTAAGCCTTTCATACCTTGTAACATGTACAGTGGATGATTGAGCTAAACTAAAATGTAGTTACAAAAAAGACACTTGTATATGGTTAAGAATATTGGATGTATCATTGTTATTTCATAAGAATGTGATGTTAGATGAATGGTTGATTTAGATGTGATTCAACGTTAAGGGATCTTTAAGGAATGTAATTTGATATATTATGTTTACTTTCACAAATGTTATGAATGGTTTTACTTTCATGATTAAAAAAAAAATGTTTGGCAAACTTTAGGTTAATTCTTTGGATCCCTTGGCGGGGCATTACACTAGTCCTGGTCTTTTATTATGAAAGCCAATGTTTTAGCATCACCCTTGGGTGGATCAAGCTTCTTGATTTCTTTTATCAACTCTCCTATGGATTACAGGACATAATAACCAAGCCAAAGTAACCCTAGATAAAATAACCTAGCCATAATAACCCAAGGAAAAAGTAACCCAGGGTCATAATAACCCATTCGAAAATAACCCAAAGTCAAAATAACCCCATAAGATTATAGAGAAAGGAAAACAAAATTTATAAATTACAAGTATATTTCTAAGAAAAAAATTTATTCAAATTTTCAATGAAAGTGTCAAATTATAAGCAATGCCTCTTATATAATCTAAAATATTATTATTCATAACCATCAACTAGTCTTTTTAGTCTTTCTTTGAGTTCATGGTATATTTTCCTACTTGGTTGTGTAGTGTGTCCAACCATATATTTCTCTATTTTATTCTCTTGGTGACCCTATTCTTTTTTCACTGCTTTGATGAATCTCTAGATTGACCTATGCAATGATTGAAGTGATTCACTAAATCCTCTATGCCATCCCTCAATAGAGTTATTAGTTTTGGGAAGATCATCTTGAATAGCTGAATAGCAATTCCACATTATGATTGGAAAATTGGGTGACCGTCTATTGCCTCTTCTAGTTAGTCTTCCAATGCATGTGTCCTCAGAATAACCAATTATGGGTTGCAAAGTCTCCTCATGTTCCATAGAATAAGGAGATTGTAGAAGTATTTCAAATACATTGATTACATATATTTGAGGCACAAAAGCTAATGCAACGAATTTTTTGATCTCAAATGAAAACACTTCATTGACATTGTAATGTGTTTATAGACCTACTTCTTGAACTTTCCTCCACAAGCACTAAGAGAAATGGAAAAGACATCCTCAAATAGTGATATTTGGAAAAAATTTAGAAATAGCTCCCTTGAAACCTAATTCAAAATCAATAAGTATAGTTTTTGGCTTTAGATCAGGTTGCAATTGTTTTAATTTTACAAGTACTTGTGTATAAGTGGATCTTATTTTATTGGTCATAAGAATATAGGTGAGTGGAAATATTGCATCATTTTTCAAGCCATGAATTATGTCCAACTGCTGAAAAATACTTGGTACTATTTTAAATGTACCATCAATAAACTAATTTTTAGATTCTTTTAGTAGTTGCAAATTTTGTGTGGTGTTGAATATTAAAAAACAATTATCATCATTATTTTCATGATAAAGAAACTTTTCCCCTCTATTGGTAATTGTATATTCAATTGGTAAGATAAGATCTCTCGATATCTGAGGATTTGGTGGTGGTGCTTCAAATCTTGTTCTTTTCCTTTGAATCATTTTGGATAATGCATTGGTTGATGGTATTGCTTCTGCTACCAATAAAGAAATATTAGAACATGTAGTAGAAATGATATTTCTTGTAGAGTCTTGAGTCAAGCACGCCATGTCTTTAATTTCATTCAAAAAAAAATTTGATAGTGATCATCTCAATTTTTGGAGCATGATTATGTCATGTACTGCTAATTACATCACTAGATTTTGTTTGTGTTATAGTATAGCACTGACTTGAACATTTCTTTGTAAAATATTCTACACAATGCCAAATCATTTTATTGACACTTTCTCGATGAAGCAAAAATGTGTAACCATTTAAAATGAGTAATTTCTTATTTTTTTGACTTGTTAAAAATTGAAAAGGCATTGTATATATTAAAAATTATGAAGAATTTCTTGATTCCCAAAAAGTATATTTATTTTTGTATACTTTATAGAAACCTCTAGAAAAATTTAATATAATGTTTGAAAAA
The DNA here is from genome assembly GCA_028749045.1 of Cupressus sempervirens. NCBI lineage: Eukaryota > Viridiplantae > Streptophyta > Pinopsida > Cupressales > Cupressaceae > Cupressus > Cupressus sempervirens. Next base: position 319,152,683 of record CM053793.1, on the reverse strand, counting down.
TTATATTAAAAAAAAAAAAAATTTATGAATTTTGATTTCTCTTTTTCTTATCACTCTACACACTCTTCATTCTTCTCCCCTTCTTCCTTCCTTTACTTCTCTAAGCTCTAAATTTTACCACTTTATATGTCCTCTTAATGCCTCCTCATAGTGCCTTTTGACTTACATCTTTTCATAATAACTCTTGTTTAGCTTATTTCCATGAATTATTCTTTATTTTATAATTGTTTACCATTTTATAAGTTATTTAAGCATATTAAAGATGTTTTAAGGCTATTTTAGGGGTATATAATGGATATATGGTCTAAAAATGACCTAAATAACCTCTATGGTGTGTCACAATCCCTTTTTAAGTATACTAACTTGATCTACAATGACTATGGGTTATTTTGTCCATGGGTTATTTTGACCATGGGTTATTGTGATGCTAGGTTATTGTGTCCTTGGGTTATTATGGTAGGGTTATTTTGTCTAGGGTTATTTTGTCCAGGTTATTATGTCTAGCACCCCTCCCATGCCATCCCCTTTTTTCCAAATCCACCTATCTCTTTTGTCTAAACAAGACCTCCTTCTTTAGCCATGATGGCATTGTTTCCATTGGTGACATATATTGAGCCAAAGTGGTGGGTTCTAATGTTGGTCCCTTTCTCTTAACACTACTCTCTAGAGTCTTCACATGTTGATGAAAAAATTCAAATTGAGCTTCTATGTCAACTTGGGTTGTGGACCTAGCCTCTATACTTGGGGGAACTTGTTGTCTTTCTTCCATAATCAGCCCTTCCTCTAATACTTCATCAACATTTAATTGAACATATTCTCCTTCCTCTAAGGTTTGACTCTTAGGTTTAGTCATCAAAGGGGGTAGGGAAACTGACCCTTGATCTAGTTAAGGAGGCATTGATAGAATATCATGTGATAGTGGAGGAGGAATACCAAGAGGCCCTTGTGGTAAGGGAGGTAATTAATCCCAATCTTATCCCATTGGCTCATTTTGAGAAGTATCTTGTATCTTCTACCCTACCATTTCAATTCCTACAAGCATAAAATCTAAATCTAAAATGTCAAAAACATTTTCTCCCTTTCCTTCCATTTCTTCAATCCACTTTTGTTGTTCCTCTTCTAAGGTGACAACATGGATAGGCTCTCAAACAATAGAAGGCAACATTTGAGTTAAACTCCTTTTTCTTTCTTCTTTTGTGGTTGTAGATGAGTGAGTCCTCTTGTTCAAGGGGAAAAATTCTATTTTTTGGGATTAACCATGGATAGAAATAATAGTTACATGCAAATATAACCAATATTATAAAATAATAAATAGCATAGAAGAGAACACAAGACACAAGGATTTAATGTGGTTCACCCAATCCCTGGGCTACGTCCACCAACAGCAAGTCCAATATTATTATTATCCAATGATTATAATATGCAAACTTTTACAACTTAATACTATCGTAAGAAGCTACAATCTTACCATACATTATGAAATCCCTAACCCTAAAACATTTTATACAATCTTTTGTGCTTACAAAATTAAGACTATAATAAGTCATCCAATATAAAAATAGCAGTCGACCCATTTTACAATAGTGAGTCACTTTTGGTTTCAGGGTTCTTCCCCCAAAAACCCTCTATGAAGGTGTTGCCCCTTAACCCCACCCTATACTATGATGCACTTGGAGTGTGGCCCCAGGACCCCACAAGGGGCATTGCCCCTTGACACCATCTTGGAGTTGCTACCCCCAAACCCTAATAAAAATAATTTGGGGATAAATTGCATCAAATAAACCTTCAAGACTTATTAGGCTCCACATCACAATAATCTCCCACTTGAAGACTAGCCATTGCACTACTAAACCTATATCTCCAACTGGAATATCAAACCACCCTAGACTCTGTTGTTATGTAATTATGTTTAGTCTAAAAGACTAATCAAAGCTAAAGAGGAGTTTAGCTTCTCCCTTGTTACTTCCTTGGTAAACATATATGTTAAATTATTATTTGTATGTATCTTGTCCAGCTTTAGCTATCCATCATCCAAAATTGGCTAAATGAAATGGTATCGCAATTGTATGTCTTTGTCTTTGAATGTAGAGAAGAATTATTTACAAGATGAATGGCACTCTGTCTATCTATAAAAAAATAATTATCCCTCTTTGGGTGTCCTAATTCTTCCATGAAGAATTGAATCCATATCATCTTCGTGGATGTCTCTGTAGTAGCAACATACTATGCCTCTATAGTGGATAAACCATTCACTTTTTGTAACTAAGAAACCCAGATCATTGTTGCCCCACCAATAGTAAATACATAACTTGTAGTACTCTACATGGTATTAGTATCCCTTGCCAAACCTAAGTCAATATATCCCTGTAAATTAGTAGTATAGCCCCCAAAATGTAAAAAATTACTAGATGTTCCTCCCAAATATTTAAGAATCCATTTGATGGCATTTCAATGCTCAATTCTAGGATGACTCATATACATGCTAACAAATCCCATGGCATGTGCAATATCTAGCCTAGTACATACTATAGCACACATCAAGTTTCCTATAGTTGAAGCATAAGCTATCTTGGACATCTATCCTCCTCTTCTGGTGTCTTTAGACACATCTCCTTAGTCAACTTTAAATGATGAGGTAAAGGTGTGTTGATAGCATTATCATTCTCTATAGAGAAACATTGCAATACATTTGCAATATAATCATCCTAAGATAAAGTCAATTTTCTATTTTCTCTATCTCTACAAATCTTCATACCAAGGATATTTTTTGCTTCCTCCAAATCCTTCATAGCAAATGAATGTGTTAACTATCATTTCAACCCCTTAATGTGATCCATGTTAGACCCATCCACAAGCATATCATCAACATATAAACATAAAATAATATAGTTTTCGTCATCCAACCTCTTAAATAAACAAAATGGTCATAATGACATGGAGTATAACCATGCCCATTCATAAAACTATCAAATTTAAGATACCATTTCTAAGGTGCTTGCTTCAAGCCATATAAACTTTTCTTCAATCTGCACGCTAAGTTCTCCTTACCTTTGACCTCAAATCCCTATGGTTGTGCCATATATATCACTTCATCCAAATCACCATGAAGAAAGGTTGTTTTAACATCAAGTTGCACCAAATGAAAATCTTCAATAGCCAAAATACTTAAAATAGTATGAATAGAAAACATTTTAACAATAGGAGAAAATATTTCATCAAAATTAATGCCATTTTTCTATGCAAATCTTTTTACAACTAACCTGAGTTTAAATCATTTGTTACCTCCATCCTCTTCTTTCAACCTATAAACCCATTTATTTTGTAAATCCCTTTTACTTGCAAGAAACTTACATTAATCCTAGGTCTTGGTTTTTAGAAAAGAGTCCATTTCTTCTTTCATTTTAGACTCCCACTGAATCTTTCTATCCACCTACATAGCTTCATCATAACATTCAGGTTCACGAACATCAATTAGTAAAATAAAGTACAAAGAGGGATAAAATATTTCTAGAGGCCTACTTAGCCTTTTTTACTATCAACCATTCACTAGGGTGTGTGGTATTTGTTGTTGTGGTTGTTGCAGAGCATGAGGGACTACTGGAACATCTTCCTTTTGAGTATCATCTAGAACTACATAATCATTTTCTTTCTTCTCATATTGCTACAAAGGATCTTTGTACAATGATTTCTCATTGAATGTGACATCCCTACTTCTTACAATTTTACAATTTTCAAAATCCCAAGCTATAACCAAATTCATTAATGTCATATCCCAAAAATACACATTTCTTTGACTTAGCTTCTAGCTTGGTTCTATTTTTAGAATCTATATGTGCAAATGTTTCACAACCAAAAGTTTTGAGAAAAGAATAACTCATATTCTTACCATTCCATGCTTCCTCTGGAATACCACAACCCAAAGGAGTAGAGGGACCTCTATTAATCAACTATTAGTAGTATCAATAGCCTCATCCCACATGTTTAAGTGCAGCCCAACATGCAACCTCATGCTCCTTGCACATTCCATTATTGTGCCACTCCATTTTCCTGTGGAATCCTTGGAATAGTTTTATGTCTATGAATACCATTAGTGAAGAAATAATCTTCAAATTCATAACTACAATACTCACCACCATTACCAGATCTAAGACATTTTAATCTCTTACCAATCTCATTTTCAACCAAGTATTTCCATTTCTTAAAAGTTTGAAATACATTAGATTTTTTTCTAAAGAAACAAACCCATTCTTTTCTAGTTTTTTCATCAATAAATGTAACATAATAATGAGATCCACCAAGGGAAGATACTTGATCTGGTCCCCATACATCTGTATGCACAAGCTCTAATTTCTCATTTTTCTTTGCCTTCCCACTCTTCACAAAATTCACTATCATTTGTTTTCAATACACACAACTTTCATAGAAATCTATATTGACATATTTTAGACCTGGTAGAACTTTCTTTAAATAGAGTAATTTCATACCCTTCTCACTCATGTTCCCAATTCTGTAGTGCCATAGCGATGTATCAGAGTCTATAGCATCTACTTGTTCTCCCTACTCAACTACAATAAGTGTTCCTGAATACTCATTTTTCTCTGAAACAATTAAAGTAGAAGGAACAGTATGACTTGTATAAAGATAAGGTGCTTACTTTTACACCTTTTGGTACTACATGGGAACCTTTTGAAAGCTTCCAATTTTTATCATTAAATAGTAACTATGCAACCCTCATCACTAAGTTGTCTTGATGAAATTAAATTCCTACTCAGCATTGGAACATGTCTTACCTCATGTAGTAGTCAATCACATTCTGCAACTTAATATTAACTTTTCCCTTTCCAACAATCTAACATGGTTCATTATCCCTCAAATAAACAAGCCCAAAATCCCCTTGGACATAATCAATAAAATAACCTCTATGGGGTGTAGCATGAAAATGAAGGCCCAAAATCTAAAACTCAAGAATCATCAACACTTTCTAAAGAAAGAAGTAAAGCATCCTCTTCAAATTTGTTACTTACCATATTTACCTTCTTTTTTCCATCTTTTTTGTCTCCATTTTTCTTTTGAGTCCAACAATCTTTCTTCTTATGCTCTAGTTTTCCACAATACCAGCAATCTCTTCATCCTCTAGATTGAGACCTCTTCCCCTTTGATTTTCCTCTTGATTTCTCACAATTTATAGAATTACTTCCTCTCTCAGTCGTTCTATCTATGCTTTGTGCATTTAAAGCACTTCCTAATGTAGATCCACTTGAGGTTTTCCTATGAGTTTCCTCACTCAGAATAACACCAATCACAACATCAAATTTTAGAGTATTAGATCTAGAAATAGAATTACTCACAATCATTACCAAGCCATTCTAACTTTCAAGCAAAGAACGCAAAATCAAGAGAGCCCTAATTTCTTCATCAAAATTGACATTCACAAAAGATAACTGACTAGTAACTATATTAAACTCATTTAAATGATGTGCAATAGATCCACCTTCTACCATCTTCATATTAAATAAATGCTTCATAAGAAATACCTTGTTTGAAGTGGAGGGATTTTCATACAATTTTTCTAGGGTTTGCATCAACTCTTCTGTCATCTTCATTTATAAAATGTTAAATGTCACTGATGGTGCCAAGCATAATTAAATACTTCCAAGTGCCTTCCTGTCTAAAATCTCCCATTCCTCATCTATCATAGTTCCCTATTCCTTGGCTTTTCCTTCTAGTGGCTTCCAAAAATCCTTCTGATAAAGATAGCCCTCCATTTGCATTTTCCATAACTAAAAGTTCTACCCATTAAAATTATCAACCTTCAGCTTACCCATGTCTATCATTTCTCCCACTCAAGCATGACACCTTCCTACAAAGGATAGCTTTAAAAAAATGATGGCAATCTAGGCTAAAAACAATTGATGGCAGTTTGGCTTTGATACCACTTGTTAGGATTAACCACAAACAAAAATAATAGTTACATGCAAATATAACCAATATCCAAAAATAATAAATCACACAAAATAGAACATAAGACACAAAGATTTAACACATTTCACCCTATCCTCGAGCTATGTCCACCAACAATAAGTTTAATATTATTATTATCAGATGATTGCAATCCATAATCCCTTACAACTCAATACCACCACAAGAATCTACAATCTCACCATACATTATGAAATCCCTAACCCTAATCCATTTTATACAAGCTTTTCCTTCTTAAAAGATTAGGGCTAGAATAAAATGTCCAATAGAAAAATAGCAGTGTTTCCTCAAGACCCTACAAGGGGCACTACCCGCAAAACCCCATAAAATTAATCTAGGGAGAAATTGTGTTGAATAAACCTCCAAGTATAATTAGGCTCCACATCACAACATGATTTTCTCTCCTTCTTCTTCATCTTCCACCTTAGGGATGGTTTCTAACACTTAGGGTGATGGAGTTCTCTTTTTCTTCAATCTTTTCCTCTTAGTTCCTACCACCATTGTCTTAGTTATGTCCCTTTTTGGTACTAACAAGGAGGCTTCTACTGTAGGATCTTTGGGTGTAGATGCTCCTTCATGTGTTGGTTGAGAATGTTCTTTCTCAAGTTTGGATTTTTCTCCTTGGGTAGACTGATCTACCTGAGCCTCTTCCTCTTGATCCCTTACCTAAGTGGCCCTCTTTCTCTTCTTTCCCTTTACCCTTTTAGTCTCAAAGTACTCCACCTCCCACTCATGTTTTTATATCATTTTTTTCCTCACTAGTGGTTTAGTGAGGTAGGTAGGCATAGTAACTTTGGTTCCTTTTCCTTTCTTGGGTCATGTTGTGGCTTGAAGATTTTGAGCCTAAGGAATTAGGTCTAGACGAAAAGGTTTCCTAATCTATTCCCTTGTCAATTCAACAATATGTTGACCTTGATGATCAATATCATCATTTTCCTCTCGCCCAATTTTTGCATTCATAATGGGCCTTTCATATATTGTCTCCCTATTTTATAATGGATCCAACATTTTGGGAGCATCCTTGTTCCATGCCTTAAGAGGTATCTCCATGTTAAGTACTCTTTTACCAATTTGTAGACTCGTCCTACAATAGTCTCTAATTCAGAAATCGTAGTCATCTATGGCATTCATCCAAAGATCTTCTAGTGTCAATTCAGGCACAAACTTTTTTCCCACCAAATATTGCACCATATCGATATTATCAAAGTATGGGTGAGGTGACTAGTAATCCTCAAGAGGATATTGATCCCATTCTAAATCAAATATAGCAATATCTATTTTTTGTTTGACTTTAAAGGACCCAAAGGTGATTGGCCACACCCAAGTCTTCTTGTGTTTCTTTATCACCTTGTCATAAGTAGAATTTAGTTGTCTCACTATCTCCAATAATAGCAATTGATCTAATGGATATCATGGGAGTTTCTTTGAGAATAGGAGGGTACAAGCTACCCAAATGTATGTAAATATCTTGAATTGGATGTAATATGCTCCAATTTGCATTATCTATGTTGTTGCTTCTATTGATATTATTTTTGCATAATCTACTTTAATGAACCTAATGATTGAAAATATGAACCCATAATTGGTCCACCCTATATTCAATGCTCTGTAGTGGGAGTTTCTTCTTCACCAGTTGTGGATAAACTTCATAAGGCTAGACATTTGCATCCTACATACTTCCCTACCTATACAATCCTAGATAATCTATGGGTCTTTCCACTAAGAGATACACCATCTAGGAGGTCATATAAAACTGGGGATCATTCTTTACCAAAATTAGTTGTTCATCTAGATTATTTTTGAGTATTGTGGCCCAATCAATAGGCATCTTTCCCATTCTTATGGTTTCTATGAAGTGTGTCATCAATGTTTCTAGATGATTAGTTGTAGGAAGACCCATGGATCTACTCAAATTATCAATTGAGAAGCCAATATCATCTATCATATAACCTCTAGTCATGTCTACCTTTGCACTTCTCCTCCCCAAAGGCATACTATCAATTAGGTACTTAGCTTGTACCAACTCCTTGGCTTCTATCTCATTCTACTTGTACCATCTATATGCACCATCATAGGTGATTTGGAGGTACTAATCTACCTGTGGAAGACCTTCTCAATGGTTTAAGGTTTAATATCCATGACTATCTCTCTGGTCACACTCTTGACCACTTTCTCTTCCAATACATAGTGATGCACCAAAGTCATGATTAGTTCAAATAATGGAACCAACATCAAGTGAGAAGCAATGTTTACCAACCCACTTTAGATTAGCATTAATGCCATGATTGACCTTTCTTTAGGCTTGTTACATAATAACAAAAAAGTGTTTCAATCAATATGCCCCAATTTAGTGTCTTAGATCTTAGAATGTTTATCTTAAAATTAAGATTTCTTCAGTGCTCCTTGATACTTGAAGGCAACTATTTTTGGTGTTATCTTTGCAGCCATGGAAGATGAAGATGATGTCATTATATATGCACAAAATGAGAGGTGTTGTTATTTTATGTTAGAAACCTATGACAACCCTAAAATGTGACTCAAACTAATGAAAACCTAGACCAAAAATAGAAGAAACTAACTAAAATTTCTTAAATAATGTCTAGAATGTGCACGTGCACACCTAGTGCACATGCATGTGAGCAAGGTGTGCATCTATTCTTTGTGTATGATACTAACTTAATTGAATATAAAGTGTGTAGTTGCGCACTTAGCACACCTGCACAACTACACACTTGATCTATGTAGTGAAAACACTTGGGGGGGCTTGTGTTTGAGTGCACTAGCGCACCTACTAAGGGTGTGCCATGCGCATATGCACATGTGTGCATCCTTAACACATTTTTTTTTTACCTTTAAAAGGTAAAATCCCTTTCTCAAAGATGCATAGATGTAGAGTTACAAAGGGTGTGAAGGTGTGGTTGTCAATGACAGAGGAGATAACAAGTACAGATTGAAGGAGGGTCTATTTAAAGGTCGGATGCTTCATTGTGTACACCTCCAAGGATGCACATCTCTAATGGTATGCACCTCCAAGGGTGCATACATGTGCATATGCACAAATTTTCATCCTCAACAAGAGGAAAATGCATAGATGTGCACATGCGCAAGTGTGTATAGTGCACTAGTTCGTAACTATGCACTTCTTGCACTTATGAGGCCAAAAAATGAGTTTTTGACACTTCAATACTACTCGTGGTTTCCTGACTAGGTGTTAGGGACTAATCTAGTCTCATCAAAAGGTCCTAATTGATTGAGACACTTGACTAGGTGCTTCAAGATAGTTTTTCAAGAAAAAGGGGGTCCCCATTTTGTGATACAAAATGGGGCGTGTGTTGTGAGACCACAACAGTCATGTAATGCCCTGCCCAAAGATCTTTGGAACAAGGATGAAATAAAAGCCAAGATAAACAAAAAATTACAAGTATGAGTACACAAGACAACATCATACATAGATCACATAGATTGCAATGGAAGACTTCACCATCATCTTGGCAACCAATAAATCTCCAAATGACACTACCTAAATTGACACGTACCCAATAGGAAACAGAAACAAAAAATGACAATAGCACAAAGAATCTAAGATTTGTCAAAGCATGGAAAATTAAGTAAACCCAAAGGGTACTAGAATCACCAAAAATTGATCCTCAAAAACTAGTGGAGATGCCCCCTATTTTTTGTACAAGGACCAATAGAAGATAGAAATCTCATGTGTAGATATGTAGCATGTCATGCAAGGAAGTGTCTTTCATGTGAGGATGTGCACCAAACAATGTGAGAATGTACTTGGCCAAATAGCCAAGACACCCCATATTGGTTTTGGGTTTTGTGTGAGAAGGTGCCAAAGGCCCTGCGAGAAAACCCAACATACCACATGAGATCTTGCATTCTCACGCAAGAAACTACAATTTTGGACAATAATCCACATCAAAAAGCCATAAAAAATTAAGGTTAAAAGAAAGAAATAAATTTCCTCCACACCAAGGAGTATCGGATCCACATTTTGAGGTAAGGACACTCGAACAATAAGTAAAAGATGGAAATCTAGAATCTAACCATCTAGCATAGAAAAGAAGGGAAAGTATAAAAGGAAGCATTGCAATGTACAAAAACAACATCACAATAAACTAAAGCAACATCACAATGAATAGAACAACCAAACTAAGTAAATGGTTTCTCCCAACCATAATAGAATCATAAGACCATTATGGGCCCTAGCCATCCCCCGTACATAATATCCCAAACTACCAATCAAATTGTCAGTACTATCATATAAGGACGTCACTACTAAAATGTGCTACAACATAAGCATAAGGAAATCTATCATGCTAGAACTAAAGCATAAGATAATTCTAAAAATCAATTCATCATCTACATATGCTAAACATCATAATAAGGAATGTGTCAGTACTAATATCATCTAAAAATGATATAAAAGCATTCCAAAGAAAGCATAAATCACAAGAAGGCATACTTTGGAACCTGAAGTACCAAGTGAAAACATCCAACGATCGTCACATTAGGATAGTAGATTGTCTCTATACACCAATCCCTAGTAATGGTATAGATAGCTATAACTCCCAACCATGTGGAACCCGTAGGTCCACACCTGTCATGCTAATAGAGATACTGATCCAACCTCAAACACACATAAAGAAAATTTCCATGGCTAACACGCACGCTACGTAGTATGATGATTGAACCAAGAACATAGACAATGCATAAACTATTGGTCCTGGTCAGACACTCAATGAGATACTAAGTAGGGGTTGACATCATGGAGAGTCACTTGGCATTGACAAGCCCAAGCTTGGATTGTGTGGATTCAACTCCCTCAACAAAAGGCTCATGTATAGAACATTTTTCATTATCTTAAGTTTTATTATCACCCATTATTTTATTTAGTTATTAGTTAATTAAAGCTCCCTCTACCAACCTATGGCACCATGATCACTAGGCTGTGAGATAGAAGACCCCTCCATATGCTACCCTACCCTACCTGTGCTCATCCAATGATGAGTGCCCGTAGGCATGCAAATTCCCAACCCAACCTCAATAATCATAACTTCCAGAAGTACCACAAAAGATCAAGCCTTGCAAGTCACCCAACAAATGTATGTACACATACTTGTGTGTGACACGCCACCATCACAAAGATCATAGCACAAGGACTGGATGAGAACATAGTGCAGGAAGTCACTCAATTCAAAATAGACTTGAGAGGACAAATGTGACACACATCCCAATGCAACATAAAAGTGTAATAGTGGTCTAACTGACATCCAAATGGATGATTCATGTCCATGACCAAACTCATGCCAAGAAAATGTAAGAAAACAAGGCAACACACAAAATGATGTAAAAACCCCAAAAATTGGAAAACTTTAAAATTAAAACCCATTTGGCCTTTGGGTACAAAAACCCCAAATATATAATAATATTTGGGTTCAGACACCATATGCAAAAACTACCAGCATAACAATGCAAAACCCAAAACTCCCTTCAGAAAAATGGGTGAAATGTTCATACCTGACCAACCATGTAGAACCAATAAACAGAAACAAAGGGAAACACTAGTTCTCAACCTCTAGACAAACAGCTACCAAAAATAGAAGCTAAAATGAAGTAGAAACAAGAAAATGGGAAAGCCCTACCTAACAAAAAAAAGGGGTAGAAATTGAAACCTGCACAATAAAATAAAACACTCACTGAAACTACTTGAAATCATGGCAAAGCAAGATCTACCCGAGTTGGATCCAACAAGACTAACCTCGCAAAAATTTGATGCTCATAGCTCTCAGAACAAGTAGAAAACTAATCCTTCAGAAAGAGGATTTTAGAAAAGCTCTTCAGTTTCTAAATTGTAAAATTGAAAACTGAGAAAACAAATTCCTTTTTCAATACTTATTCACTTTTCAAGTGAATAGTCAATTAGGGAAAATAGTCAATTAGACTAGCTAGACTCCAAATTGACCCAAATGAAAATAGGTTATTCCTTATAATGGGAATTCACCTAAGGAAAAGGTACCAAAAATTAAATTCAATAAACTTTAAAGCCTAAAAACCCAAAATCACAGAAAAACCCTTCACAACTTTTGTGACAATGCAAACCTCTAAATGCATAGACGCACCCATTGGTCTAATCACATAATGTAGATGAGTTCAAATTTAATAATCATTAAAAGGTTTTAATTAAATAATTGAAATAAGGATACATCAACCATACAAGGATGACATTGGTAAAAATGAATAGCTAAATCACTAACTCCATTTGCCACTGCAAGGGATATAAATCCTACACACTAAACACAAGATCAAGTGCAATTGCATATAATATCATAGTCGAAGAAACAAATATATTAAATAAATAATTTAGCCATTTATTCAATTATATCTAAATAATCCATTTACATCACTCACATTTGCATAAAGCATTAAGATACAAGAATGAAGTAAATCATCATAGCATAAAATCTATCATATAACATAATCAAAAACATGTCCAAATACGAGATAATTAGATATCATCATAGACCTATTGTCATCTCAAAATGGAATCAACATGCAAATATGATACAATGAACAACATAGCAGTATAGCATCTATGATACTAAAATCAAAGTATAACATTTGACCCTCAAGTCATCTCAAGGTACATAAAATAAGAGTATCAAGTATCTCTTGAATCAAAATAGGCAAGGTACATACTACAAACAGAAGAGGCACTACAAGTCATCATGACTAATGTTAGTAATAGGAGAATAAGGTTTATTAATGACATTAGTTGAGTATGAAGCTAAAGGATTGTTGTATATTTTAAAATTATGATTAGCAAGTGTTGTTGATTTATTCATACTATTAATGTTAAAATCAACAAATATAGCATTGGAATCCATAAGGCCTTGAATAGCATATTTCAAACCATACCATTTTTTAGTATCATGACTGTGTTGATGATGGTATTAACAAAAGTCATTTTGAGAAAATGACTTAGGAATTGGTTTTTCTAATGTCAATAGGATAGATAGGAGGAATTTTGAGGATGTTAAAATATTAATCAACTTCTCCATCACTATAGGAAAAGATTCAAATAATCAATAGTGTATTACAATTAGGATGATACACAAAGGAAAAATTAGTTGTACCTTTGGATGTAGTAGCCACTTTACAATCAATTGTGTTGGTTGTCTTATGAATTTTCATGTAGTTATTAGGCTTAGAGAACTTGTTTTGATGAACAATGACATCACTCTTATCAATAGAATAAGGAGCCATTGGAGAAGAGCTCTCATGCTATCTAATCACATGTAACTACAAATAATGAAGGATGACACAAAGATGTGAAAAGAAAGTATACTTATTAAGAAGAGTCTTATCTCTAGTGTCCTTTTAAAAATTATAAATGAAAATGCATTTAATATCAAGATCATGCATAGGATCATAAATTTGGGAATATAAGTGTTTGAATCTATCAATAAAGTCATTAGCTCTTTCTTTAGCATTTTTCTTACAATGGATAAAATCAATCAAATAAATTTGAGAACCAATGTTGTTTTGATAGAATGAATGCATTAGCAAGGGTTTGAAGGGAATCAATAGAATAAGGATGTAAAGAGAAATACCATTGCAAATCTCTATCCCTAAAAGTGCATGTGAACAACTTGGCCATGAGCCTATAGTCATTATCAAAATAAGTGTAGGTATTTGGGAAAGTGCTAACATGAATCACCAAGTCAGCCTTACCATTGTAAGTATCAAGATGAAATATATCAATATGTTGTGGGATAAAAAATCAAGGATGTCTAATGAAAGGGAACTAGCAATATCACATGTAGGGATGTTATACTTAGATTGAGTAATTTTGATCTACTTGTGTAGAAGTTATCATGAGAGGTGGCACATATTTTGAAATGTTAGGAATAACTTAGGGGGAATAGGAATAGAAGGTTTAATGATTATTCTAGGAGGAATATATCCTAACTCTTTCTCACATTCTATCAAAGGCTTAGCATGAGTATTAATAAGGTGATATATACCACGAAAGATGGAGATGATATTATCATCATAAGTTTCTTAATAGCCTCAATAGTGACAATGCCATCAGGACTTTGTTCTCTTGCATCATCCAACTTTTCAATTTACCAAACTCATGAGAGAGCTTATCAAGGAACACTTAAGGGCTTGTCTTCATCATGGAAAGAGTGAGACGATTTATGATCCATAATAGGAATGAGATATTGAGGAAATGTATTAGTGTAATTGTGAGCCCCAAGAAGAAAAGAGTCATGATCAAAAGACACCATGAGTCTCTGTCTTCTCCTAACATGGATGTTATAGGTTGAACTTGGTGTAAAAAATATCATAAAAGAGAGAACACAAAAGGAAACTATAATGAGTTCTAACCATACAATTATCAATGAATAAAGAGCATAAAAATAAATATCACACAAATATAGCTAAATCTTACTCCAATAATGAAAAAGAAGAAATGTATCAGATTTGCCAAAAGAGAGTAAACAACCAATATGAGAGATCAAGGGATCTAATTCCAAAGCTAAAAAGAGGAGATGTATCGAGTTCACCAAGATGTTTTTCAGGAAAATGGAATCAATCAGTTCAACAATATTAGTTAGATGAGATTAATTTATTAATCTTCCACTTTTACACCGATTCATTCAATACAAGAGAAAGAAGGGCTTCCAAATATAACTCTCAATGTAATTCAAGTTAGATTAGAAAAACCCAAGGAGATAAGGGGATGTTAATGCTAAACTCAAATCCCATCAAGGAAGTATACATGAAAGTTCGCTTTCATGTAATATGAATTTGATTAAAGATGTGTGAATGTAAGAGTACAATCAATTTTAATTGATTAAGTGAGAAGTGTAAGATATGTCTACATGCTAGTAATCAGCCCAATTAAATTTTGAAAATAGGTCTAAACAAAAGGATAATGTCAATGGTAAAGTGCTCACCTTGAAATATGTAGGGGAATATGTTTTCTTCTACAAAAATCATAGATCTAAAACTGTGAGGATACTTCCATCTATAAATTTGCGCTCACAACTAAAAACCCGTAAAATGATATGTTTTGTAAGTTCTTGGGAACACATCAAAAATGTTATCATGTTTTAGAAGATAGTAAATATTTCATCATGTCCTTGGGTTTTTATAGAAACTTAGACCCAACTTCTTTATAAATCACTTGATGAATGTGTTCAAGATCTGTAGTCACAATTTTGTTAACCTGCTCCACACAAAAAAATTATTTTTTATTTTGGGTGGATGAGTGCTTGCCTTGGTCAAGACCTAGATTTAGGAATCAAGCTTGAAATTAAAATGTAAATATCCACCTTGCATGTAGAAACCCTTGTCAATAAGGATTTGCAATGTTTGAATGTTGTAGATGTTGAACTTGCAATAATGGATGTCTCCACAAATATAATAAATAAACTAAAAGCACATTATGGAAATTTAGATTTAAATATGGATCCATGAAAAAGGTGATGAATGCCTCAATGTAGATCTCCTTCCTTTATGGCCAACAAAATGATATACCTTGAAGAAGAAATGCTCGCAAAGGATCCTTGAATATTTGAACACGTTGAATGCTTGATGAAAATCTCCTTGCTTGAATGCTTAAGGGTGTGAATGTTTGATTACTATATGACTCTTACTTGATATGAAAATGAGGTTTGTAGGCTTCCTTTTATACTAACTTTTGGGCACACAAAAATAAATTTAGTTGACTAGAACACCTGGTAATTAAATTTAAAACCCCAAGACAAGATTGGGCCTAGGATCTAAAATCACCAAATAATAGGTATCCCTAGAGGTCAAACTATTCCAGAAGAAGTTGACTTTGGAAACCTATTCCAAGGTTGGCCCATAGGGAGCCATCCCTGATATCTAGGAGTATGCACTAGTGAAACTAGAAAATAAGGAGAGGAACTAGAAGAAAAGGTTACTAAGCACGAATCCATTCATGGTATATAATATCGCTAAAGGATGAAATCTAAGAAAATCTTAAATAGGGAATGGATCCATTTTAAAATGGTACACATGCTTATTTCTATAAGATGATCATTAGGTTTGATTTTGCATATATCATACCTCAACTTTATTTGTCTAACCAAAAAGTTAACTTATCTTCTCCAAAAATTTCACAATCATAAGATGAGTTTAGTTGTTCATTTTTTTTGTACTTGATTGTGTGAAAGTGTTTGCAACATTTTGTGTCACACTCCATAATCCATCATTAGGATGAGAGAAAGAACAAAGAACATAGAAGATGGTATGGTTACAGATCTAATACAATAATAAGATGAAGAAGAGGAGCATGAAGGAGGCACGTGAAATCAAAAAAAGGATATAGATTGAATAGAACAAGTAAAGAAAAAGAAAAAATTGGGAGCACCAAAGATCAAGTCAATAGAAAGAAAATGACTCGGATGAAAGGGTTGAAAATAACAAAAAAATTAAAAAGATAAAAGAGAGAAAAATATTAGTAAAATGTAAAAAATAAAGTAAAATTGAAATGATAATGTTAAAAAATAACATAACAAACAAGATAAAACTAAAAATAACAAAACAAGTGAGAACCTAAAAGGTGAAGAAACAAAAAAAAATGGCCAACTCAATAATTATTATTATTAAAATAAAAATTAAAAATTAAAAATTTTGAAAATAATAAACATGGGTACCCAAAAACAATAAGTCCTAAAATAATCTTTAAACTTGCATAGATAATCAAATAGAAAAGTAAGCATAAGCATAAAGATAAACAAATATGGACCCACACTTGAAATTAATAGTAAATAGGAGAATATGAATCAAATTAATATTACATACAAAACAATAATAATAAAATATATAATGAGGAGACATTAATAGAAAATAAATTTTAAAAAATGAAAATAAAAAAGATAATGGAGTATAAAGAGTGAAAAGAAATAAATAAAATAATAATATACGCCAAAAATAATAATCATAAAAAAATTTCAAAAAAAGAAAATAGTCTCTCAAGATAGAAAATAAAAATATAAAGGTCAAATTTAAATGAAATATGATTAACATTAATAATCTAATAAATATATAAAATTCAAAAGAAAAGATGTGATGATAATAAATTAATAATAAAACTAATAAGTCAAAGAGAAGAGACCATAAAGAAACACAATGATGAGGAAGGCTAAGGGAGTCTAAACTAAAAGC
This sequence comes from Cupressus sempervirens, assembly GCA_028749045.1. NCBI lineage: Eukaryota > Viridiplantae > Streptophyta > Pinopsida > Cupressales > Cupressaceae > Cupressus > Cupressus sempervirens. The sequence goes on along the minus strand of CM053793.1, from coordinate 319,135,490 downwards.
CACATGTGAGAAGAATGCAACAAAAATGAAGAGTCATAAAAGAAAAACCTAGAATGAAAGAAGGGAAAATAAGATGAGAAGTGGTAAAGGGAAGAAAAATTCACAAAGAAAGGCCAATATGGAGGATGAAGAGTGGGGAGATGCAAGGACTCAAGGTGGGGAGAGGAATAAGGGAGGGAAGAGGGGAGCGACCAAACCCAAAAAGGCCAAGGATGAAGATGGGTGCAATCAAGTGTGACATAGATGAAGAAAAGAGGAAAGACAACACAAAAAACCAAAAGTGGTGTGATCAAGGATGGTGTCAACCATGGTTATTAATACTAGAGAGTTAAGGTAGCCAGGAAGTACTATGGTCGCACCCCTCATCATGATTGAGATTTGTGGGGTATTTTATGATTTATATGGCTTATTTTAGCTTTATTATGAAGAATTTTCCTTCCTTGGATAAGATTTCTATGTTCTTTTAATAGATGTGGTGATTAGTGGACATAGAATGCTTGACAACAATTGATTTAGTGGCATGCTCATGTTTAATGTCAGCTCCATGTTCTTTTATTCTAGTACCATAGGAGCATCCTATTTTACCTATATAAGGCATTCCACATTCACAAAATACTTTGCAAGCTCCCAATTCATAGTGTGCCTAGAGTCTTTTAGAGAAGGAAGACAACTTCTCACAAGGGAGAAGGGCTTTAAGGTGCAACAAAATCCTCTTTTGAAGAGATTTTTGGATATTTGGTGAGATATATCTTTAATATGAGGAAGAAGAACATAAGGGAAATGAGAAGGAAAATGATATGGGGAAATGGAGAGGAAACAAGATTTGTCTTGGTTGAGAGCCCTAACAATTTTGTTATCAATACAACCATTATCTAAAGACATAACTGAGATGGATCAACTCTTGTTTCAAGTTATCATTATGACAAATGGAGTAGGCCCTGAAGAAAAATAGTTTAATGTCTCCACATTTTTGGTGAGGGTGGTGATGAGAATAAGAATGCATGTAAAGATCAAGGTGTCTAGCTTTACTGTAATCATGTGACTCAAAGAGCCATTAGGTTTTCTGATGACCAAGACATCAAGGAATAGAATTTGGTTGTTGAATTACATTTCCTTTGTAAAAGATATGCAAGGGAAAATTCTATTAAGGTGGAATGTAATTCCTACAATGTGTCTCAACCATGAGGCCAACACACATTACTATTGTCATCACAAAACCACTTCCACCACTATGGCTTTAGGGAGTAAGAGGAAAGGGTTGGGTCTTTGAAATACGCCATGTATAGGTTGGCTATGAAAAGTGAGAGAGGAAATCCCATAGCCCTACCATCCACTTGCTCATAGATGATGTCTTGGAAGGTAAAGAAAGTAGACCTTGAGAACAATTCAACCAAGGTAGCAATTTTTGAGCTAACATTGCAACTAACAATATTAATTTCCTTAAAAGGATCGAGACTTCAATGAAGATGGAGAAAACATTGAAAATCACCAAGAGGTCAATGTTGTCCAATTTTTAATCCTTGATAAACTTGAAAAAATGAGAGGAATCCTTAATAAAGGAGACGGATTTACCAACCAAGGGGTTGATGATCTTGGAGAGATATCGAGACAAAAGGTATGTGGGAGAGCCAATTGGTGTCAACAATGAGTCTCGAGAGAGTCCCATATTTGTGGACCTTCGACACTCTATTAATGTGAGATATCACTTCTTTACAAAGGACATGACACTTATTTTCATATCATCATCAAAAGAGGAAATTGCTATAGCGGACTTGACATTCTTCAATATTTTAAAGAAAGGATTACGATTCAAGACTCTATATCAATTGATGTCTAAGAGGAGGTCAAATATGACTTATGGATGTAATTTTCATCCTATAATAAACTCTCCTACTTAGTATTCCTACATACTTCCTAATTTAAAACAATGTATTATGTTATGTTATTCTTACCTAATATTTCATCCAAGAGAAAACGATTGAAACTATACTCAATAAATGCATTTAACATTCATATGATTTCTTGGTTCATCTTCAATTTCCTCATATTCAAATGTGAATTAAAAATATTAGATAACCAAAAACGTCACTAAAAATATATTTATTAATATAATATGTCCAAAAGTTTTTAAATAATATTCATCTTTACAAGGATCACACATACACTTCGTTATACCTTTAAAAAAATTAATAACATTTTAAATTTAAAATACACACTACTACCTCTAAACGATGAATACAATACATTATTTACTATAAACTACTATGAGGATTTCTAATAGTGTTCATCTTTGCAAGAATCAGACATGCACTTAATTTAAAATAAATAAATAAAAAAGAATTAAATTGTGAAACCATAAAATAAATTTTTCATGTAATTTGCATACGGTGAGTTCGAACGACTTAAGCATCACACACTAAGTTTCATTCCAATTTGTTTATTGAACCAAGACCAAACATCCTGGCAATAATGATGGATGCTGCAAAAAAAGTGGATAAAATCCTGAAGAAATATGATTGCATGAACTGAACAAAAAGGTATTCATAGCATTTAGACACTTGCAAAAAAAATTAAAACTCATGAAGTACTATAAAACCAAACATGAAATTGGAGCTTTCAATCAAGAATGGGCATACTATTAATATACAAAAGAAAGCATGTAAGAACTTGTCACACTAATGTTTTTCCCTTTTCCAGTATGATTATGAAAGGGAATACAATTGATACAATAATGTGGAGATCAAACGTACATTTATTTTCTAAGGTTGCCATGCAATTATTGATGATATTTAGAGTACTAGAGATTATTGTCACAAGATTGTAACTTTCCACATTGCAACCATTTTATTCTCTTTACATATTTCTTATAGAATGGTAGAAACATTTGTAGACTGCAAAGGGCATTCCAAAGTAGATGAGCCCATTGTTATGGTTGACATGACCATGTTCTATTTAATATCTAATGGATTTAATTTATAGCTCTACATTTGTTGAAATTCATTTTTGTTTAACATTCAAGGTCTTATTTGGAATTTCTCCTGAGAAGAAGACACCATGGTGACTCCCAACCTTTTTTTTAGGAGTCGCTCAGATAGCTACTTCCCAAAGAAATTCCAACTGGGCCTTTAAAATGTTAATAAAAAATAGGAAGTTTATTTATTAGTGTTGCAAACAAAAAAATGGACTTATGTCAATTCTGATACAATAATTTCAAATTAGAAAACTTAAGAGTAAGTGTAATGCCCCGCCTGGAGATCCTTGGAAACAAGGATGAAATACAAGCCAAGAAATTTTTTTTTTACAAGTATAAATGCACATGAAAACATCATACAAGGATCACAATGATCGCAATGGAAGACTTCACCACAATCTCGATAACCAACAGATCTTCGAATGCCACTACCAATTGACACATGCGAACAAAAGCCAAAAACCACCACAACAAGATGAGGGCTCAAGAAACGACCACTCATCAACAAAACAACAAGCTAGGGTAAAATGAAAAATCCTAAAATTTGGCTAAGCCTGAAATATGGAAGCCCTAAAAATTGGCTAAGTCTAGATTTCTGAAGCCCTGAAATTTCCTAGAATCCTTAACTTATCTCCGAGAGGTCTGAAGCCTATCTCAAAAGATTCATCGCATATATTAAAATATATCTTAAGTATAAGAAATTAAATATACTTAATTTCTTATACTTAAACGATATATTTTAAACCCCAAGAGACTAAAATAGAAACATGAAAATTGGATTTCAGGAGAAATCGATAGAATTCAAAATACAATAGCATAGGGTCGAAGAACACCGAAAAGGGTAGCCAAATCAACCCTCAAAAAAATTGGAACACGATGAAAAGTGCCCGCTGACCGCCCACGCAGGTTTTTACAAAAAAATGTGCGACACTTCTTACTAAGAGAGGGCAACACTTCTCCTTAAGGCGTGCGACACTCTTCTAGTTTCGTACAACATTTCTCAAGAAGGCGTGCAATACTTTATAGTATCGTACGATATTTCTCAAGAAGGCATGCAATACTTTACAGTATCGTATGACACAGTTTGCATGGGCGTGCGATACATTTTTAATGTTGCACCATGCTAAAAAAATGTTGCCCAAAGAACACGAAAACACTTCAAGAAACAAAAAAGACCAAAATAGAGCAAAGAAACTCCACACCAAGGAGTACTAAATCCATAAAGGCTCGAGGAATGAGCACTCGAGTGCAAGAACAACACAAAACAATGAACATCTATCCATCTAAACTACAGCAGCAAAGAACATACTAAAATAAACATCGAAGAGAACAAAAGCAATATTGCAATGTATAGAAATACATCTCAGGAACAAAACAACCAAACTAAGTATGCAGATCCTCCCAACCGTCAATAGCATCATAAGACCATCATGGATCCTAGCCATCCCCTGTGTTTAACATCCCAAGCCACCGACCAAATCATCAGTACTATCATAATAGGGATGTCACTACTAAAATATGCAACAATATAAGCATAAGGAAATCTAAAATGCTAGTAGAAAAGCATAAGATAATCCTACAGTAGATAACATCACCTATCATGTGCTAAACATCAATAAGCAATAGATATGCCACTACATCAATTCACATCATCTAATCATATGCTAAACATCATAATATGGGAATGCATCAAATAAATTAACATCATCTAAACATTATATCCAAGCATTCCAATGAAAGCATAAATCACAAGAAAGCATACTCTGAAACCCGAAGCATCAAGTGAAAACATCCAGCAACTGTCGCACTAGGACAAGACCATCTCTATACACCAGTCCCTAGCAGTGGTGAAGGTAGCTACGCCTCCCAGCCACGTGGAACCTGTAGGTCCACACCCTCTGTGCTGATGGAGATAAAGATCCAACCACAACCACACATAAAGCACTCACACCAAATAGTATGATGACTGAACCACAGACAAGGCAGTGCATAAACTACAAGTCCTGGTCAGACATCTTAGTGGGCTACTACGTAGGGGCTGACATCATGGAGGGTCACTTGGCATCCAAAAGCCCAAGCTCAGATCATGTGTAGCAACACTCTCAAGGGACTCCCTTGGAACCATCACATGAATGTGGATCTTTTCATTTTCTTAAATTTTATTAACACTCACACATTTTAATTTAGTTATCACTTACTTAAAACTTCCTATCCTCCATCAACCTCCAATGCCATAAGTGTCGAGCTGCAAGATAGAAGCCCCCTCCATATGCTACCTTACCCTACCCATGCTCATCCTATGACAAGTGCTCGTGGGCATGCATACTCCTATCCCAACCCCAATGATCAAAACTTCTAAAAAAGATATGGAAGGTCAAGACCCACAAGTCCTCCGACAAATGTACGCACACATACTCGTGTGTGGCGCACCACCATCACAAAGATCATAACACAAGGATAGGATGAGAACATAATGAAAAACAAAACACCCAACAAAAAGCAACTCAAGAGGATAGATTCTACATGAATCCCAAAGCCAATAAAACCATACATCATAAAATCACTCAACCGGCCTCAATCTGAGAGTATGGATTCTACACAAATCCCAATGATGCAACAAGACCAAAAGTCATGAACTCACTCCACCGGCCTCAATCTGAGAGTATGGATTCTACACGAATCCTAGCATCCATGAAACAAAGCAAAGGTCCAAAAGAAACCATAACAATAGGTATAAAATCACTCAACTGAACACAACATCGAGAGTACAGATGCAACAGGGATCCCAATGCAATATAAAAGTGTAGAAGTGGTCTAACTGATATCCAAACAAATCATCCAAGTCCATGACCCACATTGTGCCGAGAAAACCCAAGAAAATAGGGCAGCACGCAAAATAAGGTAAAAATTCTAAAATTTGAAAAACTTCAAAATTAAAACACATTTGGCCTTTGGGTTCAAAAACTCCAAAAATCCAAAAATAAAAGGAATCGAACACCGTATGCAAAAATGACCAACATAACGGCCCAAAAACCCAAACCCTCATTTTGAAAAACAAGGAAATGTTTGTACCCACCCAACCGGGTAGAACTAGCATACAGAAATGGAGGAGAACACTAGTTCTTAGCCTCCAAACAAATGGCTACCAAAAATAGAAGCAGAAATGGAGTAGAAACAATAAAAAAGGAAAGCCCTACCTCACAGCCAAAAGGGAAAAATGAGAATCTAAACTAGAAAATAAAATGCTTGCAGAAGTGGCTGAAAATCGCAGCAATCCAAGATTTCCCCGAGCTGGATCCAACGAGCTCAACCTCATGATGATCCCATGCCCGTAGCTCCCACAAAGAACAAAATAGTAAATCCTCATGAAGAGGATTTTGGGTTTTACTCTCCAACTTTCCAATTCAAAAGTGAGAAGTGAGGAATTGAATTCCTTTTTGGATACTTATTCACTTTTCGAGTGAATAATAAATTAGGGCAAATAACCAGCCAACCTAGTTAAACCCTAAATCAACCTAAATGAAAATAGGCTATTCCTATAAATAGGAATTCATCTATGGAAAAGCTGCCAGAAATTAAAATAAAACAATTAAAAAGCTCAAAAACCCAAAAACACATAAATCTCCTTAATAACTTTCGCGACAATGTGAACCTCTGAATGCACAGACACGCTTACTGGTCTAATCACATAATGCAAATGAGTTCAAATTTAATAATCACCGAAAGGTTTAATTTAAATATTTTAATAAAAGATACGTTGACCATATAAGGACAACATTGGTAAAATATGAAAGGTTGAATCACTAACTCCATGTGCCACTACCAGGGATATAAATCTTGCACACTAAACAACATGATCAAGTGCAATTCCATATAATAACATAGTTGAAGCAATAAATGCATTAAATCACCTAATTTAACCATTTAATTAATTATATTAAAATAATCTATTTACATCACTCACATTCGCATAAGACATAACAATGCAGGAATGAAGTAAATAACCATAGCATTAAATCCATCACATAACATAATCAGAGGTACGTCCAAAAACCAAATAACCAGATATCATCATAAAACACACTATCATCTCAAAATAGCATCATCATGCAATATGATTAACTGAATAGCATAGTAGTCTAAAATCTATGATACTGGAATCAAGGTGTAACAACTAACCCTCAGGTCCTCTCAAATATAAAGCATCACATAAGAATAGATATCTCTTAGATCAAAATATAACAAGGTAAATGTTCGCGGCACATAACCAAATAATCCCACATGAACAATCCATTTCTAATTACTTAAGCATTTAATAATGATTATTTAAACAACAATAAAAAGGCACTTAAAACACATAAGAAACCATAGACATAAACATGACTACCCACTGCTACAGGAACCTAGTCCAGTGTAGCACGGTAAAAAGTACACAGTGCAATCTCTGCACACATCTCAGGGTAATCATGAAACAACCTCATGACACCACATTGATCTTGGTAACCACTGGCACAAACCTCAGTGAACCAAAAATCACAACATAATCTCAACGATCAGTCAAAAGCATAATCAAAACAACTGATATAGAAACATAAATCCAAACACCTCAACGGTGTAGACCACTCAGGGTCACAATCATGATCCCATCTCAACAAAAGATCAGCAAGGTTGCATCCAGCAGGATGACTTACAGAAGTCAAATGGGAGAGGCACTATAGTAAGAGGAGTCATTAGATAGAGTAAATAAGAGATGCAAATGTCTTTCAAATTCATCATCTAACTTGTTAGATGCACCATGATTTCCACTTTGTTATGGTTTGGCAAACATATTTTTATTTCATTTCTTTGCAATTAATAGGAACTAGAGGATCTTAACTCATTTACTATATTTTATTGCCATACAAGGTGGATGATCACATTGATGTTTTCCATGAACAATGTTTGATAAGGATATCTAATCAATATTGCTCTAGACTATTAAATATTGCCTTGTGATGCTTCTTACTGGACATAAATGGTGCACAAGCCTTAGAAAATTTAATAAAATTTTATAATATATACCAAACCCTAACTTGGACAAAAATTACAAAAAAAACTTCAAATTTGAAGAGAAGCCCACTATTTCTTACTGTGTTCCAACCCACTACATATGCTTCAAAATTATGATGAAGTGAAAGTGAAATACTGCCATTATATAAAACTCAAGAAATGTTGTTATATGTGACTGGAATTGCTATCTACACCATTTTCAAATGCAATAATGTGGTGCCTGCCCTAGTTTATATTTTTGCTATCATTATCAAACTCTTTTAGGTCAGTTTTATGTTCGATGATTAGTACTATTATTTTGAGGATTATCATATATTGTTTTACATTCAATTTATTATATGATGAGATTACTTGGTACTCTATATTTCACGTCTATATGATCATTATTCAATATTTTCAATTATTGATGATAATTAGTTAGATGGTTTATTATCACATGTATTTTCTTATGGATACTTACCCCATACTGCATGTGTATGGTGCACGTGTTTGTTTTCTTTATGTATGGTGTTTCTAATGTGGTTAAGGAAGGGAGTCATAGTCACCTGCTACTCAGGATTTGCATGATGCACCACTTCCTGCCTTTGCCTATTTAGCTTAGTATATATTGTGTATGTACATGCATGGATTTTAGGTAGGTTGCAAGTACCGGGTATCGACTTCCCTAAATTGCCAAGATGAGCATACCCTATCCCATTATCTCAATGGTAAGAGAGGGGAGATAAATTCTTAAGTCCAAATCTCATACCTTTAAGCCATTTGTCCTAATTGAAAATTAGGACAGGTATCCGAGTTAGTACCCTCTGAATGTGTCAAATGACGTTAATTCGTGATTATAACCCTTTTGTTTGATTTGATGTGTTTTGCTATGATAGATTTTTGTATTTTTTTTTATGAGTCTTTGGTGTATTTTCTATTAATTAAGTCTAATTAAAAAGATTAAATTAATGGTTAAATTTAATGGAAATTATTGTGATATTTTAATATTTAAATATATTTAATTAATTGAGAAATTAATTAAATAAAAGAATTAAATTTGAAGATAAAAGTCATAAGGATAATTTTAGAACGTGATAATATTTATTTAATTTAATAATAATATATTTAGAGTTCAATTTTAAATAAATGCTAAATATTATTGTTATTTAAGTTAATAAATATTTTATCAATTAAGTTTCTAAAATAAATTAAAAAGTGAAAAGATATTAAATTATGAAAAGATTTAAGTTTGCATGATGCATGCATAAGATTAAAATATAAGAGATTAATTAAAGGATAAAACAAGTGAATTTAATAAAGATATTCAATTTCATTAAGTGTGCATGAGATTAAATTTAATAAATTAATTAGAACAAAGTCAAGTGGAAAATTTAATCAAGTTAATTAATATTGCAATTAACGTGCATGGGAAAAGATAAAGCAAAGATTAATAAAAGTTAATTTGGAGTTCAAGTCTGGTGAGCATGGGGTTCTCTTGGGTGAACGCACAATTAGTGTCCTGATTTAAGGAGAGAGCTCTTTATCTCAATTTGAGGGTTCATTTTTGAAAAAGGAATTTTGGACGTGAATTTTGGAAGCAATTTGGAAAGTGAATTTTTGGGAAAGGAAATTTTGGGGAAGATTGTTAGAGAGAGGTTCTTGGATAGAAGCAAATTCTCTCACCAATTTTTTGAGGCATAGTGAATTAGCATAAGTGTCCAGGTAGATGCTTGTGATCTTTGCATATTTTAATACGCTTATTCTCTTTCCTATCTTCATCGTGTCTGTTAATTCTTGTCTGAATAATTCTCTGTGAACGAATCTTTGATCTTGTAATTTGGAATTCAGGCATGCATGTTGTTTCATTTGGTTATGAGAAGTTAAAAATATCTTTGCAACCTTCCCTTAGTAGAATCACAATTTGGATATTAAATCAAGATTTGGGTTGAATTAATATGGAATTGAGAAATCATATTTGGGAAGGGTTTGAATAATATGAGAATTTTATATTGAAAATTCGATTGGTTCGTTGTAATCTTCTTATCAGTATACAAGTGGGATTTATGTCCAAAAAATTAAATAAAAATATAATATAAAATATTTTATTATTATGTATGGGTAGTTTTTTTTAATTTTAAAAAAGTCATTTTTTTTTAATATGTTGAAGGGACAAATTCTTATTAAAATATATAATTTAAATCCAGTGATATAAATCCATTACAACATTGGGGGATACATTTTATAAAAGTATTTAATAAAATATATATATATATATATATATATATAATAAAAATAGTTTTTGGGGAGGGACTAACCCATACCCCTGACTGTTTGTGGTGGCAGAGTACCTAACGTCATAGGTAATACGACAAGAGGGGTACTATGTACCCACTGTCACCGCAGGCCCTGTGACAGTAGGGTACTGCGTACCCACGACAGCGGCTTGTGAACAGGTAAGTTTAATTTGATTTTTTTTTTTTTTTATTAAGGTTATGTATTACAATTATTAATATTATGATTTTTAATTATAATGTTAATAAATTTTTTGTATTATTAATAATATTAAATATTAATTTATATATATAATTATTAATCAGTATTAATATATGTTATTTAATAAATATTTAATATTTAAAACTTTAAAGGGTTATTATTAGTAATAATTTGGATTATGTTTAAAGAAATTATTAATAATAATAATCCAATTAAGTGATTCAAATTATGATAATATTTAATCAAGCCTTAATTGAGTTATTATTACAATAATTTGGGATTGTAAATGGCGAGTTATATGTTTCATTAATTAATTTAATTAAATGAGAAGTAATTAAAATTAATTAATAAAAGATGTTGTAAAATGAAGTTTTAATTTATTTAATTATTGTTTAATAATTTAAATAAATTATTACCTTTGTCTATTTTTGGAAAAATTTACTATAATCGATTAGGGGTAATTGTGTGTTTCATTTGGATATAGGAACAAGATAATTTGTAAAGGTAAACTATGGGTTCTATCTGTTTGAAACATACGTGCAATAGGGAATGGAAACCTTACATTAACTCAATAGTATATTATCAATAAAATTGAACTATGAGACTATTTACTTGAGCACAAACATTGAAAATTGAAACCTTATTGTTTAACTCAAAACTATGTGCTTTCAAATCAAACCAAACTGTGAGACCATTATGTTTTCTATGCACTGTCTACATTTGGGGTTTTGGCTTGTCCTAGTGTTGACTAGTTTAGGTTGTTACCAGAGGCTTAGGAGTTATGAGAATGTGATGATTAAGATGTTTTGGTCTCGATCTTTTTAAAACCCAACCATGGTAATGTGATGGTATGCTCTATGATATGATTGTAGTTACTACTTGTTATTGCTTTTTAGTCTTCTTGTGTGAAGCTGATGTGTATGTTTATGAAATACCTAACTTAACCATTTCTAAGTCATCGATCAGTTATATTTTATTTTCCTTCCAGTCACTTTGAGAGGACTGAGATGTTTTTGAGGGTTTGTTCTTAATGATGTCATGTTGTGACATGTTTTGACTTGACCATTTTGGAGTCTTCGATCGGTATTGTGATTTTTTTTTGGATTTTTTTTCTAGCTGCTTGTTAACAACTGATGGATATTGTGTTTTATCATGGATTTCTTTAGTTGTTGATAGAGAACTATTTTGATCATTATGATTATCATTTGATTCTTTTCAATTTCTCGTGGAGAACTGATGTGATTATTGTGGCTTATCTTTTGATGCTTCCCAATCACTTGCATAGGGTTGAGGTGACTTTGTGATTTATGATTTCATGAGCCTAGGTTAGGTTATCTATGTTTGGTGTCGAGAAGAGGCTTGCAATGGGGGATAGGGGCCCCAAGATGCTCTAGGGATGAGTCATTTTAATTTGTTTTTTAATAAGTGATAACATTACACTAAATACTAACTTAAATGAACCTAATAAGATTAATTGTATGTTCTCACCCATGCCTCGAGTGCTAGTACAGACTAGGATGGGGTTGGAAGAACACTTGGTTATGACCTTGCATTCCATAGTAGGCCTCGTCAGTACGAGAGGATACTAGTCGCCGTAGGGTCACTGGGGACCTAGGATTCCTAAGGGATTGCTTAGGTAACTTTAAATGTGATTTATGTGATGACACTTTCCCGCTTGCATAGTAGGTTTCCTATGTGTCTTTGTGTGCCTCTGGGTCTAGATGTCAATCTATGTTGGAACCTTTGAGTTAGTATACTTTTAGGATTTCCTGGACTTAGAGAGTATTTTTGATATGTGATTTGATATCCTGTTTATAACTTGAGACTATCTCCTTAGCGTAGTGGGAGTGGACTATTTTGGTTCCATGCAGTCAAGTGGTAGTGCTTTTTCACTCTTACCATTGAGATCCATCTGTAGTCACCATGGATGGAGCTTCTTGGGATGCTTGTTTATCATGTTTAGGTGATTTTATTTACTGATGCATTTCCTCGTATTGATGATTAACATGTGATACGTGATGTTATCTACTTGTAGGATCATCTTATGTTGTATTCTTATATGTTAGATTTCCTTATGATTATGTTGTAGTATGTTTAGTAGTGACATCCCTATTACTATAGTACCGACGATCTTATTGGTGACTTGGGATGTTACGCGTAGGGGATGGCTAGGGCCCATGATGGTCTAATGATGCTATTGATGGTTGGGAGGAACCGCGCACTTAGTTAGTTATGTTGTATGATGGATAGTTATATTTCATGTTGGATGTTTATATCTTTTATGATGGATGGATGTATCATGTATGGTGGACAGTTTCATTTAGTTTACTATACTTTGTATCATGGATCTGAGGAGGATGTTGTATTTATATTTCTTCATATGTATATTTTGTTAAGCTTTTCATACCCTGTGACATGTACAGTGGATGACTGAGCATTTCGAATTAATTTACCAAGAGGCATTTGGAACAAATGTATATTATGGACATTGGACTTTTCATTATTCTTTCATGTGGATGCGGTAGTTGTTAGACTTAGAAATACTTAAATTTAAATGTGACTCAATGTCTTGGGATCCTTAAGGAATGTAACTTGTAATGTATGCTTATGGTTGATGTATGTTATTGCTTCCACTACTATGTGCATGATATACTTTCTTTATTAAAAAAAATGTTTGGAAAACTTAGTAAAACTTTAGGTAATTTCTTTTGGATCCCTTGGCAGGGAGTTACATCTGGTATCAAAGCCTGGGTTTCTACATTGGGAGCTCTGGGTATATTGGAACGCCACTATTTGTCAACTAGTTGAACTGAAACAAAACTTAAACTTTTAGTTGTATATTTTTCATACTTCAACACTTTGACTTCAAAACTGAAATTATACTTAAACCAAAAGAATAGGCAAACTAAAAATTGAAACCTATTCTATTTTCAAAACATGTATCTTTTATATATACTTTAAGGTAGTATGTCATTGATTGTCCTTACAAGCATTATGTTGTTCTTGTCTAGAGTGTTTAGGAGATCTATTTCAGTAATTGTTAAAAAGGATGAATGTTAAATCAATATGTTTTTCAGTTTATTATTAAACTAGAATCATATTGCTCTAAGTGTGTTGTAGTATTCTCAGTAGAGTCATATCCTCCTACAAGGGGAAAAAGGTTCAATGGGACCCGCATAGTGAGTTCTTCAGTACTACCATTCTTGTAGGCTTCTAAGAGTAAGCCTAAGTCTAGGGGGGGTGGATGTAGTGCCTACACTAGTTTACATTTTTGCTATCATTGCCAAACTCTTTTAGGTCAGTTTTATGTTCGATGATTAGTACTATTATTTTGAAGATTATCAAATATTCTTTTACATTCTGTTTATTATATGATGAGATTACTTGCTACTCTATATTTCATGTGTGTATGATGACTATTTAGTTTTATCAGTTATTGATGATGATTAGCTAGATGGTTTATTATCACATGTGTTTTCTTATGGATACTTACCCCATACTACATGTGTATGGTGTGCGTTTTTGTTTTCTTTATGTATGGCATTTCTGATGTGGTTAAGGAAGGGAGTTGTTGTCACCTGCTAGTCAAGATATACATGATGTACCACTTCCTACCATTGCCTATTTAGCTTAGTATATATCATGCATGTACATGTGTGGATTTTATGTAGAATGTAGGTACTAGGTATCGACTTCCCTGAATTGCCAAGATGAGTGTGCCATATTGCATTATCTCAATGGTAAGAGAGGGTAGATAGATTATTAAGTCCAAATCTCATACCTTTAAGCCATTTTTCCTAATTGAAAATTAAGACATTAGTACCCTTTGAATGCATTGAATGATGTTAATTCATGATTATAACCCTTTTGTTTGATTTAGTATGTGTTTTTCTATTATGGATTTTCGTATGTTGTTTTATGAGTCTTTGTTGTATTTTCTATTCATTAAGTCTAATTAAAAAGATTAAATTAATGATTGAATTTAATGAAAATTAGTGTCATATTTTAATATTTAAATATATTTAATTAATTGAGAAATTAATTAAATAAAAGAATTAAATTTGAAGATAAAAGTCATAAGGATAATTTTAGAACGTGATAATATTTATTTAATTTAATAATAATATATTTAGAGTTCATTTTTAAATAAATGTTAAATATTATTGTTATTTAAGTTAATAAATATTTTATCAATTAAGTTTCTAAAATAAATTTAAAAGTGAAAAGATATTAAATTATGAAAAGATTTAAGTTCACATGATGTGTGCATGAGATTAAAATATAAGAGATTAATCAAAGGATAAAACAAGTGAATTTAATAATGATATTTAATTTCATTAAGTGTGCATGAGATTAAATTTAATAAATTAATTAGAATGAAGTTAAGTGGAAAATTTAATAAAGTTAATTAATATTGCAATTAACATGCATGGGAAAAGATAAAGCAAAGATTAATAAAAGTTAATTTGGAGTTTGAGTCTAGTGAGCATGGAGTTCTCCCAGGTGAACGCACAATTAGTGTCCTAATTTAAGGAGAGAGCTATTTATCTCAATTTGGGGGTTCATTTTTGAAAAAGGAATTTTGGACGCGAATTTTCGAAGCAATTTGGGAAGCAAATTTTTGGGAAAGGAAATTTTGGGGAAGATTGTTAGAGGTTCTTGCATAGAAGAAAATTCTCTCAGCAATTTTCTGAGGCATAGCGAATTAGCATCAATGTCCAGGTAGATGCTTGTGATTTTCGCATATTTTAATGCGCTCATTCCCTTTCCTGTCTTCATTGTGTCTATTAATGCTTAACTGAATAATTCTCTATGAATGAATCTTTGATCTTGTAATTTGGAATTCGAGCATGCATGTTGTCTCATCTACTTATGGGAAGTTAAAAATATCTTTACAACCATCCCTTAGTAGAATCACAATTTGGAAATTAAATCAAGATTTGGGTTGAATTAATATGGAATTGAGAAATCATATTTAGGAAGAGTTTGAATAATATGAGAATTTTATATTGAAAAATGAATTGGTTTGTTGTAATCTTCCTGTCAGTATACAAGTGGGATTTATGTCAAAAAAATTAAATAAAAATAAAATATAAAATATTTTATTATTATGTATGGGGGGTTTGTTTTAATTAAACAAAGTCATTTTTTTTATATATGTTGAAGGGAAAAAATCTTATTAAAATATAAAATTTAAATGCAGTAATGTAAATCCATTACAACGTTGGGGGATACGTTTTGTACAAGTCTTTAATAAAATATTAATAAAATATATATATATATATATATATTATAAAAATGGTTTTTGGGGAGGGACTAACCCATACCCCTGACTATGTGTGGTGGCAAAGTACCTACAATCGCAAGTACTATGACGATAGGGGTACTCTATACCTACTGTCACCACAGGCACTGCGACAACAGGGTACTACGTACCAGCAACAGCGGCCTACGAACAGGTAAGTTTAATTTGATATTTTTTTTAATTTATTTATTTTATATTAATGTTATGTATTACAATTACTAATATTATGATTTTTAATTATAATGTTAATAAAAAAATTTTATTATTAATAATATTAAATATTAATTAATATATATATAATTATTAATCAGTATTAATATATGTTATTTAATAAATATTAAATATTTAAAAGTTTAGAGGGTTATTATTATTAATAATTTAGATTATGTTTAAAGAAATTATTATTATTAATAATCCAATTAAGTGATTCAAATTATGATAATATTTAATCAAGTCTTAATTGAGTTATTATTACAATATTTTGGGATCGTAAATGGCAAGTTATATGTTTCATTAATTAATTTAATTAAATGAGAATTAATTAAGATTAATTAATAAAGGATGTTATAAAATGAGGTTTTAATTTATTTAATTATTGTTTAATAATTTAAATAAATTATTACCTTTGTCTATTTTTGGAAAAAATCACTATAATCGATTAGGGGTAATTGTGTGTTTCATTTGGATATACAGACAGAATAATTTGTAACGGTAAATTATGGGTTCTATCTATTTAAAACATACGTGCAATGAGGAATGGAAACCATACATTAACTCAACAGTATATTATCAATCAAATTGAACTATGAGACTACTTACTTGGGCACAAATACTGAAAACTAAAACCTTATTTGTTAACTCAAAACTATGTGCTTTCAAATCAAACCAAACTGTGAGACTATTATGTTTTCTATGTACTGTCTATGTTTGGGGTTTTGGGTTGTCCTACTGTTGACTGGTTTAGGTTGTTACCAGAGGCTTGGGAGTTATGAGAATGTGATGATTACTATGTTTTGGTCTGAATCATTTTTAAACCCAACCATGGTAATGTGATGGTATGCTCTATGATATGATTGTATTTACTACTTGTTATTGCTTTCCAGTCTTCTTGTGTGAAGTTGATGTGTATGTTTATGAGATACCTAACTTAACCATTTTTGAGTCATCGATAAATTATATTTAATTTTCCTTCCAGTCGCTTTGAGAGGACTGAGATGTTTTGGAGGGTTTGTTCTTGATGATGTCATGTTGTGACATGTTTTGACTTGACCGTTTTGGAGTCTTCATCAGTATTGTGATTTATTTTGGGATTTTTTTTTTAGTTGCTTGTTAAGAATGGATGGATATTGTGATTTATCATGGATGTCTTCATTTTCTAATAGAGAACTATTGTGATCATTATGATTATCATTTGATGCTTTTTAGTTGCTCATGGAGAACTGATGTGATTATTGTAGCTTATCTTTTGATGCTTCCCAGTCACTTATATAGGGCTGAGGTGATTTTGTGATTTATGATTTCATGAGCCTAGGTTAGGTTATCTATGTGTAGTGTCAAGAAGTGGCTTACAATGGGCGACGGGGGCCCTAAGAGGCTCTCGGGATGACTCATTGTAAGTTTCTTTTTAATAAGTGATAAAATTACACTAAATACTGACTTAAATGAACCTAATAAGATTAATTATATGTTCTCACCCATGACTCAAGTGCTAGTACAGACTAGGATGGGGTTGGAAGAACACTTGGTTACAACCTTGCATTCCATAGTAGGCCTCGTCAGTACAAGAGGATACTAGTCGCCGCAGGATCACTGGGGACCTGGGATTCCTAAGGGATTGCTCAGGTAACTTCCAATGTGATTTATGTGATGACACTTTCCCACTTGCATAGTAGTTTTCCTACATGTCTTTGTGTGCCTCTGGGTCTAGATGTCGATCTATGTTGGAACCTTTGAGTTAGTATACTTTTAGGATTTCCTAGGCTTAGAGAGTATTTGTGATATGTGATTTGATATCTTGTTTGGGACTTGAGACTATCTCCTTAGTGCGGTGGGAGTGGACCATTTTGGTTCCATGCAGTCGGGTGGTAGTACTTTTTCACTCTTACCATTGAGACCCATCCGTAGTCACCATGGATGGAGCTTCTTGGGATGCTTGTTTATCATGTTTAGGTGATGTTATTTACTGATGAATTTCCTCATATTGATGATTAGCATGTGATAGGTGATGTTATCTGCTTGTAGGATCATCTTATGTTGTATTCTTATATGTTAGATTTCCTTATTATTATGTTGCAGTATGTTTAGTAGTGGCATCCCTATTACTATAGTACCGACGATCTTATCGATGACTTGGGATGTTACACGTGGGGGATGGCTAGGGCCCACGATGGTCTAATGATGTATTGATTGTTGGGAGGAACCACGCACTTAGTTAGTTATGTTGTATGATGGATAGTTATATTTCATGTTGGATGTTTATATCTTTTATGATGGATGGATGTATCATGTATGGTGGATGGTTCTTCATATGTATATTTTGTAAAGCCTTTCATACCTTGTGACATGTATAGTGGATGATTGAGCATTCTGAATTAATTTGCCAAGAGGCATTCGGAACAAATGTACATTATGGACATTGGACTTTTCATTATTCTTTCATGTGGATGTGGTAATTGTTAGACTAAGAATTAATTAAATTTAAATGTGACTCAAACATCTTGGGATCCTTAAGGAATGTAACCTATAATGTATGCTTATAGTTGATGTATGTTATTGCTTCAGCTACTATGTGCATGATATACTTTCTTTATTAAAAAAATAATGTTTGGCAAACTTAGTAAAACTTTAGGTAATTTCTTTTGGATCCCTTGGCAAGGCGTTACATATAAAAACTTTCTATTCATTCTTCACGTACCTATCTCTTTTATCTTTCACATGCAGATCTTCATACACCACACTTGAGTATCTATTTCATTAAAATCTTGTTGAATGACATTAACAGTTGTGCTTGTGTTATAATCTATATTAGTATTTAGTAGATGATTGAACTATGGCTCTTTGTCAACAAAAAGGTAATCAAAATTTTTTTCTATTTTTCTTTGCATGGGTACATTTGGGAAGCTTACAATGTCCAGTTAATATGGACATAAAAGTAGATTATTAAATAAATGATATTTCATTCCTAAGACTGTTGCTTAATTTAATACTTCAATTTTACATTGCCAATTGAAATTTCTAACATTATTCCATTTCCCTTATAAGTTGATCTTAGGAATCTTTGATGCTTTATTGGATAAGTGGGGCATCCTACTAAACTCAAATTGTTGGATTAACTTTTTCTTGCATTCTCTCATTTCTTTTTGAAAGTCTTGGCTTGACAAGAAATTGGCAACTTGTGCTTATTTACATGTATGTCACCCTGTGCATTCATCTGAAACTATTTGTGGGATTTGAAAATGATTTAATTTTAGAACCTGTAATCATGAAACATTACAATGGATTAGATATAAATTTGAGGTTTTGAAGGGTTAGTATCACTTGTATATCAAGGGTGCAAAGGTTTAGTTTTATATATATCAAATGGTGTTATTGTGCTGTTGATGTGGAAAGTTTGGTCATAATATTTATCCTCTCCACACCTCTATCTCTATTTGTCATTTTTTAGTAATGATTTAAAGAACATAGGAAATAGGATTCAATATAAAAATAAATAGTAAAAAAATATACAATGGAGTCATTTTTATTACTTTGGTGAGGAGGTTTGACATGAAATGTTTCTCCTATCTTCATTCACTCACTACCTCTCTATCTCATGCTTTGTTCTTCCCCAATATGTAGAACTATCTACTTCTCCTCCCTTTCTACCTCTCTTAAACACTTACTACTAACATCACTCTCTCACTACTTTTCTATCTCATGTTTTCTTCTTCACCAATAACTATAACTATCTACTTCTCATTTCTTTCTACCACTCTTTTTCTCAAATTTTCATATTTTTTTATTGGATATGATATATTTTATAGTGGTCATGATCACTCATGATCACAACAAGGAGTTTGTATCAATTTGCCTCCGACAATATCTCTTTGAATGCTAAATCAAATGTCAATATTAGCTTT
This sequence comes from Cupressus sempervirens, assembly GCA_028749045.1. Lineage (NCBI taxonomy): Eukaryota > Viridiplantae > Streptophyta > Pinopsida > Cupressales > Cupressaceae > Cupressus > Cupressus sempervirens. The sequence continues at coordinate 319,115,575 of CM053793.1, read as the reverse complement.
TCCAATAATGTTTATTTGATATAAACCATAACTTCACTATTTGTTGTCTCTTATTTTCATTAAGTTTACTTTCCTCACCACAACCACAATCTTCTTTTTTATTGTATTTTGTTTTTATTTGTGCTTTCTTCTTCTCCATTGTGCTTTATTAAAATTCTAAGATAGATATTTAGTATTCTCATTTCTTATGTCTTTTTTTTCTTAATTTAATCATGTATTTTGAGCTTAATCAAATTTCAGCCTCAATCACAAGACTTTTTGTGCCAAATTAGGTCAAGATGTCATTTTGTTTCAAATTGGGCCAAGGTGTTTAAAGATAACTTTTGTAAAAGAACAAGATCAATCTTAATACACCAATGAAAATTATGTTAAAACTTATGCATTTAAAAAAATATTGAACCAAAATGGGTATAATGTTGTGATAATATAATATGACTTCTCATTTTCTTGATGATCTCGACCAATTGAATTGAAAAATAATTGTGATCTTTTTTTATTTGAGATATCTCTTGACATTAAGAGTATAATTGGTAAAATTAAAGAATATAACTCTTCCCCTATAAAATTTCATCAAGCTTTAGTGATTGATATCAAGAAAGAATGGGTGTTGTTAAAGACTTTTTATCTCAAACAAAAAAATTAAATCATTGTAATAGTCAATTTTCTGATATTATAACAAATAATTCTAAAGTTAGTGAAGAAAATATATTTAACAATCATATTTAGGAGAAAAATAATAAAGAAAGAAATTTTTTAGCTTAGATCAAATAAAAAGATTACACACATTTTTAATCATATAAGGGACTTGAATCACTATTTAGTATTGGGCTAAGGATTCTTGCAAAACTACACTAATATTATAATATTAACCAAGATATATTCATATGATGATATTAGTTTAATAGTAATTTTGTTGCACTTCAAAGTTTACTATTTAAAATGATGAGGTTCTTTATGATTGAAAAGTAAATTTGTATATTATTGTCTCCCATTATATTTATAGTTAGTTATAGATAATTAGAATATAGATAATTTGATCATTTTTCAAAAAAATTGATATAAAATTGAACATTTTATTTTTTGATTAGACTTCATAACCTTTTCTAATTATTTATTTTTCATTCTAAAATTAATCTTGATATCTGAATAATGTCTTATTATGAATCTAATTGCTCTCACTTCTTATCCCTAACCACCCTCATTGACATCAACATTAGATGAGTTTTTGAAAAATTGTGCTAGTTTCACTCATAACATTACTATATATCTATTGTGAGAGAAGTTGCAATGTCTATAATATTTTACTATGGTTTTTTTTTACTATAGATTTAAAATGAATTATTTTAAAGAGATCTCTGTACTTTAGCTCAGCTAATAATGACATGATCGATTTGTGGACATGTAACAAATTAAATGTGCAATTTCAACCATGTATTATCTCTCTAAATGAGATGTATTCCCTAAGGGTTGGGGAATCGTTGTATACTAGCTACTCTGAAATAAAGTTCAAAACTATATAAGTTATAATTATTTCCTGACATAACACATTGATTCCCTTTGAATAGAATACATCCGAAATGCCTCACATGACGAAGGGCATGATATACTTGTTTTTGATCTATTCATTGCTCACGTCTAGGCTTCAGAAACAACTCGTCACTGCTCATGTAGATCTCCTTCAATACACTTCTACTTCCATTCCCTCTCATTCACAGACCTATTTTTTTCCATTGATTCTACATTATTCCAAAGGGTTGATGATGGGCCGACAATAGGTAAAGAAAAAGGTGGTCTTTTTATGCTAATCTCGAGATTAAATGCATCAAAGACAAAACAAAGTCAAACTTTTTTTTTAGATTTACGAAAATGTAGTGATTTTTTTCTAATTTTTTTATTGTTTTTGACTACAAACTATGCAAATCATGAAATCAAATGCTAAAATTTTTTGAAAAATCCATGTTGTTTTCAATTTTTTGAAAATTGGTCAATTGTATAGTTTGTAGGGAGGATAGCCATGTCCTTTCTACTCTAAGCATGATAAATACTCATGGTGTTCAAATCCTATGATAGATGTACCCAATTGCCTGCACATTTACTGACACTAAATTTTGTTTATCAACGTAAGACTCTGTGAAAGTCTCTCAAGGACAAGAAGGAATGGCTTAAACATCACACACTAAGATTAATTCCTAGACCAAAAGTGTTAAATAGTCAAAGATGACTTTTTTTTCCCAAGCTTAATTCTTTCCTTAGTGTGTGATGTTCAAGGGTGGCCAAAGAAGAAGCCTATTAGCTTTTAATTATCTCATCATGGTGCATTCAAGAGATATTAATACAACATTTCTTTCTTTTTGTAAAAATCACAAAATGGATATTATAGTTAAGGCGAGTGTTATAGCCATATTTGTCTCTTTTTAATACTATGGTCAGAATTTTGATCTAGCTATACACAACATTACACTGTGACAAGGTACATGGATATTTAGGGAATGAATATGGCTATTTTTCAAAGTAGAGGAAAGAGGTACTTGGTTACATCCATTTTTTAATATGATTTAGTATTTATAGACAATCTCAAAGTATGAGTTATGACAATGATTTTTTAAAACAAGAATACCGATAAAGTTTGCAAATGTAATATACTATTTTCAGTTTGTAATATGTTCATCATAATATATGCTAAATGTTTGATGCATTTCCTTTTTCTTCCAATGCAGTCACTTCTTGGTGTTTGGTAGTTTTTGGTCTCTTTGCTCCTTTGTTTTTGGGTCATTTTGGTTGTGGCCCTATTCAAAAGCCTTTTGAATTCACCTCTCATGAATTTCATCTAGCCTGTTATTTTGACTTGATGTTACTTTCATGCTCTTGCTGGTTCTTTTTTTATGGGGTTGCACCCTTTCCTACTTTATCTATTTGATACAAAGAAGAAAGAATTTAAACATGAACAAGATCATATATTATATAACAGTGACATATTGAAAATGATAAAATTTTGACATGAACAATGATAAGGTTTACTATCAATCCCTATTGTATCAAAGTTGCAAACTCATTGTGCATTGAAAAAAGCTTGATAAACAATAAACTATTATGTAAACCAAAAACTGAAACAAAAGTCAAAAATCTTAATCAAGATCCTTAGCTATGATGCTCTCCACTAAATACCTTATGCTTGGGTACTTGAATACACATCCTAGAAATGTGGATACACATACCCATGCAAGCTAGGCTATACAAAATTGAAAGTGTATTGCTAATCCAATCCAACTTAAATAGAAGACTTTGAGAAAAGGTAGAACTTTTCTTTACTCAACATCGCCCACTTGTTTAAATTTGGTGGAAATTTTGGTTCTTTTTAACTTTCCACTTCTAGGTGGAAATTCACTCAAATAGTCTTATAGAAATGTAATGGAGATCTATGTGGAGTATGCCTATTTACCTAATATTATTTTTCACAATATACTAATGTCTTATTCTCAATGTAAAAACTTTGAAAATCCACAAACTACAAAGGCAGACAAGTCACTTAGTAGGATAAGAAGTTGAGTGATAGGCAATGCCGAGTTGCTCAACAATGTAAAGTGTCAAGTTGCAGGTAGTATTGATTTTCTCAACAACTATAGGGACTGAGTTGCTCAATCACTAAAAGGGGAGCTCAAGAATAAGGGGCTCAGCAGAGGAGACTGAGTTGCTTGGTCAATACAAGTCGAGTTACTTAGTTCAAGTAGAAGTCAAGTAATGAGGGGAGGAAGAACAGTGTTGCAAAAATGTGTTAAATGGTTTCTCCTCCTCTATCCCAAATCTTACTAATCATGCACAACAGAATGTATTAAAGGAGACAAGAGACAGTCGAGTCACTCAACAAGATAAGGAGTCAAGTGACAGGCAATGTCAAGTTGCGCAGTAATGTAAAGTGTTGAGTTGCAAGCAATGTTGATTTTCTTAGCACCTATAGGAACTGAGTTGCTCGATCGCTAAAAGGGGAGCTCAGGAACAAGGGACTCATTAGAGGAGACTGAGTTTCTCAGTTAATACAAGTCGAGTTACTCGATTCAAGTAGAAGTCAAGTAATGAGGGGAGGAAGAACAAAGTTCCAAACATGTGTTAAATGGTTTCTCTCCCTCTATCCCAAATATTACTAATCATGCACAGTAGACTATATTAAAGGAGACAAGATCTAAAAAAAATAATAGATTGGAGATGGAAAATATGCAATAAGGAAGTGAGAGTGGGATCAAAATTTTCAATACTATTGTTGCTACTATTTTGCATACCAATTCGGAGCTACCTAGAACTACTAGGAGTTGATTCTTTGTATGTTTGAGGTTGTTTGCCTTTTTGCCTCTATCTGGAGCTATTTATATTTTTTGATCCTCCATCTTGTTGATCACAAACTTCATCTTCTTCATCAATTGTCGACACTTTACTTGAAGTTTTTGAAGATTCATCCACCAATCCATCCCATGACTAATTTTCAAGAAACTCCACATCTCTTGAAATAATGATCTTCTTGGTGATTGGATCATACAACCTAAAGGCCTTTGATTCTGAATTGTAACATGTGAAGATATACTTTACACCCTTGTCATCCAACTTTTTCCTTTGCTCCTTTGACACGTGCATATGCACTACACACCCAAACACTCTCAAGTTTTCAACTATCCATTTGTTTCTTGCCCATGCTTCAAGTGGAATCTTGTCATGTACTAGCTTTGTTGGACACCTATTTATTAGAGATACTACTATTGGTACAACTTCTCCCTAATATTTAGTTTGGAGTCCCTTTTTCATCATGCTCCTTGCCATCTCAACAATGGTCCTATTCTTCCTCTCAACCACTCCATTTTGCTACAGAGTATAACTGGTTGTAAGCTCTTTTTTATGCCATTTTTCCTACAAAAATTTACAAAATAATTGGAAGTATACTCCCCCATCTATCTGATCTTAGGACTTTTACATAATGTCCACATTCTTTTTCAGCCTAGGCTTTAAATTCAACAAATTTATCAAATGCTTCAAATTTTCTTTTTAAAAAATACACCCATGTCCTACGACAAAAATCATCTATGAATGTCATAAAATAAGTACTCCCCCAATAGAAGTGGTTTGCATAGGGCCAACTAAATTAGAATGCACCAGCTCTAATGGTGACCTTTCCCTTCTATAATTTCCAGAATTAAAGGGAGGCCTATGTTGCTTACCCAATATACAAGCCTCACACTTGTCACATGAATCTACAATATTTGGAAAACCATCTACCATTCTTTTCATGAATAATAAATTTAATCTAGAAAAATCAAGATGTCCATACCTTAGATGCCACATCTTGGAGGGGTCTTCAATCATGCTCTTTAGAGATGATTGCTGATGTACTACTGTAAATGCATGCTTGGGAGTGCAGCAACAATTTGAGAAGAGAAACAAGGCTCTATCCTCAAGGGGAACATTTGGCTCCTTATCATTTAGGCTACTGCTAGAACATTCTTACCCTCATATTTCTTATGAATGACACACTTGTCATTTTCCATCAGCACCTTGTAACCATTTTGAGTGAGATTTCTAACACTCATTAGGTTGTGCTTCATACCTAGGGCAAAATATACATTTTGGATTTCTCTCTTCTCACCTTGATTGGTGCAGACCATTATAGATACTTTTCCCACAATAGGAATGGGTCCATTGTTTCCAATTCTAATTTCTAATTTGAAATTATTATCTATAAATGAAAAAATATTTTCATTACCACTCATGTGGTTACTGCAAGTGCTATCCAAATACCATGCCTCAGGGATACCTTCTTCACCAATGTTGCACATGATGAAGGCTATGACATTGTTTATTTCATCATCCACATTTACATTTTTTCTTAGCTAATTACTTTGCTTCTTCCAACATTCACTTGCATAATGCCCAAATTTATAACAGTAATAACATTCTACATTACTCTTGCTAGAGTTGTAGTTCTTCTTACCTCATCTAGAGTTATTTTGAGAGTTGCTTGCTTACTCTTGATTGTCTTCTCATCCTTATCTTTATCCTCCAAAATTCCTTTGTTTGGATTTGCGACAACCTCTACCCCTAGAGCCTCTATCGGAGCCATTTCTTTCTCTCCCCCTACCTCTTGAATTGGACTAAGCTTTGAAATATTGCTCTTGGGAAGATGTTGTTGATTTGTTGATCTAGTGCTCATGATTTTTAAGAATACACATCAACTCATCTATTGTCAAAGTAGTGAGGTAATTTGCCTCTTCAATGGTCATCACAATACTATCATACTTTGGAGGCAGACTCCTCGATATCTTTTCCACTATTCTCTGCTCCTCATAATCTTCTCCATTTGATTTCAATTGGTTTATCAAACTAGAGGTCCTTGAGTTGAAATCTAAAATAGACTCATTATCCTTCATTTTAAGGTTCTCAAACTCCCCCTTCTAATAATTTCTAGTTTCACTACACAAACTTTATCAATCCCTTTGAAATTCATCTCAAGGATAACGCATGCTTCCTTTGAATAGTTAGTTGTTGCTATTTTGGGAAAGATTTTTTATGTCATGGCTACCTCAATCAAGCTTAAAGATTTTGCATCCCTTATTCTTGACACTTTTAATTGAGTATTTTGGTGGTTGGTGAGGGTAGCATACTATGTTGGGTCAGTTACATCATTAAACCCATCTACTGCAAACTCTCACAAGTCATTTGCAACCATAATGGTTCTCATCTTTGGTGTAGGAGCACCTAGGTAGGCTAAGAGTAGACATAGGGTTTCTTTGATGTTTTGCATTATAGTTATGCTAGCCACATGACTAGATAAATAAGGGGACCAACTTGGTCCTAGTTGTGGATAGATAGGTTGCAAGAGCCCAATTTGGTAATGTTGCCCCTAGTGGCTTGAAAATTGCTCATTTGGCTTAATAGAGCATTTCTTGGTTTTGAGGGCTAAATAGGTCAAGTAGGTATTTCAAGGACCTTATTAGGTGTATTTTATCTATCTAAGGCCTTTTTAATGGTTTGGTGAAAAATAGAGCAAGTTTGAGAAGAAAATAACCAAAATTGCAAAAATTGTTCATTCTTGCAAAGTGTCATTGAAAACTTTTGCAATTTTCTTACAAAATGAGAATTTTTTTTGTGAGAGTTCTTTGACCATAAAATTAAGTTGGTAGCACTATTGGAGAGTCTATATAAGACCAAATTCAAATTTTTCCAAGGTTTGGAGAAAGTGGAATTGACATTGTACGGACTGTGCTACAGCATTTTGATATAGTAGTTTCTTGTTTTTTGTGTTCTTTATTCTGTACGAATTAGATGCAATAGTTTTTGTGTTGGAAGTATTAGTGTTAGTTTTTTCAAGGTTCTATAATTAGTTGGTTGCACATTTCATAGAGGCTTATGTGTTTAGTTTTTGTATTTCAGCAATTTGTTGTTCTGAACAAAGCTACTTGGACAAATGGGGTTCTAGGGCCATTTCCCATCATAGGCATTGTACAGTTTCTTGAGATATGGAACTAGACTCCATGTAATCCATGTATATTAATTGAGATATCATGGAGTGAATAGTTGTGGCTTTTAAGGTGATGCCCTAAGCAAGCCATTCCAGCTTGATTAAGGATCAAAGAGCAGAAAAGAAGCTATGGAGGGGATTAAGAGTACTTAGACATCAATCCAAGCATGTGGAGAGTAAGAAGAAGGTGTGGGCTAACCCCAATCTAGAGGAGGGTCAAATATTTTTGCATCAAACAGCAAGCTAACCCTTAAAACCCTTAATAATAGGCTAAAATTGTGCCCATACTGTACGGACAAGTTGGAAACCCAAGACCTTAAAAATATTCAAGATCATTGAAAAGGGTACTTGGAATGGTAAGTTTTTTTGGTTCTTGTTAAGATATTTTGTATGATATCTTGGCTTTTGTGCATTTGGAGGGCTAATCCTTGTAGCCTTTTTCCAAGCACTTGAGTGCAATTTCATTTGTGGATTGCAACTTGATTAGGGTTTTAGTATGGTTTTTAGTGTGGAAGCTTGAAAGGAGTCCAAAAATATATCAAGATGGTTATCCATCCATTTGGAGGTAAAAAAGGCATTTGGGTTTATTTGTGTGAATAAGCAATAGAAGTAAGTTGTTCTACCTTATTGGTATGTGCCAACTGAATGATTAGGAACTATTGAATATATTCCTAGGAAGTATGGGGAAGTAGAAACCACATCTAGGTCAATTACATGGCCTAAGGAAACCCTAAGATAGCTTGGGGAAAGAGCAAGGTTGGTTATCACATCAAAGTGGTATCAGAGTAGGTTAAAGATTTGGGAAAAAGTGGTGGATGTATGCAGCTAGTAGAGAGTCAGTAGGTGAAACTAGCATGGTGACTAATGAAAAACTAGCCAAGGAAGTTGATGAATAAAAGGAGAATAACATAGTTCTTGAAGAATCCCTAGTAGAGGTGAGGGTGAGATTGGATGCAATTGCTAATGCAGCCAAGAGGAATGAAGAAGAGGAAAATGAGAAGGGTAAAGAGCTAGAAGAGGAGGATGTAGTCCCTAAACCTAACCTTGTCTTGAATGAAGAGCCCTTCTTTAAGGCTATCAAGGCCCTAGGAGGAAAAGCTTTGAAAGGTGTACCACTTTTTAGTGGAAAGATGGTCATAGATGTAGTCATGGACTAGATAGATGGCATGTAGAATCATTTTGAGTGTGAGGGGGTATCATAGGCACAAAAGATTAAGGTGACTAAGTCAAGGCTTAGAGGTTCAACATAGACATAGTGGAAATACTTACAAGATGAGTGAATCAGCATGGATAAGACACCTATATCTAATTGGAATGCTATGGTCACTAAAGTGAAGGCGAACTTCCTACCTAAAGACTTTGAGATCCAACTCCACAAAAGAAGGCAAGGGCTGAAGCAAAAAGACCTATATGTAACCTCTTATACTGAGGAATTTCAAAGGCTATGCCTTAGATCCAAAAATAATAAGATGAGGCAATCAAAGTGGCTATATACTTAAGTGGTTTGAAGTGAAATATACAAGAGGAGCTTAGTCTATGGGCACCTGCCACTGTCTAAAGGTGTCATTATCTAGCTCTAAAGGTGGAAGAAAATAACAAAATGAAAGTGGATTCCAACTTCAAAGATAGAGGAAAGGGAAAAAATAAGAGAGGAAAAAGAGGAGGCGACCAGGGTAGAGGTAGTGAGCAAAAGAATCAAGGTGAGAGCAAGCTCATAGAGCATAGAGAAAATTAGTGACAACTCTTCAAGAGGTGGCTATAATAGAGGAAGAGGGAACCAAGGAGAAACAAGTAGGGGAAGAGTATTAGGTAGATCCAACTCATACTTTGCAAGACTGAAATGTTATAACTATGGCCATTTGGGTCATCTAGCCTATAGATGCCCAGACAAGCCTTCTTCCTCAAACCAAGACAATAGGATGGAATATGTGCAAGAGGACAGCAACAAGGAATCTGACATGGACCACATTGAATCTAAAAAAAGGTGAGAATATCATGTTTAGGAGAGTTTTGATCAAACAATTAGCTCCTGGTGAACCTAAGAATAGAAGGGCATTGTTTAGGATAAAATGCAAAATTCAAGGAAAAGTGTGCAAAGTGGTGGTGGATTCAGAATCTACTGATAATTTAATATTAGAGAAGTTTATTACTAAACTGAAATTTTAGAAAATACCTCATGATAACCCTTATAAGGATACTTGGCTTAACAAGGGGCAAAGCATCTTGGTGAATGAGCAAGCTTGAGTGGATTTTTTCATAGCAGGATACAAAGATAGATTATTGTGTGATGTATTGCCCATTAATGCTTGTCATCTTTTTCTAGGTAGGCCTTGGAAATTTAATAGGGAGGTTGTGTATGATGGTAGAGCTAATTCCATAACCTTTAAAAAGGGAGGAAAGACTTTCAAATTTTAGTCTTTATTAGAAGAGGAGGAATCACAATCCAAAGTACCTAGTGTGTTGTTCTGTAGTGGAAAGGATTATGTTAAAGATCTCAAACATGAGGAATTTCATGGTTATGTAGTACTATTGAAATTTTAAACAAAAGAAAATTCAGCCAAGGAACCTTTTCCAGCTGAAGTCCAAACTTTTCTTGAAAAGTGCAAAGACATAGTGAGTGATGGAACTCTAGCTACCCTACCTCCTAGGAGGGTTATAAATCATCAAATTGACTTTGTTCTAGGTGAATCCTTACCAAATAAAATAGCATGAAATCTCACTCTAGATCAAACTTAGAAGTGTCAAGACAAGTCCAAGAATGAATGGATCAAGGTTTGATACAAAAGAGCATAAGCCCATGTGCAATCCCTATTGTGTTGGCATCTAAGAAAGGGGGTAAATAGAGATCATATATGGACTCAAGAGCCATAAATAGGATTACAATTAGGTATAGGTTTCCCATACCTAGGATTGAAGACCTTATGGATTATCTTGGAGGAGCTAAGTATTTGACTAAGTTAGATTTGAAGAGTGGATACCACCAAAATAGGATTAAGGAGGGAGATGAATGGAAAACAACATTTAAGACTATTGATGATCTTTATGAGTGGCCTGTAATGTCATTTGGTCTTTCCAATGCTCCTAGCACATTCATGATTCTCATGAATTAAGTGTTGAAGGACTTTACAGGCATATTTTTAGTAGTATATCTAGATGATATACTTATCTTCAGCAAGACTAGAGAAGAGCATATTAAGCATGTTGAGGCAGTTTTGAAAAGTCTTCATGAAGAGAAGCTAGCCATCAACCTTGAGAAGTGTGATTTCTTAAAACAATAACTTATGTAACTAGGCTTTTTGGTATCTCAAGGAACATTAAAGATGGACAAGGAAAAGGTTTCTTCTATACTAGATTGCCCAACACCTACCACATCTACTAAGGTAAGAAGTTTCCCTGGATTATCTCAATTCTATAGGAAATCAATTAGGAATTTCAATTATATTTGTGCACCTTTTCTTGATACTATAAAGGGTGGAGTCAATTATAAGTTTAAGTGGTCTTTAGAAGCTGAGAATTCATTTCAAATGTTGAAGAAATAAGTAGCTATTCAACCTATCCTACAGTTGCCTAGTTTTGACAAATTGTTCACCGTAGAATGTGATGCAAGTGGCTTAGTAGTAGGTGGGGTTTTGAGTCAAGAAGGAAGGCTAGTAGCCTTCTATAGTGAGAAGCTTAATGAGGCTAAGAAGAAGTATTCATCCCATTACTTAGATCTTTATACCTTAGTTTAGTGTCTTAGAAAGTGGAGACACTATTTGTTGCCCAAAGAGTTTTTTGTGTTTACATATAATCAAGCTCTTAGCTACATCACACTTAAGAGAAGTTGAGCAATAGACACTTGAAGTGGATGGAGTACTTATAGGCCTTTACCTTCATAATGAAGCACAAGAAGGGGAAATTGAATAAAGTGGCAGATGCACTAAGTAGGAGAATCATGGAAGTCCAATAAATTCAACTCCAAAGCATTGGGATAGAGAGTTTTAAGAACCTCTATAAGGAAGATGAGGAATTTGTTGAAGCCTACAAGGTATGCAATGATTTTGAGAATCATTTTCATAGAAAATTTTCATAATATACTTCGCAAAATGGGTTTCTATTCAATGATAACTAGTTATGTGTAGCAAGGGGTTCCATGAGAGAGAACCTAATATAGAAAAAGCATAATGGTAGCCTAAGTGGATATTTTGGTGTCAAAAAAACCTTGGAATTGGTGCAAAGGTTCTATTATTGCCCAAAGCTAGCAAGGGATGTAACCAAGTGTGTGGATTAGTGCATGGTGTACATGAAAGCCAAAGGACAAATGAGAAATGTAGAACTTTATCAATCTTTACCAATTCCAAATAGGCCATGGGATTGTGTAAGTATGGATTTTATCATAGGTTTGCCCAAAACCAAGCAAGGGTATGATAGCATTTATGTTGTTGATAGATTCAAAAAATGGGGCATTCCAATCCATATAGGATAACTAATGATGCAATTCATATTGCCCATCTATTTTTCAAGGAGGTTGTAAGGATCCATGGACTCTCATTAAGCATTGTGTCAGATAGGGATGTTAAATTTATGAGTCATTTTTGGAAAACTCTATGGAGAAAGCTTGGCACAAACATGTCTTTTGGTCCAGCTTACCATCCCCAAATTGATGGTCAAACTAAAGTGGTTAATAGGACCTTAGGAGACCTTCTAAGGTGCCTAACTAAGGAATATGGTCAAACTTGCAATTTTATCATCTCACAGGTAGAATATGCTTATAATGATAGCAAGAATATTACTACTAGAAAGAGTCCTTTTGAGATAGTTTATGGAATGCATCCAAGGGGTGTATGTGAACTGAGTTATCTTGAAGGTATGGATCAAAGGAGTGATTAAGCTAAAGATTTTTTTAAAACCACGAAGGAGATTCAAGAGAAAATCAAGAAGACCATCTAGGACAACACTCAAAAAATCAAAGCCAAAGTGGATGAAAAGAGAAAAAAATGTTCATTTTGTTGTTGGGGACTATGTCATGGTCCATTTGAATAAATAAAGGGTTCAAAAAGGTGTTCCTACCAAGCTACAGATGAAGAGGGTAGGGCCTTGCAAAATATTGGCAAACTGAGCAAATCCTATAAGGTAGACTTACTAGCATATTTAGGCATATTCCCTGTTTTCAATGTCAAAGACTTGGTGGCATTCAAGGGTAAATTACCTCAATTTATTCCATATGTTCAAGAAGACATTGAACCTACTATAGCACCTAGTATTACCAAGTTTGAACTAGAGAAGGTCTTAGACTCCAAAATGAAGAAGTCCACAAGACACAAGATGTATATGGAGTACCTTATCCAATGGAAGGAAAGGCAAACTTTAGAGGCTACTTGGTTTCTAAAATAGATTTCAATAAGGTTAGCATTCCCCTAGACTTGCTTCCATCAAATATAACTTAGTTTTTTTTATGGGGGGAGTATAGTGCAGAAGCACCTTGGTAGGCTAAGGGTAGACCTAGTGATTCTTTGATTTTTTAGCTTGTAGTGATTCTAGCCACATCACTATATCAATAAGGGGACTAAATTGGTCCTACAGTATGGATAGATAGGTTGCAAGAGCTCAAAATGGCAATGTTGCCTCTAATTGCTCATTTGTCTTCATAGAGCATTTTTGGGTTTTGAAGGCTAAATAGGTCAAGTAGGTGTTTGGAGGACCTTATTAGATGTTATGTAGCTATCTAATACCATTTTCATGATTTGTTGACAAATAAAGAAAGTTTGAGAAGCAAATAAGAAAAATTGCAAAAATTGCTCATTCTTACAAAGTTGTCATTGACAACTTTTACAATTTTCTTGCAAAATGAGAAAAAAAATCATGAAAGCTCTTCAACCAAAAAATTCAGTTGGACGCACTCTTGGAAATTCTATATAAGACCAAATCCAACCTATTCCTAGGGTTGGAAAAAGTGCAATTGACATTGTATGAACTGTGCTATAGCATTTTGATACAACAGTTTTTTGTTTTATGTGTTCTTTGTTTTGTATGGATTCAATATAGTAGTTTTTGTGTTGGAAGTGTTAGTGTTAGTTGTTTCAAGGTTTTTAAGTAGTTGGTTGCACATTTCATAGAGGTTTGTGTGTTTATTCTAATTGGTTTGTATTTCAGCAATATGTTGTTCTGAATAGAGTTGCTTGGACAAATGGGGTTCTAGGGCCATTTTCCACCATAGGCATTGTACAATTTATTGGGATATGGAACTAGGCTCCATGTATAGTAATGGAGGGCCTGTGGAGTGCACAATTGTGGTTTTTAAGGCGATGCCCTAGGCAAGCCATTCCAACTTGGTTAGAGATCATAGAGCTCAAAAGAAGCTATGGAGGGGATTGAGAGTACTAAGACATTAATCCAAGAAAGTGGAGAGTAAGAATAAGGTGTGGGCTAACCCCAATCTAGAGGAGGAGCCTTGGTAAGGACCCTAAGGAGGTTTTTGCATCAAACAACAAGCTAACCCTTGAAACCCTTAATAATAGGCTAAAATTGTGCTTGTACTATATGATAAAGTTGGAAACCCAAGACCTTCAAAATCTTCAAGATCACTGAAAAGGGTACTTGGAATGGTAATTTTGCATGATATCCTAGTTTTTGTGCATTTGGAGGGCTAATCCTTGTAGCCTTTTTCCAAGCACGTGAGTGCAATTTCACATGTGGATTGCAACTTGATTAGGGTTTCAGTATGGTTTTTGGTGTGGAAGCTTCAAAGGAGTCCAAAAATATATCAAGATGGTTATCCATCCATTTGGAGGTAAAAACAAGAATTTGGGGTTATTTGTGTGAATAAGCAATAAAAGCAAGTTGTTCTACCTATTTGGTGTCTGCCAACTGAATGATTAGGAACTATTGAATAGATTCCTAGGGAGAATAAGGAAGTAGAAACCCTATATAGGTAAATTACATGGCCTAAAGAGACCCTAAGATAGATGAGGGAAAGAGAAAGGTTGGTTGTCACATCAATCTTATTTTCCCAAGTGTCATAATTTTGTCCATTAAAGGATGGTGGTTACTACCATGTCTTTCATGCATCTCCAACCATGTCTCTATTGGCATTATGTTGTATTTCTCATTAGTGACAACACTTATTCAATTCTAAATGCTTACTGAGCTCATCACTCAATCCCCAATTTATACCAAGTATTCAGCAGTTACCTTGTAAGTTCAACAGTTAAGTAGTTCACACTAAGCATTCCTGAGGCTACCGAGTGAATATGTAGTTCAACAGTGTTTTCAAAATAGATAATGGTCACCAAGCTTCATAGTATCTATCAAGTCATCAGTTTGTGCAATATGCAGCCAGTTTCTACTAAGTAATGGATGTGTAGTGTTTAACGAGTAACAACAAGGTAAACAAAGGCTTCAGTATTCACCGAGTGACACTATATCTACTGAATCTCCAATGGTTACCAAGTTCCAAGCTATGTTGTGTGATTAGTATGGACTGAGATTCTACTTCTACCAAGTGCATGATGATGTTGAGTAATGCAGTGGATGCCAAGTATCAAAAGGTCACCAAGTGAACATGAAGAGCCCGAGTTTTTTTAACTTTTTTGGCTGACTTAGTAATATTTTGTTTACTTATGTCTTAGCCAACCTTGCTATTGTAATTATTGGAATGGTATATATGTAATGTATTGTATCATTTGGAAATTATCATCATCATGGAATATTAAGAAATGGACTTGTAACTCTTTGAGAAGAGTGAATACAAATCAACAGCAGAGAAAAGTATTCAGCAAGGTCTACAAGGAGCAGCAAAGACATATCAGTCACAAGAGGTGATTTGTACTTCAAGATCTATTCAGCAATTAAGTTGTAAGTTAGATCTATTGTTTCATCCTGACAAGTGAATTAGTTTTCTAAATCCTTTAATAAGGTAGACTTAATAGTCTTTGTATAAATCTCCTAACAGAGTGCATACTTCATTGTATGTTTGTAAAACCTCTAACAAGGTGGACCTAGTAGTCCAAATTTCTCTTAACAAGATAGATCATCACAAGTGGTCAATGTAAGCTCTAACAAGACAACTTTTTACTGCAGTAGTGAAGTTTTGTGGGTATCATCCCCACCCTAGTTTTACTTTCTATTTGGAAGGTTTCTAGGTCACCAAAATACTGTTTTCATGTGTTATGAATGTTTATATTTTCTCATGTATGCAGTAGATTAGATGAATGAATGATGAATGATTTATATGGTTAAGTGTTAATTTGATACAAAGTTTTTGATTTTACCAATTCACCCATCGCTTCTCAATAAACTAGCTAGTCTTGAGTATTTCCAACAATTAGTATTAGAGCTTTGTGGTTCTCAAGACAAATTTTGATAGCTTGAGTAAAGATTAAGGACAATGAAGATATTCAAACTTGACAAAGCTATTAAGAATGAAAAGCTAGATCTGGAAATGGCCATAGCTCAACTCAAGGAAGCAAAAGAGCATCTTTCCCAATCTCTAAAAAGAAGGAAGGAACTTGCAAGACAAATGAATGACCATCAGTATGTTGAAGAAAAGATTGAAGATTGTTTCCCATCAAGCAGCTCAGATGAAGCAAATGAGGCAATCAAAGAACTGCTAACAAAGAATGGCTCTCTGTAAGAAGAGGTAAGAAAATTGAAAAGAGAACAAGAAGTTTAGTCAATAAGAATGTGTGAAATCTTGGAACAAAGGAATAAGGCAAGTGAATACTTGGAAGCAAGGAACAATGCAAATTAAAATCAATCCATTTAGCAAGAAAGTCTTATCAATCAGCTCTCTAATGCAAATGAGGAAATCATGAATCTGAGATCTAAAAGTGAAAGCTTAAGGAATAATCTAATCATTGAAAGATAGATCAATGAAAGATTGAAAGCTGATCTAATTTTTGAAAAGAAACTCAATGAAAGGATGATGAAATCACAAGCAAATATGGATTAATTGAATCAACCAAGTGAGCAGAATCTCTATAGGAAAAAGGGTAAAGTAGGACTTGGTTACAAAGAAGAAGGTGAATCTTCCAAACAAGGTGCCCAAAGGAATCAAAGACCTACTTGCAATCACTGTGGTAAGTTAGGTCATACATCAAACAAATATTGGAGCAATGGAAAGGCAAAATTTAATGGAAAATGCTACAATTGCAGTAAAAATGGTCATAAAGCTAATGAATGCAAGGAGAAACCAAAATTTGAAGGTAAATATCACAAATGCAAGAAACAAGGTCACAAGGCATCTGAATGCAGATCTAAACCATTCAATCTAGTTGAACAAATTGTCAAAGAAATATTTGATTAGGATTACAACACTTGGTGCAGATGTCACTATTATGGAGAATATGGACACATTGGCATAGATTGCACAAGGCATCACTTAAGAAAAAGATATTCAACAATAAGATGTTATACATGCACTGAAATTGGTCCTATAGCTAAAAACTACATGAACATAGGAAGAGTAGAAGATGAGAAGAAAGCTAAAGCTAATAACATCAAGAAGCAGATGAGACAGCAGTGGATTCCTAAATCTACCGAGCAGAATAGTTCAAATGATGGCAATGTCACTAAAGAAGTGGGTGACTCCACCATTTCTAACTAGATTCTTGGAAGGAAGGATTGGAACTGCATCTTCAAACTATATCTTGAGTAGTTTCAAATGGAAGAAAGTAGAAGATCCAAATCAATATTTTAGATACAAAAGGATCACTTGAGTTTAGTTCATACCAAGCAAGGTTAGTCACAGACTCAATTGAGCTAGGTTGGGAGCAATGTAATTTTGTTTGATCACTAAGTCATGAGTTTCTACCAAGCTAGTGAGTGGATGACAGTCTATCATGCACTATGTCAGTATGGTACCTAGCATTAATGCCAAATTTTCATCAAAAGGGGCAGAATTCTACTCCATTTTTCACCATGTCTTCAATATTCACAAAGAAAAAAAATTTCCAGGTGCACACAAGCAATTCCAAGTGATTTCAAGAAAATTTGTAGCTAAGGAATTTGTTCAAAAATTTCCATCAATTACCAAGCAGTAATGTCATCCAGAAGCACCAGCAACAGCAAGACAAAGAGGGGTTCAAAGATGTTGGTCAAGGGTGTAGAGTGGAAAGCACCAAATTTCAAACTTGTTCCAACAGTGATAGAGGCACTCAAGCCTAATGGTGCACAATCCCAAATTCCACCAAAGGTACTATTAATTCATGATATCTGCACTCATTTTAAGTGTTCAATTCAGGAGATAGAAACCCTAGAAATGGATAGTGCTTTAGAGGAAATGTGTGTTGATGGCTCATTGAAACCTGAGCACAAGAATCTTGAAACAAAAGGGTTGACACATATCACACACCTGCCAAGAAGTTTTTAGATAAAATGGATTAGTTATATTCTTAGCCACATAAAAAATGGTCAATTATGGTTAGAGCAGCCCATATTGATAACCAAAAAGATGATTCACAAGATTATTGGCCTTCCCATACTGAGCAAAGAAAAATATACCAAAACCCTAGGTTGAGATGAACTCCAGAAGAAAACCCTAGCCGAGTGGGATAGTAGAGGCTTGAAAATTAACACCATTTCAGACATGGAGTTGAGTTTTGGTATCCATGTAATTGCCCACAAGATCTACAGTTCTAGTCATTTAAATAGTGTGCCATGTGAGGCAATGGACTTAGCATTTAAATTTGTGAAGAAAAACATGGAATTTGATCTATCAGAGTTACTACTCAAACAATTAAACAAGAATATGGACAGCATCAGAACATCAAAGTGTACACCAAAAAAGGTGCACTTCTCTAAATCATTCTATCCGAGGTTCTCCATAGATTGGAAAGCTCGAATGCTGACTTAGAGCTCCCTAGTCATGGAGTGCAAGGGGCGTACAAATGAGTATATAGGAGCTCTCAGCTGAGCCTTAGAAATATAACCCTTGCTAGTAAACTACAAAATGGGAGATTCTTTAGACAAGAGCAAGAATGCTAGTGTCAAAGAACTCTTAGATCATGCAATGCAAAAATGAAACTAAATTAGGATGAGATGCACAATGCAAGCTATGCTAACAATGAGATGGGAATGTTACAAATCCAACTATTAATCTATGTGATCTAATTATTTGCAAAGGAATCAAAGTTAAACTAAAATGCAACTATGCTAAGAATGCCATATGATCTTTATGCTAATGTGATGGAATGAGAGAATGAGACAAGAAATGAGAAGTTCTCCACAAAGCTCCAAAGAAACCTGTTAGAAAACCTGCAGCATAACAATATTCAAATGAGGATGGATCCTTTGAGGGGGAAAGCTCTCTCCCTTTTAAAGATGTACGGACGGTGGAGATCAAGATGAAGATGGTGGATGATCAACGGTTGAATTCAAAAATAGGAGTGATCCATGTGCACACACAAGTCAACCAATAGAATATAAGTTGACTTGTCATATAAGACAAAAGTCTCACAAACCTTTTCTTTTAATTGTAAAATAGAAAAAGGACTTTATGTGTGCACTTTAAGTGGGTTAGAAGAATGGGGTCTTTTATTTAATTAAAAGGGGACATGTTCTTTTAATCAAATAATGAACTTAGGATAGCATAGTCAAACTATAGGTTATAATCAAATAAATTGATTATTAGCAATTTGGTTTAGGTAAATGATTAAATTAATTTAGCCAAAATGCTGAGAAGGGGGCTAATAGTCTAGATGACCATTTTTAGGTGATTACATTTGCCCCTCTTTGACTAATGCGTGATCGATCTGGGAACACATTATGTCAAAGAAAATTGAAGCCAAGTAGGCGATGATAGATATAGATATCCGATTCCAAAGAATGAAATGCAGAAATAGATAGCAAGTCCTAAATGCACAGCCTGATAGCGGTAGTACTGAACATTAGGAAGATGATGTTAAGATCCAAAAAGAATTTTAACACCTAGCAAAGCGAATAGATCGAGAGCAAGTGATAAGGTCAAACAAATGCTCCTAAGAAATAGATAGCTGTAACAATCAGCAATAGAGTATTTTTGCCCCCTCAGGATCGAAATTGAAATGAGGTAAGGGGATGCAAAAACTGGCTAGACATGAGAAAAATAGAATAAAGCAATGTCCAAGATGATAGATAGATGATTAGAACCCAAGAATGACTATAAGAAATTGATAAAATGCCCCAATTTGACTAGAGTTGACCTTGAAGGATATAGCATAAAAATTAGGTCAAATTGAGTAGAAAGAGGATTTTAGACATGAAACAGTGAATTGAAGTAGATATGAAGTATGGAAATGATGAAGAAATGAAGAAATGAAGATGCCCCAGTGATGTTTTAAAGATTAGACCTCAAATGGTCAGCTAACTGCTTAGAAGAAGGTAGAATTTTAAAAGACAATTTTGACCATCAAGATGAACTCGAATTTGGATTTCGATCCTGAAAATGAATCTAGGACGTCAAAATTATTTAAGAGGTCAAAACTTTATATAATGTGATGACAAGATAGAAAAGAGATGAAGTGAAAGATTAAGAAGGTGAAAAGACATGAACAAGAAGAAAGTAAAGAAATATATGAAAGAAGTTAGCTGATATGTCCACAAAAAGATGAAGAAAGAGAGCTCTCCCCATATGCAAGAATGCAAGACTAAGCTAGAAAATGAACCTAAAATGCAAGCTAATATGCAAAGTGATTTACCAGCAAGAAGCGCATAACATTTAGACTCTTAATTTCATCATTGAGCATTTATTAGGGACATCATGAGATCATACAACCATCACTAGTATAACTATGAGGATATGAATATGATCGATATCAGATAGGTATGTGGAAATCCAATCTAAGCATCAGAGACATGTAAGTCAAGATAACTACGTGATTAGATTCCCTAAGTTTAATTTAGCAAGATTACACCTATATCAAGGCATAAGTGCCAGGATAAACCCCAAGTGTGATCTTGCGAAACAGTCAAGGATGATACATTTGTAAGTCAACATGTTGAATAGGACCAGCATAAATGCTTACAACACTATAGAAAAACAAAAGTATACCCACAAGCAGAAATCAAGAAAATATGTCCCATGCCCCCAGTCTTCTAGTCAATGACATCCTTGAAAGACTATTAGGGATGAAACATAAAGAAATCATCATAGACAACACACAAAGTAGATAAAGATCAGCATAGCTTAGTTGTTTAAGTGTTAAAGTGCGTGTGTGCAAGTCACTTGGCCATTTCTTCAAGACTTGATTCTGATAGTGAGAAATATTGTGACATCGAAGACCGTAGGTAAACTATCTGAAAAGTGTTGAAAAACACTTGATGTCAAGGTGGGGGAAGTGTTGAGAAACACTATTTTGTGAGTTGTTAAAGAAACCCAAATGCACAAGAATACCTCAAAAAGGCTAAGTAGTTGTGCCCCCAAGACGAGGACAAGAAACAATTCTAAGCTAGGAAATGTGTAGCAAAATGGATGATTGAGACTGATAGACAGAGGTGCAAGGATCTCAAGTAGCACCTGTTTCCAAATTTTCACCACTTGACAGATTTTTTCAGGACTTTTTTCAATTTTTTGTATTTTTGTATTTTTGATTTTTTTGGTGATACATCAAAGCATCTATTGCTAGGTTTTCACTAAGATGATCATTTTTTCAAGACATTTTCTAATTTTTAGGAATTTTTTCAGCATCATATATGATTTTTTGGATTTTTTAGAAGGTTTTAGAGATCACTAGTTCTCAAGAAAGATCACATCATTTTCTCCTAATGTCTAGCAAGGTATAGGACATGATGGAGAAACAAGCCAGTGGATAAGCAATAATGCATAAGAAAGGAATGTGAAGCAAGTGAAAGTGATCCTCAAGAACTGACTCCTCAAGAGTACCCAAGCTAGGGAAAGAGGTGAAATAGTCATATGAAGCATATTTTGGATAAGAAATGGAAGTAATGAGAAAGATAGCATGTAAGATAAGCAGTGAAGCCAACAAGTGCGATAGCATATAAGATAAGCGATGGAAGCTAATGAGTAAGATAGCATGAAAGCATGTAGTCCAAAAGAGTAGACATGTCAAGAGACCTATGAGAACCATGTTTCATTTATTATGATCAAGACCAAGGGGTCAACTAGATAGGATAGCAATGGGATAGAGCAATAAAAATAAAGCTCAAGATGGAGGCTATGAGTGAATGGGAGAGCACAATAGAAAATCTTCTGGATAAGATAGCCACTATGCAAAGATAGCTCAACATTGTCAAGATCAAAGAGAGAAGAGGGGATAGATGGATGATGAAAGAATTACGCATGATGCCTGTTTGCCAAGTTTTCATCATGGTACTTATCTAAGGTGCCACAAGAAGTAGTTTTCACCATAAGATAAATTTATTTCTCTTTACTTTTGCTACCAAGGTGCCACAAGATGTGGTTTTCACTAAGGCACATTTTCATTTTTTTCATTTTTTCTTTTCTTTCTTCTTTTTTTTTTTTTGAATTTTTAGAAAGAGCTCAAGCTTTTTGAATGTAGACAGTGCTCCTATAGGAAAGATAAGTCATGATAAGACAAGACCATAGAAAGCTATGCTCAAAGATGTTGATAGGGTGATGAAAGAGAAATGGTAGTAGGAAGAATATATGGAGGATAATAGTTCATGTATAGAAAGTTAGTGTAAGCTTTAGAGGATTTCATGAGGGTAGTTGAAAAATTGTACAAGATCAACATTGACACACACCTTGAAGGGTACTGGAATGATAGAGGAATCATGGATGAAGTAGCTTGAGGTTTAGATGTATGAGGTGGTAGAATAGATTTGAAAAAAAGTGGAGTGGAAGGCTTTGGAATATTTTTAGGCAGATTTTTTGGAAGTAGATGGAATGGAAGCCTTTGGAAGCTTCAATGTCAACTTTGAAATATTTTCAATATTCAAGTCTTTTAAAAGAGACTTGGGAATCCAAATAGCTTTAGATTTTCCTCGTTCTTTGGGTGCTTGAGAGTGCATTTCTTCAATGATGGATTTAGGAACCCACATTTGCTTTGATTTAGCTCTCTTAATAGTGGACCTTTGTGGTCTCTTTTGTGCATTCTCCTTCTTAGCATTCACATGTCGATTAGATGGGACATAGTGATCTTCATTTTTCAATGGATTCTTATGTTTATTCTCACTTCCAAAGGACTTGGGATTTGTGGATGAATAAGGATGATATGACTGGTTTAGATGTATAGATGGGTGAAAAGTCATCAAGGATGAGTGTCTTTGTTGATCTTGAGGTAATATAGGAGAGCTACGGAATGAGCTATGAGTGAATGTAGGAGATGGAGGAACATAAGGCCCCAATATGGATGGAAGGTTTGAATGCTTTAGCTTAGATGGATAAGGACCAAGGATAGATTTAGAAGATGCAAAGGGATGATGGGAAGGGATATCAACATCTTTAGAGTGAGCAACATGGTCAAAGCCATCAATAGAATCATGAGTACCTTTGATAGGAACAATATTTTTAATAGGAGCACTTGAAGCTTGAGCATAATTTTGAAGTGGATATGGAGAAGTAGAACATGAGGGGACACTTTGATCTTGACAAGTAGCTTTGGATAGCATATGAAGAGAACTTTTATCATAATTTTCAGTAAGCTCAAGGGAGATAATGGAAGTGCTATCTTCATCATACTTAGGAGGTGGACAAGATATAGGATATGGAGGGAAAAAATCTTGAAAGATATGAACGGGTGCTTGATCTTGATCTTTCTTGACATTTATAGCTTTTTCTTTTTGAAAGTCCTCTTGACATGGAGCCACTTCTAAGGACAAGGGATAATGAAGAGTGAATGGAGTAGTACTTGGATTAGGTATATTAGTGCATGAAGGTTGAGGATGTTTAGGATTAGTAGCATGGAAAATGTTTGCAGCCAAGTGAAGGTTAGCTTGAGTTTCTTTTAGAGGTAGCCCTTGAGGATACACGTAGTCAATGTGGAAAGCATTAGGTTCTTTATTTGATGGAGGCATGTTGGAAAGCTTTGAAGTGTTGGGACATGCGAGAGTGTTGGAAGAAGTGGAAGATGTAATATAGCCGCTACTAGACATAGGTTCATTAATGTAATCTTGCTCAAGAGAAGTATCCTCAGCACATGAGTCACTAGAGGTTCCAAGATCAACAATCTCATCATCAATTAGATCTTGGATTTTATGTTTCAGCTCTATACAATCAAAAGTAGCATGGTCATTAGATTGATGATAAGCACAATAATCATCCAAGAAAGGATTTCCATAGGAGCTAGACTTAGGCAACATGATGATCTTATTGCCAAGAAGTTTTTGCAAAGTGTCATCATAAGAATTTTCCAAGGGAGCAATAGTTCTATTAGAAACATGTCTAGGATCTTTTTGTTGTTTCTCAAGTGAATGGTATGTATCCATGTATTCATCATTATCTTGGTCAAAGATAGGTCCATCATGCAATTTTAGCATAGGCTCAAAGTAGGTATCACTTGCTTGTCCTCTAAAAAGGTCTTTAGATCTAGAAGATGAAGACATTTGATGTCTTGAAGTAGAGCATGTAGACCTAGAAGAAGAGGATGACCTCAAAGAAGGTGACTCACATGCATGTAAAGACCTTAAGGAAGATTCATGTAATGATGCAATCTTCTCCTCTAACCTTTTCTCAAGTTTAGACTTCATTTCCATCATGCGCTTAGAGAGATGAACGTAAGAAAGATCATTTGTCGCTTCTAGTTCTTTGTATTGCGCATATAGATCTTGAAACTCTTTAGTGACATGGAGGATATCATGCTCATCTAGATTCGGTTGAGGTTTGGTAGCACAAGCTTTGAATTACATAGTGGTAGATAGATAATCAAGCATGAAGGAGACTAGAGGAAGCTAATAGGGTGACACAAGATAACTTGATGTCCAAACTAGAGAGGTAGAGTGTTCACTTGCCAAGATATTAGAGAGAGATTAAAGTGACTTGTCAAAAAATATGTCCAAGAAACTTACGACATAAATGACTCAAGTCAATAGCTAGGCAAGATGCCCAAATAGCCAAATAGATAGAGCAAGCGGGGTGACAAGTGAACAACTCTCCAACCCAAGAGTGTAGTCAAGAAATCAAGGCAACCATTTCAGCAAAAGGATAACTAGCAAGCATGCATAGACCACGAAGACAAAAAAGACCAAGAGCACTAAGACCAAAGAGTCAATTTAAGCATGTTCAAGAACTAGAGACATAGAAAATCAAAATCAAATGATGAGACTCCCCTTAGCAAGCAACACAAGAAAATGTTTGCATTTGATGTTTTGACTTGGTTGACAAATTTTGACAATAGTTGATAGCATAGCAAGTTTGATGTTCAAAAGTAATTTCTTTCCAAGAAAGATAGTGACACATGGAGTATTCTTCAAACAATCAAGCAAGGGACAAAGCAACCTTGCATGATACAAGCATATGTGACATCTCAAAAGAATTCCCTAGAATTATCGTCATGTGTATGTTCAAAAGATTTTCACAAGTATAGCACATTCGAGAACACATAAAGTAATATCTACCTAAAGGGCATGGTTCATTACTCAAAAACTTGGCCCACACTTGATGCTCCTTCACCTCACACCAAGTGGTTGCCCACAAGAGATATTGGCTTTGTCATGGAAATTCCATAAGCATAACCAAGGGAACACATATGGTGAGTGTAAATCTTGGGGTGATCTGGGTAGTCCACTAGGATCAATCTTTGCACCAAGAAGTTGAGCAGCTAAAAAAAGGTAGTTACTAACTTAGAGTTTTTAGATCGGGCTTCCATTCATAGTGTTCCTCTTGCTCCCAATTATGGGACACCTCACCTTGTGATGAGTAACCGATCTCGCGATCACAAGAGTACCTTAAGCATTCTTGCCTAGTGATCTCCCTATGGTCAAAATCCCATAAGCAATCACACTAGGCAAAGACAAACACTACATCTACCAAAGTTTTGTGTCCTTGGTAGCCTTGATTTTATAGTGGGTTGGAAGAGCCAGGTAATTGGCTTGTCCCCACTTGGATCGTTCCTCTCAGGTTGTCCGAGAGCAGGCCCTCTAAAGGATTCTAACTACACAAAGTGGATCAAATTTTGGAAGTCAAGATTTCTGGTTCACCACAAGGGTGAAGAGCATACTCTCCTATTTCAATCATTTTCTCCCAAACACGCCAAGAAGATTCAGTTACCCTTTGCTTTTGAAACCAAATGGCAAGTCAAGATTTCTGATTCACCACAAGGGTGAAGAGCATACTCTCCTATTACCAAAAGACTCCAATCACAAGTTTTATGTGCCTATGAAAAATAAAAAATTAGTCAATGCCACACATGAAAACAAAAAAGCAAGAAATTTTGAGTTTTTATGCTTTGGGCAGCCCTGCAAACAATGTTAGTAGCCCTTGCGCATTTGAAGCTTTGACATGCGTTCTTTTTATGCAATGTTTCAATTTTTTTTTTCATAAGGATGGCAACCTGCAATCACAACTTTTTAGCACCACAAGTTAGTGTGAAATAACATAAAAATATGAAATAAAAAGTGGTTAATTTCCTCAAAAATCCAATTTATCATCCAACCAAGTGCATGCAAAGAAAGTGCAAGTTAATCACAAATGCTCTCATTTTTACTCTTTGATTTTGACCTAGTCAACAAGATTGGACTTGTTTGCTATGATTTCGAATCCAAAAATAGAAATGAAAAGAAGAGACCCCTACTAAAAATCAAAGAGCTTTCCAAAAATCTAAGAAATTCAAAAAAATCTCTTCATTTGCTCCCTAAAGATCGATTTTGTCAAAATAGGCCAAATTTATCAAATTGAGTTTTTGATCCTTAATACGACCTCAAAATTCAAACCACAAAGAAAGAGCCCCTATTAGAATTCAAAAAAATTTCTGAAAATGTAATTTTTTCTAAAAAATGCACTGATTTGCGATCAGAAACGGATTTTTATGAAAAAGAAAAAGAAAAACTCATAACTTCCGAACATTATGTCAAAATGCTCTAAAAATCAGACTGAGAAGTTTTGAGTACATACCCAACTTGCAAAAAAAATTTCAGAACCAAAATCCAAGTGGTTTAAAAGATATGATGAAATCTTTAAACCAATTAAGTTTTTGGCCTTCAAACCAATCTACTTATGGGTTGGCCTTAAAACCAAAGTGATAATTCTACAAAAGCATTTGATTAGATCCAATATACTACTGTAAAAAATTAGAGATAAAAAATAAAAGCAAATGGAGCTAAAAACTTGATTCAAGCCCCACGGTGGGTGCCAAAAATGTACACTCGAAAGTGTCCCACTCTAAACCTTTCTATCCAAACGATTCCATGAGTTCAGAATGCTTGGATGCCGGCTTAGAGCTCCCTATCCATGGAGTGCAAGAGAGTGTATTTCAAGTTCAAGAGCTCTCAGATGAGCCTTAGAGATACTCTTCTTGCTAGTAAACCATGCAATGGGAGGTTCCAAAGACAAGATGCAAGAATGCAAATGTTCCAAGGAGTTCCTCAAGAATGCAATGCAACTAAAGATTAAACTAGAATGAATATGAAAAGTGCAGCTATTCTAAGCATGGATGAGAGTGTTACAATCCAAATATTAAGCTATGTGAGATTAAGCTACATGTAAAAATGAAAGCTAAGCTAAGCTAGAATGCCATGATGCCATGGATGAGAGAATGTAGACAAGAAATAGAAGTTCTCCACAAAGCTCCAAAGAAACCTGTTAGAAAACCTGCAGCATAACAATATTCAAATGAGGATGGATCCTTTGAGGGAGAAAGCTCTCTTCCTTTTAAAGATGTATGGACGGTGGAGATCAAGATGAAGATGGTGGATGATCAACGGTTAAATTCAAAAATAGGAGTGATCCATGTGCACACACAAGTCAACCAATAGAATATAAATTGACTTGTCATATAAGACAAAAGTCTCACAAACTTTTTCTTTTAATTGTAAAATAGAAAAAGGACTTTATGTGTGCACTTTAAGTGGGTTAGAAGAATGGGGTCTTTTATTTAATTAAAAGGGGACATGTTCTTTTAATCAAATAATGAACTTAGGATAGCATAGTCAAACTATAGGTTATAATCAAATAAATTGATTATTAGCAATTTGTTCTAGGTAAATGATTAAATTAATTTAGCCAAAATGTTGAGAAGGGGGCTAATAGTCTAGATGACCATTTTTAGGTGATTACACAAAGAACAATCCTTTTAAATTTGGTTCTTTGCTAACGTGCCTTTTCTTTTATGTACAAAAATTCTTTCCATCCAAAGGTTTTTTCATGTGGAGAAAGGATGTTCCCATTTTGTATCAGATAAATGAGTTTATTGCAGAAATGGTTGTAAATTTTGACAGCATTATAGACAATTATTTTGATGATTTCGAAGAAAGGATGAACAACAAGATCAAGATTCCTCCTAAACTTGTTGAGGATTATAAAGATAATGTGTGTTTCATGGTAGACTATGATAGAGTATACATTCAAGCAGTCAGGCCCTGAGTTGCATGGGTGAAACCTCTTCCTTATGAGATCAATATTGATGAGACTAAGGACATCATTGAAGCATTGGTAACTGAACCTGTAGACCCTAAGCAACCAGTATTTGACACATATGATGAGGCAAAAGCTAGAATTGAACTAAAAATCAAGCTACCTCAAGCAATAAAAAAAGGTAAGAGGAAAATAGCTAAGATGATAACTACCATTGGTCCCTTAATGCTTACCAAGGGAAAAGGAGAGGATGAAGAAGAAGGAGAAGGAGAAAAGCAAGAAGTTGAAAAGGAGGCAAAGCCAACAAAGAATAAGGGTAGGGTAATTATTACAAGGCCACCAAAGGCCTCCATAGTTGTTTTCACTAGGAGAGGCAAAGGCAAAGGTAAAGGTGAAGTCATGTTTAGCAAGCCTCTAGTTACCTTCTAGGAAAGGCTGAAATAGATGGAAGAAGGAGCTGGCATCACAAACTTCAAGGCTCTAAAGTTTGAAACCAAAACTAATGCCGAGAAGATGTAGATTGAGGAACTGGTACTCACCAAAATGGGTAAGTGGAAGTATTTCCTAGACCAGATTGCTCCCCAAATCTCAAAATAATTGTTAGTAAGATTGGAGCCAAGGTGAGAATCAGTTGCACAGACAGCCAAGGATATCTATGAGCAATCTTTAAGGAAACTATTGCCAAATCTTACCAATGCAGAAGTAAAGGTAGCCATGAAGAAAAATGAAGGTAAAATGATGATCAAATTCCACACATGTTTGATTTTAATCAAAGACAGTGAGCATGTATAAGAGATTCAACAAACATGCAAAAGAATATCTATCATCTGCATAAGCCTAGTGATGATCTAGTTGAGATCAAAGATGATGATGGTGATAGTGATGATGAAGAAGATGATAACACTCCATGTGCTACTATTGATGTTGAAGACTATTAGGCACTAAGGGTTGATGATGAAGAGAAAGAGGAAGAAGCTAAAGAGAAAGACAAGGAGGAATAAAATGAAGAAGATGACCCAATGAAAATTTTAGTAGAAGTGATTGTTTCCCTTCCTCACTCTCCTCCTAAGCTAGCAACATCATCAAGGTTGGAGTCAACTTCAACAAGATTGATTGCAACTACATCAGAAATATCATTTGGTCCTACCATCTCACAACTCCAGGTATCTTCAATGGAAGTATCAGTTAATTCATCTATTGAACTGCAACCCTCTTCATTAGCATCCGAGCAATCTACTTCAGTAGTGTGCACAGCTGCCAGTTCTACAATTGTATCAACTTCTACTGCAACTTGTTCAGTAAGTTTGCTAGTTTTTTCTACAATTTTTTCTACTACAACTTTAACTGTGCCAATTTTTGTTTCAATTAGTTCTTCAATTGTAAATACTCTAGCTTGTACATTACCTATTGGTACATCATTTTTGGGAGGCACATCAATTTTGGATACAGTTGGTATTGCTCTCAATTTTCCTCTAGTTAAACCAATCCAAGTTTTTATTGCCAGTCTAACTACATCAACTATTGTTTCCATCTCTAAATCCAAGGAAGTAAGCACAGAAGTAAAACCAAACACTCCTTGAAAACTTTTTCTTATTGGCAAGACAACTGATGAAGACATAGACTTGGATAAAGAAATTGTTATCCCTAAGATAGATTTGGACACTGCCACAGCCAATGAAATGAGATTGGTCAATCACCTTTTAGAGAAAAAGGCAAGGTAGAAGTAGCTTAGAGAAGAGAGAGATGAAGAATATACAATAATTGAGAATGCCAAAAACATAATTACTGAGGCTATAGGTGTTGATGTTGATCCATCTCAACACATTTTTTTACAATTAGAAGATGTTGTAAATAAGTTCAATGAGGACACTTCTGGTCAAGAGAAGCTCATTGAGAAGGTAGAGAAGAAATTTGACAATAAGGTGCTTGAGCACATTGCTCAGCACATTGCAATAAATCCGATAGAGTTATCCTCAATTTTGAGCAACCTTGAACAATCCTTCACTAATGTAACAGCACTTTCTAGCAAGCTTTGTGATGTTATCGAGTATACCAAGGATATTAAGGAGAAATTGAATAAGATTAATGTGGACATGAAAGCTAGTGCCCAAAGGTTATAGCTTGATCCTAGTTCAAGCTTAGCACACCACATGAAGGTGAAATTTTTGTCAAAAATGTAGGTAGAGTTACTCAGAGAGGAAGCCAAGATTAAATCTACACTAATTGATATTCAAAATATGATCCTTCCAGTTGCAAAAGCATATTACACATTCAAAAACATTGGTCCAAGATAACAATTTTTCAATAGCAGATCATATGATCAAACTTTTTGCAAAAGTTTAAGTGGCCCTCTCCACCTGCACAATTTTGCAAGATAATTGGGATAAGACTTTGGCTCTTATTCTTAAGGTACACTCTAAATTTCTCTCACATTTTGATGTCTCTATTTGAATATATTGTATAGACCCTTTGGCATTATTGTCAAAAAGGGGGAGTATGAGATGAACAAGGGGAGTAAAGAGACTTGTGGAAAAATCAAAAGAAAAAATGAATTGATATATGTACAGATAAAATCTATGTATATATTATGCCATCTATATGGCAGAGATATGTAAGATATGTATATACAGTAGCTTTACAAAGATCAATTTTGAAAAATCAAAATCAGAATGTCAGTGTACATAAGTTTTGGCTCATAAGTGTTTTTATCACTAGTGCCAAAGGGGGAGATTGTTGGCATTATGTTGTATTTTTCATTAGTGACAACACTTATTTGATTTTGAATGCTTATCGAGCTCATCACTCAATCCACAGTTTATATTGAGCATTTAGTGGTTACCTTGTAAGTTTAGCAGTTAAACAATTCACACCGAGCATTCCTAAGGATACTGAGTGAATATGCAGTTCAACAGTGTTTACCAAATAGATGATGGTCATTGAGCTTCATAGTATCTACTGAGTCATTAGTTTGTGTGATATGCAGCCAATTTCTACTGAGTAATGGATGTGTAGTGTTTACTGAGTGACAAAGGTAAACAAAGGTTTCAGTATTCATTGAGTGACACTATACCTATCGAGTCTCCAATGGTTACCGAGTTCCAAGCTATGTTGTGTGATTAGTATGGACCAAGCTTCTACTTCTACCAAGTGCACGATGATGCTGAGTAATGCAGTGGATGTCGAGTATCAGAAGGTCACCAAGTCAACATGAAGAGCCCGAGTTTTTTTTACTGTTTGGCCAACTCAGTAAGATTTTGTTTACTTTTGTCTTAGCCAACCTTGCTATTGTAATTATTGGAATGGTATATATGTAATGTATTGTATCATTTGGAAATTATCATCATCATGGAATATTAAGGAATGGACTTGTAATGCTTTGAGAAGTGAATGTGAATCAGTAGCAGAGAAAAGTATTTAGCAAGGTCTACAAGGAGCAGCAAAGGCATATTAGTCAAAAGAGGTGATCTATACTTCAAGATCTATTCAGCAATTAAGTTGTAAGTTAGATATATTGTGTCATCCTGATAGGTGAATTAGTTTTCTAAATCCTTTAACAGGGTAGACTTAACAATCTTTGTACAAATCTCCTAACAAAGTGCATACTTCATTGTATGTTTGTAAAACTTCTAATAAGGTGGACCTAGTAGTCCAAATTGCTCTTAATAGGGTAGATCATCAGAAGTGGTCAATATAAGCCATAACAGGCCAACTTTTATTTGCAGTAGTGAATTTTTTTGGGTATCATCCTCACCCCAATTTTACTTTCTACTTGGAAGGTTTTTGGGTCACCAAAATACTTTTTTCATGTGTTATGAATGTTTATATTTTCTCATGCATGTAGTAGATTAGATGAATGAATGAAGAATGATTTATATGGTTATGTTTTGATTTGATTCAAAGTTTTTGAGGTTACTAATTTACCCCTCCCCTCTTAGTAACCTAGCTAGTCTTGAGTATTTCCAACAATCTCCTACATAACAATATCAAACACCCAGAAAACTATGCCCAAACTCACAAGGATGTGGGGCCATATAGCTCTAATACCATGTAAAAACTTCAAAAATTCATAAACTACAAAGGCAGCCAAATCACTCAGTAGGGTAAGGAGCTAAGTGACTAGCAATGTCGAGTTGCTTGGCACCTATAGTGATAGAGTTAATCGATCACCAAAAGGGGAGCTCAGTAACAAGGGGCTCAACAAAGGAGATCGAGTTGCTTGGTCAATAAAATCCAAGTTACTTAGTTTAAGTAGAAGTTGAGTAATGTGGGGAGGCAGAATAACATTCCAAAAATGTGTTTAATGGTTTCTCCTCCTCTATCTGAAATCTTACTAATCATGCATAGTAGAATGTATTAAAGGAGACAAGATCTAAAACCAACAATAGATTGGAGATGGAAAATGTGCTTACTTCCATTCTATTAGTAACTAAATCAAACTGAGATAGAATCTGGATAATAAACTATAAAACCTAGATGAACAAAATATATAAGAAATTAAATCAATCTTACAGCAATGTATGGTTGCATACAGTAAACCTAGAGCAATCACTGCTCATACTGGACAAAACATTACTTTTACAAAATACCTAGGAAGTCATCCACACTTGTTATTGTTGGATTTGATCGAACTTCCTACCTCTATTGTTCTGTTGAACTCATCTTCTCTCTGTCTGACTCTCAAAATGTTTGGATCTAACTTATAATATAAAGGGACATTCCCTCCTTTTTTTCTCTTGATGTCAACTTGAATTATCCCCCTCATTCTTGAACTCAAACTAACCTACCTCATTTAATGCCTCTAACTTTTGTAGTTGTATTGTCTTCTAATGGGTAGGTGGACACAGGGCTCCATCAACAACCAATAAGATTTAATATTCCAACACCCAATACATTGTCACTCTTTGTTTCACATAAAAAACTCTTGCACCAAATATATACATATATGATATATATACATGTAGGTGAAACTTACAAATTTTAGCAGAAAATATCGTCTTTCATCTCTTGCTCTTTCATCCTGATGATCGATCACATAGTGTGATTTGAAACATTGATGACAAAAATCGTTACACAATCTAATCTAGAAACTAACTATCATAAGATAACATGGTGTCATTATATATATATATATATATATATATATATATATATATATATATATATATATATATATATATATATTCTATATGTTTTTTCATTATGATCTGTCATATATTTTTCTTAGCCATCTTTTCTCATATTCATTTTCTTTCTTTCTTACATAGGTCCCCTCTCCATTGTCTATCACCATGAATTTCTCTCATCTATGTCTGTATGACAATAATGGAAATTATTCATTACTCAAAACTAGGTCTATTTAAACACTAATTTAATGATGATTGTAAATATATATATATAGTTTCTATATTTTTTTCATTATGATCTGTCATATATTTTTCTTAGCCATCTTTTCTCATATTCATTTTCTTTTCTTTCTTACATAGGTCCCCTCTCCATTGTCTATCACCATGAATTTCTCTCATCTATGTCTTTATGACAATAATGGAAATTATTCATTCCTCAAAACTAGGTCTATTTAAACACTAATTTCATGATGATTGTAGAATATCATGTCCTCTAATATAGGTTAGTTTTCCTTTAGGAGATTGGCATTGTCCAATAAGAGTGTTGTGTCTGCATACTATTATGTATGGACTATTTTCTATTTGTTCTAGATAAACTTTTCCCTAGAAGATCTATCACTTACAACTATGATCCATATATATATATATATTAAATTATAGAGTTCATGAAATCTCCTAGTATATTATAAACATCCATGATGTAGAAGATAACTTCTAGGTCCTCCATTGTTACTAATGTAATCACCTAAATTTGGTCTTCTAAAAAAGATGCCCCTAATCCTAATTATCGACCTAAAATTATCATAAGTCCTAATTGAAAGGCATATCAATTTCTCTCATTACTCTTATCTAAGTATCAATTTGCATAAAATCATTAACTAGCAATAATATGTGAGGCCTCGCCCTGATCCATCATAGCATAGTGATACATTATTATTTTGATACTCATGACTCGATATGTCGAGACACTATTAGATACTTTGAACATATTATATTATTTCATGTTGTATGGATTTTTACTTTCAGATATTTGGTTTCATCATTTAATGCTTTATGAACATGTGTATTGAAGTAAGTGAATGCAAAATTAACAATTTGATTATGAAATTTTAATGATTGAGAATATGAGTAGAACGAGAGAAACCCTGATTAATTGAAAGATTTATGTTTTAATTTATATAATTTCTCTGATATGTATATACATATGTGCATGTGATTTTATGGGGCTACTAATGTGTGCAATGAGTGTGTAGGATATTTTAGCCGAGAAACCTAACAAAGAAATGAAACTAATCCCTATGTGCCATTTGTGGAAACCTTGTTGTTCGTATCTTAATTGTATTGTGAGATGTATGAATGTATCATTCTGTAATTTAGTAAATGTTAACATTTAGTAATAGTATTTTTTTATAGTGTCGCTTGACATTCATAAATTGTTATGCATTCTAGCATGCTAGTTAGGGTTAACCAAGTAGCCTTAAATCTAAGTCAGACTAATTTAGTGACATTTTCACTAATCTATTTTTAATCAATTAATTACCCCTAATTCATATTAGTGCTTAATCTGCGTTTTGGAGTTGTTAGATAGTCCTAAAAATTCCTAGCATTTGTTATGTCCCTAATTAATCTGAAAAGCCTTAAAACATGAAACCTAAGCACCCAAGGGGTATGGGTATGGGTTGGGGACATTTTCCACCCCCTTAGCCCCTTTTGTTGACTTTTGAGGTCACTCAAAAAGTCCATTTTTGCCTTAGTGCGAAAATTGAATGATTTCACCATGGATTTAATGACCTTAACCCCACCTTGAGGTTAGCCTTAGGTTTAGTTGAGTTGGAAACCTCTAGATCTTTAGGCAAGTGGGGGAAAGTTATTTCCCTTTTAGGTGGTTGAGTTTGGATCTTATTTAGAGGCATTTTTGAGAAGTTTTGGTTGTTACCCAATCTCTAGTTTTAGAGTGAAGTTTTGGAAGATTGAAGGCAAGGAAGGAAAAGCTATTCTCAACTTGTTCATTTTACTATAACCTTTTGTGAAGGTAGGAGTTCGTCATCTCCTTTGTTCATTGTTCATGTTGTTCATGTTGTTCATGTTGCTCATTTTATTTCATGCTTGGTTCATGCTTATGTTATTATGTTTTTCATTGGTACGCTTATATGTATGTTGGGTATGCTTGGGAAGGATTGAAAACATGTTTTCTTGATTGCTTTTCCTTCATGTTTTGTTTGAATTTCAAATTTTTCTTGTATGGGTGTTTTGGAATTACTCACCCTTGGATAGGGCAGAAGTGGCCAATTTTTGGAAAGGTATTCAGTTGGACTCCAACAGTGTAGAGTCTCTTCTCAGGATGAGAAGAGGGAGAGAGGGTAGGGTGTTATGGGCCCCTAGCTATCAGCAAAAACTACGTATGAGTTTTGGCATGTAAGAATGGAAGAACAGAAGTTCTTGAGTTATAGCCCCCATTGGGCACCTATTTTGGTGTGGTGTCTGACATCTCCTGTTGGAAAAATCCACCTTCTCCCTAGTTTTGTTTCAATGTCAAATCGATTATGAAAACCCAATATGGAAATGAATGTCATATTTTGTCTCCTTGTTATGTTTGTTTTTCACCTGGTCAATTTTTGTTCCCTCCACGACCTCAACAATCTATTACAGAAAATGAAATGGGTCCCTTGTTAAGGGCCATGAAAGAAATTTAATTTGATTGTTGAAATTTCGAGATTGAAATTATGTGTAATTTGTATTTAAAACTTTTGTTGTAATGGCAATGATGTCAGGTTTTCTTCCTAGTTCTTTCCCGGCGGAACCTTTGAATCAGGTGGTCGATAAAATAATGAAAGAGTAATATCATTGCATTTATGGTTTTCATACTTTCATTTATATGTATGTGTATCAAAAAAAAATGAGATAAAATGATGATTTTCAATTATGCAAAATTCACTTTTCAAATATGTTAAGACAAAATTTATTTATGTTGGGAACTTGATTAGGCTTCGTGCTTATTAGGAGAAAATTTGCTCTTGCTTTATTATGATAGAAAACCATTAAATTCTATGTCTTAAGACCATTAAAAGAAAATATATCCCCCTTGTTATAAAAAAAAATAAGTTGCTTGTAAATTCACACTTAGCATAAATAAGGACTTGAAAAAAACAAATTACCCCCAAGAGCAAAATACTCTCTAGATTTTGCATGTAGAAAGATTTTAATCCCTTGGTGCAACAGGGAATATTCCTCAAGGATGCCCTTTAAAAATTATTTGTTTTAAAATAAAACCCAACAACTAAATACAAAAAAATTAAATAAATTAGATTTCTATAAATTCAAATATCCTAAAAATCCCACCTAATAAACTTTATCACTTAATGAGTTACTCCTTTCCTAGGTCTCTACCTACTCCCCTTACCCTTTCCCATGTCCCTTGGTGCATGATAAAAATTCATTTAGCTCTGCCATGCTGTCAATTCCCTATCGCCAAGTTTGATTTGGAGGGGGAGGAGATTAATGGCAATTTAGGAAAGTGCAGAGTCTTTTCTTTCACCAAGTTTTGGCCACCCTGATTTGATAGCCCTTCTCTTCCCTCCTTGGTTGGTGCCTAAGTCTTGAGGTGGGTCCATGCATGGAGCAGTGTGCCACCTCCTCCAAGTTAAAACAAGTGCATGGGGGGAACAGTATTTTAATGTTTTTTTAAAAAGCTTTAGAGGTATGGTAGGCACCATTAATAGTATAGGAGTTAAGTTTGTTCTTCTTAATTATTCCTCTCCCTTTTGTCTTAGCCTGCGTCCTTTTCCATTGGGCTGCGTGGGAGTTGTCTTGTGTGGCGCCCATGCTTGGGAGTGCAGTTTGTGACATGTGTCACATGGTGAGGGGTTGTCTAGGGTAGTATAGGGTAGGTAGATAAAGTTTTTTTTGAAAAAAAGTTTATTTGATGTTAGAAATCGATGGGTCCTCATTAGTAATTAATTTAGTTAAGTTTTGTTTTAGTTAATATTATTTTTAAGTTAGTTGTTTTATTAGTATTTAATTTTGTTTTGTTTTTTTTTTTTTAGTTAATATTTATTTTAAGATCAAGTTTGCATTAATTTAGTTTTAAATTAAGGATTATTTAAATTTTAAGTTAGTTTAAATTTAATTAAGATGTTATGAAATAAATGTTATTAATGTTATAGATTAATTTAGTTTTTTTTATTGTAGTGAGTATATGTTAAATTAATAAGTAAAATAGTTTGTTTTGTTTTATGGTATCATCGTATTTAGTTTAATTAATTTTGTCTTATAATTAGGAATATTTTTTATTTCTATTATATTATAGATTTATATAATTTTGAAATGTTAATCAAAGTTTATCAAAGGATGTAATTTTATTTTAATTAAAAGTTCTTTTGAGTTCAAATATTTCAAAATAGTTAGTTTGCTGATTATTTAAATTGTTATTCAATAATTTTAAATATAACAATGTAAAAGTAATGTATTACTGAAACAAATGTCAATATCAATTTAATAACGAGAGATTAAATTTAACGATTTATTCCTACTCATGATTTTTAAACTTAACATGGAATGTAGTGAACTTAATTATTATTATTAAAAAAAATGGTGTGTTTTTTTTGCCCTTGTATTTTTGGGCATGACATAATATCAAAAATCAATATCAACATTAATTGGAAATTAATTCATCCAAAATCAATTAATTAACTAGATATCCTAGCACATTAATTAAATTGAACCCATTTGCGAATTACACATGAAAAATGAATTAAAATAGTTAAATTAAATTAAATCTATAAAAATATTAGTTATTGAATGAAATGTTCATAAATTGAGAAAATCCCATTAAATGAGATTAAAAAAAAATTATCTTCTCCAAAATTCTAAAATTAATAAAAATACTGCACAAATAGCTTGTTTGAGAGAAAAGTTGAGTTCAATTCTAAAAAATGAAATCAAAAAGTAACTAAAGGAGTTAACTTGACTGTACATAAATCAGAAGGGCAAGTTAAGTGAACCTTTCAATTGTTGTTATAAAAAGAGAACTAGTTAACTAGGCTATCTATATCAGATGGATTAGTTAACCCTCTTATCACTCCTAATCAAGAAAGTGGACTATGTTTCCACCTTATAAGGTACCTGGTCAATAGGAAGTGCATGGATTGAATGTTAGAATGATTAGAATAACTAAGAGGGAGAGTGAATTGTTGGTCTCAGATTAGTTTTTACAATTGAGTGTCAACACACTTAACCAATTCTCAAGATGATGCTAAGTATCATATAGATGTCGAGCTACAGTGTGTGTTGAGCCAGAGATTCAATAGGTGCCGAGTGAACTTTAGGTGTTGAGAAAGCATCAAGTGTTGAGTCACTATAGGTGCCAAGAAAAGTATAGATGCCGAGTGAAACAGAATTACTATAGGAGCCAAGTGAGATAGAATTCATATATGTGTCAAGCATCAACAACTAGTAAGTGTTGAGTAACACAGAATTAGCATATGAGTTTGTATCTTCACAAACTCAGATGTAAACCTACAATGAGTTACCCTGGTAGCCACTTAGGGCTTCGGCCCCCATTGC
Source organism: Cupressus sempervirens (assembly GCA_028749045.1). NCBI lineage: Eukaryota > Viridiplantae > Streptophyta > Pinopsida > Cupressales > Cupressaceae > Cupressus > Cupressus sempervirens. The sequence continues at coordinate 319,076,949 of CM053793.1, read as the reverse complement.
AAGCCACTTCTTAACACTACAAGTACATAACCTACCCTAGGTTCATGGAATCATAAATCACAAAATCACCTTAGTCCTATACAAGCGACTGGAAAAAATACCAAAAGATAATCCACAATAAGAACGTCAAATCTCCATGAGCAACTGAAAAGCATCTATTGATAATCATGACCACAATAGTTATCTATTGGCAATTGAAGGTATCAATGATAATCACAATATCCATCGGTCCTCATCGAGCAACCGTATAGTATTCCAAAATAAATCTCAATATCCATATCAATGATCAATCACAACATCCATCGTAAGGAATCTGGAAATAAATCACAATATACATTCGTTCTCAACAAGCAACCAAAAAGGCATCTCAAAGTAAATAATATTGATCGAAGACTCCAAAATGATTGAGTCAAAACAAGTCACAACATGAAAACATCAAGAAATAAATCAACACTTCAGTCCCATCATGGCGATTAGAAAGTAGTCCAAGGATAACTGATTGATGACTCAAAAATGGTTAAGTCAAGTGTCTCAAAAACATACACCTCAGCTTCACACAAGAAGACTAGAAAGCAATAACAATCAGTAAATACAAACATCTCATAGAGCATACCATCACATTATCATGCTTGGGTTTTAAAAAGATCGACATCAAAAACATCATCATGACATCACAATCATAACCACTCGAGCCTCTGGTAGACATCCTATAACTGGTCAACAAACTAGTCAACCCAAAAACCCAAAATAGATAACCTAGAGAAAATGCAAAACACAAGCACATGTTTTGGTTTGCTAAAATCACATAGTTGATTTAAATGTGGAGTTTTAGTTTTCATTTTGGATTTAAAAAAATAAGGGAATGTTTACACGTTTCTCTCAAACCCATGTATTTGTTTTAATAAGCTAAAGATTTTCCCATGACTCTTAGAATTCAATTTTCTAAAGTGCCTACAGGGTAAATACGTATTTGTACAATAATCCCCTATCTAGTTCAAATTTAACATGAATGATTTTCTAACTTCTCCTCATTATTAGCTTTCATTTAAATATGATTAAATTAGATTTATATTATTAATCTAAAATATTATAAAATGATTAATTATTAAAAGAATTAATCTATTAAAAAAATTATTTATAATAAATATATTAATATTATATAATAATTTAATATTATATAATAATAATTAATATTTAATAATTTATAGCAATTAATATTTAAAAATTACTAATATTTATTAATATATAAATAACATTATAATAAATGAAATATATATATATATGATTTTTATAACATAAAACATAATACAATGTCATACCCTGTGAATTAATAGTCACAGGCACGATAGTCATCGTGCAACTTTTGCAGCAGTCTTACCTTCCTACAACCATTGTCGCAGTTTTAAATACGGTTGAGTTGTGGTTGCTTGCTACTGGAGGCCTACTGTCATAGTGCCTGCAGCAGCAGAGCCGCCGACATCGCCAATATTAAAGGGGGGTGGGGGTATGGGTTCGTCCCTCCCCGCCCTTTAAAATTTGCAATTTTTTTTTTTATAACTACTTTTTTATTTTAAAAAATGCTTTTACCATATGCAATTCGAATTTATATATATATATATTTTTCCACTGCGACATTTTTAAAGATCAATGTTTTTAATATATGTATGTGTGTGTGTGTGTGTGTGTATGCAGATTTGTAAACGCAGATGTATATTTTAAAAGAATACATTTACAATAATTTCTACGATCAGATATATATAATTTTTAAACAAAATAGATTTTTTTCAATTTTATAAATTAAGAATTTTCATTTAATGATCGTTCTCTAGATTTGCCTAATTGATCCTTCTAATAGGTTTGTCCATAGGCATCTGAAACTCTAGTCCACTAGATTCTTCAAATCTACGCATGTGGGATTTTCACATATAGAAATTTAACTACCCATAACAAGAATACATATAACCAAGATATTCAACACATGAAATCCTCAAAAAGCATTTAGAAGATACAAAGAAGACAAGAAGCGCAAGAAGTGGAAATAACATATGCAAAATTATAAGTGTCTACCTGGAAACTGATGCTAATTCACTTCTCCTCAGAATCTGCAGAGCAAGCTCCTTCCTTCTCCAACATTCTCGAGTCCTCCAAAAATGCTCTCCTCGAGCTTCTAGGAGTGCCTAAATATAAAGAACTCTCAGGAAGCACCTAGAATGTCTCTAGAAACAACCAAAATGTGTTGACAACTAAGCACAAGTCTTTTCCAACCCTCTAGATGAGTCACAAGGTTGTAGACACCATGTGCTTAATTTGTGTGCTAACTCCTGTGTTGTTGACATATGTGCAATCAAGAGGTGTGTTTACTCCTAGGCAGGCTTATAACTTTTATTTTAATTCTTTTATTATTTCTATTATTATTATTTATTTATTATTATTATTATTATTAATTTTAATTTCTTTTATTTAATTCTTTTCTCAATTAATTCCCATTTAATTAATTAAAATATCAAAAGATTATGATATTATATTAATTTTCTCCAAAATAATTAAATTATCAATTAAATCTTTTAATTTTAGACTTAATTAATAGAAAATTCACCATAGACCTCCAAGATAAAATATGAAAACCCATCATAGAACAATCCATAAAAAATTAGTCTAAAGGGTTAAAAATCACGAATTATGTTATCCAACACATTCAGAAGGTAAAATATCTCAGATACTTGTCCTACCTTTCTAGGACAAATGGTTTAAGGGTTTAGGATTTGGACTGGAGAATTTATCTCCCCTCTCTTACCATTGAGACAGTGCGATAGGGTACGCTCATCCTGGTAATCCAAGGAAGTTGATACCTGGTACCTGCAACTTGCATAAAATCCATGCATGTACAAGCACAATATATACTAAGCTAAACAGGCAATGGCAGGAAGTGGTGCATCGTGTAGATCCCGACTAGAAAGTGACTACAACTCCCTTTCTTAACCACATCAAAAATGCCATACAGAAAGAAAACAAACATGCACACCATACACATGCAAGTATGGGGTAAGTATCCATAAGAAAAACACATCTGATGATAAACCATCTAACTAGTCATCATCAATAACTAGAAATAATGTAATAATCATCATGCATACATGAAATGTAGAGTCTAAGTAGTCTCATCTTACATCAACTCAATCCATAGCACAATATCTGATAGTCTCAAAAAAATGCTACTAACCATAAACATAACACTAGTCTAATATAGTCTGGCAATAATAGCAACAATGTGTCCAGAAAAATGTAAACGAGGGTAAGCACTACATCCACCCCCCCTAGGATTAGGCTTACTCCTGGAAGCCTACAAGAAAATTAAAGCTAAGACTCACTGTGCAGGTCCCATTGGACCCTTTCCCTTTGTAAGAGGATGTGACTCCACTGAGTACACTCTCTGGGCTCTACCCATGTCACTAACTATAGGTTTTGAACCTACAAGTCCCTGGCCTGAGAATTGAGGTTTCCCTTGAGGGCGGTGACATGACTTGTGTCCACGTTGTCCACATGAGAAACATTCTCCATTGAAGCTCCTCTGAACTCTAGGTGCACTAGACTGCTGGAAGCTACCCTCATTAGGATAAGACTGAACACTTTGAGATGGGTGATCATACTGGTTGTGCTTGTTGTGCTGAGTGTTGTGATAGTTCCTAGTATTGGAACCACTGCCACCACTTTGGAGGGTAGGTTCCTCCCTACTGTTGATTACCCCCAAAAGGAGGTTTCCTATTACCACTTGCTCCCTAGCCACCCTTCGACCTTGATGCTAAAGGTTCTCCTACAAAACCCCCATGTCCTAGGTCCACACTCTGCTCTACAAGGATGGTTCAATGTATCACATCCTTGAGGGTTTTAGGTTCCAACACCTTAACACGCCCAATTAAATGGTTGTTCAAATCTCTAATGAAGTGCTAAGTCAACTGAGCTGAGTTGTCACTGAATCCTAAAAAGGACATGAGCTCATAGAATTTGTGCTCATAATCTATTACAGTCATAGAGTACTGCCTGAGATTATGGAACTCATCTGCCCTTTGCTGCTTTCATTCCTCTGGTAGGAATCGCTCGTGAAAACTCTCTAAGAATAGCTCCCAAGTGACACTGCTCATATCTATGCCCAGCTTCTTTTCCTCAATTGTCCACCAAGTGGCCTCAAAATTCTCTAAGTTGGTAATGGAAAATCTTGCCTTAACATTGCTATCAAAGTCCTGCATGGAAAAAATCCTATCAAGGGCAATAAGCCACTATTTGGCCACATATCCAAAACCTTTCCCGTTAAAGGGCTTGACCTTGGATCTTGAAAGGTCCTTCATCTAACTAGATACAATGGATATCTTTCATTCCTTTCGAGGGCTCCTAGACCTAGGTCTAAGCTCTTGTTATGTCTGATGTGCTCTATGTTGTTCATGAGCAAGAGGTAAGCGATCAAGAATAGTTTGCATCGTTTGTCTCAAGTTAACCTTCTCAAACTTAGTTTGGTCACCCTTATGGCTCTCTTCCTACTACTCACTAGCGTTCTCTCCTCTACTCTCTTCATGAGCAAGCCCTCCATGGATAGAGTCATGGATACTGATAGCTCTGCCATGACCACGGCCTCTTCCACGGCCTCTAACAGAAGACCCTATCCCAGATACCATTATACGACAATATCTAGAATATGAAATACTATTACAACCAAAAGACACATGTTTTGAAAATAGACTAAGTTCAATTTCAATTTTGCCTATGTTTAGGTTTAAATAAAAAAATTTGCTTTGAAAGCTAAGTGTTGCATATGTGAGTAGCAGTTTTAAGTTCTGTTTTAGTTCACCTAGTTTTCAAGTTTGAAAGAGGTACACATAATAGTTCACAATCCTAGTTTTGTTCCAAAATACTCAGAGCTCCCCATGTAGAAACTTGGGCTTTGATACCAAATGTAATGCCCTACCAAGGGATCCAAAGAATTAACCTAAAGTTTTACTAAGTTTGGTAGCATTTTTTTATTTTAACATGAAAGTTAAAACCATTCATAACATAGTAGCGAAAGTAATAACATCATTCAACTGAAAGTAAACATAAACATACATAACAAGTTACATTCTTTAAGGATTCCTTAACATTGAATCACATCTAAATTAACTATTAATGATTCCATCTAACATCACATCCTCATGAAATAATAATGATAAGTCCAACATTCTTAAAACATTGTACTTTGTTCCAAATGTCCCTTTAGTAAATTACATTTCAGAATGCTCAATCATCCACTGTACATGCCACAGGGTATGAAAGGCTTAAAAGAATATACATATGTGAAAATAAAGTACATCTTCATCCTAATTCTAATCCATGATGCAATAAAGTAAATGTAATCACATGTCATACATGATACATCATCATAAAAGGTAACTATAAATCATAACACATAATTAACTAAGTGCACGGTTCTTCCCAACCATAAATAGCATCATTAGACCATTGTGGGGCCTAGCCATCCCTCCGTGTGTAACATTCCAAATCACTGAAGAGATCATCAGTATTAACATAGTAGGAATTTCACTCCTAAAATATGCTACTACATATGTATAAAGATATCTAACATGCAAGAATAAAGCATAAGATGATCTTACAAAGCAAATAACATCATCTATCACATGCTAATCATCAATATAAAGAAACATGTTAGTAAATAACATCCATCATAAGATCCAAGAATAGAATGAAGATAAATACCAACCAAGAATGCTCCAACCACAGTCACTACGGATGGATCTCAAATGGTAAGAGTAAAAAAGCACTACCACCCGACCACATGGTACCTAAATGGTCCACTCCCACCACACTGAGGAGATAATCTCAAGTCCCAAATAGGTTATCAAATCACATAGAACAAACACTTTCTAAGTCCAAGAATCCTAAAAGTATACTAACTCAAAGGTACCAACCACAAACTAACATCTAATCGTAGAGGCACAACAAAGACATGTAGGAAACCTACTATGCAAGTGGGAAAGTGTCATCCCATGGATCACGCTAGAGTTACCTTGGTAGTCTCCCAATAGACCCTGGCCCCCTAGTGATCCCTATGTGGCCACTAGTATCCTCTAGTACTGATGAGGCATACTACGAAATGCAAGGTCACAACCAAGCATTCTCTCTACTCCCATCCTAGTCTATACTAGCACTCGAGGCATGGGCGAGAACATACAATTATCTTATTAGGTTCATTTTAATCCCCATTAGTGTAAATATTTTTACTTATTAAAACAACCTACAATTAGTTACCCTAGTAGCCACTTAGGGCCCCGGCCCCCATTGCAAGCCACTTCCCGATACTACAAGTAGATAACCTACCCTAGGCTCATGGAATCATAAATCACAAAATCACCTCAGTCCTATACAAGCGACTGGAAAAAATACCAAAAGATAATCCACAATAAGAACATCAAATCTCCATGAGCAACTGAAAAGCATCCATTGATAATCATGACCACAACAGTTCTCTATTGGCAACTGAAGGTATCAATGATAATCACAATATCCATCGGTCCTTATCGAGCAACTGTATAGTATTCCAAAATAAATCTCAATATCCATATCAATGATAAATCACAACATCCATCATAAGGAATCTCAAAATAAATCACAATATCCATCGGTTCTCAACAAGCAACCAAAAAGGCATCTCAAAGTAAATAATATTGATCGAAGACTCCAAAATGATCGAGTCAAAACATGTCACAACATGACAACATCAAGAAATAAATCAACACTTCAGTCCCATCATGGCGATTGGAAAGTAGTCCAAGGATAACTGATTGATGACTCAAAAATGGTTAAGTCAAGTGTCTCAAATACATACACCTCAGCTTCACACAAGAAGACTGGAAAACAATAGCAATCAGTAAATACAAACATCTCATAGAGCATACCATCGCATTACCATGGTTGGGTTTTAAAAAGATCGAGATCAAAAATATCATCATGACATCACAATCATAACCCCCCAAGCCTCTAGTAGATGTCCTATAACTGGTCAACAAACTAGTCAACCCAAAACAAATAGCATAGAGAAAACACAAAATTCAAGCACATATTTTGGTTTGCTAAAATCACATAGTTGAATTAAATGTGGAGTTTCAATTTTCATTTTGGATTTAAAAAAAGATGTAAGGGAATGTTTACACGTTTCTCTCAAACCCATGTATTTGTTTTAATAAACTAAAGATTTTCCCATGACTCTTAGAATTCAATTTTCTAAAGTGCCTACAGGGTAAATACGTATTTGTACAATAATCCCCTATCTAGTTCAAATTTAACATGAATGATTCTCTAACTTCTCCTCGTTATTAACTTTCATTTAAATCCAATTAAATTAGATTTATATTATTAATCTAAAATATTATAAAATAATTAATTATTAAAAGAATTAATCTATTAAAAAAATTATTTATAATAAATATATTAATATTATATAATAATTTAATATTATATAATAATTTATATTTAATAATTTATAACAATTAATATTTAAAAATTACTAATATTTATCAATATATAAATAACATTATAATAAACGAAATATATATAAAAATGATTTTTATAACATAAAACATAATACAATGTCATACCTTGTGAATTAATAGTCGCAGGCACGACAGTCACCGTGCGACTTTTGCAGTGGTCGTACCTTCCTACGACCACTATCGCAGTTTTAAATACAGCTAAGTCATGGCTGCTTGCTGTTGCAGTGCCTGCGACAATAGAGCCACTCGCATCGCCAATATTAAAGGGGGTTGGGGGTACGGGTTCGTCCCTCCCTGCCCTTTAAAATTTGCAATCTTTTTTTTTATAACATTTTTTTAATTTAAAAAAAAGCTTTTACCATATGCAATTCAAATTCATATATATATATTTTTCCACTGCAACATTTTTTAAGATCAGCATTTAAAATATATATATATATATATGTATGTATGTATGTATGTATATGTATGTATGTATGTATGTATGTATGTATGTATGTATGTATGTGTGTGTGTGTATATATATATATTTATATTTATATGTATGTGTGCGTGTGTGTGTCTATATATATATATATATATATATATATATATATATATATATATATATATATATATATATATATATATATATATATATATATATATATATATATATATATATGCAGATTTGTAAATGCAGATGTATATTTTAAAAGAATACATTTACAATAATGTCTGTGATCAGATATATATAATTTTTAAACAAAATGGGTTTTTTCCAATTTTATAAATTAAAAATTTTCCTTTAATAATCATTCTCTAGATTTGCCTAATTGATCCTTCTAATAGGTTTGTCCATAGGCATCTGAAACCCTAGTCCACTAGATTCCTCAAATCTACGCATGTGGGATTTTCACATATAGAAATTTAACTACCCATAACAAGAATACATACAACCAAGATATTCAACACATGAAATCCTCAGAAAGCATTCAGAAGACACAAAGAAGACAGGAAGTGCAAGAAGTGGAAATAAAATATGCAAAATTATAAGTGTGTACCTAGACACTGATGCTAATTCACTTCTCCTCAGAATCTGCAGAGCAAGCTCCTTCCTTCTCCAACATTCACAGGTCCTCCAAAAATGCTCTCCCTAAGCTTCTAAGAGTGCTTGAATATAAAGAACTCTCAGGAAGCACCTAGAATGTCTCTAGAAACAACCAAAAGGTGTTGACAACTAAGCACGAGTCTCTTCCAACCTTCTAGATGAGTCACAAGGTTGTAAACACCATGTGCTTAATTTGTGCACTAACTCCTATGTTGTTGACATATGTGCCATAGGTAGGCTTATAACTTTTATTTTAATTCTTTTATTATTTATATTATTATTATTTATTTATTATTTTATTTTTATTATTATTATTAATTTTAATTATCTTTTATTTAATTCTTTTTCTCAATTAATTCTCGTTTAATTAATTAAAATATCAAAAGATCATGATATTATATTAATTTTCTCCAAAATAATTAAATTATTAGTTAAATCTTTTAATTTTAGACTTAATTAATAGAAAATTCACCATAGACCTCCAAGATAAAATATGAAAACCCATCATAGAACAATCCATACAAAATCAATCTAAAGAGTTAAAAATCATGAATTATGTCATCCGACACATTCAAAAGGTAAAATATCTCGGATACTTGTCCTACCTTTCTAGGACAAATGGTTTAAGAGTTTAGGATTTGGACTCGAGAATTTATCTCCCCTCTCTTACCATTGAAATAGTGCAATAGGGTACACTCATCCTGGCAATCCAAGGAAGTCAATACCCAGTACCTGCAACCTAAATAAAATCCATGTATGTACAAGCACAATATATACTAAGCTAAACAGGAAATGGCAGGAAGTGGTGTATCATTTAGATCTGGACTAGCAAGTTACTACAACTCCCTTCCTTAACCACATCAAAAATGCCATACAGAAAGAAAACAAACACGCACACCATACACATGCAAGTATGGGGTAAGTATCCATAAGAAAACACATGTGATAATAAACCATCTAACTACTCATCATCAATAATTGGAAATAATGTAATAATCATCATGCATACATGAAATGTGGAGTCTGAGTAATCTCATCTTACATCAATTGAATCCATGGCACAATATTTGATAGTCTCAAAACAATGCTACTAACCATCAATGTAACACTAGTCTAACATAGTCCGACAATAATAGAAACAATGTGTCCAGAAAAATGTAAACGAGGGCAGGCACTACATAAAGTTAGCTACTTGTGATTCACTCCCCCCCCCCCCCCCCCCAGAAGTAAGCCTTCCCACTTATAAATTCCAACAATTGGTATCTGAGCCAAGTTCTCAAAAAAATGAGCCTTACAACTTGGAGAAAAGATCTAGAAATGGAAGTTTACAAACTTGGGAGGGTCATAGAAAACTAGGTGATTGATATACAACTCGCTCTACATACTTTGGAAGAAGCTAGGGAAGAATTGAGAAAATCTCTAAAGAGAAGAAGAGGGGTTGCCATAGCTGAGAATGATACACAATACAAGGAAATTGACACCTCAAAATTGTTTGTAATGGAGATTCCAAATAGTTTGATGCATCGATAGTAGACCTGATGGAGAAGAATAGAGCTCAAGTAGAAGAAATCAGAACTCTTAGGATTGAGCAAGAATCACAAGACATGATGCTTTATGAAATAACTTAATAGAAGAAAAGAGCCATTGAAGATAAGGCTATGCTAGAAGAAGACAAGAGAAACCTTGCTAATTGACTGGAAGAAAAGTCAATTGAACTTGCAAGAATTTCAAACATGTAGCTAGACACCCTAAGCCAGATGATGAATGCACATCATGAACTGAATGTAAAGGATATATCTTTAATGTGGAGATCTCAATATACATACAAAATCAAACCAAAAGGGTTAATATCACAAATTACGTCATCTGATGCATTCAGAGGTTACTCAACTCAGATACTTGTCCTAATTTTCAATTAGAACAAATGGCTTAAAGGGTTGGGATTTGGACTTGAGAATTTATCTCCCCTCTCTTATCATTGAGATAATGTGATAGGGTACGCTCATCCTAGCAATTCAAGGAAGTCGATACCTGATACCTGCAACCTACATAAAAACCATGCATGTACAAGCATAACATATACTAAACTAAACAAGAAATGGAAGGAAGTGGTGCATCGTGTAGATCCTGACTAGTAGGTGACTACAACTCCCTTCCTTAACCACATCAGAAACGCCATACAAAAAGGAAACAAACACACACACATACACATGCAAGTATGGAGTAAGTATCCATAATAAAACACATATAATAATAAATTTTCTAACTAATCATCTTCAATAACTAAAATCACTGAATAATCATCATACATACATGAAATATAAAGTACCAAGTAATCTCGTCACATATCAGCTGAATCCATAACACAATATCTGATAGTCTCAAAACAATGCTACTAACCATCAACATAAAACTAACCCTAAAAGAGTTCAACAATGATAACAAAAATGCGACCTAGGGTCAGGCATTACATCCACCTACCCTAGAATTAGGCTTACTTCTGGAAGCCTGTAAGAATGAAAAACTAAGATACTCACTATGCAGATCCCATTGAACCCTTTCCCCCTGTAGGGAAATATGATTCCACTGAGGACACTACAACACACTTAGAGAAATATGATTCTAGTTTAATAGTAAATCAAAAACCACATTGATCCAACATTCATTCTTTTAACAACTACTGAAATAGATCCCTTAATACATTCTAAACAAGAGCAACTTAATGCTTGCAAAGGCAATCAAAGGAATATTACCTTACAACATAGATAAAAGATACATGTTTTGAAGATAGATTAAGTTTCAATTTTTAGTTTTACCCTCATTTAGGTTTAAGTAGAATTATCAGTTTTGAAAGCTAAGTGTTGAAGTATGAAAAATATGCAAGTAACAATTTTAAGTTTTGTTTCAGTTCACCTAGTTTCAAGTTTTCAATTTGAAAGAGATACACATGATAGTTCAAAGTTTTTGTTTTGTTCAACTAGTTAACGACTAGTGGTATTCCAATATACCCAAAGCTCCCAATGTTGAAACTCGATCTTTGATACCAAATGTAATGCCCCGCCAAGGGATCCAAAGAATTAATCTAAAATTTCACTAAGTTTCCAAACAATTATTTTTTTTATTTAACAAGAAAGATAAACCATTTACAATTTATACTTAATTGCCAAAGAAATAGCAACAATTTGAATAAACATAACAAGTTACATTCTTCATGGATCCCTTAACGTTGAATCACATCTAACTCAACTAATATTAATGAATCCATCTAATACTGCATCCACATGAAATAATAATGAAAAGTCCAACGTTCTTAAACTACATTTCCAATTGCTCAATCATCCACTGTACATGTCACAAGGTATGAAAGGCTTAAAAGAATATACATCTATGTAAATAAAGTACATCATCATCCACTATTAATCCATGATACAATTAAAGTAAATAAAACCAAAATTCATACATGATACATCATCATAGGAGATAACCATAAATTACAAACATAACTAAGTGCACGGTTCCTCCCAACCGTAAATAGCATCATTAGACCATCGTGGATCCTAGCCATCCCTCCATGCGTAACATTCCAAATCACCAAAGAGATCATTGATATTATCATAGTAGGAATGTCACTCCTACAACATCCTACATCATATGCAAAAAGAAATCTAACATGCAAGTAAAGCATAAGATAACATCATCTAACATATGTAAATCATCAATGTAAGAATACGAGTCTACCATCATAATCCACGAGATAGATGCCAACAAAGAATGCATTAGCCACGGTGTCTTAGATGGATCTCAAATGATAAGAGTGGAAAAACACTACCACCCGACCACGTGGAACCTAAATGGTCCACTCCCACCGTGCTGAGGAGATAATCTCAAGTCCCAAATAGGCTATCAAAAATCACATAGCAAAGATACCCTCTAAGTCCAGGAATCTTAAAAGTATACTAACTCAAAGGATCCAATCACAAAATTGACATCTAATTCCTAGAGGCACACAAAGACATGTAGGAAACCTAGTATGCAAGCGGGAAAGTGTCATCGCATATATCATGTAGAAGTTACCCTGGCAGTTAGCTATACTCCATGGGTCCCTATTGATCCTCATGCGGCCACTAGTATCCTCTCATACTGACAAGGCATACTATGGAATGCAAGGTCACAACCAAGGGTTCTCTCTACTCCCATCCTAGTCTATACAAGCACTCGAGGCATGGGCGAGAACAAAACAATTATCTTTTTAGATTCATTTAATCCCCATTTAGTGTGTAAATGTTATCACTTATTAACAAAAATTACAATGAGTTACCTTGGTAGCCACTTAGGGCCCCGGCCCCCATTGCAAGCCACTTTTTGAAACTACAAGTAGATATCCTACCCTAAGCTCATGGAATCATAAATCACCAAAATCACCATAGTCCTATACAAGCAACTGGAAAGAAATACCAAAAGATAATCCACAATAAGAATCATCAAATATCCATAATAAAAGTATCAAATCTCCATGAGCATCTGAAAAGCATCTATAGAAAATCATGACTACAACAGTTCTCTATTAGCAACTGAAGGTATCACTGATAATCAAAAGTATCCATTGGTTCGCAATAACCAAAATATATCTCAAGAACATACTAATCGAAGACTCCAAAACGGTCGAGTCAAACATGTCACAACATGACATCATCAAGAAATAAATCAAGACTTCAATCTCATCATGGCGACTGGAAAGTAATCCAACGTTAACTAATCAATGACTCAAAAATGGTTAAGTCAAGTGTCTCAGATACATATAACTCAGCTTCACTCAAGAAGATTGATGAGCAATAACAATCAGTAAATGCAAACATCTCATAGAGAATTCCATCACATAACCATGGTTGGGTTTATAAAGATCGAGACCAAATAAGATCAACATGCCATCACATCTCATAACCCCCGAGCCTCTGGTAACAACCTAAGAATGGTCAACACTAGTCAACCCAAAAACACAAAACAAGAAGCATAGAGAAAACACAATGCAAACACATATTTTGGTTTACTAAAATCACATAGCTGAATAATGTGTGGAGTTTCAGTTTCTATTTACCAGTATACTTCAAGTGTATTTTATCATTTGACCTACAAGTCAACCTGTTTGTTCCCAGATAGCATTATCCTTCCATTAATTAAAAATAATAATCTAAGAATAACTTAAGGGTAAATACTATACTCATTAAATTGATCATCATTGACCTTTAATTAAATTATTCTCTTTATTTAACTAAGATCCATATTCTAATTGATTAACTCTTCTTTAATGTTACTTCAACTTTTCAACATAATCAGAGGATCATTATTCGTTATATTATAAGAGAGCCAATTATCAATCTTCGAATAAGAAGATTATAACTTTATTAAAATAATCAATTAAATCAATCAATTAACATAGGTACACAATCCATTCTAATAGTTCTCAATTAAATATTACTAAGTCTCACCATTAAAATATCTAAGGTCATTATTCAAGTCATGAGAGTACGACTTGTCAACTTCGATGTAAATACTTCACAACTTCGCTAAAAGAATCGATATATCAATTAAAACTCTATATATAACTTAATTATTAATTAAATTTAATTAACTCTAATTAATTAATTTAATTAGTAATTACTTGTCCATATCATTGACCTAAATAATAACTAGTCATAATTTGTAAATTAAAGGCCAACCATAGTCTAATATTAATAATGACTTGCTAATATTTAATAACAAGTTATAATAAATCCCCAATACCAAATTTATCATCTCAAATAAATTTCTCCTATGTATGTTGATTTATAATTCAATTAATTAATAACTATTTAAACCATTCAAACCATTATTTATTAATAGTTTGTTAGACCCAACAAACATTAATAAATAATAAACTCATCAAAACTATAAATAATCGATTTAGAGAACCTTCCATAAACTTCATTAGTTAATATTTAACTAACTCTTAACACCATTAAGGTATATCAATAATTTAGTTAATAATAATAATTCAAATCATAGCTATGTTATAACAATGTTATAATGTCAATTAAATCTTAATCCAATATCATTAAAGTCTCTTAATTTAAATCATTATAATAATCATCATTAAACAACTGTTACATAATATAAATTACCATCTCTTAATTATTTAATATATATTAAATAGTATTTAATATATATTAAATAGTATTTAATATATATTAAATAAAATTAATATTAAAAGTCAACTATTTTCTAATCCCTTAATATTCAAATTAAATGAATTCAATATCTCTTTCCATCAATTCTATCTATAATCGTTCCATTAAAAATCTCCATTATTTCATTTAAAATATTCTTATTAATCTTAATTAGACTAATTCTAATTGATTAATTTAAAACTATATTATTTATTGATTTCTTCAAATTTAATAAAAATATCATCAACATATTATGTAATAATACATAATAATAATTATTATAAATTTATATAATAATTACTATTATATATTATTAATATATAATACTAACTATATAAAACAATGAATATGTACCCCCCCTGCAGTACGTGGTACCATTCTCTAGGATTGTCATTGCTGTTGTCATTCAACATGGCCATACCTCCCATAGTGTTTATTACGGCAGAGCCGTGGCTGCCTGCCGACACAGGCCTGCAACAGCACTGCCGTCGTAGTCCTACGATAGCAGTGCCACTGGCGTCATGCCAACCATAAAGGGGGGTGGGGGTATGGGTATGTCCCTCCCCGCCCCCCTTTCACCATGCAATTTTTTTAAAATTAACATTTTCTAAAACGTTTGCGATTTGATTTTTATATTTTTTTTTTAATTGCATTTTCAAATAACGCTACTGCAACCCATTTTATATAAAATTTCTCCACTATGTTTTAATATCATACGTATATATATATAAGTATGCAAATTTAATATGTTTAAAAAGAGATCATATATATATATATATATATATATATATATATATATATATATATATATATATATATATATATATATATATATATATATATATATATATATATATATATATATATATATATATATATATATATATATATATACCATTTTCAAATCTATTTCTCAATTTGATTCTAATTTGAACCCAAACCCGATTTAGAACTAATTCCTTTCCTAATTGGAACTAGAGTTTTCTATTGTTTTCTTCTCAACCAATTAAAAATAACATATATATATATATATATATATATATATATATATATATATATATATATATATATATATCTAGATTCTAATTTCAAGATTGAAAATTCAATCACAGAGAATATTCAAACACATATAACAGAAATGATGAAGACAGGAAGAGAAAGAGTGCAAATAGAATATGCGAAAATCACGATTGCACCTAGACACTGATGTTAATTTGGCATGCCTCAAAAGTCCATAGAAAATCCCTTCCTTCTCCAACATTCACAATTCCTCCAAGATCCAAGCTAACCGAAATTCCCACGTGACTAGAAGTGCTTGAAGAAGCATAGGAGCATGTAGAAACATATGAGTATGTAGAAGCATATGAGCTTCTCAAATGCATGTAAGCTTTGAAGCTTGTCCAAACACACTAGGGGAGCCTCTATTTAAAAGCCTCTAAGATGCATCTAGAATGTGTCTAGAAAGAACTAGAAGATAAGCATGACAACTAAGCATGAGTCTTCTCCAACCTTTTAGATGAGTCATAAGGTTGTAGACACCATGTGTTCAAATAATATGCTAACTCCTAAGTGTAGACAACTTGTGCATTCTTAGAGTGCAAACTCATGTGTTGTCTACATGACAACTCTCCAGAATTTGCAAACTCCTATGTGAGCAAACATTAAAATAATGCACATTAATTAATATAATATTTACTTTACTCTTTTCAATTTAATTTATTTATTATTTTTAAATCTCATGCACTAACTTTAATAACTCCACTTATTTAATCTTAATATATTTATATTTTAATCACATGAAATCTAGAATCTTTTAATAATTTTAATATATTTTCCACTTTTAATTTTATTTTCAAAACTTAATTGATAAATATTTATTTATTAAAATAAATATTATCACATTCCAACTTTTAAAATTATAACTTTTATCTTCAAATTTAATTAATTTCTCAATTAATTAAATAAAATAAATATTAAAATATCATATTAATTTTCCATTAAAGTAAACCATTAATTAAATCTTTTAATTAGGCTTAATTAATAGAAAATACACCAAAGACTCACAAGGTAAAAATACGAAAATTCATCATAGCCAAAATACGTACAAAATCAAACCAAAAGGGTTAATATCATGAATTATGTCATCTGACACATTTGGAGGGTACTCAACTCAAATACTTGTCCTAATTTTCAATTAGAACAAATAGCTTAAAGGGTTGGGATTTGGACTTGAGAATTTATCTCCCCTCTCTTACCATTGAGATAATGTGATAGGGTACGCTCATCTTGGCAATTCAGGGAAGTCGATACCCGATACCTACAACCTACATGAAAACCATGCATGTACAAGCATAACATATACTAAACTAAAGAACCAATAGTAGGAAGTGGTGCATTGTGTAGATCCCAACTAGTAGGTGACTATGACTCCCTTCCTTAACCACATCAAAAATGCCAGACAGAAAGGAAACAAACACGCACACCATACACATGCAAGTATGGGGTAAGTATCCATAAAAAGCCACATATAATAATAAATCTTCTAACTAATCATCGTCAATAACTAAAATCACTAAATAATCATCATACATACATGAAATATAAAGTACCAATTAATCTCATCACATATCAACTAAATCCATAACACAATATCTGATAGTCTCAAAACAATGCTACTAACCGTCAACATAAAACTAACCCTAAAAGAGTTCAACAATGATAACAAAAATGCAACCTAGGGCCAGGCACTACATCATATCATGTTGAGAAGAAAATGGTAGTGTGATAGACAAGATATTCATTGTGGGAAGAATAACACATGCACCATCAAAAGGGATGGTCAAGAACTTGTTTTGAATTTGATGAAACACCATCAAAACGAATGGTCAAGAACTTGTTTTGAATTTGATGAAAGATAAGGAAAAAGATGTAGAAGGGACTTCCATAGTGTGTCTAATCTTAGGGAAGAAATTTCTCAAAGAATAAAAGAGGAATGGATTTTGTTATCCCTTTATTTCTCAACTAACACAAACATAACAACAAAGGAGGATAAGTTTTCCTTACAAGTTGTAGAGTTGATATTTTAGTATGCTAAAATAATGATGAAAGAATTGCCAAATGGACTACAACCAATAAAAGAAAGCAATTGTTGTGTGGATTTAATTTCATTTGTAAGCTCTCCAAATAAGGTAATTTCACTTTTAAATCCCACTAAAATGAAATTAAATCCTACTTTTAAATCCTTTGGATAACAATGTAAGTAATTACAAATCTAATTATCCTTAAAACTTAGAAATTAAAAGAGCTTATTAGTTATCACAACATTACATCCATATTTAATTAGAACTAAATAAATAACTAAAACACTAACACTCCTAACTTATATATCAATTTTATAGACCAATATAACTACTGATGTTAAAAAAAACTTTAAGATTACACTTCATAACAAATACAATCTATATTTTAAAATTTTAATTCGCAACTTCAAAGATAAATCTTATCTATAACTTAAAGTAAGTTAACCTTAAACTAATACTGAATGATTACTAATTTAATTATCCTTAAGAACAAATAGCAAAATAGTCCTGACATTCCACTTTTATTTACTATCTTACTTTATCTTAACAACAACTAATATACTAATCATAATCTACACTAAATCATATTAATTAAATAATTTAACATGAACGAAATGAAACTAACATTTAATGACATGTAATATTAGCTCAATAATTAAATTACAACCAACTTTAATCTCTACTAATCAAATCCTAACTCAACATTTAACGAGTAATTAAATCTAATTAACATCTAACGTTAATATACTAACATAAACTCTTAACCTTCAAACCTTAAAACATATTCACATAACCTAATTTATTTTACTAAAAGAAATCTTGACTTTCAAAACATATCCTAACATCTAATCATTTATTAAAAAAAAAATTTAAAAAATTTACAAAAATAAAATAACACTAAATTTAACTCACACTACAAGCTAACTTACTTACACTAATCCTAAATTACACACTAACAACTTAATTAATTAATATTAACTTTCTAACTAAACCAAAATCTAAACTAACTTATACACTAACCATCCTTTACACTAAATTATAAATTTAACAAGGAAAGAATATACCAACTAAAACTTTAAAAAAAACTATAACCAAGAATTAACCCACCCATCTTCTTAACTATCTAACCACCCTAGGCCACTTGGCCATTACCCAAAGCGCCTACCCTATAATGGAGATTTAAAAAAAAACACTAAATACTAATAATAGTTAGGGCAGTCAGGACAAATGATTACTAGAAATTCACAAATTTGGATTGGGAAAGAAAAAACAAATATAATTTTGAAGTTCGATTTCCAAATGTCTGAATAAAATGAACACAGACGTTGACTTAGGCATTTCGATTTGTTGAAGTCGAAATGACATGAGTAAACATCGATTAAGTAAGAAAAAAAATGTTAAAGGCGGGAGTAAGAAAAGTGTTTAAGGCTTGCCTTATTACAAGCATGCTCGCCTCCCATTGGCCGAAGGTACCATCTGACAGTTCTGACTTTTGGCAAGACCGCGTGGGATACTTAATGCCGAGTTTGGGGTCCCCAATGTTATGCACCATCCCAAACATAGAGTGCACAATCCAAATCCTAAGTGATGAATGCATAACCAATTGTAATTCATTCCATGAGGTACTTTGGCAAATAAGATATGTTTTTTTTTGTTTAAAATTGAATGACCATATTATATTTTCAATCACCTCCCCACTTGCCATAATGGCACCTAGATAGGATTGGGGAAGGGAGAAATTATTGAAAAATATTTATTGGTGAGGCCAAAGGATAGGTTTAGAAGATATTTTAATTTATGTGTTTATTTATTTTCTTATAAATCATTTTGATAATGTTTAAATTTAGAATTCAATTTTTCTAAGGGAATAAATTTAGAATATCCTCTGCTTCAAAAAGGGAGATTATTTGCTTCCCCATACAAAATCCAGAGAGCAATATTGCTCCTAGGGATTTTTTTTTTTTTTCAAGTCTATAATTTTATTGTAAGAGTAAGTCTTTTGGGTTGCATATTATTATTATTATTATTTTCTCTCCCTTCGTCCAAAAAGGATATAAGCAAACCATATCTACTTGAACAAGGCATAATATTGATTTCTTCCTAATGTGAATCCTAATGATTGAGTTAAATAATTGTTCAAACTGTAATGCAAGATCATCTCTTCTCTTAATAAGAATGACAATGGATCAAAGTTTTCAACAATGACATAAAAAAATTTCCTTAACTTATTAAATCTTAAAATTGCATAATTGCATAACACCATTTTATCTAGTCTTCATTTCACATATGCATAAAACTGAAATAACATAAGATTTGAAATCAAGAGTGTTACTAAATCTTTTCTCTTCTATTAAACAACCTACTTCAAGGCTCTTTCAGGAAAGAACCACTAAGAAAACCTGACATCCTTGCCAATACATCAACATTTAAACATAGTTTTACATAATGTTACAATTCAAATGAATTCTCTTCTAGGTCCTTCACAAGAGATCCTTTCCAATGTCTTCAATGCACTAAGGGAACCATGAGAGAGACAAGAACCAACACAAAGGTAAAACAACATAATATGATGAACAATTCAAGCATGCATTCCCAACCTGGTTTTGCACAATAGGTTCAACATTGAACCAAAATAAGGGGCAGGTAGATTTTCTCAATAGGAGATGTCAATCACCATACCATAACATAGCCCTTTTGAGGCTAAAATTCAAGAACTTTCATTCTTCTACAAATGCCCTTTCAAGGCCAATGCAACAAGGATTTCCATTCCTTCCCTTCTACAAGAATTCAAATTTTCATACAAAGTATGTGATGACAAGTAGGGGCCCATACACCCTACCCTCTTTCCCTCTTCTCACCATGAGAGGAGACTCTACACTATTGAGGTCCAACTAAGGCCCTTCCCCAATACTTGGCTACTTCTTTCCTATCCAAGGGTGAGTAATTCCAAAACAATCCCCATGAAATCCACTCAAGATTTCAAAACAAAGCATAAAAAAACATCCAAGAAAAAGTTAAGATTTCTCCAAAAACACCCTCAACACACATACAAGCAATACAAAGATCATCACAATGCTTTAAGCATGAATCAAGCATGAAAAATAATAAGAAACATGATCAAAAGAGTGAAGAACCCTACCTTCACAAGGAGTTATGGTAAAATGACAAGTTGAGAAGAGTTTATCCTTCCTTTCCTTCAATCTTCAACTTCTCTCTAAAAACTAGAGATTGGGTAACAACCCCAAAACTTCTCCAAATGCATCTAAATATGATCTTAACTCAACTAAACTTTAGGTAACCCCAAGGTGGAGTTTGAGTCACCCATTCATGAAGGAGACAAATCAATTTTGGCAATCAACCAAAAGTAGGGTTTTTGAGTGACCCTAAAAGTCAAACAAAGAGGCTAAGGGTGTGGAAAGTACTCCCAACCCATACCCTTACCCCTAGGATACTTAAATTTAATGTTTTTAGGCCTTAAATACTTAATAGAAACCAAAAAAAAGCTTTCATCTTTCAGCTTTCATCTTTCATCTTTCATATTAGCACAAATAGCAAGGGGTTTAGTTTCATCTTTCCATTAGGTTTTCCGGTTAAATATCCTACACACTAATTGCACACATCAGTAGTTAAAGAAATCACATGCATATATGTAAATTATGTATCAATAAAATCATGTAAATTTAAAACATCCATCTTTCTAATAATCAATTGTTTATCTCATTCTACTCATATTTAATCATCTGACTCACATATAAAACTTTATCATCAGGATATCAAAATCAACACCCTTATCATTAGGTGAAAATGCCTCATAGCATCATTAGTGAAATTTCAATGTTTCAACCGTTGAGTTAATGTAGAAGTTCTCGAATCACTGAGTATTTAAAACATGGATATACCAACTACTCTTAATTTCATTAAGACCTTCACAACATAAAGCATTACTTCAAATCCATTCAAATCTCCTAGAATAGATTTAACAAGAAAATTCATATTTAATAATTACATATGAGGAGGGTCCTTACACAGCTTTAAGGATGCCAAGGGTGGTTGAGAAAAACTTGAAGGCTTGTATGGTAAGGTGGATGAGGAAAAGGGATTCCAAATTGAGGATGATCTACTTCCTTTGGGTCCTAATAATTTTGACACAATTTAAGACTATGTCAACAAAGCCAATGAATTGAGAGCACTACTTAAGGATTGTGGTAATCCCATGAAGGATGATAGATTGATTCATCACATCTTAAAGAGGCTAACTTTAGAGTATGCATCTTTTGTTTCAAGTTACAACATTCATAGGTTGACCATGGGAAGTGCCTTCACTAAGCCTTCATTTGATGCATTTATAGAAATGTTAATGTTGAAACAAGCCAAATTGATAGATATGGGAATTCTCAAATTATCCAAGTCTACAACATTGGTGGCTAGTAATGAGAACCAAAAAAATCAAGGTGTAAAAGGTTTTACCAATAGCAAGAAAAATTAATGGAAGCAAAAATCACAATCAGAGACACAACATTCTTCCTCCTCACAACAAGGAAATTCTTCTTCCAACAAGAAGGGAAACAACAACAAGAAAAATGAAGTATTTTGTGCATATTGTATGAAACTGAATCATGATGAGCATCATTGCAAGACTAAGAGAATAAATAAGTTGGAAAACTTACTTAGGAAGAACAAAATCAATGTGCCAAATGCTTCTAAGGATTCAAATCCATCCACTTCATAGGGAAAAAGGCAAGCATTTATGGCAACTTCAAGTTCTTTAGGGGAATGGATTCTTGACTCAGATGCCTCATATCATATGGGTTCTTCAAAAGGACACTTTTCTTCATTGAAACAGTCTAAGGTACCTCACATCTTTGTAGGGAATGATACACAAGTGGAAGTTGAAGGGAAAGGAAAAGTTGAGATGGAAAATGGAGTTTTCAAAGACATTCTCTATGTTCCTAACCTTAGCACTAATCTCCTTTCAATTTACCAAATCAATCACTAAGGAGGTGGCAATAAAGTTGAGTTCCTTCCTGATTTAGTAATGGTGCAAAATCTTAAGGATGATTCATTGGTTGTAATGGGTAAAGTTAATCATGACACAAGGCTTTATTCTTTCTCCCACTTTGTACCTAAGTCTCCTTCACATGCCTTATTGACACAATCATATTCACAAAGTAAATTATGGCATGAGTGATATGGACATCTTGCCTTCCACTATCTTCATCAACTTAGCTCAAAAAATATACTCAAAGGTCTACCCACAATCAACTTTTCTAAGGGTGAATCTTCAACTTGTTCAATGGATATGCATCTAGAAGAGAAGTATGACAAAGGGAAGTATTGGAGAGCATCAGTTGTTCTTGAGTTGGTTCACATGGTTCTAGCAGGCCCTTTTTTAGTGACATCAGTTAGTAAGGGTCACTATGTCCTCACATTCATTGATGACTTTTCACTCTACACATGGGTGTACTTTCTTAATCACAAGAATGAAGTGTTTTATAATTTTCTATCCTTCAAGAGTCATGTTGAGAAGCAATCAAGTAAATCCATCAAGGTTCTTCATATGGACAATGAAAGTACATATGTGAACTCAAAACTTAGAGACTTTTGTGAACTTGAGGGTATTGATCTTCATAATCTAGTAGCCTTTAGTCCATAGAAGACAAGTGTTGCAGCAATGAGGATTAGAACTCTAAATCAATGGCAAGTTGTAGGATTCAAGCTAAGTCTCTTGATTCATCACTTGAAGTCAAAGCTATAAGTAGTCCCAATCACATCCTTAATAGGTCTCCTCATAATGTCTTATATGGAATGACTCCTTTTGAGGCATGGTGTGGAAGAAAATCAGTTGTGAAAACTTCAAAGTTTTTGGTTGTCCAGCATGGGCACACATATCTTCAAGGGAATGCAAGGCACCACCACCAAGGCCTTGTACTTTCATTGGATATGATGAAAGTTTTAAGTCATATAGACTTATGAATCCTAAGACTCATGAGATATTCATAGAGAGGAATGTTCACTTAGCTTATCCTCTAATCCTCTCCATACTTCATACATTGTGGAAACTAATAATGACAACAGTGATAGTGATTCAATAGGTTTAGATATGGGGGATCCTATTGACAGATGCAGAACAAGGTCATAGCATCAGCACATTCCACATGCATACATTGCTATAGTGATAGTTTCATGTAATTCAAAACATTTGGGTGCACCTTGTCCTACAATTCTAGAATCAGGGGATGACTACATAACAAATCTTTTAGGCTTGTTTGTTGAGTCCTACATAGCAGATTTGGGAGACATCATTGATGATATAGATCTTCTCTTTGATGAAGCAAATCCTTCTTCAATTGTTGCAAGGGAACACTCTAACCCTCTTGTCCATTCTCTACATGATCAATCTTACCAAGTTGATATGATTGTGGATCCTTATGTATAGTAGTTGCAAGAGGTCTCTTTATCATTCAAGGAGACAGTTGGTTCTTTGGGATATGTTCTACATCCATCCTTGCTAGATCTGAACATGTTCTTTTTAGTAGTGTTGGAAGGGATATCATCAGTATCGACATAGGGATAGTTGAGAAATTTTCAAAGACACCATTCATCTTTAGGATTCTTTCTAAACATTGGGGAAGCATCTCATATGTACCTATGAAATTGTTTCTTCCTAATGGGAGGAACATTATTCAACAGTCATGGATCAGCTTCTACATTCATTTTGGAGCAGCTATCAATGATGGGCATTCTATATTTGGAGGGGGGACTACCTTGTCTCCTTCCTCCTCCTTCTTCTTCTCTTTTATGGGGTGGACTTTTTCCTCTTATAGGGTTGTGTCCTTCTCATACTTCTCTATTGTATATACATGATGTATGTTGTAATGGGAGGGATCTTAATTACTCCATCCATCCATGCATCTTTTTTTTTCATCTCTCTTTTTTTGTTATTTTGGTGTGTGTGTGTGTTGGGTACCTAACATGGCCTAGTAGTCAGGACCCATCATGCATTTTCATTATAGCTTCCGTAAGCTTAAGTGCACTCCCCTAAGTTGCACTTAAGGGGGGTGTTAGTGTAAATAATTAATTAGTATTACACTTTACTTAATTTTACTTAGGTTACTACATTATTTTATTATTTATTAGATTAGACACCGAGGAGTATGTGTACTCATATGAGTTTTCTTGTTGACAACACAAGAGTTAGCATCTCTAATTTAGCACATGGTGTCTACAACACCGGAGTTTGCATAATCAACTGAGTTGTCATGTAGACAACATAGTTTTTTGCACTCTAAATAAGAACATGGTGTCTACAACATAATTTTATGTGACACACCCATGTTAAGCTTATCCTCTCATCATTGCACTAACTTATGTGCTCAATGGAGGATAATCCACTCTTAGTGGACATGTGCTTAGTTGTAAGACTTATCATTGTGTTGACTCCTTTTCAATCTAGAGGCATTTATATCTAGGCACTCCTAGTATGTATGTACATCAATTCAATTTCATGTCATTATTCTAATCATACTTTATTGGTCCATATTGTGCTAGTGCTTGAGATTCTTGATCTTGGTGTGATTTTTCCCTAAGAAAAATTCTTACAACATGCATAGTACCTATATTTATGGCACCTAAAAAAGAAGTGATTCTAGAATGCATACTAATTCTAGGGGGTTTGGATTGCCCAAGATGGATTATTTTTTTGGAATACTTTATAATAAGGGGGGGTGGGGGGGTGAATTAGTTATCCAAGGTCCAAATGTACACATAAAACTTTTCAATACTTAACAAATACATGTGCATGCATTGATCATCCAATATCTCAAACCTTAGTATATTACTATCCTAGGTAAAATAAACTTTGCAAAAATGTAAACATGAAATACCACAAAATCATTCACACAATTTGACATAAAGATTTTACATGGGTAACATGCTACCAATTTTCACTCTTCTGAAGTGAGCTTTATGAGGAGCCAACCTTGTTAAATGTTACAATGCACATTGTTAAATGTGACCTTGATTGAAAGATTTCAATTACCCTATTAGGAGTGAGTCTTGTTACAAGACTTTAGAACATTCCATTAGAATGTCACCCCATTAAAGGATTTACTCGTGACTATTAGCTCAACCTTAATCCAAATGATTTATCTAGACTAATACAGTAATTACAAAGTAATAGTAGGACTTGGTCTGGTAACAAAAAAACACACTTCCAAATTATAGATCTCTTATTTAGTCCTCCATATTTCTTGGAATTCTCCCCTTCACCTCTAATATCTTGTTCACCCTTCAAGCCTTCACCTCCCTAAGCCTTCACCTCCCTAAGCCTTCTTTCTTAGTATGCCAATAGTAGGTTCATTTCTTCGACCACCATATGAAGAAACACCTCAAGACTCCTTGTCTATCTCTAGTTTTCACTATGACACTTTGCTTCTAGCCTGTTATCTCCTTATATAGAGAATTTAGATCTTTTGTCACTTCATCACAATCATCCATCTTAGGGTTAGGTAAGATTCATTGAATCTATGCTCTTTTCCATTTTTCCCTTCTAGAAACTTCTCTTACAACTCTCTTCAAATTCATCTCAAAATTATTTATTTTGAATTTTGTGTTGCTAGCTTATCATATATATCTTCCACATGCTTTACACAATTCAAGAAGTCAACTTTATTAGCTTAGATTTGTCAAATCTTTGATCAATCTCTTTATACTATCACTCAGGAATAACATGATGTTTGCTTGGCAATAACTATCTTTTGATGCTTGGTCAATACTAGATTTCTTGGTATACAATAAATCTTACCGGTGTTTGACATATATTAAACTTCCTTCGCTCGATACCTGCTAGATTTATCTTTGCTTGGCACATATTGAATTTTCTCGACCACAACTAAATTTATGTTTGGCCTGCACTGACTTTCTTCACTTCTACTATTTTCTCAGTCAGGCTTGGTAGACACATTTATTTTCTTAGTTTTCTTCTTGTCTTTCCTCAAGTATCCTTTCATTGTAGCCTTCAGTAGATAAACAATACACTATTACATCAAAGTCTTACTTGGCCTTAGTGCTTCTTTTATATACCATATAACCCAACCTTTCTCTAGGTACTCTTGTTGTCCTTTCTTTTCAAATCGTCTTAATCGATTAATCAAATGATAGCATTTAGACCAAATTAGCAACTGTCTCACCAGCAAGTAGCAGGTTTGACATCAGTGACAAAATAATGATTGTTCCATGATAGGTTTCATCAATCTCCTTCATTTCTATACTTCAACAATCTTATTTTTCTACAATCTCCCTCTTTGGCATTGACAGGAAACCAATACCAACAACAATACCAAAAAAAAACTTAATACCTTGTATTAAAATCTCTCCCTCTATAAATATATGTCCTTCTTCTATATAGGCTACAATCTCTCTTCTTCTTTAGATATTCAATGTAAACTCTTCCTCTTTCTCTTTTGCATATTTCTCTCTCTTCCTAGTCTCTCCCTTTTATGGTACTAACTATCCCTCATACTTGTAAATCTCTCCCTCTTTGACAACAATGTCAAAGACTTGTCATCTTGTCATGTAGATATTAGCAATTCAGGTTCTCCCTTTGTCACCTTGCATGTGACTATAAATCTTATGTTTCAACTCTTTCCTTAGTTTAGGTAGTTGCTAAAGTAAGATCCACTACATCAAGTTGTAAAATATGTCATTCAACTTAATTGATGTAGGGTACTACTCTTACTACTTAAGTAGCTTTAGATAGGGGTATTACCCCTAGCTTACCTCTAATATATTTATGTGCATCCTTGGGTAAAGCATTTGTGAATATATCAAATATATATTCCTTTTTATTCGCACATTCCATTCTCACTTCTTTGTCTTGAACCAACTCTCTCAAGTAATGATACTTGATTGCAATATGTTTTGTCTTTGTATGCATCATAGGTTTCTTAGATATGTTTATAGCACTTGTACTATCACAATAGATTACCACAGGTTTAGTGATTTATTCCTTCATTCTTTTAAGTAACTATTTGATCCACACCACATTTGTGCAATTCATTGCAATAGCCACATATTCAAATTTAGCAATAGATTATGAAATATAGTTATGTTTCTTGCTAGTCCAGGTAACCAATCTTTTTCCTAATAAAAATTGATGTGGGTGCATCACAAAATTACTGAAATTGTGCAATCAAAGAACATGGTTGACGTCATCATTTCATGGGCACAATGTGTGGCCAAGCCTACATTGTTTAGATGGTTATGTTATATTGTAATATGGCTTCATAAGCCATTTTGGGTAGGTTAGTCTATATTTCCTTATGCCATGAAAGGATGTCATGTTCATGCTAGTTGAATATAGTTCGATGGGAAAGTTAGTTCAGATTGAGTATGTTAGGTTGGGAGAAACATGATAGCATAGGAATGCTCAAGTTTTAGTGGGGAGGTAGTTTTCAAGAAGAGTGTGTGTACAACATGCAAGAGACACATGATGACCATGAGTTTTGAGGAGATGAAGGAGCCCTGTAATAGATGAAAGAAAACCAAGGTGGTGGAGTGATGGATAGAAAGAAAGGGAACCTGATAAGGAAAAGGTGGTGGAGTTAGAGAAAAGGTGGGAGAGAGGAGATAGGCATGGAAGAAGGAATAAGGGATTGGCAACTTAAGAATATGTCGTGGGAGATATAAAGTTGGTGACACCGATGGTAAGAAGAGGTCATCAGAGTGGTGGTAGCATAGAGGGTATTAAGTGAACATAGAGAAGATGTAGTCACAAGAAAAAGAAAAGAAGAGGTTGCGAGAAGTGTAGAAGGAGGTTGGTGGCATTTGGTAGGAAAGAACGAGGTGTGCAAATAGAAAGAGCCTAAGAAGATCTAAGGAGATATCAAGTTTTGGTAAAACCAAAGACAAAATAGTTTTGAGCATGTGTACTGGTGGTCTTACGTAATGAAATTAGTGTTATTTCTTCATTTGATATTATGTGCTTATTTATTCTTGTCTTGAGGAAGTCAGATACGACTTGGTTGTTTGTTAGAAGATTTTTCTTGTGAATGAGAAATTGTTATTTGATAATGGGAAAAAACACCTCTTGATGTGTATTTCAGTGTTTTCCATCTATTTTTTTCTTTTGATGGGTGATAGAAGCCCTTTGCAATCCTCGAGACCATACATTTGGAGTTTAGTAAGTTGGTAAATGCAATTTTTAGCTGGTTCTTGATTTTCTCCACACCAAAAATGCTCCATCACTTGTACTTTTCTTGTCATCAATGTTTCCAAACCAATCAACATATGTATAGGCTCTCAATTCAAAAATTTTGTTCTTCTTGTAGTATAGACCATACCCTTATGTACCTTTTAAGTATCCCATAATCCTTTTAACGTCCATTAAGTGATTTTCCTTAGGATTTGTAGAAAATCTTACAACAATCCTAATAGCTAGTGCAATATTAGATCTACCATGAACTACATATTGCAATATTCCAATATAGACCTATACAATGTTTGATTTACCTCAATAGAATCATCATTTTTGGATAGTTTATGTCCTATCACCATGGGAGTGCTAACTTGTCTTGAATCCTCCATACCAAAATTCTACAATATTTCCTTTACATACTTGGATTGAGTAATATAAATACCATATTTCATCTAATAAACTTGTAATCCAACAAAGAACTTTATTTCTCCAAACATAGATATCTCCAATTCTTTCATCATTTCATTTTCAATTGTCTTACATAATGCATTTTTTCTTCTAAATATGATATCATCAACAAATATTTCAGCTAGTAAAATTGATTTACCTCCTTTTGTCTTCAAATATAGATTGTTGTTGTCATCGATCTTCTCAAAACCAATCTTCACAAGATAGTTGTGCAGTCTTTCATACCATGCTCTAGGAGCTTTCTTCAAACTATATAAAGCTTTGTGCAATCTACACAATGTTCTTATTGTTAGGATAAAAAAATCCTTCAAGTTGTTCAATGTAAACCTCCTCTTCTACTATACCATTTAGAAATGTTGACTTAACATCCATTTGATAAACTTTGAATCCTTCATAGGTAGAATAAGAAAGCAGAGTCCTTACTCCTTCCAATCTTTCAACTGGGGCAAATATCTTTCCATAGTTAATTCTCTCATCTTGTGTACAACACTTCTAGACTAACCTTTTCTTATTCCTTGTTACTTCATCATTCTCATCCAATTTTTTTATATACACCCACTTGGTTCTAATAACATTCTTGTCCTCTAGTCTAGGTACTAGTGTCTAGGTTTTATTCTTCTCAATCTAATCAATTTATTATTTCATGGCTTGATTCTAGTGTTCATTCTCTAATACATCCTTCACTAATTTAGGTTCATGTATTCTTAACAAACATGTTTCATTCCTTAATATATTCCTTCTCATTGGTCCAACCTCTTTTTATCCAATTATTTGTTCAGCAGGATGATGTCTTCTGACATATTCTGATAGTCTTGGTTGTGTTCTTCTTTCTTCAATAAAAGGTCATTCATAAAGTCCAATATTAGGTTCACTGTGTACTTCTCTATCAAGTAACTCAAAATTCCTTTCCTTTAAACTGATCTTGGCATCAAAATGTACCTCAGCTTCTGATTGTAACTCGGCTTCTAAATACAACTCGATATC
The DNA here is from genome assembly GCA_028749045.1 of Cupressus sempervirens. NCBI lineage: Eukaryota > Viridiplantae > Streptophyta > Pinopsida > Cupressales > Cupressaceae > Cupressus > Cupressus sempervirens. The sequence goes on along the minus strand of CM053793.1, from coordinate 319,046,395 downwards.
CATTGTGTGTGACTTGACAGTCACTGATTATTATTTATTAGTAGTTATAGCATAATTAACACTAGAAGATGTGCCTTCATAATAGTACATAAAGGTTTTGTAATTCTTAGGTTCCTTTGTTTTTCTTCATGTTTCTTTCTTGACTTGTACTTGGTTCAAGGTATAGGCAGTTGTACTAACAACTTCTCTCCATTATTTTAAAGCAACATTATTTTCTATCATCAATGTTTTAGCACAATCCATCATAGATTTGCTCCTCCTTTCATCTATCCTATTTTATGAAGGGGTCCTAGGCACAGAAGTCTATCTTTTGATTCCTCTGTCATTGTAGAAGTTATTGGATTCATTTGATGTAATCTCTCCACCTCTTTTAGATCTCAGAAATTTCAAGCTTTCTCTAGTTTCCTTTTCAAATTTTGCTAGATACCACTTAAACATTTGAAAAGCATCAAATTTTTCTCTCAAAGACATTGCTGTCATCATTCTTGAATAATCATCGACAAATAGAATAAAATACTTGTCACCTTTCTAGCTTTTCACATCAATTGGTCCACATAGATCAATATGAACTAATTTCAAATTTTATTTTGAAGTGTTCAAGTCTTATTCTTAAAACTAGACTTTGTCATCTTTTCTACCTAACATTATTTCCAAATCACATTATTAGGTTTCTTCAATTTTGGCAAACCTTTGACTCTTCTCATCTTACTAATACTGACCAAGTTGTCAAAATTTAAATGACATAATCTTTTACATAATCAAATTATACAACAAGAAAACTAGTTTCATTCATGTCAAGATAAAACAAATTACCTCTAGTCTGGTCTCCACTTCTAGTGAGTTCTCCATTAGCATCATAGATCTTAGCCTTCTTGTCTTCAAATTCAACTTTTTATCCTAAACTATTTAATTGCAATACACTCAATAGATTATAGGTAAGTCCTTCCACATAGTAAGCATTGTCACACATGATCTTGTTTGTCAATCTTATTGATCCTTTACCTTTCACTAGACAGGGTGCATCATTACCAAATCTAACACTATTTCCATTGTAAATCTCAAGGGCAATGAGCTTGCTTTTGTCACCAGTCATATGATGAGACATTGTCAATGATCCATCTTTCACTTTTTCTTACATAAGATACTAATGCAATTGCCTCATCTTCATCTTAATAATATTTCATAGCAACATGGAAAACTTTATCATCATGATCATTTGATTCATCAGTATATTATTCTTCAACAATGTAACAAGCTTTCTATCCCTTGTCTTTATAGCCTTTGTTACTCTCATCTTTTCTACTTTTGGATTTGTCTTCATTTCTTTTGTTCTTCTTCTCAAGACATCTTGCTGATTTATGACCAAATTCATTGCAATTAAAACATATGATGGGTAACTTATCTTTGTATTTTCCTTTGCCTCTATGAAATCTCCTAGCCAACAGTGCTTCTAGTTCTTCTAGATCTTCATCATCTATGTCACTGTCACTAGCAACATGTTTGACCTTTTTTCTTTCCTTTAGGTTCTTTGAGTGTTAGCTTAACTCTTAAAGAAGAATCAATATTTTTAGATTTGAAATTATCAAAATTTAAAAGTTCAAAAGCAATGAGTCTACCAACCAGTCCTTCAAGGGTTAGACCACTACTAGGAGTACATCTCAGTTATTGTATAGAAGAGACTCTAATAGCATAGATGAGCGGTAGGGTTCTCAACATTTTTCTGATCACAGTCTCATCTTCAATAATTCCATTTTCTCCTCTAATTGCATTTACAACATCTTTGATTCTTGCACAATACCGAATTATAGTCTCACCTTCTTGCATTCTCATTTCATCAAATTTTCATCTTAGACTTTATGTTGTGGCTCTCAACACATCTTTGTCTCCTCCATAGATTTTATGTAGGGCATTCCACATTAATATAGAAGTGGTACATATTTTGATGTCTTCAAACTTTGAATAGCTTAGGGCATATGCAATCTCCAACATTGCCTTATTATGTTCTTTCTTATGTTTCAATTATTCAGCAGTTAGGGCTCCAACTACTTCAACATGTTCAGTGGTGATAGTTGTTTGTGCATAATCTCCAAGTCCTCCTAGATGCAGCTTTATTAAACTTTTTCATGCAAGAAAGTTTTCCTTGATTAACTTGGGTACCTCCTTTCTACACATCTTGATCTTTAGCTTCAAGTACCTTCAAACTTTTTTTCTCCACAAGCATTTGGTGCTTTGATACCAACTATTGGAATACTTTAGAATAACTAAGAGTAGGATGAATCAGTTATCAAAGATCCAAATTTACACTTAAAACTTTTTAGTATTTAAGAAATACATGTGCATGCATTTATCATCCAATATCTCAAACCTTAGTATATTATTGTCCTAGGTCAAATAAACTTTGCATAAATGTAAACATGAAATACCACAAAATCATCACATAATTTGACACAAGAATTTTATGTGTAAACCCAATTTGGAAAAAAATCACCAGTAACATGCTACCAATTTTCACTCTTCTGAAGTGAGCTTTCTGAGGAGCCAACCCTATTAAAGGCTGCAATGCACACTATTAAATGCAACCTTGATTAAAGGATTTCAATCATCCTATTAGGAGTGAGTCTTGTTTGAGGACTTTAGAACATTCTATTAGAATGTCACCCTATTAAAGGATTTACTCATGACTTTTAGGTCAACCTTAATCCAAAGGATTTATCTAGACTAATGTAGTTGTTAGAAAGTAATAGCAGAACTTGCTATGATAACTAAAAAACTCACTTGCAGATTACAGATCTCTTATTTAGTCCTCCATACTACCTGGCATTCATCCTCTTCATCTCTAATAGCTTGTTCACCCTCAAAGCCTTCACCTCCTTAAGCCTTCTTGCTTAGTATGCCAACTACAGGTTCATTCCTTTGACCATCATATGAAGCAACACCTCAAGACCCCTTGTTTATCTATGGTTCACACTATGACACTTTGCTTTTGGCCTATTATCTCCCTATATAGAGAATTTAGAGCTTTTTTTCTTCATCACAATCGTCCATCTTTGGGTTAGGTAAGATTCATTGAATCTACCCTCTTTTCCATTTTGTTCACTTCTAGAAACTTCTCTTACAATCCTCTTCAAATTCATCTCAAAATGATTTATCTTGAATTTTGTGCCACCAACTTATCATACTTATCTTCCACATGCTTCATATAATTCAAGAAATCAACTTTATTGGCTCAGATTCATCAAATCTTCAATCCAACTCTTTATACTATCACTCGGTAATAAGATGATGTTTTTTCGATAATAACTATCTTTTGATGCTTGGTCAACACTAAATTTATCGGCATACACTAAGTCTTACTAGTGCTCGACACATATTAAAATTCCTTCACTTGAAACCTACTAGATTCTCTTTGCTTAACACATACTAAATTTTCTCAGCCACAACTAACTTTATGCTTGGCCTGTACTAACTTGCTTGGCTTCCATTTTTTTCTCAGTCAGGCTTAGAAAACAAATTGCTTTGCTTAGTCTTCTTCTTTTCTTTTCTCAAGTATCCTTTCATTGTAGCCTTAAGTAGATAAAAAATACACTATATCATCAAAGTCTTACTTGGTCTTAGTGCTTCTTTTGTACACCATATAACTCAACCTTTCTCTAGGTACTCTTGTAATCCTTTCTTTTCAAATCCTCTTCATTAATCAATCAAATGATAGCATTCAAACCAAATTATAAATTGTCTCACCAGAAAGTAGTAGGTTTGAGATCAGTGACAAAATAATGATTGTTCCATGATAGGTTTCGTCAATCTCTTTCATTTCTATACTTCAATAATCTTCTTTTTCGACAGATTTAATGGATTGATTGGAGCAATGTACTTCATGAAGATTGAATTGAAGAGTGGATATCATTAACTTTGAATCTAAAAAGAGGTGAGTGGAAAGCAACGATTAAGATCAAGAATTAATTGAATGATTGACTTGTCAAAAATTTTGAATTAGAAAATGCACCTAGTACATTCATGACACTTATGAACCAAGTATTGAAGCCTTATCTTAGTAAGTTTGTTACCGTACATCATGATGATATTTTGATTTTAGAAAAAAGGACATTTAGGACATGGTAGGGTTATATTGTAAAGGTTATAAGAAGAAAAATTAATGGTGAACTTGAAAAAAAATATTTTTGTGGAGCTAGTTTACTTGGGATTTGTAGTCTCAAATGAAAGATTGAAAATGAACCTACAAAAAGATCAAGGCTATTATTGAATGGGAATCACCAAAGAGTATATTTCAAGATTGTATTTTTTATGGGTTGGGGAGTCTATAGTCATGAGAAATTTTAATGGGATGTGTGATCCAAATACTAATTTACAATGGAGGGAACAAGAAAAGAGCTCAAGTGGATAGGATGCAATAGAGATCAACTTCCAACTATTGAACAATAAGGTGATAGAGCACCCAGTAATGGCATTGCCAAACATTGGAAAAGTTTTCCAAGTTGATTTTAATGAAAGTGGAATAGAAATAGGTGTTCTTATTCAAGACGGTAGATCAACAACATACTTTAGTGAAAGTTTGAATGAAGAAAAAGGGAAGTGTTTAATATATGATTAGGAATTTAATGTAATTATGAAAACTCTACAAAATAGGAGGGATTATTTGTTGCCAAAAGAATATGTTTATACTCATATCATCATGTCTTCCAACAAAGTAAATTAAATTAAAGACATATCAAGTGGATTGAATTCTTGCAAATTTTTTCTTTTATTTTGAAACATAAAAGTGGTAAATCTAGAATAAACTTGTTGATGCACTAAGTAAAAGGAGTTTACTTTTGAACATGATAAAGGTGAATTATTTCTTGGGCTTGATTCTTTGGTTAATTTGTATGAAAAATATATATATTTCAAGGAATCATAGAGATAATGCAAGAATTGTATAGGAGTGGATTGATCGCCATGGTTGAAGTATTGCATTCAAGAGGATTTTTTGTTCAAAGCAAAGAAGTTGTACACACTTTGACAATGAGAACTTAATAAATAAGAAAGCTTTATGATGAGTTGACATTTTGGAATCAATAAGGCAATAGATACATTTAACAAAAGTTATTTTTGGTTAGGGGTGAGTGTTTAAGAATATGGTATAAGGATGTAGAGTATGTCAACATGAAAAAGGTGTGAATAAAAATGCAAGATTGTGTCAGTCATTTCTAATACCAGAGAGATCATGGGAAAACATTATAATGGATTTTGTATTTGGGCTACCTCAAACTCAATGAGATAATGATTCAAATTTTTTGGTTGTTCAAAAAATATCTAAATTGGCTCATTTTTTTCCATGTCAAAAGACTAATAATGTTCCCTACATCACAAGTTATTCTTCAAAGTATTCTGGTTATACAATTTTCATAAAAGCATAATTCCAAATTTATATACAAAATTTGTTGGAAATTTTTGGTGCATATTATGAAAGAATTCAAGCATGCTTTGGATTTTAGTATAACATACTACTGATAAAATGATGGTCATATTGAAGTTGTCGATTAGATTTTGGGAAATTTTCTAAGATGTTTGATTGGCAATAAACTAAACCAATGGGATTTGATGTATCCTAGATAGAATTTGCCTAGAATATGTATTTTAAAAGGATTGTGGGTAGGATCCATTCAATATATTGTGTAGTCACAACCCAAGTGGTATAGAATAACTTAGGGATATTTTAGATTTATTATGGACAAGTATTATGACAAAAGAAATTGTAAAATACATCAAAGACTTGCATAAAGGGGCAAAAAAGAAGTTGGAAAGGAATACTACAAAGTACAAAGATTATGTTAACATGCACAAAAGAGAGAAAAAAATTAATATTGGATAGTTAGTTAGGTTCATTTGAGGAAGGAAAGATTCCTGCAAGGAATTTATAACAAATTAAAATAGATGAAGATAGGTTCTTGTAGGATCTTGAAGAAGTTTTAAGCCAATACCTAAAATTTACCTTCCTAAGAACATTGATGTCTCTTATATCTTCAACATCAATGACCCTTATGAGTATTATGAGGGAGAGACTAATATTCAAACACATCTACATACTAAGAATTTTTGCAATCTGGCTAAGGTAGTATATTAGGGTTGTCATTTATGGCAACATATAGCATACTTTGAGAAGGAAAAATGAAAAGGATGACTTTGAAGTATAGTTATTCAGAAAATTATCTAAGTACATATTAGCATAACAATGTTCAGTTGGCTTATTTTATTTAGCACAGTTCACTAGAGGCACTTGAGCTTATGCACACTTATAGGAAGGACATGTGGTTAATTACACTAAAGTTTTAGCTATGTCCAAATAGATTTCTTACATATTTACTAAGAACATTTTACTAGGACATAACATGACAATATTGGGATGACATCCTAGATGTTAACCCACGCGTGGAAAAAGATAATTCAAAATATTTAACAAAGTATCAAGAATCAAGGCCAACAGGATAAAATAATTTGGTATAAAAGGAAGAACACTTTTGTTAAAGGAAGTGTGGCATTGTATTATAATGATATAATGTTTGAATGTACACTTTTTATTATCAATATTGATGCTAGTATAGAGCAATGGAGTTGTATGATCAGTTTTGAAGAAGGCACCAAAAAGATAGATCAGATTTTGAATAAATCAACACTATGTAAAGGTTTGTGTATCTATCTCTATTGATAGAATTATAAAGTTATATTTGCATGTTTGAGCAGTGGGATCTTCTTGCACTCTTTTATTTTGCAATACCAACTTCTAATAGGGTTGAGGCTTCTAACAAGGCCTTGTCCTCTAAAAAGGACAAATACATTATGTGCCTATATAGACTCCTAATAGGGTCAATATCTTTCACAAGGTACTTCTTATGAGTGGATCAGTTTGTGGGTGCCATCCCCACCAGGGATTTCCCTTGGCTAGGGTTTCCCTAGTTAACAAATAATGGTGTTATGTGTTGTATCATGTTATGGTTATGTTTACTTTTTAGTTTGATCATATATGAAAGTTTAAAAATTGTTAATAATATTCATAATTGGGTAAAAAAAATTGGAATACTCATTCAACCCCTCTCACCCCCTAGTATTCCCTATTTATAACAATTGGAAATAGAGAAGAGATACTTAAAGGAGGCCTAGAAACTTGAGTAAGATATCAATGGATATGGATCAATTACAAAAGAATCTTGAGGAATCTCTTGAGGAACTTGATACTGTTATAGAGGAAAGAAATAAATTATAGATCAAAATTAGAGATGCACAAGATTTCATTCAAAAGTTGAACGAGAAGATTGAATCATCTAGATTGAAAAAGAAAGTCACATGATCAAAACAAGTATTCTAAAGTGATTTCTAAACTTGAGGATAATGAAATTCTAAAACATGAGCTTGAAATTATGAACTTTTAGATGAGCATGGTGGAAGATGAAAATATAGGTAAGTCAAATCTAAGATTTGAGAATGCAAATCAAAAATCCAAACTTACCAACGTGACATCAAAACTTAAGACTACAAAGTTATGGTGTACAAAACATGAGAAGTACAAAACTATTGTTAAAGGAGAACTTACACAAACAAAGAAACATCTTAAGAAGTTATATTCAAGCACTTAGAAGCTTGATGAGAAAATTAAGGCACAAAGATGTGTTGAAAATAAAATAGGAATTAGATATGTTGAAGGAGAGTCATCTAAAGTTACTAGGGAAAAAGATTTAGTGAACCAACTATCTAATCAGCAAGAAGACCTAAAAAAAGAAGTAGCTAATCAACCCAAACAATATGAACAAGTAAAGAAACAATTTAATGGAAGATTCATTGCATGTAATCATCTTGGACACATGAAGAAGGGTTCCACAGGTAATTATACTAAACTATTTTATGGTTATTGTTATAATTGCCTTGCTTATGGACATAAATATAATGAATGAGGGAAATCTAGATATAATAATTATAATAGATGTATGGAGGTACTAACTCTATAGCTAGTAAATCATTTGGAGCAACTAATCTCATAAGAAATAGAGTTATATATTATAAGTGCAAAAGAAATGGACATATTGATAGGGATTGCAAAGTACAAAAAAATCAATTTGGATCATATTTGCAACAATTTGAGACATACAACAAGATTTTGTAGAATAAATAACATGAGAACACCTAACATGACATCACAAAGCATGAATTTTAGAAGGAATCTGAACACAATGTAAGAAGGAATGAGAATGTGAAAGGAAAACAATTTGAAAATCTAAACAAAGTATTTGTTAGAGAAGAAGCACCTACAAGGACTAAGGTATGGGTTGTAAGGAAACTTACAACAAAGAATATAACAGTTTCCACATAACCCATAATAGATCTTAAACAAATACAGAATTAAAATCCACATGCAAGAGAATAGACAATATACCCACAAAAATGTGGCACAAGATATACCCTAGGAAACCATCATTGAGGGAAAAACCCAGCCTCCAAAAGCATCCATCACCATGTGTTATTTAGCAAAAACACCATTGCAAGACAACCATGAAAGCCTTCAAAGTCATAGCCACTACCAAGCAATCCATGTGAACAAGCATGAATCCACACATCCCATGCCATGCTTCCAACCTTCACAAACTCATCAAATATATCCCATGAGAATCTTTACATGTTTCACATCCATCTAGGTGCAACATTACATAATAAAATAAAATAATACAATATAACAATATTATGCAATGTGTGCAACACCCATTATCTCAACAATCTGCCACTTTTTATATATATTGCATAGGGTCAATCTATAGCCACATAAATGAACAAGGGAGAAATCACTCCTAGCACATCCACTATCATGGATCAAATTACTCAAAGTTCTTCATCCTGGTACCCACAACAAAATCAAAGTATCTAGCATCTCAAACATGAATGATCTCACCTCGTATTATGCTACTGCTACCAAACATACATAGAAGCCATTCAAAGAGAAAGTCATCCAACCTATCATATTAGAAGATCATAAAATCTTATATCAACTAAAATGTCAAGCACAAAAACCTGATCCAAAGGTAATCACGTGTATCTATAGTTTTCAATGTATCCATAGCTGAAATAGCACCCATAGCAAGTGCCAACCCATCCAACTATCTATACCTCCAAAGGTATACCAAGTGAATCTCACATCATCAACATATCCAATTTGTAACCTACAATCACAAGCCTCAAGAGCAATACTTGCCACATATATACCAAGAAGCTTCCACTGCAAAAGATAATGTCAAATCTATAACCAATCCACTCACAACATCTCAAAGAAGTGAATCCATGTAGTCTCAAGGACATCCACAACACATAAACCAATAACTTGCAAGAACAACTCTCATAAAAAATCTCCAACACCCTCCCAAGTTATCCACAACCAACAAAGGAAAGAGATAAAAAAATAACCATGGCATCTCTCACATGACATACATGAGCACAAACTAGTGATCATAATAGCTAACCAATCTCAAATTCAATGTAAGGAAAATTGAACATCTAGGAAGATAACCAAGACCAAAGAGAAACCATACAAATTATAACCTATATTGTGTCCTTCTACACACGCCTCTAGATGTAAATTGTGGAAGTATGATCTCCTCCATAAAAACCCAACCAAGAAGCCTCAACAATACCCAAACCATACCATATAACTCATCATGGATGTAAGCCTCTCACAAGAATATAAAACTCATAAACCATTTTCAAATCAAGGAATAACCAATCCTAATCCAAGGAATATGCCTAATATAAAACCATCTCCCAAACTCAACCAACATAACAACATATGCAAATAGAGATAATCAATGCTAAACCATCTCTCAAATGAACCCTTCAGAATTAACTCATGTACCATAGCTCAAGATCCATATGCATGAAAGACAAGCATAACATAATGCACCTAAGAGAAACAATGGGATACATCTCTTAAATAACAAACTGTCGAGTAGACCAAGAGTGGGGAATGAGAATGCTCATCAAGATATAGAAGTCTCCAACCAAGACTCATCTATGAAAAATCTCCACTCAAGTCCATATCAAGTGAATGCCCCTCAGACTTCCTGTTGAAACCAAATAATTGTCCTAACAAATAATTCTCTAATCCAAGAGAAATTAGCATCACCACTCTCTCTAAGTATCCATGAGCACCTATAAAAAATCAATTCATGCTAACTCCAAATGCAACATAGAAATATCATGAAGTATCCAACTTATGATCAATATACTCAATACCAAGAAACTAAACCAAGATCATTGTCAAAGTTCCAACCATGGCCTCAGGAACATAAACATGACAACATGATCTAAACTATCTCAATCAAAGAGATAGCATGCTCTATATGAACATACTATAACATGTCAAAACTTGAAATATGTATCAAGAGTATACCATAAGATAATAATGAAACCATCCTAACTCCAAGGACAACATGCCAAGTAAAAGCATAAACCACACCTTTACCAAGAACCCTATGAGTCCTCTAGATGAAACCATCTCCACACACCATAAAGATAACCAAGAACCCCTTGAGTCCTCAAGATCTAACCATCTTCACACACCATACAAATGTCAAAGATGATTCTGCAGCAATAGGATCTAAGGAAAACCTCCAACATCTACAAACACTCAATAAATATATCAATACCAACAACGTCCACTCAACCATGGTACCAAGTCATCCATGGCATCATATAAATCCTTCTCCTACATAAAGATTATCTAGGTCTACACTCACACAACCAAAGTGTCAATACCAAGTGAAACTAAGATCTCCAAACCCAAGAAGATACAAACCAAACCAGGAACTAATCCTACACTATCACCCCATCACTATCACAAGCTCCCACTAAACCATGTATCCAAGATATTTGTGGCATCATGATGAAAAACCATCCTTTAACCATGAGAATCAACCAAACCATCAAAGAACTCAAAGTGCACATCATGAGCTTCTCAAAAGAAACCAAACAACCATGATCCTCAACCAAGAAAATATACCACCATAACCAAATTAGGAATATAAAAATGAACATCAAGGATGTACCTATATATCCAATCATGTCATGCCAATAAACCATGGAACCATGATCACATCCATGAACTGAGCATCTGACTCTCAAAGTCCAACTTGTCAGCATAAAATAGTCAACCACAATCCTCCACCATGATTATACCTAGTAACAACATCTCATCCCTTCTACATGAAGAAAAATTAGTAAATCATATGAGTTAGGGTATAGACAACCTAAATCCAAGTCACCAATCTCAATATGCATAAATAATGAAATATCAATGGGCAAAGATAACCCATAACCAAGCCATAAATGCAACCTATAAGTATAGACTGCTTACAACACTACACAACTTGTAGACCCAAAAATTCATCATACATATCCAAACCAAACAATAATAACTATATCATCATGAGACCAATATAAAATATGAACTGAGTATACAATGACATAAAATCTTAAATCTCCAAACATACAATGTCATAAACTTACAATGCTACCATAGTCAATATATATCATAAACTATTTAGATAAATATATCACCAAATAAACCATGCCAAACCTACACCAAATCTAAACAATGTGTAGAGCTCTCCATGAGCTTTTTGTTGACTATTGGAAGCCCAAAAACTTGGCTCTGTATGCCCAAGTTATGCCCTAATTTGTGCTCAAAATAAATAACATCTAAATTTTGGGCTCTTAAAACTTTTAAAAATATCAAAATCATAGAATCTAACTTACACCAAGTTGTAGTGCTTTCAATTAGCTTTCCAATGCCTATAAGAAGTCTAAAATTTGATATCCTGAGAGAAAGTTATGGTCGTTTTACCAAGATGACCTTTTTAACATTTTCACTGCATTTTTTTTTTGTGACAAAAATTAAATTTGATGGCCATCACGGGATGAAACTAAAAAACTCTTTCATTTCCTCCAAACATGGCAAAACTAAAGCATATTATACATCAAAATTTATGGAAACATCAACCTAGATCCGGTGTTGAGGTTTGTTTTTACCCAGGAGGTCATTTCTGCAAGTTCCCCTTAAAATCCTCATTTAAATGAAACATCCAAAAAAACCTTTTGGCCAAAAATTTCACATGCCCAAAATATACTAATATACTATCATAATAGCAAATCTAAAACCCTTAAATCTACAATAAACAACTCATATATCTTGCCCTTCTTTTATCCTCTCATGCATTCTCATGGATTCAATCTAGGGTTACAATAATAAAACTATAGCTCTAATACCACTTGTAAGGAAACTTGCAAAAAAGAATATAACCATTTACACATAACCCATAATAGATCTAAAACAAATACGGAATTAAAATCCACATGCAAGAGAATAGACAACATACCCACAAAAATGTGACACAAGATATACCCTGGAAAATTCTCATTAAGGGAAAAACCCAGCCTCCAAAAGCATCCATCATCATGCATTATTCAGCAAAAAATCCATTATAATACAACCATGGAAGTCTTCAAATTCATAGCCACTACTAAGCAATCCATGTGAACAAGCATGAATCCACACATCCCATGCCATGCTTCCAGCCTTCACAAATTCTCCCCTGGCTAACCTGTCAAGCCTTGTCTCACTCAACTCTTTCCCTTTTTGCCTTCTTCTTGTGACACAAAAACTACCCTTGTGGTTGCTTATATAGTAGCAAGTCCCACAAAACCATCAATTAGTATTACACAAACCATGTGCTAAAACCATGTGCTACCTAACCCATTGACCCCACATTTAATATTGGAAAGTTAATTATTTTCCCCAATATTAAATAATGACATGAAATATTATCACAATGTTACAATAGAACTCATCAAGTATATCCCATGAGCATCTTTACATGTAGCACATCCATCTAGGTGCAACATTACATAATAAAATAAAATAATACAATATAACAACATTATGCAATGTGTGCAACATCCATTATCTCAACATGGGTAGAGAAGACAAAAGATACATTAGAAAACAAGATGAAATCAATAATTGTAGCTAAAAAACCCCTTATCAACTTAAGCAATCATCTTTATGAAGGAAGCAAGGGATAATACACTAGATATTCATTAGACACCTAAATGTTAACATGAAGTTTTGGGAACTTGAGGGAAGCATGAGAATATTATTAGGAACCTATAATTAAGAGCACATAAAGAAATATGGTTGAAAGTGATAGGAGGAATAAAATCTAGCTTAGTGGAAGGAGTATCATCTTTTTGAGTTGTACGTACTTGAACAATTAATGCATACATGAATTTTTGTAGATTTAAGGGTTGAAATCAATTATTTTGGGCATCATTTGATCATTTGGAGATTGCAAGGAGTTTGGAGAAAGAATCAAAGTCAATTTGGAGTATTTGAGCAACAATTTGATTGAATTTTTGTCAAAGCCCTAAATTTAAGATAACCAAGATATTTTTCAATTACAAGGTTAATTTCTAAATTAATTTGAATTTAAAAATTGTGAAAATGGACTCTTCACTAGTTCATGACATTTTGGAGAAATGTAGGCATAAGTTTAAGAGAGACCCTATAGAACCTTTGGAAGATGACCCTACTAGGAGCATTTTTCATGAATACCAAATAGAATTTTGATTATGGAAGACATCAAAATATACATTCACTATAAGAATTTATTATTATTTTTTGAAACATAAGAGTGGTAAATCTAGAATAGACTTGTTGATGCACTAAGCAAAAGGATATTACTTATGAATGAGATCAAGGTGAATTATTTCTTGGGCTTGATTCTTTGGTTAAGTTATATGAACAAGATCTATATTTCAATGAATCACAGAGATAATGTAAGAACCGTATAGGAGTGGATTGAACTCCATGGCTGAAGTATTGCATTCAAGAGGATTTGTTGTTCAAAGCAAAGAATTTGTGCACACTCTGAAAGGGTGAACTTAATAAATAAATAAACATTATAATGAGTTGACATTTTGGAATTGATAAGACAATAGCTATATTTAACAGAAAGTATTATTGGTTAGTTTTGAGTTTTTAAATATACGGTATAAGGATGTAGATTATGTCAACATGCAAAATGTGTGAATAAAAATACAAGATTGTGTCGGTCATTTATGAAACCAGAGAGATCATGGGAAAACATTATCATGGATTTTGTTTTTGGGCTACCTCAAACTCAATTTGATAATGATACAATTTTTGTGGTTGTTCAAAAAATTTCTAAATTGGATTTTTATTCTATATTAGAAGACTAATAATGCTCCCTATATCACAAAATTATTCTTCAAACTAGTCTAGTTACATGGTTTTTCTAAAAGCATAATTCCAAATAATGAGACAAAATTTGTTGGTAATTTTTGGTGCACATTATGGAAGAAGTCAAGCATGCTTTGGATTTTAGTTTAACATACCATTGATAAAATAATGGTCATACTGAGGTTGTCAAGAGTTTTGGAAATTTTATAAGATGTTTGATTGGTAATAAACCAAATCAGTGGGACTTAATGTATCATAGGTAGAATTTTCCTACAATGTGTATTTTAAAAGGATTATGGGTAGAGCCAATTCAATATAATGTGTGGTCATAGTCCAAGTGGTGTAGATGAACTTAGGGATATTTTATAATTATTAAAGACAAGTATAATCGTTAAAAAAAATTGTAGAATACATCAAAGACTTGCATAAAGAGGCAAAAAGAAGTTGGAAAAGAGTACTACAAAGTACACAGATTATGTTGACATGCATAGAAGAGAGAAAGAATTTCATATTGCAGAGTTATTTGGGTTCATTTGAGGAAGGAAAGGTTCTTACAAGGAATTTATAACAAATTAAAATGGATGAAGATAGGTTCTTGAAGGATCTTTAAGAATTTTTAAGCTAATGCCTAAAATTTACCTTCCTAAGAGCATTGATTTCTCTTATATCTTCAACATCAATAACCTTTATAAGTATGACGAGGGAGAGACTAATATTCAAACACATCTACACACTAAAACTATTGGCAATTTGTCTAAGGTAGTATGTTAGGGTTGTCATTTATGGAAATATATAGCTTACTTTGAGAAGGAAAAATGAAAGGATAAGTTTGAAGTATAGTTGTTCATAAAATTATCTAAGTACTTATTAGCATAACAATGTTTAGTTAGATTATTTTGTTTAGCACAATTCACCAAAGGCACTTGAGTTTATTTGCACTTATAGGAAGGGAGGACATGATGTATAGGACATGTGGCTAATTGTGCTAAAGTTTTGGCTATGTTCAAATAGATTTATTACAGATTTACTAAGAAAATCTTATGAAGATAGAACATGA
The DNA here is from genome assembly GCA_028749045.1 of Cupressus sempervirens. NCBI lineage: Eukaryota > Viridiplantae > Streptophyta > Pinopsida > Cupressales > Cupressaceae > Cupressus > Cupressus sempervirens. The sequence continues at coordinate 319,031,048 of CM053793.1, read as the reverse complement.
CAATGTTGGGACAATATCCTAGATGTTACCCACACATGGAAAAAGATAATTCAAAATATTTAGCGATGGGATGAAATAATTCAATACAAAAGGAAGACCACTTTTATTTAGGGAAGTGTGGAATTGTATTATAATGATATAATGTTTGAATGCACACATTTTATAAATAGTATTGATGCAAATTTGATGCTAATATAGAGCAATAGATTTGTATGATCAGTTTTGAAGAAGCCACCAAAAAGATAGATCAGATATTGAATATATCAATACTATGTAAAGGTTTGTGTATCTATCTCTATTGATAGCATTTTAAAAGTTTTATTTTCATGTTTGAGCAGTGGGTTCTTCTTGCACTCTTTTCTATTGTAATACTAACTCCTAATAGGGTTGAAGCTTCTAACGAGACCTTGTCCTCTAACAAGGAAAAATACACTATGTTCATCTAATAGACTCCTGATAGGATCAATATCTTTCACAAGGTACTTCTTATGAGTGGTTTATTTTGTGGGTGCCATCCCCACCATGGATTTCCCTTAACTAGGGTTTCCCTATTTAGAAAATAATGGTATTAGGTGTTGTATCATGCTATGGTTGTGTTTACTTTTATGTTTGATCATCTATGGAAGTTCAAAGATTGTTAATAATATTCATAGTTGGGTAATAGTTTATGGAACACTGATTCAACCCCCCACCCCCCCCAGTATTCCCTATTTCTAATAATTGGCAATAGAGAATAGATACTTAGAGGAGGCCTAGAAATTTGAGTAAGATCTCTATGGATATGGATCAATTACTAAATAATATTGAGGAAGCTCTTGAGGAACTTGATACAATTACAGAGGAAAGAAATGAATTAAAGATCAAACTTAGAGATGCACAAGATTTCATTCGAAGATTAAAAGAGAAGATTGAATCATCTAAATTGAAAAAGAAAGAGACACATGATCATGTCAAATATTGTCAAGCAATTTATAAACTTGAGAAGGAGAATGAAATTCTAAAATAGCTTGAACTTACAAACTTGAATATGAGTGTGATGGAAGATGAAAATAAAAGTAAGGCAAATCTGAGATCTAAGAATGCAGATCTAAAATCCAAAGTTACCAAGGTGGCATCAAAACTTGAGATTGCAAAGCTATGGTATACAAAACTTGAGAAGTACAAAACTAATATTAAAGGAAAACTTACACAAACAAAGCAACATCTTGAGAAGTTATATTCAAGGACTGAGAAGCTTGATGAGACAATTAGGGCACAAGGATATGTTGGAAATAAAACAAAAATTAGATATGTTTAAGGAGTGATATCTAAAGTATCTAAAGTTATTAAGGAACAAGATCTAGTGAACCAACCACCTAATCAGCTAGTAGACCTAAACAAAGAAGTAGCTTATCAACTTGACCAATATGAACAAATAAAGAAATAATTTAATGGAAGATTGTTTGCATGTAATTAGCTTAGACACATAAAGAAGGGTTCCACATGTAAGTATACTAAACTCTTTTCTGGTTATTGTTATAATTTCTTTGCTTATGGACATAGATATAATGAATGTGGAAAACCTAGATATAATAATGATAATAGAATGTATGGAGGTACTAACCCTGTACCTAGTAAACAATTGAAGTAACTAATGTCATAAGAAATAGAATTATGTGTTATAAGTGCAAAGAATTTGGACATATTGCTAGGGATGGAAAACTACAAATTGTAGACACCCAAAAATGGACAGACATGCGAGTTTACATTTAACGCACTAATTATTCATCTATTAATTAAGGTTTCTTAAATGGTTATTTAATCATCTTTATTCCTTTATTATCAAATCTTTGTATCATTTAATCATTCCCTAATTTTAATTAAATAATTAATTTTATTTAATTATTTAACGTTTAATTAATTGATCATTATTAGTATAAAAAATGGCAAATAAAAAAGTGAAAAGAAAACGTACGAAAATAGCAAAAAATCTACCCTCTAAACTAGACTCCAAACATCTTCATGCATTTGGAAGGCCCAATAAACTAAGGTTTTCAAAATATAGTCTAAAATCATAGCCAGACAAGATTGTAAATAATAGATGTAGAAGTAAGTAGGCTTTAGATCCTCGGGTCGATTATGATTAGACACTTTATTCCTCTGTTGTCAAATTGTCAAATCCGTTCAATTCACTAGCTTACGATCAAGATCCGAAAGTAAGCAACACATAGTATTATGGAACTCCCTAGTTACCTCACCAGATTCACTCCACTTTCAGCCTTGATAGACAGATCTATTTCTTTAATCAAATAAAATATGCTAGCCTCAATCTTAACCCTATCTTCATCCAATAGATAGATTTTGCATTTAAACCTCCTTTGAACCCATCAGTTTAGGTGCCTAATTCTCTGAATCCCTATGTCCCTCCTCATTGGAGGAAGCCTCTTTTTTGTCCTCCCATTCAGTCTTCTTTGTGTCCTACCCTGCTTGATTAGTTCTCCTCCTCAGACAAAGGTGAGGATTTCTTGATCATCAATGACCAATATAGTGAGGATTACTAGCAGGAATTCCAAGAGGTGGGTGTATTTTCTTTTTGGAATAGCCCTAAAGTTGAGCTGCACAATTTAATAAGTTGGTTGGAAGATTTTTGTGGCTACCAGGTAGGTATATCTTACTATACTAATAGACTAGTGTTTATTCATTGTAATGATGAGGATGTAAAGCAAGATTTTCTCTCCAACTATGTTTGTTATTATAAATGTCATGCAGTTAAATTCTTTGAGTGGGTACCTAATTGTAATGAAGATAGCTTAGATTTTTCTATCCCATCTTGGTTTTCCTTGAACCCTATCCCTCTAGAATTAAAACAAATAGATATTATCAAAAGGATAGGGCAAGCTCTGGGAAACTTGATAGGATTAGGTGCTTTGTTTGAGTGTTGCAATAACATTGAATTGCTAATTAATTGTAAAACGAACAACACAATTCTTAAACCTCTCAAAATTATTACCAATAGATTGATGTATAGTTTAAACTTTTAGAGATATGAAGGTTAAATTATAGAAACTATTAGATTAGATGATGAAAGGAGATGCTCATATCAAATACAACAAGCTACATCAAATTTAAATGCTTTTTTTCCTTTGATTAGAATAGGATATCAGGAATTGATACAGGAAGAACATATGTTTTTGAAAGAAGTCTTGGCAACCAACAAAGGTAACTTTGATGTTAAGGGGGTAGAAGAGCTGAAGAAGGAATTAGGAAAAAATAACACAAGTCCAAAAATCCAAATCAACAAAAATTAAAAGGAAAGTGCTAGGAACTCTCTAGAGAATAGCAGAAGAAAGCTTCTATCAGAAAAATCTATTAGGACATACAAGAGTAAGAATATGCCAAACACTTCAAAGGTTTTGGAGTAGAAGGTAAGAAAATAACTTGGAGAAGACTCTCAGGCCAGACAAGCAGCCTAAATAACAAAGTACTGCAGTTAATAGCAAAAAATCTAAGATGGAAGAAAAGAGAGATAAAAATTTGGAAAATCCTATGGAGGCAATCAATAAATAGAGGCATTCAAACAGTCAGAGCTCAAAGAACCAAATCAAAAATATTGAAGATATGGAACAATTAGTCTTATATGGAGAAGCTTCAGATAATGCTAAACCCAAATATATTGAAGATAAGTCAAAAGTACAAAAGAAATAGGACAAAGAATAGCCAATGGAAATTTCTACTTCTATCACTAAGTCTCCAAAGTCGTTTTCTAAATTTTGGCAGATGCCTAATGCTAAAAAAGAGACTCCTAAAGATAGTCCTATAATTTTAGAAAGGAAAATGTCCAGAGCCATCCCAGTGTCTAAATTTTAGGACTTCTTAAACAAGGAGGTAGAGGAAAATGAAATAATTGAGGTAGGAGCTTTAGAAATGAAAGATAAAGATACTATAGAAAGGCTTTCAAAAGATCTGATTCAAGTTTTTGATCCTAAAAATAATGAAAATAGCAGTATTTCTCAAAAAGAAGACCTTCTGTGGCAAGTATTACAGTTGGGAGGTGATAATTATATCTTTGAAGACCTAAGAAGAGACCTCTCCTTTGAAGATGAAAATAAGTGAAACAAAAAGATAGATAACTTGGAAGCCATAAATTCAAGTGAAACTGAGGACATAGTCAATTTGGGTCATCAATACATTATAGAAAAAATCTCACATGAGTTGGTTCTTGAAGAAAAGGAAATTAGGGAGAGAAATCAATCAAAAATAGCTCCAGGAGCATAGCAAAATATGGAATGACTGGGCATAAGTATGAATCAAGAAGGGGTTAAACCGCCCAATTTTGGCAAAAAAAAATCCAAAAGAGGAAGGAAATCTCACAAGGAACTCAAAGAAGCAAAAGGACAGGCACATGAGCAACCAAAAATTAGTCAAATATTTAACACAAGGAAGGGGAAGTTCCTTCCCAAGGTCCAATGAAGATCACCACATGGAATGCTAGGGGTCTAAACACCCCTATCAATAAAAGACTACTAAAACAATATATTAAACTATTTGATTCTAAAATAATTCTACTTCAAGAAACTAAATTAAATTATATAGAAGGAATTAAACTAGGTAAGAAGTTAAGAAATTGGAGCATAACCATGTAAGAATCTCTAGGGGCATCCGGAGGGTTAGGGTTCATCTGGAATCATAGGAAAGTTACCTTAGACATCTTAAGTACAAATAATAACTAGATCAGTGGTATAGTTAAAAGTTTGAAATCCAATCTCAACTTTATTCTAATAAACATTTATGGTCCCACAAATAATATAGAGAAAAAACTAGTATGGGATGAAATCAGCAATTTTACAAAGTTCTATCAGAATGAGCTAATCTTGTTAGGAGGATATTTAAACACCATCTTAAACTTAGACAAAAAGATAAGGGGCTTTCAATAGATTTGAAATGTCCCTTTTCTGATTTTGTATGATATTTCAAGCCTCTAATCAGATCTTTAAGATCAAACAACCAATCTTTCAAAGATCCACCAATTTCTCAATAAACCCCAAATCGGGTATGCCAGAAATAGTGCCAAAAACTTCACAGCTTCACATATTATTAGTAAATCTGAAAGTGGAAATTTTTATAAAAATTTCAGCAACATAACAGCCTACAAAATGACATTTTCAGATCTGTATAACATTTACACAACAGCTCCCAAACGGAGGATAGAAACAATCCTCATCAGGCTCCCGAAAACAACATAGAATAGCCCAAAAACACCACAAAAACACTAATAATTTATCACAGAAGTATAATCATGAACAAATACATATATTCAGCTCTATTTAACATCTAAAAGTCTGAAATATAGCAGCAACCCAAACTGATATGAAATACTCAACCGGAAACACCAAACTCTTACAAAAAACACACCCAAAAAAACCACAAATCTGCACTGTTCAGCACAAAGGCAAACTCCACATGAGCATGCACATGGAATGGATTCAAAATCCCATCCTTAGCCTTCCTAGAAACCTACAAACTCCCATTCTTGGGTCTCCTTCTCCATAAGTTTGGCAGTCTCTGAAGAATAACAAAGAAATGAGCAAAAATCAAGTTCTAGAATGAGCCCAAAATGCCTCCAAACCCCTTAAAAGAGGGCATAACCCTAACTCATGTCCAAGAGGGGTTAATAAAACATATTTTAATAATAATTTTCATTTATTATTCCAACGGTTTCCAAAGATTAACCCCCCCCCCCTTTTTTCGAAACTTCATCTTCTTGGGCCTGCCTGCCTTGGCAAAAATTATTATTTTTAATTATTTGGAAAGGGGACATGAAAAGTCCTCCCCTTCAAAATATTGCTTGTCCTCAAGCAATGGCTGAACAATAGACCAATCAATCCACCTAGATCCCAAATGTAGTCATGAACTATACTATTGTCAATTAACACAGGCTCCTGCAATATCCTCTGCAATATAACCAAGAGGAATCCATAATCAAACTGACAATTACTGCTCAACCAAACTCCAAAGTCACAACTTCCACAGTTAGAAACCCATGAGACACAAACTCTTAGAACATCAAAACTCAAGTAAAGTGGACAAATCAAATTGCCAACATAGTAAATACCATCAACGCATCCCACTGGCCTATACAGAATGTACAATCCAACTCTGCAACAATGGTGAATGCTCTTGAATGAAACTGTACCAAGTATGGAGAATCCACACACTGTACAACTCCTGCAGTCAACACAACTCTGCAGATCATCGGCCACTATCTCATAATGATAACTCCCATGCACCCTTGATGGTGAAAATCCATCACAAGATAAATAGCAAGAAATGGAACCCAAACCAAGTTTGTCTGCCATCAACTCCTCAGCACAAGGATCAAATGCTAACTGATGTACATACCCTGCAATATAATGTTGATAAAAAAAACCAACCTCAATCAACAGCTCACCATGAACAAGTGATACAACCCACTGTGACTGATCACCAGCTAAGTCAGGAGATGTCATAGCCAAAGGAGTAGAATTAATAACAACACCCGCTGAAGCATCACTCCAAAACTCCTACTCTAAGTCATGTATTATCAAGCTATCAACTGTAGGACCTATCGCCATGTCATGCCCATCACAACTCTCATCTTGAGGCATCAAACTATCCCATAACTGATGATAAGCACTAGGAACCAAAGTACATCTCTGTATCATCATCTCATCAACATGGTCATCAAAGGTGAATTGATGAGCATACCTCACAATGTAATGTCGATAGAATGTGCCAATCTCAGTCAGTGGCTCAGACTATAATCCAGATGTAACTAATTGCAATTGATCACTAACCAAGTTGGAACTGATTACTACCTCTGAAGACATCACCAAGGGAGTAGTATTACTAGCAGGAACCATGCCAACTATCGGCTCACCAACATCACACATGGTCTTTGATACATCATCTCTAGTCTTTGTGCCATTAGTACTAGAGGTCACCACCATGTCAGGCATACCACAACAATCTGTTGCAGCACCCAACTCAACTAAACTTGACTTTAGTGGAGATGAACCCGATATGCCAATGTTAGTATCAAGGATGGATGCATCCCCATCTCCACTATCTTTGACAATCTCGACCATGGACATCCTCAGATCACTAGACACCACAGCTTGTGACTGTACAAAATCTGGTAAAGATTGTAGTTGCTCTAACTCCATGGTCACCTTAGCCAAATGAAACTATGACTCCTTGAAAGCCAACTGTGTACTCTCAAGAATCTCAGAAGTCACCTCGAGTTGTTGAGTAAGCTCACTCACCTCATCTTCCTTGGCCAATAATGCATCATATGTTGTACTCCCCCACTCCGTAAGATAATCTCTGTCGGCTACCAACTACATATAATTCTATATCAAAATCCGAATAGCCTCCCATAAAGAGTGGATCTCTGTCAAGGAAAGATGATTGCCTTCCTGCTCATCACTAGTAGGAGAACCCCATCCATAATCTGCTAACAACTAACGAGCAACATCAAAATGCTGGCAAGTGATAGCAATGTCTCGGTCACTCACTCTCAACTGATTAGACACATGATGGCACTGGCTTGACTGTCTCCTACAAACCTCCTCTGATGCACTGTCTAAAGGAGTATCCTCAAAGTTACTAGTCTCTAGAGTATTACCATCCATATCCTGTGAATCAACCCTAAAGCTCATATCAACATATGGAGTATCAAAAACTGTAGCACTACTGTCCAACTCCTCTGTACCCAAGGAAACTAAGTCTTCAAAACTACCCACTGCATCCTCCTAGATGTCATCAATGCCAATATGATCCTGGGACTCATCTGTACACACTGCCAAATATGAAAGATCATCAACACATTCCAGCAAGTATGGTCGACTGGATATATGAACAAAGCCCAACACTGGTGTATAAAAACTAATACCAACATCAAACAAGCTGCTAGCACAAGAAAAGACAACACTGTGCAATCTACTAATCAAATTGATGATAGCACCCAAACAACCACTACTACCAAAAAGTGTTAAAGATCTCTAGTCAATTGAATCCCAAATGCCAATATAACAATCTCGAGTCCATATCTGTAAACTAGAATCAACTGGTAACTCAAGAAAAATCCTCACTTGAGTAATATGACCAATACCAACTAACTCCACATACCTGTCATGATGAGATAATGAAGTCACAATACTATCTTTGTTCACTTTCAATTGGCTGGACAAATCATGTGAAGTACTACCAGCCTCAACCTCATGTGACGAAGCATCTAACTGTGCCTGGTACTCTTTCTCAGCAAAGTCATGAATGCTCAATGTCTACTCATCTCTATCAGGTATCTCACCATCATGCATAACAACATCCTCATAATCATCATCTGAACCCACTACGCTATAGTCACTACCTGTTGTAACTATACCATCCTGAATACCTGTGACATCACCCTTTGATGACCTGTATACAATTGTCTCAATTTGAGTATCAAGTTGACCATTACTATCAATCTGCATAATATCCTTTCTCACTACCTCCTATGGCATAGTAGAATCTGAGACCTCAACCTGGCTATAAGCTAGTTTCTCAAACTCCTCATGCAAGTTCTTGGTAATTGTGTCATCTGCCCTATGAGAAAATCTGCCAAATAGAAATCCAGTCAACTTATCCACCTTAGCTGGGTCAGACAACATGTCATTCATTATACGATGGTGCTCAACCAACTGTTCAGACATGTCATGGCTTATTTTCCTAAGTTTATCTCGAATGTCTAAATAACCATCCTTTCTACTGTTCTAACTCTAGATATCAATTGTCCAAGATCGTGTCCTCTGAGACTCTGTACTATACTTGTCCATTCTGGATAAAGTAGAGTGTAACCCCAATAGGTTATAACTTCTTCAAACACCAAGATCTAACATGCAATTGATTAGAAGTAGCATGCAACCATAGATTTTGACATGCAGCTGATTAGAAGCAACATGCAACCACTGAATTCACCAAGAACTAACATGCAAATGATTAGAAGTAGCATGCAACCATAGATTTTGACATGCAACTTATTAGAAGCAACATGCAACCACCAAATTCACCAAGAACTAACATGAAAATGATTAGAAGTAGCATGCAACCATAAATTTTGACATGAATCTGATTAGAAGCAACATGCAACCACCAAATTCACCAAGAACTAACATGCAAATGATTAGAAGTAGCATGCAACCATAAATTTTGACATGCAAGATTTGGGTAGTTGTCAAAACTAACATGCAAACTTCTACAAACCCTCAGGCTGGCAAGATCATAGCTTTGATACCACTAAAATGTCCCTTTTCTGATTTTGTATGATATTTCAAGCCTCTAATCAGATCTTTAAGATCAAACAACCAATCTTTCAAAGATCCACCAATTTCTCAATAAACCCCAAATCGGGTATGCCAGAAATAGTGCCAAAAACTTCACAGCTTCACATATTATTAGTAAATATGAAAGTGGAAATTTTTATAGAAATTTCAGTAGCATAACATCCTACAAAATGACATTTTCATATCTGTATAACATTTACACAACAGCTCCCAAACAGAGGATAAAAACAATGCTCATCGAGCTCCCGAAAACAACATAGAATAGCCCGAAAACACCATAAAAACACTAATAATCTATCATAGAAGTATAATCATGAAAAAATAAATATATTAAGCTCTATTTAACATATAAAAGTCTGAAATACAGCAACAACCCAAACTGATATGAAATACTCAACCGGAAACACCAAACTCTTACAAAAAATACACCCTAAAAAACCACAAATCTGCACTGTTCAGCACAAAGGAAAACTCCGCATGAGCATGCACATGGAATGGATTCAAAATCCCATCCTTAGCCTTCCTAGAAACCTACAAACTCCCATTATTGGATCTCTTTCTTCATAGGTTTGGCAGCCTCTGAAGAATAACAAAGAAATGAGCAAAAATCAAGTTCTAGAATGAGCCCAAAATGCCTCCAAACCCCTTAAAAGAGGGCATAACCCTAACTCACATCCAAGAGGGGTTAATAAAACATATTTTAATAATAATTTTCATTTATTAGTCCAATGGTTTCCAAAGATTAACCCCCCCCCCTTTTTTCGAAACTTCACCTTCTTGGGCCTGCCTGCCTTGGCAAAAATTATTATTTTTAATTATTTGAAAAGGGGACATGACAAGATTCCCCAATCTTCTAAAGATTTTTTAAAATGGTGTGACAATAATAATTTGTTAGATATCCCATTCAAAAATAGAAATTTTACATGGAATAATAAATTTAAGGCCTTTGCATATATTGCAAAAAAATTAGATAGGTTTTTCATCAAAGGAAACCTAGATGAGAGCAATTTAAATGTTCAAACCACCATTTTACCTATTGTAGGTTCAAATCATTTTCCAATTAGGATTGAAATTTTTGAGCCTCATAAACCTTCCAGGAGTTCGTTTAAATGCAAGAAAATGTGGTTTTTAGATTCTAGGATTTTAGATAATATTAAGGTTTGTTGGTCATGAAGTAATTTCAAAGGATCAAAAATGTTTATTTTTGTATCTAAAATGAAAATGCTAAAAGAAAAAATTCTTAGGTTAAATAAAGAACATTTTAACAACATCTTTAAAGAAAAATTGGACATTGAAAATAAATTAAAGGAGTTAAATTTAGAAATCATTAAAAAAGAAATGAATAATGAAAGTTATCTTTTAGAAAAAGAATTGCTTGCTAAACAAGAGGATATACTTTCTAAAGAGGAAATCTTCTAGAGACAAAAGTCTCAATAAAGATGGCTAGAAGAGGGAGATAAAAATACTAAATTCTTCCACAACTCAACTCTCTATAACAAAGCTATCAGAAAAATAACAAGAATTAGAAATCAATTGGGGTTTCCAATGGATAAACAAAATGAGATCTCAGAAATCTTTGTGGATCATTTTCAGAAAACATTAAATAATTTTGAAGGATCAAACTAAGAGGCTCAAACTAGTATATTGGGAGTGATACCTAAACTAGAAAGTAGAGGATAATAAAACATTAAATAAACCAATCACCCTAGAAGAAGTCAGAATGGTCATTTTTAACATGAACCCTGACAAATCACCAAGTCCAGATGATTTCTAGGCTTTTTTTTTCAGAAATGTTGGGACATCATTAGCATAGATCTTTGGAATGCCATTGAAGCCTTGAGAAAAGGAGGATCTCTTCTATCAAAAATTAATTATTCATTTCTCATGTTGATTCCAAAAAAATTAGGGCTGGAAAATCAAAGAGATTTTAGGGTCATCGCACTCTGTAATACCATCTACAAAATTTTCTTTAAGATATTAGCTAATAGGTTTAAGTTAATCCTTTTGAAGATCATGTTTGAGGAACAAACAAGTTTTGTTCCAAGTAGATATATTCTAGATGGTATCCTTATCAATCAAGAAACTATTCACATGGTCCAAAAAATAAAGAGGTGGGTATGTTCATGAAGCTTGACATACAAAAAGCTTATGACATGGTGGATTGGCGATTCCTATGTAAAATGCTTGAAGCATTTGGCTTTTCATATCAATGAATCAATCTTATTTACAAATGCATCTCTACCACCAAAATTTTAGTTCTTGTCAATGGGTCCCCTGAAAGCTTCAAGGGGCATTAGACAAGGTGATCCCTTATCACCCTTTTTATAAATTATTATGGCAGAAGCTTTTGGGAGATTGCTGACTAGAGCTTACAATGATCAGGATATTAAAGGTATTACTGTTACTAGGAATATCCCTAATATTACTCATCAGCAGTATGTTGATGACATGATTCTTCTGGGTGAAAGTTTAGTTAAAGATGCAAAGGCTCTAAAATCTATTATAGAAAGCTACATGAAATCAGAAATATACTTCATTAACATAAATCCTAAGGTGGAAAAATAGATCTATCACATCATGGGTTACCAAAAAGGTTCTTTCCCATGCAAGTATCTTAGCATTGAGTTAGAGAAAGGGGAAAATTCAAGCAAGGTTTGGGATAACACGTAGAAGTAATTAGAAGCCAGGATTGGTTGTTGGAAAGATAAGTGGCTCACAAAATCTGGTAAGAGCACCAAGATCATATCAGTGTTATCAGTTATCCCTATGTACCCTCTATCCTATCTTTCTCTTCCCAAGGCTTATCTTCATAAGATAGAAGCTAATCTTAGAAATTTCTTATGGAATGATTGTGAGGAATGCAAAAAAATTGGCCCTTATAAAATGGGACAATGTTTGTAGACCTAAGGAGTGCAGCAGTTCAGGTATAAAAAATTTACAATGGAAAAAGGAAGCTCTAGGAGCTAAATTAATATGATGACTCTATACAGAAAGAAAGCATAAATGGGCCAAGATTATGTATAACAAATACCTAAAGGTAGAAGACTCAATTTTGATTTTTAGGATGAAATCCCTTACTAAAGGGTCAAAATGTTTGAATTTCATGGTTAAATGTCATAACCTTGTGGGTGAATACCTTACGTCGGATGTCACTAAGGGGGATGAAGCTCTTTTTTGGGAGGATCCATTGGATGAACATCCCCTGATAGATAGTAGTCCAATTCTAGGAGGCCTTAAAGAAAAATTAATCAATTTGTGGGGAAGCAAATTTTGTGATTACAAAATTAAGGTCTCTTTGAATGAATTTTCAAGATGGATTTGGAAACCACTAAAAGATATTGATTTGGACCCAACGGCTATAAAGGTGTATGAAAAGATTATTCAAGGAAGGAAAGTCAAGCAACTTGAAAGGAGAGACAAGCTCATTTGGGCATCATCAAATGATGGTAAGTATAATGTAAAAAATGGGTATGAAGCATTGATTAAATCAAAAAGATGGGAGGAAGTGAAGATCGCCCTTAAACTTAGTTGGGACCTTGCATTTTTTCCTAAGATTGGATTCTTCTTATGGTTGGCTTCTCAAAATAAGATTATAACAGTGAACAGAATTTGTAAGTTAGGTTTCAAAGGTCCATCAAGGTGTGTACTTTGTAAACATAATAGTGAAAATGTCGACCACCTTCTCTACAATTGTCCATTCTCCCAAGTTTGTTGGGATTGGTTGAGACAGAGTTTAGGTTGGTCTTTTCCTTTTCCTAGATCTTTTTTTGACTTGCTCACAGGATGGTCCACTAACCTCTATAAGGCTATATACAATAAACTTTGGAATGTTTTCCCTTCCATTCTTGTGTGGGAAATCTAGAAAGAAAGGAATAGAAGAATTTTTTATGGTTCAGATTTAAACTTAGAAGCTTTACTTCATAAAATAGAAGCTAGTATAGTGGAAACAACTAACGCTCATCTCAAGAAATCAAGAATAGTAGAACGTTACTTCTCTTTCTAGGACAGCGAAATCAAGAAGGTTTGACCTAATCTAATCAACCCTCCTTAGGTCTATCTAAAGAATAGCATGGAGTCTAGGGATGAATGTCGATGGACCCCTCCCCCGAAGGAATGGTTTAAGCTTAATTTTGATAGAGTAGCTAGAGGAAACCTAGGGATTGTAGGAATTGGATGCTTTATTATGATCACTCAGGTCATTAGATAGCTAAAAAATCCAAATCTATTAGTCCTACGTCTAACAATTTGGCAGAGCTTGAAGCACTTGAAGAAGGTCTAAAGCTTTGTCACTTTTTAGGATTATCAAAAATTATAGTTGAAGGTGATTCCCAGAATGTATTAAATGCAATAAGGAACAGAGGTACTTCAAAATGGGTTGTTAACTCCAAGCTAGAAGAAGTCATTAATGTTCTGGATGGATTCCAAGAAACAAGAATTTTTCATATCTTCATAGAAGGTAATCAAAGGTTTGATCATTTGGCATACAAATGAGCAGATGGAGTTAACCTCTTGCTATATGATCTCTGATTTCAATCATTCCAGTAGTTATATTAGGTATATGTCTCACTTATTGGTTATTAGTTTTAGGTATCTCTTCCTAACAAATATCGATAGTTGATTTAGGAACCCTTAGATAGGACAAACTTTTAACAGGAAATTATTATATATTATTTACTTTTTTTTTTATTCTTCAGTTAATATAGTAGATGGATGACTAGGGTTTAGCCTTTATTCCCATACTATATTATGTGGCATCCAAATGCTATCAGGGGTTCCCTCTTACCATGTTTTTTGGCTCTAGAGTAACATCTCATTACAAGGTTGAGATGATGTTTAGGTTTCTTTCTGGTGTCAAAAACTGAGTTCTATGTAGTATGACTACCTAATGATTTTGTAGTGACATCAAGCACTAAAGTGAGCATGGGACCCTCGTGAAGCTTCTAGAGTCTTCACTACCTTTTATCCCTCTTTCACATAGCATTTAGACTCCATCTTTTAGTTTAGCCTTCTCAACGATGGATATGAACATTTATATTTTCCATTCTATTGAAGCTCACACCATGGCCTTTCGGGGTAAGATCAAACCCGAAAGGTGGAATTGTATTCTAAGAAGAGTTAATGGAATGACCAGAATTGTGGTTAGTAGAGCAATTGGAGAGGGCTTTTTTGATTATGAGTATACTTGAAGGACAAACAATGATACTATTGGCATTTTCATTGGATGCATAGCCAGAGCTAGGATTTCCAAATGGGCAATGGTAAGGCTTTGTTTAAACTTATTTGATTCCACCTAGTGTCAAGGCATCATTGAAGTCATTTCAAGCTTGGATGAAAACCTTTGTGTGCCTTTATCGGAGATGTATATGAACCATCCTCTAGGTAGTTTCATTATAACTAATATCCCTAAGAGGCCAACATTAATCATTAGGGATTCTACTGTGTTCAATCTGGTCTGGCCCAAGATGGAAGCCTATTTTCACTTCTTTCTTGGATGGAGGAAGATCATGATAGGTGTTGATATTGCATGTTTAAGCAATTATCTTGGTTTGTTCAAAGCATATATTCACCTAGGAGTAGGTTTTGAGAATCTTGATTTCGTCAATTTTTGTACTCCTAACATCAAGAAATGCAGTAGAGCCAGATCCTCATTTGAATTTTTGCCACATTTCTGATTAGAATCTATAAATGATATTTCAAAAGTAATTATGATCTTCTAGAAAAAGTAATTGTGGTGAGGTTTTTGGCTACATTTCACATTCAGTTTGACACTCAATTAGTGTAAATATTTTGGATCATCAGCTATATTAATTGGATGTTTTTTGTAGGATGGTTTGATCTTTGATTTGTATATAGACCAAAGGCTTATGTATTTTTTATCCTTCTGTAAGACATAAGTCTCGAATACCTTTATATAGGGATTTTTGTTCAACAAAAATGGGTCAATAGATTGTTAGTGACCTATTGTCAATAGCTATGTATACTTATGTTTAGCTTGAACTGTTCATTAAATTAGCTTAATCTTTTCTCTCCCTGATGGATCTAATTCCATGTTACGGTCCTCAAGAACTCATATGTACTAAGAATTGCATATATAATCTAATTATTATAGAAATGTTTGTATGTTTATGGTTATCTTGATCTTAAAAGTTTTTAAGTAATGCACTTTTGTTTTTTTCATTATAAATATGGCTCTTTGTGCCTTGCTCGCAATTTTTGTATTTTCTCCAAGCTATCTAGATTTAGTTTGGATTGCTAATTTCATTCAACTAGGCTCTATGCATTTTTAACTCTAATGAGAAAAATTCAAGGGTTTGGTTTCTCTATTTCATCTTCCTAATTCATGTATGGCATGCTGGGCAAAGGAGGCATTTTTAAGATTCCAGTTGGTAATAATGTTTTTGTTGTATAGCCAGTTTTTAGTGTAATCCATTTTTGTTTGACATAGAGGTTAGTTATATTAGTTAGGTAGATTTAGATTGTATAAGTTTCATTTAAGGTAGCTGAAATTCAACTCCGATTTAGATCAGTTTAAGGTGCTAATCCTAGATCTTAATACTATATTGTCTAGCATTTTAGAAATGAATCAGGAGAGATGCTATGTTTTCTAACTCTCTTTTGCTAGTATTCAGAGTCTTTGTTTATTACCATATAGTATAGATTGATATAGGGGTTGGAGGAGATAAGGGCAGCGAGGATATTTAAGTTATGTTTACCTTTCTTTGGTTTGAAATTTACAGTGGGAAGCATGCTCTCTAATATACAAGATATTAAAATTATTTCCTCTTAAGATTTAGATTGGTATCAAGGAGATTAATTAATGTTCAAATCTCCTTTTGATAAGGTTATATGGAGTATTACTCAGAATCTTTTTTAGTATAGCAGTCAAATGTTTAAAGAATGGAATAAGGATTTAAGGTGTTGAATACAGAGTTACTATTTGGTATTTAGTATAAATACTTAGTTAATCATTGCTAAGTTTTGTTGTTCCTTTTGAAGATTGATCTAGGTGTTGGCTATTTGATTTATAGATTATAAAGGTGTTGCTTCGATAATAGAATTGGATAGGAACTTTAATAAACTTTATTAAGCTTTTGTTAACTAAGGATTGATAATAATTATTTTGACATATGTATTTTAAAGGAAATAGCACTTATAAATTAGAGAAAGGTGATAATCATTTTCCAAGGCATCCATTATGTTTAATATGATCATGTAGTTTTATCACTAACAATTCTATTAGTTAAGTTAAGAAGGCAAGGTTGAGTTCTTTGCACAGTTATGAAGGGATGCAAAAGTGCAAAAACTGAAATAGTCATTCTACAACGGTCATAGTTGTACTCAAGATTTAATGACAATTGTATTATTTTGGATTGTAATTCTCTTTTGTAAAAATAAATTTTTGAGTTAATTGAACTGGGGTATGCCCCTTTTATATTGTAATGATAAAGGATGTTAGTCCCAAGTTAGACTGGAGGTTTTCTTCTCTATTATTTCCTACCAATGTCCATTTGAACGGAGAAATGATGTTGTAAATTATTATTTTGAATTAATAAATATAATCAAGGCCTTTTCTGTTTATTGATCAAAAAAAAATCTCATAATTTAAATAGTAATTATTAATTATTTAAATTAGCTAATTATTCATCTTCATTAAATTAAATTTTATTTAATTTTATCTTCATTTCACATCAATTTCAATTTATGATTGATTTCAATTAATTTCATCTTTATAAATAATTGAATTTTAATTCAATTAAATCTTCTAAAATCTGATAAATTAAGTTTTTAATAAAATTTAAAAATTAGAAAATCTTAATAAACTAAAATATTAGTTTTCATTTTAATGTTTCCATTTTCAATTTTTGAAAACTTTATCTCTCCAAAAATTGAAAATATATCAGATTTTATCATCTGTCTTTTTTAGTTAAAAATTGGAAACTTTCCAATTATATCACAGCCTCTTTCATCCTCATCTGTTGATAGTGACTTTTCCAAATCGATCTCAATCATTAATGGATTTCTAGAAAATCTATATAAACAGTCCTCCTATCTCTTAATTTCATCAATCACCTTCGCATCGAACCTCTATCAATTTACTATCATTTTGTTATCATCAAAATCAATATTGTTTCTAATTTCTTGGAGTTCAAAGTTGAAGTGTTGCTTGATTCATAGCTGAGTGCAATTCCTCATGTGAACAAAGAGAAGCAATAGAAGCTTGAAGCAATCTTTCATTTTGCATGTTTGATGATTTGCTAATTTTCAATTGATTATGCTTCTTACTTTGTTGTTTGTAGAGTTGAAAAAATATATTAGTTTAGAATTTGGAATAAATTGGTGCTACTAACTAGTTTTTTTTGAGTCCTGCAGCTTTCTCCTATGACAAATGGTGAACCCGACATGCAGTCCACTTGCTATCATTGGGCAAGCTAGGGTAGAACCTAATAGAAATTCTTTGATACAATGCTCATAATCACATTATATCAAAGAGGGGTAAATGTAGACACCCAAAAATGGATAGACTTGTGAGTTTACATTTAATGCACTAATTATTCTTCTATTAATTAAGGGTTCTTAAATCATTAATTAATCATCTTTATTCCTCTATTATGAGATCTTTGCATCATTTAATCATTCTCTAATTTTAATTAAAAATTTAAGTTTATTTAATTATTTAACATTTAATTAATTCATGGATGGTCAAAAAAGGTTCAAAAATGAATGGATGGTTTGGATTCCAAAGTGAGTAATATGGAGAAAATAGTCAAGAAGCTCATAGATCAAAACTGCATTATTTTGAAGACTATGGTTAACAACTTCAACACCCTACTGAACAAGATGGAACACAGTAAAGGCCAAGACTCCCCTATTGTGAATGAGGACTAGGGCTTGAGAAAGCACACAAGGTTTAATTCCAAGAAGATTGAAGGAGTGGAAGCAAAAAATTTGGATGACATGAAAGGCTCTAAGGAAACTATGAACATCCTGGCAGACCAAGCTACAAACCTATTGAAGACTCTATAGCTATCCAGGGGTTGTCTTTTTGCTTTCCTTTTCTTGTCTTTCAGTGCATAGTTGTACTCTAGCCTCCTATTTTTTGGCTCTTTCTGTTTGTTCTTTTGGCTTTGAGGCTTTCTATTCTATGAACTTTTATGTTCTTGTTTCTCTAATACTTTGTTAAAGGTTTTGGGTCCTTTAAAACCTATTTTTACATAATCAAAACATTTAATTAATTGATCATTGTCATTTGATTAAATACAATTTCTCATCATTTAAATAATAATTATTAATTATTTAAATTATCTAAGTATTCCCTCTTCATTAAATTAAATTCTAAATTTTATTTTATTTTATTTTATCTTCATTTTAGGAAAAAAGAGGGGTAAAAAATTATTAAGACAGAAAGCATAACAAGTAAATCTCAACAAGGATCTTTGTCCTAAACTATAAGTTCATCAAATTCTTGTAACAGATCAAGGGGAATTTTTCCCCTATCCATAATATTCTAGCCTAAAGCATAAACAGAAGCCCATTTGGCCAAACATTCAGCAGCTTTGTTCCATTCATGAGAAATGTAAGCAAACCTAATGAACTCAAGAGAGGTACAAAAGAGAAGATTTTGATTAACAATAGTAGCCAACTACTAATTAACATCCTCATGCTCCTGCAAAATAAGAAAGTTTTCCACCACTTGGAAGTCAGACTCATAGATAATCTTGCAGCATCCCTGCAAACAACATTGTTCCACATCATATAAAATGACCTGAACCTCCATGAAATTGTTAGTATGGTAACCCTTATGCACTAAGAAAAATAATTTAACTTCATTAGAACTACAACAAGCCATTCCCTTAATACCAATAGGGCTTGGATTCCCCTGAGAAGAACCATCAGTGTTAATTTTTAGAAATCCATGAGGAAGAGTCTAATGCCCCTCCTAATTCACCTGTCATTCCCCTGTTGCCAAGGTTGTTTGGGAATTCTTTGATACCATTGAGCTGCAACGCCATCCTAAAGATGAAAATTGAGGTGATTGCATATAGCAAGATTAGTCAGATCCATATCCCCATCTAGCACACACTTCACTTCAATATTTTCCTAAAGAGAATGTGAGATCTTCCACCAAAGATGCATAACACCAATTCAAACATCTTGGAAGATTTGACGATTCCTCTCAAGCCAAATATGCTAAAGAATGAATGATGGGTTGACAATCTAATCAGCATGGAGAGGAGAAGACTTGGAGGGAGCACTACCCAAGCAGGCCTAGACCTCAGGCAAAGAGGAAGCATGCCTACAAAAACAACCCCAAGCACTCCACCAAAGGTGTCATAACTGAGAAGAAAATGAGCAATGGAATAACAAACGGGAGATAGACTCCTCTCCATTACCACACAAAATACAATATGAGGGGCCCTAAAATCCATGTTTTCGAAGATTATCCCATGTAAGACAACAGTTGTGAGCCACTAGCCACATGAAAAAATTGTACTTGGACCAAGAAAATTTATTCCAAACTTGATTCCACCAAGGAACCTCAGCATCCTCGAACAATTTTCTAGTTATCTCCTGATACCCAATAGAGATATAATATTTACTAGACAAGTTGCCTCCCCAAGCCAAAACATATGGTCCTAGTAGAGAGAAATAATCCCTAGAGGCCAAAATCTGAGAAAGCTCCTGACGATTCACCTTTGTGCCTCTAGGAGGCCAATCAAAAGAGTGCTTCCATTTGTAACCAACAATAGGTCCCAATTGATAAGGAGTCTTGTAATGAGCCACTTTATCCCATCCAGGCATGAAAAGAATCACAAAGAGTCTAAAGATGAGGGTATATGGATAATATGGAGGGGAATCCATCCCAAGCATCAAACCCAAAAAAAGCCTCAGAACCTCCCTTACATATGCAAAAAAGACCCCTCTTGACTAATAGAGCACCAATCTTTAGAGTATGCTAGACCATAGAGTCGTGACCTTCAAGAGGAAATTTTATCTTCATTTCACATCAATTTCAATTTCTTATTATTTTCATTTACTTTCATCTTTCAAAATTAATTAAATTTTTAATTCAATTAAATATTCTCAAATCTGAAGAATCAATTTTATGAGGAATTATAAAATTAGAAAATTAGAAATTCTTCATAATTGTGATATTGCTATCAAGATTTAACTATGTAGTTTTTGGGTCAAACTCATTGACCCATTTGATTCACTATGAAAATTATCTCCTACTTATCAAATCTTCATAAACTAAAAAATTAGTTTTTCTAAAAACTCAAAATCAAAATACATTTTAATGTTTCCATTTTCAATTTTCAGAAACTTTTTTTAGTTTAAAATTGAAAACTTTCCAATTATTTCTACAGTCTCTTTCATCCTCATCTATTGATCATGATTTTTCCAAATCGATTTTAGTCGTTAATGGATTTCTAGAAAATCTATATAAGCAACCCTCCTATCTCTTAATTTCATCAATCACTTTTGCATGAAACCTTTGTCAATTTATTGTCATTTTGTTATCATCTGAATCAATATATTTTATAAGTACTTGAAGGTTAGAGTCAAGGTGTTACCTGATTCACAACCGAGTGCAATCCCTCATGCGATCTTTCAGATTGCATGTTTGATGATTTGCTAATTTTTGATTGATTATGCTTCTTATTTTGTTATTTGTAGGGTTGAATGAATGTATTAGTTTAGAATTTGGAATAAATCAGTGCTACTAACTAGTTTTCTCTTAGTCTTGCAGTTTTCCCAAATAATAATTAATATGCTTGCAGACAACAAAACAGTTCTTTTTTGCTCGGTCGAGAACTATTTTTATTTTTTATCTTTCATTTTTTTTTAAGTCTTGTACTTTGGATTTTCAATATTTATCAAGGTTGGTTCAAATGACTCTTTTACTAACTATTATTCAATTCTCTTTTACCCAGCATGCAAGTAATGTGAAAAATAAATCACAAACTCTAAATATTTTGCTCGACACAAGGTGTCAAGTGATAATTTTCTTGGCATGTAATGGATGTCGAGTGATGGGAAATAGGTGCCAAATGAACTCGGCACATGAAGGAGCCGAGTAGCTCGCACTAAGGGTAACTTGGCACAAGAGGGTGTTGAGTGAGCTCAATCATCGAAGGGAAGATGAAGCTCAGCTTAGTGGTTGTCAAGTGAACTTGATCAACTAGGATACGAGTTAACTTGGAAGGAACAATAGAAGAGAGAACTTGGTTCAAGAGTAAACTGAGTGAGTTGCTTAATAGACTTACAGTCTGAGCATTTCCACCTTTAAAACTCAGAGGGGATAACTTCAAAACTTGCAAGTATGAATATCTTAAATGTAAAACATGTAATGTCAAATAGAAGGGAGATAAAAATGAGCCAAGTATGCCTACTTGCTTGCTATTCAATTAGGTTAAAACTATTACAAAATCTAGGAGCATTTGGTTTCAACCAGAAAACCCTAAAAACTTCAAACTAATAAAACTTAAACTGCAAACTCACAACACTAATGGTTGCATACAACAATGCCTGAGCAATCACTACTTCATAGAAAAAATCAATATAAACTTACAAAATAACAAAAATATTCAACACATGTTGCTACAAACACAAAAACTGAAACTTCTTTGTCTTCTAAACTTTTTGCACTTTCTTCCTCTTCTTTGATCTACTAATCTACTTCCTTTTTGATATATTCCCTTCTCTACACTTTGCTTGCTCTCTCTTTGTCTCCAACTTAATCCAACTAATAGAATGAAACATAATCATTCCTTTTGTCATACGAAAAAAACATTTTTCCTTCTCATTTCAAATTTAACTTACCTATAGAGTTGAATGTTTTCAAGTGGGTAGGTGGGCTTTTGGTTCCAGGGGCAACTGACCAAATGTATTAAATTTCTAACACTCCCCCTTTTTCTTGAGCCAAAAAAAAAAGGATCACTCCTGATCAAAATCAACTGTACCAAGACTCTCTCTTAGGTGCATAAAAATTCCAATGCCTAAGGGCTTGGTAAATATGTCTACTAGTTGTTGCTTAGACTTACAAAATTCTATCTTAATATCTCCATTCTCTGCCAACTCTCTACTGAAGTGATATTTGATCTCTATATGCTTGTTTATCCCATGGAAGACTAGATTCTTAGACAATGCAATTGAGGAGATATTTTCATAGTAAATTATGGTTCCATCCTCTTTCCTTTCATTCAAATCTGTCAAGATTCTCCCTAACCAAATGGCTTGATATGTTATTGCATTCACTACTATGTATTCAGCCTCTGCTATAGATTGAGCAACAATAGGTTACTTCTTGGATGCCCATGAAATTGCACCCAATCCCATATGGAACATGTATCTAGAAGTGCTCTTCCTATCATCTAAACTTCCAGCCCAATCACTATCTGCATAACCAACTAACTTGAAATCATTATCTATAGTATACAAAATCCCAAATCCCTTGGTGCAATTCACATACCTTAGGATCCTCTTTCTCACTTGCCAATGGGAATCCTTTGGTGTTTCCATAAATTTGGAAATCAAACTTACTACATGTCTCATGTCTGGACAAGTTGTAGTCAAATACATCAAACTTCCAACCATACTCTTGTATAATGTTTGATTCACACTTTTGATGCAATCTTCCTAGCTCAATTTTTGACCTATTATTATTGGTGTTGGGGCTGCCTTGCTACTCTGCATTTTGTATCTCTCCAAGACCTACCTTTCATATTTTTCTTGAGAGATGAAGATGTCATCATGCATTTGTTTTACTTTTATGCCTAGAAATTAGTTCAAGAGACCTATGTCTATCATTTCAAATTCATTCTTCATGGCCCCTTTGAACTCACCAATTAGGATTTTATCCTTTCCAATGAAGATTAAGTCATCTACATACAAGAAAAGAATCAAAACTTTACCATTTTCTACTTGATGTAAAGAGTGGGCTCACCATTTCTTTTACTAAAACCATTTCTCATCAAGTATGAGTCGATTCTATTTTACCATGCCCATGGAGCTTGCTTGAGCCCATATAAAGCTCTCTTCAATCTATACACCTTTTTTTCTTCACCTGCAACTTCATAACTAGGTGGTTGCTCCACATAAACCTCTTCTTTCAATACGTGATTCAAGAAGGAAGACTTCACATCCATTTGATATACCTTCCATTTGTGATGGGCTTCAATTGCTATGATAGCATGCACAGTTTCTATTCTTGCAACTAGGGCATATGTCTTATCATAATCTCTGTCATACTTCTACTTGTAACCCTTGACCACTAAATGTACCTTATGCCTATCTATTTATCCTTTAGCATAGCACTTGGTCTTGTAGACCCATTTTACTCATATTAATTGCTTCTTGAGAGGCAAAGTAGTTAATTCCCATGTTTCATTTCTTTCAATAGCATCTATTTCCTCATCCATAGCATTAGACCATTTTTCTTCATTCACAACTTCCTCAAAATAAATTGGATTGCTATGAGAAAATAATGCAAAATTTACACTCTCGCCATAATCTTCCTCATACCTTTCTTCTTGGTATATCTCCCTTAAACTTTTAGTCTTTCTTTGTAATAGGGAGGTGAGAGTGGGATCTAAATTCTCAGTATTGTTGTTGCTACTATTTTGCATACTAGGTTAGGGTTGTCTTGAAGTGCATGGAGTTGTTTTTTGGCATGTTAAGAGTTGTCTGCCTTTCTATCTTTTTCTACAATCTATATTTTTTGCTCCATCTTCTCGCAGATTACCAATGTCATCTTCTTCTTCTTCAATAGTAGGAACTTTACTTGAAGTTTTTGAGGATTCATATACCGAGCCATTCCATGACTAATTTTCAAGAAATTCCATGTCTCTTAAAATGATGATCTTCTTGGAAATTGGATCATATAATCTCTAAGCCTTTGATTTTGAGCTATACCAGGTACCCTATGAAGATATACTTCACACCTTTGTCATCTAGCTTTTTCCTTTTTTCCTTAGGCACATGTGCATATGCTACAAATCTAAATACTCTCAAATGCTCAACTATCCATCTATTCCTTGACCATGCCTCAAGAGGTATCTTGTTAAGAACTAACTTTGTAGGACACCTATTGATCAAGTACATTGTTGTTACTACAACCTCTCCCCAATATTCAGTTGGGAGTCCCTTTTCTTTTATCATGCTTCTTGCTATTTCAACAATGGTCTTGTTCTTCCTTTTAGCTACTCCATTTTGTTGTGGAGTATAACTGGTTGTAAGTTCTTTCTTTATTTCATTCTACCTGCAAAAATTTACAAACATATTAGAGGTATGATCCCCTCCTCTATTTGATCTAAGGACCTTAACATAGTGTCCACATTCTTTTTTAGCCAGGGCTTTGAATTCAAAAAATTTGTCAAATGCCTCAGATTTGTTCTTCAAAAAATACACCCATGTCCTAAAACTGAAATCATCTATGAATGTCATAAAATAATTACTCCCCCCAATAGAAGTAGTTTGAATAGGGCCTACTAAATTAGAATGCACTAATTCTAATGGTGCTCTATCATTTCTAGAATTTCCAAAATTAAAGGGAAGCCTATGTTGCTTACCCAAAATGCAAGCGTCGCACTTGTCATATGAATCTACTATGTTTGGAAAACCATCTACCATTCTTTTCTTGGATAAAAAATTTAAACTAGCTAGGCCAAGATGTCCATACCTAAGATGCCAAAGCTTGGAGGGGTCTTCACTCATGCTCCTAAGAGTTGATTGCTGATGTGCTATTGTACATAAATTCTTGAGAGGTGCAGCACTGACTTGAAAAGAGAAATATGTCTCTATCTTCAATAGGAACCTCTAGTTCTTTGTCATTTTCACTACTACAAGTAATATATTACTCTCATCCTTCTCATGAATGACACACTTGTCATTTTACATAAGCACCTTGTAACCATTTTGAATGAGTTGTCCAACACCATCAAATTGTGCTTCATACCGGGGGGCAGAATACACATTTTGTATCTCCTTCTTACCTTGCTTGGTGTGGACCATAATAGATCATTTTCCCACTATGGGAATGGTTTCATTATTTTCCATCTTAATTCAAGATTTAAAATTATTATCAATGAAAGAGAATAAACTTTCATTACCATTCATGTAGTTTCTACAACCATTGTCTAGGTACCATACCTCAAGACTGCCTTTTTCACCAATGTTACACATGATGAAGGCTGCGGGATTGTTTGGATTTCTCATGTTCACATCAACCACATTATCATCTACTTTAACTAATCACCCTACTTTTTCTAGCATTCACTTTCATAATGTCCATACTTATTATATTAGTAGCATTCAACATTGCTCTTATTGGAGTTATAATTCTTCTTACCTCCTCTAGAGTTGTTTTGAGAGGTGTTTGTTCCCTCTTGGTTGCAAGCTCGTCCAGAGATTTTTGCACTAGCATTCCTTTGACTATTATTTCTACAACCTCTAATTCTTGAGCCTCTACCAAAGGTATTTCTTCATCTCCCCTACCTCTTGAATTCTCTTGAGCCTTGAAAGACTACTCTTGGGAAGTTGTTGTTGATATGTTAATCTGGATCTCATGGGTTTGAAGAGTTCCCATCAAATCATTCATAGTTAATGTGGTGATATCCTTTGCTTCCTCAATGGTCATCAAAAAGTTGTCATATTTATGGGGTAAGCTCCTCAATATCTTTTCCACAATCCTCTACTCTTCATATCTTCTCCATTTGATTTGAATCGGTTTATCAAAGTGGAGATCCGTGAGCTAAACTCTGCAATAGGTTCATTGTCCCTCATCTGAAGGTTCTCAAACTCCCTTCTAATCATCTATAGCTTCACTAATTTGACCTTATCAGTCCCCTTGAAATTCATCTCAAGGATATCTCATGATTCCTTTGCATAATGTGTTGCTGAAATCTTGGGAAAGATTGTCTCTATCATTGTTGCCTCAATCAGACTTAATGGCTTTTCATCCTTTCTCCTTGACTCTTTCAACTAAGTCTTTTGTAGGTTTGTGAGGGTAGCATACACTATTGGGACTACAACATCATTAAACCCATTGATTACAAACTCCCACAAGTCATTAGCTACCATCATGGTTTTCATCTTCTTTGCCCATGTATCATAATTCTATCCAATAAAGGATGGTCGCTACTGCCATATCTTTCTTGCATCTTCTACCATGTCAAATAGCCTAGAAAAAAATGCCCTAACTCACTATGGATATGGGGCCTCAAGGCTCTGATACCATGTGAAAAAAAAATCACAAACTCTAAAAAAATTACTCGACACAAGAAGGTGTTGAGTGACAATTTGCTCGAAACACAATGGATGTTGAGTGACAGGAAATAGGTTCCAAGTGAACTTGGCACATGAAGGAGTTGAGTAGCTCAGAACTAAGGGTAACTCAGCACAAGAGGGTGTTGAGTGAGCTTGGTCACTAAAGGGAAGATGAAGCTCAGCTCAGTGGTTGTCGAGTGAACTCGATCAACTAGGATACCAAGTTAACTCAATACGAACAATAGAAGAGAGAACTTGGTTAAAGGGTAAACCGAGTGAGTTGTTTAACAAACTTATAGTCTGAGCATTTTCACCATTAAAATTGAGAGGTGATAACTTCAAAACTTGCAAGTATCAATATCTTAAATGTAAAACATTTAATGTCAAATAGAAGGGAGACAACAATGAGCCAAGTATGCATGCTTGCTTTCTTTCTATTTAACTAGGTTAAAACTATTAGAAAATTTGGAAGCATTTGGCTTCAAGCAAAAAACCTTAAAAACTTCAAATTGATAAAACTTAAACTTCAAACTTATAGCACTAATGGCTGCATACAAAAATGCTTGGAGCAATCACTACTTTACATGACAAATCAAAATGAACTTATAGAATAACAAAAAGATTCAATACATGTTGCTGCAAACACGAAAACTAAAACTTCCTTTGTCTTCTAAACTTTCTACACTTTCTTCCTCTGCTCTGATCTGTCGATCTAAATCCTTTATGCTCTATGCTTTTCTTTGCACTTCCCTTCTTCTTTCTCTCTATCTCCAACTTAATCCAACTAATCGAATGAAATAGAATCATTCCTTTTGTCTTCTAGAAAAAATGTTTTTCCCTCACATTTCAAATTCAAATTCACCTACTGAGGTGAATGTTGTCAGGCGAGTAGGTGGGTGTTTGGCTCTAGGGGCAATCGACCAAATGTATTAAATTTTTTACACAAGTTTTCTATTTAGAGTAATCAAGGCTTTCTGTTTCATTGGTTATATTAATTAGAGATGGTTATGCTCATAATTTGATAGTGATTGGCTTAAAATCAGATTTTTTTCATCGACATAATGATTTCTTTTGTTTAAAAATCAATTTTTGTGGGTTTCAGATTGCATTTGTTCCCTAGTTTGACAGCAATTCTTGTATTCTAAATAACCAATTTTCATTGATTTAAAATTCATTGTTCATATTTGCAAAGACAACCTCCATATTGAAAATTCCACTACATATTGAAACCAAAACATTTCTTTCACAAACATTCGCCATCCAACGTGGCAAGTTGAATGCTCAATTTCAGCAACCAAAAATGAAAAATCATATTCTTTTTGAAAAAAGGGCAATGTTCTTAGGCTATGAATTTTATCTTTAAAAGATTAAGGCTTAGGCATGATAGATTTTTTTTCTTAAAAGAGATCAAAAGTTTACTTTATATTAAGGAAAGTTTTTAGGTTTTGTAATTTATGATAGTTTTTAGTTTTAGTTTTTAGTTTTAGCTTTTAGTTTAATTTAGTTAATTAATTTTAGTTTTTCAATTTTAAAAAAAAAAATTAGTTTTTTATTTAGTTTAGTTTTAGATTTTAAAAAATTATAATATTTTTTAAATTAGTTAGAATCTTTTTTTAAGATTGTAATAGATTTATTTTCTAAAATAGCTTCTTCTTTTTTGGGTATGTTTTCTTTCTTGTAGGAAACTTTTTTTTTCTTTTTATTAGGCTTGTATAAGTGTCAATTGACTCTCAAAGCCATTACATTTGACTAAGGCATTGTAACTTTTTCATCATTATGTGAAATTTAATAATGCAAATGAGGCTAAATTTTCATGATATGAACTTTAGATTGTTTGCATTTTTTGGATTTTCTTCACCTTGTCTTGGAAATGTGTCTAACTAACTTGTGTGGTAGTTTTCATGGATGCTTAGGATTTGGAACAATTGCCACTAGGTGAAAAAAAAAAAAGTAAAAACAATGCATATCAAAAATGTGCCTAGCCTTTGCTAGCTTCAAACAAGGTAAGCTCGGTCCCTTTATTTTTGCTTAAATTATGACATTCAAAGTTCAAAATCTTGATTAAGTAGAAATTTTTGATTTCTTTGACTCACTTGGTATTAGGCCTATGCTCTCAACTCTTTGAGATGATTAGAATGTCAAACATGTCAAGGGTTTCAATAGAAAGTAGTTTGGGAAATGAACAAACACACTAGCATTTAGAGCCTACTTTTGTCATATTTTAAAGGCTACAAAATAAACTATGTTTATCATGTTTGGAAGTGAAAATTAATAGGGATATTCTCTCACCTTTCTTAGGGTGATCAAATTACTGGACCTACTTTTTATTTCATTCCATTGCTTTGATGAACATGATAGTTGAAATAGAGTCATAGGGGCATACCTCCCAAGATTTGTCTTAGCAAGGCTAGTGAGAGGGAAAACCCAAAGATCTTCATCCTTAATAAAGGTGAAGGACAAAGAGCCTATAATAGCCTTCATATAGTAGTCCTCACAGATTGCATGAAACCCACCTAGTGTTGGTGGGAAGGTCTCAAAAGAGAGGTAAAAGCATGTTCTTTGGATGAAAACATGACTAGATCCTAGTTAATTAGAAAGCCTCCTTTTTCAGCCATGTCCAAACCAAATTTTCCTTAGGTATATTTCTTGGTATCTATTATTTTGCTAGACCGGTGGAAACGATTGAGAATATACACTTATTGTTAGATTTTAAGATTATTGGTTGCCGTGGGTGTTGTGTTTGGTTATCATTTTTTTGTGGGGTTATCTAATTCATACTTTGTATAAGTGTCATCAATAAGCTTTTGAAACAACTTTGGAAGATCATCATCAAAGGTTGCATGTCCTTAGAGCTAACAAGTTCATCAACCAAATAGTCTTAAACCATAGAGGTACATCTTCCTCTATAAAGACTATATCAAAGAGACACACTTAGAGATTCTACAAAACACACTTAAGTTCAACTCAAACCTTTTCAATGAGTAAATTTTGGGATATTCTAATGCATACTCTTGGTCATGGACCCATCACAAGGTCTAGATCCAAACAACAAGATGAATCTTTCATCAATCCTTTCTCTCCATGGGAAGAAGAACTAGAGATTAATCCCTATAAACAAGTTGGTCCATCTATGTACGTTGAAAATATTCCTAAATCATCCCAACCTCGCAAATCAAAAACATTTTAAAACATTATTGAAGAAGAGCTAGAAGATGTTGAACAAAATGTGTATTCATCTCTAGTCATAGAAATGTAGTTAAACACAATCCCCAATATTACTTTGCAATGCTTCTAAGAAAAGGATTTTCCCTTCCTTCTGGGTTTGATGTCTCAAAAATATGGCCTAAGAACCCCCTAGAAATGCATGATAGTACTTCCCAACTTCCAAAAAATATTGTGGTATCTCAAATAATGTCCATGCCTGAAGCCTCACAAACAATGGCATCTCAAACATCAACAATGGCTGGCTCTTTTTCAACATGGGGACTTAACCAAAATGAAAATATATCTCAAGGGATCCTCGCCTTTCAAAATGTCACCAACTCTTCTATCATGGCTATTTCATCCCAAGAAAATCCCTCGGCCATGATCACTACAAACATCCCTATCACATCTTCTACAAGACAAGGTTATTATAATCCCTTTTCCAAAGTGCCAACCAAATATGGATCTCAACATTTAGCAAGACAATTAGGATCATTCTCTTTCGGTCCTATATATATTCAACCACCACCAAAAGCTAGATCATTATTCCAATGACAACAATGACAATATCCCAATTGGAATCTACCTCATTTTCAGTAGAATCCAGGATCTAGATGTCATAACCAAGTCCCTAGTAGTTCTTATATTCTTTCTTGAAGATTCTGTAATCCAAGACAAGCACCTCAATCAACTATTGGACAAATTGTTAACCTCAGAAACCTTCCTCAAGATCAAACTAACCTCTTGATTCAAGAGTTCCAAAAATTGTGAAATGAGATGTTAGACATTTTGAATCAAGGGAAAATCAAGTCTTATACCTTAGAAGACTTGTATCCTTACCCCTTTGACCAATCAATTATGATGCCCTCATTCCCCCCACACTTTGTGGTGCCAAATTTTGATAAATATGGAGGAAAGATAGACCCTGTAGAACATATCAAGGGGTTCTTCACTAGTTGCATAGAGGTGGATAGTGATGAATTGTATCTTGTGTGACTATTCCCTCAAAGTTTGGCTGTCCTAACAATGGAATGGTTCTCACATCTACCCCATGGATTTCGATCTTGGAAGGAACTAGGTGAGAAGTTCATAACACACTTTCACCATAACATTGAACGCAAGGTCAGTATCAAGGATCTATGTGATACCAAACAGAGGGAAGGTGAGTCCTTTGCCAACTTTTTACAAAGATGGAGAATTAATGCTAATAGAATATGCTATGATGTCCCACAACAAGATCTAATAGACATGTTTTTTGACAACCTCATTCGAGATATGGCTTAAACTGTTGAACTTCAACTTGCACCAAACTTTAAACAATTGATTGAGAGAGGTATCAGATGCGAGAAAAAATTGATTAAGAGAGGAGTCTTTTCTAATTCTCATCAACCCAACACCATAAAGAACAATTTTGACAAAGTGAAATGGTGGAATAAGAACAAAAATGTCACTTGTGATGGTGTTGTTGATGTTAAGACAATCAATTATGACCAACCAAAGATTTCATTAAAAGGTTACCTGAGAAAACTCCAATCCAAGTAATGTGCACACCATTGGTAAACAATCAAACTTCCAATGCTAATGTTCAAACTTTTAATGCTTCTCAATCTCAACCAAATGTGTCTCATCCTCCAAGATAACCTTTTCCAAAACATGAGTACACCCCACTAGGTAAACCAACTGAATCCACACTAAAGAAGTTGATCCTAAACAATATGATCACTTTATTAGAAATAAGAGAATTTGAACAAGGTGCATTCAAACCCAAGTGGTGGAATGATAATTACTTTTGTGAGTATCACCGTGTTAAAGCTCATAAAGCATCAAATTTCTATTGATTGGAGAATACTATTCAAGATTTTATTGAGCAAGGATCAATTGATGTGGATAAACCCAAACCTTGAGAAAACATGGATCACACCATTTTCAAGGATTCATTACAGAATCATAATAAAGGAAAGGCCCCCACTTCTAGTAACCAATCCAAGAAATTTAGTTACACCTATCTTTCTTCTAATAATTTGATCAACTTTTTTTATCCTACTACAAATCAAATTGCTATAATCACTATTAGACATGACAATTCAAAATGTGCAGTCACAACTCATCGCTCCAAGGTTGTCCTACTTGGGGCACCCTCAACTTTTGTTGTACCTATGAATTATATGTTTCTTGCCAACCTAATGCCCAAAATAGTGGACCAAATTAAGAAAATATATGCACAAATCTCAATTTTTGAGCTACTTTGCATATCTCCCCAACATAAACAAGCATTGGACCAAGCCCTTCAAAATGTTGTAGTCTCAAGGGACATAACACCTAAAAAATTTGCAAAAGATGGCTCAACTATATCACAACCAATAAGCATGCCACATTCATTGAACAAGATGTGCCTCCACATAAGCCTTTGCATAATGACCCCTTACACCTCCTAGTTCAAGTACATAAACATACAATCAGATGGGTCCTCGTTGATGGTGGGGTTGGACTAAACATACGTACTCTAAAAATCATTAAAGCCTTGGGATACTTAGAAGACAATGTTGATGTCACCTGAAGGATAAATATCAGAGCCTATGATGAAGAGGAAAGGTCATCCAAGGGTGTCCTTATTTTTCCAATTAGAGTGGGACCAGTGGTGAAAGAAACTCCATTCTAAATCTTAGATTTGGAGCTAGGATATAACATGTATTAGGAAGGCCATAGATACATGAGATGCTAGTTGTACCATGAACTTATCACCAGTGCATTAAATTCCCACATCAAGGTGTTGAGGTCCTTATTGAAGATGATCCAAATCCTTTCCAGCATTGTGCTAACTTAAGAGATAGCTCTAACAATCAAGTTCCTCTGAATCAAGAAGTGAGTCTACCTTCTACCTCTAGTTCAATTACCACAAGCACACCAAGGAAGGAAATTAAAATATTAGTCCAAGATAGAGGATGTGGTGAATATCAATATTAGGATACATTCACCATCACATAATTACCTTTGTCTCCTGGATCATATGGTCAACCTAGACCCATAGAGACAATTGAAGAATCAGAACCTATTATCTTAAGGTTCCCACCTACAACATTTTTCAAACAAGGTGATGTGAGTGAAGAGAATCCTTTTGGGTGTGATATTAACACATGGTTAAACCAAGACCCTCAAGACTCACTACCAATCCAACCACCCTTGGACAGATATGAACATGGATTCATCATGTTATAAAAATTTGGATATGATGGAACCACAGATTTGGGGGCACAACAACAAGGAACTATAGAACTATCACTACCAACTACGTAAAGAAAAACAAGGGATCTAAGTTATGGTCAAGCTAGAGTTAGATTGCGAAGTTCCATTTCAGATGTTAGAGACATTCTAGAAGACATCAATCCTAACCAAGAGCAAATTCATGGACATTCCCATATTAGCCACATACTTCCATGATCGTTGCCACAAGAAGTAGAAACTGTAAACATTGAATTGTCACCTTTACAAGAAGACTTGGATTCTATAGGAAATGAGATACCTTATGAGAATCCTAGCATGATTGATTCACATAAGTATGAGTGGTTATCCCTCCATGATTATGAACCAAATATCCCTTGGAATTTCCCTCATTCTACCAGTACCATGCACATAACTAAAATGTTTAACCAATTCAACCTAGAGGAGGAACCTTGTATTGATAAATATGTTGATGTGCATTGCCTTAGTGGTGCATCTACCTCCAACTCTATATTTTTTGAAACTATTTCTATAGTTACATTCTCCCAAATTAAGCCATCACCTAATACAAACCTCTACCTAGTCCATCATGAATTAATTGACTAGGACCAACAAGGACATCTAAATCTAGACATCTTTGAGAATGATGAGGCTATTTTAGAATTTTTGGGACTTTGAGAAGGTATTCTAATAGGAAATCACAAAGCAGGATACTCTATTGACCTAGATAGATCAGCCTACTTTGGGGAGGTAGCTCCTCTTTCAATCATAAAATAAATAAAAAATTTAAAAATGAAAATAGGTCATTAAGTGAAAACTGAAAGGTGCTTCTTGACCATGAAAAAAGTAAAAATAAAGATGTATCTTCTAGTGAAAACCTTTTTAAAGCACTAGAGGATGGAATGTTGGACCTCCTCCCCTTAGAAGAAGAAAAGTTAGCACTGCTAGTAGAAGAAACCATTAAACTAAACTTAGGAGATGAACTCCATCCTAAGAGGATCTATTTGGCCAAATCTCTCTCACCTAAAAAAAGAGAGAAATTCATTGTGTAGACACCTAAAAACCTTTAGAAAATAAAGTATTTTTATTTTCTGAAAAAAATTTGATGACATCATCATTTATTAATTAATTAATTATTTTATTTATTTATTTATTTTTATGCCATTAAATCCCTTTATCTTAATTAAAAATATTTAATTAAGGAATCCCTCCCAAAAATGTTTAAATCTTATTTAAACATTATTTCCTTATTTATTAATTATTTAATTAATAAATTGACCAAAAAACCCAAAATAAATATATAAAAAAATTTTGCCCAAAACTTGGCCAATTTCTTTAAGACCACTAACCTCTTCCAAAATCGTCTAATCTTTCTTTAATTTTGATTAAAGGCTAATCCCATCATTTCCTACCCCTAATCTCAACTCAAAATATTTAATTAAGATTAAATATTAATCCTCATTTTTATTAAAAAAATTTTAATAAATATCTCCTCAACCCAAACCCTTGAAATAAATAAAACTTTATTTATTTCCTAAAATTCTAATTTATCCTCATCCTAAGAAGTTCTAGACTCTTCTAGAAAGTCTTCATCCTCATCCTAGAAAGTTCTAGACTATTTTAGAAAGTCTTTATCCCCATCCAAAGTCTAGACTCTTCTAGAAGATGTCTTTAAACCTAATCCTAATCCCCTCCTAACCTTGTCACATTCTCTAAACATGGGTTAAGACTTACTAACCCAAGCCAAAGTTAACAAATATCTCCTCCTTCACCCACCCTCATTAAATGCCATCCACTTGCCTATCCCTAAGCTAATCCTAAACCATCCTAATCCATCCTCTAATCATTTGCACAAGCCTAAGCAAGCTCAAAACCTTCCTAATCAAGCCCAAGTCAAAATTCCTCTCATCTCCCTCAAAATATCCCAACCATAAAACTTTATGAAGCCCACTAGGCCATAAATGACTCTTCCAAAGCCCTTTTATTGCTCTTACAAGCCATTATGAGGGTCTTTATAAAGATTTTATCCCTTGAGCCTCCTTTGTTAACTCATCCTTCCCCTTTCCTCCATCCTCTCACCCTGTGACATGTGTCACTCTCTGATTGGCTGTAAGGAAGCACAATCCATGTGCTCTCCTCTCATGCAATCTGAGCCCTCCATGAGCTTTTTCCCATCCTTGCATCTTAGCCCTCAATCCCTCAAGCCTCTTGCCTATAAATTGGATCCTTCCCCTTTGCAAAAGAACACAATCCATGAAGTAAAGTCATAATGCCATTTTAAGAAGCCATTTTACATCAAAACCATACACTCACACCCAAATTCCAACTCCATTTGAATCCCTTTTTGAAGCATAAGCATTGAGCATACATCCTATCTATTTAGACAAAGCCACTCAACAAGAGAGCTTCTTATTGAGAGAGTCCATTAATGGCTCATATTCTCAATTGAGAGTTCATCTTAGTCTATCTTGAAGTTTATGAATTTTTTTTAATTTGTAGAAGCTTTATTTAAATTTGGTTTCTATTAGCATACTAACATTGCTCATATACATTTTGGCACGCCCGGTGGGACCCCGCATGAGTCATCTTCATTAGCTTTTTTAGTCAAGTTTTGTATGTTATTTGCTAATTTTGGCTAATTTTGCTTGTTTTTGTGATTGGTAGGATTGTATAAATTGGTTTTGTAGGTCCACATGA
This sequence comes from Cupressus sempervirens, assembly GCA_028749045.1. Lineage (NCBI taxonomy): Eukaryota > Viridiplantae > Streptophyta > Pinopsida > Cupressales > Cupressaceae > Cupressus > Cupressus sempervirens. The sequence continues at coordinate 318,995,322 of CM053793.1, read as the reverse complement.
GCATGAAGAAGACAAAAGAACTCATAGTCTATCTCATAGTATTTGCATATTTTTCAAGCTTATAGGTGGACAAAGCACTTGGAATTCTTCTTCCTGTTCTTGTCTATATTCTTCTTATTCCATCTGCTTCTTCTTCTTCTTCTTGTGGGAGATCTTGGCCAATTTTTTTTAAGGAAGCAAAATCATACACACTTCTTTTTAGTGCTTAAAATGAACCCCTAAATCATACTTAAATCCATTAAAAACTAAAAATTTGCAACAAAAAAAAAAGCCTTTTAACAAGTGAAACTAAACCAATTCAATCATTTGCATCCTTGCAACATCAAGGTTTTAGATGCATTCATGCAATGTTAGGAACACTTCATTTTTGGAAATTTAACAAGAACTTCAAGTTTCCATTTCAAAAGGTTCAAAATCAACACTAAGTGCACACTAAAATCTAAATCAAATTCAAAGCATCAATCAAAGATAAAATGAACCTCATTTGCAAATATTTTAAAGTTCTTTTAAAAATCTCATGAAAACTAAGAGTCCTAAATGGTTGCCAAAAATTGTCCTAAAAGCTTTGTTATTTGTTCCAAACAAATGTCTTGTTGCAAAATCTTGAATGTTTCTTAGGTTTTTCATGCATCAAAACAATCTAGGAATATCATTTTTGGGCTTAAAATATGCAAACTAGAACACAAAATCTTGAATGAAAACCAAAGTCCAAAGAATCATTTTCACTTTTGAGTCCAAAAAAATCTTGAATGATCTAAGGTTAAAACAAAGCACGTCAAAGTTCTTAAAACAACACACAAAATCTCAATCTTGAATGCTCAAAGGAAAAAACTTGAATGTTTAATCGCTTGTCTTTGAATGCATGTTGCTAAACACACTCTTGAATGCCATGGATTAAAATCAAATTTTCCTTGAATGCATGATTAAAACAAAAAATCCAATCTTGAATGCCAAGGATCAATTAACCATTGCAATATCAAACACTTCATTTGGAGCTTCTAAAATTGAACAAAACAAATCTCTTTTCCACATGCAATTTAGGTAAAGTTTGATTTTTGGACATTTAAGAAACTTTGTTAAGTTAAATACAAATTTGCAAAAATCAATTTGAGTAGTTCCTTGCACTCACCTCTTTTCTAATCACCCATCAATTCAACCATTGGTTGCAATCTCAGCGCCATTTATGGGGATGGGTCTACTTGAAAAAGGTGTTAAATGTTCCACAATGTAACTCACTCACTTGGTCTTTGAACGTTTGCTTTAACTTTATCAAAAAATTTAAATGACCAAAACTCTAGATTAAATCAATCACATTTCAATTTTGGGCACTAAAATTTAACAACTATTGACGTGGAGGGCCTCCGAGCGCGCGCTTGACAAATCAAGTCTCACACATCTTTGCTTTGGGCTTAAAACAAAATCACACCAACTCTTGAATGCTTTAAAGGAAATTAATCGATACTTGACGTGGAGGGCCTCCGGGCGCGCGAGTTTTCTTTTGTTGACCCTAACTCTTCTTCATGTTTGCTTCTTCAATCGATTTACTTTTGTTGGCACTTCAAGTTGGAATTGAACATTGTCTCTTAAACATGAGTGCTTGCAAAGTCTAGATCAGCACACATAAGAGTCAGTTGGTAAAAAGAACAAGCGTGTTTTTTAGCCCAAGGTCATCCAAGTCTTCTCTCCCCTTGTCATCTTTTGAGGCCATCTTGGGTGCATAAGATTAGGATCCAAAACCTTGTTTCTTTTTAGGAGGCTTGCTTAGGGATTTCATCACCCCTTGGACGACCTCAACTCTAGTGTTCTGGCAGAGTATGAGAATCCGGAGGTGAATCAAAAGACACCTCTCTTGGAATCAAGATTTTTGTCACTCGAGCTAAGCCTCAAGGAACTTTATACCCTTGAGAAGTGAAAGAGGAGAAGTGGGTTACCACTCCTCTCGGCTGTGTGACATCTTGTTAGTTTCATCTACGGATTTGGGCCTCATGTACCTTTGGGTATATCGAGGACTCCCTAGCTAAACCAACTGTTAGCCTTGTAGACAACCATCTAGATTTTTAATGTGTTTGAAGTGACTGATCGAAACATTTGTAAAACATACACACTCCTCAGTGCAAGTATCACATTCTGAGAATCAAAAACTTCTATTCGGTTGTTCCTATCTATTGCTTGCTTTTTTATTTGTTGAATGAATGTTTGCCAAACTTGGTCAATCCTAGCTTAGGGTACACTTAGCGTAGTCACTGCCTATTCCAGAAGTTGAACAAGTTGAAGCAAAATAATCAAGGTCTCTCAAAGCCAAGCAAATTCAAGAATTGATGTCAGAGCAACCCAAAACCAAATAGAAGTTCCACAAAGTTAAACTCAAACCATCTCAGGCATACCAAGAACTTTCAGCAAAGAGACAGGAACTAACACCAAGTCCTCGAATTTCCAAACTGCACAAAGTAGAGGATAAAGCTGCCAACAAAGCACTTCAACAGGCCTGGTTAGAGTGCACCATCAAATTTAGCCAACATTTAGGAGTTAATCCTGCTTATGCCTTACCAACTAGGCATGATTTCTATGATTAGACACCCTTGTTTCTCCACACCTTCTTGGATAAGCTTCACCTTAGAGTCATCTTTGTAGAAAATTCAGCCATCTTAGGTTATCCCCTTAAGAATTATTAGCTCATCAATCTCATTTAGGACCAAACCATCTAGCCAGCAATCCAAAATCTTCACATCCAAGCCTTCAAAAATTGTTGTCACCTTGCTAAAAGTTTTCCATTCCTAAAATCTTTCAAAACCACCAATCTCACCAAGGTTATCCCTTTGACAAAGCTTTGTCTAGGGTAATTTAGCTTTGCCACTTGTTATCCCTCATCACCTTAAGCTAAAGGTTGGGATCTACAAGTGGTCAATCTCATGTTCTTCCTAAAGGATCATCAGTCTATCCTTAAGTTGACACACCACCAAGCTTGCACATAGGAAAGCAGACCTTTTGTGCTTTGGAAACATATCTTTGAAGTTAGAATCCCCAACCCAATCCTCCTTAGGTTTTTTCATATAGCTTTGCCTCAACCTAGGAAATCATTTGCATAGAAAAGCCTTCCTCCCTTTTGCATCCACCAGCATTTGTTGCATCTCATCCCTAGGAGCATTTTTCATGCCACCCGTCACTCGCTTAGCCAAGAAGAAAGAAACAATGGAGCCCTATCATTTAGATCAAACAACCTCACCCCCCTTGAGCACTCAACCATCCTTTAGCCCAGAGAAAGCTATGCCATCATCTATTGACATTGAAACTTTCATGAACCAGCCAGGAAATGTAGTATTGGTAAATGTCATTATAGACAAGAACAAAGAGACAATCATGGCTAATTTTCGAAGGGACAATGTAGGAACCTTTGACTTTGGAAGACCCCCTCCATTATCAGATCCATCTCACCCATTTTTTGGGTAGCTGCCACCACCCATAGGCTCTTATGATCCAAATTATCCTCAATATATGCCAAAAGAAGAGCCTCCAGCCAATCCATATGATCCAACAGACCCAAACATACCATCATTTACACAAGTTGAAATCTCCATGCCGCAAGCCAACCCAGCCACCACCACTACATCCTTGGTTCATACCTCTCTGCTCCAAACCCCCTTTACCCAAAACACCTCACCGTTCATGCCCTTCACTATTGTTGTTGCTGCTCCCCGACCTAGCCTTCTAAATCCACCCATCTCCCAAATCAGTGCTAGCATCTTTGGCCAACCTCAGCAATATACAACAGGGATGCTGCCCATGGGGCCAAGTAATCAACCTTTCATCACCCCCAGCTTGTTCACCACAACCCAAAGCATAATCCCATCATTTCCATTAGGTCTTGGGAGCTCAGTGCCATCAGCCACAAATCCACAAGCTACTACCAATGTTCTGCCCAGCTCTCAAGTGACCCAAGCTCCTGCCACCACTCTACCAAGCTTCCAAATCCAGCCACCAAGCTATCAAACCCCATCAATTCCATTTCCTAGCTTTTAATTCCCACCACCTCCACCACCAACTAATCCATTACCTCCTATTACCAACTACTTTTCAATGCCACTTCTAGGAGGTAACCCACCAATCCAGCCAACCACCAATTATTTGCAGGTACCATCCCAAATGGGGGCGCAACCCACATACCTTGGTCAAACCCCACAAGCCCCCTGATCCTTTCCCCAAGCTTCACAACCATCTTATACCTTACCTCCACAAAGCAATTCATTTATCCCACAGTCAGCTTATGTTCCTCAATCCCAACCTCAAATCCCATATCAACAGCAAGCCTCGCAACACATGCAGCACTATGCGCCACCTCCCCCTCAACAAACTGTCATCCACCATGCAGCTGCCCAAACAATGTACAATCCCTATCAGAAAATCCCTTACATCCATCCATATTCAATGGCCCCATCTAGTGCATACCTACCTCAAGGCACTCCTACATTGGGGGCACCCCAGCCATCACCCATTAATTCAGAATGGGAAGCCATGAAAATAGCTTTGAAGAACATCCAAGAGGCAAATGATCCAAAAACTTTCAAGTTTGAGAATGTGTGCCCTTACCCATTTGACAGAGCCATTACCATGACACCATTCCCCAAGCATTTTGAGACACCCAAATTTGACAAATTTAGAGGAAAAGGAGACCCTATCACACATATCAAAGAATTTTACATGCACTGCCAAGAAGTGGCATACAATGACGTCTTCCTCTTGCGTCTCTTTCCCAAAAGCTTGGCTAGACCAGCTCTTGAATGGTTTTATAGAATCCCCTATGGCACAATTAAAAATTTTGCTGAATTATCTGAGGCATTTGTAGCCCAATATGCCCATCTTGTTGAAACAGAGCTATCAATAGTTGATCTTGTCCACACCAAGCAAAAAGGTGGAGAAAGCCTTCTTGAATATCTGCAAAGATGGAAAACCCTTACCACCTGCATATATTGCACCTTGCCAGAGCGCCATTTGGTGAAAATGTTTATTGATAATGCACATCCTAGATTGGTTCACCACATGACCATGAACTGTTTGCAGACCTACAAAGATATCAAAGAGAAAGGAATGATCCTTGAGCAAGGACTCATTAAAGATGGTGTGGTCAAGATTTACAAGGAATCCAACCAAAATCAATCACATTCCAATGACAAGTCTAGGTATTGGAACAAAAACAAGCATGTTGCAACAGATGGCGTCACTGACACCAGACATGAGAATATTGTTGGTCCTTCTCACAACCAGTCCAACCCACCCTATCAACCAAACAATCAGCAAGCTATCAACTACCAACAGTAGAATAACCACAGCTATCAAAACCACAATCCAAGACCAAACTTTCAAGGGTCTAGCAATCAAGCTAATGCCATCAATGTAGCTGCAGGACAAAAGCCCAGATTCCAACCTACACTTAGAAACTATACACCCCTTGGTGAGCCATTGAATGTCATTTTTGAGAAATTAGTCAAGGAAAACCTCATCAAATTTCCTCCTACCAAGAAAATTGACCCAAGCCAATCCAAAGCTGCATGGTACAAAGACAATGAGTACTACAAATTTAATAGGGTAAAAGGTCACACTACCCTCAGATGCATGAAACTGAAAGACTATGTGCAGGACCTCATTGATCGGAAGGAAATCACTGTTGGTGCCCAAACCTCTCCCAATGCAGGCTTACAAATCTATCAAAATTCTTTTCCTCCTCACAACAATCAAAATCTTGGAAAAGCACCTATCCAAACCAACAACAACAACACCAACAACCGTCAGCCAAACCAACAGCATGGGAAGAACAATGACCACACTTCATCCTATATAGACTATGGTAGCCTTATAGGTTGTATATCCAAGAAAGAGCCTTCTGTCAATGTTATCAATATCCAAGGACCAAATAATGAGTGTGCAGTCACCACTCGAAGAGCCCGATTTAACATCGCAGGCCCACCCGTTTCACCAGCACCATCAACTCCATCAAAAAGCCAGTACAATATCTTGGAACACCTTGGGAACATGCCAGCCCAAATCTCCATTTTAGACCTTCTTCGCACTAGTCCTATGTACAAGAACATCCTTGACAGTACTCTCATAGAATTCTGTGTCCCTTTTGATATCAATGCTACTAATTTTAACAATCTTGTTGGACACCTTTCATCCTCATGTGCCCTATCATTCAAACCCACCGACATACCCATGGTCAAGCCAGATCACACCCTTCCACTTCACATAGCCATCATGGTATCCAATTTTTTTGTGAAAAGAGTAATGATAGATAATGGATCGGCCTTGAATATTTGCACCCTAAAATTCATAAAACAAGCTGGGTATACTAAGGCAGATATCATCAGTGAGGTTATCACCATCAAAGCTTATGACAACTTGGAAAGAACCACAGAAGGAACTATTTTGCTGCCAAGCAAGGTTGGTCCATTCATCCAAGAAACACTCTGCCATGTTATTGATCTAAACCTACCATTCAACATCCTCCTTGATCACCCATGGATTCATGCCATGAAAGCCGTTCCATCCACTTAGCATCAGTGCATCAAATTTTTGCATCAAGGCACCAAGGTAACCATCCATGCCGATCCAGAACCCTTTGCTTACTGCAATGCAGTTGAAGCTTCATATACAAAAAATTTCCCTGGAATTGATATCAGCACATCCATTACCAACTCATCCCACACTTGTAATGACCTAGAAACCATCCTCGCCTCTACCCTATCTACCACGAAGATCAATAACAAGGGTTGTGGAGAGTATAGTCTGTCAGATGCATTTGCTATTGAGGCACTCCCACTTGATCCACATGCCCATGGATGACCGACATATCACAAAGCTAAGGAGATTCCACCTCCTTGATACAAACAGTTTGGCCCAACAATCTTTGTATCCTCGAAAATCCCTCTTCATGAGGAGCTCACTCCAGATATCAACAATTGGTTACATAAGGATGCACCTCAAAGGAATTAGGCATGCCTTGATCACTTCAGCCAGAAGTATCCCCAATAACATAAGCTCATCACTAACAAATGGAACTATCAAGGTGGTGGTCTAGGACCAAAAGAAAGAGGCATGCAGTGCCCCATCAATGCACACAAGTGGGAATCAAAGTCAGGTCTTGGCTTTGGCATACCCACAACTGAGGGCACCAATATGGACAGTCACACTTTTTTGAACATTCACCGTGACCTTGTCAAAATTGAAGACATTCCTGAGGAAGTTGAAAAGAGAGCCTACGATGATATCCTAGACCAAATCTCCCTCGAAGACTCTATTCTCCAAGAACTATCCATCCACCTCATTGACCTACCACTCGCCCATCCACAACTCATAGATTGGGACCAACCAAGCGTCATACACATTGATGAGTTCACATCAGAGGAAGCACTTCTGAGATTCATGGGAGCTGAAACACCTCACAAGAAAATAAAGCTAGATTCTGCCTATATCTATAAGCTGGATCCCAAGGGGTATTTTGGAGAAAATCCCCAACCTAGTTTTGATACACCCAAAACTGGGACTAAGGTGAAACCAGGACTAGCTAAGGCAATGAAGAGAACCCCTCAGCAAGAACATCCAAAGCCACAAGTAGAATATGAGGATTTAGCATTACCTCCTCAAGATAATCGACTAGAGATATCTTCTATTCTAATTGAGGATACTAGGGAAGTCAACATCAGTTCTTCAGAGATCCCTAGGCTTGTTCACATTACTGCATCCCTATCAAAAGACCAAGTTGATCTCCTCTTTGAGGTATTAAGAGAGAACATTGGCCAATTTTCATGGTCATATCAGGACATGCCAGGGCTTGATCCAAAGCTTGTAGTTCATCATCTTGCAGTCAATCCATAGATCAAACCCGTCAGACAAAAGCTTAGAAAAATGCACCCCAAGGTGGCATTACTAGTCAAAGCTGAGTTAGAAAGAATGTTAGCTACTAAGGTTATCTGACCTATCGACTATTTAGAGTGGATCTCCAACATGGTCCCCATCACTAAGCCTTTTGGTGACATCAAAATTTGCACTAATTTCAGAGATCTTAACAAAGCTTGTCCAAAAGATGATTTTCCCTTGCCCAACATAGATATGATTGTAGATCTTATAGCTGGACATGAAATTTTGTCCCTCATGGATGGATTTTCTAGGTATAATCAAATCAAGATTGCAGAAGAGGATCAGCATAAGACAGCATTCACTACCCCTTGGGGAACCTTTTGCTAAATATGATGCCTTTTGGCCTAAAGAATGCTGGGGCTACCTATCAAAGAGCTATGACAGCCATCTTTCATGATCTCATCCATGGCATTTTGGAGGATTATGTGGATGATATCTTGGTCAAATCTCATACCTTCATGGATCATCTTGCTAACCTAGAGAAATTCTTTGATAGGTTAGCCAAATATCATCTCATGCTGAATCCCAAGAAGTGTGTCTTTGGGGTCACATCTGGAAAGCTTCTAGGCTTTATAGTGTCTAAATGAGGTATAGAGATCGACCCCAAGAAGGTCACAGCTATCTTAGACATGCCTCCTCCCCAGACACTATGACAGCTTCGCTCTCTTCAGGGAAAGCTTCAATCCGTCCAGTGCTTCATCTCCCAGCTTGCAGATAAGTCTACACCATTTTCACATTTACTAAAGAAGGATGAGAACTTCAAGTGGGTCCTTTATGTCAGCGCAGCTTTGATCAGCTCAAGCATTATCTCACCAATCCCCCTATCTTGGTTCCACCAGTTCTTGGTTGTCCCCTAATTTTGTACATATCAACAATGCCTACTGCTCTAGGGGCACTTCTAGCACAGCTCGATGACTATGGCAAAGAAAGAGCTATCTACTACATCAGTAGAACCCTAGTTGGTTATGAACTCAATTATACTCCTATGAAAAAAGCTTGTTTGGCAGTTTTTTTCTCAACTCAAAAGCTTTGCCATTACATGCTAAGTCATACAATCCAACTAGTCTCCAAGATTGACCCTCTCAAGTATATGCTCTCCAGAACAGCACTTACAGGCTGTTTGGCCAAATGGGTTATGCTCCTTAGCGAATTTGACATCCAGTATGTGGACAGAAAGGCAATCAAAGGACAAGCTATAGCAGATCACCTAGCTGATGCACCTCTAATAGATGCTTATTCATTGATCACAGAATTTCCAGATGAGCATATCTGTCTAATTGAAGAACAACCCCCATGGAAACTTTATTTTGATGGCTCATACACATCTCATAGATCAGGGGCAGGAATATTGTTGGTCACACCTCAAGGAGATTACATTCCAAAAGCCTTCAAGCTACAATTCCCTAGCACCAACAATATAGCTAAATATGAGGCCCTCATAGCAGGATTAAAGATAGTTGTAGAATGGAACATTGTTGAGCTACAAATATTTGGCGATTCTCAGCTCATCATCAAGCAAGCCCTAAATGAATATCAAACCAAAGATGAAAAGCTATTACCCTACAAAGAGCTAGTTGATCAACTAACCTAACATTTTACAAGGCTTCAGTTTACACAAGTGCCTTGAATACAGAAAAAAGTAGCAGATGCTATGGCTACTATAGGCTTGCTCTTGGAAATTCCCCAAGCAGCTACATAGTATGAGTTTTTAGTGGAGTAGCTCCTCACACCCGCCTATGCGAATGAGGATTCAAACCATGTTTGTATCTTGGTTGGTCCCCAATCCCCTTGGTACCATGAGATTCATGCTTACCTTAACAATGGTATCATATCCCCTCACCTCACATGTACCCAACGCCAGAACCTCATCCAAAAATCATCCCGCTATGTTATCGTAGCCAATACCCTATATCGTCGGGGTTATCATGATACTCTCTCTCGATGTTTAGACCAAAATGAGGCTACAATGGTGTTAAAGGAAGTACACTTTGGACTTTGCAATGCCCACATGAGTGGTATTGTCCTAGCATGACAAATCCTTAGAGCAGGCTACTATTGCCCTACCGTTGAAGAAGACTCTTGTGACTTTGTCAAAAAGTGTCTCCCATGTCAGCAGCATGCAAATCTTGTGCACGCTCCAGCATAGGATCTACAACCTATTGCACCACCTTGGCCTTTTGCTTGTTGGGGCCTTGATCTAGTTGGAACTATCACACCCCTCTCATCTGATGGACATAAATGGATAATAATAGCTACAAACTATTTCACTAAATGGGTGGAAGCAGTCCCCCTAGTCTCAGCTACAGGAGTTCAGGTCTCCAAGTTCATCTTGTACCACATTGTTTGCCGCTTCGGCATCCCATCCACCATCTTCACTAACCACGAAGGTAACTTTGAAAATCTCAACATGGAAGAATTATGCACTTCCCTCTACATCCATCACTGCTTTTCTAGCCCATATTTCCCACAAGGTAACGGCCAGGCAAAGGCAACTAACAAAACCCTCCTCAAAATCCTAAAGAAAGTTTTCAATGATTCCGGCCGTGATTGGCACCTACAAATAAATCCAACCCTATGGGCCTATCGAACTTCCTTGTGTACATCCACAGGCACAACTCCATACTCCCTAGTCTATGGTGTCAAAGCGGTACTACCTATAGAGGTTGAACCTCCCTCCTTGTGCATATCTTTGCAAGGGCAAATATCAGATGAAGAATACAGAGTAGCTCGGCTCACCCAACTAGATCTCTTAAACGAGAAGCAACAACAAGCCTATGATCATCTCACAGTCTATCAAACTCATCTCAAAAGGAATTTCAACAAGAAGGTGCTTCCACGACACTTTCAGCCAGGTGACATGGTCCTCAAAGAAAACATGAAAGTCCAATCAGATCGAGAAAAGAAAGGCAAGTTTGAACCTACATGGCTTGGTCCTTATGTTGTCACTGCTTCCTTTGGCTCCAGAGCCTATCAGCTATCTACACCGAAAGGATAACTCTTGAATGATCCTACTAAAATCATTCATCTCAAGAAGTTCTATGCTTGAAGATCTTTGGTACACCTAGCTTTTGAAAAATACAAAAAAAAATAGTAAAGAGAAATAAGCATCCAATGGTGAAAACTTGGCAATTCAAGCACCTTGGATACGTACCTTGGTGAAAACCTGATAATTTAGGCACCTTGTGTACTAAGACTAATCCATTATCTATCACTATCCTATCCCTCATCCATTCACCCACCATCCCATAAAACACCTACTTGTTCCCTTGGTGTTCCAACCAAATATCCAAAATCTAATGGAGCTTGTAAATACCTCCTGTACAGCTTGTAAAATCTTGTACCTCAGCTTGTAAAATCTTGTACCAAAGCATGTATTATACCTTGTAAATCTTGTACCATACCTTGTATATCTGAATCTTGTCCAAAGTTTGTACCATATTCCAGCCTGTAAATAATCTTGTATCCTAGCTTGTATACTATCATGTGCACACACAAAACCCCATTTTCACTTAAGCTTTTTGCAAACCATCTACCTATCCACCTATCACCTATTATAGACATCCCATCCTTCACAAACATTTCCATCTCACAAAAACCAAAACATGAACAAACTTGTACATTTGTAACATATCTTGGTCCATCAGCTTGTACATCCTCTTTAGCTTAGTACCATTGTATCTATCCAGTGTTCGTGCCAGTTTGTCCTTGATCAGCATCTTGCACCCATCGCACATCTTGGTTAGCTATTCCAATGCATCCTTTAGCTAGATTTCCTATCACCAAAGTGTTATCTTTCTTAGTTCAGCTTGCCAGACGCATCACTCATCCAAATCCACCAGCTTAGGTGCTCTCCGGTAGGTACTTGCAGGATATAGCTTTCCTCATGTCTAATCTTGGTCCGTTAGTACCTCGTCCTACCCATCTCGTTGGCAAACGATTCTCTTTTAGATTTTCGCTTTCTTTTGATTTAGACTCTTCCCTGTTGGGTCTTGAAATATCTTTTCCAAGAAATCTCCTTGTTCCCTCCTCAAGGTTGCCACGATCTTCCATATCATGGTATACTGCGAAAGGGGCAATCAGATCGTAAGGTCTTGATCAAGTCTTTTGCTTGTTTTCTTTTCTACTTGTGGGTTACCCAGTGTCATTTCCACACTGCTTCCTCTAGGATTCATGTGTGATATTGGGGAAATCTTTGTGTGTTTGTTTTGAGTCAGTTCGTCAGTCCTCTAGATAGTTGGTGAAAAGGCCTTAATGTTCTTGGTAACCTTGGCAATTAACCAACAGTCCTATAGAAAATCTAGTGCTCAACTACATGGTGGTACTTCTCTTTGAAGTATCCCCCCGCTCAAAAAGCTTCAATGGTTTTCCTTCATCTCCATTATCCCCCATCCATATCCAACATCCATCTCTCCTACCCCAGCTTATGCATCAGTATCTCTTTGAATCACTCCTCACCTTTAGCTTTAGGGATCCACAATCCTAGTCTTAGGGATCCACCAATCCAAATTAATCCACCAAGCCTCATCTTTCGAGATCCACAATCCTAGTCCTAGGGATCTCCGAAACCCATCTTCTGCCAATCTGACTCTTTGAAATCCTATTGCATCAGCTTTATAATCCCCGCATCCATCTCCCTATCCTAGATTCCTTTTTATAGTGCTTCGCTCCTTCATCCTCCACCTTCCCTAAAGTCTTAAGCTTGCTTCCTCTTGTGCATCTGATTCTCCTTTGTCATTCTCCCATAGTAAGATTTTGAGCTAATTCAGCCCCTTCTCTTTGCCAATCTGAGTTTCCTTGCTCATCCGAGATTCTTGTACTTTTCAAGAAGCCATCGAGCCTTGCTTTCTCTCCCCGTCGCCTTCTTGAGGGGGCATCTCACAGTCCATTCTCTCCTCTTCTGCTCTAGCCTTGGGCATCTTATTTTCTTATCTTTCATGCCATGCCACTTGCGGCATCACATCAAAGAGGGGCAAAATGTAGACACCTAAAAACCTTTAGAAAATAAAGTATTTTTATTTTTTGAAAAATTCCTGATGACATCATCATTTATTAATTAATTAATTATTTAATTTATTTATTTATTTTTATGCCATTAAATCCCTTTATCTTAATTAAAAATATTTAACTAAGGAATCCCTCCCAAAAATGTTTAAATCTTATTTAAACATTATTTCCTTATTTATTAATTATTTAATTAATAAATTGACCAAAAAATCCAAAATAAATATTAAAAAAAATTTTGCCCAAAACTTGGCCAATTTCCTTAAGACCACTAACCTCTTCCAAAATTTTATAATCCTTCTTTAATTTTGATTAAAGGTTAATCCCATCATTTCCTACCCCTAATCTCAACTCAAAATATTTAATTAAGATTAAATATTAATCCTCATGTTTATTAAAAAAGTTTTAATAAATATCTCCTCAACCCAAACCCTTGAAATAAATAAAACTTTATTTATTTCCTAAAAATCTAATTTATCCTCATCCTAAGAAGTTCTAGACTCTTCTAGAAAGTCTTCATCCTCATCCTAGGAAGTTCTAGACTATTCTAGAAAGTCTTTATCCTTATCCAAAGTCTAGACTCTTCTAGAAGATGTCTTTAAACCTAATACTAATCCCCTCCTAACCTTGTCACATTCTCTAAACATGGGTTAAGACTTACTAACCCAAGCCAAAGTTAACAAATATCTCCTCCTTCACCCACCCTCATTAAATGCCATCCACTTGCCTATCCCTAAGCTAATCCTAAACCATCCTAATAGATCCTCTAATCATTTGCACAAGCCTAAGCAAGCTTAAAACCTTCCTAATCAAGCCCAATTCAAAATTCCTCTCATCTCCCTCAAAATATCCTAACCATAAAACTTTATGAAGCCCACTAGGCCATAAATGACTCTTCCAAAGCCCTTTTATTGCTCTTATAAGCCATTATGAGGGTCTTTATGAAGATTTTATCCCTTGAGACTCCTTTCTGGACTCATCCTTCCCCTTTCCTCCATCCTCTCACCCTGTGACATGTGTCACTCCCTGATTGGCTATAAGGAAGCACAATCCATGTGCTCTCCTCTCATGCAATCTGAGCCCTCCATGAGCTTTTTCCCATCCTTGCATCTTAGCCCTCAATCCCTCAAGCCTCTTGCCTATAAATTGGAACCTTCCCCTTTGCAAAAGAACACAATCCATGAAGTAAAGTCATAATGCCATTTTGAGAAGCCATTTTACATCAAAACCATACACTCACACCCAAATTCCAACTCCATTTGAAGCTCTTTTTGAAGCATAAGCTTGAGCATACATCCTATCTATTTAGACAAAGCCACTCAACAAGAGAGCTTCTTATTGAGAGAGTCCATTAATGGCTCATATTCTCAATTGAGAGTTCATCTTAGTCTATCTTGAAGTTTATGAATTTTGTTTAGTTTGTAGGAGCTTTATTTAAATTTGGTTTCTATTAGCATACTAATCCTAATTGGATCAAGACAAGTTAATTTTGCCTAGTCATATGTTGAGATGACAGGATTGGATCACAAACTAGTCTTACACCATTCATCTTTGTTTCTAGATGCAAAGCCTGTGAAACAAAAACTAAGGAAAATGCATCCACACATTGCATTACTAGTGAAGGTTGAATTGAAAAAAAAATTGGATGTGGGTTTCATTACACCTAACCCTTGTGTTGATTCCATATCAAATTTAGTACTAGTCACAAAACACTCAAGTGACATCTACATCTGCATAGATTTCAGGGACCTAAATAAAGCTTGTCCCAAGGATGATTTCCCATTGCCCAATATAGACAAGATAGTAGATATGATGATAGGTCACTAGATCTTATCTTTAATGGATGGATTCTTAGGTTACAACCAAATCAAGATAGCTCTAAAAGAATAACATAAGACAATCTTTACTTGTGCTTGGGGCACATATTGTTGGAATGTGATGCCTTTTGGTCTAAAAAATGTAGGTGCAACCTATCAATGAGCCATGACATGATCCAAAAGATCATGGAAGACTATGGATGATATACTAGCGAAATATAAACTTAGAGATGAACATCTACAAGTGTTGGGGCCCATTTTTGATAGATTAGAAGAATACAAGGCTTAGCTAAACCCAAAAAATTGTGCATTTGGTGTCACATCTAGAAAACTCCTAGGGTTCATTGTTTCACACCAAGGAATTGAATTTGATCCTGAGAAAGTCAAAGCTATATTAGACATGCCTCCTCCCTCCTATCTGAAACAACTAAGAGGACTTCAAGGAAGATTACAATCAATAAGGAGGTTTATCACTCAACTTATTGATAAGTGTCATCCATTTCAACACTTATTGCATAAGGGAGTTAAATTTTCTTGGATAGAGTAATTTGTGAAAGCTTTTCAAATTTTCAAAAACTATTTGTTGAGCTCACCAGCACTAGTTCTACCAACTCCTGGAAAACTACTTTTACTAGATATTTCAATAACAAAGTCAACATTAGGAATTCTCTTGGATCAACATGATGATAAATGAAAAGAAAGAGTCATTTATTACATCACCAAAACCTTGGTGGGATACTAAATGAACTACTCATCCATTGAAAATTCATGTCTTGCAATTGATTTTGCCTCTCAAAAGTTGAGAATTGAGAAATTATATGTTGAGTCATAAAACCAAGCTCATTGCACATATAGATCCATTAAAGTACTTACTAAGAAAAGTGACATCAACTCAAAGACTCACAAAATGGCTCATGATTCTAAGTGAATTTGACATTGAATATGTGGACTGTAAAGCAATAAAGGGACATGTTATTACAAAACAACTAGCAGAAGCTCTTTTACTAGATCACCAACCCATTGTGTCTGACTTTCCTGATGAGTTAGTTTTTAACATAGAGGCATCAATATCAATTTGGAAACTAAATTTTGATGGATTATATAATAACCATGGTGTAGGAGCATAAATTATTCTCATCACTCCTCGAGGGGACACAATTCCTAAGTATTTTTGACTAAATTTCCAATGTACAAAAAATATGGCTGAATATAAGCTCTAGCCATAGGACTAAAAATGGCTATACAATGGAGAAAAAAGAATTTAAAAGTTTATGGAAATTCACAATTGGTCATTACTCAAGTCAATAATGACTACATGACAAAGGATGAAAAATTGATCCCATAAAAAGAATTGTCAGAATAATGTGTGCTTCCTTTCACTACATTATTTTTGAACAAGTCCTTAGGGTTCAAAATAGAGCCTTGGATTCAATGGCTACCATAGCATCATTGATTGACATGCTAGGCAAAGAACCTAGATTCCAATTTCTGGTAGAACAACTCATGAGGAATCCATAACAAAATCAGAATGTGTCCTTGTTGGTCCAGAGTCTCCTTAGTAAAAAGACATCTATGCTTACCTCCAAGACAATTATGTTCCTCCTAACTTATCTAGAAACCAAAAGAAGTCCTTAATCTGACAAGTTTCTAGGTATACCCTTCTCATGAATACTCGGTAATGGTCTAGATGGTACACTCCTTCAATGTCTTACTTCCATAGAATCTAGGAAAGCCTTGTATGAGGTACATGAAGGTTTTTGTGGGGCCCACTCAGGTGGTAATAGCTTAGCAAAGAAAATCTTAAGGGTAGGATATTATTGTCCAATTCTGGAGATGGATGTACATGAGTATTTACAAAGATGTTGACAATGTCAAAGACATGGAGATCTCATCCATGCACCAGCTCAAGAGCTTGAGCTGCTTACTACACCATGGCCTTTTTTAAGGTGGGGATTTGACCTTGTAGGCAAGATTACACCCACTTCCTCTAATGGTCACAAGTACATAATCACAGCAATAGAATATCTTACTAAGTGGGTGGAGGTCATTCCCTTGACACATATCATAGACAAGTAGATATCCGTGTTTATTCTCAATTATATCATATGTCATTATGGAATTTCACAAAACATACTTACTAGCCATGGATTACCATTCCAAAACAAAGATATGATAAATCTTTGTGAGAAGTTCAAAATCACACAAAACTTCTCATCATTTTACTATCCTCAAAGAAATGGCCAAGTTGAGGCTACAAAAAAAACAATCTTGAAAATATTAAAGAAACCGGATGATAAAACTAGTCAAGATTGGCATTTATAGCTTAGTCCCGCACTATGGGAATACAAAACTAGTATACAAACTCCTACAAGAGCTACACCATTTCCTCTTGTATATGGAATAGAATTCTCTCACTCATAATTTCATTGAAGAACTTTGTTTTAGATGAAGATTATAGGATAGCCAAATTATCAGAACTTGAGTTATTAGATGAAAAGCGTCAAAATATACTAAACCACTAGCAAGGCTATCAAAATCACTTTTGTAGAAGTTACAACAAGAGAGTTAGACCAAGGACATTTGAAATAGGTGACTTAGTTCTAAAACAAAATAATAGAAATCTTTTAGATCAAGAGAAGCCTGGAAATTTTGAAGCCAATTGGTTAGGACCTTATGTCATTATTGGATCTACAAGAAGTGGAGCTTTTCAACTAGCTACTCAAGAGGGAGACCAACTCCCTGGCTACATCAATAGTATGCACCTCAAAAATTTCTATACTTGATATCCCAAGGTCAAGTTTATATTTCTTTAAAGATCTTGAAAAAAAAAATTTAAAAAGGATAAAAGAGTGAAGAGAAATAAAGTCACCCTTTGGTGAAAACCTAGTAAATAGGCACTATTGGTAGGTACCTTGGTGAAAATTTGGCAAACAAGTGCCAAGTGTTGAAGTCCTACTCCACCATCAATGGACCTAAATGATCAAGCTTGTAACCATTGGAGAATGCTACCACATATGCTAAATCAAAAACTAACGAGCATAAAATTCTTGAGCTTTCATGATTATCCATGACTTGAATTGGTTCTAGACTAGGGGCTATCTTTTGAAAAATGTCCAAAAAAAATCTACAAAAACATTCAAAAAATGTCTTGAACAAATCTACAAAACATTAGGAAAAATGTCATGAAAAAAAAATCTTTAAAAACATTCAAAAAAGTCCTGAAAAAAATCTTCAAAAACCTTCGAAAAACTATCATAAAAAAATTGATCTAAAAAAAAATTTAAAAATCATATACGATCTTGGAAAAATTCCAAAAAAAAAATCAAAATCTTTGCAATGAAACATCTTTGTCAACAAGCAGAAACATGTAATCATCAAACATTCATATCAAAGGAATAAGCTTGACAAATCAACAATGGACTCCCAAGATGCACAACTCAATCAAATCAACATCAAATCAATACAATTAATGATTGGTAAGGTTGTTGACAAAGTCCTTTATGTCAATTCATTATTGATTTATCTTTCATGATTATGTTCCTATGCTCCTCAAGCATACCACTAAGTGGTGAGAGAGGCTATGATGGTTCATCAGCTCATTTTCTTTGTTTGTTGTTTGCGAAGTGTTTTAATAAAACTTTGGGGCAAGGGTGATGTAGGGTGAATATGATAAGAACTGTCACGCATATGGTAGCCTCACGCACCCATGATTTGAGCCATCCTATAATGATATTGAAACATTCTTTGTTTATTTTTTGCTTATTAATCAAAGATAGTAGCAGTATCTAGATGGTTAATATCTAGGTGCACTTATATCTCTTTCTTTTCAATAAAGCACGATGATGAAAACCTATGAAAAATATCTAGCAACAACTCAATACATCAATTCACTTGATAACACAAGATCAATTCTCCTAAATCATTCTTCTAGCTCATTTATGTTTCTCACTATAATGCCCCGCCCAGAGATCCTTGGAACAAGGATTCCATTCAAGCCAAGATATTTTTTTTTATAAGTATGAATGAACATGACATCATACAAGGATCACAATGGAAGACTGATGCAGGAGCATCCAAAGGTATAAGGGCAATCCTATGTCACCCAAAAAAAATGTACTTAGACTTAGTTTCTGTTTCATGTCTTTACATTTTTGGATACCCATTTAGGTCAAATAAAGGTTCCAACACTCACAGTTCAACTATCAGTATGATAGAAAATCCCGAAAAAATAGGAGCATGCAATTTGGCCATCATTTTGGTGACCTAGAAGGTGTAAATTGGCCAGATGAATGTAATTGTGATTTAGAGCATTCCATAAAAAGAATCAGGTCAAAAGGCCCCACGGTTTGAAAGTTATTGCAATTTTTTGAGTTTTGGAGACCTCCTAAGAATGCTTCAAAGTCAGGTTAGGGGCATTAAATGACCTCAAAAAGGGCCAAAAAATGGGGGATGAGCAAAGCTGGTCCATAGGGCTATAGAGCGCTTCGAGAGCTTTCCAAAACTGTAAACGGTTCGTCAATCGGAGCTACGGTTCAAAAGTTATGCCTCTCGAAAGTTCGGTTACCATTTCTAGATTCTTCTAGATTTGCGCCAACTTCTACCGTAGCTTCCAAAACCTTCTATTTGGTCGGTGGAAGCCTACTAGCACTTTTCAGAATGTACTCCTAGTCCTTAACCCTCCAGGGTCTATTTAAGGAGATTTCTGGCATTGTAAAAGGCAGTTTGGAGTGGAGTTTGGGAGGAGGTACTGAAAGGAGAAATTATCTCTAGATTTATGCTATTGTAAGCCCTTTGGGCATGTTTTGAAGTTTATTTCCTCTGTACTATTTGTACTAGCTTATTTTCTTAGTTAATACAATTTCCCTTTTCTGTTGTGTCTACTCTGTTGTTGGGTTGTGTCCCCATCAAGTGGTATTAGAGCTAGTTTTCCTGAGTGTGTAGACAGAGCGCCAACTGTGAGGCAGTTTGCACCAGGACTGTGTGGTTGTGGGTTCGAGTTAGAAGATGCCTCCACGAAAAGAGCATGGCAGAAGGGCCAGAGCTATTAATCTTGAGGAGGTTAGAGCCCTCCAAAGGCAGGTACAAGCATTGCAAGAGGAGCTCCGTAGAGGAGCAAATGTTGCCGCAGGTGACGACAGTGAGGATGACAATGAAGAAGAAGAAATGGGACCAGAAGGGGAATTTGACGGGGAAGTTCTGAATCTTGTAGAGGAAAGTATTTTTAGGGCCATTACTAATTTTGGGAAAAGACCTACAATTGAAGTGGGTGTATTTTTAGGAAATCTGAAACCAGATGAGTTGATCGATTGGATCAATGAACTAGAAGAATACTTTGAGTATGAGGATATCAGGGACCCAGCTAGGGTTAAGTTTGCAAAGGCCAAACTGAAAGGCCATGCCAAAATCTGGTGGCAAGAGGTTCAATTGGAAAGAAACAGAAGAGGAAAGGAGAAGATCACAAGATGGGATCGCATGGTGGACAAATTAAAGAAGCAGTTCATTCATGTAGACTACGAGCTTGATTTGTTTAAGAAGATGCATGGGTTAAAGCAAGCAGGAAGATTAATCCAAGAATATACAGAGGATTTTTACTGACTCTTGATTAGAGCGGGACATGCAGAAGCAAATAAGGAGAAGGTTGCTCATTATATCAGTGGGTTGCGACCTAGCATCCAGGAGGAATTAAGTCTGGTAAGAATGACCGGTGTTGAAGAGGCATACTAGTTTGCCCTACGAGTTGAAGAGAAGCTGAATAAAAGGTTTGAAGGAAGATAAAGAGGGTGCAGTCAAGGAGGAAGGGGAAGCGATAGATCATTTGGAGGCCGCAATGAAACCCAAAAGAAAAATGAAGATGTGGATACTAGCAGGAACCAGAGGAATGAGGGTTTCAACCGCTCCCATGATCAAGACTTTGGAAATCAGAGAGGAAGAGGTAGAGGACGTGGACAAGGAAGAGGAGGCTTTCGTGGTACCTATTTCCGTTGCAATGAAGAAGGTCATCGTGCCTTTGAATGCCCTCAACAACAAGGAAGGACAGATAGGAGAGATGAGGGCCAAGCTAGGGTTGCTCGTGTGGATGAGGATGCACAATCATCAAATTCAGAGGATGCAGAAAGAGGAGAGACCTTGGTAAATGAAAGAATCCTACTAAGTGGTGAGATTGAACTAGGACAACGGAGGAGTTTGTTCCATACTAGATGCAAGTGTGAGGATAAATGTTGTGACGTGATCATTGATGGTGGTAGCACTGATAACTCGGTATCAGAAGAGATGGTCTCTAAGCTGAAGCTCAAGAGGGAGAAACATCCCTAGCCCTATCGGATTGCTTGGGTAAAAGATGATCATAAGGTCCTGGTAAGTGAACAATGTTTAGTAAAATTCAAAATTGGGAGTTACCATGATGAAGTTCTCTGTGATGTTATTTCGATGGATGTTTGCCATCTATTGTTGGGTAGACCATGGCAGTTTGATAGACATGCAGTGCATGATGGACATGCAAACACATACTCTCTGACAAAGGATGGAGTTCGCCACAAATTGAAGCCCATGAAAAAGGAAGGTGAAAAGGTATGTAGCAATGCTAGGATTTGTCTTGTTGATGGAAGGAAGTTTTTAGATGGCATGAAACATCAGCATATGTGCTATGCTTTGATTCCTAGGAAAGATAAAGAAGGTAGTAGTGACATACTACTTGAAGTTTCAAATTTACTAGGGGAGTTTGGAGATATTATCTCTGATAATGTTCCAGATGGATTGCCACCAATAAGGCAAATCATTCATCAGATAGATCTAATTCCAGGAGCTAGTTTTCCTAACAAGGCTGCTCACAGGATGACTCCTACTGAAACAGAGGAGCTAAATAGACAGGTTCAGGAGTTGTTGAGGAAAGGCTTGATTCGAGAGAGCTTGAGTCCATGTGCAGTATCTGCAGTACTCACACCAAAGAAGGATGGAGAGTGGAGGATGTGTACAGATTCTCGAGCTATAAATAGGATCACCATCAAGTACCAGTTTCCTTTGCCAAGGATGGATGATATTATGGACTGCTTGAGTGGAGCTCAGTACTTCACAAAGATAGATCTGAAGAGTGGTTATCACCAGATACGGATTCGAGAAGGAGATGAGTGGAAAACAGCCTTCAAGACCAAGGAGGGTCTTTATGAGTGGTTAGTCATGTCCTTTGGATTGACGAACGCCCCAAGCACCTTCATGTGGCTCATGAATGAGGTACTTAAGAAGTTCTTGGGAAAATTTGTTATTGTTCATTTGGATGATATTTTAATTTTCAGCAAGACTTTGGAAGAACATTTATTGCATATTCATAGTGTCCTTGAAAGGCTAAGGGAAGAGAAACTGTTAATTAATCTGAAGAAGTGTAACTTTGTAAAAAGGGAGTTAGTCTATTTGGGGTTTTTTATATTACTTAAAGGTCTCAAAAAGGATCCAGAGAAGGTAAAAGCCATCTTGGAATGGCCTACTCCAAGATCTGCTACTGAGGTAAGATCATTTCATGGTCTGGTTAGTTTTTATAGGAAGTTTATTAGGAATTTCAGTGGCATATGTGCACCCCTAACTGATACAATAAGAGGGGATAGAAAAGAGTTCAAATGGACTGCAGCAGCTGCGAGAACTTTTGAATTGCTGAAGAAGAAGGTAATAGAACAACCTGTGTTGGCACTTCCAGATTTTAGAAAGGTTTTCCAGGTAGATTGTGATGCCAGTGGTAGCGCTATTGGGGTTGTATTAAGCCAAGAAGGTAAGCCTATTGCATATATTAGTGAAAAATTGAATGATGCAAAGAAGTATTATGTTTATGATCAAGAGTTCTATGCAATAGTTCAGGCCTTAAAGAAATGGAGGCATTATTTATTGCCAAAGGAATTTGTTTTGTATACTGATCGTCAGGCATTACAGTACCTAAATAGTCAAGGTAAATTGAATCAGAGGCATATGAAGTGGGTAGAGTTCTTGCAGAGTTATACATTTGTGTTGAAGCATAGAAGTGGAAAATCTAACAGGGTTGCAGATGCACTAAGTACGAGACAGTTGTTGCTTACAGTAATGCAGGTTGAAGTAGTTAGGTTTTATGAACTCAAGAATTTGTACCCCGAGGATCCTGATTTTGTTGAAGCATGGAAAGCTTGTAAAGAACCTATTGCTATAGATAGAACCAATTGATTAGACTATTTGATTCAGGATGGCATGTTGTTCAAAGGTAGTCAATTGTGCATTCCAAGGAGTTCCATGAGGGAAAATCTAAATAAGGAGAAACACAGTGGAGGGATGGCAGAACATTTTGGTCAGGATAAGACCATTGCCATTCTTAGAGAACATTATTTTTGGCCTCAAATTACACAGGATGTGAAGAATTTTGTACAGAGTTGCCAAGTTTGTCAAGTTGCCAAGGGGTTTAGTCACAATACTGGCCTATATCAGCCATTGTTTGTTCCATCAAGGCCATGGGAGGACATAAGTATGGATTTTGTTCTTGGATTGCCAAGGACACAAAGGGGTAATGACTCAGTATTTGTGGTGGTTGATAGGTTCTCCAAGATGGCACATTTCATTCCATGCCACAAAACTCATGATGCTGTCCATATTGCAGACTTTTTTTTCAAAGAGGTGGTAAGACTACATGGTCTTCCAAGGAGTATAGTTTCTGACAGAGATACTAAATTTATGGGGTATTTCTAGAGGACATTATGGAAAAAGTTGAGAACATACTTGAAATTCAGTTCCACACATCACCCACAAACTGACAGCCAAACAGAAGTGGTGAACAGAAGTCTGGGCAATTTGCTGAGATGTTTAGTTGGGGATAAGCCCAAGGGATGGGATTTGATTCTACCACGAGAAGAGTTTTCTTATAATAACTCTGTAAATAGGAGTACTGGAAAATCACCATTCCAAATTGTATATGGGAATAGCCCAAGGACTGCACCAGAGCTGAGGAAGATAGAACACGGGGAAAGGACAAGTGCTGAAGCTGAGGAATTTGCTGAACATATCAAGCGTCTACATGAGGAGGTTCAGGCACACATAACCAAGATGAATCAAGAGTATAAAGCTAGGGCTGATCAAAGGAAAAGACATAAGGAATTCCAAGTAGGAGATTTAGTCATGTTGCACTTATGAAAAGAAAGATTTCCAGCCGGTACTTACAACAAGCTGAAAATGAAGAAATTTGGCCCCTGCAAAATTTTGAAGAAACATGACTCAAGAAATGCATATGAGGTGGAGCTGCCGGATGGTATTCACATTTCTCTCATTTTTAACATTGCAGATTTAA
Source organism: Cupressus sempervirens (assembly GCA_028749045.1). NCBI lineage: Eukaryota > Viridiplantae > Streptophyta > Pinopsida > Cupressales > Cupressaceae > Cupressus > Cupressus sempervirens. Next base: position 318,971,307 of record CM053793.1, on the reverse strand, counting down.
CAGAGTATCATGATGATGGTGCAGATGAGGAGCTGGTGTTAGAGGCATGTCCAATTCCTGCTTCTAAGAAGGAGGAGATAGAAGACATTCTAGATCATTGTGTGGGTAGGAGTACCAAAAACAGGCAGTATGAAGAGTATTTGGTCAAATGGAAAGGATGGCCGATCGAGGACTCAACTTGGATTTCAGCAGCTGAGGTTTCCCATTTGGGATTTCCTCTACCATCCATAAAGTGACAGGGTCACTTTTCAATCTGCCCTGGGTGTCTGATGCAGGAGCATCCAGAGGTATAAGGGCAATCCTGTGTCACCCAAAAAAAATGTACTTAGACTTAGTTTCTGTTTCATGTCTTTACATTTTTGGATACCCATTTAGGTCAAATAAAGGTTCCAACTCTCACAGTTCAACTATCAGTGTGATAGAAAATCCTGAAAAAATAGGAGCATGCAATTTGGCCATCATTTTGGTGACCTAGAAGGTGTGAATTGGCCAGATGAATGTAATTTTGATTTAGAGCATTCCAAAAAAAGAATTGGGTCAAAAGGCCCCACGGTTTGAAAGTTATTGCAGTTTTTCGGGTTTTGGAGACCTCCTAAGAATGCTTCAAAGTTAGGTTAGGGGCATTAAATGACCTTGAAAAGGGCCAAAAAATGGGGGACGAGTGAAGCTTGTCCATAGGGCTATAGAGTGCTTCGAGAGCTTTCCAGAAATGTAAACGGTTTGTCAATCGGAGCTACAGTTAAAAAGTTATGCCTCCCGAAAGTTCGGTTACCGTTTCTAGATTCTTCTAGCTTTGCGCCAACTTCTACCACAGCTTTCGAAACCTTCTATTTGGTCGGTGGAAGCCTACTAGCACTTTCTAGAATGTACTCCTAGTCCTTAACCCTCTGGGGTCTATTTAAGGAGATTTCTAGCATTGTAAAAGGCAGTTCGGAGTGGAGTTTGGGAGGAGGTACTGAAAGGAGAAATTATCTCCAGATTTATGCTATTGTAAGCCCTTTGGGCATGTTTTGAAGTTTATTTTCTCTGTACTATTTGTACTAGCTTATTTTCTCAGTTAATACAATTTCCCTTTTCTGTTGTGTCTATTCTATTGTTGGGTTGTGTCCCCATCAAAGACATCACCAACAATCCAAGAAACCAATGAATCTTCAAATGCCACAACCAAACATAAATGACAAACCATGAAAGTACACAAATAAATACAAATCAGATAACATATCAATTTTGAAATGCAATCCCAAAGTATCTGAGAACACCATAAAGGGTATCCAAAACACCTTAGAAAAACTTTTGGACAAATCGAAAAGTGCCCATTGTCCGCCCAGATAGGTTTTTCCAAAAACTAGGTGATACTTTAAATCAGTATAGTACAATACTTTCCAACATCCTACAACCTTTCTAATGAAGGTGTGTGATATAATCAAGGTTTGGATGACACTTCTCAAGAAGGTGTGCGATACTTTACCAGTATTCTACAACCTTTCTCCAAGAGGTGTGTGATACAATAGAGTGTTGCATGATAGAGTTTACAAGGGCATGCGATACTTTCCAGTATTGCACGATTCTTCTCCTTTGGATGTGCAATACTTTAAAGTATCACCCAATACTAATGCATGGTTGCTCAAAGAAAGAAAGAATTACTCTAAGGGCTATAACAAGGAATGAAATGGGAAAACAAGCCTCCACACCGATGAGTATCGGATCCATATAGATTGAGGAATGAACCCTAGAGTGCATAAACAACAAGATGCCATGAACAAGCAAGAGGTACATCTATCCATCTAAACCATAGTAGTAAAAAGGACATACTAAAAGAAACATCACAATGTACAAAAGAAACATTGCAATGTATAGAAATAGCATCATAATAACTGAACAACCAAACTAAGTATGTGGTTCCTCCCAACCATAATAGCATCATAAGACCATCGTGGACCCTAGCCATTCCCCGCGCCTAACATCCCAAGCTACTAATTAGATCAATAGTACTATCATATAAGGATGTCACTACTAAAGTGTGCTACAACATAAGCATAAGGAAATATAACATGCTAGAAGTAAAGCATAAGATAATCCTACAAAATAGATAACATCATCTATCATATTCTAATCATCATAGGAATAGGAAATCTAAAATGCTAAACTAAAGCAATAGATACTCCAACGAAGCAATTCACATCATCTAATCATATGCTAAACATCATAATATAGGAATGTGTCAAATAAACTAACATCATCTAAACATGATATCCAAGCATTCTAATGAAAGCATAAATCACAAGAAAGCATACTCTAAAATCTAAAGTATCAAGTGAAAACATCCAATAATGGTCGCAGTAGGAAAAAAGACCATCTATGTACATCAGTCCCCAGTAGTGGTATAGGTAACTATGCCTCCCAACTATGTGGAACCCATAGGCTCACTCCTATTATGCTGATGGAGATAATGATCCAACCAAAAAGACACACAAAGAAAATGTACATGGCTAACACACACGCGAGACAATATGATGACTAAAACCAAGAACATAGACAATGCATAAACTATAGGTCCTAGTCAAACACTCAACGAGCTACTAAGTAGGGGCTAACATCATGGAGAGTCACTTGGCATCAACAAGCCCTAGCTCAGAACATGCAAATTCAACTCCCTCAATGGAAAGGCTCTAGCACATATTATTATCTTAAGTTTTATTACTACCTAGTGTTTTATTTAGTTATCACTTAATTAAAACTTCCTTCGCCAACCCTTTGGGCACAATGATCACCAAGATGTGAGATAGAAGCCCCCCCCCCCCCCCATATGCTACCCTACCCTTCCCATGCCCATCCAATGATGACTGCATGTAGGCATGCAAATTCCCAACCTAACCCCAATGATCATAACTTTTGAAAGTACCATGGAAGATTGGGCCTCGCAAGTCACCAAAAAAATGTATCCACACATACTCATGTGTGGCACACCACCATCACAAAGATCATAACACAAGGACTGCATGAGAACACAAACAAAATATCACTTAGCCGAAAACAACTCAGGAGGATAGATTCTACAAGAATCTCAAAGACAATAAAACCATACATCATGAAATCACTCAACCGGCCTCAATCCGAGAGTGTGGATTCTACATGAATCCATATGATGCAACAAGACCAAGCATCATGAACTCACTCAACTGGCCTGAATCTGGGAGTATGGATTCTACATGAATCCTAGTGTCCACAAAACAATAATAAGGGTCCAAAAGAAACAATAACATCAAGTATAAAATCACTCAATTGAACACAAAGTCAGAAGTATGGATTGAGCATGCATCCCAATGCAAACATAAAAGTGCAACAATGGTCTAACTAACATCCAAACAGATGATCTAGGTCTACAACCAAACTCATGCCAAGAAAACTTGAGAAAATATGGTGGCACGCAAAATGAGGTAAAAACCCCAAAAACTAGAAAACTTTGAAATTAAAACCCATTTGGTCTTTGGGTGTAAAATCATAAAAATCTAATAAAATCTTGGTTTGGAGTCTGTATGCACAAATAGCCAAGACAACAATCCAAAACCCTAAACCCTCATCCCAAAAAATAGGGAAATGCTCATACTCGCCCAACTGGGCAAAGCTAGAATATAGAAATGAAGGGGAACACTAGTTCTTAGCCTCCTAACAAATGAATACCAAAGACAAACGCTAAAATAGAGTAGAAATGATAAAACAAGAGAGCCTTACCTCACAGCCAAAAGGGGAAAAATGGGAATCTGAACGATAAAATAAAAACCCCATAGAAGTAGCCTAAAATCATTGCAATCCAAGGTCTCCCAGAGCTGGATCCAACAAGCTCGATCTCAGGATGATCCTAAACCCGTAGCTCCCACAACAAACAAAACAGTAAATCCTCATGAAGAGGATTTTGGGTTTTACTCTCAAACTTTCTAATTCAAAAGTGTGAAGTGAGGAATTAAATTATTTTTTCAATACTTATTCACTTTTGGAGTGAACAATCAATTAGAGCAAATAACCATCCAACATAGTTAAACCCCAAATCAACCCAAATGAAAACAGGCTATTACTAGAAATAGGAATTCATCTATGGAAAAGTTGCCAGAAATTAAATTTAATAAAAATAAAAGCCTAAAAACCCAAAAACATAGAAATTTCCTTAGCAAATTTTGCAATGATCCAAACCTCTAAATGCACAAACACGCTCACTGGTAAAATCATGTAATGCAAATGAGTTTAGATTTAATAATCACCAAAAGGTTAAAATAAAAAATTAAAATAACAATACATTGACCATACAAGGGAGACATTGGTAAAATATGAATAGTTGAATCACTAACTCCATGTGCCACTATCAGGGATATAAATCATGTACACTAAACACATGATCAGGTGCAATTTCCTATAATAACATAGCTGAAGCAATAATTGCATTAAATACCCAATTTAACCATTTATTTGATTATACTAACATACTCCATTTACATCACTCACTTTCGCCTATAGCATAATGAAGCAAGAATGAAGTAAATAACCATAGCATTAAATCCATCACATAACATAATTAGGGATATGTCCAAATATCGAATAACCAGATATCATCATAAAACACACTATCATCTCAAAATGGCATCATCATGCAATATGATCAACTAAATAGCATAGTAATCTAAAATTTATGATACTAAAATCAAAGTATTTCATCTAACCCTTAGATCATCTCAAATGTAAAACATAACATGAGTAACAAAATACGTCTCGGATGAAGAGCACATGAGTAAAGAAGGTGTGCAGTGTCTGGATATGGTTGGTGAGAGATGTAGAAAGGAGCCAATGGGGGATTTTGAGAAATGGAGAAGTAGGCCAAAAGTGTGGGAAAATCTTGAAGAGGATGGGGTTACTAATTATATCATAAAGTTGCATGGATTCGATCAAGAGGTGACCAAAAGCATGGTGGGGTCTTGGAAGGATGGCAGGGTGAAGGTGAATGGTATCTACTTCCGAATAATGGAGGAGGTGATTGTGGCTGTCATCAAAATCCCTATCGAGGGTTTTAAATTCTTTAGGGATAAGAAGCTCTCAACCAATGCAATTAGGGACTTTGTGGAGAGTGAGAAGGAATTGAAGGCGTTGAAAAATATTGACACCTACTATGTCCTCGACTCCATGAAGAAGCGGTGGAGGTATGTTTTGAAAGCTGTTATTGAGTACATTACTTTGGACCCTAGGTTTGATAGAGCCCAAACCCACCACTTTGTCATTTTGAATCATTTCCCGAATAAAGCCAAAATTTCCTTTCCTTGTTATCTGTTAACCTCTATGAGCAAGGCAGTGGATAGTTTCAAAAAGAAGCCCATCGCAAACCTAGCTCTACACAAGGGGCTGTTGCTGCTTATCCACGAGTACTTCAAAGCTCAGACTATAAGCATCGCCCCCCCTCAAATAGAGAATGTGGAGACTAGTAGTTCTACTTATTCCTCTGACTCGGATGACATTCAAAGCCTCAACTCTGAGAAAGGAGGGATCTCTTCTTCGGGGAAAGTAGTGACTTACCTTGCTAAAAAATCAGCCTCCCCCACAACCCCTAGAAGAAAAAGCCCTAGGGATCTTGGGAAGAAGCCTCCAGAGAAGGTAGAGGAGGGAGACAGCGATGATGAGGAGGACCAGGAGTCTAAGGAGGTGGTTAAGGAGACACAGGAGGAATTTAAGGAGGAAAGTGGAAGGAAGAAATGCAAGAGGGAGAGTTTGGAGGATGTACACTCTCATTTTGAGGAGGCGTCTGTGCTGCCCCTTTCTCCTATCCATCTCCATCCTGAGGATGAGAAAGAGGAGAAAGCAGGGGATGCGAAAGGGGAAGTGCAGACTAATGACAGGAGGAAAGCATGGATCAACTTCAATGTCAAGACTTCCAAGTTGGGCATGTTTAGGGAGATGAATCCCCAAATCCTCATGGATAATCAGGAAGAACAGCAGCTGGAAGAACTCATTGATCCGACGATTGTGGCAATTTCGGACAGAGCTAGGGAGACAGGGATGAACCTCCTAAATAATGCTCGTAACAGTATGATTGATAATTTTAGATCAATCAAATGGCTTTTCCATGAGCTCAAGGAGGTCAAAGATCAAGTGAAACATTTTGAGGCAACAAGGAAAGGGATGGATGCCAATACGAGGATGGATTCGGCTGACAAGCTCAGTTTGGCAGAAAAAAGGATACACAACCTGGAAAACTACAATCACAACCTTGCAAATCAGATGTTCTCCTTGTTAATTTCCATTAACGATAACATCATCTCTCTCATGGGCTAGATCAGAGACAGAGAAATGCATGAAGATGAGGATGGAAAAGACAGGGATGAGGCCAGGACGGAGGATGACTCTGCAAAGGACAACTCCATTCCTGATCAGGACCAGGGGAACCAAAGGGTGCAACAGATGGAAGCAGAGGAGAATCAACTGGCCTTTGAGGCTACTCAGGTTATGCAAGATCTGGAGTGAAAGAACGAGGAATAACTCTCGTTTGTTCTTTTGTTTATCGTTGTCTTTTGGCTTTTTGTTCTGGCTTTAGGCCATGGCTTTGCTTGTTTTTTCCTGGTCTTTTCTCAGAACTCTTTCCTTTGGCTGGGCTTAATGCTTATTATCAGCCTATGAACTTAAACTTTTTTGGCTGGGCTTTCACACTTATTTTTAGCCTTTTTTTGTTTTAACTTTTGGGTTTCAGGTTTCCTGTAAAACCTATTTATCTAATCAAAAACAAAATACCTCTTGGATCAAAAAATAATAAGATAAATATTTGTAGCACATAACCAACGAATTCAACATGGACAAATCATTTCTAATTATTTAAGCATTTAATAATGTTAGTTTACACAATGTTAAAAAGGCACTTAAAACACATAAACGAACACAGTCATAAACATGACTTACCTTTGCTACAGGAACCTAGTCCAATGTAGCAGGTAATAGTTCATAGTGCAATCTCTGCACACATCTTAGGGTAATCACGGAACAACATCATGATACCACATCAATCCTAGTAACCACTAGCACAAACCTCAATGAACCATAAATCACATCATAATCTTATAAATTAGCCATAAGCATAATCAAAGCAACTAATACAGAACATAAATCCAATCACCTCAACGGTATAGACCACTCATGGTCACAATCCCTTCTCAAGGAGAGACCAACAAGGTTGCATCCATCGAGATGATTTACAGAAGTCAAATGAGAGAGGCACTACAATCACTAAGACTTCTTCTATCAATCAAATCAGTCAATCCATCAATTTGTTAACAAAATTCAAAACTTTCTACCAATCATTCAATGATCATATGTCTTATATAGGATGTATTTTTCTTAAAACCATACATTGTTACCTGTCTTATATAGGGTGTACCTTCCCTGAAACTAGACATTATCGCTAGTCTTATACAGGATGTGTTCTTCCTGAAACCATATATGATTCTTAGTCAACAATCTCTATCAATCAAACAATCATCGTCATCTAAGTCTTCACTTCTTACTAGCTATTCTTCTCTTTCATCATTTCATCTAACATTTCTCATCTTCTATCGAGATATCATTCATGCCTTTCTTGCACAAATAGTCTCTGGAGGGGGCATATAGTCCACTTGCTATCACTGGGGCAAGCTAGGGCAAAACCTAATATGAAATTCTTTGATACAACACTCATAATCACTTTATATCAAAGAGGGGCAAATGTAGACACCCAAAAATGGACAAACTTGTGAGTTTACATTTAACGCACTGATTATTTGTCTATTAATTAAGGGTTATTTAATCATTAATTAATCATCTTTATTCCTCTATTATCAAATCTTTGCATCATTTAATCATTCCCTAATTTTAATTAAATAATTAAGTTTATTCAATTATTTAACCTCTAATTAATTGATCATTATCAGTTAATTAAATATAGTTTCTCATAATTTAAATATTTATTATTTATTATTTAATTAGCTAATTAGTCTTCTTCATTAAATTAAATTCTAAATTTTATTTTATTTTATTTTTTCTTTATTTCACATCAGTTTCAATTTCTAATTAATTTCATTTAATTTCATCTTTCAAATTTAATTTAATTTTTAATACAATTAAATCTTCTAAAATCTAAAAAATAAATTTTATGAGGAATTATAAAATTAGAAAATTAGAAAATCTTCATAAATTGAAAAATCAATTTTTTTGAAAACCCAAAATTAGAAGACATTTTAATGTTTCCATTTTCAATTTTCGAAAACATTATCTCTCCAAAACTTGAAAATATCTTAGATTTTATCCTTTATCTTTTTCGGTTTAAAATTGCAAACTTTCTTATTATCTCTACAGTCTCTTTCATCCTCATCCGTTGATCATGATTTTCCCAAATCAATCTCAGTCGTTTATGGATTTCCATAAAATCTATATAAACAACCCTCCTATCTCTTAATTTCATCAATCACTTTTGCATCAAATCTCTGTCAATTTACTGTCATTTTGTTATTATTTGAATCATTATCTTTTACAATTTATCAGAGTTCGGAATCAAGGTGTTGCTCGATTCACAACTGAGTGCAATCCCTCATGCGAACGAAGAGAAGTAATAGAAGCTTGAAGCAATCTTTTGGTTTTCATGTTTGATGATTTGCTAATTTTTGATTGATCATGCTTCTTATTTTGTTGTTTGTAGGGTTTAATGAATGTATTAGTTTGGCATCTCGAATAAATCGGTGCTACTAACTAGTTTTATGTAAGTCTTGCAGATTTCCCCTATGACACAAACAAATCAATTTGGACCTAGATATGGGAATAGAGTAATAGCATGTCAGATTTGTAACAATTTGGGACATACAACAAGATTTTTTAGAATGAATAACATGAGAACACCTAAAATGAGATCAAAGAACGTGAATTTTAGAAGGAATGTGAACAACAATGTAAGAAGGAATGAGAATGTGAAAGGAAAACAATTTGAAAGTCTAAACAAAACATTTGTTAGAGAAGGAACACCTACAAGCACTAAGGTAGTAGTAGAGAAGAAAAAAGATACATCAGAAAACAAGATGAAATCAATGATTGTAGCTAAAACCCCCTTATCAACTCAAGCAATCATCTTTATGAAGGAAATAGGGGATAATACACCAGATATTCATCAAACCCCTTAATGGTAACATGAAGTTTTGTGCACTTGAGGGAAGTATGAGAATATTGTTAGGAACCTATGATTAAGAATGCATAAAGAAATATGGTTGCATGTGATAGGATGAAGGAAATCTAGCTTAGTGGAAAGAGTATCATCTTTTTGAGTTGTGTGTACTTGAACAATTAATGCATACATAAACTTTGGTAGATTTAAGGGTTGAAATAAATTATTTTGGGCATCATTTGATCATTTGGAGATTGCAAGGAGTTTGAAGGAAGAATAAAAGGCAATTTGAAGCATTTGAGCAACAATTTGATCATTTTTTTGTCAAAGCCTTAAATTTGTGATAACGTTGGTTTTTTTTAATACAAGGTTAAGTTCTGAAGTAATTTGAATCTAAAAATTTGTGAAAATAGACCCTTCACTATTTCATCACATTTTGGAGAAATGTAGGCATAAGTTTAAGAGAAACCCTATAGAACTTATGGAAGATGACCCTACTAGGGTATTTTCACAAATACCAAATAGAGTTTTGATTATGGAAAATGTCAGAACATGCATTCACTGCAAGTTTGAAACCATGGGAGATTCAGACATAATGTGCAAGTTTGATAATGTGTATAAGGAAGATAAAACTTTTAAGAAATGTTTTGAGCACCTAGGACAACTTAAGGTTGTGCATTACATATTTTATCACAAATTTGAAAATGAGGAATGGACAAGAATTATTATGAATCATATACATAAACAATATGTTCCTGATTGGAGATGAACCTATTGAAATTACCAATGACCTAATCCAATAACTAACAAGATTGAGAAACAAATGCATAATACCTATAAATGAGAAAACTATGAAGAAAGTTGTGTAACAAAATACATAAACCAAGTTTATGGTATAGGTATGATATTGAGTTTAATCAAGAAAACTGATGTGAGGTTTATCAGTAAGATTTTGACTTATAAGATGATTTCTAGTTCTAGAGAATATGAAGTTTCAAAAGGATTCATAAATGCATCTTATAAGAGATGTGTGTAGACAGAGTTGAAGTGAATCTTTGTCAGCTTTTGAGACAAAAATTGGTTGATAACCTTGAAATGATAAAGAAGAACAAATATGCAACTTTTAGATTTTAATCTTTACTTATCTTTTCTTTCATGTCTTGAAGAGATTTCCTAATATGCCTACATCTAAATGGAAATATGATAAATTTACCATGGAATCAGTAAGTTATTAGTAGAGAAATACTTAAGAGGAGAGCACAACCAAAAGAATAACTACTATGATGAAATAATTCCAGTTAGAGATGAAAAAGAGGATAAGAATTCCATAATCTATTGTGGATAAATAAAAATATGACATATGTTTCATGATTGAAAATGATAAAACTTGTATAGAAGCATTTGTACCTAGATTTATGTTTGTTGAACCTTTGATTTATGAGGTGGTAGAAGAAATAATTAATGAATATGTTAAAGAGATACTGAAATCAAAAATTGATGATAATAGTGATAGATGGGCATAATAAAAGAAAGATTAGGAGATGTGCAGCAATTACAAATGACCAAGATAGCTAAGAAGAAGGTAGACAATGTGATGAAGAAGATTCTTAAGGAGACATGGATGTCCAAGGAAGAATTTGTCGAAGCAAAACGAGTAGCTTCTAAAATGAAAGAAAGAGGGTAGAACAACATTTTACTAGTCCAACCTTTGTTAGTGGTACCTTACCAAACACTCCACCTATAGCTATCTCACCATCTATTGTACCTATAACACCTTTAGCCATATAAGACCAACCTACAAAAGAAGATTTCAAAATTGTTGATGTTCAACCTACACCAATCATATCTACAAGAAAATCTACAATACCATCACCACAATTGCATTACCAGATGTCATAATTAAACAAGAGAAAGAAGAAGAGACTCCTAAAAGATCAAGGAGGATTATGGAGATGGAAACTAGACTAGGACCTAGGAAGAAGCCAAAGGTATTGGTTGCATGTGTTGGAAAGAAGATCAAAGCACAAGAAGAGGAAGAGAAACCAATGAATAAGATGAGAGGTCAAATCTCTCTACCACAAGACAAACATCAGCAAGAATAGGACAGTGAGAAGAAAAAGAAAAGTTGGAAGCCTGAAATAGGAAGAATAAATCAGATGATCATAAAATATGGTAACTTGACTCAATTGAAAAAATATGATGAATTCTATGATCCTTTGCACAAAAGACAATTACATAATGAAATGATCAGATACATGAAAGATTTTAAGCAACAGTTCATACATATCTATGGAAACACACCAAATGAACTTCATGAGAGTTTGAAAATTAAGAAGAAGAGAGATATTGAAGAGGGTGGGAAGATGAGGGAAAATGCAATTCAAAAGATTTGTATTTTAGATAAAGAAAATAAACTTCAAGATATTATGAGTGGATTAGAGCCTCTATCGAGAAAGAAGACAAGAACAATACAAGTAATGAAAGGATTCTATGAGGAAGTAATAAAAGAAATAGAAGAAGTAGTTATGAAAGTAATGAATGAGTTTAGAATATTGGATCAACCACAAGATAATATTGTGTTGGAAATGAAGGATGACACTATAAATGTAGAACAATTAGATACCACTCTTGATGCACCAGATCAGTGAAATGACACTATGGTCATAAGGGGGAGCCATAATAACTATTTATACCATTGGGAACGCCTTTGTAAGCACCTCAAACAATCCATTTGCAAACCAAACATATTTTGATGTTGGCAATTTGGTTATTGGCAACATTGTTGACTACTCTATTTTAGAAGATGATAATAAGAATAATTGATAGTACCAAAATATTGTGTGCAGTCAAGAATCACCAAAATTGATATCATTAGCACCTAGTTTTGTAAGTGTAGACTTTGATTATTAGAAACATTGATAAAATGTTGTGTAGGAGGCTAAAATAGTTACTATCTCTTTAACACAAGAAAAGAAGGAAGAAGAACAGAGAGCAAAGGAGAAACCAAGAAAAAATTAGATGGATATGCAGCCATATCAAACTTCAATTGAACCAAGCACAAAACTCGAAAAGGAGGATGAATCAAATAATGAAAAACATATTACGATTTTACAAACCCCTTCGAAAGTAGCAGAGACTACTCCTGCAAGTACTTCAAAGTTTCCCTTTGAAGATTTTTTCTTAAATTTCCCATAGGATGTAACAAGTATGTTTGAAGGAAGCATAGACATTCAAAAGTACATTCAGTTGTCAACATTCTCTATTGGAAAGATTTTTGAAGAATCTAGCAAGATGAGAAAGAATGCTCAAAGGCTAATAAAATTATCTATTGAAAATCTACAGAGTACATTACCTTCTCTAGTGCAATCAAATGGGTAAAACATTGAGGAGAGAGCAAAAAAGGTTATGGAAGCCTTTGATACTCATTTCACTACACTTGAGGAGGTAGCTAACCTAAGGGAAAAAGAAGTTCATGATGCAAGATTATTTAATTCAGTACGTGGATACATTAGAAATGATCTCATAGCATTAGTTATATGCATCAAAGAATTGAGGAACTATTTTATAAAGGGAAAGGATCTCTATGCAAAATGTGCATTTGCAGAAAAAACACTCCCAAGATATCTCCAAAAATATTAGAGATAAAATGGATGAGTTCGAGAAAGTTATAGATGAGATGGACCCCAAAGCTAATATCCTTAAGATTGAATAGAAAATCAGTAAGATCAATGATGAGTTGAGAATTCTTGAGCTGAATAGAGAAAGAACCCTAAAATGATTATCACTATTAAGAGAGCACCTAACACTGAAGATTGATATTGTTCTAAGGTAGTTGGATAAATATTTTAAATTAAAAAAATCATATGCCAAATTTTCTTATCTAGGCCTAGATGCAAGAGAAGTAGCATCCTATGGACTTTGTTCTCTTACCACCATTGCAGATGCAATTAAAGACAATTGGGATAAAAAGTTCACCAGTCTAAAGAAGAATTTTGCAGATTGCACTGCACTTCTTTCCATCCATTCAATATAAGGAAGAAATCAAGGTACACCAACAAAATTTTACATGTACATATCTTTTTTACTCACCTTTTTGGTTGATGTTAAAGGGGGGGGGGGGGGGGGGGGGGGGGAGTGTGAACATAAATAATTATAAAAAGATAGCATGCACAGTATATAGAAATAGAAAGGGAGATACAAGTTAGAGCATAATCTAAGGCGAAACATATATGTAAAAGATGGTAAATGAATAAAAGTGATCCACATTTTGAAATTTTGATGGCCATTTGAATACTTCTTAGATTTTGAAATTTTACAATTTTGTATACTTATCCAATTTTTTCCATATGTTGCCATCAATGCCAAAGGGGGAGATTGTTGGAAATTTGGATAAGGTAGTGCATTAGGGGTTTCATGTATGGAAACATATAGCTTACTTTGATAAGGAAAAATGAAAGGAAAAGTTTGAAGTATAGTTATTTAGAAAATTGTCTAAGTACATATTAGCATAACAATGTTCAATTAGCTTATTTTATTAGCGCAATTCACCAAAGGCACTTGAGCTTATGCACACTTACAATAAGGAAGGAAATGATATATATGAAATGTGCTTAAATGTGCTTAAGTTTTGGCTATGTGTGGATGGAGTTATTGCATATTTACTAAGAACAATTTACTAGGGTAGAACAAAGATAAAGGCAGAATAAAGGTATTTTGGCTAAGGAATTATTTTGGTTCACCAAAAAAATTTACTTGACAATGTTGGGATGGCATCCTAGATGTTAACCCACATGTGGAAAAATATAACTCAAAATATTTAGCAAAGTATCAAGCAGCAAGGCCAACAAGATGAAAGAATTTTGTATAAAAGGAAGAACACTTTTTTTAGCGAAGTGTGACATTGTATTATATATAATGTTTGAATGTGCACTTTATATGATTAGTATTGATGCAAATTTGATGCTAGTGCAAAGAAATACATTTTTATGATTAGTCTTGAAGAAGGGACCAAAAGATAGATCAAATATTGAAGATATCAGTACTATGTAAAGGTTTTTGTATCTATCTCTATTGATAGAATTGTAAAGTTGTATTTGGATGTTTGAGTAGTGGGCTCTTCTTGCAGTCTTTTGTATTGTAATACCAACTCGTAACAAGGTTGAGGCTTCTAAAATTGCCTAGTCCTCTAACAAGGATAGATACACTATGTGCATGTAATAGACTCCTAACATGGTCAATAACTTTCACAAGATACTTCTAATGAGTGGATCATTTTTTGGGTACCATTCCTAGTGATGTTTTCCCTTGGCCAGGGTTTCCCTAGTTAACAAATAATGGTGTTATGGTTATGTTTACTTTTTAGTTTGATCATCTATGCAAGTTTAAAGATTGTTAATAATATCCATAGTTGGGAAAAAGTTTGTGGAACACTAATTCACCCTAGGAGCATTTCTCCTACCCTAGGAGTCAAGTGCACAAGAAATGTGCATCAATTCTAAAGTCATTTTTTAGTGGAGGTATTTTGTTTTCAATTTTGACTTGTTTAAATGTTATCTAGTTGAATTTGGAATGCTAGTCGTATTTCCCTTAACCTTGTTTTGTATCCATAACAGAGAAAACTCAAAAATGTACCTTCTTGTCTATGTTTATTCCTACTCACCAAAAATAAGAGAGAATTGCATAGTCTCCCAAATGGGTGATAGATCTTCCTCATCAAAGATTGAAAAGACTTGGGATCTCTCCTTGACAATCGATGGATATTTGTCATCAAACACTGAAGAGACTTGGGAAGTCTATGTTTGATGACCCATGATCCTTCATTAGACACCAAATAGACTTGGAAAGTTTCTCCCTAAGGGATTATAGCACTTCTCATCAAAGATCAAATAAACTTGAAATGTTGTCCCAGACATCAAATAAATCATCCATCAAGGATCAAGGAGACCATCTAGGACTTCCCCTTATAGTATTAGTTCTCCCAATATAGTTATTTGGTTTGTTTGCTTGATCTTTGGATTTTTATCACAATGGTTTATGCCAGTTAATTGTTTCCTTGAGTGTAAAAGACAAGAATTGAACACTTGTAAAAAAGGGGGAAGGGGAGTAGAGTGGCACAAGAACAAGCTATGAAGAAGAGAAAATACATTGTGTCAGTTAGGAAGAAAAGCAACAATTACTATTGGAGGGAAAGATAAATTGTGAATCTATCAAAGAATAATACCTCAGAAAAAGGAATTTGTAACCGAACTAAATTATATTTTTTGCTTCGGTAATTAAATTTCAAATATGAAATAAGACAAACATTTTTATGTTTGGTTCTCATTACTAAGTGAACTTGTCAATTGTCAAATATGTTGCATGTTTGGACTTCTCCCTAGAGAATTAAATTAGAAAGAGAATAGTTAAATAATTCATATGAATATTAATTCAAAACTAACACAAATAAATGTATTTTTTACCTTGCTATATCAGTTGGGTATCAAATAGAGATGAGACCACCCAAAAAAATAGTAAGAGATCAAAGTGCATATGCTCTAAAAAAGATAACATTGTCTTTTTTAGTATAATCATAAGGCCTCTCTACTAGAGCTTAATGTGGAAGATGGCTCCACAAAAATTAATGAGTTAAATATCTTCTCAAGAGAAAAACATTGATCACAACTTAAAAAATTTGTTAGATTTTTTTCATTCAAATAAAACTTTAATCTAATAAGGAAAAATACCATTAAAGTTTTTCTACCGCAACAACTAAAAATAAACAAAAAGGTTTGTGTGTGTCTATGGGTGTTGCTTTAGGGAGATGGGTTCATAATTTTGGAATTTGTCAACATAATGTTTTCAAAATATAGGTCCCTTCTTTTGAACATTGTGATAAATATAATTGGGAGGGGATCTATTGATATACCTCATTTTCCAAATAGTCTTCTTTTCATCTAATAGATTAACCATGGTAGAATAGGTAAGATGGTGAAATTCACTTCTAATTCAAATGATTGCTTTGATCCTTTGGTTATTGGTCACACTAGTGTGTACTATAATTTGGAGGAGAATTTTGGCTACATGAAATTAGGTATACACACATATGTCAAGTTCTTGAGACCTAGAATTTATTTTCTTCATTTATTTTTGTTTTCAATGATAAATGTGATACTGCATTTATGGTAAAAGTATAATCTTCTCTCATCTATGACTACTTGGGCTAAGTGTTTAGTACATTGTAGGCTTATTTTTAGAGCATCATATTTTAAATTATTGATTGTATGCATCTTCTCTTTGATGGAGTTGATTATTCTCATTTGTTACAAGTGAACATTTGGACCCTCTTGGTCTTCTCCATGTGATCATATATCATAGTTTTGCATAACCTTGGAGACTCTTGAGTAGCATTTGAAGAAGGTGCCATTTATCCCAAGTAAGATATAGAACTAGAATATCTAACCAAATAGTGACAACTTTCATCATTAATATTGAGACAAGAACAATTCTCCAGGATTTCATACATATTTTCTTCATATTCCTTTGAAGATTGGGAACATGTCGTCCATCCATCTTTGGTTTTGTTTCTTTCTAGTGGGATAGGTAGACAATTTAAAAATCATGAATTAAGTTTTGCATCAACTTTAGGCATCTACCATGGTAACTAATTTTGCATTGAGGGGGATTACCTTAGACATAACTCTCCCTTCTCATCTAAACACATTTGTTCATACATGTAGTGTGAAAAATATTATTTATTATCCAACTAACCCCTTTTTATTGTGAATAAGGTACATTATTCACACATGATGCTTCCCCCTTTAAACAAGTCAACTATGACATTCACTCATTCAAAAGTTTAGTTTGCTTAGGTCTTTGACAATATTCCTAGAAGTGTCATCCACATGTGATTTTATCCTCTAGCAATCTCATGTCATTGGATTAAAACACTAGTGAGGTGAGAATATTTCTTTTTTATGGACTAACCACATGCCAAATGTCAAATTACTAGGGCTCTAGAAATATTTCTAAAAATTTTATGCATACATGTGATATTATCCTCTAGCTATCCCATACCATAGGATTATGACACAGACCATCATATTTTCTCCCACCACTCGACCTTATTTATGTAATTTTCTAGGATCTTTGCAAATGTAATTATATTGCCATTGTTATAGATATTTCCCAAATGCAGATTTGAGGACTCATAAATATTAGAGGAGGAGACATGTCTCATGAAGAGAGATGTCTCTATAATTAATCATCATTAGTTAGTATAACCATATGTGTAATATACAAAAATTATATATATAATATATATAAAAGAATATTTATCTAATGATGATTTACTATCAATAATGAATCTTATGATCATATCAATTTGACAATAACTACAATCTTAACACTTCATCTTAGTTAGGAAGGATTGATATAGAACATATTATGTTCTTGAGTATACAAAGAGATATCATCTCAGTATGATATTCCTAGAATGGCATATTTAAGAATATCAACATAAATCCTTCAACACACACATATATATTATATGGAATTGGCTACGATTCACAATGAGACTAAATTTTTCAACGCTTTTTCTTGTAGCAAGGAGGGAAATTAAGCAATTTATATAACTTCAATATAAGTTTAAATACCACCTTAAGTGTGGTCTATAGTAAATTTAAGTTATGGTGTCCGAAAATATCCGGCTTGAAGAACCATAACAACTTCCATGGTGTCCGACAAAATTTGGCCCAAAGAACCATAATAAGTTGGTTATCAATGTGTCTGGAAAAATTCGTCCCAAAGAACCAAGATAACACTTTTTCCAAAAAAAATTGGCGTTAAGAGATAGGTCAACTATTGATAAGATCGTCACCTTGCAATAGTTACCTTCTATTCATTATCATAACTTATGGCACTCTGGAACAACAACTTAATATAGTATGTCATGATAACAGGTTCAGATATTGATAAGATCATCACCTTTCAATAGTTTCCTTCTAAATATATACATCAATGAAATATCATCATCTTTCATGACATAATCACAATAGTATCATGTAGTAACTCACATTATATCCACCGTGAACCAAGTCAAAGGGTGGACCCACTACAGCTGCTACTAGAGGGTGGAACAAGGGTTTTCACCTCAGACTTCTCTCTCATAGGGGAGAGCACATTACAAATAATTTCACTTAGAACTTCTCCTCATAGAGAAGATATCATCCACAAAGGGATTGCATCTCAAAATGTCTCCCTCTAAACATTGATCCTAGGAAGTCAGGTCCTCTAGTTACTTACTCAGAAACTCTCTTCACCCAAGAATGTCTGTCAAACTCACTCTAAATCTAATATAAATTTTCTAATTTTCTAGTGATAAGTCATTGCTTCCTCATGATATATGTAAGTGTAGGCCCATCTGTGTTTCTAGACTTAGTGATAAGTAATCGCTTCCTCATGATATATGTAAGTGTAGGCCCATCTGTGTTTCCAGACTTACTCTGAGTATCAATCTTCTAAGTTCCTGTGTTGCCTTCAAAGAAGTGTCATACTCCCTCTTAAATCTAGAAGAATCTCGTAATCTCAATCATCAAAGATGAGAGCCTTATTTTATCCATCTTGATCATCAGGTTCTTTGGAGCTACTATCATTAGGTTGAGTCTGCACAATATCTGGTAGCATGTGTAAAGTACCAACTTTCTTTTCCTGTAAGAACATCCTCAAACATAAAGGAAAACATGAAGGAAAATAACCTTTATACTATGTATAGAAATTACAAATAAGAGAGATAAATATCAAAAATAAGAATACTTATTTGCACATGAAGATTCAAAATTTTCTTCTTAAATTATTTGAGAATGGAACATCTCCCCTCTAAAAATGGGAATGGAAAATTGACTAGTATTCCCCCACAACGTAAAAATTTCCACTTTTTCTATTAAAAAATTTGTATCAAATATGATAACTCGTTTCTAAGTTCTAACTTTCTCTTTTTATCCATTGAAAGTCCAAACATTCATTTAGCTTAATAGTAAAAGTGAACACAAACTCATCCACAATGCGTCAATATCTTGATTGAGTATGATTGTGCCACTTGAATGACTCTATAACTCATATGTCAAGTTTTATTTATCAAAGAGAGACTTGTGGATGGTTCAATTGAAGTCACCACTTTCTTATGATGTACACAAGGGATTGGTTCATTAAAATCACATAGTTGCATGAATTACAGTCCTCTTGACTATTACAATTTATCGATCATTGAAGATTCCATCACAATATGGTTTACTCCCTCTGAATCAATATGATCAAGAACACTAAAGGTTGATGAAATCATATCCTCTATCTATTCCCTCTCTTTCAAGGTTGCAGCTAATGAAATGTCAAATGTTTGGCTCCCTCTTAATCTCAATCTCCCTTTTTTTTCTTTTTTTCTTTTTTCTTCTACAAAAACATTCTCAAAGGAAAAGATCAAGGCAAATAAAAAATATTTTTATGAGAGAGAGAGACTACAATAATATTCAAGGATAATAATTAGTTCTACATAATAAGACCATTCCAATAAAAATATAGATAAATATATTTTGAACATACATATATTCAAACTTCTATATATTATTTAATCTATAGATTAACATATTATTTCCTTATAAATACCACAAAAAACTAAGGTAACCAATTTCACTTATATTCATAAAAATTAATAATCAACATA
This sequence comes from Cupressus sempervirens, assembly GCA_028749045.1. Lineage (NCBI taxonomy): Eukaryota > Viridiplantae > Streptophyta > Pinopsida > Cupressales > Cupressaceae > Cupressus > Cupressus sempervirens. The sequence goes on along the minus strand of CM053793.1, from coordinate 318,951,460 downwards.
TATTTTTGGTTATCTCATCTAATATAACTATAAATAATTATTATAAATTCATATATATATACATATATATATACATATACATATACATATATATATATATGTATATATACATACATGTATGTATATATACATACATATATGTATATGTGTGTGTATATATATATACATATACATATACATATATATATATATATATGTATGTATGTATATATACATATATATATATATATATATATATGTATGTATATATACATATACATATGTATATATACATACATATATGTATATATACATACATATACATATGTATATGTACATATACATATGTATATGTACATATACATATATGTATGTATATATACATATATATATATATATATATATGTATATGTATATGTATATATACATATATATATATATATGTATATATGTATATATACATATATATATGTATGTATATATGTATGTATATATGTATATATGTATGTATATATGTATATATGTATGTATATATGTATATATATATATATATATAATTATAATAGTCATAATTATATTAATAACAATAATAATAATAAATATAAACTTTACAATTAATAAACACTTACCTTGACCTTACATAGATCTCCTATTTGTTTCCCTGTAATTTTGGGTTTCATCTTTATGACTTTATATCCCACCTTTTTCGGAGTAAAGGTATGACTTTAATAGTGAGACCCTCTAGTCCTCCTGGCGATCAGACCATGTCATTGAGGTCTTTTGCTCAATCCACATCAGAGGGTTGACTGTTTCACATACTTTCTGTCAGTGATGACGGTTTTGCATATTCACCTCTTGGTATTGTTTCCAGTCCCTTAGATCCTCATTGGTCTCTTGTTGGACATTATTAAATTTATCTTATCTTATCTTTGACCCCATACACTCATGTATATTGAATATTGTGTTTATCAATTCATTTTGTTCAATATAGAGTTTAGACCAGAGAGCACATGAATCATTTCTAATATCTTTTGTAACAGCAACAACTTTCAACAAATTTGTAGTTTTCAATGAATTTCTCGTAGCGAGATGTGCTATAGTCTTATTCCTTTCATCTAGAAGAAAATTTTGAATGGATAATCATTACTAAGACTACTATCAGCGGTGCCCAAGACTACTGCAAAGGCCCATAACAAGAGCCATAATAATATTCTCTTCACTAGCTCTGAATTTTTCTAATAACAATTCAGTCAATTCTATTATGTTTCCTTTTGCTTTCACAATATAATGAAGAGTAGTTTGACCATCACAATCTCATTCTTCGAGCAGATGGGCACCTCCTTTTAGCAAAATATCTATTGTATCCAAAACTCATCAATTTGTGGTTTCTAGTGGGAGTCTTTGTGCATGCCAAGGATATCATGCAACTTGAACCCGTCATTAGTTGTTTAGATTTTCTTTTTATTACTCCACATTTTCTCTCCTTTGATACTTAATAAGAAAAGGATTCCTTAATTTTTTCGCGCACACTTTAACAGTTCGAGTGTGTATGGATTCTTGTGATTAAGTGCTTATAAATTCTTTCCAAGTGATAACTTGATGCTTGGATTAAAATACTTTGATCTCAAGCACAAATATTAGTCACACTTTATAAATTTCTATCTAAAAATATTTTTGATTAAACATTTTGTAAAAAAAAAAAGCCTAGATAATGTTTCATAGGATGGCAAGACCTTTAGTTCTAATAATATTTCATTTGATGTTTTTCTCTATTTTTCTCATAATTGATACATGTGCAATATAAAATATATTGATCTGAAACTATAGTCTTCACATGCAACTTTATGATAAATTGTTGCTACTTCTTTGAAAATAAAATACTGCCAATATATTATTTTGTATGCCTCCTTTATATCATTTTCTCTATGTTCCCTGGGGACGTGTCCCCCCCAAAAAAGCTAGCATTTTGGGGACTTGCATATGTCCCCGTATAGGCTTTGAAAGGACCTGAAACCTTAAAAAATACCAACTATAAAGATTTACATTTTGGTCTCATCTTTTAAGAACATAAAGACATATCAAACGAAGGATTGGAGGACTTGACTTTTTTACCTTTTACTGATGTCCATCCATCCTCCACCTTCCCAACAGCATTCTGCCAATTAGGGCATTCAGCCTTACAACCAACCCCCAACACCCTCTTTGCAAGAATAAAACAGTTGAAATAGCACCAACACTTGTGTTCTAGACAACAGAAGAAGGGACAGCAGCACCATTCTGAAATAGAGCCGTTAGAGGGACAACATTTGAATCATCAAAGACAAAAACAAAATCCTCCACCAAAGAAAGATCATTTTGAGAAGAGCTATCCAACCCATCCACAACTGTGGATACTTTCTGAACCGTGTAGTGATCATCTGAAACCCCCAACCACCAAGAAAGTGATTTCATCGATCTAACCTTATCAGAGGAGCATCACATAGTGAGGTGGCCAGTGTTATGGCATTTCCTGCATTTGAAGGGAATAGCCTCGTAATCAAGAGCTGAATCCAAGAACCATTTGGAGAGGCCAACTTAATCATTTTAGCGAGCCCCTTAGAGAATCAATCTCCATAAGAATGTGAGCATACATCATCCTATACACATTGGAAGACGCTAAATCAACCAACAAGAAGTCCCCAAGGGCCTCCCCCATAACCTCCAGGACTAAATCCAGCCAAAAGTGAAGGGGAAGATTCAACAACCTTACCTAAAGAGGAATCTTATTAAAGGATTCAGACGTCGAGTCAAAATCCTTATACCAAGGTTTGGCCATCAAGGGGAACCTCTCCTCCCAAGAGAAACCGTGGCATAAGATGGAATTTCTATCTTCAAGATTTGCAAATTTCGCAATAAAAAAGCCCGTTGCCACAGGGTAAATCTAAACTAAATCTGAAACGACAATTTCCCAATATTTGGAAATCCAAGCATGTAGATCCAATAGAGAGGGCCAAAATACCCTAAAACAAAATGTAGCAGCTAAAGAGTAGTCCTCCACATATTTGAAAATCTCATCAACAATTTATGAATCTAGATGAAGCACAAGCGAGTTATTTATAGAGATAGGCACAGTCAAACAAAGCCCTGACTACACAACAAGACCCCCAATACCTGCCTCAAAGGCAGCCACATCAGCAAAAGAGTTAGCAGATCTCCTCATAGCAACCCAAGACTGAGTAGCAAGGAAACAGTGAGCCTCAACAGCAGGAGCTACATGAGCAATAGTTACGACGACCCTAGCCATAGCATAGGGACGGAGAGCATCCACCACCGCAGCCAGAGAGTGAACATCATCCCCATTATCTGCCAGAGAAAAATGGGCAGGAGAAATCAAAGATTGAAACCCGACAAGAGCAGCACGAGCAGGAGCGGGAGCGGGAGGCATGACTGATCAGAAGTAGGATCTCTGCAAATGTTATTATTATATTGTCATTGTTATAGATATTTTCCAAATGCAAATTTGAGGAATCATAAATATGAGAGGAGGAAACATGTCTAAATATCTGCCAGAGAAAAATGGGCAAGAGAAATCAAAGTTTGAAACCCGATAAGAGCAGCACAGGCAGGAGCAGAAGTGGGAGCAGAAGCGGGAGTGGGAGCGGGAGGCATGATTGAACGGAAGTAGGATCTCTACAAATGTTATTATTATATTGTCATTGTTACAGATATTTTCCAAATGAAAATTTTAGGACTCATAAATATGAGAGAAGGAAACATGTCTCATGATGAGACATGTCTCCATAATTAATCATCATTAGTTTATATAATGAATCTTATGATCATATCAATCCGATAATATATACTTAAACCCCTATTTCAACATCTCATACTAATTCATATTGATCAATTTTATTTTACATTTATTATTGACATGTCTATGTTCTTGTTTTCCTCTTTTCTTGACAAAGATTAAAACCTACTTAGCTTGCTATACTTTTTACATTGCAAAATGTTAAATAGGATATGTATGCTCATGAAAAATAAATTCTTATGAATCACCTTTCATAATATATGAAGCAATACATAACTAAATCCTAATAAAATACTACATAATATATATTATTACAAAAACCATTTAAATATAAACTATTGTTACAACAACCACTTAAATATAAACCAAACATGTTATTTATTTTCTTATCAATAGACTTCGACTCAATATAAACCAATCATCTTATTTATTTTCTTATCGTAAGACATCATTTCAAAATTATATTTCAAGTTCCAATATTTTTAATATTGAAGAGTTTTCTTTTTAACATTTACAATTTCACTTTTATTACTAACTTGTGTTCTATGTTTATGTTTTATGTTTAATCATTTCAACATGTTTCCTATTTCTAGTTTTGAAATAACAAAAATATAAATTTAGTTTTTTTTAGTCACTTGTTGCTAATACTATATCTCTTCACAACAAATGCAAGCAGCAATTGGAGGTGTAAGGCCTAATGTAATTCATGCAATTAGTAATCAACTAGAGTAGATACTTATGTATCACTACTCATAAAATATGAAGCAATACATAACCGAATCCTAATAAAATACAACATAATATATATTTTACAAAAGCCATTTATATATAAACTATTGTTACAACAACCACTTAAATATAAACCAAACATATTATTTATTTTCTTATCAATAGACTTCATTTCAATATAAACCAGTCATCCTATTTATTTTCTTATCATAAGACATCATTTCAAAATGATATTTCAAGTTCCAATATTTTTAATATTGAAAAGTTTTCTTTTAACAATTACAATTTCACTTTTATTACTGACTTGTGTTCTGTGTTTATGTTTTATGTTTAATCATTTGAACATGTTTCCTATTTCTAGTTTTGAAATAACAAAAATATAATTTTAGTTTTTAATAGTCACTTGATTCTAATACTATCTCTTCACAATAAATGCAAGAAGCAATTGGAGGTGTGAGGTCTAATGTAGTGCATATATATATATAATTCAACTAGAGTAGAATTTTTTTTCCATTACTATATGTTACAAGGAATCTCTCATATGTTATGGATCTCATTATAATTGTGCACTTACGTTTATATATATTTTACTAATTTCAAACATAGTTTTAAAAAAATTGTGACAATTTGGGATCCAAGTAGGGTAAACTTTAAGAAAGCTGCCTCCAAAAAAAAAGACATAAAATATTGGAGAATCTTTCATTATTTCTATTGGCAAATTTCTTAACTTTTTATTCTAAATATGATTAAACTTTTTATTCTAAATATGATTAATATTAGCAATTATTTTTTAATCAAAAATTTTTTTATAAAATATTTATGGATCTCAATAATAATAGAAAGTTAATTAATCACCATGAAATATTACAAATCAAAATTGAACATTTTTTCACCTCATAGAATATTATGAAAATCGTTACAATATACTTTAAATTAATAACAAAAACTAAATATTGGTGATATACCCCTAACATAACTAATAATTATGATAATTACTGATCAGTTCAATTTAATTTCTCCAATAATATATTAAATTTAGGTAACTCAAATCTATTCATGTAACAAATATTGCGACGAATATTTGAGTTTAAATTTTTCAATTATTGAGCGCTTTTAAATATTCTAGAACTGAATTTTATAAAACTATGACAATTTAGATTGTATCAAATCTTAAATTATTAGAAAAATTACTAGCTAAAAAATTTTGAAATTAGCCAATTTGCGAATATTAGCCACTAAATTATACCTTGGATCCAAGTAGCCAAGGCCAAAGTTTTCTTTGGTATCAATCTAAATATTTTCTTAATATTTTTCTTGTTTTGTCACAATTTGAGATAGGGGAAGATACACAGTAGTGGTCACCAAATGACATTAACCTAGCTATTTTCAACCTTCAGCCTTACTGCACTAAGGCTCTCTGGTTGGTCTCTTTTTTCTCTGTAATTTGCCAAGCCTCTTTTATATTTCCGAGATTTTTAAGTCCATGTACAAGAGAGGGTTTTTTCTACCCTCTAATCAAAAAATGCAAGCATGTGGCAGTATCGGTGAGGACACCATAAAAATCAAACCTCGTCAAATTAACCTGATTTAAGTAACTTCGTCATTCAACATATGTTGTTTTGATGCCATCATATGTAGTTTGATGCTCCAGAGGCTCGTCATTTTGTAATCTATCATATTTCATTAGCCTCATCATAGAATGCTTTGACAGAGATACAGCAATACACATAACATAAACATTTATGTTCTGACAGATGAACATAAGACATTAATTGTTGATCGTAGATATAGCGTTTGTGCATTTTCAAGAACAGCAACATTTACAAGAAATCTACGGTATAGAAATCTTACAAGACATTTTCCCTAAATATATGCACATCACAGCTGAAAACTCTCTTATATTAAGATACGGTTAACTTTGAACTCGGGACCATACAAAAGTGTCAGCTTTTCATTATTAACCTATACATATGCTGACACCAGTAATTATTCCTTGCATTCATTTTTTAATTTTTTTTATCATTCTTTTGTTATTAACTTATTCCCTTCCAAATTATTCTACATCTTTTGAGAGGCTTTGTTACATGCATAGAAATTCCCGTTTAACTAATGTTTTTTTCCATAAACGAATCTCCCCCAGAAAAATAATTTACCTGGCAAAAGGCTCAACTAAATGGGAGCAAAATAATTTCCAAGAGAAACTGAAATAAATTTTTATTTAAAAGCTGCAATTTTACAAGGCGTTACATTAAAAAACTTACCAGTAATTATTCCTTGCATTCATTTTTTAATTTTTTTATCATTCTTTTGTTATTAACTTATTCCCTTCCAAATTATTCTACATCTTTTGAAAGGCTTTGTTACATGCATAGAAATTCCCGTTTAACTAATTATTTTTTCCATAAACGAATCTCCCCCAGAAAAATAATTTACCTGGCAAAAGGCTCAACTAAATGGGAGCAAAATAATTTCCAAGAGAAACTGAAAAAAAAAATTTATTTAAAAGCTGCAATTTTACAAGGCGTTACATTAAAAAACTTAGGCATGGTCCTCTTCCAGATATCGAGCAAGCTTGCCAATATCTGGTATAACTCAGGTCTAGAAAACAAAAATACACATGACAAAGCTTCTCTACAGAGATGTGCATGTCTGAACTTGTATCTGATATAACTCAGGTCTAGAAAACAAAATATATATGACAGCTTCTCTACAGAAGTGTGCATTTCTAATCTTACTTCCTAGGTCCCCACAAACTTTCATAGTCCTAAACTGAAGTAAATGTTATGCAACAGTTCTCGTATACCAATGTTCTCAATATGGATTCAAAACATTTACAATAATAAATCAAACCTGTAAATTGCTTAATGAGAATCTAAACAAACTGCAGCACCATCAAAAGAACTATATTTTTCAAAAAACCAGTGGTTAATACTACTACCACATTATACTGCCTTTACTCGTCTATTATAATACAACTCGAAAATGTTGGAATATACTGCAGATCGCAAATTTCTTTTCATACAATTGCGGGGACCAACAAAATACAGACTTGAGATACACACTATAATGTGTATCTGCCTTTACCAGATTTATCCTTCTTGGCATCATCCTGTTAAAAATACAGGTGGTCACAAATTAGAAATCATTTACCTTTTGACAAATTTAACTGAAGCTCCATGAAAAGCATATTAAAAATTCTGAATGTTTGCTTACATGGAATATGTAGCTAATCTTGTCATTGTAGTCAATGAATTCTTTCCACTGTTTAGCAATGCTCATCTGCACATTCAAATGAAAATTCATTCATATCATTAAGTTAAAAAATTAGATTTTATCAGACAATAAACATTCAGTTGGCCAAAATAATTAAAATCAAGAACATGGGTAGTTGCTCAATGCAAACTAGCACAACTTGAATAACAATGATTAACATCAAATTTTTAAACCAATTGTTCCTCTTTCAACCAGAGCTGAAAGTAGATTTATGCATGTTATTTACCTACCAATACAAGGTGGACAACGCATTTATGACAATTATTAAGTAGCTACAATTTAAGTTTAACAGAAACTGAACCTTAAACAATATGTCAAACATTCTGTAGCTCGTCAACAACATAATAACACAATGAAATGAGCACATCACGATGTGCTGAAAGATGTGTGTGCAGGACCCTGTGTGTCCAGACATTTAGACATAGTTGTGCACCCACTTCAAAGGTGGATAAAATTGACCCCCATGAGCCCAGGTGTAGACACAAATTGTGCATGCATGACAATTCTATTTTGATGATGGATTGTGGATGTGATCTGAAAAGTAGATCAAAAATCTTTTATATGGTTTGAGAAACCTATGTCTTTAACTTTCTGTTGAGACCTTTGTAAAGATGACACTACTGCAGTGACAACCAAATAACTTACATTGTTTATTATCTGGAATAGTGCTACACCTCTATACACTTCAGCATTAAATGCATGATGTTTCACTTAAATGCACAAGAAATGTGAAACATATTAGTTTATCCCTATGCAGTATTTTCATTTGCAACTCTGTACACTACCTTTGAAGTTGAACATAGCATACATATATCTAATCCACCTAAAGTGTGAAATGGCAATCGAATGAATAGAATAAGGAGTAAATATCATTCAAAAAACTTAAAAACAATGTTTCTAAAATAGAAACAATTGTGAACTGAAACAAATAAAGAAAGCTGCTAAAAACGACTTAATCTTATCTAAAAAACTAATATGACCATTAATAGAATCTGCCCAATCTGAATCTGCAAAACCAATCAGCCAAGGATCTTTGATTCCGCTGTACAGAATGCCTAAGTAGGATGCCCCATTCACATATTTAGTACACAGTTCCCTAAAACACAATGTTCTGCTTTAGGGGTCATAAGGAATAAGATATGCAGCTCACAGCATCCTTAGATCAGATCTGGTGGCCGTAAGATATGTGACACTGCCAAAATACCATAGTTCCAAGACTATCCGTGAGTTGGACAAGTATCCCGGGTCGACAAGTCGGGTCAGCCCTACTGGGTCCAGGTCGGCGAGCCCGGTCAGCCCTGCAGGGTTCAATATATGATAGCAAAAGGGTGAAGGCAAGGGTAAATCTTCATAAAAATTTCAAAGGTTTTGTTGCTTTGCCGAGTCACTGCCGAATCCGAGCTGGTTCACGAGTCAAGTTACCCTTGCCGAGTCTGAGAAATTTGCTAAATACTGACTCATTCACAATTGAGGAGTTTGAGCCCTTTCTCCATAATGTAGATGAGACTTCGCAGTCTTGCATCTTGAACTTGTCTAGCAAACTCCAGACTTCAACTAATAGATGAAAACACTGCCACCTGTCTGCCAAACCCCGAACTGAGACAATAATGTAAAACACCCAAATAAATCATAGCCTCGTATCAATTGCCTGACACAAATTCAGGCCAATCTGCTCAAGCAAATGTGCCCCACTGGCCACTACAAATAATGATGATAACATCCACACCGATGACAAGAACAATATCACTACCTCACTCTTGACATACAAGTTTGGTTTTGAAGTAAATCTCTAAAAGACCTATGCATTCAAAATTCCAAATATCTGTCAATCTGATATAGCACAGCCCTGGGGGCCTGATTTAGGCCATAAAGAGTCTTTACCAATCTACATACTTGGTGCTCATTACCTGCAAACTTGAAACATTGAGGTTGTAGCATATATACATCTTCCAAATTAACATTGAAGAAAGCACTTTTGACACCAATTTAAGGCACTCTCCAGCCAAATCAAGCTGCAATGGCTAGAACCAGTTGGATGGTGCTCATAATTGCTGTAGGAGCAAAGGTCTCCTCATAGTCAATGCCTTCTCTTAACGATGAGTCCTTAGCCACCAAGCTTTGTGTTTATAAGTTCCATTAGCTTTGTGTTTCACTTTATACACCCATTTGTAGCCAAGTGATTTCTTCCCTAGTAGATGATTGGCGAACACCCAGGTGTTGTTCTTCTCATTGCTTTGAAGTCATTAGCCACCAATCAAGGTCTCCTCATAGTCAATGCCTTTCTTTACAAGAAGTCCTTAGCCACAAACCAACATCTCCTCATAGTCAATGCCTTCTCTTTATGAGAAGCCCTTAGCCACTAACCAATCTTTGTGTTTATGAGTTCCATTAGCTTTGTATTTCACTCTATACACCCATTTGTAGCCTATGGAATTCTTACCTAGGAGAGGATTGAATAACTTTGTTCTTCAAAAGACTATGATGTTCAACTTCTAAAGCCTTCCCCTATTCCGCCTTACCTCTTACCTTCGAAATATCTTGGGGCTCATGAGCATTTTAAATGTTAGCCATAAGAGAAAAATTAGCAGTACTATGCTTGCCCTTGCCTCTGGATGATCCCCTAATGACAAGCTCATTATCCCCAATGTCACTAATAAGCTTTCCCACCACTTAGACCTGAGAACAGAAGCATTTTTTTCCAAATCAAGATGATCGTTATGACTTGGGCTGCCTGGAATGAAATCATCTGGATGTTGATCCAAATCATTCCCAAGGAAGTCTGGTGGTATAGGATTGTGCCAAGGAGATTCCACAAGTTCAAAATCATTAGAATCTCTCCCTTCAAGTGGAGGTAATGGAAGCCTATCACCCAAATCTTAAGTCAGAAGAGGCTGATCTTCAAGACTCAATATGGGAGAAGAAAGCTAAAAGGGCCAACCTTACTCGCCATAAAACATCTCTACTAGATGTGAAACGTTCAATGTCCACATCAATCAGCCGATAGGCTTTGACTGCATTGTATCCTATAAGCACCAATTATGTCTTTTGAGTTTGCATCTAGAATCCAAGCATATTTTGTTGAACTAAAAATCTTCAAGTGGCTAACTTTTGGTTTCCTCCCAAACCAATCCTCCTCTATGGTCTTCTTCTTGACGGTTTGTGTAAAAGACCAATTCAAAAGGTACACTGCAATATACATTGTATCTGCACAAAACTTCCAAGGACCATTTCTCGCTCCAACATGGATGGAGCCATTTCCGCAATTGTACAGATCCACCACTCAACAACAGCATTCTGTTGAGTGGTATAGGTTGTAATAAGCTGATGCTTGATACTGTGTTAGCACAAAAGTTGGTGAAATCGTTGCAACACAACCACTCCACAGTTACGCTCATAAAACTTGTCTTGGTCTTTGCCTGCTGCTATGAGGAGAGCAATTTTACCTAGAGCAATCTATTCTAGGCAACAATACTCAAAGAATGTCAAACCTTTCAGCAAGAAAACCACATGAAGTTCAAGGTAAGCGGCACATAATAAAATATCTGATTGCAAAAATCAGTTACAAAATTAGAGCCCTAGCGCCAGACGGAACAATCCTAGCCATAGGAAATTTTAAATAACCCATGATTTTGTTATAAATTTGTAGGAACACTAATCAGTCTTCAAGGGCAGAAAATCCTAGCAGTGCAGATAAAAGAAGGCCCAGTGTTCAGAAACAATGGCAAAACCAGCAGTTCCAGCACTTAAAAAGTGCAGAAACCCTATTGTCCAAAAATACAGACTTGAAAATGTCTAAAAATTGCAAGATAAATCATCGCACGACCAGCTGCCAAGTGTCTTAACCAAAGAAAAAACCAATTGAGGTGGTTGCTGAGGAAAGATCATGCAGGTCAGAAAAAATAGATGCAGGTCTGCAAAAAAGGCCAGAAAAACCCTTGGATGCAGCCTAGAAATGAACAGAAATCCCATCACTATAGAAATTGCCGAGCAAGTTAGTGATTTTCAGAAAAAAATCACCCTCCTGAAAAAGAAAAAAACCTATGCATTTCCACAGAAAAACCTCCACATTTTCCCTGAACGAATAACACGAGTTAGCTGTGTGAAACGTGATTCTTTACTGCAAAAACCACGTAATTTTTGTTAATAAAAATTAATTTGTAGGTACAAATTTTATCAACAAAAACATAAACTTAGCTTTGATACCATGAAACGGTAATCAAGTGAATAGAATAAGGGAAGGAGTACCCTCTAAAACTATTACAAAATGATGTTTCTAAACCACAAACAATAGTGACCTGAAGCAAATAAATAAAGTTACTAAAAACAACTCAAAAACAACCAATTGACCATTAAATATAACATTATAACTTCAATAGAGCCAGGATACTGCAATACATTATCAATGCAAGTTAATGAATGCCCTTGAAACACCTAAGATATGCAAATCATAAACAGTGAAACGAAGAGAATGAAATTAATTTGTCCAAAGCTCAGCTCAATAAGCTCATCAAGCCCTAGGCCTTGTAGTTGCCATGTTGAAACACTTCAGTTTATTCAAATGGGGTAAAAAGTTGGAAGCTCCAATTCAAGAAAAGAGACAGTTCAGTTGAGAAAATTCCAAAATTCAGACATCCAATTCAATTTATAAGAAAGAAAAAATTTATCTTACGTGCACTAACCTTCAATTTTTATAATATTTGTTTTGTATTGTTTCACAGCTTTTTATGGTTTAAGCTAGTCTGGAATCTTTCAGACCATATTCATTCCATTAATCACCATGCCTCCTCAGTCATTGTCATAAGAGGTTTTTAAACACAATTGCACAGAGTTTGAGCTCGGGGGAGTGAGGAATCTAGGGCAAATGCTTTATATAAGTTGCAGTAAAAATTCTATCGTTTGAAGATTAGGAGTTCAAAAACAATGTATGAAGCAGCGAAAAAAAATTTAGAGCTTTTCTGAAAGCCTTTGCCAGAGGATGTCATGCACCCAGCCTGTCATATTTTAGAAGATAAAACCAAATGGAGGAGAAGCACCAATAGTTGGGCTGGATCCTTTTGTTTGACTTGGTGTCGTAGGAACAAAGATCTTTAAAATATCACAAATACATTTCAAGTTTTTTTTCCTTGGTAGGGTTCACAAACTTGAAAATATCGCACCTTTTTCAAATATTTCTGACCAAAATTCTCAAAAATATAAATTGACTATATGGCACTAGTAATATCACAATAAATTATCACTTCCTATATAAGCATATCAACCCAGCAAATCTTGGTCATTCTACTCAGAAGTTTTCATAAATGGGTTATACACCTTGAATAGTATAAGTATCTGTTAAGATTTCTAGCAGCTACAGTTGAATAGCAATCAGATTTGTTTGCCAAGGTTCAATTTCAATTATTGCTATCCTTATTTGAAAAATAAGCATAATTATTTACTGTTATGAAGATGCCTAGTGCAATTGGGTTAACAAACCTTGTAAATAAGAAACACAACTCTTATTATTGCAATTAGTGATAGACTGTTGCCTTCTACTAAAGCAAAATTACTATCATTATTCATGATCTTTGAGCATAATCACTACCAGAGACAACTATCAAATGATTATGCTATCTTTTGACTTGTCATTGTTGTTGTGTCACGAATGTCAGTGCTGTCATTTTTACTTATTGATGGATATTGTTGTCTTTATCTCATTGGTAAAATAGTTATATGATTGAGGTAATCATTCGGTCATTTTCATTGTTGCATATCAGCAGTAAATAGTATTGCACACGTTGAGATTGCTGTCATCATTATTGTCATTTGAATTGTAATTATTAATTAATAATCAATAGCAATCTATAACTGGGCTGGGAGACTAGCTCGATTGAAAAGAGCTTCCTGTGAGAAACCACAATGTGAGGAGGGCCAATATCCCCCCCCCAGACCAAGTGGTACCGGAGGACGCATTGCACCAGCATCACTAGTCACATTAAAATGTTTGTTCGGCGCACTGCAGTTTATAGGGAGCACTATACCCAATTGTTGCAGTCAAAAACAAATAGTGTACTATCATTATTATTTTCTACACATTCTCAATTGGTATGATGTTCGGTACCATCCTAATTAGTATTATGATCAATTAAATTCAATATGGCCATCAATAATTCGATCGCCTTCATAAAAGCCAGGCATACATGTTGCCATTCCTGTAAACCTAAGAGGTAGTTTGAAGAGGCTAGGGAGAGATTATTTTTGTCAACTGTATTTTTACCATTTTGCGAATAGAAGTCTCTTTCAACTTGATAGTTAAGGAGAATGGTAGGGATAGTGAAGTGTATTTAGTATTCTACCTTTTTTGCATTTTATTGCCCTCAAGATCGATAACATTATGTTATTTATTGACATTGTTATAAAGACATTTAAAACTATCTATAATTAGACATCTCAAAATTAATGAGAAAAATCTGTATTTATCTTCATGATGCACAATTGTTTATTTCGCTCTCACTATCTATTTATTTAGGACAGCTTTACATGTTTCAAAAATATTCTCTGTCTTTCTGATTTTACTAGATTTTTTGGGTCCCCAATACTTTTTTTTTTTTCAATAATATACCCAGAAATTGAAAACATCCTTTTCTTTGGGTATGGGGAGAAATGGCGTAGAACAATATTTGCTTCTATGGTTGGTATGCTACTTGTCCTTATAGGATTGAGTCTTAAAACATATCTATACTATCTATTGTCAATAACTAATCCACAATAAATAAACAAATAGCCAAATCTAAGTCGACATGAACCCATATATTAACACATGAGAACTTATGAATGTTATATAAACGAATTCATTACAAGTGAAATAATATGTTTTTGCTTCATATTTTTATCATAATTATATACTATACATGAGTCATTTATTAGAACAAGGTGCTCATCTAAGTATTTTTCTTATGTGAAAAAATACTATTGAGATGTGCACAACAATTGGCATTGCAATATGTCCATTGGGAATACTTCATATTATTAGTTTGTCCTATCACAAATGTAAAAAGTGGAGCACAATAATTCCTTGTATGAATTATGAAATATGAAAGGTTGTCAAAAAGTTTTATGATAATTCTAAATTCATCATAAGTTGTACCTTAAATAATAATGTGTTACTCTTTATCACAACGAAGAGCATTTTCTGTGTTGAACTGTTGGGTCATTTGTGTTGGATACAATGATTAGAAACTGCAACATTTATCCTTCCCAAAATATATTGAGATTATTTATGTATTGCACTCTTTTTGGGATTGTCCAAGCACCTTGTAAATATCAAGTCTGCTGACACCCTCTTTGGGATGCTGATTGCTGCTTTCTCGGTTGAGCATAATTGGTCAATGATTAGGTCTTACTTGATTGATGCCTTGAGATGTGGGTTTGTGATGATTGATGGGTCCCCTTGATTGCTTGGAATGAAACCTCCATTGTACTTTATTGGTGAAAGGGTCACCACCCTTCATAAGGATTGAGTCACCACTTTTCATTGTTGCCTTGAGATTAATTAATATATTATTCCCCAAATTGATCTCACTCAGATTTCCTCATATGAACTATTCTCCCCTTTATAACCTCCAATTTAAAGGAGAGTCACACCTATTGATTATGGTCACAACCTTGTGAAAGGTTGTGACCATAATCAATAGCCGTGACTCTCCTTTATGAAAGAGTCACTTCCTTGTCTACTTCCCATTACTCCTCCCTACATTAATGCTTCCTTAATTCCTTCTGCTCCATTTTTTCTTCCTTCCTCAAAGTATCCCCTTTCAAATGAACTCTCCTTGCTTTAATATCTTAGGTTGAAGGAGACGAGTCATTACATATCTCTTGACCTTTCAATAAACCTAATTAAATTGTAATTATATTAGATTATATTTAATTTTTCTCTTATTAAATCTTATTTCAAGAAAGGGGCATTACAATTGGATTGCATATATGTTTTATTTTAAAATTTTAAATAAGCATATTATACTGTTTTAAATAATGAATTTTTTTCGTACAACTCATAAGTATTCAATGATTAAGTTTTGGACAGATCTTTTAAAATTCATTTTTAGCACACCTCTCACTAGAAGTGTTGATGTGGCATATTTTCGCATGAGTTGTGCCTCCAAACCTTAGTTGCTGACAAAAAAGAGACCATTTCACATTTTCCTACATTTGCTATATCCTTGCAAAACTACAATGCTCTGATACCGAACACAAAATA
The DNA here is from genome assembly GCA_028749045.1 of Cupressus sempervirens. Taxonomy (NCBI): domain Eukaryota; kingdom Viridiplantae; phylum Streptophyta; class Pinopsida; order Cupressales; family Cupressaceae; genus Cupressus; species Cupressus sempervirens. The sequence continues at coordinate 318,935,456 of CM053793.1, read as the reverse complement.
CAGAGATTAAAACTCAATTTTTGTCTCTTGTTATTCACTCAAAAACTTCTTCTCAAATTCAAAATTCAAATCAACCTACCATATACTTTTACAAGCAATCTATTGGTGTGTGTCAAAAGTAAATTGGGTGAAGAAATCCCAGCACAATCTTCTAGCTGCACACTATTGGCTACTCTTAACACTAAGGTGGCAACATCAAGACGCTCAAGGCAATTAATTTTAATTTAAAATTCCAACACTAGTCTTTTGTCCTAAGCCAACAGACAAGACCATTCTTGATCAAAATCAACTATGCCCAGATTTCTCCTTGGGAGTTCAAAGTTGTCCTCGCCCAATAACATGGTGAAAACATCTGCCACTTGCTAATCAAACTTACAAAATTCCATTTTGATTCCACCATTTTCAACCAACTCCAACAAAATGATACCTGATTTTCAATGTGCTTGCTTCTTCAATGAAAATCAGGATGTTTTGCCAAATGCTATTGATGAATCTTTGTCACATTGAATTGTAGTTTTGTCTCCTTGTCCTTCCATCAAATTTGCTAAGATCCTTCTTAGCCAAGTGGCTTGACATGTTGCATTTTCTGCTATATACTCAGCCTCAATTGTAGATCGAGCAATTATGGATTGTTTAATGGAAATCCATAATATTGATCCCAAACCCAAATGAAACACATACTAGATGTTTGTGTCCTATCAACCACACTTCCTGCCCAATCACCATCTATATATACAACCAGCTCATGCTCATCTCCTGCAATATACAAAATACCATATCCTTTGGTACCATTCAAATATCTTAGGATTCTCTTACTTGCTTGCCAATGGGTGTTCTTTAGAGTCTCCATAAAATCTGAAAATCAAACTTACAGTATGCATTATATCAGGCCTAATCGTAGTTAAATACATCAAACTTCCACCAAAACTCTTATATCACATTGTAGCTGGCAATCTTCCTTGCTCAACTTAAGAGCCATGGCTATTGGTGTTTGTCCAAGCCTCTTGTGTTGCATTATAAATCTCTTTAAGATTACATTTGCATACTTTTCTTGAGAAATAAATATTTCATCATGCATTTATCTTATTAGAGGTGCCGTCAAAACAGCTCAAGAGTGTTGATGAATAGAGTTGTGAGGATGAATCTATAATTAACTATGTTTTAAATGAGCTTCAACAATATCAATCCAATATCCTCTTGAAAAGCGTGACCTTCATAATTATGATTATTATCAATCGCCAATTAACAATACATATACCTGTAATTCATAAAAAATCGAACAGTTGTTAAGCAAACTAATTCTGTTTGCCACTTTTCATGGACTAGTCGTGTCACTTCATAAAGGATGCCTTTCATATATAATAGTGTTAGATCTCAATTGAGGAGATCATTGAATAAGAACCACAATTGGAATACAAATATTATCACTGCCAGAGATTTATACAGATTGGCACACGCACACATGCAGAACACACAATACACTCAGATCACAGCGTATATTATCATGAAAGATCCACTTGAGATTGCCATTTCTATAACATTGCAAAGGATAAGATACTATTATCAAACACAATACACATATAGCAGAACATATATTGCAGATCAATTAGTATAGGAGATTGATACTTACAGAAGTATATATGTGTGTGTGTGTAAAGCGACAATTATAAGATCATTATTACATATTGATTGACATATAAGAACAGCTTACAGTAGCAGATCGGGTCTTCTGATTGGTTATATAATTGACTATATTTTAATTAATTATTTCAATAATAAAAGGAGACCAATGTTGAACTTTTCACCTGCTAGTTTGAAGATTTTCCCAGGATATGGTGTTTGAATTGTTTCATATGTAGATTGCTACTAATCTCATCTAAAATAACAAAGAGACCTAAATATGTTGGTCCCAAACTCTTTTTTCATGACCTCTTTAAACTCAGTATATAGGAACTCAGCGTCCCTCAAGTAAAAGCTAAATCATCTACATAGAATACAACAATTATAGTCTTACCATAAGCTGCCTTGATAAAAAGGAATGGGCTCACCATTGCTTTTGCTGAAGCCATTGTTCAAAAATGAGTCAATCTTCTTGTACAATGCCTCTGGAGCTTGCTTCAGACTTCAACCTATACACCTTACTTTGTTGACCCAAAACTTCATAACCGTAGCTGTTCCACACACTTTCTTCAACACTCCATTTAAGAATGTGGATTTCACATCCATCTGATCTACCTTCCACTTGTGTTGTGCTTCATTAGCTATGACTGACCACACGATTTCCATCATTCCAACTGGAGCATACATCACATCACAGCCTCTCCCAAACTACTATTTTTACCCCTTGACAACCAATCTTGCTATAAGCCTTCCTATCCTTCCTTCAACATTGCTCTTGGTCTTATCAACCCATTTGAACCCAAGCATTTGCCTACCAAGAGGCAAATTAGCTAGGTTCCATGACCTATTCCTTTATATTGCATTTATCTCACCATCCATGGCCTCAAAAAATTTATCCTCTTTTAACAGCATCTTCAAAAAAAATATGATCACTATGAGGAAATAACACAAAATTTATGTTTTCATCAAACTCATCACCATACCCTTCACTTTGGTAGATCTCCCTTGGACTCTTGGTCTTCATTGGCATTATGAAGGTAAGAGTGGGGTTTGAACTCTCCCTACTATGGACACTCTGTTATACAAATAAGTCTACAGCTGTCTAAAAACCTCTATTGCAATCTATGTACCAAGCCGAAGCTGTCTAGAGCTCCCTAATGCTGATTGTCTAGTTTTTTGTGGCTGCCTGCCTATTTGTGTCAAGAGTTGTTTCGAGTTGTCTATCTAATAGCATATCTAAATCCGGAACTATTTGGGATTTTTGTCCAACTCCACATCTATTAAAACATCTTCTTGTTAATCTTCATCATGAATGGGCACCATATTTGAAGTGCTTGAACAGATGTCCATCATGTTATCCCATGTCTCAATTCCCAAAGAACTCAACATTTCTACTAATTATTCTCTTCTTGGTAACTGGCAACTACAACCAACATGCCTTGGACTCGGAACTATAGCCCATGAAGATGCACTTCTCACCTTGTCATCCAATGTATGCCTCTTCTCCTTTGACACATGAGCATATGCCAAACAACCAAACACTCTCAAGCGCTCAATTGTCTACTTGCGTTTTGTCCATGCCTCTTGTGGAACCTTATCACAGATTGCATTTATAGTACTTATTTTCATCAAGTACACTATTGTTGCTAGAGCCTCACCCCAATATTCATTTGGGAGTCCCTTTGATTTTAGCATGCTACTATTAAGTACACTATTGTTGCTACAGCCTCACCCCAACATTCATTTGGGAGTCCCTTTGCTTTTAGCATGTTCCTTGTCATCTTCGTAATGGTCCTATCTTCACCTCAACCACTCCATTTGTTGTGGATACTAATTAGTTTGTGGGCCTTTAAAAAACAAAGTCTTATCATATGCTTGAGATTTATGCTTCAAAACAAAAAACATGTCCTACAGCTAAAATCATCAATGAAAGTCATTAACGTGACTCCCCCCCCCATAAAAATACTTTGCATGGGGCCTTACAAATCAGTATGCACCAGCTCCAATGGTGCTCTTGCCCCAAAGGGTTGCCTATGTTGCTTACCCAAAATGCAAGCCTCACACTTGCTACTAAGTTCTACTATACCTAACAAAGCATCTACCATTCTTTTCTTGGACAAGACCAAAGTGTCCATTACCCAAAATGCAAGCCTCACAATTGCTACAAGGTTCTGCTATCCTTGGCAAACCATCTACCATTCTTTTTTTTATCAATAAACTCAAACCAACATAGCCTAAGTGTTCGTTCTTGAGAGGCCATAGCTTGTTAAGGTCTTGAATTACTAGCTTCAATGTTGATTGTTGTCGTATCATTGTACATTCTTGCTTGGGCGTGCATCATGTCTCTACCCTCAAAGGACACATTTCAATGTTTGTCATTTGAACTACTGCCACAACTTTCTTAGCAACATCTTTGCCAAAAATAATGCATGTACCCTTCTTCATAAGCGCTTTGTATCCATTTTGGATCAGTTGTCCCAAAACTCATCAAATTATGCTTTATACCTAAGGCAAAATAAACACTTCAAAACTCCTTTTTTTCATTTTGCTTGTAATGTATCATAATAGATCCATCGCCCACATCTGGAACAGTTAAATTGTTCCCCTATTAATTTCAGCATTCACTTTTTTATCAATGAAAGAAAAAAGACTTTCATTACCACTGATGTGGTTGTTACAGCCATTATCCAAATACCGAATGACTTCTTCATCACTATTGCACATGATGAAGGTTGCAGACTGATTTCCTTCATAAACATTTGCATCAACCACATTTGTACTTTACTTGGACTGAATTTGGTGCTTTTTCTAGCACTCACTTACGTAAAGACTAAATTATGACAATAATAACACTCAGATTGCTCTTATCATTACCTCTGATTCTAGTTGTTGTTGTTCTTGCCTTGTCTAGAGTTAGCTTGAGCAGTATTGCACATAACAAACGTTGTGACTTATTTCTTCTAGCACTCCTTGTAAAATGAAAAAACATATCACAATAATAACACTCAACATTGCTCTTATCATACATCTGATTCAAGAAGTTTTTCTTCTTGCCTTGTCTATAGTTGGTTTGAGAGTTGCTTGCTGTGAGAAATATTCAAATGAAAAAGTATGAAAGGAAAGAATCCAAGAGAGTATTCTAAAGAAAATTGTTACCATAACCAAAAAGCTTAAAATTGATTCCAAAGATCAACACAAGGAGACAAAAGATTTTTGAAAGGGAAAAAACAAGAAAAAACCCCATGTGAATTACTATGAATGAGGCAAAGCCGAGAGAGAGAGAGAGAGAGAAAGAGGGTTCATTATAAGAACTACATTGTGTGTGGATGTTGTTAGAGAATAAGAGAGGAACATCTCTTATTTAGAGATGAGAAGAGGAGTTATTTAGTGTTTCTTCTCTTGTCCATGTCATTCTGGTAATTCCTTTATTAAAGAAAATAGTGTATTCCTCCTTTAGAGAATTATAACACTCAGTACACACACTTATGAATGTGGCATTCATCCACTTGGGAGCTACTAAATAACTCCTCTTCTCATCTCTATATAAGAGATGCTCCTTTTTCATTCTCTAACAACACCCACACACAATGTAGTTCTTGTAATAAGCCATGGCACCGTCTCTCTCTCTCTCTCTCTCTCTCACACACACACATTCAAAAATATTTTGTCTCCTTGTGTTGATCTTTGGAATCACTTTCAAGCTTTTGGGTTATGGTAACAATCTTCTTTACAAAACTTTCTTGGGTTCTTTCCTTTCATACTTTTTCATTTGAATAATTCTCACATGGTATCAAGGTTACTTAATCCTTGTTTGAGAGTTGTTTTGAAGGTCGCCATTTGTTTTCCTGACATTGTTGTTGAAAGGAGAAGAAAAGCTTGAGCTTCATTTCTAACTTTATGGGTTGCAGTTTTTTTATTCAAATCTACATGTTTTTTTGTACTAATCCTATTTGGATGGCTTGCCGCCAGAGAGCTATAGCTTGATTCTAACAAGTTCCATTTGGAGGTTTTATCTTTCATTTTCTTGCAATTTTTCTTTTGGATCTAATCTATGACTCATGCTCGTCCCGAGCTATATACACTTCCTTGTCTGAACTTGCATCTACCTCAACCTCTTGAACTCCATCCAATGTTGTTTCTACTTCTCACCCAACCTCTTATACATTGGCTTAAGCTTTGGAAGCTTGTTCTTAGGAAGAAGTTGCAAACTTATTTAGGGATTACTCATGGATTAGCAAATAACCCATTAACTCACCCACTGTTTGTTAATGTTTTGAGCCAAAATAGCATCACATGAAATAAACAGAAACTCAATAAATATTTGAACAAATGAGACGATTATTTACCCTCGGGAAACCCTCCTATTCGAGGGAAAAACACAAGAACAATTACAAATCTACAGCTTATGATTAAACTCAAGGTTTAATCAATTAAAATAAGCTTGACTATTCTTCTCCAAAAGAATAACTGAACAACAGTGTCAAAACATAAAGATAGAAGCAAAAGAAAGCTTGATGATCATGTATCAATCATCCTAAAGACAATCTTTAATACAAATATGAAAGTCTCATAGCTTAAAATTTACTCTACACAAGTATGTTGGAGGACATACCCATATTCTGCTCTCTCTGAATCTCAATAATAATTAACCTTGAATAAAGAATGAATAACACAAAAAAGGCATTACCCACACACTAGAATAAAAACCAACACCCTAATTGTTGCCTTGAGTTCTCAAAATAGAACACATTGCAAAGAATAGACTATCACCACTCAGTCAAGTGAACAAACCAAGTGAGAATGGTCACAACATTAACGAAGGACAATGACCAATGATGTCATTAAGAATGCCAAAAGTCTCAAGAAAAATACAAAACGAATCAAACACGTAACCGACAACATATTACCTAATGATTGTAGAGTTGGCTCATAAGAGGCAAAAAAAGGAAGATCCACATAAGGAATATCATCTATGTGATTGACAACAAAAAATGAGTGTAGAGAACCCTGTATTCATGACAACAAACACATAACAATAACTACCATCATAATATAGACGATACCGATGACATGTCAGCACTTAGCAATTAACAAGAATAATATAAATGAAAGAATTTTATCACATTCCAGTAGCTCAAACACGATAAAGGAATAACTCAAATGTTTTTGTCCAACTAAGAGACGACCAATACATAGAAACTAACGACATTAATCCATGAACCAATGACATCCAACTTTGCCCATGTAAGTTATTCAACGCAAGCTACCTCAAAGCATACTCGATGTAATGTCAATCATAGGTATGAGCTCTCTCACAGATTATCTTTAACACAATCAGTGTAGAGAGGTCCTTTGACTCTTTAACTACAATGAATGTTACATCAATTATTGAAGGCAAACTTTGGAGGATTTTCTCCACCAAACTCCTCTCCTCCATGGTTTCACCATTTCATCCTCAGCCAATTCAACAAAACCAGAAACTTTTGTGTGAAAATATAAAATGGACCCATAATCCTTCATTAGGAGATTCTCAAAACCTCTACAAAGAATTTGAAGCTTCGCCAATCTGACTTTAATAGTCACTTTGTAGCTTTTTTGGAAGATTTTGAAAGCTTCTTTGGCATAGTTAGCTGCTACAATTCTAGGAAATATTGCCTCTATCAAGAATGCTTCTATCAAACTCAACACCTTAGTAACTCTCCCTCTTTGCTATTTTACACTTAAATCCAGATATTCCTTAAAAGACATTTTTGCTTGTAAATTGCTTTTCTTCCCAATCTTGCTTTATTTAATCTTGTATCTTGGCAAAAGAGAATTCTTCCTCAACAAGAACTTTGTATCCTTGGACTTCCATTTTGTGATTGTTCCTCTCTTTTGAATGGTGCCCTATTGCTCTCTACTGCTCGAGTGTTTTATGGCTTAACATGTCTATTAATAGTGTAAATTTGTTTTGTAGATCCCTTTGTTCAGTAAATAAGGTGTCCTTCCTCTCCTATTTGCGAACTTTTTTTGTCTGGCTCTTCTTCCTCTACATGTTATAATTTCTTCGTTGTTAATATATTTGCAAGAAAGATGTCTCTAATACCAATTATAATGTCCCCCTTTTCTCTGTTATGGAACGCTACTAAGTTATTTGCAATCCCTTAATGAACAACTGATGAATATACAATAATTTTATGCAATTAAAGAAATGTATGATGCTTAATTCCAAATACATATGCAATGTGACAAATATCGTTTAATTTGATATACAAACAATTATGCTTGTAAGAACAATCAATATCAAATAAATATATTTGTTGCTTCTGATAGACAGGAATTATGTGCCAAGTCTAAGATGAGTCCTAATTGTTGGTGTAATTAAATATTTACTAATTTCACTTACTTAAACTTACTTAGGATAATGCATTGCCTAGTAGTTTGTGATTGAGACACTTAGGAGTTTGCACCTCAATTAAACACATGGTGTAGGAGAATTCCACTCTAGGTGGTCATAGTTGTTATCTCATTCCATCTCTAGTGCACTTATCACATTATCATCCTCATCATTGCACAGATACTTCATTGCATAATGGAGGATGATCCACCTTTCGTGGACGTGTGATTCCAACTTGTGTGGGTGATAGCTTATCTTCTCCTTATCATTGTCTCTTATCGCCTCTCCTATATAAGGAGGCCTATTATGTACATTTCAAATCAATCCATTGGATGTCAATCAAGTCCATTATCAATAATAGCATTCTTGCATCTTCATGCAATTGTCTTGCCAATCTCTTGTGCAAGTTTTCTTGGTCTTTCATTTGATCCTAGGGGTGTCGTAGAGTCACCTAAAACTCTTACACTAATACCATATACTTCTTGTTGTGTCTGATCTACGATTATGGATATGCAATACTTGTTGGTCATATCTGATATGTCAATCAATATATGCTTTGAATAATACTTATAGAGGTTGTGTCTAATATGACAATAACAATATGCTCTAATGAACACTGATAGTTGTATTTGATATGGCAATAAGATTATGCTTCTAAGATGCCAACTCTGATAATGTCTTTATATGCTTGCACCAAAATAGAATGTCGATAAATAACAAATTCTTCATCAATGATGTTTGATTGGATGATACGATCATCATAATATATGTGCAATTTGAAAAAAAAAGGCACAATTGAAGAGATGCCTCTCTTGACTGAATTATTCAACTGATTATCGTATTAATCATGTCATAATGCATCAAAGGCTAGACATTGAAAATTGCAAATGAAATGTGATTTTTGTTATAACATAGTAAAGCAATTGCAATCTGATTATAGGCAAAGGCAAGGCTTAATAACAATATGCAATGTGTAATGTATTCGGATGTGACTAAGAACTTGGCATCATTATATAAAAGATAATGCAACACCAACCTGTTATGCATATATGCATGATAGTATGATGCCGCTGTTATGTATATAGGCATGACAGTTTTATAATTGTTGTGTATATGTGCATGACAGAATGCAAATAATGCATGAATGCAAAGTAATAGACATATGAATGGAAAGTATGAGAATGCAACTTGATCACTACATGAAAGAAAAGCACAATATGAAGGCGATCACAAGATGATGGGTGGCTTCAATTGATCATCAAGTCATCAACAGCTCAGACAGCCAACATGTTACAATGAGATTTATAAGTGATCACGAAAGTCACTTGTAAATGGCATCATAAACATTTTGTCTACATGGCGGATGGATGTCATGGTGAAAGTCTAGATCCTCAATAATCACGACTATATTAATTTGTTATAGAAATGCAGATTATGTACAGGAAACAAGGTTTGTCAACTCCATGTCAAACTTGATTAAAAATTATAACTAATTTCAGAATGATGGGGATAACACGAGATATCTGATAATCTATCATTGAAGACACAATATGTAATAACCCCAACAGGTTATAACTTTTTCAAACACCAAAATCTTCTCTAGTTCAGTTGTTCAACATTTTGTGAAACACTTTGCAAGCAAGCTTTGATATCAATGTGATATCCTCTTACAAGGAACTAATATGCAAGTACAATTCTTTTGGTATTTCAATGCAAATACGTGGAAACTAGATATGAAATGCATACCTACAGCCAACTAACATTTTGACAAATAATTGACATACAATAATGACTACAATAATGCCAAAATTTGATTCTGAATTATCACAGCAAAAATATATGTTTATGAAGTACAATGATAACTACTAATAGTTACAAGAGGAACTTAATAATAGTGATGCCCAAGAATGGAAATGAATTAAACATAGATACTATAGCGCGGCATCATGCATGCGTACTGTAGCAGCCAAAATCTATTCTCCAATTTAACCACAAATAGAACTCCTAATCTGAAGCTTGAATACCAAATTCAATGGATATTTCACCACCTCAAATGGTTGCAACACTGAAGAGTTGATGTTCTCCAATGGCTGACTGAAATCGGAAACCTTAGTTTCTTCTCCCAACTTAATATCAAATGCAATTCACAATAATCGGATGATAAACAATGAAGCTCTCACCTATACTTTTCCTTCACCCCTCTAGAAGGAAATAAAATATTTAATAATTGCATTCTCCAGAAGTTTCTCCCTTTCCAATAATTAATATGCTTTTAGGAAATTAAATTACTAGAAGTTTCCTCCTTCCAATAATTAATGCACTCGCTCAAAGTTTCTCTCTTGCAATACAATAATTAATTGTGCTTCTGGAAAATTTAATTATTAGAAATTTCCCCCTTCCAATAATTAATGCACTCTCAATTAATTAAATTAATTAAATACAAAGTCGCCTTTTTATTTTAATTTATTTAATGACTTTATAAGAAATTAATTTAATCAATTTGAATTTCTCCTTATTTCTCCACTTAGCCTTCGAAGAATGTCAAGGCTAAGAATTCCACTGAGATGCTAAAAAGATGGGGTCATTACAGTCCGCCCTCCTTGAAATTGCTTGTCCTCAAGCAACTTCAAGTCTGGATGCTACAAAATCTCCTCATTCTCCCATGTCACATCCTCTACTGGAAGGTCCTTCCATTTCACCAAATACTCCCTTATAGTGTGCCACCTCAAGCTCCTTTCCTTGAAATCAATGATAGCCTCTGGCACCAATATCAATTTTCCCTCATCATCCAAGGGTGGGAGCACTATAAAAGGAACAATATGATGTCCTAGTGCCTTCTTGAGGCGTGACACATGAAAAACATTGTGCACCTTACTCTTTGCTAGCAAATCTAACTCATAAGCCACCTCTCCCACTTTCCTAATAATCCTAAATGGACCATAGTATCGTGGCTTAAGTTTCTCGCACCACTCTTCTTGAGAGAGATTTGACGATAAGGTTGCAACATAAGATACACCATATCTCCAACCTCAAAAGTCCGCTCTGTCCTCTTCTAGTTTGCATACTACTTCTGCTGATTCTGTACCTTGGTTATATTATCCTTGAGAGTCTTAACAATGTCTTGACTCTCCTGTAACAAATCACTTGCACTGGGCACTCTACTGTCACTCAAAAGCAAATCAATAAAATTGGTTGCCTCATACCCATACAAGGCCATAAAGGGTGACATCTGAATAAACATGTGATAAGTGGTATTGTAGCAATACTCATTGAGATAAATCCACTTTACCCATGCTTTTTGTTGCCCAGCTATACAATTTTTGAGATATCCCTCCACCCATTTATTCAATATCTCTATCTGACCATCTATCTGAGGGTGGTAGCTAGTACTCGGAGTGAGCTCTGTTGCACACAACCTGAATAGCTCCTACCAAAAATGATTCACAAACCTACTGTCTCTGTCACTCACAATGCTCTGAGGTAAGCCATGTAGTCTGAAAATCTCCTTGAAGAACAACTCTGCCACCTATGTAGCAGTGTATGTAGCAATGATCGAAAAGAAGTGTGCAAACTTCGTAAGGCGATCCACAACCACATATATGTCATCCCTATCTTGGGCTCTAAGCAGTCCTATGATGAAGTCCATTGATAAACACTCCCACTTCCTATCAGCAATCAAAGGTGGCTGAAGTAAACCGCCTGGATAGAAGTGTTCCTGCTTATTCTGCTGGCAAGTGGGACACTCCCTAATATACTAAAGTACTTCTGCTTTGAGCCCTTTCCATGTGAAGCACTCTCTAATCTGCCAGTATGTCTTGCAGAAACCAGGGTGTCCTACCATACGTGAATCATGAAAAGATTTTAGAACCATCCTCCTTACTGTTGAGCCTGGAACCAAAAATATTTGCCCTTTGTAAATGATGAGCTCATTCGCAAGGGTGTATCTGCTGTCCTGAATAGTTCCATATATGAATCCGACGGTCCACGCATCTTTTGCATATTCTGCAAGGATCAAGTGTCTCCAATCCTCCGATATATCTGTCAATACGTTGAAATGGGGCCTACGTGATAAAGCATCAGCAACTACATTCTGTCCCCTTGAAATATGTAATATCAAAGTCATAGGACTGTAACTTGCTCACCCACTTCTACTGCCTATCATTGAGATCTTGCTGCCCCAAAAAATGTTTTAGACTATTATGGTCGGTTTTGATACAAAATTTGCTACCTACCAAATATTGCTTGAATTTAGCCAAAGCATGCATAATGGAAAACATCTTCTTATCATATATGTTGAAGCTCCGCTCTGGCCCTCTTAATTTCCTGCTTACATAAGCAATAGGGTGCTTCTCCTACATAAGCATTGCTCCAATGCCCTCTCTGGAAGCATCACAGTGTAGCTCAAAAGGTTTGCTGAAATTTGGTAATACTAACACTGGATAGAAAGTCATCAACTCCTTAAATTTCTCAAAACACTCCTATGCCTCAGGAGTCCACAAGAAAGCTCCCTTTCTCATCATATTGGTCAAAGGTCTTGCATGCCTAGAATATCCATCCACAAACCTCCTGTAGAAACCACATAATCCAAGAAAGCCCCTCAACTGTGTAAGGTTCACTGGTGAAGGCCACTCCACAATGGCACGAATCTTTTCAAGACCCATGCATATACTTTTTGCACTAATGATGTGACCCAAATATAACAACTCTATCATACCCAAATCACATTTCGACTCCTTTGCATACCAGGACTCTTTGCCCAATACATCCAACACCGTGTCAAGGTGAACCAAGTGCTCCTCCCAAGATCTATTGTACATCAAGATATCATCGAAGAAGACAAGTACAAATTTCCTCTACTAAGGATGGAAAACCCTATTCATTGTTACCTAAAAAGTAGCAGGCGCATTAGTTAGCCCAAATGGCATAACTACAAACTCAAAATGGCCAAAATGACATCTAAAGGTTGTCTTCTCGATGTCCTACTCTCTAACTCTGATCTGGTTATAACCTGATCTCAAATCTATTTTTGAGAATATTTATCAACTCATCGATCCTAGGAATGGGGTACCTGTTTTTAATTGTCTCCTTATTAAGCACCCTGTAATCAATGCACATCCTTAATGTCCCATCCTTCTTCTTCACCAACACCACTGAAGAAGCGAAAGGAGACTTACTTGGTCTAATGTGGCCCATAGCAAGCAAATCCTTTATGGTTTTATTAATTTCATCCTTCAACCTCTTCGGATACCTATAAGGTGTAATCATGATGGGCTTAGCCCCCTCTAACTCGATGTGCTCAATATCCCTGTTTGGTGGTCTACCTAATGGAATGTAACTGAGCACCTTAGAGTGTTTAACTCTAAGCTTCTAAATATCAGGAGCATATTCAGTCTTCTGTTGCTCCTCCTGTGATGGCATTAACATGCACTCTACTACCCACTCTACCTGATCATGTCGAATCAATCTAGCTATCCTCTGGAAAAAGACCATTCTGAAATCATTGTTCCTAATTGCCTTAAGAATCTGTGTCTTCCCATTTATTTTAAACCTCATCTCCATCTCCTTGAGATTAAGAGTGAACTCACCAATATCGTGCAACCAACTCATCCCAAGGACTATACTTGTATCTCCCATAGGCACAACTTAGAAATCTTCCTTAAAGGCATAATTATTAACTTCCAATGGGAGTCCAGTAATCTTACAATCACAATTGAGGACATAGCCATCAGCTACCCTAACTCTAATTCCCCCAAACTCCTCTGTTTGTATGCCACGCCTTTCCACCAACCTAACATCAATAAAATTATGAGCAGCACCGGTATCAACCAAAGTTATAACTCGTTGTCCAGCAAGTACTCCTCTCATTCGAAATGATCCTTCTTGCTTAATACTAGTGAGACAAGCTTCCCTAAGTTTCCCATCTCCTTCCCCATCCTTGAACTCCATTTTAAACAAGTTTTCAGCCTTGTCTTCCTTTTTTTCACCATCTATTTCCTCTATATCAGATTGCTAGTCTGAATTATCTGTATCTAATTCCTCATAGTATGCCAAATAACTCTGTTAGCTTTGCCCTTTGGTCTAAGAGGACCATCATGGTTTGCATCATAGGGTTCCTTACAGTAGAAAGATAATTTTTTCTTTTTCAAATCATTTAATGTTTCCCTGTCAAAAGGTGCTAGAGTTTTATCTTTAGAATCATTTTTAAAATCAGTCCTCTCTCGTTTTTTATAAAATGGTTTGTTATCCCTACTAGAAGATGCTCCTTTGGACTGAAATTTGTTTGTTAGGGCTACATATTCCATACTTGCCTTTTTCATAGCTTCCTGTACTGGTTCCTCTCTAACACAGGTAGGATACGTGGGCCTGTTTGTTGTTCTGGAAAGAGTTCTATGAGCTCTAGGTGATCCCACTGCACTCCTGTTATCCTCTTGTTCCTCATTTCGTCTATCCTGTGGATTCATGCGCTCAACCATGGTGGTGAGTGTCTGCAAAACCTGTGCCATTCGCTCTTGTCCTGTAACCATTGCTCTGTAAAATTCTTTTATTTCCTGATCCTCATTCCTATTGTCTCTTGGTGGGCTAGACTCCTGTTTATCACCCATGGTGTTTGGCTGTCTTTAAAAATCTTGTTCCTTGATTAATAAACCTTGCCTGTGAGTGAAAAATCTGTGGAAGCCAACCCCAGGTGGTTGCATGTGATTGCTAAACCCTCAGGATGGCAGGATTAAGCTCTGATACCAATGTAATAACCCCAACAAGTTATAACTTCTTCAAACACCAAAATCTTCTCTAGTTCAATTGTTCGACATTTTGTCAAACACTTTGCAAGCAAGCTCTGATAGCAATGTAATATCCTCTTACAAGGAACTAATATGCAAGTAAAATTCTTTTGGTATTTTCAATGCAAATACATGGAAACTAGATATGAAATGCATACCTACAGCCAACTGACATTTTAACAAACAATTGACATACAATAATGACTACAGTAATGCCAAAACTTGATTCTAAATTATCACAGCAAAAACATATGCTTATGAAGTACAATGATAACTACTAATAGTTACAAGAGGAACCTGATAATAGTGATGCCCAAGAATGGAAATGAATCAAACATAGATACTACAGTGCGGCATTATGCTTGCGTACTATAGTAGCCAAAATCTATTCTCCAATTTAAACACAAATAGAAATCCTGAACTCTAGCTCTCCTGAATACCAAATTCAATGGATATTTCACCACCTCAAATGGTTGCAAAACTAAAGAGTTTACGTTCTTCAATGGCTGACTAAAATCGAAAACATTAGTTTCTTCTCCCAACTTAATATCAAATGCAATTCACAATAATTGGATGATAAACAATGAACCTCTCACCTCTATTTATACTTTTCCTTCACCCTTCTAGAAGAAAATAAAATATTTAATAATTGCATTCTCTATAAGTTTCTCCCTTTCCAATAATTAATGTGCTTTTAGGAAATTAAATTACTAGAAGTTCCCCCCTTCCAATAATTAATGCACTCGCTAGAAGCTTCTCTCTTGCAATACAATAATTAATTGTGCTTCTAGAAAATTAAATTACTAGAAGTTCCCCTTTCCAATAATTAATGCACTCTCAATTACTTTAAATTAATTAAATATAAAGTCGCCTTTTTATTTTTATTTATTTAATGACTTTATAAGAAATTAATTTAATCAATTTCTCCTTATTTCTCCACTTAGCCCTCAGAGAATGTCAACACTAAGAACTCCACTGAGATGCTAAAAAGATGGGGACATTACACAATATAGATAAAGGTAATTGATAATTAAATAGTGAATGCAATCAATTATTTTCATAGAAAGCATCAAAGATATTTCTTGGGTCATTTGGATAAGAAGAAACCACAATGCCACTCCAACAACCCATATAAATGACTAGGGTAAAACTTCAAATTGCACAACAGATGCATCCAAGTCAGCACACACACACGCACATAAAACTTCAAACTGCACAACAGATGCATCCAAGTCAGCACACACACATTCTCCAGTCATACCTAGCAGTAACAATCCTGGGTTACTAAAATTCACACTAGCAAACTCAAACCCCAAATCCAAACTTGAACTAGCAACTTAGTATAACAGGAGTAAAATGTCATACAAAACCAATCACAACAAGTACTTATATAGTTTATATGTATCTCCAATCTTCAAACAATAAACTGGATTTGAATGATACATAATAAAAAATAAATATTGGTTAAGAAATCTGGAAACAAGTGCAGATACAAATTCAGGTGTACGAAACACAGTTTTCAAAGAAAAAATTTGGTTGGCCTTTAAACATCCATAAATTAAGTGATAAAAACACAATGAAAACTAATAGTCTAATCATAATAGCATTATTATGTGCAAAATCATGCACTAAAATTCAACAAAACCTAAATAAATGCTTTAACAATTCAAAATACCAAAGTGCCTGACATCAAAGTTATGCATACATTTTCTTTTATAATGTTATTTTACGCTCCAACAGTTCTGCCCCTAGTTGCCCCAACTTGTGGAAACAGCACCAACAGTATCACAGATTCCAAAGCATCCACTAACGTACACATTAAAATAAGTCCACTGAAATCAGGAGACATTTATCCAGGACCCTTGGTTCTGGCTTAAGGTTAACAAGCATTGCAGTAAAAGTTGACAGGTTCATCACACCTAGCAGACATCCAAGAAGTCTACAATTTTTATTTGAGACGTGTGAAGAAATATGTCTTTACTGTTGAGCAGACATTTCCTTGGGGAATATGCAAATACCTCTAAAATGTCTAAATTCAAAACAAAACCTTAAGATTTCAATGTTTTCAGCAGCAATCAAGTAGACAATGCCAACTGTACAAAATACAAGGTTTTAAGGATTTACAAGCCATCTACAATGCAGCATCTGATTGAAGACAAGTACCTAGCTCACACCCTGACCCAATCTCAGATCCCGGCACTAGAGCATGGAGAATAACGTCATAACCAGTTTCTAAACCCTGGCACCCAATCACAATTGGAAAACACTCTTGCCCATGAGGGAAAGGTAAGACTGTTAGGTTGATCTCATTCGCTAGACTGACATGAATCTACCTTCAATTTGGGGTATCCCAAAATCATCAGGTTTTTGGCTTCCCTCCTAGAAATGATATATGCCCCCTAAAAGAGACTTGTCCATCTGACTAAGTGATGCTAATGTTTGAGCACTGGGTATCACTGGCTTAAATTAACAAAGTTGGACCACTGAAACCGTAAAAGGAAGTCAAATGCACACTCCAGCCACATGAATCAGAGCAATTTGAAGTTTCACAATTAGCTTTGACGTCAAGTTTTTAAATTAATATGTGACTGTGCAAAAACTTCTCTGCTAATTTTTGTGAAGAGCAATTTAATCCACAACTTTGGAAAAGAATTGTATATTACAGTATTCTTAGCTTGCTGTTGAACCATTGTGCATTTACTTTCATTGATACAAGAGATAAGTAAATTATAATTTTTATTGAGTATTCCTTTAGCCATAGAAGATAAACAATTTCCATCTTTAGGTATGTAAAATTGCACAGAAGAAATTACCTGGGCAGCTTCATTAGCAGCAGTCCTGGTCCACAAGGCAATTTTGTCTGATCTGGCTCGTACGCTTGCCACCACCCCACATATCTCATCAGCTTCATCAAATTGCTCGCCAATCAAAGCTAACAACTACACCCAGAACCAAATTTGAAATATCCCAAATCAGATAAACTCAAATTTTCAGAATACCTAATTAACTGAATCTTTTATTCTAACTCTCTAGGAATTCGTACTGTAACAGCAATAAGAGACATGCATAAGAGCATGACCTTTAAAATACTTATCACCGTAATAAAAAGTCATAATTTAAACACACAAGCAGTAATGTTGTTATGCAAGGTCAATGGGTTATATTAGTTCAATAACCACATTTACAGGCGAATCCATATCTTTGGCAGCCATGTGACAAGATGGCTGTGTAAGAACTAAAGGATTTATAGAAGTGCAAAGTTGTAAACATAATTAGATCTAGATCTTAAGTGTGCTATTCATTCCAAGCTTTGATGAAAGGCTTATAGGATGCATTAGAACATTTCCCACACGTACATAAGGCTTACAAGTCGAAATAGTGCGTGTAAATTACTTCTGTACATCTGACGAATGTGAATTTCCCCACAAAACGCTCAAGATAGCGCATAATATCATCCGAGATTTAACCGAGGTAACAAGATAACTAAGATCTATTCAAATATATAAAATATTAAAAACTACGATCACAAACAAGTCTTGTCTACTTTGGCTGATAAATTTAAGGGAATAAGATTGAATTGGGAAGTCACCGTGTGAAGCCAGATTTTATCGAGTTCCTCTTTGCCACCTCGGGTATTGTTGACGGTCCATTTTCCTCCATTGGCACATTGAGCGTCCTCCCATTTGGGTTCCACCCCCGCCTTAAAGCAATGAAAATCAGTCGTGGGTGGAAGTTTGCTCGGGATAAACAAGTTGTTGTATAAACTGAGTAACAGAAGCAGGAGCAACGAGAAAACAGCAATTAACTTTTTCATATTGACCTGATCAAATACTAAATCTCTTCTCATGGAATTTAGATTTAAAACAATCTTTTAGAAGGCATTTTTTTACTGAAAACTCACCACCAAAAGTCCTCGACAGTATTGAACGTGTAAATAGAGCGAAGGGTGCTGCCCCAGGCTGCCGATTTGGATTTTGCAGAGGGATTGTCGAACCAAAATGTCCACTTTCGCTCTAAGGGATGTTTTTTGCTCCCATCGATTGGCCTCTCAATGATTTCTCCGTTCTGCAATTCTTCCTCCGCCATTGCAATAGTGATGGATAACTTCTATGCTCTGCTCTCGTACTTACAAAGCAGTTGAGGATTGGAAGCCCTAAGATTGAAAATCGAGGGTTTTAAAATCGAAACCTTTAGGTATTTATAGTTTCGTTTCCTTCGATTCACAAGACCAGAGTCTCACAAACCACCCACAAACCCTGCTTCTCGAACGAACGTTTGGGTAAATTGAAAAATTGGGTACCCCACCTCAATGGACCCTTTTTCTAATTGGTGATGGCTCAAAATGAGTTCATCATGGACGAGTGGAATGCAAGATTCCAACACTATAATCGTTTGGCGAGCAGAATAGGAATACATATTCTGGAATACATATTCTGGAATAGAAAATGGGGCTACGTATTCCTGTTTTTTGTTTGGTTCAGCCAAGATAGATAGATAAAATTTTAACGTCCACGAGGCTAAAAATAGCCTATGGGACAGCAAGACAACTCAAGCAGACTTAAGTAGCGTTGTTCGCCTCTTGTGTAGACTGATGATGAGCCCCTCCAATTGCTCAATGTACTCTTCGTTGAACAGGTTATGCCAAGAACTGTCACATATAGTATCCGCAAACTTATCCCTGCTATCCTTGTAGGCCTCACATTCTAGAATAAAGTGCTGTTCAGTTTCCACTTTCCCAGAATTGCAAAATCTGCAAATTCTCTCTTCCCAAGCCTCCTTTGGCCTCTTCCAACGCCCGGTCTCACAACGAAGCTAGTGAGAGTTGGTTCTCAGCTGAGCAATAAGAATTTTAGCTCTCCAAGAAATGTTGGCTCCTATGTACACTTTTTCGAGTTGATCACAAGTGGGGTTGAACTCATTTATATAATATAGTTTCTTCCTTCCAATCTCGCTTCCCCAATTTCTCTTGTAGAATTTCTCCATAACAAAGACCTTTATTTCTTTATTATTTGTGGGGCACATATTGAAATGAATATTCCATTTACTCATCCACTTGATGTTTTGTTGCATCCATGTCCTTTTTCGCTTACATAGTGTGTCCCTAAAGACAACTTTCGGCCATCTATCCTCTTCCATTTTTTCGATTCTTTTTAGATAGCTTAAAAGGCGAACCATAGCAAGTGCCTCGATAGGCGCAGCCCCCATTTCACTTAGCATGATGTCATATGGAACAGTGTTTTTAATTTTAAACTTGCTTGTAATCAAGTGCTTTTGGATTCCTTCGATTTGTTTCCATTGTGTTATAGTAGTGCTGCTGGCCCATAATTCACACCCATAAAGAACAACTGGCAGCACAAGAAGACCGAACAAGGTTTGAATAGTTTTCCAATCCCACAACTCCGCTTCACAGCACCTATTTTGAAGAGCGTAGAAAGCCTTCCATCCACCTAATGTCCTTTTATACCTGCAGCTAGACCAGCTTAGTTTTTTGTTGAAATCGATGCCAAGGTATTTATATTCCACAACTTCTTCGAGAACACTTCCATTGTAATAAAATTCATGTTGATGTTGTTTTTTATTATTAGAGAAAATCATAACCTTGGTTTTGCTGATATTGACCTGCATCCCCACCATTCTACAAAAGCGCTCAAGAGAAGATAGATGGTCTTGCAAACCACAAGCAGATTTGGCAATTAAAATGAGGTCGTCCGCATATAAGAGTAGCTTTATAACAAATTCCCCTAGCTGAATGCCTTCACGCTCTTGCGTGTTTAACCACTCTTCCAGTTTGTCAATATATAAACCAAATAAAGTAGGGGATAAAGGGCAGCCCTGTTTGACCCCGATATCGCTCCTAAAACATTTTGAAATGCCATCTGAAGTTCTGATTTTGACTTTCACCTCTTCGTACATCCTATGAGCAGCAGCTCTGAGATGCCTAGGAATCCCCAATTCTTCCATCCTCAACCAAAGCTTGTCTCTCGGAACAGTATCAAAAGCCTTTTTGAAGTCAACAAAGCAACAAAAAACCTCTTCCTTTTTCTCCCACTCTTTTTCAATAATGTGTCTCAGAGTGACACAGTGATCCACTGTCGAGTGCTTTGGCCTAAAACCAGCTTGCCCTTTAGCACGTTTATGATTTTCTTCTGCCCATTTGCTGATCCTAGTTTCTATCATACTGCCAAAAAGTTTAGCAAAGAGGGGATTGATCATTATAGTCCTGTAGTTGGAGGGATTGTTAACATCACCACTCTTAAAAAGTGGTATTGCAAGGCTGATTGTCCAATCTTTCGGAAACCCTTCCTGGCAGATTTTGTTGAAAATTTTAGTGATGTGCGGTGCAAGAGTTTTCATACCCCACTTCAAATATTCAGCTTGAAGTGCCACAAGGTCTTTTGCTTTGCCTCCACCCAACTTCTTAATCCCTGTCTCTATCTCTTGCACAGTAAAAATATTTGTGGTATCATTGACCAAAGGTGGTTGTCCCACTCCACCCTCTTGTTCATAAAGTTTCTTAGCATAATCAAACCATTGGGTGGCAGTAATATTATTTTCAATTTGCTTCCTCCTTGGTTGGAGTTCTTTCCAAAAACGTTTGGGGTTATTTTTGCCCAAGAAAATTAGCTCCTCTCTCCTTGTGGACATGAAATCGATTTTTTTCTTCTTTAGGATCTGTTTGTAGGTCTTAATGTCAAGGTTAGTTTTATTTGACTCCCTTAGATTTCTCCTAGCCCTCTTGCATTCCTTATCAAACCATGCATTGGCTGGAAAACAATTAGTTTCAGATTTTCTATTTTTTGTTCTCTTGCATTTTGAAAGAGCCTTGTGAATCAGATTTGATAAATCATGACTATTAACACCATGCTTATACATAGGGTGTCCCATACAAAGTTCCTCAAGAGTAGCTCTGAAAGTGTTACTATTTTCTGAAGTTAACAAAATTCTGCCCTGAGAAGGTGGGTGTTGAGGGCCTTGGATTTTTGCCCCAATCCGTCTATCCTTTGCCCAATACAAATTTACGTACAGTGGTCTATGATCTGATTTGAGATCCCAAATGTGCTCTCCAATTTCAACTTCTTCAATATTGTTATACAAATGCTGCGAACAAATTACATAATCCACCACACTTGCCCCGTTGTATGTGTTGCAAGTGAAATTGCCCGACTTAGCCCATCTAGCCAAACCATTACAGATTATTAGATCAAATGTGCCACACAAAGTGATCAATTCTTCCCCAAAATGATTGCAGCCTTTAGCATCTTCGGATATTCTATCCCATGGATGATTTCTCTCTTATGTGAGCCAAATAGGGTTATCATTTACTTCGGAGCTGAAAATACTTGCTTGCCAATTTGTTGTCCTAGCATTGAAATCTCCAACGAGAAGGACATCCCCACGTTGTGAAAAAATAGCAACATCTTTCTTTAACGTAGCATAAGGGTCATTGTGATCTAAACCACACTTTTTATAAATTTTAGATACTTGTGGAGCAAAGTAACAAGCTGCAATCCTGAGAAGAGTGTTATTTTCCACAATTTTGAGCCATATAAATTGTTTATTAGAATCAGTCTTTTCCAGCTGAATGACATGACCTTCTTTTTCTTTTACTAGAACCATTATACCTCCATAACCTTTACCATTTCCCGCTGCCTCATTCCACACTGCCATCTTCCAGTAGCCTTCAAACAATGGGGTCTTACATCCCTCATGCTCATGTGTCTCTATGAGACAAATAATGTCTTTGCCTTCCGCAATAGGCCCTAACCCAGGCCCACATCTCCATGGATAACCTCTGCAATTCCAACAAACTAAATTTAAGGACGCCTGGGTTAAGCTTGATTGCTATTTATTTTGATGCGAAAGACTCAAAGTTGAGTTATTATCGCTAGGTGTGATTATGGATCTTGTTGTATCGCTGCCTGTTAAGGTGTTTGTTGTTGCACCTTTGTTGCCTTCTTGCTGCCCTTCATTGTAGCGGTGGCCAAAATGGCCAATATTTGATGGGAATTCACGAACCTCAAAATTTATGTTTTCTAAAATTAAAAAAAGTGGAATAGGAATACGTATTCCAATAACACCTATTTGGGTGAAATTGCAAAACCCAATTTTTGGACCAAAATTGGAATACATATTCCTATTTTACTTCGTATTCCAATTCCGTTTTGGTGCATCTAAACAAGGAATTCAAAATTTTTGGAATACGTATTCTTATTCCACTCGCCAAACAGGTCGGATTAGGTTTGAATTGTGTTTTAAGGTATTAGGCAAAATGGATATTCCAAACCAAGTTTGATATTAGATTATATTAAGTACTTATTTAATTATGGAATATTTATAAATGTTGATGAAAAATAAGGTTGAATGAATGAAGGAACTTTTATGACATCAAATATTATCTTTATGTTTTTCTTTATATTTGATTTTCAATTATGAATCTTTATAAAGAATCCAATAGTTTTTGGTAGTCTTTTCTCTTTAAGAGGTTAGTATAAAAAACCCTCCTCCAAATTATTCTCATATTGTTCACAAATATCTTGATAAGCAATACTCTCAAAGAAAGTGTCAGCCAGTTTCAACAACACCTTTACAAAGCTCTGACATCATAAGGAATGAGGTCAGGATTGTGCCTTAGGCAAATTTGGCAAAATGGATATCCCTCAATCCCAGACTCTTAATCAAAGAGGTTTCAATCTATAGGCTCATCCTCTCATATCGGGTATCAAAAATTTATTCGTGGTGGCCATCCTTGAGACTAGGTTGCACGCAAGCTCCACACCTCTCTTGGGAAGCCCTGCTCACAGGTCTAAACCTCCATTTTTAAAAAAATGGGTACCCCTCATTATTGATGTTGAGATATCCAACTTTGATTTTGGATATAGTAAGTAGTTTGTAAAAATATGCAATATAATGGAATGTTCAAAGACGTTGATGAGAAATAAGTTCGAATGAATGAAGGAACTTTGATGGCATCTTATATTATCTTTATGTTTTTCCTTAATAATTATTTTTCAATTATGAATATTAATCAAGAAATTAATAGTTTTGTGTGGCCTTTTCTCTCTAAAAAGTTGGTATAAACAACCCTCCTTCAAGTTGTTATCATATTGTTCACAAATATTGTGGTAAGCAATACTCTCAAATTGAAGTGTCATTTAGTTTCAACAACACCTTTGTTGTAGAAAATATATTTCTTTCTTCCCAGATCTCTTTGGGAATTGTCCATCTACTCGTTTTGTACCTTAGATGATGAGACATGGTTATGATTTGTGCCACTAACAATACAACAATCCATTCTTACCCATAATTATCACTTGTAAATAGTTTTTCTTGTCATAATCCTAAGTGGGGTTGATCTCTTTCACATAGTGATTTATTTATGCCCAATTTTCTTTGTATACATAGCAAACCTAGGTTTTTTAATCACAAGTCTTGTTATCTCTTCATTAGCAATGGGACACTTCTGAAAGTCAATGTCTCATTTACTCAACGATTCCTTATTTTGTTTTATCTACATCTTCTTCATGCAAACAAGTCTCTCCCCAATGACCTGTTGGTTACTCAAATTGTTGGTTGAAATCCTATGAGCTTTCCACTCAATATTGGGATCTTCAACACAATTTGACCAACAAATGGGCTTGATCCTTCAAGAATCAAATACCCCTACTCTTTAGGCTCTGCAAAACCTAGGTAGGTGCACCTTCACTATAACCTTTCAAATTGGTTTGATATTTTTATTGCAAACTTCTTGGCACCCATGAACACACCCTGTGAAATCCCAAAAATTGTAACTTCGCAATCACTTAGCACCAATGTTCATGATTTAGCGAAGAATCATCATTTCGCAAGCTCTGGTCATTGTTCCTTCCAAAATTGCAAAAAATTGCAACTTCACTAGCCTATTGACTTTCTTTACCCAGAACTGTGAAAAATCTCTCTTGGCGAACTTTTGATAATATAATTTGAAGGTTCTGTCAATGGCTCTTTTGGGGATGTATATTTCATGTAAATATATTTAGAATCCATCTATCTTTGGGAGACAAAAACAAAATAAACAAAACAAAACAAAAGATAATTAATAATACAAATATAATCATGTTATGACTAAGTTAAGAGAAGAAAGGTTTGAGATATTGTCCATGCACATGAAACTCTTGGATGTTTACATCAGTATCCTATAGGAAGAAATAATGTTTTCCTGCTTTCTCTAACATAATAAAGGAATCTAACCACAAAGCATCAAATTTTCCATGTTTCCCCTTAACTTGATCTTTGACATTCCATTTAGGACCCAATCTTCAATGTTGAACATCATTTCCTCTAATCTTTTTTCATGGATGAATTTAACATGTTTTTGCTTCTAAATGTTATGCTCTAATACTAATCTTCCAATTCCATCCAATTCATCAAGTGCATTTATCCTCTCATCCATAAAATCTAGATTTTCAAATTGTTCATCATTCATATAGCTATATGCAAGTAACAAGTTATTCAAGTCAAGTTTGGCTTCTTTCCCATAAACTAGTGTGAATGGAGAGAAACTAGTAGACCTTTTCACTGTAATTTGATCTTCCAATTATGCTAGATTCAACTCGGTGTCACGTGCTCTCTTATTCTTATCCAACATTCTCTTGATGGTCTTTAGTATGTTCTTATTACTTGATTCAACCTATCCAGTCCCTTGAGGGTGATAGGGGGAAAATAGGAAACAATAATGCCATACTTGCTGCAAAGATCGGAAAAATCTTCTAATCTGAAGCACATACCGTTATCTACAAAAATTTTATAGGGGACTCCAAACCTTGTCATGATATTTTTCATCAAGAACTTAGTCAGAATTTTGCTAGTAGACTACTTAGTTGGTATAGCCTCTACCCACTTAGTAAAATAATTAGTGGGTACCAAAATCCAACTATGTCCCCCACTTGATTTAGTGCTTATCTCGCCTTTAAAATCCATCCCCTACATTTGGAAAGGTTCCTCCACCTACAAAGTTCTTAAGGGAAAAATCCCACAAACTCCTTCATGAAATTCTCTCCAGATGGATTCTTCTTGGTATGTGTCTAGGCAAAAAAGTAATATCCCATCCCTATTTTCTCAATATAGGTCACCTTGGATCATAATATATTTTGAATCCTAGAGCTTTATAGTTCTTTTCTATTTTTTATCCAAATCATCATGCATCTCATATGCTTTAAGTAATATACTATTTCACTATGCCACTAAGATCTTTCAATACTTGCTTCCATGTGTTCAATATTTGTTTGATTTACCTATAAAGCTTCTAGATTTGCATCAGCCATAAGTTATGCCAACCCTTGACTTCTAACTAGCCTAATTACTTAGATGTTGATAATGAACTCTTGGATCTGATTTATCCATCTACACCTTCTCCCTATAGTCTTTGTTTGCCTGAAGATATCTTTAATTATAGCATTTGGTATACAAACAACTATTTTTACACCAACCAAATAAGGTATGAATGATTTTACTATTTTTACCAATGCATAATATTTTTCTCATTGATATCATAATTGAATGATGTAGGAGCATCATGGGTCAATAAGCAATGTTGCTTCAACCGAAAAATAAAATAAAATAAATAAATAGTTTTATGTATCACCTTGTTGTTCGTAAAGTAGTAGTTGTTGCTTGTGGTTTCAGGTTGTGCACCATTGGCATCTTGTTGATATGTATCTCCTTACCCTACATGAGTGCATAAGTTAATGTGCCTTGTGCTTTGAGTTTTGTATCAATTTCTTTGGTCTTTATTTCTTGTGATTTCATTTAGCATGGCATTTTACTTCTTTTGGTGCAATTTCATATGATGATGTGGTATCTTGTGCGGCTAGGAGTTGACTCCTTGATCATGGGAAGACCCATCCTTAACAATGCGTGAACAATTAATGCCCATTACTTGGGTTATGGTTCATTCCTCCGAGGAAGGACCTGTATTTTAATTAATGTTTGACAAACCAACTTGTGGCTTTATTGGCTATATAAGAACTTGGATTAGACGTACAAAACAAAGATGAAGGATATGAAGAAATAAGAATAATAGAGGAAAGTCTCAAGATTGCAATCTTCGAGCTTTGATGTTGTATAACATGGTACTAGTTGCAATCCAAAAGGCCTCACGGCCAGGCATGTTGGATGTCAATCATATTATTTTATTATGAGAGGTGTATCATCAATCACTAAATATGTTCATAAATAAAGTTGTTCTTGTTGTTGAATATGTGTTTGCTTCTGTGTGTACTCTTAGCAAGTTGTTAGGTGATTGGACTTTGTCCTTTTTCCTACTAACCTTGTGTTAGGTGGTATAGGGAAAGATTTCTTTCTTTATGGAGAGTGGGAACATGGAGAGCCTTAATTAGATTGGTTGTAGGGTTCTAGATTTGGAATTTGACCTATAACTAGCAAAAGGTGACGATCTTGCAGGAACTATTGTCAAGATGGTTCGAGGTCTAGGAAATGTAGATAATTCTATTATGGATATGTTGGGACATATTGCAACAAGACTTGAAGTTGTTGAGATAGTCTATATAAGAGGTGTACATATTGAGGATGTTAGTGATGATGAAGAAGTGACCCCTAATCCAAATCCTAAACCTAAGATGGAACAAGATGAGGAAAGGCTTTTGGAGTTTTGTCTAGGGAAAACTCTAGACCTGTTGTCGATGTTGCTTGCTATGATGGAATATTTGAGATGAATGCAGTGTTGGATTGGATCCCTAAAATGGAAAAGTTCTTTGAGTATGAAAGTACCCCTGATAATAAGCTTGGTAAAGATAGTAGTCACCAAATTGAAGTCATGTTTTACTTTGGTGGGATCATTTGCACAATGAAAGATACAAAAAAAGGAAAAGAATAGATCAAGACATGGGCAAAGATGATTGGAAAAATGAAGAAGAATTTCCTTCCTACAAATTATTAAGTTATTATATAAAAAAGAATGTAAAATATGAGACAAAAGGATATGACTATAAAAGAATATACCGAAGAATTCTACAAATTGGATCTCAGATCTAGACATGTGGATGATGAAGTTGAGAAAGTGGTTGGATACCTAATTGGTATGAGGACATCAATTCAAGATGAGATTAGTTATATTAAGCCCGGTAATATGGAAGAAGCATATCAGTATGCCTTGACGGATGAGAACAAGTTGGCAAAGAGACATGATCAAAGACAAAGAGGAAGAGGTGGAGGCAGAACCTTTGGAGAAAGTAGTTGATCTAATAGTACAATGCAAGATAAGGGTAAGACAGGATGGAAAGAGGATCCTAATGGTAAAGGAGGTAATTAAACTAGAGGTAGCTATATTGGTTACTCAAGGAATAATAGTGGTAAGAGAGAAGAAAGATCTTCGTTCAAAGGCACATGTTTTAAGTGTGGATAAGAATTACATAAAGCCTTTGAATATACCATCTAGGAATAAGATTGGAGGTAGTATCAAAAATACTTTAGATCGTGAAGAAGTTGTTGAATCACCTAATGAACTTGAGCATGGTGAGAATTTAATGTTCAAAATAATCCTACAGAAGGAGGAAACTAATGAAAAACCTATTTTGAGAAATAATTTATTCAAGAATAGATGTAAGGCCACTAGAAAATATTGCAAAGTAATCATTGACAATGAAAGTTCAAACAATTTGGCATCTAAAGAACTATTTAACAAATTGTAGTTGTAGAGGTTGAGACAACCTAAACCTTATCATGTTGCATGGATCCAAAAGGGGCATAAGTTAATAGTAATTCAACAATTCCTTGTTAAATTCAAGATTAGAAATTGTTATGATGAAGTTTTGTGTGATATTATGCCTATGGATTGTTGCCATATTTTGTTGGGTAGACCTTGGTAGTATGGCATACAATCTTTGTATGATGGTAGATTGAATCAGTATACTATTTGGTTTGATGGGAAGATACAAGTGGTGTTGCCTTTGGTAGAGAAACCTAATGAGAATCATTGTACCACGGTAAGAGTATGTTTGGTTGAAGGAAATCAATTTGTTAAGGATGTGAAGGAGTAGAATGTTTATTTTGCCTTGATTCCTAGAAAGATTGAGAAACAAGATGGGCTTGAGCATGCACCAAAGATTAAATCTTTGTTGACATAATTTCAAGATATTATTTCTAATAATTCACATGATGGTTTGCCTCCTATAAGAAGTATTAGTCATTGTATGGATTTAATACCTGGAGCTAGTTTGCCTAATAAAGCACCACATAGGCTAACATCTATTGAAAATAAAGAATTAATAGGCAAGTGCAAGAATTGCTCGATAAAGGTTTGATCATAGAAAGTTTATGTTCTTGTACTACACCTATTGTGTTATCACCTAAAAAGAATGGAGAATGGAGAATGTGCACTAATTCCAGAGCTATAAACAAGATATCGTTAAAGTATAGATTCAAATTGCCTATGATGGATGACATAATGGATTGTTTGAGTGGAGCAAAATATTTCACCAAGATTGATTTGAAAAGTGGTTATCTTCATATCAGAATCAAAGAAAGGGATGAATGGAAAATCACTTTATAGACTGATGAAGGTTTGTATGAGTGGTTGGCTATGCCTTTTGGTTTAACTAATGCACCTAATACTTTCATGAGGTTGGTGAACTAGGTTTTGAAGAAATTTTTGGGTAATTTTGCAATTGTATATCTTTGTGACATTTTGATATTCAATCGGACTAAGGAAGAACACCTTGAACATATCAGACAAGTGTTACAGAGATTAAAGGAAGAAAAATCGTTGATTAATTTTAAGAAATGTTCATCTATGAAGGAGGAAATTGTATATCTTGGTTTTGTAATTTAAGATGATGGTTTGAAGATGGATCCTTAAAAGGTAAAAGTTATCCTTAATTGGCCTACACTTGAGAATGTTGGAGAAGTTAGATCATTTCATGGATTGGCAAGTTTATATAGGAGGTTCATCAGAAATTCCAGTTCAATATGTAATACCGTAACATAAACTATGAGAGGAGATAAAAATTATTTCAAGTGGACACATGGAGTGTATAAGAGTTTTGAAACATTGGAACAAAAGGTGGAAGAAATACCTACACTTTATTTGCCTGATTTCACAAAGGTTTTTCAAGTTGATTATGATGTTAGTGGAAATGTCATTGGAGCAATTTTGAGTCAATAAGGAAGACCTAAACCTTTCTATAGTGAGAAGTTGAATGATACTAAGAGAAGATATTTATTTTATGATAAGGAATTATATGCTATTGTTCAAGCTTTGAAGAAATGGAGACATTATTTGATGCCTAAGGATTTTGTGTTGTACAATGACCATAAAGCCTTGCAGTATTCGAGAAGTGAAAACAAATTGAATTAGAGGCACATAAAGTGGATAGAGTATTTGTAGAACTTTTCCTTTGTGTTGAAACATAAGAGTGGATGTTTTAACAAAGTTGTTGATGCTTTGAGTAGAAGAAGTTTACTAACAAAAATGAGAGTTAAAGTACTTGGTTTTGATTATTTGAAGAATTTGTATGAAACTGATCCTAATTTTGTAGAACCTTAGGAACCTTGGAAGAATTAGATGATGAGTAAACAAGATAAGTGGACTAATTATTTCATTCGATAGGATATGATATTTAAGAGAACTCAATTGTGCATACCTAGAGGATTTATGAGAGATATAATCATGAAGGAGAAACATAGCGGTGGACTTGCTGGACATTTTGGAGTTGAGAAAACAATTAAGATGATCTATGACTGATGTCACTAGTCTCAAATATATAAGGATGTGCAGAAAAGGTTTAAGAGATGCAGACTTTGTCAAACAACAAAAGGAAGTAGTTAGAAATTGGGTTTGTATTCACCATTACCTCTACCAAATAAACCTTGGCAAGAAATCAGCATGGACTTTGTGCTTGGCTTACCTAGAACTCAAAAAGGTAATGATTATATTATGGTGGTGGTTGACATATTTTCTAAAATGGATCATTTCATACATTGTAAGAAAACATTTGATGTAGTACATGTGGCTAAATTATTCTTTAAACAAGTGGTGAGATTGCATGGGTTGCCTAAGACTATTGTTTAAGATAGGGATACTAACCTTATTGGATATTTTTGGAGGACACTTTGGAAGAAATTAGATACTAAACTTAAGTTTAGTCCCACATTTTTAGTCGCAACCAAATGGATAAACTAAAGTTGTAAATAGGAGTTTGGTTAATTTGTTGAGATGTTGGGTTGGAGATAAGCCTAGTAATTGGTTTTTTATTTTAGCACAAATAATTTTTGCATACAACAATTATGTGACTAGAAGTACCAAGAAGACACCTTTTGTGATCGTACATGGAGTACATCATAATGGAACTACTAAGTTGAGGGATTTGATATAGAAAGAAAGAGGAGTGTTGAAGCAGAGGAATCTATAGATTTCATGAAGACTTTACACGAGGAGGTAAAGAAGATTCTAGAAACTAGTAATCAAAAGCATAAATAGAGGGAAGACAAAGGACAAAGACATAAATCTTTTGAGGTTGGTGATGAGGTTATGGTTCACCTAAAGAAGAACAAATTCCCAGTCGATACCTAGAGTACACTAAAAATGAAGAAGTTTGGTCCTTGTAAGATCTTGAGAAAATTTGATAGTGGAAATGCTTTTAAAGTTGAATTACAAGAGGATATGGATATTTACCCAATATTAAATATTATTGACATCTTTCAACATTTTGAAGCAGACGAGGAATTAAATGATAACCTATATTATCCCAAGAGGAAGACTAAAAACATTGAGAAGGTTTTGGATAGCAGAATAAGTAAGAGCCCTAGAGGAAAAGACTACACAGAGTAGTTGTTTTAGTGGAAGGATGAACTAGTTGAAGATAGTTCACAAATAACACAAACTGAGTTGGATCTTTTTGATTTAGGTTAGAGCATTAGGGTTTCCTAATGTAGACATCAGTTCTTTACTTACCCTAGGTGTCTGATACAAAAGCATCTTGGGGCAATAAGCAATCTTGCATTAACCAAAAAAATTATTGTTCTATTTTTATGTATTTTCTTATTGTTCACGAAGTAGTCGTTGCTACTTGAAGTTTCAAGTTGGCATCTTGTTGAGGACCTATTTTTACTTCAAGTTGCGTGTCAATTTCTCCAGACTCTATTTCTTGTGATTTCATCCAACATGGTGTGTTATTTATTTCAATGTGATTTCATGTGATGAAATGGCATCTTGCATAGCTAGAAGATGACTCCTTGTTTATGGGAAGACCTATCCTTAACAACACATGAACAATTGTGCCCATTACTTGGTTTATGGTTTACTCTGCCAATAAACGACCTATATTGTAAATAATGTCTGACAAGTCAACTTGTGGCTTTTCTAGCTATATAAAAACTTGGATTAGATGTAGGACAAAAGGAGGAAGCCATGAAGAAAGAAGAATTGTAGAAGAAAGTCTCAAGATTGTGAGCTTCAACCTCTAATGTTGTAATACATGGTATTGGCCACAACCCATAAGGCCTCATAGTCAAGCATGTTGGATGTCAATCATACATTTTATTATGCAAACTGTATCATCAATCTATAAATTTTGTTCATGAATTAAGCTTATTTTTTTGTTGAATATGTGTTTTCTCTTAGTGACTTGTAAGGTGATTGGACTTTGTCCTTTTCCCTACTAGCTTTGTGTTATTGAACTCACTACTTTGCAAACTTCTTCTAAAGAATGCAATAGGTTGTTCATGTTCTGCCTCATTATTTTGTAGCATGACTATAGCAATAGTGTGATAGGATGCAAATGAAAAGTTTTGGAATGGTTGCTTGATGTAATGCCCACCCATAGTTTACTTTTCTGTTATGATTGTCAAACTCTTTTATGTAGGATTTGAGCAATACAAATCCACAAAACTTGAAGAACACCTGCATGCAAGAGCTTGTCACAAAGAAGAAAAGACAAAGAAGATGCAACAGTTTTACTCTGAGAATATGAAAAATATATTATCAGATTGAAAAGATAATGAAATTTATAATAGATCAATCCTTATAGAAGGAAATCAAAAACCTAAAAGGGAAATGACATTTAATAATTACTAAATAATTATTAAATAAAAATGCAAGTGCATAAAGGGAAATCTTAAGAATGGAGTAAAGGTAATTTAATAAATGAAATTAAATTAACCTTTTACTCTAACACCCCCCTTAAGATGAGCAATAATGTTGGTAGAAACAATGCATGAAAAAACGAGGAAACTACAATGCTGAAAGCAAAACTTGGGTCCCAAAAAAAAGGCCTGATGAGGTACCCAATCACAACCAAATCTCTATGAAACAGAGAAATAGAGAAAACCTAGTAAGAAAAACCCTACTCCAAAAAGAGATAGAAAAGGATGCACAAATGAAATATCTCAAGAGACTCTCTCAAGACCATATGTATAATGAAACCCCCCATGATAGAGGCTCGAGACTCCATAGCCCCCCCTAGAATGGTAGAATTCATGTGTTGATGAACATACCAATGTGGCTCCAATCTGAAAGAAACAAAGGTAGTGGACAAGGAGGGTGAAACCCCTAAATGTAAGGTGAAGCTGGAAGTCCTAGCTGATGCTCAAGGATAATGCATGAGAATCCTAAAATAGAATCTCCAATGGAGGTGGGATAACAGGTGTGTTGAATTTGTCATCTAAGAGGAGATGTGTGTCCTCTAATATATCCTCAACAATTGTAGTAGGTGGCTCGATGATTGGAGCTACAATGGTAGGCAATGTTGAAGAGTAATCACGTGCAATAGATGAAATTCGAATAGGAGGTGGAGGTGTAGAAGTCACAACACTAGTATCAAGAACAACACATAAGTTCAAGTGACCTAACTTCACCTCAGTATTCTCTCATGAAGAAGGAGAGTGAGTCTTTGATAGTGGAGATGGTGGACCAAATTGAGAGAAAGAGTATAAGCGGGAAGAATGATCAAAAGTCCATGTAGCAACAATATTGTTTGTCTTAGTATCTCTGATGTGCACTGAATCTCGTGCAAACTCAATTGTCTTCCCTATCCCATTGTGTGTAATCTGATAAATAGAGAGAAGGTTAGAGGACAAAGATGGAACACATAGTACATCATGAAATGTACCATCATCAATATCAATAGAACCTTTCCCACATACAGTCATACCAATATTGTTACCCATCAAAATGTGTGGAGTAGGAGAAGCCTCAAAAGAAGAGAACAAATCTTGCGAAGATGTCATATGGTATGAAGCACCTGAGTCCAGTAACCATCTCAAAGAGTGTGGAGTAGTAGTTGCACATAGTGCATGACCATTTCCTATATGTTTACCATCTGAATGAAATGATGATGAATAAGTTTTGTGAGAAGTAGAAGGAATATCAATGTTGCTCATCTGAAGGAGAGTTGTTAAATCTGAAACCTATTTGGCATAACCATCTAACTTCTTCTCATAGCAATGTGACTCATCATGATTGGGCTTATTACAATAGCAACACTTTGGTCTTTCTGGCTTTGTTTTATCTCCCTTAGGAGGAGGTAGACTTGATGTGATGTGAGGGCTAGAATCAATCTGGGACTTTGTAGGATGTGACTTATGTTTCTTCTCCTTCATCCCAGAAGATGGTTGAGCTACCAATGCATAATTTTGTGAGTCTTTGAGAGAATCCAACCGAGAGAACTTAGCTTGTTCTCAAGTCAAACAATCACAAAAAACCTCAAATGATGGCACAGTAAATCTAGTTCCCAAAGCATCCTTAGCATCCTTGGTGGAATAGAGGGTAGAAGCAAAAATTTGAAAGTTTCCACGAAACTTAAAAAGAATTAGGTAAATGCACTCAGTGTCAGTCTTGGTTTTTTCACAACCCTGCAATAAAGATCTCTATCGTTTGAACTTCATCAAGAAGTCCTCAATGGAAATAAAATAATTTGGTACAAGAGAGGTAAGCTCTACCTCAATCTAAAGTGCCCCAAACTCATTCACTACACCAAACAAGCCTTCAAGCTTGGTCCACAAAGCTAGAGGGGTATTGCACCCATCAAGATGAAACTATAGACTATCAGATACCTGTAAAGCAATCAACCCCATTGCCTCATCCATCTTGTTCTTGTGTTGCATGACCTCAAAAGGCCTCTATAAATTGGGTTGCACTATGTCTAAACAAGACCACAAACCTTTTGACTGGAGAAGTCATGTCATCATGGACTTCCGTGTGTAATAGTTATGAGGGGTTAGAAGTTCAAGACAATTAGAGGTCTTGGCCATTGTTTCAGAAGGTGTTGGATTGTTTTTTGAAACATTTATAGTTTATTGATGTAAATAACATAAATAATAATACAAAACATCGCTTACAATGCAAAAATCAAACCCTAATTGCTAGAAGGAATGTGTATACAAGAAAAGAGAAAAAAATATTCATTTTGAGAATCACATGTATTTTTAAGAAATACTGATGAAAATAATAGATAATCTAGATAGTTCTCGAGAAGAACTTTTTGATGCTTCTTTCGGATTAAAAAATGGAGCTAAAATGAGCAAGTTACACCCTTGGAAAATAGAAAGCATCATCTGACTTCGAACAAAAAATAGGTATCAACTGGAAAAAAGTCCAAGTAAAACCTTCATCATCATGTCCATCTTTGAATCATCTCTCTTGGGCTTCTTTCAGATCCAAAAAACATCTCAGTATGCTCAAGTTAGAGCAAAAAACCCAACAGGGCCTCCGTAGCAAAGAAAAAATTGCAAACCTCCAAAATAAATTGAAAATAGGGCTAAGTCCCCAAGGTTAAACCCTCTGGTTACCCATGTGGCCATAGGTAGGTGGAGTAGGGGCACGGTGGTCTATCGGTGACTCGCCGGAGTGGTGGAGGAGCACTAGTGGTTGTCTGATGGAGCTCCACTATGGCAAGGGGTAGACCATAGGCAGTGATTGCTAGGGGTTAATCAGATCGCCAGTGGTTGCGGTTACTGCTACAATAAACCTTAAACAGTTGGCACTTTAAAAGTGTTTTTTAAAATATATATTTTTTGCATTTTCCATAAATTTTCCACCTTGGAGTGTGTGCCAAAGGTCGTACAACCTTGGTATGTAAAAAAAAATTGGCCTCCTAGTTAACGTTGTACAAAAATGACAAGTTTTATATGAAAATAGGGGTTTTGACATCTTCTAAAGCCAACTGAGAGGTTTTTTTGGCCTCAAAGTGCTCCAAATTTTAGAGACCCCCTATTTTCACAAAAAAATACCCAAAAGCATCCAGATCTGTTTTGTCAAACCCTCGTTCTTTTTTTTCTACAAATAAGAACAAGCTACTATAGGTCAAACTTTTATACCATGTAGGATTTGAGCAATACAAATCCATAAAACCCAAAGAACACCTGGATGCAAGAACCTGTCACAGAGAAGAAAATACAAAGAAAAGGCAAGGGTTTTGCTCTAAGAATATGAAAAATATATTATCAGATTGAGTTTTTTTTTTTTATACAATTAATCAATCCTTATAGAAGGAGATCAAAAACCTAAAGGGGAATCCTAAGAGGTAAATGACATTTAAGAATTACTAATCAATTATTAAATGGAAATACAAGTGCATAAAGGAAAATCTTAAGAAGGGAGTAAAGGTAATTTAATAAATCAAATTAAATTAACCTTTTACTATAACATTTTAGGCCAATTTTCATGTATTGGTTAGTTTTTAGAGATATTTACTTTACAATTATATGATATTATTTCATGACTTGGATTAGAGAAATATCAATGATGGTTACTTAGTTGACTATATTTCACATGTTGTTTAATGATAATGATTGCTATTGCATTAATGATGTTTCAAATGATTTATAATTAATAAATGTGATGTCTTTCATAATGATGTCAGATGATGTTTTAATGATGTTTATTTCATATTCGTAATGATGCATTGTTATATCTGAGCATTTGATGTTTGACTTGTGGTTATTATGATACTTACCCCATACTTACATGTGTATGGTGTACATGTTGTTTTATCTTCTGTCTGACATGTTTGATGTGGTTAAGGGAGGGAATCGTAATCACCTGCTAGTTGGGATATACACGATGTACCACTCACAATCATTCCTTGTTTAGTTTAGATATATTTATATACATGTACATGCTCCTCTTTTATGTAGGATGAAGTACTAGGCATCGATTTCCCTGAATTGCACGATGAGCATGCCCTATTACAATACTTAAATGGTGAGAATGAGAAGATAATGATCAAGTCCAATCCCAAACATAGCCTAAATACTTGTCATGTAAGGAGAACTCGTAACAAATTGTCTACCCTTTTTAAACCCATGAGTCTTTTGTGCGTATGTGGGTTGATTATTGCTTTGGGTGATTTTCCTTATGCATTTTATGAGGCTTAACTTGGTGATTTGTTAATTAGACTAGTTATTTATGATTCTTGGATTGATCATATATATTGAATTATTAAATGTTATTTAGTTTTAAAATGGAATTTGTTTTTGTTAAAATAGGATGATTTTGCATTATTGGAATTATATGGATATTCAGTTAAATTAAAAGATTTAATTTAGAAGTCCTAATTTATAAAACTACATTAAAAGGATTTATAAATTAAATATTAAATATTGTGTCACATTATTATTTAATTAATAAAGATTTAACATTTAGTGGCATTTAAATAATGCACTTAAGTTATCTTTATTAATTAAATAACGAATAAATGCCTTTTTATGAAATTACTATAAATGTAACATGGAGAAATAAATAAAATAACAATAAATGAATATTTTAATTAAAAGTGAATTAAGTGTGCATGAAAGGAATAATTAAATAAAGTAATTATAATTTTAGAGCTTATGGAGATAGAAACCCTAAAAGTAATTAGTGTTCTATATTAGAGTATTTTAGGTCATTATTGCAAACACAAGGTTTCAGAGAGCAACTCTGAGGTTTGAAAAAGAAGGGTATTTTGGTGTTTTGAAGGATTTTGTTGTAGCAGGAATTTCACCTGGCTACCAGATTGTTAGCATTAGCTCGAGGTAGGATTTGGAAAATCGAGATTGAATATTTCATTGGAAAGTATCTCTTTGCTTCGTGTCTTCTTGGTGTCTGTGAATCGAATTGT
Organism: Cupressus sempervirens; assembly: GCA_028749045.1. Taxonomy (NCBI): domain Eukaryota; kingdom Viridiplantae; phylum Streptophyta; class Pinopsida; order Cupressales; family Cupressaceae; genus Cupressus; species Cupressus sempervirens. The sequence continues at coordinate 318,897,591 of CM053793.1, read as the reverse complement.
TGTTTTTAATTAAGTAGATATTTAGATCTTAGAATTTTTTATACTAAACAACAGAGCATGTAGATGGAGAAATCATTCTAAATCTAGCTAGGGTTTTTGACTAAAATTTTATGTTGATTAAACCCACAAGATATCTTGTTCTTCTTTTTTATTAAAATATATATTTTGCTTGCTTAATAAATTTTTAAAATAGTCTAAATATATCAATTTCTGAAAATAATTCTGTTGTGATAGAAAAATATATTTTTAATTAAAAAATATATATATTTACATATTTTTAATTAAAATAGATGATAGTTGTTGTAGGCCTAACATTGAGTCTTTCACTCATAACTATTTAAAAGAAGACAAATTCTTTTCTTTTCATCTTTTTATACATTAAAAAAAATCCTCTTTTAAATCAGTGTTTATATCCTCATGGAAATTGGCGTTTACAAATGCATTCCTTTATACCTTAAACTTTGTTTTTATCCTCATTTATGTGCGAAAGGGAAAGGTTTTCTATATTTATTTTCATGTATAATTTTTCAATTCACTTTTCCCAAGTAGCGGGCATGACATGCACAATATCCTAAACTAAATTAGAAATGTTTGATTGCAATTTCTAGTTTCTTCACCATAACTACGTGGGGCCATATAAAACATAACCTTTTTTTAATCTTTACTCCTTTCTCCTTGAATAATCAGTGGTTTTTTTTCTTTAGGCATGTTCTTCTCCTAATTAATAGAATCTTGGGTGAAGTTAAAATAATAAATATAATTGGAATTTATATGTAGTTTTATTGAAAATATATTTTATTATATATTTATAGCTATTTTAAATTTATTTTATAGTAATGATCTTTTCAACTTATTTAGTCATATTTAATTATTATTTATATATACGATTTCTTTAATATTAAATTTAAATTGTTTTGATTAAGTAAAAATAGGTTTTGAAAGGACCTAGAACCTTTCATATTGAAATGAGAAAAGACTAAGAGAAACTGTGCATTAGCACCAAAAAGATAAACAAGCCATAATAGAAAGCCCTAAAACAACATGAAGAAGAAAAAGATAGCAGAAAAATAATAAAAAGACAACAAGAGGACAATTATAAGGTCTTCAACAGATCAACAACCTGATCAGCTAGAATGTTCATGTTCATAGCAAAAGCCCTTAGCTCATCGATCTCTTTATCATCCATGACCTCAATCTTCTTCTAATTTTCCCTTGTGCATTACTTAGGACCCTAATCCTCCTTCATTTCCTTTGTGCCCTAGTTCTTTCTCCCCTACTCCAACTTATCCAACAAAACCTTGATATTATCAGCAATACCTTTCAAAGTGGAGCAATTTTGATCAACAATCTTCTTCAAAATATTCTTAATGCCCTCAACTCTGTTGTCCAAAAGATCAATCATTTTCTACATGTCCTTCACCATTTGATCAACAACTTTGGTTTTACCTTCAAGAGTGGGGACTCTCTTCATTATATTAGTAACATCTTCTATAGTCTCAATCAGATCCATGAGCCTATCTCGATGTTGGTTTAAAGTCCTCTCATACCTATTGGTTTTGCTAAGTTGATCAAACTCCCTTCTGATATCCTGCATTTTCTCTTTCATGTTATTAATGTCCCTCCTCATCTCACCAGGGTTGCCAAAGATACCCTTCATATACCCATGGTTATCCAAGATAGTACTTTGATTCCGATTACCCTCATCTAGATTCAAATTATCTTTCTCTACATCAACATCATAATTATATTTATCCTTAACATCCCCATGAGACAGATTCTTCTTACCTCTCATGTCCTTCTCATTCTTTTGACTCAGGGGATCATCATTCGAGGAGTATTTTACGCCTCTCTTAGTTTTCTTCTTTTTATTTCTGGTGCTAATTCTGCTACCAATTGTCCCCTTGACAATATTTTTGCCCTTACTCTTCTTCCCTTTTTACTCCTGACTCTCCCCATCAATGTCAATATCCATCTCATAATCCCCCTCATTTCTTTTCTCATTCTTAGAGGGCAAGCCCCCAGGGGTTAGAGTCTTTCTCTTTTTCTCCACCAGCTCTACTTCTTCCTCCTCGGTTTCCCCATCATAGGCCTCATCCGAGCCACTTTCCTTAGTTTCACAATCCAAAGTCTTTGTGATGTCCCCATATTAGTATATAATTTAAATAATAAATAAATGTTTTATATAAAGTAATATTAATAATGATATTAAAATAATAATATTTTTATAAAGTATTATAATCTAATAATATAGTTGATATATTATTAAATTAATACATATTATAAAATAAATAATTTATATTTTGCATATAATATTATAAATATTATTAATATTAATAATAAATAAATATTATATATATTTATATTATCAACAAGATATCAAATTGATATAATATTATATCAATTAACATAGTAGCAAAATGTAAATTATATAAATAACGAATATATTATTAATATGATATAATATATTATTATAATAATATAATACAATTATTAAATTATAAATAATATATATAATTATATTATATTATATTATATTTGGCTGAATAAAACATATAATAATATACATTGTAAGTGTATTACTCAAATTATTATTATATCATAAACATATATATTTAGATCTTGAAACTAATATTGATACAATTAATTGTAAATTGATTTGATTATGAATTGATTGATATATATCAATTCTCCCTTATAATTATATATCAAATACTTTTCAAATAATATAATTGATATAAATTATATTGACCATCGAATAACTTCCAACTATGTCATGGGCACCATCGAAGAGACATGTTAATAACCATACATATTGGCATGTTGGTTCATCACGTTGCCTTGAATGATATTTGTATACTTATTTGAGTCCGATTGCACTGAAAGGAGGAACAACACATGGCTCATTAATCTTTTACGAATCATAGAGATTAAATTAGACATTCGACCGAAATACACCAGACAAGGAAGTACGAATAGCAGCGTAGAGTATCCCATTCATAACAAAGAAGTGGAATCAAATGAAATGAATTGAATCAGATGGAGGAGTATATCATCTAATGACATGGAATGAGAAAAGTCATCTATAACAGGGCAGACAATTACTGCATGATGCTGGCCAAAGCACATTCAGCAAAAGAAGTATGAGCATTCAGATAGGATCTCACATTGGTATTAATGGAAGGATAGGGGAGGTCGTCTAAAGGAGTATATCAACATTACATGTATTGAGAAGTCGCAGTCTCGTTGAGACCCATCAACCCCTTAAATCAAAATCGTGGGACATTGTATATATCATAGCTTTAGCTAAGTGCACACAAATGGAGTGTTAACCAACATTAGTGGTAAAGCTCAATTTAATAAGGAGGACTCATAGGTTAAGAGGGCATTGCTAATAAGTTCCCAAGTTGATATATTAGGGGAGATTCCGAATTCCAAATATATCTTATATACAAAGTGATCATCAATTATCTCTAAAATGCACATTTATCCTTATTGGATTGCTCAGTTGATTGAGAACTTGCCTTCGTCAAATCAGGTTGCATATAGTTTAATTATCAGGAAGAGCACTGCCATCTTGTATATTATAATATTTGTGAGTGTTAGATCAGACAGTAATATGATGGCTACAAGCAATATTGGAGACAATTGCATACATAAAATCTACACATCAGAGAGAGAAATTATTGAAGTAATTATTTAAGAAAAAATCGTAAATAAGTGAATGACCTAAAAGGGGTCATTACAGTCTTTTTACTCAAATGGGTTCTGTCTAATTTATTTGATTTTAACAAACTCATAATCAGAACCATCAGATCTTCATGACAAGCATGATCCTCATTTGTGTCATTTTTAAGGGTTAAAATAGTACTCTCTAGAGAATGCCTAAGATAGAATGGAAAGTTAATCCTAACCCCATGCCTAAAATGATTAACCAACATTAAATGGTGTCCATAAATCTTCATATAGCGACCATCCAGGGTTATATACTTTGTCAAACAAAACAAAACAACCCTCCAAGGTCTAGAAATACTATTAGGGCAAAAGTAGGAATTGCTTGCTTTTACCAACCTTTTTCTCTCCTTAGCCGACTTTGCATATTCATCCACAGCTTTGTCGTACATCTTCCTATCCCTATAGAAGTTAATCCCCTCCATGTCCAAGCTTGTGGCTTCAACAATGATTTCCTCTATGAGCTCTATTCTTTGATTTCCAACCAACACAATACCATTCTTTCAGGTTTTGAGAAACTGTCTAGTGACAAATAGTTTACTTCCCTCTAGTTTCTCCAAATAGGTCATAATCTTACCCTGCTCCAAAATGCACCAAATCTTTGGATTTTTCTTCCACTCCTTACAATTCCTAGACTCACACCTCTTTCTCCTACCTCTCATGTTCCTGATTCTGCAAAAAAATTTGATCTTCCTAGTGCACTCGAGTAAGTTCAGGTTCTAAGTATCAATGTCACAACAGGCTTTTATATTTTGCAAAAACACCCACAATTTGTGTGATAATAAGTAAGTTTTCACATCATACATCCACAAACCCCCTTGCCAGCATGTCTCATAATTATTCCTCATTGGCGTTACTATCATTATTAAAACAAGTTTGCCTATTGCCAATCCTATCGTACTCCATTAGAGATAGACCATCAATTGGGATATCATTGCCATTATTCCATATCATCTTCATGTGACTTTTACAAGCCATGTTTGCTACCCAATCAACTGCTCTATTAGTTTCTCTATAATTATGTATAACAACACATTCAAAAAAGGTATTGATCAAATTAATATCTTTACATATAATATTATGAATAGTCCATGAGGGGATAGTGACCTTGTTAAGATAGTTGATGATATTTAATGAATCCCCTTCTAACCATATTTTCTCAATATTCATACTCTTAGCATATAAGAGTCCATAAAGGGCAGCACTAGCTTTCACTATGTGACTAGTTTGGTTACCAATTGGGATTGCCATTGCACCAATATTATACCCATTATCATTTATGACAGTAATCCCACAACCCACAATCCCTAGGTTTCCCTTTGAGGCCTTATCAAAATTTACCTTATACCAACCCTTGGGTGGGCAATCCCATCTAGCACAACTTCTCAGATTTCTCTCAATTTGAGGATAACTAGCCCCTTCCACATTCTAGTTTTTAATAACTTTGGTTTCCCACTCATCTTTAGGCTCTTGGAACTTACCACTTACCCTAACATTCTTTGTCACCATCCTCTTAATCTTATAAAAAAACTGATTGAAATTTGACTCCTTTCCCCTGAAAACCCTATCATTCTTTTCCTTCTAGACACCCTAGCATAAATAAAGCAAAATGTACATCCAAAGAATGTAAATCAAGGTATTGCGGGAGAATAACTTCCAAGCTAAGAATAAATCTTGGATACTATAAGGAAGATCCCACTCCATGTCCAATAGCCTAAAGATCATTTCTCATAAGTTTCTAGTAACGAAACAATGAATGGTTAAGTGATTGACTGATTCCTTCTCCTCCTTGCAAAGATAACATCTGCTAACAAGACAAAGTCCTTTTTTTAAAGTTGTCAGCAGTGAGAATTTTGTCTTGCAATAAGATCCAAAAGAAAATGTTAACTTTAGGGGTCATGCCCTTGAACGAGGCTTTAGCCTAGCAAGGTTCATAACAATCATCAAAGGTATTACCATAAAAAGAGTTGAAAGAAAATAACTCATTAGGATTAAACTTCCAAATGAGAGAGTCCTCCTAATTGACTAAAAAGACAACATTCAACATTTTATTAAGGTCATTGAGAGAGTCATCCACTCTAGTCATATCCACCCATTTTTCACCATCCCAGTAGTCAACAATCGATGACCCAAAGGTAGTCTTGCATTACATCATATATCCATTCCACTATTGATCAGAACTAAGGGCATGATCACGAATCCAAATATCATCCCTGAATTGAATAGTCCTACCATTACCCACCTTCCATATCACCCCTTTATTATATTAAATGAAATTAAACTAATTATATAATTTAATTTAAATTTGGAGCTATGATTAAAAATGAAATGAATTTCTAATAAAAAGGATTGTAATAAAACTAAGTTATATTTAGTGTTAATTGTATTGTGTGGTCAATTGAAAATTATATGTTCATATGTTTTAGTTTTTATTTTGTGAGTGGTTGATGTCATTTACATGTATAATGTTGTCTTAAGAAAGACTTAATTTTTTATTTTTTATTTTTTTTGCGATTTTATACATGTATTATTAGGGTGTATTGCATTGAAATTCATAATCTGGGTAATGTCATAGTCATGCATGTGTATACTTGAGGGTTTGTGGTACTTGTTTACAATTTTTGTGGGGTTTGGTCATGATGGTTTGGACGTACACCAGAGTATTTTGTAATTATTTTATGATGTTTATTTGTTATGGATGTTGTAATAAGCTTATGTTTTAAACTAGAAGTTGCATTTATGAGATATGCTTTGTGTTGTATTTATGCTTACTTGGGTTGGGGAAAACCAAATTGTTATCGGGTTGCCTATTAAGGAACCAAGTTTGATCTTTATGGGTGTTGTGGTATGGCACACAACTATGTTTTATGTGCTTAGGAGAGGTTGTCTAGGTACATGTCATTAGGAGTGGCTTATAGTAAGAGTCTGGGACCCAAAGAGGTTAGTGCCATGGTAACCTATTGTAAGTTATGTAATAAATTAAATCTAGTAATTAATATTTTGGGGAAACACACTAATAAGATAAATTAGAGATGTTTGCCCTGCCCATGCCTTGAGTGCTTGTACAGACTAAGGATGGGAATGGGATGATACCTAGTGAGAGGTATGACTGGTTCACCTCATCTTCTTGAGAGGGTATTCTAGTTCCACATGTGTCATGTTGAGGGTCTAGGGTCCAGAGTAACCAGTCCAGGGTAACTCAACACTTAAGGGTCTGGGGTCTATTGAGAGATGAGTCTAGGGTAACTCTAGTAGTTTGACCATGTGATGGCACTCCCTAGTATGTAGTCTGAGTCTCCTCTGTAGATTTTGTTTGTACCTCTAGTGGTGTACTTATTGTTGAATGTATTTAATATGGTTATTTACTTCCATCGATGGTGATTGGTGATTCATGGATGATGTACTTTTGATTATGTGGTTCTTAACTTGAGGTGGATATCTTTCATTGACTTTATCTTATGATTTTGGTGATTTGATCTATTCTTGGTATATGTATAATGTTTTGTTATGTCATGTTGGTATTGGATTGAGTGTTATTTCTTTTTGGATTATCTTATATTCTTGAGTAGTATGTGTTACCTTTGAGGTAGTTTTAGCTATTATGAATTCTTTTCCTAGGAATGTTTCATGATTGATTAGCCATATGTGGATCATTCATTATCTTCCTTGCACAGTGGGAGTGGAAGGTTGACTAGGTAGCCACACGGTCTAGAGGTAGTGTCTTCTTACCATTTGGGTCCTCCTTATATTGCTAGCTATTGGATGGTCGATGATGTAGTTTTTTGGAAATATAAGAGGAGTAACTAAGAGGGGAGGGGTGAATCAATTACTAGAAAAATAATCCTAGATCCCTTAGATGTTAGTACAAAAAATTCTCTAAAAATTGAACTGTGTTGTTGCTCGATAAATACAATGAAAATGCTATAACTCGTTAAATACTAAGAATGCTTGGCAAATACTTAACATGAAAATCTTAAGATGTTATCTGTGATTACTTATTACTTTAATTTAGTTGCAGACACATAAAAGAAATAACATGAACAAATTTGATACCAAGATTTAACGTGGAAACTCAATTTGGGAAAAACCACCAATTGCAACTAGTTATTGTTTTTCACTATTTTGAAGTGAACCATGTTAGGAGCCAACCTTGTTAAAGGTTACAAAACACACTGTTAGATGTGACCTTGTTAGAGGATTTAATCACCCTATTAGGAATGACCTTGTTAGAGGTCTTTAGACACTTCAATAAAAATGCCATCTTGTTAGAGGATTTACAAATAATTGTTAAGCCAGCTCTATTAAGAGATTTAGATCACTACTACAATGGTTAGAGAGCAACAATGACATGACCTAATTTGGATGCAATTGAATTGTTGATTATAGATCTCAATTCTAGCTTGTAAGATTGATCCTTCTTGATCAAATATATCTTTACAACTTCTCAAGGATATTCTACTTATCCTTCTGATTTGCTTCCTCTTAGCATCATTAAATCTTCAGTTATCTTCCATGCATTCACACTTTCTAAATCCTCAACTTGACCTTATATTTATATCTTTCTTAATTTCAAGTTAGCTAAAATATAACTTAGAATAATTAATATTCATCTTCTCAGTCAGCTAGAACCAACAAATAAATCAATTGAACTCAATATGCCAAAACAAGAAAATCCTTCATTAGTTGACCCTGCTTGGTAGACACTAACTTAGAAATGATTTTCCTGTGTTAAACAAGTAAACTCGATCAACATTGCTGTTGGAAATAGAGATGGAGTAACTGAGAGGGGAGGGGTAAATTAGTTACTACAAAAATAAATCCACAGATCCTTAGATGTCTTAAAATATAGTTGTTGCTGACACTCAGTAACCACACAAATAAATGTTGAAACTTGATAGATGTTCTGTTAGCTTATTAAGCATTTAAAGTGATTAACATGCATGCATAAAGGAAATAACATGAACACAAGAGGCACCAGATTTAACGTGGAAACCCAATATGGAAAAAACCACCAAGTAACTAGTCACCAAATTTCACTCTTCTGAAGTGAGCTCTGTTAGGAGCCAACCCTGTTAAAGGTTACAAAACACACTGTTAGGTGTGACCCTGTTAGAGGATTTAATCACCCTGTCATGAGTGGCCTGGTTGGAGGTCTTAAGAACAATTCAACTGAATTGTCACCTTGTTAGAGGATTTACAAAATGGCTGTTAAACCAACTCTGTTAAGAGATTTTGAATCACTGTTAAAATGATTATAAAGCAAAAATGAAGTGATCTGAAATATATGCAACCCATCTTTACTGAATACAGATCTCTGTTCAGCTTCACTAGATCCTCATTGATTGAATACAACTTTGCAGCTCCATAAGGATATCTAATCCTTCCACAACATTTGCTTATATATTCAATATTTTCTCATTCCATCTAAATCCATACATTCACACTCTTATGCATCCACACTCTTCATATTCATGAATTCACAACTTGACCTTTCATATATACCTTACAGATTGTCAAGTCGGCTCAATTACAAGTTACAACAACTGAAAAACATTAAATTAGTCGCAAACATTGCAAAAAACAATTAAACTTAATTCTTTAAGACAATAAAATTCTTCACTGCCTGACCCAGCTCGGTGACAACTGCTCCAGAATGGTTTCCCCAGTGTTAACCAAGTGAAGCTCGGTAAACACTACAAACCTTGCAACTTCCTTCAGAGACCGAGTTAAATCGATAAACACTGACCTTCCTTCACTTACTGAGTGAGCTTGGTAAAAGCTAACTTTCTCTTTGACGACCGAGTGAACTTGGTAGACATTGACTTTCCCTTTCTTAACCTTGGGAGCTCGGTTGACATTAACTTTCTGCTACAAAATCCTTTGATGCCCGAGTGAGCTCCGTAAGAGCTAACTTACTGTGTAATGTTCATAAATGCTCGGTAGTCACTATAAATTACTTTGCTAACCATCTGAGCTCGGTAGACTCTGTCTGATGGCTGATATGACATTTGTGTAACATCAAAGACAATACACAATTAACAATTGTATCAAAAAATCTCCCTATTTGGCATTGATAGCAACACAACATGTCATAACAGAATAAAATTTGAAAACAAGTCTTTTCTCTTATATGGCAACACAACATGTCAACATAACAATTCTCCCTCTAAGATAGAAAACTCTCCCTCTTACAGTAATCTCCCTCTGTGAAGGAATTACATAGAAAACTCTTTATCTTAAACAAATTTCAGATAGATATGATAGTAAAACTCTCCCTCTTTGACAACACATGTCAAAGACAACTCAACTCAAATGAATTTCAGTGTACCTTTAGTACTGATTCATATGTAATATTTTCTGATTGTGCTGCATCAACTGATAGATCTTCAACCTGATATGAGTTGATGCATCACTAAAACTTCATTTTAGTGAACTTCAGATAGGGGAGTGACCCCTAACTTACCTCTTAGATACAAGAATGCATCCTTAGGTAATGGTTTTGTGAATATGTCAGCAATTTGTTCCTTTGTATGAACATATTCCAATCTGATCTCCTTATCTTGCACCAATTCTCTAACAAAATAATATTTTATTGCAATGTGCTTGGTTTTGGAATGCATCACTGGATTCGTAGATATGTTGATTGCACTTGTATTATCACAGAACATAACAACTGGTTCTTTGATTTCCACCTTCATGCCTTCCAACAACTGTTTAAACCAAACAATATTAGAACAATTTACTGCTGCAACAACATACTATGCCTCTGCTGTAGATTGGGATGTACAATTCTACTTTTTGCTTGTCTAAGAAATTAACCTCTTTCCAAAAAAGAATGCACCTCCACTTGTACTTTTTCTATCATCAAAGTTTCCTGCCCAATCAACATCAGTAAACACTTTCAAATCCAGATTACGTCCAACTTTGTAGCATAAACCATAATCCTTAGTTCCTTTCAAATATCTCATTATTCTTTTGATTTCCATTATGTGATTTTCTCTTGGTTTTGCTGAAAATCTTGCTACAATACCAATTGCGAGGGCAATATCTGGCCTAGTATGAACTACATACTACAACTTTCCAATCATAGATCTATACAATGTTTGATCTACTTCTTTTGATTCATCTTCCTTGGTAAGTTTTAATCCAGTACACATAGGAGTCCCAACTGGTTTACAATCTTCCATTCCAAACTTTTTCAATATCTCCTTGATGTATTTTGATTGAGTGATGTAGATACCATTTTTATTCTATTGAATTTGAAGACCAACAAAGAATTTGATTTCACCAAACATAGACATTTCAAATTCCTTGTTCATTTGTTTTGAGAATTCTTCGCAAAGATCATCATTTCCTGTGAACATAGTGTCATCTACAAATATCTCTGCTAAAACAATCTTATCATCAGATCCTTCCTTTATATACAAGCTATTGTTATCATTAGTTTTTTGAAAACCAATCTGAATAAGATAGTTATGCAATCTTTCATACCATGCTCAAGGGGCTTGTTTCAGACCGTACAATGCCTTGTGTAATTTGCAGACCATGTTCTTCTTATCTGGATCAATAAAACCTTTAGGTTGTTCAATGTAAACCTCTTCATCCAGTATACCATTGAGGAATGCTAACTTGACATCCATCTGATAAACTTTGAATCCTTTGTGAGCAGCATATGCTAATAAGGTTTTGACTCCTTCCAATCTTGCAATAGGAGCAAAAGTTTCTCCATAGTCTATTCCTTCTTCTTGAGCATATCCTTTGCATACTAGTCTAGCTTTGTTTCTTGATACCTTACCATCTTCATCCAACTTGTTTCTGAATACCCACTTAGTTCCAATAACATTTTTGTCTTTAGGTCTAGGTACAAGAGTCCATGTCTTATTTTTTCTATCTGTTATATCTCTTCATTCATAGCTTCAATCCAACTATCATTTCCCAATACATCTTTGATATTTCTAGGTTCAAAATCAGCAAGTAAACAAGTACCTTTCAACTTATTTCTTGTCATGGTTCCTTCAAATTTATCTCCAATGATCTGATCTGCTGAATGATGTCTCCTGACATACTTAGCTAATACAAGTTCCTTGCCTTTTGAATAAATTTCATTATTATCCTCTTGCATTTCAACTTCAGGTTCTATCTGTTCTGGCTCGGTAGATGTTGGCTCGGGTCCTTCAGACTCGGTAGACACTTGCTCGGTAGTCACTGAATTTAACTCAGTTTGCTGTGGCTCAATTTGAACTTCCTGTAACTCGGTTACAGATGACTCGAGAGTAGAAAATTCCTGATTCTGTGATGTAACTGGTACTGTATCAGGTTCAATGAAGACAAACCTTTTATAATCTTCTGGTTCCCTTTTGCTTTCTTCTTCAGTCCTTTTTGCAAACTCATCAACTTTCACATGTGCACTTTCTATGACTTTGTGAGTAGACAAGTTCAAACATCTATATGCCTTACTTTTGCATGAGTATATAAAGAATATACCTTCATCACCTTTCACATCAAATTTTCCTTTTCTAGATTCTTTCAAAATGTAAGATTTACTTCCAAATACTTTAAGGTAACTTACATTAGGTTTATAGCCATACCATAACTCATAGGGGGTTTTGAATGAGTCTTTCTTCAGCTGTACTCGGTTCAGGGTATGAACTGCAATGCTGATAGCTTCCTTCTAGTATTTGATAGCAATGCTCTTTTCAATCATTAAAGTTCTTGCACAATCCATGATGGATCTGTTCCTTCTTTTAGCTATTCCATTTTGTTAGGGTGTTCCAGGGGTTGATACCTGTCTTTTGATTCCTCTTTCAATGCAAAAGTTATTAAACTCATGTGAAATGAATTCTCCACCTCTGTCTGACCTCAAGCATTTTAATATTTTTCCTGTTTCCTTTTCTACTCTGGCCAAATACCATTTAAACTTTTCAAATGCTTCTAATTTGTTTCTTAGATACATGACTGTCATCATTCTTGAGTAATCATCAACAAAAAGAATGAAGAACTTTTCTCTAGTATAGCTTTCAATTCCAATGGGTCTACATAAATCAGTATGCACAATTGCTAATATATCTTCAGACTGATAGTTTTTACTTTTAAAACTAGTCTTTCCCATTTTACCAATCTGACAATTTTTACATAGACCGACCTCAGGTTTCTTTATGTTAGGAATGCCTCTTACTTTCTTGAATTTGCTTATCTTTACCAAATTATCAAAATTTACATGACACAACCTTTTATGCCATAACCAACTTTCTTCAACTTGAGCAATAAAACATGAACATTCACCTAGTTCAAGATAGAACAAGTTACTTTTAGTTTGAGTACCTGATCCAATCGACTTTCCTTTGCCATCCAGCAGTCTTGCTTTACCATGCATGAATTCTACTTTGAATCCATTATTGAGTAGTTGTGCCACACTTTACAAATTATGCTTTAGTCCTTCTACCCAATAGGCATTATCACATATAAGTTCTTTGGTTAGAGATATTCTCCCTCTTCCTTTTATACAACAAGGTTCATTGTTACCAAATCTTACACTGCCACCATCGTAGTCTTCAAAGTATTCAAACTTAGTTTTGTCGCCAGTCATGTGATGAGAACAACCACTATCTATGATCCATGTATCATTTTTTCTCATATGAGAAATGAGTGCCATTTCCTCATCATTATCAGACTCATCTTTCACAGCAATGTAGACAATTTCATCATCTTCTTCATCATTATAATCATTAGAATCTTTAGCCATAAAACATGTTTTCTTACCTTTATCCTTGAATGATCTGAAGCCTTTCTTGCCATTGAACTTGTATCCTTTGTTCTCATCTTTGTTTTGCTTGTTTGGACATCTAGCAGCAATATGACCAATTTCTTCACATGAAAAACAAATTAAAGGAACTTTACCTTTATATTTTCCTCTGCCTTTAGAATATTTCCTTGCTAGTAGAGCTTCAATTACTTCAAGATCACTATCTAAACTTTGGTTTGATTCATCTTCACTTTTTGACTGAGATTTCTTTTTCTTTTTACTGTTCTCTTTGAGTGAGAGCTTGGCTTCAAATGCTGACTCAATGTTCTTGGAAGCTGGAACATAGTTGTCAAAGTTGTCTAGTTCAAATGCAGTTAATCTTCCAACTATAGCCTCTAAGTTTATCTTATGATTTGCTTCACATCTTCTTTCTTGAATTGCAAAAACTCTGATTGCATAAATGGGAAGTAGAGTTCTGAGAACTGTACTTATAATTGTTTCTTCCTTGATATCTCCTCTAGATGCTTTGATTGAACTAACACGTGTTTTGACTCTTTCAACATATTTTGCAATGTTTTCATCCTCTCTCATTCTCATTTGATCAAATTGTCCTCTCAGACTTTTTGCTTTGGCTCTTCTAACATTATCATCTCCTCCATAGATCTCTTTCAGCTTTTCCCACATTTCAAAAACAGATTTGTAGTCCTTGATATCATCAAATTCTTCATAACTCAGAGCAGATGCTATATCTATCATCATAATGTTGTGGGTCTTCTTTTCAGCAATATCATTGACAGATAGTGTACCAGCTGGTTCTGCATATTTTTCATCGAGGTATTTTAGTCTTGTGTCTCCAATAGAAGCTAGATGAAGTCTCATCAACCCTTGTCATGCTGAGAAGTTGTTCCTGTTGAGTCTTGAAATTTCTCTTTTATAAGACATCTTGATCTTTGGCTTAGATCCTTGAAATCTTATCCTGCAAGCACCAAAAGCTCTAACACCAATTTTTGGAAATAGAGATGGAGTAACTGAGAGGGGAGGGGTGAATCAGTTACCACAAAAATAAATCCACAGATCTTTAGATTTCTTAAAATATAGTTGCTACTGACACTCAGTAACCACACAAATAAATGTAAAAGCTTGATAGATGTTATGTTAACTTATTAAGAATTTAAAGTGATTAACATGCATGTATAAAGGAAATAACATGAACACAAGAGACACTAGATTTAACGTGGAAACGCAATATGGGAAAAACTACCAAGTAACTAGTCACCAATTTTCACTCTTCTGAAGTGAGCCCTATTAGGAGCCAACCCTGTTAAAGGTTACAAAACACAGTGTTAGGTGTGACCCTGTTAGAGGATTTAATCACCCTGTCAGGAGTGGCCTGGTTGGAGGTCTTAAGAAAAATTCAACTGAATTGTCACCTTGTTAGAGGATTTACAAAATGGCTGTTAAACCAACTCTGTTAAGAGATTTTGAATCACTGTTACAATGATTAGAAAGCAACAATGAAGTGATCTGAAATATATGCAACTTATCTTTGCTGAATACAGATCTTTGTTCTACTTCACTAGATCCTCACTGATCGAATACAACTTTGCAGCTCCATAAGGATATCTAATCCTTCCACAACATTCGCTCATATATTCAATATTTGCTCATTCCATTTACATCCATACATTCACACTCTTATGCATCCACACTTTTCATATTCATGAATTCACAACTTGAACTTTCATATATACCTTACAGATTGTCAAGTCGGCTCAATTACAAGTTACAACAACTGAAAAATATTAAATCAGTCAGCTGCAAACATTACACAAAATAATTAAACTTAATTCTTTAGAACAATAAAATTCTTCGTTGCCCGACCTAGCTTGGTGACCACTGCTCTAGAATGGTTTCCCCAGTGTTAACCAAGTGCAGCTCGGTAAACACTGCAAACCTTGCAACTTCCTTTGGAGATCGAGTTAACTCAGTAAACACTGACCTTCCTTCACTTACCGAGTGAGCTCGGTAAAAGCTAACTTTCTCTTCGATGACCGAGTGAACTTGGTAGACATTGAATTTCCCTTTGTTAACCTTGGGAGCTCGGTTAACATTAACTTTCTGCTACAAAATCCTTTGATGCCTAAGTGAGCTCGATAAGAGCTAACTTACTGCGTAATGTTCAGGAATGCTCGGTAGTCACTATAAATTGCTTTGCTAACCATCTGAGCTCGATAGAATTTGTCTAATGGCTGATATGACATTTGTGTAACATCAAAGACAATACAAAATTAACAATTGTATCCAACAATTGCATACTCACAAAGTTCCTTTGGTAACCAAGAGAGCTCAGTTAACACTAGTTCCATCCAACATTTCCTTTATTAACTGAGTGAGCTCGGTTAACACTCATCTTTCGCAAACTTTCCTTTGGCACATGAGTGAACTCATTAGATGCCAACTTATGAACTAAACAAACTCTGGAACTCTCAGTAGCCACATAAAACTATCATCAATGCCTAAGTGCGCTTAGTATATAGTGACTAGAAATGATATGACATTTTGTGTAACATCAAAGACAATACAGAATTAATCAATTGTTTCAACAATTTCCCTCTTTGGCATTGATGGCAACACAACATGTCATAATACAATGAAATTTTTGGAGCAAGAATAAAGTAAGGAACATATCCTTAGTTTCATTCTAATTCTTATCCATGAGAACTCCTCCTAATTATCATCCATGAGAACTCCCTCTATCAATGTGAACTCTTTCTGTCTTTAGTTTCTCCCTTTGTCAGAAAGCTTCTATCTTCTAGAACTTTTGCCAAGTTCATTCTCCCTCTTTGACAACTTTTTCTATGAGATATGACAACAAACTTCTCCACAAAATTTCTATGAGATATGATAGCAAACCTCTCCCTATTTGATATCTCATTCCAAAGACAATAATCGATTAATATTAATGTACCTCAAGTACTGATTCATTTGCAATATGCCCTTGTTAATATTGCACCAACTGATTGATCTTCAATAATTCCTTGGTTAATGCATCACTAAAATTCATTTAGTGAGCTTCAGATAGGGGAATGACCCCTAGCTTACCTCTTAGATACATAAATGCATCCTTAGGTAATGGCCTTGTGAATATGTTTGCAATTTGTTCTTTTGTATTTAAATATTCTAATCTAGCTTCTTTATCTTGAACCAATTCTCTCAAGAAATGATATTTTATAGCAATGTGTTTTGTTTTTGTATGCATCACTATATTCTTTGATATATTGATTGCACTAGTGTTATCATAGTATATAACTACTAGATCCTTGATCTATATCTTCATACCTGCCAACAATTGTTTGAACCAAACAATATTTGAACAATTGACTATTGTTGCCACATATTCTGCCTCTACTGTGGACTGAGAGATACAATTGTGTTTCTTGCTTGTCCAAGACACTAGTCTTTTACCAAGAAAGAATGCTCCACCACTAGTACTTTTTTTGTCATCAATACTTCCTGCCCAATCAGCATCAGTGAATACTCTTAAGTCCAAATTGCTTCCTATTTTGTACCATAAGCCATAGTCTTCAATTCCTTTCAGATATCTCATGATTCTCTTGATCACCATCATGTGATTTTCTTTGGGATTTGCAGAGAATCTTTCCACTATATTGATTGCTAGTGCAATATCAGGCCTTGTATGCACTACATACTGCAATTTTCCAATCATTTATCTATTTGTGGTCTGATCTACCTCTTTGGAATCATCATTCTTGGAAAGTTTATGTCAAGTAGACATAGGTGTTCCAACTGATCTTGAATCCTCCATTTAAAATTTCTTTAGTATTTCCTTGATATATTTAGATTGAGTAATGTAGATACCATCTTTCTTCTGCTGAATCTACAATCCAATAAAGAATTTTATCTTACAAAACATAGACATCTCAAATTCTTTGTTGATTTCTTCTAAAAATGCCTTGCACAAGTCATCATTTCCTATGAATAAAGTATCATCAACAAATATTTCTACCAACACAATCTTCCTATTTGGTCCTTCTTTGATATATAGACTACTGTTACCATTAGTTCTTTGAAAACCAATCTGTATCAAGTAGTTATGAAGTCTTTCATACCAAGCTCTGGGAGCTTGCTTGAGACCATATAATGCCTTATGTAATTTTCAAACCATGTCCTTTTTGCTAGGATCTACAAAACCTTTGAGCTATTCAAAGTATACTTCCTTATCAAGAATTCCATTCAAGAATGCAGATTTTACATCCATTCGATAAACTTTAAATCCTTTGTGAGTTGCATATGCTAGTAAAGTTCTAACACCTTCTAATCTTGCAACAGGAGCAAAAGTTTCACCATAATTAGTACCTTCTTCTTGAGAATAGCCTTTACATACCAACCTTGCTTTGTTTATGGAAACTTTTCCATCTTCATTCATCTTGTTTCTGAATACCCACTTTGTGCCAATTACATTTTTATCCTCAGGTCTAGGAACAAGAGTCCAAGTTTTATTCTTCTTTATCTGTTTTATTTTTGCATTCATTACTTCAATATAACTCTCATTATCCATTGCATCTTTAACATTTCTAGGTTCAAATTTAGCAAGTAAACATGTACCTTTCAATTTGCTTCTTGTCATTGTCCCATCTGATTTGTCTCCAATGATTTGATCAGGTGCATGATGCCTTCTAACATATTTTGCTAACATAGGTTCTTTGGATTTGGAATGAGTTTCACTAATTTCATCATGAACTTCAATATCTAGCTTAGGTCCCATTATCTATGACTTGAGTCCATTAGACTCAATTTGCTCTAGCTCAGTAGCCTCTGACTTGGGTCCTTTAGAATGTGACTTGGGTTGCACTGTTTGCAATTCAGTAGCTATTGGAGATTTTGGGGACTCACGAGGTGAAGCTTCCTTTCTTCTAGATAGTATTGGTAGGGTATCAGGTTCATAGTAAACAAATCTTTTGTAATCCACAAGCTCTTTGTTGCTTTCTTCTTCACTCCTTTCTGCAAACTCTTCAATTCTCACATGTGCACTTTCTATGATTTTATGAGTGCACAAATTCAAACACTTGTATGCTTTACTTCTACAGGAATATCCTAGGAATATGCCTTCATCACCTTTGACATCAAATTTTCCTTTTCTAAATTCTTTCAAGATATAACATTTTCTACCAAATACTTTCAAGTAACTTACATTAGTTTTGTAGCCATACCATAGTTCATAAGGAGTTTGATTTGAGTCTTTCTCCAGTTGTACATTGTCCAAAGTATGAACTACAATGCTGATAGCTTCCTTCCAATATTTGATTGCAACATTCTTTTCTATCATCAATGTTCTTGCACAATCCATGATGAATCTATTCCTTCTTTCAACTATACCATTTTGATGAGGTGTACCAAGAGCTGATACTTGTCTTTTAATTCCTTTTTCAATGTAGAATTAATTGAATTCATTAGAGATGAATTCACCACCTTTGTCTGATCTCAAACATTTTAACTTCTTTCTAGTTTCTTTTTCTACTCTTGCCAAATACCACTTGAATTTTTGAAAAGCTTCTAATTTTTCTTTTAGATACATTACAGTCATCATTCTAGAATAGTCATCAACAAAAAGAATGAAAAATTTATCTCCACTATAACTCTCTATTCCAATAGGTCCACATAAGTTTGTATGCACAAGCTCTAAGACTTCTTCATAATGATAATTCTTGCTTTTGAAACTAGTCTTTCCCATCTTACCAATTTGACAATTTTTGCATAGACCCATATCAGGTTTCCTCAAGCTAGGAATACCTCTTACTCTTCTATGTTTGCTTATCTTAACTGGGTTATCAAAGTTTAGATGACATAATCTTTTCTACCATAACCAACTTTCTTCTATTTGAGCAATAAAACATGAACCTTCACTAAGATCAAGATAGAATAGGTTACCTTTTGTTTGCTTTCCAGATTTAACCAAATTTCCTTTTCCATTCAACAGTTTGGCCTTCCCATTCATAAATTATACCTTGAATCCAATGTTGTTCAACTATGCCACACTTAGTAGATTATGTTTTACTCCTTCAACCCAATAAGCATTATAACATATAAGTTCATTGGTTAATAAAATACATCCTTTTCATTTTATGCAAAAAGGTTCATTACTTCCAAATCTCACACTACCACCATCATAATATTCCATGTGCTCAAATTTTATTTTATCTCTAGTCATATGATGTGAGTAGCTACTGTCAATAATCCAAGAATCATTTTTGCTAACATGAGAGATAAGTGCCATCTAACCCCCTTCATCATCAGATTCATCTTTTACAACAATATAAACCATTTCATCTTCACTATTATCAGAATCTTTAGCCATAAAACAAAATTTCTTACCTTTGTCCTTGTAGTTCTTGAATTCCTTCTTACCTTTGTACTTATTGCTTTTCTTCTCATCCTTGTTTTCTCTGTTTGGGCACCTAGTAGCGATGTGACAAATTTCTTCACAAGAAATATAGATTAGAGGAATCTTGCCTTTGTACTTTCCTTTGGCTTTGGAATATTTCTTTGCAAATAGGGCTTCAACAACTCCAAGATCACTGTCAGAACTTTCTTCTTCTTCTTCTTGACTTCCTAATTGATTGGCCTTTGATTTCTTACTCTTTTTCTTGAGTGAGAGTTTGGCTCCAAATATAGACTTAATATCTTTTGAACTAGGAACATAGTTATCATAGTTATTCAACTCAAAAGCTGTTAATCTTCTAACTAGAGCATCCAAAGTTAATCTGTTATTTGGATCACATCTCATCTCTTGAATAATAGACACTCTAATTGCATAGATAGGAAGAAGGGTTCTAAGTACCTTGCTTACAATTGTTTTGTCATCAATGTATCCTCTAGATTCTTTGATTGCACTCACACTTGCTTTGATTATTTCTACATATTTTGCAATGTTTTCATCTTCTCTCATTTTCATCTGATCAAATTGACCTTTGAGACTTTTTGCTTTAGCTCTTCTTACATTGTCATCTCCTCCATATATATCTTTTAGTTTGATCAACATTGCATGAGCTGATTTATAGTCTTTTACTTCATCAAATTCAACATAACTAAGAGCAAATGCAATATGAATAATCATGATGTTATGATTTTTCTTTTCAGCAATATCTTCAACTGATAATGTTCTAGAAGGAGTCTTGTATTTGGTATCAAGATACTTATAACCTAAATCACTGATAGTTGCTAGATGTAATCTCATAAGTCCTTGCCATGCTGCAAAGTTGTCTCGGTTCAACTAGGAAATCTCTCTTCTATAAGACATCCTAATCTTTAGCTTAGGTCCTTGCAACCTTCTTTGCAAGCACCAAGAGCTTTGATACTAATTATTGGATTTATAAGAGTAGCTAAGAGGGGAGGGGTGAATCAGTTACTACAAAATAAATCCCAAATCCCTTAGATGTCAGTACAAAATAATCTCTAAAAGCTGAACTCTATTGTTGTTTAGTAAATACACTGAAAATGTTGTAACTCGGTAAATACTGGGAATGCTTAGCAAATACTTAACATGAAAATCTTAAGATGTTATCTGTGATTACTTATTACTTTAACTTGGTTGAAAACACATAAAAGAAATAACATGAACAAATTTGACACCAAGATTTAACGTGGAAACCCAATTTAGGAAAAACCACCAATTGCAACTAGTTACTATTTTTCACTCTTCTGAAGTGAGCCCTATTAGGAGCCAACCCTTTTAAAAGATTTAATCACCCTGTTAGGAGTGGCCTTGTTAGAGGTCTTTAGACACTTCAATAGAAATCCCACCTTGTTAGAGGATTTATAATTAGCTGTTAAGCCAACTCTGTTAAGAGATTTAGATCACTGCTACAATGGTTAGAGAGCAACAATGACATGACCTGATTTGGATGCGACTGAATTGCTGATTATAGATCTTAGTTCTAGCTTGTAAGATTGATCCTTCTTGATTAAATATATCTTTATAGCTTCTCAAGGATATTCTACTTATCCTTCTGATTCACTTCCTCTTAGCATTATTAAATCTTCAATTATCTTCCATGAATTCACACTTTCTAAATCCTCAACTTGACCTTATATTTATATCTTTCATATTGTCAAGTCAGCTAAAATACAACTTAGAATAATTAATGTTCATCTTCTTAGTTGGCTAGAACCAACAAATAACTCAATTGAACTCAATGTGCCAAAATAAGAAAATCCTTCATTAGCCAATCTTGCTTGATAAACACTAACTTAGAAATGATTTTCTTGTGTTAACCAAGTGAACTCGGTCAACACTGCATACCTACAAAGTCCTTTTGG
Organism: Cupressus sempervirens; assembly: GCA_028749045.1. Lineage (NCBI taxonomy): Eukaryota > Viridiplantae > Streptophyta > Pinopsida > Cupressales > Cupressaceae > Cupressus > Cupressus sempervirens. Next base: position 318,875,783 of record CM053793.1, on the reverse strand, counting down.
TAACTGAGACAACTTGGTTAACACTGGTTCCATCCAACATTTCCTTTATTAATCAAGTGAGCTCAGTTAACAATAATCTTCCATAAACTTTCCTTTGGCACTCGAGTGAACTCAGTAGATACTACATTCTGAACTAAACAAACTCTGGAATGCTTAGTAGCCACAGAAAACTGTCTTCAATGCCCAAGTGAGCTCGGTATACACTAATTGTAAATGATATGAAATTTTGTGTAACATCAAAGACAATACACAATTAATCAATTGTTTCAATAGTATTTGTACCTTTATCATTCTTACTTCTATCTTGGAGACCTCTATTCCTTTGATGTATTGATGTTATCATCTATTCTGATGTATTGTATATATTCTCACATACCCTAGGACATGTGCAATGGATGTTGATTATTAGATGTACTTTCATTGTATTACTTATACTTATGCATTTTCTTATGAGATTATGTATCTGTTACTTCTTTATGATCATGAGACATTTTACTTGAGATTTAAACTAATTAATATAACTTCTTGCATAACTCAACGTGAAGGAACCCTTGAGGAATTGAAACTATTTTTGTAATTGCTTATGTGTATGTTTATATTGCTTCCACATTAATGTTATCTTCATGTTGATTAAACTTTAAAAAAATAGTTTAGTGAACATTGTTACATGTTAGGATTATTTCTCTTGGGTTCCTGAGTAGGGCTTTATGCTTGAAGTTGAGAGCTTTGAGCACAAGTTCTTCTTTAATTGCTCTTTTTATATCTGAGAGAGCTTGTGAGGATTCTTCACCCCATATTAGTTCCCCCTCCCCTCCCCCCGTGCCCCCCCCCATATATAGTCTACTTTGAGTTGGAAAAAAATAAGATTATGTTTGGAATGAAAATACTTAGAAAATTGTCTAAGTGTGATGAAGGAAAATAGTGAATAGGCAAAGACTTTTGTTTGACATGTTTCACTAGAAGAACATAAATTAATGTGGGGTTAAATAAAGGAAGTATGGACACTATAGTACACACATGCAAGGCCACATGAAGAAATGTTAAGTTTTGGATAAGTTATGGGTTGTTTTCCAGAGATAATCTTGATAGGACATAATAGGGTAAACAATAGAGTATTGGTATTTTGGTTAAGAAATTATTTTTAATTACCAAAATAATTACTTAACAAGGTTGGAATGAGATCCTAGATATTAGCCCACATGTGGCGGGACCTATCTTGAATATTTTGTGACATGCAAGGCAACACAAGGCTAACTGGACTAAAAAAATTGGTATAGAGGACTTATTTTTTTGTTTAGTAAAGTGTGGCATTGTATTGTAATGATATAATGTTTATATATGCACTTTATATAATTGGTATAAATGTAATTAAAAAAAAAAAAGTAGACCACATCAGTTGTATGATTTTTTTTAAAGAGGAACTACAACGACTAATAAGATATTGAAGATATCTCTATAGATAACTTGTATAGTGGTATATACATGTTTAAGAAGTGGTCTCATCTTGGATTATAATTAAAAATCCTAATAGGGTTGAGGATTCTAATAAGGTCTAGTCCTCTAGCAAGGATATATACACTATACATATGTAATAGACTCCTAACATGGTCAATGTCTTTTACAAGATACTTTTGATTAGTGAGTCATTTTGTGGGTACCATCCTCACTGGGGTTTTCCCTTGGCCATTGTTTCCCTAGTTAACAAATAATGGTGTTATGAGTTTCATTGTGTTATGCTTATGACATTTTAGTTTGATCATTGGTGCAAGTTTACAAGTTGTGAATGATATCCATAGTTGGCAGAAAACTTATAATTTGTAGAACACTGATTTTCCTCCACCCTCTTAGTATTCCCTTTTTCTAGAAATTGGTATTAGAGCATAGTTACTCAAGGAAGGCCTAACAGCTTTAGTAAGATCAATATGGATTTAAAACACTTGAAGAATATTATAAAAGAATATCTTGAGGAACTAGATATAGCTACTCATGAAAGAAAACAAACTAAAGATCAAGCTTAAGGATGCACAAGACTTTATTCAGAAGTTAAAAGAACAATTAAGATCATGAGGTCTAAGAAAGAACCTGAATAAATTCAAGGATCATGAGTTAGAGACAAATCCTTGGAATTACAACCTTGAAGATGAGTATGATGGATGATGAGAAGAAGCGTCAATCATATTTGAGATTTGAGATTATAGAATTGAAATCTCATCTTACTAAGGTGACATCTAAACTTGAGGATTCTAGATTGAAGTATTCAAAACATGAAAATTACAATTGTGTCATAAAAGGATAACTTTCACAAACAAAGTTACACCTTGAGAAGTTGTATTCAAGTACTAAGAAACTTGATGAGAAAATCATGACACAAAGGTCAGTAGCTATTATGCCTAGAATTGGATACTTTGAAGGAGAAAATCAAAGCAATTAGAAACCACTAAAGAACATATTGTGCAAAAAAATCCTATTCAATAAAGAGATGAGTTTAATCAAGTACCAAATCAAACCGAATAACCTAATGATACAAAGAGAAAACTCAATGGAAAATGCTTTGGATTTAATGAACTTGGACACATGAAGAAGGACTACATAGATAACTATTCTAAACCCTTTTCTGGTTATTGTTATAATTTCTTTTCTTATGGTCATAAATCTAATGAATATAGGAAACCTAGATTTAATCATAGTATGAAAGAAAGGATTGACCCTAGAACTAGTAACCCTTTGGGAGAAATCAATATTATCATAAATGGAGTAGTGTATTATAAGTGAAACAACTTTGGGAATATTGCTAGAGATTGCAAATTATAGACTAATAAATTTGGATCTAGATATGGAAACAAAGTAATGACATGTTAAAATTGGAACAACTTAGGACATGAAACAAGCTTTTGTAGATTCAATGGTTTTAGAAACAATATGAGAACATTCAACATGAGATCACAAAGTATGAAAACTCCTAATAATAGAAGGAACATGAACAATAGTGCAAAAAGGAATGTGAATGTAAAGGGAAAGAAAATATAAAGCATCTATAAGAATTTTTGAAGGGAAGGAAAACTGACAAAGACTAAAATACGGGTTGAAAAGGAAAAGGATACATATGAGAACACAATGGGAATATTACCCAATATTGAACCCCCTGCATTAACTTGAAAAACCAAATTTACAAGCTTAGATAAGGGATATTACACCTAAAATGCAGAATTTGAACAATATAAATTCATATAACCCTAAAGAACACTTGCATGCAAGAATAAAAAAGACAAGGGCTTGGATCTGACAATATGCAAGATTATATTACGAGAGTAAAAGTATGAGTAAAATATACAATGGGTCAATCCTTATAAAAGGAGATCATAAAGCTAAAAGGGAAATCCTAAGAGGTAAAAGCATTTAATAATTAATATAATTATTAAATGTGACTAATGAAAATGCATAAAAGTGAAATCTTAAGAAGTAAGTAAAGTTAATTTAACCAATGTAATTAAAGTAATGCTTTACAAATAAAAGCAAATTAATACTTAACAATGTTGAAAGAAAATTTGGGTCTACAAAATAGTTACAAGTTTTTTAATTAATGCTTTGGAAAAATAGTTATCAAATAAAATAATCTTGGCTTTGGCCAATTGGGAGACATAATGGTAGACCATAATTGAATTGGCAGTGTATCACCTTCATCTTTGAGATTTAAAGTCATGAACTCCCTAAAGTATTTCATATTCTTGTGTAGTATTATATGCATAACCAAAGAATACCGTTGGGACTTTAGTGTTTTCAAATCACATAACAATTGTAATCCCTCATTTATCTTTTCCTCTAAATATGTGGCATAGTCATAAATTATAACATATTTGGGGGTCTCGATCTAAAGACTCATCCACAAAGTAGCTTTAGTAAAATACCCATCATTTTCTAACCCTAGGACCTGACACAAAGAAGTATTTGTATCCCTAATTGATTTTTCAAAGTTTTGCACTTCAAAGTGATTCTCTCTTAAGTCCTTCATAGTGAGTTTTATTTCATCCATGATCTTCAAATGTGCATCAATAATCTTTATCAAAACCTCTAAAGAAGTGTATTTAGAAGATTATTCAAACATCTCAAAATAAATATCATCCATGATTGGGGACACCTCATTCAAACCAAAAGTATCCCTAATCTCATTAGTAATGATCTTCACCAGAGTATCACCTTCTAAATTCTTAATCTCCTTAGTAATTAGGTTACATCTGCTTGCTAGCATAAGTAACAAATTGACATCCAAAAATAGTATTGGGACCACCTATTTACCGAAGTTATATTGCCATGCATTCTAGAGTAGGTTTCCTATGTTCCATTGACCAGACCATTGTCTAAAAATTTCTAACTTTGGAGTTGACATGAAATAATCCCTTACACACCCATATTTATTTGTTAAGCCAAGGCACATATTTATTCCTAATGTTTTCTATTTTGCAAGAGACAATTTCTTCATTGTTGATCCAACATATTGATCAAGAAAATTGTTGATCCAAAAACATTTTTAATTCACTTGCATGTTATATTGTTAGGAATCCATAATATAAGTTAGAGATGATCATCTCATATGTAGTAGAGCCTTACATCCATGATATGATCATTTTTCCTTAAAAGTAATCAAAATAGGTTAAGATTGCACTTTCCCTTAACCTGTATAGAAAATAAGTGAATCAATACACTAATAGGGATCTCTAACCAATGAAATGGATTCTACATAGATTATTTGATGTCCCAAAAGTATTTACATAATAAGGAATGATAGTTCAATCATAAAGACATTGGAAACTTGCAAAATAGTGATCTCATTACTTTTCTTATAACTAATTCATACAATATGGTCTCCAATACATACAATGTTGTTGTACCTATGTCATTTCCAAGCCTTATAAGGTATAATAAAACTACTGTGGCTAATGGAAGTTGGTTGCAATTCCCAATTAGTCCATTAAATATCTAAAACACAATTTCCCTCCACAAACCTCCTAGCCTTTATAATTCAAAAATTTGAATTTATAACTTACAATTCCATGATTTATTAGATCCAAATATAATTAAAATTTCTTCCAAATGTTACTTAAAGATAATCTAGCATACCTAAAACCTTGACATCTTATTTTATTCCCATGTTGGCACTATTGTTCCCCCTTACATATTTTTGGTCCTAATATCCTTATCAAGACCTTTATGATTCATATACATCCTATTAGTTCGACCATTACAATAGGCCATGATGAGCCTCAAGACATTCTAATAAACTTTATCTATTGCATTTGGATCTCATTGAATGCTTGATGTCTTGGTATGAGAAGTCCCTTTCTTAGGTTCCCCTATACCATACTCTCCTCTTTAAAGTGCTTTTGCCCAAAGAGATAACGGGTACAATTCTTCTTCCTCCCATCCACCTTGATCAAACTCTGCTATTTTTCCTTCTTTTACCTAACATCTACTAAAATTAAAAATCATTATAAGTTTGTCTTCCCATATTCAACTCACATTAAGAGTTAGAAAATAAAATAAAATAATTTGTTATCTTCCATGACAGTATGGATTAACCGATTGTTGCAACTTTACATCCGCTCTCTTCTGAACTTCATTTATCTTTACCACTTCTCTAACCACAATGGCTATACCATTACTAACCTCTATAACCAAAAGATATTTTATGGTTCTTACCATCACTCCACTTCCAAACCTATCATAGGACTATATGTTATCCTTTGCCCTATCACTCAAAACCTTGTCTTCAAAATATTGTGCCTTCTTGTTTGTCTACGACTTCAAAGGCTCCTTTCTTCAAAAATAAATAGTCATGCACTCTTCCCATTTTCATCTTCAAGAGGTCTCAAAACAAACTTCTCATTTCCCTTTTTTACCAAATATGTATTTGTCAACTCATTGTACAAGGTCCTTCTCAAATCTTGCTATGGTCTCCCCAAGATGATGTAGCAACAAGTCATTACAATAACAATATAGAGAACCCTATCAAAGTAGTTCCCTATGGAAAACTTGACAAATGCTTGTTTCCTCACCATGATTCCTTACTCATTACTCACCTATGTGGCTTGATAAGGACTGTCACATGGTTGTTTTTGCAATCCAAACTTGTCAATCATCTCACAAGATACTAGGTTGTCATGTGAACCTAAATCCACTAAAATTTGACAAACTTTTAATTTGCTCTTGCACCTTGTCCTAAATATGGTTGGCCTCCTTACTAATCGCCCCATCCTAACTATTAGGAATTTACCTTCTTTAGGATTTGAATTCTTTGAACCTGTTTCTTCTTGTTTTTCTTCCTTCACCAAATGGACTCTTCCTCCTACCTTTATGTGCTCATTCAATGGACACTTATATGAGGTGTGCCCCACTTCATCATAGATGGGTCTCTTCTTGTAAAAACTCCTCCTAAATATACCTCCTTCTGTTGGAATATTCAAATATGGAAAGAGTACTTATGAGAGGGGGCGGGGGGGGGGGGGGTGTGAATCATAAGTATCATACTTTAGCCAAAAAAATTTAACTGAAAATAAACTACATGCATGTAAATACACCAAATAAACATGTAACAAAACACATGTATCAATAACACTTAACACTGGAATTTGGTAACCCAGAAACCCTCCAAGAATAAGAAGGTAAAACTGGGGTGGGGATGATACCCACAAAAATTACTACAACAATATTGTTCAACCACTTCTGATGGTCTTCCCTGTTAAAGGCTTTACATTGTGTCAATAGTGACTTGGTTAGAGGCTTTCAAACACTTAACATGAAGTGTTACACTGTTAAAGGATTTTATCACCTAGTTAAAGGATTTATCAAAATAGCTGTTAAGCTAACCTATCACCATAGAATTTTCATTCTAATACAATTGCTAGAGAGTATTAGGTATAATAAACCTGACTGATTACAATCCTTGATTACTGATTGCAGGCACTTGTTCTACTTTCTCTGATCTGGATCCTTTTGTGATCTGATAATCCTCACTTCTGAAAATAGAATTCCTTGCGAACCCTTGTATATCTTCTCATACCTCTCATCTCTTACATTTTACAATGAAGTTTCATCTTCCTTATAAAGACATTTGAATATTTAGGGTTAGGTGTGGATCTACGATCCATATTCAATCTTCATTTTCTGCTCAATACTTATCTTTTGCTGATTGGTTGCATGCCTTTAGCATTTTTCTTATTGGCTGCATGCAAATTGCATAGGAAAAATAAAAGATTCGATCTCATCATTGAATCCTTCGAGATTTACCTTATGTCGGTTGTAAAAACTGTTTGCATCATAGTTTGTGCAATTACAAACTCTTATGCTGATATACTAAGTTACTCGGCTCCTAAAGTATTGCTGATGCTCAACACATGCTATTTACTCGATAGCTCGGCACTTAAACAAAATTGTATTACTCGACACCTTATGTTACTCGGCACTTGTTAACGCTCGACACCTGATCTTCACTCGGTATCTGATCTTCACTTGGTATCTGATCTTCACTCGGCATCTGAGCTTTACTCGGCATCTGAAAATTACTCGGCACATGAAGATCACTCAGCATGCATGATGTACTTGGCATCCAATGTGAAATATGATTAAGTGTGTTGGCACTCAAGTGTCAAAAACATTATGATGTTAACAATCTCCCCCTTTGACATGAGTGACAAAAACACTTAACTGACCTTATAAGTATATTTACTTAATCTGATTGGTATGTACATATTGAGAACTTTGATCAAAATTTGTGACTTACAATCGTACAATATATACCTCAAAAATTTTGTAACTCCCCCTGAGTTGATTGTGCCTTATCTGTATATCAATGCTCCTCCTTTGTATTTGTTTGTATCTGTTCTCTCCATTAATTTATCTCATATTTGTATCTCTCCTTATTAATGTGTTTCTCCCCCTTTTTGACACTTATGTCAAAGAATGTTTAAGGGTTAAGACCATATTTAGCCAAAAATGTGCTATTTACCTCCATAATCATTCTGAGAGCTGCATCCCAATTGTTCAAAGCAATTTCTAGTGACTTATGCTGGTAGCAGTCTCAGCAGCAAGATGAATAAGTCCATCTATTGTAGAAAGATTTGGATCTTTCTTGAGTACATTTTCAGCATATACTTGCTCTTTATGGAGTATCTCTAAATGTGGGGTAATGGAGGACTGGAGCTGTATTACTTTGGCCTTAATATTGGCCTCATCTGCTGTTAAGATAGCTATTTCTTTGTGAGTGTGAAGCGATTGAGCAAAATGCTTCTCACTTTGAGTTGGATCACTTGGTAACTTCATGCTTGAAATGTTTAAATTTCTTTCCAAGCTCTGTATCTTTTGGCTTGTTTCTTATGTGAAATATGAAAAATCACACAACTTTTTATATAGTGAGAATATATTCTCAAGTACCTTCTTTACCTTATCAATAAGCTTTGCCAATTCTACTTGTGACAATGCGATTTGTCTTGATATTTTCTCATTTACTTTCCCTTGAAATTTTCTTTCTGACCATTCCATAAGTTTTGCATTAGTTTCTAGGTCTTCATTTGTCACCTGGTCAACAATATCTGTTAGTTGCTTTGTGATATGCTTTGACTCATCCGGTGATTGCAAACTGAAGGCATCCATAAAGATGTCCTTGATCTCATAAAGTGTTTGCTTATTTTTATACTCTTTCCTGAGTATTTCCTGTCTTTTCCTTCTATTCAGTGCATCGTGCACCTCATTGATTTGATCAATGGTTATTGATTTTGAGTCATAGCTTGGTATGACTATTTCTTCATCTAATTCAGGGTCTCCATAGTGAAGTACCCTTGCAACTCTGGTAGTACTAGATGATGGTACTAAAATCTGCAATGGCTAGTGTGAAGGAGTTCCTGAGGTAGGCAAATTTATTAATGTTTGAATTGCCTCCTGTTCTTTAGGGGTTTTTACTATTTCCTCCTCCTTCTATTTACCATGATCAATTATTGTTATCTGTGGAAGTGCACCTTGTGTTTGTGTTGTAGGATCAGATGTAATAGTCTGTCCTGTTTGTTCTATACCTTTTTCTACAGCTGCACTTTGCTTTTGTCTTGTAGCATCAATTATACTTGTTGGTATTTCAAATTGACTACTAGTAGTTGTGATAGAAGGTGGTTTTTGTGTATTCACCTTATCTTTAACTATACTTTCTACTAGTTTCTGTAACTCATCTATACTGACCAATACTGGATCTGCACATAATATTGCTTGTTGTGTTGATTGGTCAAGAATTCTTTTCAGATCTTCTGCAGTTAATGGATTGATATTCTGACCAGAAGTATCAGGAACATCAGTAATTGTTATAGTATCTGTAGGTGAGATGGATGCTTGTGGAGGGCTAGGGGGTGGCAATTGTGTGTCTTGCACACTCTGATCTGGTTGCTCTTCTAGCTCAGCTGTTGTCATTGTATCCTATTCTTGTGCCTCTTCCTCCTCTTCATCTTTCTTTTCTTCATCTTTCTTCTCTTCTTCTCTTTTCTTTTCTTCTTCTCTCTTCTCTACTTCTCTTTTCTTTTCTTCTTCTTCTTTTCTTTTTCTCCTCTCTTCTATTGGTATAGCTGCTTCTTCCTTGTATTCTTCCTCAAGAAAATCTTCAATCCTTTTGTACAAGTTCTTCCACGATTTCATTGTTCTTTGAACAATTTCTTCTATTTTGTTTTGAAGTATAAAGAATGCCCTGTATTTGGGTGTAAACTTGTTATTATGCCTTTTGACTGCTTTTCTGACTTGTTCTCTGGTCAAATTTGGCAATACACTGGCTAGGGTTGATTCCCTCATCTCCTTCTCCATTTTAAAGCAAAAATGCCATCTGTCTTCTATAATTTTTGACAGCTCCTTTGGCAATTGACCATCTAGTTCAAGTGGAGTGTACTTGAACTGTGCCATCATTCCATACACTGTTTCTTCTATCTTATTTTGTTCTTCTTTTGTAAATTTACTAAAATCAACTTTATTTAAATTATTCAAGTCACCACTTGCAATCTTTTTACATAGGGTATCAACTGATGAATTGCTTACCTCTTATGTTTGCTCTTCGTCATCAGCGTCAAGTTGAGCCACATACTTTCTTCTTTTCCTTGGCTCTTCTTGAGATTCCTTGACTTGTTTCTTCTTGGCAATTTCCTCTTTAGCTTTTTGAGTAGAGGCTCTTGTTGATGCTCGTGTTGTTGGCTTTTGAGGTGATGGAGTAGCAGCTTTCTTTGATCTGGGCTTGGCTGAAGGCTGTTCTGTTGCCTTTCTCTTCTTTGGCTCGGCTTTAGTTGGTGCTTCCTTGGCTTCTTCTTCCTCTGCACCTTCCTCCTTGTCTTCTCCAAGACCTTGGGTTAGTTCTATTGGCCCTTGTTCCTGCTCATCTTCATCCTCACTGTCATCTTCTTCTTCCTCTGCCTCAGCCTCAATTTCTTTGCCAAACTTCTTCTTGATCTTCTTGATTAATTTATCTTTCTTCTTCAATGTAGAAGCAATTTTTAATTCCATGTTTATTTTTGATCTTACCACATCATAAGTGCCAAAATGTGGTGCATTTTTATCTGCTTCCTCTGCTAATAATGCAGTTATTACTGCTGATGCTTCATCAATATTGATTTCATATCCAAATTTCCTTAGCCATCTTACCCTTGGAATTACTGCTTGAATGTAAGTAAAATCTATGTCAACTAAGAAACATATGTCATTTGTATGCTTTTCTACTAAGGAAGCTGGTATCCTTGATCTTTGCTTCATGGATTTCTTGAAATCCTCAAAATAGCTTGTCATCAAGGTATCAAAATTTTCTCCCATTTGTTCTATATATTCATTAATTTGTGCAATGATGGTTTTGTCCTTCCTCCATGCTACTTTACCAAAAGAAGGAAATTCATTTTGTACATAAAAGAATATGCAAACTAGAATTGCTCCAAATTTACATTGTGTGCCCTTTGTTCTTCTTATGGCAGCTAGGTTTTCATTGATCTTTTGCAATTGCAGTTCTGCAAGATCATAAGTATGATCCTTTTTCACCAATTTGTAACCTACATCTACTGCAATGCATGGTACACTGTTGAGTCTATTGGATTGATAGAATTTGTGAGCAATGACTCTAACAACAAATTCTACTAGAGGATCATGTATGGTATGAATTGTCATTCCTCTTTTGTTCCATTGTGCACCAGTATTCCTTTCAATGACCTCCTTCGATTCACTTCTTAGGGTTTTGTACCGATCTAGGGTTGGGTACCCTATTACTCTATGTATAATTTCCTTTGTCAATTTGATGGGCATATCTTCTAACCACAAGTTTCCACCATGGATTCTGCTTAGTACAAGTCTAATCCATTCAGTTTTGAATATGGTGGGAAAACTTAAAACTCGGGTCAATCCCTTCCTTTCAACGATTTTAAATTCTTCTTTCAGTACTCCATCTACACATAGTTTATCATAATCTTGTCTAATTTCCATGTCTCCTAGAGCTCCTATCTTGCAATTGTAACATTTCCTCACATCTTGAACCATTACAACTTTTGGGAGAATGTGGGAGAGAGCTCCAGCTGGGTCATTTTTGTAGGAAACTTCGGGAATAGGGCAGAAATCAGGTTGCTTGACTTCATTTGAAACTAACTGGACTTCAAATGACTCTTTTTCTCGGGTTTTCTTTGAACTTGACGCCATTTTTTGTGAACTAGGGTTTATACAACAAATGGGTATAAAACTATGCAACTCGACACAAATGAAAATACCTTTAGATTGATGAAAAACATGTTGAATGAGATTGTAATCTGCTTGAAATGCTGGATTCTTGCTATGAAGTCGCTCAACTCTCTTTCTTCTCCTATGCTTCTTGTTCGCGATGCACAAAACTGATTGAAATCGCAATAATATACCCTAATTTCATCGCATTGAATGCTCAACTGCCAACTCGACTTCTAAAGAAATTTTGACCTAACTCGGCTTCCACTATATTTCACTTTTACTCGGCTTCTATTGGAATTATCCAACTCGGCATCAATTTTCAGCTCGATCGCTGTTGGGAGCTTGGCATCAACATTTAGTTTTTTTCTTGACATCTTGTTTCATGTAGATTTATACTTTGCTTAGCTTCTTTTTCTTGGGACTAATGTATGATATAGCTTTGTATATCAGTCCTGTGTACTTCTTGTGCTTAGTCTGATGAAGTATGATCACTTGACCCATTGGGTGAAGTGATCCCTCCACTTGATGTGTTGCACTCTTCCTTCTTTTTCCAAGTCTTATTCATTTGCCCTCTTATCTTTTCAACATCAATCTTTTGTTTTCCTTTGTAATCTTCAGTCTTGGGTGCCTTTGATCTTGTAGGACAGTTTCTGCTGATATGACCAATTTTCAAACAACTGAAACATGTAGTTTGATTCAACCATCTTTTGTAGTTTCCTTTGAAATGTGTTCTTATACAGTTCTGTGGTATATGTCCATATTCTTGACAATAGTGGCAACTGTACCTAGTGTTGTAATCCCAATGATAATGACTTCCATTCCCTTCTGTTTTTGCTGGTTGATTTGATGTCCACATAGGTTTTGATCTGCATTCAAATGCCCTATGTCCATACTTTTTGCAATTATAACAATGTACATCAAATCTTTGAGTCCTTGTGACATTGGATCTGCAATTTTGTGTCATATGTCCTTGCATGTTGCACTTGTGACAGAAACTTTTGGGTATGTTTGACTGATTGAATCTTCTACTCCTGCACACATTAGCTGTATGTCCCTTCTTATTACAGTAATGACAAGTGGGTTTTGAATACTTACCTTTGTCACTTCTTTGTTCAACACTTTTTGATGATTCTCCGACCTCAATGCTATTGTATCCTAGTCCTGATGTATCATGGGAAGATTTTGGTGATTTCAGCAACTGTTCAAAATACTTGATTGCTTCACTTGATTTGTTGAGATTCTCTGCTACCTCTTTTTCTCTGTTCAATTCATTCTGCATTTGTTCATTCTACATCTTCAAGGTAGAGATCTCAATATCCTTTACATTGAGTTCATGATGAAGGTTCATCATTTGGGCAAGTGTATCCATCTGCATGTTTGAGATCCTTGTTAGTTTAGTACATTTTTCTTCAAGTCTGTTTGCAAGATTTTTTTTATCATTTTCCAACATCACTTTGTCTTCAACTGCTCTTTTCTTGTGTTCAGTAATTTCACATATCATTATGGCCTATGATTCATGTTCCATCTTGAGAGATCTTATCTCCTTTGCTTGAATTTTGTTTTTCTCCATCAGTTCTGCTATTTCTGCATCAAACTCTTTAGTGTCTCCACTGGAAAATATGTTGGTGGTATCAATCTCCTTGTAGTGTATATCATTTTCAGATATGGCTAGATCCTTCCTTTTTTTTAATGAGTTTCTCAACTTGTTTCTGAATTCCTCCAAGCTATGCAAAGCAAGTTGCACATCTATCACCTGATTTTCAATGATCTTTCCAAGTTTGAAAGCTTCCATCTTTAGATCTTTTCCTCCAAGCTGTTAGGCTTTTCCTTAAGAGAACCTGGATTAAGCTCTGATACCAATTGTTGGAATATTCAAATATGGAAAGATTACTTATGAGAAGGGGGGGGGGGGGGGTGAATCATAAGTATCATACTTTAGCCAAAAACTTTTAACTGAAAATAAACTATATGCATGTAAATACACCAAATAAACATGTAACAAAACACATGTATCAATAACACTTAACACTGGAATTTGGTAACCCAGAAACCCTCCAGGAATAAGAAGGTAAAACTGGGGTGGGGATGATACCCACAAAAATTACTGCAGCAATATTGTTCAACCACTTCTGATGGTCTGCCCTATTAAAGGCCTGCCCTGTTAAAGGCTTTACACTGTGTCAATAGTGACCTAGTTAGAGGCTTTCAAACACTTAACATAAAGTGTTACCTTGTTAAAGGATTTTATCACCTAGTTAAAGGATTTATCAAAATAGCTATTAAGCTAACCTATCACCATAGGATTTTCATTCTAATACAATTGCTAGAGAGTATTAGGTACAATAAACTTGACTGGTTACAATCCTTGATTACTGATTGTAGGCACTTGTTCTGCTTTCTCTGATCTGGATCCTTTTGTGATCTGATAATCCTCACTTCTAAAAATAGAATTCCTTGCGAACCCTTGTATATCTTCTCATACCTCTCATCTCTTACATTTTACAATGAAGTTTCATCTTCCTTATAAAGACATTTGAAGATTTAGGGTTAGGTATGGATCTACGATCCATATTCAATCTTCATTTTCCACTCAATACTTATCTTTTGCTGATTGGTTGCATGCCTTTAGCATTTTTCTTATTGGCTACATGCAAATTGCATAGGAAAAATAAAAGATTCGATCTCATCATTGAATCCTTCGAGATTTACCTTATGTCGGCTGTAAAAACTGTTTGCATCATAGTTTGTGCAATTACAAACTCTTATGCTGATATACTGAGTTACTTGGCTCTTGAAGTATTGCTGATGCTCGGCACATGCTGTTTCCTGGATAGCTTGGCACTTAAACAAAATTGTATTACTCAGCACCTTATGTTACTCGGCACTTCTTAACACTCGGCACCTGATCTTCACTCGGTATCTGATCTTCACTCGATATCTGATCTTCACTCGGTATCTGATCTTCACTCGGCATCTGAGCTTCACTCGACATCTAAAAATTACTCGGCACATGAAGATCACTCGGCATGCATGATGTACTTAGCATCCAATGTGAAATATGATTAAGTGTGTTGGCACTCAAGTGTCAAAAACATTATGATGTTAACACCTTCGTGCTCTTATTTTGATCTATTATAGAATCCTTTCCTTTGTGTTGTCCACTTGACCCCTGAATTTCATTTAGAGGTGTGCTACCTCTTCCATGACCTATTTTTCTTTAATTCATTTGCCTCTCTTGTCTCCTTTTGATCTTCTCCTCAAAAAAATAGCCAACTTATAGTATTCCTTAATAGTTTTATGTGTTGCAATGTTTATCTCATCTTGGATGTTGAATTTCAATCCACCCATGTACCTTTCTACCTCCTCTTGTTTCTCATCATGAGAAACCCTAATTTATCACTTATGAAATTCCTCAGTATATCCTTGGACATCCATGTCCCTCTGTCTTAGACTTTACATTCTCTTGTATAGTTGCACCTTATAATATTTAGGGAGGAACTTTTCCCTCATCTTCTCTATTAATATTGGTCATGTATCAATCTTAGTTTTTCTTTTCTTCCACCTATCTTCCTATAAAAAACTCACCACAATAATGCATGCCCTTTCAACCTTGATTTTACAATCTTAACTTTTTCTTCTTCTACTACATCTTAACTATAAAAAAGTTCTCCACTGCTAATCCAAACCAGTTAATCAAATCTTCCTCATTCATGTTCCCATCATTAATTGGGATATCAAAATTACCTTTATAGTCATTCCTTTTGATGGCTTTAGGAATTTTAGACATTCTTACGTCATCTAAATCCATCTCCTCTCTTGGTGCCCTTTCTTTTGCTCCTTCAACTTTTTATTCCTTTTCTTCATCTTCACTTTTATCCTCATGATAAATATTCTTCTTCTTCTTGTTAATATTTTCCAACTCTCTCTCTCTCCATTCTTCTATTTTTTTCCATTACTTTCTTATGTTCTTCAACCCCTTTATGTCACTAGTTTGGCAATTTCTATGTTGGTCATTTTAGGAGGCATGTTTTGAGCCCCTCCAAAGTCTTCTCCTTCTAACATGTAATCACTCTCCTTTATCAAAGGATTTTACTATGCTCTAATACCACTCTAATGTAGAGAAATAAGGGGCTTATCAAAATTTTAATAATGAAATGCTTAAAATGGTGCAATTTTCCAAAGGTTTCCCAATACAATTTCAAGGCTTAAATGACCCAATCCATGTGCCCAATCTCCCAATGGACCATAATAACTATAAGGGTATTGAATCCACTCATCCAATACAAATAAATAATTCACCTAGTCTCAAGTTCCTATGTCTAAGGAAAAACCAAATAACTCTTCCCACTACATCTGTTAACCCTAATCATGCCTCTGACAAGTGACATAAATCATTTTCTCAAAAGATTCTAAAATAACACTATAGGTCTACATAACCATTGGGATCTTCTTTGACATACTAAAAGGTTCCCATTTGATGTATTGGACAAAACTCCTCAACTAGGCTATTGTACCTATCAATTCTCATCCCCAAACATATCAATTTTTAAAAAGTTATAAATATTCCCCAATTAGATTATTCTCTAATAAATTTGGTCCTATGAGCCTTCTATATGCAAAAGCCCCAAATTGCCATTTAGAAACTCTCCAAAACTAGGGCCTATTCAATGTAGGTCTTACACTCACAATCCTAAGAAACAAAGTCATTTCACCATCCACTCAAAATATACTAACTATTTCAAATATAAAATTGCTCCCTCCAACTGATATATACTCTACTACTACTCCTTAGTCATTAAATTAGTGCTTTTCCAAGCATATAAATGGTGATGACTAGTCAAATATTCATATTATCTGCACATTAGATTTTTAGGAATCCATCATACAAGGTATAATATTTCCATCTCATAGGTATTAGGGCCTTACATATGTGTGATGATCATTTTTCCTTAAATGAAATCAAAATTGGTTAAGATTAATACACTTTCCCTTAATTTGTGACACTAAATAAGTGAATCAACACACTAACATGGATATCAAACTAATGAAATGACATACATAGATTATTTGATGTCCCAACAATATTTTCATATTAAGGAATGGGATTTCAATTACAAAAATATCATAAACTTTCAAAATAATGATCTTTTATTACTTTGCTTACAACCAATCAGTACAATATGGTCTCTAATCCATACAACACTATTGTGCCTTATTCAGACCTTATAAGGTGTACTCTAATTTTTTCAACCAATGGAAGATAGTTGCAAGGCCTAATTAGTCCATGAAATTCCTAAAACATTATTTCCCTCCAAAAACCTCCTAGCCATTAAATTCAAAAATTTGAATTTCTAACATTCAATTCCATGCTTTATTTGATTCAAATCTTCTTCAAATTTCTTCCAAATGTTCCTTAAGGATAATATAGCCTACATAAGACCCTTAAATCTTATTTTATTCCCATGTGGGCATTATTGTCCCTCCTTACATCTTTTTTATCATAAGGTCCTTGCAAGACCTTTATGATTCATATACATCCTATAGGTTTGACCATCTCCATAGGCCATAATGGGCCTTAAGATATTCCAACTTAATTTCTCTATTGCCTTTAGAATTCCTTGAACTCTTGATGTCCTAGTATGATAATTCCCTTTCTTAGGTTCCCTTGCACCAATTTTAGGTCACTCAAACTTCTTTTTGAAGTTATTGTTGTGTTGACTAGAGATCTCTGAAAGACAAAGAAGAAGAAAGAATATAGTGAATAGCAGTAGAATGATACTAAAGCATGTAAAAGAGGTAGCAAATATATATCATTCAGTAAGTTAATACAAAACAAAGGAATGAGATCCGAGTATCTTCATGGAGTATCATAGTGGATCTACAAGGCAAGGTATGCCACATCTTTTAGATATAGTCTTTAGTTTTATTTCTTTCCATTGAAAATCTTGTAATCTGTTGATTAGGAAGAAAGAATATAGTGAATAGTAGTAGAATGATACTCAAGCATGTAAAAGAGGTAGTGAACATATATAATTTAGTGAGTTAATACAAAACAAAGGAATGAGATCCGAGTATCTTCATGGAGTATCATAGTGGATCTACAAGGCAAGTTATGCCACATCTTTTAGATATAGTCTTTAGTTTTATTTCTTTCCATTGAAAATATTGTAATCCATTGATAGGGAAGACTTGTAATAAGTATCTAAATTCCTCTAACAAGGCATCTCTTAGAAAGTGATGAAAATCCACTAATGAGGTAGCCTTAGTAGGTTGTTGTAATCCTAATAGATTATGTTCATTTCTAATACGACTAGTTCTTAGAAGGAACATATGTAAGCCTTTACCAGGACATCCTTTTAGTTGCAAGAAAGGCTAGTGGGCATATTACTCTCATCATGGTTTTCACCCTCACACTGAGGGTTTCCACATAAAAATATCTATGTCATTGATGTATGCATATTTGTGTGTTCTTGTATGGTTTTATGACATTGCATTTGTTATTGTTTTGATTATTAAATAATTGGGAACAAGTTTTGTGAATAATATTGTTGTTGTAACCAATAAAATTATATGTAGTAATTCACCTCTCACTCTTAGTACTAGTTGAAGTGTATGAAATGAATTCATACATTCAAGAGAACATTCACTTCTAAAAACTTTGGTTTAATTTTGAATCCTCACCATAGATCTTCTTCTACCTTAATGTTGATGACCAAATTTAAGCTGAATATATCACTACCTTTAAAGATCACACAACTTTCTTAGTAATATAGCAACCACTATCAATTTAGACTAGCACTTTAATACACCTCAAACCCCCAACCCAACTTACAAAATGACCCTACATCGTTGATTTTTCAGTATGGAAAGATTTGAACATCAAGGTAAGATGTAGTAACTAATCACAAAGAAGGATGACCAAATAGGACCCAACCAATTTAGACAAAACTCATGGTACATATGTTATGATTTCATGTTATTACTAAACTTAGTCACTAAGTAGTTTACTAAGCAAAAACATGATCACCATGAGATCTTAAAGGTTTTTAAGCCATAAAAAAAATGGGTGCATTTGAACAAGATGGTTGAAAACATATCATGATATCATTAAGAGATGATAATGTTACAAAAAATAAAGCAATATCATGATATGTTGATGCAAGGAAATCAAGACAAAGCTCCCAAAAGCTAAAAGGTTACAAAATATTCTATGGGAAACATAGTACCATAGGGAAATAAAATTTGGACCATGAGAAAAACAAAACATATTTTCTAGGGAATTAAAATGGCCCTTCCCAATGTAAAGGAAACCCTTCATTTATGTGAAAAAGATCACAACAAAATAAAATAGTTGAAGGATAATACATAAGTCTTTATACTTGGCCAATTTTTTTTAGTAAACATGATTATAAAATCCTAGGCCAAGGTAATGCAGGGACATTTAGCAAATTTTCAAATTTGTTGGGCTTGACTAATAAGGGCACCACCACTTTCATAAGTCATTTTGTCCTTGTACAAAATTCTCCATGAATTCATATTCAAACATATTACCTTGATCTTTGCATCATCACCTCTTTCCTTAATTTACACATTATCCTTCTAGCTGTCCAATACAATTCACTAAAAAGCCTTTACTATTTACCTATTTGACTTTCCTTCCTTTTATTTGATAAGATCAATCATCTTGTGTATCAATATGTCGAGTCTTTTGTTCACTTTCTTGTTTATTGATAATGTACCAATAAGATTCTTCTTTTACCCATTCATCTATTCAATTTGTCTGTTTAAAAAATTTCATCTCCATCACTTCCAACTTATCAAATTACCTTTACTTTTACTCCTTATTTACTATGTCTTCTCAAAACCTTTATGTATCATAATCAATATCAAATCAACTTATTCCTTTTACATATATTGATAAATAATCAAACAATTCAACTATCCAACATTACTTATCCCAACTATTACATGGTTAGAAGTTGGAGGAAACTAGTCAGTGACATGGTTGACTGAGAAAAAGTGAGAAGTGAAATCAAACAATGAGTGAGCATTGAAGTGTTCTCATCGATTAAAAACTAGTTAATAAGAACATTGGAGTGCAAGAGAATGAAACTATTGGTAGAATGTTATGTCGGTCATGATAGAATCAGATACATGATCTATCCTATGAAAGGTATAAAAGCATGGAATTAGATGGTCACAACCAAGTCACCAGTAGTGCGACAAAACCAAGAAAAGGTATGATAGCAATGTGACATGCATATATAGAGAATCAATAGAAATGACATAAGGAAGATATGGCACAAGCCTATATGTAGAGTTACTGGCGGACATGAAGGTGTACATGTATAGGCACCTACATATAGATAGTCATAGGTATTTTGTGACTATGCTTGCTATGCATTTCAAAATTAATACTGATGATTTGAGCAAGATAATTTTAGGCTTTCAACCCATGGATTGGACAAGTAGATTTAAGGTCACCCAAACTTCATTTCAAAGTTTTTTGTTGTTGTTGTTGTTGTGTTGGTTAGAGATCTATGGATGGCAAACAAGAATAGAGAAAATAGAGAATAGTAGTAGATCGGTGCTTAAGTGTGTAAAAGAGGTAGTGAATAGAGATCATTTAGTAAGTTAAGCCAAAATAGACGAATAAGACCAAAGTGTCTTCATAGAGTATCATATTGGATCTACAAGGAAAGTTGTCCCACATCTTTTAGATCTAATCTTTAGTTTTCTTTGTCACCATTGCAACTATTGTAAGCCTTTGAAATGGAAGATTTTTAATAGATCTTTCAAATCCTCTAACAAGGTATCACTTAGAAAGAGATCAAAATCCTCTAATGAGGTAGTCTTAATAGGCTATTGTGATCTAACATATTGTGTTCAT
This sequence comes from Cupressus sempervirens, assembly GCA_028749045.1. Taxonomy (NCBI): domain Eukaryota; kingdom Viridiplantae; phylum Streptophyta; class Pinopsida; order Cupressales; family Cupressaceae; genus Cupressus; species Cupressus sempervirens. The sequence continues at coordinate 318,855,187 of CM053793.1, read as the reverse complement.
TCCTAACAAGATGATTTATCAAAAGGAACATGTGCAAGCCTTTAATAGGACACCCTTTTTACTTTCCTAGAAAGACTAGTGGGTATATTACCGCCACCATGGTCTTCACCCTCACACTGGGGGTTTCTACATAAAAATATCGATGTCATTGATGTATGCATATTTGTGTGATATTGCATGGTTTTACAACATTGTATTTGTTGTTGTTTTGATTATTAAAGAATTGTTAACAAGGTTTGTAAATAAGATTGTTGTTGTAATTGGTAGAATTGTTTATATTAATTCATCCCCCTCTTAGTACCAGTTGGGACCAATAATTGGAATCAGAGCTTAGTCCATAGTATTGACAATCTTGACAATTTGAGGGAAGATCAAATGGTAGCCATGAAATACAAAATGCAACTTGAAAAAGCCTTGGACAATAATAAATATTTGAAGGGCAAGTTGAGATAATCTTTAGCTAAAAGGAAGAAACTAATGAATAAGTTGGGAGAAAGACAAGATTTAATAGAGAAAATTAATTCTAAATCATCAAAAGAAGTATTCCTAGAATTATTGACAGAGAATGAAAAGTTAACCAAAAAGATTAGGACAATTAAAAAGGAACAAGGACATGCAACAAAAATAACGAGAAAAGCACATGATGAGAAAGTAAATTCTATCCTTGAAAGAGACAAAAAGACACCAAAGAGAGGTATGTCATCTTAAAAATCTACTTGTTATTGTTACAATAAAGTAGGACACAAGTCAAACATATGGTGTTAGAGGAAAATAATACTTGCTTGTCAACATGCCTATAGAGACTATTGCAATTTTTGTCATCGGTATGGACATAGTACACATGAGTGCATATATCTTGAAATTAATGATTCAAGAGAATTTTTTTTTACCATTTGCATTATAATAGGTATGTTCATAGTGTCAAAGTTTGTCGATTAAAAACTCAATCATATCAATCATCTTCAAAGACAGGGATACACACTTAAAACAAAAAGTGCATAAGATAGATTTTCTTTACCTATGGAAATGATGGTCACCTTGCATCTCATAGCAAGTTGAAGATAGGTCACATGAACAAAATTGTACCATGGAACAATAAAATAATGACATGCTATAGATGTCACAAGACTAGTCATGTCACCAAGATTTACTAGGTCAAATGAAAATCCAAAAAACAATAAAATGACAAAATTAAAGGCACGACCATTAATATTAAGCAAGTCAACAAGGACCTTTCCAAGGTGTAGAGTAAGAAGAAGTCACAAGATACTGAAGTGAAACTTGGAGAGGTTGTGAGCTCACTGTGAATGGTGAGACTTCCCAATCTAATAAAGACATAAAGTATTAAGGGGTTATGCAAGCATAACAAGTATTATACCGAAGGATAAAAAGAAGGACATTGATGTCAAAGACATTCCAAAGGTAAAAAAGGATGCTATGGAGTCTAAGAGTGAAGAAGAAGAGGAGGGCAAGCCAAATATTGGTGATCTCAACTCTAACTTTGATGGGTACTCTGGTAGTCGAGGAGCCTTTTCAGCTAAAGATGATGGGGAAAGTAGCAATGATGGGTCTTTGAAAAAGGGGATTAAGACTCATTCTGATCCTTTAAGCCCTACTATAGGTAAAGGTACCATGACTCAAGGGAAAAATCCTATCCATATAGAAACTCAAGAGGAGAGGCTCTTAGTTGACTCAGAAAAGGAAATGGCTGATGATCATAATGCCCTTGTGATTAATAAGAAAAAATTGAATAAGGATAACTAGGAGGAGGCCAAGAGGTTTTGAACAAGGAAAAATATTTAAAGTCAAATGATATCCAGGATGCTACTTTCAATCTTGAGAATTGGGTTGAAGAAGAGGCCAATGAAGAATTAGAAGATAGTGGGAAGTTGACTTTCCTCCATAAAGAAAAATTGAAAGCTAACACCTTTCTTTAGGTTGATTCTTGGATCTACAATGAGATTATTATCCTCAAGAAAAAGATGGGGGAGATTCAGAGTAACCTGGATGAAGAGAGAGGAAAAGGAATTCAACTAGAGAGTTAGGTGGGCAATATCCTTGAGAAGCTAAATGCATATGAAATGGAGCTACGTCAACTAGTAAATGATGGATATGGTTACCTTGAGTTCATGTGCTACTACTACGAGCATTGGTAGAAGGAGCAACAATGAAAGTATTTCTCATATTGTAGTTCAGTTATGGTGGCCTTAGTAAGAGAACTAGACAAAGTACAAAGAAAGTTGTAGTTGCTCTTGGGTTTGTGGTGGAGGATATCCTTCAAGGACCTATGATTGTTGGTAAGGAGATGGCTAAGGTGATTAAAGAGCTAGCTTAATTATTGGTTTTGGTTGCTAGATTGGTTGTTGGTCCTGATCTTTTGTGTGTTTGTTTCCTTTTTCCATCTTTTGTTTATTTGATAAACTATTTTTAGGTTCCAGATCCTTGTATAACATGGTTTTTCTCTTTTCCTGATTACTTTGTAGGTTCTAGGTTCTTGTAAAACCTAGTCTTTTAGTATCTTTAATGACTTTTTAGGTTCTAGGTGCTTGTAAAACCTGCGGGAATTTTATCATTATACCTATTTTTTCAAGTTCTAAGGGGTTTTGGGTTCCCTCAAAACCTGCTTTTACTGTAATATGAAAAATCAAGTCTTAGACTAATCCTCACATTCAAACTGGTAGGTCACAAAGGGAAGTGCCTCAAAAAGACAAAAATATGATTACTAGTGCAAATTCCCTAATTTATGAAGATAGGACAAGTCATCCTCGAAAATTGACCATTAGACACGATGTCAAAATTTATTTATCGTACAAGGGTAGAGGTAGTAACCTCCATGTCATTTTTTAGCTAGATCTATAAATAGGCACACCATCCATAAAATATCACTTTTGCAAACCTAAAATCTTAAGAACCTTAAATTCATGAAACCATAACTATCAAAACATGAACTTTTGTGGGAATGTGGACGAGAACTCATTAGCAACCCTAGAACTAGTCTAGTGTAATGAATTGTGCAAAAGGAGTCATATTAACATATGATCTTATAAAGGTGGTAGAAAAATGCCCCTATCTATATGATGTTGAACTAGTAGACAGAAAAAGAGAATGATTTGCTAGTCTATGAGCCCATCCTAAAAAGTCTTGATAAGAGAGACATGATAGGAGCCCTATCCCCACTTCTAGATAGTGTGTGATTGGTCAAATATATAAGAAAATATCTAAAGGTTAAGTTCATGGAGTTGAGAGACAAGGAAATTAGGTTAAAATATGAGGAGTTATATCTCAACAACTAGTAGAAATTGGGATTCAAAGATCTGGAAAACATAACCCTAGGCTATGTGGTGGATATCCATAATTTCTTCAGTGATGAATGGGTGCGATTCATGCTCATCAAGGTTCATGATGAGTACATGTGGCTTGATAAAGTCTACAAGATAAAAAGGAGGTGATTGAAAGGGTTACATGGTTTATTAGAACTAAAGTAGATCTAACCATCAAGAAATACAAGCCAACTATAGTGGAATAAGTGACTAGATGTCATCAAGATGGAAGGATTTTCTCATTAAAGGATATTACAAATGAAAAGGTACAATTTTTATACAAGGGTAATTAGCCACTAGCTATACCAATCAAGCAGAATGAATAATGTACTTAGTAGAGAAGTGTATAGATTGCACCAATTCATAATTGAGCACACCTCAATTAAATGAAGTGGGTGGATACATATGGAGATGATGGAAAATATGAGAAAAATCAAGAGAGACAACAATTCACACATATTAAAGTATGGTGCAATTCTAGTATAATATTCTTCTACTTCAAAGTAAAATATCTTGGATATGTGAAATTTTAGTGCATGTCTAGAAATAACACCACTACTCAAAAATTAAGCATGTACAATAGGTTCGGTAGCAATAGCCTTGACTTAATTGATAAATATTTTAAGAATTTTTAGTTAGAAATGCACAAAAATGAAGGATACACCTAATTATGATCATGAATTATAGAAGAGACATGTATTTCTTAGCCAACACAAATAGGTGCATAGTCTAAGTAGTTGAACTATGAACTCATTGTTTAACAAAACTACCCTACGAGGTTGAAGAAAAAATCAACTAGGGAACATGTTAACTGACTGTTGGAAATGCCTATCGACCATGAACAACAAATAATTGGAACAAACAAGGAGAAAATAAAATAATTGAAAGAAAAGCAAGAGGTCATTAAATATGAGAAGAAGAAAAAGAAGAAGAGCACATGAAAAATCGTGAAACTAATAGAAGAAGAAAAATCCACAGAACGTGATGAAAGTCCATGACTGAAGACTGAAGGTGACTCTTCACTTGAGCCAAAACTACAAAAAAAGACCACTAAAAACAAGATCCCTGTGTTGGATACAATTAATTAATTATGTATTGTCTTTGATGTCACACAAATGTCATAATCATTATTAGTCAGTATATGCTGAGCTCATTCAGGTAGTGAAGATAGTTTTCTATGTCTACCGAGCATTCCTATGTTTGCCTAATCTAGAAGGTAGTGTCTACAGAGTTCACTCACACGCCAAAGGAAAATATGTAGAAAGGAAGTGTTAATCGAGCTCACTTGGTTAATGAATGAAAGTTGGACGGAACCAATGTTAACTGAGCTCACTCAGTTGCTAAAGGATTTTCACAATGTTAACCAAGCTCTTGTTGGTTAACAAAGGAAATCATTTCTGAGTTAGTTTCTACCAAGTTGGGTCAGCTAACAAAGGATTTTCTTATTTTGACATATTAAGCTTAATTGATTTATCTATTGATTCCAACCAACTAAGGGGATGAATATTAATTATTCTAAGTTGTATTTGAGCTGACTTAAAAAAATGGAAGATATAAGTATAAGGTCAAGTTGTGATTTCAAAGTGTGTGTGTAATACATGAAGATGTTATTGAAGATTTAGTGATGAGAAGATGAAGCAAATTTGAAGGATAAGCAAAATATCCTTGTGGAGTAACAAAACTATATTTGATCAGGAAGGATCTGATACAGGTTAGAACATAGATTTGTGATCAGCAAATTAGTTGCATTCAAATTAGGTCATCTCATTATTACTCTCTAACCATTGTAGCAGTGATCTAAATCTCCTAATAGAGTTGGCTTAACAACCATTTACAGATCTTCTAATAAGGTGGCAATTCTACCAAATTGTCTAAAGACCTCTAACAAGGCCAGTCCTAATAGGGTGATTAAATATTTTAATAGGGTCACACCTAACAATGTGTTTTGTAACCTTTAACAAGGTTGGCTCCTAACAGGGCTCACTTCATAAGAGTGAAAAATAGTAACTAGTTACAATTTGTAGTTTTTTCCAAATTGGGTTTCCACGTTAAATCTTGGTGTCAAATGTGTTCATGCTATTTTCTATTATGTGTTTGCAACTAAAGTAATGTTAATCACATATAACTGTAAGAATTTGCCTTAGGGCAGAATTCATTCAAGACCAAGTGTTAGGCCTCACCCTGACCCATCATAACATAGATACTATATTTCCATTTTGTTATTTAGGACTAGATATCTTGACATATATTTTGATACTTGATGGACAGTAAATTTTTCTACTTAACTGATGATATTTACCTTGTGGTCTTCCATTATGATATGTATTAGGACTTATTTGGCATAGTCGATGGATTAATGGATATTTATTCAATATTTCACTTTTATGATAAGAAATGGAAATATGATGTGTTTTTAAATGCTTAATTTGATCTTGTTAGGAAAGTTAGTAACATGCAGTTGTTTTTTGAGGATTAATGATTAAATGCTTTATATGTAAATGATGGAGAATAAGAAGTTAATTATGGAATGCGTTGTATGTGAATGGTAGAATAATGAAGTTATCATGTATTTTTACTTTCATATGTATTTTATATGTCACTTTTCATTGGACTATTGATGCTTGAGTTTAGTGTGTAGGAAAGAAACCATGGAAACATATTGGGGAAACAAGGTATAAACACATGTTAATATGACACTACCAAGGTGAATCTTTATAAGATTCATAAACCTCTTTGCGATGTGTCTATTTTGTAAATGTGAGATGTATGTGTGTGGTATGTATTTCATGTGTAGATTCTGAACGTGTCATGTGTGATGCATAGTAAATTTTGTATGTGTCACTTGACACTTGTACTCGTTATGTGAAAACAACATGTTCTTGATGATGGATCATGTGGCCACCTTATCCTGAGTTAAATACCTTAATTGAGAAATTTGACTTATTGCCTTAAATTAGTAAAGAGAACAAGGTTACCACCATAGGAAATTTGAAATTTGAACCTACCTAGCATTGTGAGGGCCATTAAGTAGTTCTAAAGTTTAATTGTGACAAAAATAAGACCTACCCATGTTAATACTTTAAGTTAGGGGGCTAATAATGACCATTAGGGTGCCTAGAAGACCTAGGATATATAGAGGCTTGACCAAATTACAAACTCACTTGGCCACTCTCTATCTTTAGAGACAACTAGGATTTGGAGGAAGAGGATAAGGAGCTCTACTACAACTTTTCATTGCCATTGATTGGAGTGAGGTTGGTACCCATGATCCATGGTGTTCTTCATTTGCATGTAGAGTTGATATGGTATTCTTCATTTCATAGTAAATTTGGTGTATTGTAGATGTGGTTTGTGAATAAGGATCATTTTGTTTAACTATTGCATGTGAGAAGATTATGTGATTTCTTCCTTGAATCTTGTTTTGCTTCATATTGTGTGTTTTTGTAATGGGTGTGAAGCATCACTCACCCTTGGGAGGGAAGAGATGCTTGGGTGAAGGGGTTATTTGGGCTCACACATGTAGTTGAGGAACTCTCCCATGTGTGGAGATGATTTTTATGTCTTCAATGGAATGTGGACTCCTTGTTTACTTGCATTTTGGGAGGTCTAAGGAGGTGTGTGAAGAGGGAAGTTATTGTAAGCCTCGAAAGGGCATGATGATAATGAGAATATGCGTACATTTGTGAATCATAGTTTTGGAAATCCTCCTCATGGAGAGAGCCCACCTTCACCCTATACCTTGATTCATTTGTTGAATCTTTGTGCAAGCCTTGGGTTGGGTTGTCTTGTAATGTATTGTGTAGAGTTTTATTATATTATTGTGATTATGCATGATATGTGATTGTGTAGCATGCAACCATTTGTTCCTTGTTTCCTCGAGCTCAGTGGGTGGCCTCCTTGAGGCCTAGGTTGGGAGGTGAGCCTCCATGGTTCCGCATTTTGTCGCTTGTTGCAGGTATTTGCTTGAGCTCTTGGACATTTGGAAGTTGAGAAGTCTTACCTTTTCATAGAAGAAGGAAACACTATTGTATTTGTATTACCATAGAAGATGACTCCATCTTATTATGTGAATTCATTGTATTGTAGGAGTGTTATTATTGATCTCATGCATAGGCCAATAGAGAGAAAGATTGTGAACATCTTGCTTATAAAGGTCCTTCCATTGTGTATCTTGATATGATGATTTCACCACCTTAGCTGCTTGCTTGATGCTTGTGTTGAGTGCAAGACTTGAGAGGAACATGAAGGAAAAATTTCATTGTTTTGATATTGTCATTACTTGATTTGAATGTATTGAAGGAAATAAATTTTGTATCATGATAGACATTAGATGAAGAATAGGAGATTATCATTTTTTATTCTTATTTCCACAAGTTTCATATGGATAATTCAGATGCATTTGAGTTTAATCCTGAATCATATCAAGTGTAGTCTATGTTTTGAATTGATAATGAATTCGTGATCATGATGGAAATATCAACAATAAAATTGGAGCATTTGAAGTTCTAGATTTGCATGCAAAAGTTGTAACATATAAAAGCATTTGCAATTTAAGTTTGAGAGTAATTAGGATAGTGTCATGTACCAACAATAGATTCACAATATGGATTAAACCATGAAATTTATAATGCAAGGATCAATTATCTTAGCCTTTATAAAAGTATACATAGAATTATATTTTATTTTGGAAGAAACAAAGCAAATAAGTTCCACTTAAAACAAAGAGCCTGTAGATGAATATTAGTTTCTGGAAAATGTATTGGCAAACCAAATAATATCTCATCCAATTACAGTCCTTTAAAATAATAGGCTTGGAATAAAATATTGATATCTTGATAATCTATAGGGTCCTTGCATCTCCCCTTCATTATTATTGTGTCAGTCATTTAAAACACACACACACACACACACACACACACACACACACACACACACACACATATGAAACTGAATTTATTGGAAGAGTGGGAGGTGACCCCACCGCTCCACCTTCCCACCAAGTGCAGTTGTATGTTTAAAAATAAAAAAAATAAAAAAATAAAATAAAAAATTATCTATATATATATATATATATATATATATATATATATATATATATGATGCAAGTTGTTGGGGGGGGGGAAGAGAAAATTCCACCCACCCCATTACCTTGGCAATTTTAAATTAAAAAAGAGGCATACACAATAAAGGAGGACGCATGTTGACAGGCCGCCCACCTCTCCTCCTTCCCACGTGGGAAGAGAGAAAAAAGGGGCGGGGGGGGGGGGGGGGGGGTGGGCGCAGCTATGTTGAGGGGGGAATGAATTTATTGTGGTAGAGAAAAGTAGTTATGAGGGGGGTAGGGTAATATGGTACGGTAGGAGATAGGGATGTGGTTGGGGATAGGTAGAATGTGCATTGTTTATTTAAAAAAAGAAGAAGAAGCAATATAAACATAGTTATATTTAATAAGTTAAGGATATTAGGATTAATGTAGTTTAGGAAACTATAGTCACATTAATTATGTTATGGAATGTAAAGATTAGATTGTTTTATTTTTATTTTTAAAAAAATGTATTAAGGGATTGTATATATTTCAATTTTAGTTTATTTTCATTATAATTTGAATTTAAGGATTTGTATAATTAGGATTATAGTTTATTTGATTGTATCTTGATTTTACATTATTAGATGAATTTTAGGAGAATACATACATACATACATACATACATACATATATATATATATATATATAATTTAGATTATTTGTTAAAGGTAGTATAGGTTTTAATGATAGTTTTTAATTAATAATTAATTGGGCATTAATTGCAAATGTAGTAATTTTAGTTTAATATTAAATAATAATAATGTTGGCAAGAAAAGAAAAGATGTATATTAAGATAAAAGTATAAGTGTTTTCAAATAATAATAATGAAAATATTAAAAATAAAGATAAACCTAATATGAATAGAAATAAAATGATGAATTGATAAAGCACCTTCTCATTACAACCTTAGAACTTTTACCACCACAATAAAATAAATTGAATCTCACTTGCACATCAGGGTGTCTCATTTTGAGTATAGAAGAATGAGGGATTCATAACCATATCATCTTAATGTGGTTTTGTCTTAAGTAACTTGCAACTAGGTGACCTCCTCATAGTGAACTCGAGATCTAGATTTTGATTGGAGCAAACTTCATTCCACCTTCTAACTTCATCACCTCCTAGTTTAAGGATAGATTAAGTTTCTTACCTTCAGTTTTCTACATTTCAAAAAAAAAAAAAAAGTTGTGTTTTTGCCTTGTTGAATTATGGGCATGACACCGAGGAACTCAAACACAAGCACAATAGTAGACCAAAGAGAGTATGATCAGAATGACGATATATTCATTTAGTATTCAATGTGAAAGTACACTAGGAGTGCATGTATATAAAGGCCTCTAGAAAGCTTCTAGAATGCATAGAAGTGAGCAACATGATAAGTCATACAACCAGACACATGTCCACCACATATGGGTTATCCTCCATTAAGCACAAGAGTAAGTGCGATGATGTGAGGATAAGCCTACAATGGTGTAGCATGCAAATTAATGTTGTAGACAACATGCGCTAAAATGGGAGTGCAAATAACTGTGTTGTCTACATGACAACTCAGTGAATGATGCAAACTCTATTGTTGTAGACACCATGCGCTAAATTAGAGTTGCATAATTCTGTGTTGTCAACATGACAACTCATGAGAGTACACAAACTCCTAAGTGTCTTACCTAAATAAATAATGAAATAATGCAATATAATGAAATAATGCATTAACCTAAGTAAACTTAAGTAAGTGTAAATAGTAAATACTTATTTACACCAAAAATAGCATCTATAGTTTAAATGTTAAGCATTTACTGAGCTAATTCAGTTATTACCGAGTTACAACATTTTATCTATATTTACCAAGCTTCTACAGTATTTAGTTTTTAGTTTGCATTTCTGTATTGACATCTAAGGGATCTAGGATTTATTTTAGTAGTAACTGATTCACCCCTCCCCTCTCAGTTACTCCTCTTATATTTCCAACAATTCGTATCAGAGATTTTGGTGCTTGCAAAAAAGGTTTCAAGGACCTAAGCTAAAGATTAGGATGTCTTACAAAAGAGAGATTCCCAAGTTAAACAGAGACAATTTTACAGCATGGCAAGGACTTATGAGGTTACATCTAGCTACTATCAATGATTCAAGTTGCAAGTATGTTGATGCTGAATACAAAACTCCCACTGGAACATTATCAATTGAAGATATTGCTGAAAAGAAGAATCATAATATCATGGTGATTGATATTGCATTTGCTCTTAGTTATGTCGAATTTGATGAGGTAAAGGATTGCAAAATTGCTCATCCAATGTGGACCAAACTGAAAGATATCTATGGAGGAGATGACAATGTAAGAAGAGACAAAGTAGAAAGTCTTAGAGGATAATTTGACCCAATGAGAATGAGAGAAGATGAAAACATTGCAAAATATGTGGAAAAAATCAAGGCCAGTGTAAGTGCAATAAAAGCATCTGGAGGAGACATTAAGGAGGAAATTATTGTAAGTAAAGTGCTCAGAACTCTTCTTCCTATTTATGCAATTAGAGTGTCTTTTATTCAAGAAATGAGATGTGATTCAAATAACAAATTAGGTTTAGATGCTCTAGTAGGAAGACTGATAGCTTTTGAACTAGACAACTATGATAACTATGTTCCTACATCAAATAATATTGAATTTTCATTTAAAGCTAAACTCTCACTCAAAGAAAAGGGTAAGAAATCAAAGTCTAGTCAATCAGGAAGTGAAGAAGATGGAACATCAGAAGAAAGTTCAGACAGTGATCTTGAAGTTGTTGAAGCCCTACTTGCAAGGAAATATTCCAAAGGAAGAGGAAAATACAAAGGTAAAGTTCCTCTGATATGCTTTTCTTGTGAAGAAATTGGTCACATTGTTGCAAGGTGTCCAAATAAAGAGATCAGAGATGAAAAGAAAAGTAATAAGCACAAAGGCAAGAAGGATTCCAAGAACTACAAGAACTAGAAGGACAAAGGTAAGAAATCTTATTTTATAGCTAAAAATTCTGATAACAGTGAAGATGAAATGGTATACATTGCTATAAAAGATGGATATGATGATGAAGGAGATAAAATGGCACTTATCTCTCATGTTAGCAAAAATGATATATGGATTATTGACAATGGTTGTTCACATCATATGACTGGAGACAAAACAAAATTCAAGCACATGGAATATTATGATGGATGTAGTGCAAGATTTGGAAACAATGAACCTTGTAAAATAAAAGGAAAAGGATGTATTTTATTGACTAAAGAACTTATATGTGACAATTCTTATTGGGTTGAAGGACTAAAGCATAATCTACTAAGTGTGGCATAATTGAATAACATTGGATTCAAGGTAGAATTCATGAATGGATAGGCCAAACTACTAGATGGAAGAGGGAATCTAGTTAGTACTGGCAAACAAACAAAAGGTAATCTATTTTATCTTGATCTTAGTGATTGTTCATGTTTTATTGCTCAAGTAGAAGAAAGATGGTTATGGCACAAAAAGCTATGTCATGTAAACTTTGATAATCTAGTTAAGATAAGCAAACATAGAAGAGTAAGAGGTATTCCTAGTTTGAAGATGCCTGACATGGGCCTATGTAAGAATTGCCAAATTGTTAAGATGGGAAAGACTAGTTTTAAGAGCAAAAACTATTAGTTAGAAGAATTCTTAGGAATTGTTCATACAAACTTGTGTGGACCTATTGGAATAGAGAGTTATAATGGAGAAAATTTTTTCATTCTTTTTGCTAATGATTATTCTAGAATGATGACTATAATGTATCTAAAAGAAAAATTAGAAGCTTTTGAGAAATTTAAGTGGTATCTGGCAAGAGTAGGAAAAAAATTGGAAAAAGATTGAAATGTTTAAGATCAGATAGAGGTGGTGAATGTATCTCCCATGAATTCAATAATTTCTGCATTGAAAGAGGAATTAAAAGACATGTATCAACCCTTGGTACACCACAACATAATGATATAGCTGAAAGAAGAAATAGATCTATCATGGATTGTGCAAGAACATTGATGATTGAAAAGAATGTTGTTCTCAAATACTACAAGGAAGCTATGAGCACTGCATTTCATACCATGAATAGAGTACAATTGAAGAAAGATTCAAACAAAACTCCTTATCAGCTATGGTATGGCTACAAACCTAATGTAAGTTATTAGAAAATATTTGGCAGCAAATGTTATATCTTGAAAGAATCTAGAAAAGGAAAATTTGATGTAAAAGGTGATGAAGGTATATTTCTAGGATACTCCTATAGAAGTAAAGCATACAGATGTTTGAATTTGTCTACTCATAAAATTATAGAAACTGTACATTTTAAAATTGATGAGTTTGCAGAAAAGAGTGAAGAAGAAAGCAACAAGGAACCAGAAGATTACAAAAGTTTTGTTTACTATGAACCCGATACCCTGCCAAATCTATATGAAAGAAAGGAAGCTTCACCTCCCAAGTCCCCAACAATTATCGAGTTGTAGATAGTGCAAACTGAGTTATAACCTAAAGGGCCTGAGTCACAATTAGAGGCTACCGAGCTAGTTCAAACTGAGCCTAATGGACTTGAGTTATAGACAAAAGGACCTGAGCTTGAAACTAAAACTGAAGATGAAGATGGTGGAACTCATTCAAAAAACAAAGAGCCCGTGTTAGCAAGACATGTCAGAAGACATCATGCACCTGATCAAATCATTGGAGACAAATTAGATGGAACAATGACAAGAGGCAAATTAAAAGGTACATGTTTGCTTGCTAAATTTGAACCTAAAGTCTTAAGGATTCTCTGGAAAATGAAAGTTGGGTTGACCAATGAATGAAGAGATAGAACAAATAGAAAAGAACAAAACTTGGACTCTTGTTCCTAGACCCAAGGATAAAAATATAATTGGTACAAAGTGGGTATTTAGAAATAAGCAGAATGAAGATAGAAAAGTTTCAAGAAACAAAGAAAGATTGGTGTGTAAAGGCTATTCTCGAGAAGAAGGTATTGACTATGGGTGAGACTTTTGCTCTTGTAGCAAGATTAGAAGGTGTTAGAACTTTACTAGCATATGCAGCACATAAGGGATTCAAAGTATATCAAATGGATGTTAAATCTACATTCTTGATGAGGAAGTCTACATTGAACAACCAAAAGGTTTTGTAGATCCTCACAAAAGGGACATGGTCTAAAAATTACACAAAGCAATATATGGTCTCAAGCAAGCTCCTAGAGCTTGGTATGAAAGGCTACATAACTATTTAATATAGATTGGTTTTCAAAGAACAAATGATAATAGTAGTCTGTATATCAATGAAGGACTAGATAAGAAGATTGTGTTGGCAAAAATATTTGTTGATGATATCCTATTTACAGGAAATAATGATTTGTGCAAAGCATTTTCAGAAGAAATGAGTAAAGAATTTGAGATGTCCATGTTTGGCGAGATAAAATTCTTTGTTGGTTTGCAGATACAAAAAAAAAAATGGTATCTACATCACTCAATCTAAGTACATCGAGAAGATACTAAATTTTTTTGGAATGGAAGATTCAAGACTAGTTGGAACTCCCATGTCTACTAGACATAAACTTTCCAAAATGATGACTCTAGAGAAGTAGATTAGACTTTTTACAGATCAATGATTGGGAAATTATAATATGTGGTACATAAAAGGCCTGACATTGCCTTAGCAGTTGGGATATTGGCAAGATTCTCAGCAAATACAAGAGAAAACCATATGATGGCAATCAAAAGAATTATGAGATATCTTAAAGGTACTAAAGACTATGTTTTATGGTACAAACTTGGAGGCAATCTAGACTTAAAAGTGTTTACTGATACTGATTGGGCAGGAAGTCTTGATGACAAAAAAGCACTAGTGGAGGAGCATTCTTCCTTGGTAAAAGATTGGTATCTTGGACAAGTAAGAAACAAAATTGTACATCTCAAACCACAACAAAGGTAGAATATGTGGTAGCAACAATCAATTATTCTAACATTGTTTGGTTCAAACAACTATTTGAAGGAATGAAGGTAGAGATCAAATATTTAGTAGTCATATATTGTGATAACACCAATGCAATCAATATATCAAATAATCTAGTAATGCATTCCAAAACAAAGCACATTGCTATAAAATATCACTTCTTAATTCAATTAGTGCAAAATAAAGAAGTTAGATTGGAATATGTGAATACAAAAGAATAGATTGCAGACATATTCACTAAGCCATTACCTAAGGATGCATTCTTGTATTTAAGAGGTAAGCTAGGGGTAATTCCCCTATCAAAGTTTAGTAAATAAAGTTTAGTGACGAATCAACCAAAACTTGTTGAAGATCAATCAGTTGATGTAGAATTGGCAAGGGCATATTGCAAATAAATCAATACTCAAGGTACATTGGTATTTATAGAATTATTGTCTTTAGCATGTGTTGTCAAAGAGGGAGAAGTTTACTGTCATATCTCTGAGAAACTTTTGGAACCTAACTAAAGAGGGAGAAGTTTCCAAAGAAGGAGAAGTTTACTGATAGAGGGAGTTGCAAAGAAAGAAAGAAAGAGCTCATATTGATAGAGGGATTTCTCAAAGAACCAATCCAAAATTTTATTGTGCTATAACATGTTGTGTTGCCATCAATGCCAAAGATGGAGATTGTTGGATACAATTGATTAATTGTGCATTGTCGTTGATGTCATACAAATATCATAATCATTATCAGTTAGTATATGTCAAGCTCATTTGGGCAGTGAAGATAGTTTTCAATGTCTACCAAGCATTCTTGTGTTTTCCTAATTCAGAAGGCAATGTCTACTAACTTCACTTGGGTGCCAAAGGAAAAGATGCAGAAACTAAGTGTAAACCGAGCTCACTTGGTTAATGAAGGAAAATTGGATGGAACCAGTGCTAATCAGGCTCACTTGGTTGCCATAGAATTTTTGCAATGTTAATTTAGCTCTTGTTGGTTAACAAAGGAAATCATTTCTGAGTTAGTTTCTATCGAGCTAGGTCGGCCAAGAAAGGATTTTCTTATTTTGACATATTAAGATTAATTGATTTATCTATTAATTCAACCTGACTCAGGTGATGAATATTAATTATTCTAAGTTGTATTTGATTGACTTGACAAAATGGAAGATATAAGTATAAGGTCAAGTTGTGATTTCAAAGTCTGTGCGTAATAGATGAAGATGTTATTAAAGATTTAGTGGTGAGAAGAGGAAGTGAATTTTAAGGATAAGCAAAATATCCTTGTGGAGCAGCAAAGCTATATTCGATCACGAAGGATCAGATACAAGCTAGAATAGAGATCTGTGATCAATAAATTAGTTACATTCAAATTAGGCCATCTCATTGTTACTCTCTAACCATTGTAGCAATGATCTAAATATCCTAACAGAGTTGGCTTAACAACCATTTGCAAATCCTCTAATAAGGTGGTAGTTCTATTGAATTGTCTAAAGACCTCTAACAAGGCCACTCCTAATAGGGTGATTAAATCTTTTAGTAGGGTCACACCTAACAGTGTGTTTTGTAACCTTTAATAGGGTTGGCTTCTAATAGGGCTCACTTCAGAAGAATGAAAAATAGTAACTAGTTACAATTGGTGGTTTTTCCCAAATTGGATTTCCACATTAAATCCTGGTGTCAAATGTGTTCATGCTATTTTCTGTTATGTGTTTTCAACTTATTTAAAGTAATGGTAATCACAAATAACATCTACAGTTTATATGTTAAGCATTTACCGAGTTAATTCAGTTATTACTGAGTTACAACATTTTATCTATATTTACCGAGCTTCTCTAGTATTCAGTTTTTAGTTTGCATTTCTATACTAACTTCTAAGGGATATGGGATTTATTTTAGCAGTAACTAATTCACTCCTCCCCTCTCAGTTACTCCTCTTATATTTCCAACACCCTGCTACCATTAAACCTCTAACAATAGAGAAATATAAGAGAAAGGCCTTGGAGAAGGACAAGAAGAAGCCTCCAACTCCACTAGAGGAAGACGAATCTGAAGAGAAGACTAGGATAGAAAGTATCAAATTACTAAAAGAAGGTGAAAACTAACTTTCAAGTATATTATTGGTGATATTGAAAATAATGGTAATTATAATACATTAAGAGAAATATTTTCAAAATTCACCAAGGTGAGAAAAAATAAGATTGTAAATGTTGTATTAGTAATTTAAAAAGTGTTCAATAGAACACTTAGAAAAATTGAAGCATTGGTACCTAGTGAACTTTATACAATGATTAGTAAAATATGGTTGTGTTAGCCCAATATGATAATGTAATTGATAATACTATGAATGTATGTAAAAGAGTAATATCAGTTGTTATGTTGTCATTCTTGTCAAAGTATTAGTTGGATAGACATTATGCTAACTCAGTACAATGCTATATCATTATAATTGATGAAGAGGATATGAAGAAAGCATTTTGAAGAGAGAACTGATAAGTATGGTATTCAATGAGAAATTGAAGGAGTTGGACAATGATAATATAATGATGGTTTAATTATTTTATAACCATGCAATATTTTAATGTATTGAGCTATACAAGCTTAACCGAGTGACAAGGTTAAATAAGACTGTATTTGCCAAGTGACTATAGTGTTCACGAAGAAAATGGAAAAGAAAGAGAGAAAGTTTTTCTTGAGAGAGTCTAGTATTAATTAAGTACTATATTACCCAAGTGAAATGTTATGTTCACCAAGTAACAACTGGAAGAACAAGTTGAAAGAAATGGAATCTACGGCTAACTTTTGATGGAAATATGGAATGTTTGAGATGGTCAAAGACACAAGTCAAAGCTTGTTGCAAGATCAACAAATGAGAAAATTCAAATTAGGATTTGATGTTGAATATTAGAGAAAGATAAGGAAGAGCATGATGTTATATGAAAAGTTATATTTTCTATGTGGTTAAGTACATTGAATCTGAGATCAATGATTATGATTAAGTGATAATAGATGGAAGGATCTCGAAGCCCATAAAATACTATTTAAGGAGAAGCTCAACATAGTTTTTGGTTACTAGTTGGATGTTGATGTTGTTGGTTGTGTTTCTATAAATACAAACTATTGAAGGGGGTGCAAGAAGATAGCTTAGCCATGTGAACCGAGTAGAGTAGAGGAAGGAGAAAGAAAGATTGCATTTGCTAGTCAAGATTACAAAGTGGAAAGGATATTAGAGTGGTAGATTAGATAGATATAAGAACATAAAGGAGATATAAACAAGAAAGGTAGTGCTATACCAAGTGGACCTAATAAGTCTGTGAAATCCTATATAGTAACATTGATTAGTGGTGTTTGTAAGTCCTTTAAAGAAGGCCACTCTTTAGACAAGATCAAGGAGTGATAAGGTCTAGATGATCGTTTGGTGAAATCCTCTAAGAAGGTCACATTAACAATGTGTTATAACCTTTTACAAGGTTGGATCTTAATGGAGCTCACTTCAAAAGAGTAATTTTTTTTTTGGGATGCCAGTCCTAACTGTTTTTTCCCTTAACAAGGTTTCCATATTAGTGTCAAATTTGTGATAGTTGTTATGTTGTACGTTGTTTTACATGTTATTTTCATTTTAGTGCAACTTGGTAACAACTAAGTTTTTGGTCGATAATACCTAAGTTTTATTACTGTTAGTTGGTTAAAATAGAACAATGAATGAACATTTTTGAGTAAAGTGATTGAATGAGTCAATTGTGAAGTTGAATGAATACATTGAGTGAAATTTTATCATGATGCATGTTGTTTGGTACTTATTAAAGTTTTAAAAGGGATTGTGGATAACTAATCCCCCCCCCTCTCAGTTATCTAACAATTGGTATTAGAGCACAGTGCTTGGAGGAAGAAGTTTAAAGGAACTTGAGCTAATGATAAAATACATATAAGAGATAGCTATCAAGATTGAACACAAAGAATTTCTCATCCTAGAAGGACATAATGAAGCTGCATCTATCTAGAATTGGAGATAATATCACACATTGGTTGGAACATGAATACACTACCCCTATTGGTCCTCTTGTTAGAATATATAGTCCACCAATATAACTAGGGGGGGAGGGGGTGAATCAATTATCCAACAAATATCACAATTATCAACCTTATTAAATCTTAACCATATGAACAATATAATCAGAAACCACAACAAGATACTCATGCACAATAACACCAGATATGTTAACTAGGGAAACCCTTGATCAAAGGAAAAACCTTGGTGGGGATGGTACCCACAAGATGATGTACTAATATAAATATTCCTTGTTAGAGTATGAACCCTATTAGGAGTCTATAAAAACATTCAGTACATATCAGTCCTTGTTAGGAGACTTTGAATCCTTGTTAGGATATTCCAACCCTATTAGAAGTTATTCCAACCTTGTTAGGAGTTGTAGAAGGCAGATGGACCCAGTGTCCAAATAGTTTCAGGGATAAGACCAATCAACCCATTATCCAAATGATCTCTATATTATTCCTTACAAAATAATAGAATAGAATTGTATTGCTCCTTCCTCTTTACTTGTCCTATCAACCAAACTTCTACTCCTTCTAATATTGATACTAGATCAAAAACTTCTCATCCAATAATCCCTTGGTTTGCTTACTCACATTTATCAAATACTTTGTTCATGTTCACACTTCCTTGAACACTACACATACAACTTACATTACAAACAAGGAAAACATCTTTCCTTTATACCATATCTTCAAAATAATTCCTTGAGTTAGCCTTGAGGCTTTCCCAATTAATTATATTTAGATAATTAATTATTTCACAATTACATTAGCATTGTTGGCTCACAATCTATTCAACATCTCACACATGTGACTTTAGGGCTTGAGAACTTGCTAACATCACCATCAATCTATCTTCTATTACTATCTAACTTCACATCTCCAGATTATATCTCTATTAGAAGATATAATTCAATCATTAGAAACTACTTCTCTAGTACTTTGTCTTTGTATTGATCTCTGTAAATCAGGCATATCTTCTATATATCTTTGACTTACTTTATGTGCACTCAACCTTATCATCAAGACATAATGCTAAACACATCCTTAGTTGCATGTCACTTAAAAATCAAACCTTTGTCTGTATGAACTTGATCTTTGTCTGCTACTTTGCCAATCTTCATATAATTATCGCTATGTTGACATCAATGACAAACATAGTCATGAATGCAACATGCCAATACTATCACATGCTCTCCAATGCTTAGGATATTCCCCCAAAAAAATACCATCAAAATTCATGCTAACATTCTCCCCATTTGGCATCAATGACAGCATAGATGAAAAATATATAGGTTCCAAGAATACCAAATGATACTATGTTGTTGATGTTGTTCTCATCTTTTCAAATCCTCTTCATCAATGAAATTTGAAATCCCTTGGAACACTTCTCTATTCTGTATCTTCTTTAGGATCTACAATAGTTGTTCACACTAAACAACTCTCAGGTTCTTCCCCATACATCAAATCTCCTCATGTTGCATATCTCCCCCATAGAGATATTCCTTCTTTTTACTTACACAAGTCTTTCTAAATGTCCCTAATAAAGTAGAGAATTTATCCCCATTCCACTAGAGGATGTCTTTCATACTCATCTCTCCCCGTACATACTTAGGAGATGCTTTTCATACACTCTTCTCCCCCATTGACATCAATGACAAAGGCCTCATTATGTCAATTTACTGCTCCAAGTCTTCAACCAGCTCAAGTTTCCAAAGACACTATTCAATACCAGATACCAAGAGTCCTCAATGACTTTGCTCAACATAGATACTCCCCTAAAAAGGAAGCATCAACATTCTGTCTAGTCAAACAATAGTGCTCTGTACCACTATACTGATGCAATCTCTACATTATCTACTTTGAAGTAGGCAAGGGCATAACCCCAAGCATACCTCTTAAGTACTCAAATGTATCTTTAGGTAAAGGCTTAGTAAAGATATCTGCAATATGATCTTTAGTACTGACATACTCCAATCTGATCTTTTTTTTTTTTTTTTTTTTTTTCTGTTGTCTTCTCTCACAAAACATGATACTTAATATATATATATGATTAGTCTTAGAATAAAATACATGATTCTTAGTCATATGTACTATACTTGTGTTATCACAATATATGATAATAGGTTCTAAAAATTCTATCCCAATGTCCTTCAACATCTGCTTCATCCACATAACCTAATTACAATTATTTAATGATGCTACATAACCTGCCTTAGCTATGCTCCATGAAATACAATCTTGTTTCTTTTTTAGCCAAGAAACTAATCTTCCTCCAAGAAATAATGCTCCACCACTGGTGATTTTTTTGTCATCCATATTGCCTACCCAATCTGCATCAGTATAAGTACATAGAGTGAAATCACTTGATATGTCATATCATATTCCATAATCAGATGTTCCCTTCAAATATCTGAATATCCTCTTTACTGTTGCATAATGATACTCTTTAGGAGTAGCTTGAAATCTAGCTATAATCCCAACTGCATTTTTTATATCTGGTCTAGCGTGAGGTAAATATTACAGATCTCCAATCATGGATTTATACTTCTACTCAACTATAGGTGTCTCATCTTGGCTAGATAACTTGTGATCAGTTATCATTGGTGTACTGACAGGCTTACAACTTTCCAAGCCAAATATCTTTAACAAGTCCTTCAAATAATTATCTTGTGAAATGAAAATGCCATCATTTTTTTGGACAATTTGCAAACCTAAGAAAAACTTCATTTCTTGTATCATACTAATTTCAAACTCATTCTTCATTTCTTCAGAAAACTTATCACTTGCTTCACCATTGCATTCAAATATTATGTCATCAATAAATATTACTATTATCAGCAACCCATTCTCAATTTCTTTCAAATACAAGTTATTATTTGTCATACCTTTAACAAATCTAAGTTTTTCCAAATACTTGTCCAACCTTGCATACCAGGTTCTAGGTGCTTGCTTTAGGCCATAAAGAGCTTTCTTCAATCTAAATACCACATCTTTCACTTCTATCAAAGGAAAACCTTCATATTGTTCAATGTTACCTCTTCTTCAAGTTCTCCATTCAGGAAGGCTGATTTGACATCCATCTGATACAATTTGAATTTCTTATTTGCTGCATAAGCCAAAGAAATTCTCACAGCTTCCATTTTGGCTATAGGAGCATATGTCTCCTCATAATCTATTCCTTCTTGCTATGAATATCCTTTGCATACAAGTCTAGCCTTGTTTCTTACAACTTCAACTTGTTCATTCATCTTGTTTTTGAATACCCATTTGGTTCCAATAACATTCTTGTCTTTAGGTCTAGGAACTAACTCCCATGTGTCTTTCTTCACAATATAATCTAATTCTTCCTTTATTACTTAAATCCAATGATCATCTTTACATGCTTCATTTGTACTCTTAGGTTCAACTTGAGAATTCAAACATATTTCTTCATTTACCTAATTTCTATTTCTTCTCCCAACGATCTCTTTAGGAGGGTGATTCTTTGATATATTTCTGCTAGGAGTTGACAACTAACTCTTTCTTGTGCCCTAGGCTCAAATCTCTACTCTTCAATCTGATTCCCATTCTGCAAATAATTGTTAGTCTCAATGATAACTTCCACATTTTCATGGTTTGCCTTTGAATTAACTATAGTTACCAAAGCTATCTCTTCTACTACTTCCTCTTTCTTAACCACTTTAGGCTCATTATCTTTATCATCACAGTCATTCAAGAATCTTTCCATACTTGCTTTAAATTATTCATCTTCATTAGAAAGTGAACTCTTTCTAGATTTCTTACTCTATTAGGACATTTGGATGAAAGATGACCAAATTCTTTACATGTCCAATGAACAAAAATTTCCATACCTTCTGGCTCTCCTTTTATAAGTAGACGAATACCTTCCTTGATCTTTATGTCTTCTTTAGATATAGATCTATCTCTACTCGTACTTCTGTGTTTTCTATGCAATAAAAGGATTCTGGATCTAAAAAATTAATGCTCGATTCTTTACACAGATCTCAAAACTCACCAAGAGTTTCCATTTTCTGGTTGTTAAAATTTCCTCTATCTAACTTAGGACCGTCCTTTCTAAAATGACTCGCCATTGATTTGCCAAAGCTATTAAGCTTTCTCTTCAAGGAACTGATGCTTTGATACCAATTGTTAGAATATATATTCCACCAATATAATTGACAGGGGGGGGGGGGGGGGTTGAATCAACTATCCAACTAATATCATAGTTATCAACCTTATTAAATCTTAACCTTATGAAAAATATAATTTGAAACCACAACAAGATACTCATGCACAATAACACTAGATATGTTAATTAGGGAAACCCTTGATCATAGGGAAAACCTCAGTGGAGATGGTACCCACAAGATGATGTACTAATATAAATATTCCTTGTTAGAGGACAGACCTAGTTAGGAGTCTATAAAAATATTTAGTACATATCAATCCTTGTTAGGAGACTTTGAATCCCTGTTAGGAGATTCCAACCCTATTAGGAGTTGTGCCAACCTTGTTAGGATTTCTAGAAGGCAGATGGACCCACTATCCAAATAGCTTTAGGGGAAAGACCAATCAACCCATTGTCCAAATGATCTCTGTATTATTCCTTGTTGAATAATAGAATTGAACTATACTGCTCCTTCCTCTTTCTTTGTCCTATCAAACAAAATTTTATGCCTTCTGATCTTGATACTAGATCACAAACTTCACATCCAATAATCCCTTGGATTGCTTACTCTCATTTATCAAATATTATGGTCTTGTTTGCACTTCCTTGAACACTACACATGAAACTTACATTACAAAAAAGGAAAACATCTTTCCTTTATACCATATCTTCAAAATAATTCCTTGACTCAACCTTGAGGCTTTCCCAGTTAATTATATTTAGATAATTAATTATTTCATAATTACAATAACAATGCCATCTTACAGTCTATTCAACATCTCACACGTGTGACTTTAGGGCTTTCACACTTGTTGACATTACCATAAAAAATTCTTCTATTATTGTCTAACTTCTCATCTCTAGATTATATCTCTGTTAGAAGATATAATTCAATCATCAGAAATTGCTTCTCAGGTACTTTGTCTTTGTATTGCTCTCTAAAAATCAGGCATATCTTTTGTATGTCTTTGACTTACTTGATGCACACTTAACCTCATCATCAGGACATAATGTTAAACATGTCCTTAGCTCTGTGTCACTTGAACATCAAACCTATGTCCATATGACCTTGATCTTTGTCTTCTACTTTGCCAATCTTTACATAATTATTGCTATGTTGACATCAATGACAAACAAAATCATGGATGCAACATGTCAATAATACCACATGCTCTCCAATGCTTAGGACACTCCCCCAAAGGAATACCATCAACATTCATACTAATACCTCTAACTGTGGAGAAAATGAATGAGAAGATAAATCACAATAACCTAGTGATTGAGATTGCTTCTGCACTCAATAATGTTGAGTTTGATGATATCAAGAACTACACTACTATCAAACAAATATGGGATAAGCTAACACTTGTACATGGAGTACATGATAATGTGAGGAAAGCCAGAGTTGAAAACCTTAGAGGAATGTATGACAATGTGAGAATGAAGCAAGATGAGAATGTTGTTCAATATGTAAACCAAATCAAAGAAGTTATGAGTGCAATCAAAGTTATTGGAGAAGTTATTAGTGATTCTAAAATTGTAACTAATTTTCCTAGGAATCTTTTGCTTGTTTATGTTATCAATTTTTTTGCTATTCAAGAAGTGGGAGCTATGCTTGGTAATGTATTGATATTTGATAGTTTAGATGTTGGTCGGTTGATTGCATTTGAATTGAGAAATTATGAAATTAGTATTGTTATAGTTGGAAATACTTTTAAATCTTCACTAACCATTGGAAATTCCAAGAAAGAGAAGAAAAGTAATGAAGAAAGTGAGTCAGAATTTGAGGATGATCTAGATGAACTTGAAGCATTTCTTGTTAGAAGTTCTCAAGAGGTAAACATAAATACAAAGGTAAATGGCCCTTGATTTGTTTCAAATGTAATAAGGTTGGTCACTTTTCTACTAAATCTTCTAACAAGAGTAAGAATGACACAAATGATAAGAAAGATTTCAAGTTAAAAAATAATAGATATTACAAAGACAAAAGGGAGAAGTCATGCTACATTGTTGAAGAAGAGAAAATTGAGTCTAGTTTTGATGATGACAAGGAAATAGTTAAGATGGTATATGTTGCAATCAAAGAAGATACAAATGAATAAAGGTATGGAAGTGAAACTACCCTTATTTTGCATGTTAGCAAGCATGAACTTTGGATTATTGATAGTGGTTTCTCACATCACATGACTGATGATTTTAAGCAAGTTTAATAAGTTTGAAGAAATTAATGATGGTGGAACTATTAAGCTATGTAATGATGTTCCATATCTAGCGAAAGGTAATGGATCTCTAATGTTTAATGATAAGATCAAATACGATGATACATATTGGGTACATGGACTAAAGTACAATCTTTTGAGTGTTGCATAGTTAAATAACTCAGGTCAAAAGATGGAATTTTAGAACTAAAAAGTCAAAATCTTTGATGATGTAGGTAATTTGATTGAAATAGGAATGCACACAAAAGGTAACTTATTCTATCTTTATCCTACTATTGAGATGTGCTTATTTTCTTAAGTTGAGGATGTATGGTTATGGGACAAAAAAGTTGTGTCATGTAAACTTTGAGAACATCATGAAAGTTAGTAGAAAGAAAAGAGTAAGAGGTTTATCGAATTTGCAAAAACCAAAGAATGCTATTTGTAAAGAATATCAACTCGATAAAATGACAAAGCCTAGTTTTTCAAGTAAGACACATTTCAAATGATATCCTAGAATTGGTTCATACTGATCCATGTGGTCCAATTGGTGTTGACATTTACTATGGTGATAAATATTTCATATTTTTTTGTTGACGACTATTCAAGGATGATGATTGTTATGTTTATGAATGTGAAATCACATGTTTTTGATATCTTCAAATGGTATAAAGATAGAGTTGAGGAATAAATTTCAAATCTTAGAAATTTTAAAGATTTGATTGAGGTGGTGAGTTTATGTATGCTTAATTCATTAACTTTTATGCTGAGAATGATATTAAAAGACAGTTGTCTCCAACGAGGACACCACAAAAAAATGGGATTGTTGAAAGGAGAAATAGATCAATTATAGATTGTGCAAGAAAATTGATGATTAAAAAGGAGGTTTCTCAAATATTCTAGAGAGAAGTAATTAGCACTATTATTTATACTCTCAACTGACTCCAATTGAAGAAAGGAACAAATAAGACACTTCATGAACTTTGGTATGGTCATACATCAAATGTAAGCTGTTTCAAAATATTTAGAAGTAGGTATTATATTCACAAGGATGCAAGGAATAGTAAATTTAGTTTTAAAGGAGATGAAGGTATATTAATTGGTTATTCATCTAAGAGCAAAGCCTATAAGTATTTGAACAAATCTACTAACAATATGTTTGTATTAGCATACATGCTAATTGAATTCCTTTGGGGGAGCATCCTAAGCATTGCTAGATTAGTTGGGGAGATTTTTAGCATAATTGACATGTTACATTCATGATTATGTTTATTATTGATGTCAACATAGTATTGTTTATGTAAAGACTGGTAAAGTAGTAGAAAAAGAACGAGACCATACAAACTATGTATTGATGATGAGGTCAAGCATAGTTGAGGATATGTTCTATAGTATTTA
The DNA here is from genome assembly GCA_028749045.1 of Cupressus sempervirens. Classification (NCBI taxonomy): domain Eukaryota; kingdom Viridiplantae; phylum Streptophyta; class Pinopsida; order Cupressales; family Cupressaceae; genus Cupressus; species Cupressus sempervirens. The sequence continues at coordinate 318,829,021 of CM053793.1, read as the reverse complement.
TTGTAATGACATGAACAAGTGTGTGTGTCAAAAGTCAAAGACACTTGAGAGTTATTCATGATTTTTAGAAGATAGTGTGCAAACAGAGTATTTGAGAAGTGGTTTGTGGTGTTTGGATTGTATCTCTTAATAGGAATAGAATCATGATGAGCTAATTTAGACAGTGAAAATAAAAAACCTAATGATGATGTCAACGAGTATGTGAGGTCTAAGGTGACACATATGAAAAGTTGTAATTACTGCAAGCCAAAAATATTTTGTAATTGTAAAAAGATGTAATCAATTATAATATCTTAATGTGGTCATATTATAATTAATAAGGAAAGCCTCAAGGCTGACTTAGAGAATTATTTTGAGGACATGGTATAAAGGAAAGTTATTTTCTATTGGATGTGGTGTGAATGTATGCAAGTGTAAGTGAACTTATATTGGATATGCAAAGTTGATAAATGCAAGTAAGCAATCAAAGGGATCAAAGCAATATGAATTTAAAGATGTGGTATTGAGATTTGAAAGGTCATTGGTGCGATATTGGCAAAGTAAGAGGACAAAGTAAGAGTTTGAGTTGAAAATATCAGTTTCATTTCTATCATTTTGAAAGGAATAATATAGAGGCTAGATGGACAATGAGTTTGATGGTCTTACCCTTGAAGCTATTTAGACAGTGGGTACATCTTCCTTTTACAACTCCTAATAGGGTTGGAATCTTCTAATAGGAAGTCAAAGTCTCCTAATAGGGACTGATATGTATAGAATGTAATTCATTGGCTCCTAACAGAGTCCATCCTCTTACAAGGAACTTATATATTAGTACATCGGTTTGTGGGTGCCATCCCCACCAGGGTTTCCCTCTGATCAAGGGTTTTCGTAGTTAACATATCTAGTGTTATTGTGTATGTGTATCTTCTTATGGTTGTTGATTATATTGTTCACATGTTTAACGTTTAATAAGGTTGATAAAAGTTATATTGATATGATAAATGATTCACCCCCCCTCTTAGTTATCTCGGTGGACTTTACTTTCTAACAATTGGTATCAGAGCATCGGGTCCTTAAAGGAAAAGATTAACAACTTAAGGAGATCAATGGAGGGTCATTTTAGAAAAGAAAGTCCCAAGTTTGATGGAGTTAACTATGAAAGCTAGAAAGAGAAGATGAAGCCACATTTGCTATGCATGACTCCAAGATATTGGCTGATGAAAAAGAATGGAAAGAAAATTGTGGAAGAAAGCAAACTTGAAGAATGTAGTGAAGCTAAAAGAGATCTATTTACGTTTAACATGCTTTCTAGAGAAGCACTTTTGTCAACTCTTCCTGAAAATGAATATAGTTAGGTAAAATCCTTAGATTTATCTCATGAAATTTAGAAATATTTGGAATCTATTTTTGAAGGTGATAAGCATACTAAGAGAATCAAATTACAAAATTGGATATGTTTGTTTCAAGAGGCTAAGATGATGGAAGATGAATCTATAAGAAGTTATATTGGTAGAATATCATAAATTATTGTAGGAATCAAGTCTTGTAATGGATCTAAAGATGAAGATGAGATCATATGGAAGATCTTAAAAGCCTCAACACCATCATTCAAGCAAACAATGCAAATGATTGAACAAGTGATACCTTGGATTGAGAAATTTACCATAGAGACTCTCCTTGGAAGATTGGAAGCAACATAAGTGAGCTTGAAATAGGCTGGAGACTTGACTAGAGTAGAAACTAATTTTAGTGCATTAAGTGTTTTCCCTTACTTGTCAAGGAGTGCAAGCACTAGTGGAGATTATGCCAGTAGTAGCAGATTCAAATCCAAGGAAGATAGAAGGATTGAACAAGGAATTTCCCTACTTGTAAGGAGAGAACCAGACATCAAGAAAATCTTTAAATGTTGGACTTGTGATGATTTTGGTCATTATGCTTTGAAGTGTCCTAAAAGAGTGAAAATGTACAAAAAAAAATTCAAGCCTAGAAGACCTAGAGATTGTTTATATGCAAATGAAGATGATGAGTCTGATGAGAGAGTTTAGAATGAAAGTGATGATGAGTTGGGATTTGTAGCCATAAAAGAAGAATATCTTAAAATAGAAGTAAGAGAAGAGAAAGCCCTAGTATCATAGGTTGAGAAGAAAGCTGATTGGATAATATATAGTGGTTTTTCACATCATATGACTAGTGATATGAATAAATTTGTTAAGTTTAATAGTCACGATGGAGGAATTGTTAGAGTTGGTAACAATGTGACTTTTCATATCAAAGGAATATAGTCTATTACCCTTGATGGGAAAAATAACATAGATGATGTTTACTTTGTTGATGGATTAAATCATAACCTATTGAGTGTTGGAAAAATGATTGATAAGGGATATCAGTTATAATTCATAGGAAAAAACATGCATTATTAAAGACAAAGATGGTAAGTTGATTAGCACTAGTACAAGATCTAGAGGTAATGTTTTTTAGTTGAATCCTACAAAGATGACATGTTGGGTTGCAAAAGTTGATAACTATTGGTTGTGGCATAAAAGGTTTTTCCATATAAAATTTGATAATATTGTGAATGCAAGTAGTACATTTTCTATTAGAGATTTACCAAAAATTGTGAATCCTACTAATGTTGTGTGAAAGGAATGTGTTATGGCTAAGGAGAAGAAAAGGTCCTTTCCTAGAAAGAAGTTTCCTACAAAAAAATTAGTGATTGTTCATACAGATTTGAGTGGTCCTACTAAGACAAGAGGATTCTACAGTGAAAGGTACCCTATGATTATTGTTGATGACTTTACTAGGATGATGTGGGTAGTGTTCCTTAAAGAAAAATCTAAAGCATTTGAGAAATTCAAGTTATTTAAGAGTAGATTTGAGAATGAGTCTGGATTGAAGATTTGAGAATGAGTTTGGATTGAAGATTAAATGTTTAAGATCAGATAGAGGTGGAGAATTTACCTTGAATGAGTTTCACACCTATTGTGAAGTAAATAACATTAAGAGACAGCTACCAATTTTCAAGACTTCTTAGCAAAATGGAATTACTGAGAGAATAAATAGGTTTGTAATATAAGCAATTAGAGCTATGATTTTTGAAAATG